>CM069297.1:31817500-33067500 GCA_035609425.1 Epinephelus awoara
GACAACTCCAAATCTAACAAAGGTCAGCCCTCTTTTTCCGTCCTCCTTCCCTGTTTGTATGCATGTGTACGTACGTGTGTCTGTGTGTGTGTGTGTGTGTGAGAGAGAGAGTGGGAGAAAGACAGAGACGGAGAGAGCGAGAGAGCGCTCAGATCTCAGAGTTGTTTAAAACCAGCCTAGCGGTTCGATATCCATCAGATTTATGTCTCTGTTATTTTCCTCTCCTAAACAGTAAGTGATAAACTCAGTGAAGGACACAATAACAAAGATCTACCTTTTCACCTCTCTCCCTCCTTGTCTATCTCTCGGTCTTTCTCTCTCTGTCGCCGCGCCATCAATCAGTCTTGTGGTGATTGCTGTTGGATTACAGGGCTTTTGCTGTCCGCTTCTAGCGATTAACGTCGGGACAAATAAAATACCCTTATATCCCCTCGCAGTGACTGAGGCAAAGAGCAGGCCGGCATGCACTTGCGCTCATACTTGCACATGTAACCACATGCAGAGCACAAATGAACCTTAATCTTAAATTCAATCACACAGTCCGCACCTTTGACATCCTACCTCAGAGCTCCTGTGCGTTTAGTTGAGTAACAAAAACCTGATTTTCTCCCTTGTCTACCGGTTTGTCCTTGTTTGATCCTCAAATGCACATCAGCCTAGAGATAAAGCAGTGGATGGTGGGTTGTGAACTCAGCTGAGGATAGTGGCAGCCATGATAGATTAGGACTGGATGTGGGGAGTAATGCAAAACAGCAGAAGTGAGGAAATAACACACACACACACACCGACATGTACACATTCACCACAGAGACGACAAACCAGTTCCAGTGCCTGGTGTTTATCTTCCCCCAACTCCTGCACACACATACAGACAGATGGCAACAGCAGCCATTGGCACCGTTCCTTATTCCCTCCCTTACAAACATAATTTATCACCTGCAGCCGCGTCTTCAGTGTGTATGTGAGACTGTGTGTGTGTGTGTGTGTGTGTGTGTGTGGAGACAGTCTGACCTGATCCAGTGCCACCCTAACCTTATTAAGGCACAAACAACGGAGGAAAAATGTAGCATGTTTTAATCCCTGTAGGTAAAACTGGCACCGCACCAAACGGTCCCTCAACATCTCATCACTAAACACACACACACACACGCTGACTAACAGTCAAAGAGATGCACGCAGACTCCTGATAAGTCTTAAACGTAACTCACCATTTATCCTCCCATCAACTCCCCTCCTGTCCTGTCCTCCTGCATCCTTTGCTTTTCTTATCAGGTGCTTTATACCTTCAGCTAATCCATCCACGAGCATGTAGCTCAAGTTAGCGCACAGAAAACGAGGACACACACAGAGACAAAAAACACACCTCACATCAAAACACCATTTCATTTATATTTTCACAACAAGAGTTCTGTGTAGATTTAGTATAAGTAGCATCTGCACCACGTGAACACAATTTAAATTACATCCATTTTGTTTTCACTCACTTCAGTCTCTCATATCTCTTGTGCATGTCCTTTTTTCCCTTATTTAACAAGCAAGTGTGTGTGTGTGTGTGTGTGTGTGTGTGTGTGTGTGTGTGTGTGTGTGTGTGTGTGTGTGTTTTTATGTGCATGTGTGTGAATATCTCAGGGTAGTGAGAGGACACTCTGCCGGTCTCTCTGTGCAGCCGCCTCCTCATCCTTTTGTTCCTCGCTGGCTCTGCCCCTGCAAGACCAAATCCACCAATCAAAGGCAGAATATACACACACAGCACTCAAATACCTGCCTATGATTAAAGGACAGATGTACCGAGGCTTTGGGAACTAGTTTCAGATGCAGACATCATAGCTTTTTGCTCCAGGGACATTTGTGATATATTCAGATGGACACACGAGACGAAAGTGCAGTTTGTGTGTGGTTTGCATCGGTCATCACCTGGGTCAATCCAGTATAAGAAGTCACCTAAATATCCAAGTTGCCCAATACTTAATTTATTTACCTCTAAAAAACAGGAAGACAAAAGTTGAAATGTTGTTAATAAGACAGCACTGACCATTCTGAAGCACTGACATACAGGAGGTTCAATTAACTGCACCAACGGAGCCTGCATAGTTTTTTATTAAGACATTTAGGAGATGCCTCTCCCAGTTTGCATCTGACTATGAAAAGGCCAAATTAACTTTGGCTTCTATAAAGACAGCAAGCATATCAATGCCATCCACACCGCCCACCTGATCTGACACTGGTGTCAGAAGAAGGTGGTGTCAACTCAGCCTCAAGTGATCCTCCAACAGATGCTGTGGCATTTTCTTTTGTCTTTTACTTTTATCAAGCGTCCAATTATTTTCTTTACGTTTTTTTTTTTATAAATGACTCACACTTAATTTATAACACAGTTTTCAAAACAGGTTCTCTAAAGCCCAGTTCAGACCAAAGATTTGAGACGAGACGAAACTGTTAAAGAAAGTTGCAGAGAAAAGTTGCAGTGATGTGAACTGGCCGTTCTGAGCCCGACTCAAGTCGGCTAATTGTGTCACCTGTGACTCAGTCGGTCAAATCGCTGGCGGCTGCTTTTAGAACGTAAGGCAGGTCACCTGTTTCTACAGCCAATCAGCTTGTAGTGAAGTCTGCTGGTCAAGTCAAAATGATTCAGGCCACATGTTCGCTTGGTGCTTTGTCCCCGCCGAGCCCTCTGTTTCCTTCCTCACAGTGTCCAGGTGTTGGACATTGGGTCGCTGCTGCTGCTTGCTGTATATGTATATGAATAAAGACCATCTGTTGCTCATTTTGTTTCTGTTTTTCGCCATCTCACCACTACTACAAATACAACTGTAGCCAGTATCTCACTATCACTATCTATGTTAAGAAGCTACAAATCATATTCAGCCACAAAATCTGTCTGAAAAGCTGCAAACAGAGTGGAGGTACAGAGAGAGGTTGCATAGAGACGATACACCGCCTCAACGGCGCATTACAAGTAGCTGCCTGTTTCAACTCGTCAAATCTTTGCTGTGAACCGGGCACACAAAAGATTTAAAATGTTGCTGTATTAAAATTTTGGGTGTTTTATTACTAGTGTGCAATCACCTGACACTAAGAATCATTGTGTTTTTGTTACCTTTGTGTTTTTGCAGCAGCCACCGTAGTTAGCAGCCCCTCCGCAACAAACAGCATCTTTTTTTTTTTCAATAATTTTACTGGTTAAAATCACAGCATCCTTTGGTTTTAGGGAGAAGAAGACCTCTGAGGATAATTTGGCTCCTGGTAAGAACTTCCTGTATGACTAGATCTTAAGTTAGCGGAGAAAAAAGACGAACGCACATAAGCAGGCACCGGGCTAGCAGCCCGTCTGCAACAAGCCAAACAGCATCTGAGAAACACTTATTTGTAACATGAAACTGCTGTAGTCAGTTTTTATACCAGTTTTAATCACTCGGTTTGTTTGTTTTGGAGAGGAGGGAACCTCTGTGGATAATTCGGCTCCCAGTAAACTGAAGGGATCCTAACTGGAAGTTCACACTTGGCACATTGGAGAAGTTTCAAGTGCTTCCAATCTGAAATCCTCACTACTGTCCTAAACACTGATCCTTTAATTATCAGTATCTCTTTTGAAGCATCACTGCATTCTGCTTTGCTTTTGTTTTCCAAGCTTGATGACAGCTGATTCTTTGATAAACTCAATAACTGACTTTGCCTTTTAAGGTCTCCTTTACTTGCTAAATGTCAATACACACATGCATTTAAATTACATTCAGAGTATTACACTACCAAGGAAGCAAACACAGCTCAGCTGATGAAACCACAGGTCACAGTGGACACACACAGCGATTGATACATACTGCACCTAACGTACTGTCGCAGAGCAGTCACTTGTGTTTTGAGTGGGTTGTACTTGAGAGTACTTTATTACTGGATTAGTCCCCAAAATAAATGTATATTTCATAGGTTGAATAGCAGACTAACTTATGAAGCCACTCAAGTTTTCCTGATACACTCTTATTTATATGATGGTGGGCAGCAGGGACCAACCAACAGTAGAACTCCATTATCATGCATTATTATCATGAATCTACTCTGAGATGCACCTGCAACTACCACTCAGCATCTGTGGGCACTTGGTGGCTGAGAGGAGGATTCAATTGAAGCGTCCCATTGGGATGCTACAGTAAACCTTCATTAAAAGGGGCAGTTTTTGAGATATACCTTTTGAAATCTGACTGTACAAAGAACATTTAGAGAGGAAAAGTGGAAAGAATTAAAAATATACTGAGCAGGATTTTCCTAACAAACAATGCATGGACTTATAAAGAAGTAGTCCCCCTCAATCATCACTTATGACCCGTTAGAAACGTGTGGCAGTGTGTTTTTCTGCAGATACTCTGCCCTCTGTCTGTATTTTCCTCTTTTCTTCTTATTTACTGTGTTTGGGACATTTATAGGCATATACCCCCACAGCACAGGTAAGGTCAGGGCTTAGTAAAATAGTAGTGACCAGGTGCCAGACTGTAAGTGAGACAGCGCCAAAAAAGCAAATACAAGGCGAAATGCCAAATGAGAGTGAAACTGGGGTTGGCTTTAAGGGTGCTTTCGAACCTGTCCTGTTTGGTTTAATTCAATCGAACTCAAGTTTGTTTGCCCCCTAAGTGTTGTTTGTTTGGGCAGGTGGCAGGAGACCCTCTTGAAGAGGTGGTCTCAGTCCGGCTCCAAATGATCTCTGGTTCATTTGTGGTGAGAACGTGTTCCGACCTTGTTCTGAACCAACTGCAGCTGCCTATGCTCAATAACACCGGCATCATCACGCCTCTTTATGTAATTAACAAATAGCAACGAGAATAGGCTGTGAGTGGCTCAAATAACACTAATAAATAAAATCAAATAAACAAAGTTAACGAATGAAACGAATGAATTTAACAAATGAATCACTTGGCCATAATATTGTTGTGGAGGAAGAGAATGTTGCTGACCGACTGCGGTCCCAATCCGTGCATCTCTCTTCCAAGATGTGCCCACAGACACTAAAGGCCCGCTCTGAAGGTGCACTGGATGCGGGGATACTGAAGATGAAACGCGCCGGCTTTGAGAGCGCTGGGAAGTAGAGGGCTCAGTGCACTTTCAGACCTTGTTTGAGCTACTTTTCCACAACATTTGTTAACTCCATCCTGTCGCTATAGGCTACATCCTGCAGTGTTTTTTTTAGCCACTCGTACCCGCCCGCAGCAAAGTTCAAACTGCCCGCTCCCGCAAGATTTGGGTTGGGTATACCTTTAAAGTACATACAAGTTTTGCTGTATGGTAGAGAAACGTGGATCCATTACAAAGATAAATTTACATTTCCCTATTATGATGAGAATTGCAAATAATGGTGAAGTTGTGATACAATTCATTGCATCTTAAGTTCCTCTTACATCAAGAACTCTAGGTTTTTATTATTTTAGGAACTGGATATTGTCACATTGACCAAAAACTGCATGATGGGAGAAAATGTGACAGTAATGACGAAGGTGAAGGTGGAACAAAAAAGAGAAAAAGATACCTATTCAGCTGTGCCAAACTAGTCGGATTAAGTACATCAGCATATACATGTTTGCACGACTGTGTGTGTGTGTGTGTGTGTGTGTGTGTGTGTGTGTGTGTGTGTGTGTGTGTGTGTGTGTGTGTGTGTGTGTGTGTGCGTGCATGTTTGAAGGATGTACGGAGCTGTTTTTGGAGCCCTCTGTGTAGTATGCGTTAATCCGGTTATTACACGTCTCAATGTGATATTCACAGTGCTCTGCTCAGCACAAGGCCTCTAGCGCAGATTATGCCCACTACACACACACACACACACACACACACACACACGCTGACACACACACAAAACATCAACAACGCACAGACACACACACCCCCACACACTCGGAACTACAAGAAAAATGCATCAACACTCTCTGTCTCGCACACATACACACACATTAAGCAGCACATTAAGGCCCGATACCCAACATGCTGTCAAAGCTAAAGTCGTTCTGCTGGCTAACGATCCATTACACACTCCATATATCCGACAGAGAGAGGGATTGACAGAGCACAAAAAAAAAGAGGGATTACCCCCCATCGTGACCATTGGAATGGTGGAGGAGTGCAGAGGGAGAGGGAGCAATGGATTACATGCCGATCATGGTGAAAAGACACAGACAAGAGCAGGAACAGAGACCGACAAGGGCAGGGGAAAAAGCACATTTGCTTTTCAGGATATCAAATTGGAATGGAAATTTTAACAACTACCTAAGCTTCAGACGGTACTTTTGGGTTCGAGAAGGCAGAACTTGATATATTAACTTTCCTTTAGGTCTGGTAACAATAACATATGAGTCTCTTTTTCTGTGAACCCAGCAGTACTGCGCTAATTTTGTTAGATTAGTTAGCTACATAAACATGACCCTGGTAATGATCTGCAAATAAAAAGGGATTTTATAAGCAGCTCTTCTTGTTTCTAGGAACACCACTATAAAATTTGGGACACCAAACTGGCAAACTTGCCTCAGGGAAACACCAGTTCACCGTTTGCCAACACAAAAAAAGAGCTCCTGGATTTGAGTTTACCCTTGGGGACTGGGTTATTCACATTGTGTGTGCTTTGAGCAACCACAATTAATAAGCAGGAGCGGGTTTAGTTTGTGTGTGCATGTTACGCACCGTGTGAAATAATGATTTCCATGCTGATCTTGACATCTGCTGTTTTCCAAAGCAAATACTAAAGCCTGCAATCCTGTTTCTGGGGTAGAAAACGAGGAAGGTTAATGCTTATGGCTTTAATCAATTAAAAAAAACAACTGTATCCTTCAATTCTTAAAACACGGTTATGTTTATCAATACACCCTTGTTTCATTATTATTATCATTATAAAACATCAAATACAGAGTAAAATGTTGATCACACTGGCTATACCATGATGCTGTGTTTATATCTGTGACTTGTGAATGCTTTACCCTTTGCCATAAGTTCCTGCTCCAGACTGTGGAGTGTGTGTGCAGTCGTGTCAGTATCCAGGTCAGGGTCCTCGCAGCCTGTCTGGTCCACACCACAGATCTCCATTATCTCCAGGGCTGCACGGGACAACGGACAGAACGCTGGACTCGATGCTGAGCCTGACGTGGGACGGGATGCAGAGAATGGAGGAGAGGAAGAACGGGAAAGGGAGGGAGAGACGGGTGCAGAGTGAAGACTTGGGTGAGACAGAGTTGGTGTGGACTTGCCAGACAAGTCAGACCCTGAAAATGAAAGAAAGGATGAATGTTTTAATGCACAGGAGGATAGATGGACGAATTTAGTGATATACAGTACGAGTATCTTACAAAAACAGCTACAGAAAGTGTGAGTGCACGAGAAAGATAACAGGAGATGTAGAGGAAGACAGAGGAGGGGTATGCAGCTGAGGATACAGGGAAAGAGGGTGAGAGACAGAGAAACTATCACAACAGTCAGTGGAATGAGTGGTGTCTCATCCCACTCCACTGCGAGCCACATCAAATTGAATCAGATTGAACATCCATCCCCACCTGCTCACTGTAAATTACATCGAGGCCCCCATTGAGAGGCTATGATGGTGTGGGTGTGCATGTGTGTGTGTGTTTGTGTGTGTGCGGCACACTGATTCCTCATGCTGCGTGCTGTCTAACCAGTTTCAGCTCCAGTGTTAAGTCTTTCATTCTTTCAATCTTCCATTGTCTCCTTACTTCTCCCTCCCTTCTCTCCTCCCCTCCTCCCTCTCTCAGTGCCTGGCTCTGTCTTTCAACTGGCACAGAACCTCCACTTAGTGTTTCACAACCACCTGCACTGTCAAACTAAGCGGCAAGGGAGGAATGATGCATGCAGTACAGTGCTGCTTACACGTGTGCACTCACACATACACACACCCGTAGACTCAATTTACTTCAATTCCAAAGCAGAGGAGACATAGATCTAGGTGTCAGTTACTGATAAAGCTTGGTGCCAGATTCAAAATGTATTCAGTGTAAAATGGGAGTGAGATTAAAATCTGATGTCTCTAAATTGCCACTATTAAAAGTTCCTCGGGAGGGTCAGATTCTAGGTACAACCGGGGTCTGGATAAAGTAAAGAAATAAAAGGTAAACACTTTGCTTTGAACTCAAAAAGGAGTTCCCTACTCACAAAGATGCTCAGGAACACAGAGCTATTTCAAGACATTCATTAATGGCACATGGGAGCCAAAGCACAGATGTTTCGGCGTGAAGCCCTCTTCAGTGTGCCGTCAGACAGCACACTGGAGCGGCACACTGACAAAACAGCACAATGAGGCACGCTGAGTGAGGCAACTTGCCGAAACGCCTGTGCTAAGGCTCCCTTGTGGAATTAAAAATATTGAAAAAGTGCTGAGCACCCAGGAGTCCTTCTGATGCTGTAATCAACTGTGTTGAAAAGGCTTTGAGCTCCTGAGAGGTTTTTACAAGTGTGGACCTCCTTTCAAAGTGTTCGACTTTAACTACACCTACTGAGCACAATGTGGGCCTCTGTGCTTTAAACTATTTGCTTTAGATGTGAAAGTGTAAATGAATAAAGTGAAAGAGAGGAATAAAACAAAAAAAACGAAGACTTTCGTAAATGCAAAAAAAGTTTGAGGGCATGGCAGGGAAGAATGGGCAAGAGACAGCAGGGTTAAACGGTGTGAAAGTGTAGAAAGAACAGAGTGGTTGAATGAGATATTGTATTTAAACACAGTGGATGCAGTATGCACCAAAATTTGTTCATCTCCCATGTCATGAGTCGATAACTTGTGCATAACCCGTGTATTTTGGAAGGCTGTGATCACATGACCCGTGCAAAGAGGGAGTTGTTCCTGCCTCATGTCCAGAGTGGAATCAGCCTCTAAAGAAGTTAACCCTGGCAAGAGGAATGGTCTCGACTATCTTTAATTTCATGTCTATAGCTGCCCCGAATACAAATTTCTATGTCCCGTTGACTTGGGAGCATAGCCTAAATACATCTCTGACTGCTTCCAAGTGGAACATAATTTAGAAGTCGGCTTTGAGATCCTCTAAATGTGTGATATTTAGGATTATACAATATAAGATTCTGTGCAGAGCATATATAACTCCTGTTAGATTATCCAAGATGGATGACAAACATTAAGATTAATGCTGGCATAATTGTGGCAACCCAGGTTCTTAATTCCACCTGCTCTGGGACTGTCCAGCTGTTAAAACACTGATGAGAAGTGATATCTCTTATGAGAGTTTTTCAATGTCAATTTCAATTTCCAGTGTGCCTCAAAGTACGCTTGCTGGGCCTGAAGTTGGACAATAATGTTGAGCACCTATGTACACAGGGTTGCTTATCTACCAAGAGACTAAGGGCACATTCACACCAGGATAGTTCAGGGGACTCGGTTCAGTTGGGTGGGGAATGCCGAAAAATTTCACACCTTCATTTGGTTTGGTTCACTTTCACACTGCACTTTTTAAAGCGGACCAAACCGCCTGGACAACATCACGCAGTTAGCTGCTCATTTGGGGGCCGCATTGCCCGAAACATCCACTGACCAGGAAGAAAACACATGAGGAAGAAGAAAACCCGGCTCATCGATTGGCCAGGACCAAAAACGGAAATCCATTCCCTTCAGTCACGGACATTAGGAATACCTGGACTTTCTAAACATGGAACGGGCAGCCTGCCTGTTTAAAGACTTCAATAAGGGGCTGGAGGACCACAGAGACACAGTCTGTACGCTTTTAAAACAGTAGCCCTCAGTTTAAAAGGCTGCTATACAATGTACGTATGTATGGGATCAGTATCAGTATGTTACATATGCTACATGAATGTCACCCTTACATCCTTCCCCCCCAAGAAAACTGTTAATAACAAAATAAAGAAGGAAGCGGCCAGCCGATTGGGTCGGAGGATTAGTGACAAAACAGAACCTTCACCCAAGATTTACCCAGGACACCGGTGTTCAAGAACTCATTTTTGAGTCAACATGTTTCTTTTCCTAAACCTAACCATCGCAATTTAATTTACTGAAAACAAACCTCCACAACTTTACATTAATAACATAACTTTTCGTTAGAATGCAACATTATTTGTAGGACACAGGCTCACAGGAAGGGGATCCTGAGAACTGATGAGCAGCATTAGATACATCACTGAGTAAAACAGATTATCGTCTTGTCTCTCAGGTGTCTAAGTTTGTGTGTGTGTGTGTATCAGCATAAACAGATTACTGCAGTGTTTCTGGGATCTGAGCGAGAGAAGTGATGAGAGGACACATTCCTGGACTGACTCCCAATCCTGCATGTGTGTGTGTGTGTGTGTGTGTGTGTGTGTGTGTGTGTGTACAGTATGCTCGTGTTTGTGTTTGAGAGTGATACAGTATAATCTCTTTCAGAAACCTCCGGTGCCAAGACGGTGTGGCTATATGCCGAACTGAGGTGTATTAATTGTGTATGAAATGGAGTTTGGTGTGTGTGAGAGTTAATAAGTGAGAAGCAGAGCTCAGCGAGCCTGAATAGTGTTCACACAGACGGCACACACACGCATACACCTACCAGATGTTCCCAGTTCATTTGCTGATATTTCTCCTCTCCTGGTGGGTCTGGTTGAGTGAATTTGAATTCCACTTGGCTGCATGTGGTTGTCCTTCATCATTCTAAAAACCAGGTGTTCCTCAGCGTAGGTACCGCGGCTGCTGCATCGCCCAAAATCTGACCCTAAAAAAATGAGAGAAAAACTGAAAGAGGGCACAACAAATTTGAGTTGAGAAAAAAAACTCACAAAGAACGGTCTAAATAAAATAGAAATATAAAATTCCTTTTAAAAGTATCTTATACAGGAGACTGTCCGACTCTCTCCTGACCTGGTTTTTAAAGCATCCCATCACTCTATCTACATTCACATTCTATATATTGCCTTTTACATGCACTTAAAAACATTTGGAATATCCGAATACAAGATAAATGAAACCTGAAGACACAGATCATGCAAAGTCACGCTCCTATCAGTTTTGACTTATGGTTGGTAAATGGAAATAACATTGCTATCTTTCTCCAACAGAGTGTGATTTTGTATAGATCCAATGCATGTAATAACTTTTTGGGAATGACAGTGCACGTGTGATACACAGAATATAAAGCTGTTGTGTGAGTTATAAAATATGGTTTCTCACTGTCATTGTTGTTCATTAATTTAAAAAGTAAAATTGGCGTTTTGGTTACAAATTATTGTAATCACTCATTTCACTCCGACACTGTGCACTGCTGTCAGTCAGTCTCTTTTTGAAGTCTACCGCTAACAAACAAAAGTCTTCACATCCTAAACACAGAAGCAAAATCACAACGTATTCATTTAAGCTAAAGTAGGAGCAACAAAAAAGAAGACGTTGTTGTGAGAGGATCTCAGTTTACGCAGAATCTGTGAGCCCAACCTGATCTCACAGAAATATGTGAAGTTACCACAACCTCTTAACATAGCATAACTAAATAAAAATGATGTAGTTGCAGTTTTAAACATATTTTTAACAAATGACAAAAGAGTGAAAAAACTGAATTTCCCCTCAGGAGGATTAATAAAGTATATAAAAAATTAAGTGGCATAAGAACATAAAGTACATAAGTACATATAGTGAAAATAAATCATAGTTGACTTTAGTCTCATGTGGGACATGACAAGTGGTCTCCTTGGTGAAAGCGCTGTGTTTGTTTGACCCATCCACCTCCCTGAATTTCTCCATACACAAAGTTAGCAGATTTCCTTCTACCTATGGAGTTCTAACCAAGCGGTAACCTCCAATGCTGAAAAGAACCCAATAAGGAAGTGCCAATAACTGCACTTCATAGAATGGCCCTAATGGGTCCAAAATAGAGTCAGCCCCATAGACCCCCATGTTAAAATGCCCAACTTCACAGTAGAAATAAACTCTCTATAGCTGATTTTAACATTCATGTCTACTGTACAGGGGCTGAATGTTGTTATATAGAGGCCTAAAGTTACACATATTTAAGGCGGGGAAGCTTGAGTGACAGGCTGTCTGCTGATAGTGTCCTCAGCTTCTCGGTCAAATCTACCCATCACCCCCCCACAGCTCAACCCCCTCGTCCAAATGTGGTCACCTCTCACTCCAATAAACCAAGATGGCGACAGCTGAAATGCTGAAATGAAACTTGAGCTTTAAAATTTCAGTCCACAAACCAATGAGTGACATCACTGTAGCTGCATGTATTATTTATACAGTCTGTGGTTGCAACATTAACCATCACTCACTGCATGTCGTTGTTGAACCACGGATTTCATGTGTCCACAACGACAAGGATCCCAGCTGACTTTCCACTGGCACTGTTGTGGTGCTGGCATGTCACTTTAACACATTACATGCTGCCACCATGTTTTGCAGTGTTAAAAGTTAATGGTCCATTCACATATTCCTTTGAGAGTATGCTGATTAGCCTATTGATACTAATAAATATATAAATAGATTCAAGCAAATTAAGCAAATGACATGTGATACATTAATCCATTTGTCTATTCAGCAGCAGCATCTGCACCAAACCAATATTGCTTAACAAGCCTGTTCAGCCAATCCTGACAGCTGCAATGCAATTACTGCTGTTTTCTTCTTTCTCTCCAGTGGTTACCCGATCAATTAATACTATTGACTGGATGGAGAATCCACTAACTAGTCTAAATCAGCTGCAAATGAAAAGTGGAAAGGGAGCAGAGCAGTCAGACAGCTTCGAAACTCACAAAAAGAAAACGGAGCGGGTTGAAATGGAAAAATGACTCAGAAATGCATACAAAGATACCACCAGAATTCTGTCTGTATTTCATGCATCTGTCTGCTGGTCTTTGATTTCCTTGCTGCTTGTCTGTCTACCTGTTTGTCTCCTTTCCAGCACATCATACCGCTATACAGCTGCATCTATTGCTTCTCTCTCTGTAAAGGTTTGGCCATTGTCCTGCCTGTCTGTCTATCTGTCTGTCTCTTTCTTTGGATGCACACGAGACAGAAACTGCACACTAACAACCTCATTTTCTGACTGACCGGGTGACAGGGAGTAAGAGCAGAAAGGAGAGAGAGGTGGAAAGGTAGAGCAGGAGACATATAAAACCTGTTGGATCCCAGCCCTGTCTGGGAAAAAAAAAGAAAAGAGTAAAATAGAGGAGACAGATGGAGGGATGGAGGGACATAAATGAGTGCGGAGTGTTGTCAAGGTGATATTCCTCCTCTCTAACCTTTCTCTCTCATTAACTTTGGAGCTTTAACGATGGTGGCAGAGACAGTGCGGGGTTTGACGAGCGGCTGTGCTGCATGGTGCGAGGAGGGTAGTGGTGCCCTTGTGGGAGTCTCTCACTGTCAACCTCATTCATTTAACGGAGACTTGACAATGAAACAGTGAAATGCAGGGCTTCAAGACTTGATGAAAGAAAAGGTTGATGGGATCATTTTGCACCGCAGCAATTTACTTACGCAAGTAAAGTATGAATTAGAAATCCTTGCTGAATCATAGAAGTATAGCTGCTGTTTGAAATGCATGCAATTCAAAAGCCTTGGACAAGAGTACGAGGTATAAAGAGCACCACGATAAATTACAGCGTCTGATTCCATCCAAATATTACTATTTTAACTCTGATGCAATTTGGAGGTGGAGGCGAGACTTCCATCAGCCTGGTTGGGCAGTCTCAGCACCTCAAAGTCATGGCCAGTTTACAAATCATTAGTACTTAAGAACATTATTTTTAATGCTCATGCTGTGGGTACAAATAGGAAATCCATCATATACCTAAGGGATACTTCTGTGGCAACAGCATGGTGTACCAGACACAGTTAATGTCAGAAGTTTTAAAAAACCATCTTGTAACAGCATGATTTGTCTGCTGTAGTTCAAGGTGAAACTTGGCATTAAAAGAAATGAGGAGGAGGGAACAAAATCCCAAAACCAGATCAGTATTCTCTTACAGACAAAGTGTTAGACATAGTGTTGGAAAAATAATGGAGCATACACATTTTCTAGCAATAATGACTGATTAGACAATATGTTTTCAAATGCGTTGCATAAGAACAACATATGCCTTTTAATGTTCTTCTCAAAGGTAAAAACAAAGTAAACTTTGGGTGCAATGTGAAGGACACAGGCATTATTATCTAGTCTTTTCAGCTGAGACAGAAACAAGAAAAGGCTGTCAACGTGTCTTTGTGTTGAAATATAGACTTTCACAAGTTCTGGGTAAACTGTGTTCACCTATAGTTCGAGGGAATGGAGATTATTTCACTAAATATAAAAAAAACAAGCACACAGGCTGAGACACATGTTCAGGAAAAGGCACACACACACACAAAATAAAAAAAAGGCATCTCAGGAAAGCTCCCCTTAGACCCACCAGTAGTAAATTATCGGTGTTGTCCCCCATCTCTCGTTTTCCACCAAGCAGCCAGCGCTCCTCTGGGTTTAAAACTCATTTTCATCTCTCTTGTAAGCTCTACGTTTTTACATATTTGTTCTAAATCCTATTATGAGGCCTTTGTGATATGAATAACGCTTGCAAATTGGAAAGTATCTCCAGGCAAAAGTTGGACACAGAGGTAATCTTCACAATCTAATCTCTTGAAGCACAAAAACAGTAACGGCACTTTCTGATGTAGTTTATAGGAAAACATGAGCCAGTTTAAACATGAAAAAAACTCAGTATAATAGGAGCATAAAAATTTGTGCACACATGTGTGTACAGCTGAAAAGACTTCCCGTTGATAACGTACCTGTTGGGTCTGAGCAATGGGGTAAAGTTTGGCATGTGTGCAGTGGGTCACGGCGTGTGTGCTCTGGTGTGTCGGAGTGACCGGAATTCATGTCCAAACCCAGAGGCAGAAACCCATGCAGATCACAGAACTGCTCTGATCCGGCCTCAACACTCTGGTTGTGCATCACCTAAGGGGATATGGAAACAGATGGAGAGACGCAGGAAGGGAGGAGGGGGGTAAGTGGTATAAAAAAGGGAATAAGTGGAAGGAGTGAGGCAGAAAGACAGATCATGTGAGGATGAGATGGAGAGATGATACACAGAGAAATAGATTACGGAGGGATGTATTGGGGGACATGGGAATAGAGTGAAGAGAGTACAGGGGAATAAGGAAATAGGAGTTTGGTCTTGAGTTTCATTTCAATCCTAACACAATCAGTTCAAAGGACAAACCGAAATTCAATATCAATTTAACTTTTATTAAGACAGGTGAGTGTGCTTAAATTTGTGTTTTTCCATTTTCTACTGTGTGAATGCATATTAATAAGCCGGTGTCTTTCACTGGAGATTATTCCCCTCGCTCCCTGTTTCCTTTGTTTCCACTTGATGAATTGATTTTTAATTAACCCCTGGAGCCGCTGAGAGCATCTCACAACGACGTGGTGGGTTAGCTGTTTCTTCCCCGCGCAAGTGTCCTCCTGTGAGACGGGGGTAAAATGAGGAAGCTGTGTTTTGGTTGAGATTAGATCTGATGCATTAGCATGCTAGCCGTATCATCGCAAGACACTGCAGATGGGCCAGGAGAAAATAGGAAGCAAGGCATGTGGGAATAGTGTTGCTAAGGATGAGGAAGGAGCAAGGATGGAGAATGACAAGAGGAAGACAGGGCCGAAGAGAGAAGAGAGGCATAACAATGAAATGGCAAGAGACCAAACACAATGGGACTATGTAGCCGTAAAAATTGGAGTTGTGCTTGTGCAGACCAATGTCTCCTCACTACGAAACGGATGTAGAAGTTGACTAGCTGCCTGAACTAAAGGGTAAAGGTAAAACAAAAAGGAGGAGGGGCAAAAAAGGGGACAAAAAGGTGGACCAAAGGAAAGATAGGAAGAGAAAGCATAGCAAATACATGGAAGACTAGAGAGGAGAGGAGATTGGGTCCAAAGAGAAAGAGAGAGCTGGGGAAAAAAATGACTATCTAATCATTTTAGGAGCAGTTTGATTCAGATCCAGAGGCCACAGATAACCACCATCTCCACAATCATGAACCTCATTTTGCTCCAGCATTTTAATAAAGCACTACCCCCCCTTATTTTTTTTTCATTCCCCTGTCACAGTATAAAGGATTCATACCATTAAATGGCTGATAGGTCATTTGGGACCATTCAAGCAGTGTCTTTTTAATCCACTCTGTTTCTCTTTTCTTCCCTCAGCGGTGTGCACCTTTAACACCACTGCCTTGGGTGTCTCCGAGCTATAGATGAATAATGTAAAGCAATTAGTGTGATACAAATGTTATCTAATAGATCAGGTCAGCTACAATAAGAAACTCTAACTGTATGTCGCTTAAGTCTTCTCATTCTATGGAGCCATTATGTCCAGTCTAATGATGTGGTTCTCTAAAACTCCTAAAACTTGCCCATTTGTTCATTTTATTACCCGGCTTGAAAGACAAACTCTAACATATTGGTGTATAATGATTACAGCCCATTCGGTAATTCTTTCATTCGTTTGTTAGCAATCAAATATTTTTCCCCCGCTGTAATATCAATTATAACTTATCAAGTGAAGAAGTTTGCTGCAGCCCTCATTTAATTATACAAGGCATTCCATTTTTATGCAATTAAAAACTGTGTGTGCCAATAAATGTTCCTGTATTAGTTATGTGCACCTCTGCATTAAGAAGGAAGGGGTTTGCTGGCTTCAATAGGGCGGCTGTGAGTGAGACATGTCTTATCATAAGTAATGAGTTGGTGTCGTACACTTTGAACAAGTAACACAGGAACAATGATTTCATTCTCTCTAATATTTCATCTGAGTGCTTTTTTCTTTTGGCATCCCCTTTTGAAAGTGGTTACCAATGGTTGCAAATGGACTAAATAATGAATTCAATTTAGCAGGCTTTTGTTAGTAACACTGGTTTAAAGTGAAATCGTTTTTGTATTGATGCCTGCTTGTCAGCTTTGGCAACCCCCTGATAAAATGTACTTACATGTGAGCCCCGTAAATGCAAAATATTTCTTGTGCTCCCCATAAAATCGTGCTGTCAGAGCTCTCTAGCCAAGAAGCACAAAGCATGTGGGAATATGGAAACATGTTACCATGGATGGTCCTGACAGCTGTTCTTGCTCATCAGTCTGCAAATCTTCTCCTCTGTCTGCATCTGCTGGAACAAAGGGATCTTCTGTATGAGATGTGGCAGGATTCCCTTGCTCTTCTCTGGATCTCCCTCTTGTTAAATGTCCGTGCATCTGTGCTTCTTCGTCTGAGGAGTCTTCGTCGTGTGGATCCAGACCCAGGCTATCAATGGACATTTCGTCACCACTGTCTTTATGAAAAATACAGACATTTTTAAGACCTTCATCAACACGTATAATCTACATATGGCTAAATTGTACTTTCAGTGTGAAAGTACAAACACATTGACCGTCCCTGATTCATCAGGCTTTCAAACACTGAAACATTTCCATCTTTAACATCCTATGAAAAATTTAAAATGTGATGTCCTTGACATTACCACGCACGCGTCAAGCTCTAATAAGCTGATAAAGCAGGCTTTCAGTGCCAAACTAGTCAAAGAGCTGTGAAGTGAAGGATGAGAAGGATGAAGGAAAACACAGGGATGATGGATGAAGAGAGGAAGAGGGGTAGAAGTGTGACTAAAAGCCAGAAGAGGAAAAGCTAGGAAGGCATGGGGCATTTTTGAGCATCGCAGTTTACAGTTTCCCTGGTTCTCTTTTTAAAGCTCAGATTTTACAACAATTTTTTAATTCTAAAGAGACAGTAAAATATTCCCAGACGCTTCTGGAAAAAGAATTGCTCTCAGCAAACCATGGCCTATGCACACACATTCATAACATCCGAATGTGCACAGACACACACACACACACAGTGTACTTTAGCAATTCAGCAAAAACACTTCAAATTGCTCTCACATGTGTATCTAGTACTCTAGTACGAATACATGTGTGTGTGTGTGTGTGTGTGTGTGTGTGTGTGTGTGTGTGTGTGTGTACACCTGCATGTATGAGTCAGAAGTGTGTATCTGCATCAGTGAATCCAAATGTGTGTGTGTGTGTGTGTGTTTGTTTACTGTATACTAAAGGGAATTTAGGGCCATTCTTTATAGTGTAATTACCTCCCTGTCTGTTGTAGTATTATGTCAGGTATTTACTTAAAACCCTAATCAATATAAAAAAAATAGGAGAACACATTTTACGGTTGACCTAAATTGGCTTTGACAGCCCAGTGGAATAAAGGGAAGCCATTATTGCTGAGATCTACAAGCATTTTCTCCATATAAACTGCCTGGCCATTGAGAATTGTGTTGAGGCAAAATGTAGCATGACAAAGTGTTCTATCAGGAATCACTTTACTCCAAAGACCTGTGCTTCCCCATCATAATTCCTCTTGTTTGTTTGTAACCTAAATTTAAGTCCCCAGAAATACTGTTTGGTCTCTGGAAATCTCACCAAATAAAAGTGCCTTGAAATGCAAATTGTGTCAAAATGATTTATGCGATACAACCAAAAACAGAATGAATGATGGAGGCATACTGTAGAAAGTAGTAGTAGAAAGTAAGTATGTTTAGTTGGACAGGTATATAGAACATTTGCCTTTAAGATCTGGCTACAGTACATCTAACTCCAGCCACATTGTTTACTGGCTTCGAAATGTTTTTAACACTTATTTAAATTGGCTACTTGGAGTTTATATTTCATCTGAGCACTGTTCTCTTTTGGTTTGTTCTTTTGAAAGTGGTTACCAGTGGTTGCAAATGGACAAAATAATGAATTTAATTCAGTGGGCTTTTGTTAGTAACGTTGGCTGGAGTGAAATCACTTTTGATTGTCAGCTTTAGCAACCCCTGATAAAATGTACTTACATTTGTGCCCTGTAAATGCATCATTTTCCCTGTGCTCTGCAGAAAATAGTGCTATTAGAGATCTTCAGCTCAAGGTTCGTCCTCCAAGAGGAAAAAGCCTCTTCAGAGATCACCCTGGTAAAAGTTGCTAGGGTCAAGACTTTTGAATCAGCCCACTCCACTGAGCTCGAGTTGACTGATTCATCCGGCAACGTGACATGAACAAAACATTTTCTTTGTTAAAATAAAATAACAACCAAACAGCACTGCAGGGAGACTCAATTAGCCAAACAGCACCACAGGCAGGACTATGTCTCATTCATGCTCAACATTAGATTTAGGGATGTAGACGGACAGAGCCTTTTGTCTGTACTCTGAGTTCATTTCGTCCATATTTGTGCATGTTTTCTGAAAGCTTACAGATACAGACGAAACGTAGCAGTACCACTGGAGATCGTGGAAGCAGTGTAGCATAGTTCAAGCAGGATACGACCACAGGAGACGACAAAGAAATCTACGATGCTGCCTCTGTTTTAAGGAAATATATTACGACCTCCTCCATCGTCTCATTTGATGTTGTGTGGAACTTTTGTTCCACTCTGCTCTTTAGTGCCATCTATTGGGTGTGTCTGTGCCATCATAAGGGATTCATGAGAGTATGAGAGGAGTGACTTTTATGTTCGAAATGGAAGTATTCATTTTTGTACATAAAGGGAGTATAAATTAGCCTCAACACCTTCGTCAAGTTTTTGTCAAGGGTTGTGCCGAAACCAGAGAGGAGTGATAACAACAATGGTGAGTACTATGGACAAGACAGATGCTGCCATCGAGGCTGTTCTAAATTGACATATATTCTCTCTCTTTTTTTTTTTTTTAAAGATGCTTTTTTTTAAGCCTTTAATTGATAGGACAGATGAATGTAAAGGGGGAGAGAGAGGGAGTGGCAGCAAAGGGCCACAGGCTGGAGTCGAACCTGGGCCGCTGCGGCAACAGCCTTGTACATGGGGCGCCTGCTCTACCACTAAGCCACCAACGCCCCAAATCGACATATATTCTCAATATCGATTGACGTCGTAGTTTGTTTTACTTGACTTCGCTACACTCCGCTAAACCCAGCAAAACAGGTATGCTGGCATGGATATGCCTTTGTGTAAACTTAAAATGGGGTTAGATTCAGGTGGATACTTTGGTCTGTAGTGACTGGTTAGGGAAAATCAAACTCCCCTTCCCAACAGAAATTGGTTTGAGTGGCCGCAGTGCGACAGTGAAGATGGAAATGGAGTGTTAGGCGTTGACAGTTCTCTCTGAAATCCAGCAATGGTAGGATCCTAGCTGATAAGGAACACACATAGACAAAACAAGACAGACATGAAGAAGTATTATAATACAGCTGAGTCACTGTTAAACTTTTGAGTACAGTGTGGGTGGCTGTTAAATTAGACATTAATGTGACAACAGGAGTGATGAAGGTCAAAATTCTAGCAGCACTTGTTCCATAGCTAAGAAATTTAACTTTAAAATGCAGCACACTTCAGTCTATTATCATGCTCCTCGTATGCTTTTGGGTTCAAGTTGTGCCCACTCTTAAAACACCAGTGGCCTCCTTCAGGATAATCAAGAACTTAATTTTAGCATTACATTCAGTTTTTTGTTAAGAATGTAAGTGATCAGGCCCAAACAAATGTGAGGCCTTGATAATAAGGTTGACCTTAAAAATACATCCAGTCGCTTGAGTTTTCACGTTCAAGACTGCCTCCTAGAGTCTCGCGCTGACAATTTCAAGATCTGTGCCACCACGAGACAGTTTTAGAAAATGCTGAGTATATGTGGAAATGTTCTTTCCAAATCACATGATCTTAGTTAGAGCTGTTAATTATATGAGGTGTAAATTGGCAAATGCTTTTTGAATAATGAGGAGAATCTTTCATGGAGAACTGAATCTCAGGAGGGACCAACTGAGCAAGAACTGTATTATTGGCATATAGATGAATGTAGGAGGACTGAATTCTGATTGCATGTGTTGTTATTTATGGAAATAGTGAGGAGCTTTGTCTCTACTCTTGTTGACAGGGAGTAGGCGTGGCACCTGATGTTGCAGTTGTAGTCACTGCCCCCAATTAGATACACACTTTCAGATCAGTTACTGAAGTCCAAAACATACTACTTTCACAGAGCCGTGATGCATGGGGCTGGGTATCATTTAAAAAAACTACAATACCAGTAGAAACACCAGTAACAAAATGATATTTTTTATCGTCATTTAACACACCAAAGATGAGTAAAGTAGCCCAGAAACCATCTATCTTACCTGAAGTAATCAACAATTCACTTTCAAATGTTTTCATGGTATCTCAACATTCTGAACTGCCAACTCTGTCAAATATACCATGCTCAACTTCACCACATCACAAACTGTGTGGGTTGTATCTGCTGCAGGAGTGGGTCAATCACATGCTGCTTTAATCTAAAGAACGTTTGGGGGATTGGCTGCGAACACACCCATACAAATAGTCATTTTTTTCTAGATCCGGGTACAAAAAAGATCGAATGCAGGTATTGTTTTACTGGAGACGTTTCAATACTACTTGGGTCATTTCAGTCCATACCCTAAAGGTATCAAGTACAAATACAATACAGAGCCCTACTGGTGCGTCATGCAGTTGAGAGGATCAAGTGTGGTGATGATACAACCATAACAAGAACAAACGCCTGACTGCATGAAAGACAGATTAAGCTTGGGACAAACCTGACTAGCAGAAACCTACAAAGACTGGACTAGTTTAAAAAAATCTTTTTGAGAACGACTAGACCTGCAGACTTAAGATCAGAGTCTGTACATATCACACTCTATGGGCCCTGTTTAAACAATTTATGGCACATAGTTTAAAGTGCATGGTGCAAGTGCATTTAGGCTGTGTCCAACGACTTTGCTAGTTAAATGGCACATGATCTGGGCACAAGGTAAGGCACAAGGGGCAAAGGGGTTGCTATTAGTCCCTTCATTAATCATAGGTTTGTTTGGGATGTAACTTAAATTCAACCAATCAGAGTGTCATCACCCAATCCCTTTAAAAGCCTATTGCGCCTACCCCTGGTGCTCTGCTATTTACATGGTAGACTTGGGAAATAGGAGACACAAGCAGCCAACAATATACCGCAGCACATTTGCTACTTAAATGGGTGCAAGACAGGGCCCTTTATGAGTTGAGTCTCCTGACTGAACACCAGCTGACCCAGACTGGAACAGACCTGGTCCATGCTCAAAACACATTCAATATCTGCTCAACAGCCTCATGTGAGTCCCTGCCTTTTCACTTCTAAGAAATCTTCAAATAATTTTTGACACATAAGAAAAATATTCAAGCCCAGTGAACTTACCAACCATTATCAAGCATTCATTATTCACAAAGTAATCATTGTGTGTCTAATTTGTGCTGTTATCACCATCTAAGCACCATCAGTGCACACACACACAATTCACTTACCTTGTGATAGCTCCTTTTCCTGCTCCATTTTCAGTGCTGAGGGAGGATCCTGGATGAGATTCAAGTGATGTAGAGGAAGTGATGGGACACACTGTGTATCCTGATGTGATTTATGGTCACGAGAGATGGGGACAGAGGACATAAACACTGGAGTTGGAGTTGACCTATGTCTATAATTTGCATCTGGGGGGGACTTGTTAAATAGTGATAAGCTGGATGAGGTTTTTACACGTGGACTTGGCACCAGAGATTTTGGTGGTGGGTTTGGGTTGGAGGACACAGGTGACAGAGGCGGCTGGAGTTGATTGTCTGATAGGAGAGACTGTGGGTCACAGAAGTCATGTTGGAATTGCCTCGGGGACTCCAGATTGTTTGGGGTCGATTGGGAGAGCTCCAGTGATGAGATTGGTTCTGGGCATAACTGGGAAGATTGGAGTTGTTCTGATAACAGAGATGGGTCTGAGCCTTTTTCTAATGGTGTTGAATGGTAAACTTTAGGCAATAAGGCTGAGTCAGTGGAACTTGATGGTGAGACTATGAACGTAGACCTAAGAGGGAAGGTTAAGGATGGAGAAGAGGAGATATACTCTTCTGGGACTGGGGATCTGGTGCTAGCCAAAGGAGAAACATCAGGCAGATATGAGACTGAGGAATGACAGGATTTAGGGATCTCCGTTTGGGAATGTGCTAAAGAGGAAAAGGACAAAAGTTGTGTTGATCCATGGTCAGGTGTTGATTTCTGGACTTTTGTGGAGCAAGTGGGCTTCTGTGACGTTGAGGTTGGTGTCTTGATTGATGTCTTTGGAGTCCTGGGAGTGGGGCAGGTTGATGGTTTACTTTTAGAAGGCAATGCTGTGCAAAACATAAGACAAATAACAATAAGGATATTAGATGCTTTTGCAGGCATGTGGTCGTATAATCTTTTCATTTAAGTTTTTCACTGGTATTGGGATTATTAAATTTGCCCTTGAAAATACACTGCCAAACACTTCCCTAATCTACTATGTCTTTACCATCCTCCTGAAATAGATGACATCATGATGGGGTCTAATCACCAAAGACTTTTCACATTTCTCATTCTTCTGTGCACACGTAAATAAATATTCTTGTCTCTCAGAACGAGTCTCTCCTGATCGAACTGTTAAATGGAGCCACAGTCATTTTTGTTTGATTAAACAATAACTGAAGTTCTGTCAATGCCAATGTTTTCTTCAATATTTCCATAATTTCTAACACCTACAACAATATCTAACACTACACCTGTTTCTGCAGAGAAAACTGTAAAAAAAAAAAAAAAAAAACTTTCCCTTTTACTCAATCTTACTGATAAAATCCCCCCATAAAGCTCACATTTTGTCAAGTGTTCTGCTTGTGAACTCTGGGGCTCAGCTACATGGAGCTGCTGAACTGCTTTGGCTTGTGCTGGTGCTTTAGGCTGCCTGGATGGTTGTGCCGGACTGGGAGAGGAGCAGCAGACTCTCGAGGACCCACTATTAGTTGAGGCTGTTTGGGGTACCAGTGTTTCCTTATTCAGGACCTGCTGCACAGAGGAAACCCTGTGTGGAAAAAATTTGGGAGAGTCCAGTCCACATTTTCATGGCTGCACATAACTTCACTGACACTACAATTATTATACTTCAAAAACATTGGCAATCAAAACAGATTATAATTCACAAAATTCCTTATTAAGTACCGTCTGAATTTTAATGTATGCTTGTACTTTTGTGATGTTTGATTTTCAATTAAATTCAGCTGAATAAGTTTTCTTGGCATGACATTTCTTATGTGTTGCCAAAGCACAATTACAATTTAAAACAGTTAAAATTGAAAAACAGTTAACAAATACAAAGACATACATTTTAAAGGAAAAATAAATCATTAAGTGAAGGAGTAAATAAAAAGGCAGAGTGTGATCTGCGTTGAGATGAACTTTATGTTTGGTGTGTTGGTTGTCTCTTGTTGTGATATGCATTGACATATCTTGCTGCATCTATGGCGCCGACACTATTTTCTGTTTACTGACACCAGCCTCCACAACACTGCTCTTTCTTGTACGTCATGCCAAGATGTCTCATATAATATGAGTAGACTGGATGTGATATAAATCATCATCTTTTTCTTTGTCTCAAAAGGAACAAAACGCAAATTTTGATCAAGCGGCACCTGCTTTTCACCTGATTGTTTACCAACTCCTGTCTGTAGTTTCTTGCTGCTTGTCTGTAGATGAAAAGCCAAAGACAGTTATGTGAATGTGGTAGGTTTCTTAAAAATTTTGTCTCACTTGCTGTTGTTGTCTTTCCTCTGTTCAGCATCAGATCCTCCATTTATGTCTCTGTCTGTCTGTAGAAAAAAACAAAAAACAAAAACAAGCCCACACATGAATGAGACAAAGACAGAGATGGAAAGAAAGAATATGCTGGTGTCTGTGAAGCCTTGTGTACAGGTGTGTGTCTGCTCCCCCATTTGCCTTGTTCAAGTTTCAAGTGTGTGTTCATGCAGGTAAAGCACGTTGGTTAAAATGAAATGCTTCAGTCATTCTCACCTCATCCAGGACTTCTATGACGAGGCACGATTCAGGTGTAGTAATCTGAGGCTCAGCCCTGCCCCTGCTGACAGGGACGGCAAACAATGATGCACAGTAGCGGCGAAAATCCTCCTCCTGGGCTATAAACACACACGCGCAATCAAGAAGGGGCAAGAGGGAAAGAGCAGTGTTATATGTTGCAACATGAGGGACTCAGAGTATTTGGTTTTGTTAGTTTGTTTTTATATCTATATATTTTTAGCTATTGTGAGAAGAACATGCAAAGTCACGAAAATAAAATAATTAAGTATAGATTAATTAATGATGAAGTTATGGTTGATTCAGGAAGTCAGTCAACATTTGCACTGACAGGAGCATTCATCATTATACTTGCATACTGGCCAATATATCAATCACAGGTGAATCTACATCCCCTCAGCATTCTGTTTGACCCTCAGGTCAACACTCGACTATCGGCGTCCATCCAACTTATCTATCAAGCTTCTGATTGAGCACTGAAGGTGACTTAGTGCAAACTTCAATGATACCTGATGGACACAGCTTTGATAACTTATATCACTTAATTAAAAACATTAAAAGCAAAATATACCAGTTGAATTATAATTTTAACAAACATGTATTAATCATTTATTTTTGTGTTTTCCTTCACTTTATGAAGTGACCTCCAAGTTTCAGGTCAAAATTACTTGAGCTTACAGAGAGCCGCTCCTCTGTCAGTTTTAATTAAAAATAGCCAGTCAATTAGAGCTGGCTAATGTGATTGTTTACAAAGGCGTAAACCGAGTCGTAAATTGTAACAGCATAACAAAGAAAGCCGTGTGCTACTGAGTGGTATTTCAGGTGGTTGTTTTTCGAAACCTCTTATCACTTTCCTCCCTGTGAGAGAAACCAGTGGACATGCCAGGACCCTTGATACCAATCGGGACATCTTCTTCTCTTACACCCTCCTCCTCAAGGAATAAGAGGTCGGGGTCACAGAGAGCTGCACACTTGGGTCTGTATTAATGTATTATCTTGTTTCTGTTGAAAGATGTTGCTGACACAGCAGGGGATGAACAGCGGTTTCCCTTCTGGAGACAGCAGACATGTGCTGATCTACAGTCCCTGTATGTCCGTGTGATTATCTGTGTTGATACTGAGCAAAAAGCTACAGATACATTCAGCTAACATGGTTATTTTAAACTCGATAGACACATAAAATATTGAATATTTAGAATATAATTTACCATGCTGCACAGTAATTTCTTCCTGACAATATAATAATAACCCTCAATGATGAAATCTCCTTCTCTTTGCCTTTAGTCATAGTTTTTGCAGTCCGTCTAATCCTATCGTTGTTTCACCACTCCAACTTACCTGTCTGCGCCACCTCCCTATCTCTCTCCCTCTCATTCTAACAATCCTTCTATCACATCACCACATGGGTCTGACAGCTCGGGAAAATGAGAATTTAAAACAAGGGAGAGCGCCCCACATGATGCCGGAAAACAGCTTTTATTATTCATGGACACACACAGCCCACCCTTTCATATTCAAAGGCAGGAGAGGAGGAGAAACTCCGCAACCTGTTGTAATTGGCATGCGTTGGAAAAGTTTGAAGCAGGTGGAAGGAATAGTTTATCAGCTGCTGAACAGCTCTACATTTCCCAAAGACGCCGCTGTCTTCCTCGCATCTGCATATCGCTGACACAATGGAATATCAATTATTAAAGTGGGAGCAGATAAATGAAATTCATGATGTGAATTGCTGTGTTTTTAGTAGACAGGGTTGGGTATATTTAAGAGCTGGAGTAAAATAACCACATTAAGTATGAATAGTTTGAGAAAGCCGCAGAGATGTGACGGAACAAGAAATTGCTTAAGATATGTGCAGAGCTGCCTGTTTGCCTACATGGTTAACACTGAAAAGTCTAAACAAATCAGTTTAAATGTCCCGTCCTGTGTGTTGTATGTGTATGTAAGGAATTTGCAAAGGAAAGCAGGGGTACTACCGCAGTTTTTTCTCACATTCTTGCACCAAATAAATGTACATTTACCTGCAACATCATGTAATATAGACTTTTTTTCCCTTCAAGACTGGCATACTTATAGTATTTGTTTGATATATATTTTGATAGAACTCTCTGTGCCCTTGGAAAAAGTATGACAGAAGTGTACTCTACTCTGACTCCCATAGCCAATTGTCAACTTTCCAGGTCAATGTTAGGTTAATGAGAATTTTGCAACTTAGAAAACTGGGTTATGAGATAGAGAAGGTTGTGAAACCCTCCTTCAAAGCAGAGCATGCATTTTCCACTAAATATAACCGCTTGCAACAAATGATCTAATCCTCTGAAGTAAATGACTCTGACTGAACTTCCAGCTTTCAGCCTCATAAAGACCGAGATCTGACAGAAACAGTCTGGTCCACTAATAGCTTTCTAACCATTATAAAGTATCCAGAGGTTATTCTTGAAATTTCATGTCTGTGTTTTTCGTGCGTCTTGTGAAAAACAAGAATTCACCTGAAGTTCATTGTTGCGTAATCAAGTCCTTTTGTTTGAGGTCATGAATGGCAGCTAAAAGCTTGTTTAGAGAATCATCAGATGCGGTAAGAAAGAGAGTGGTTTGTATATTTGGATTGGGATTTATACAAGTGCAACCCGTGGCTGGATGGTAGGCATTATTAAAGATGCTGGAGCAGGAAGAGCAAGAAGTGAGAAAAGTACAAAGCTGTGTATCTATAAAAGTTGTAATACTTAGGAGGATGGAGTGGTTTTAAGCTGTATAGTGTTACTTTTTGGACTTTTGTAAAGGCATCTTTGATTTATTAGATCAGGCACGGTGGAGAGCTGCAAGAGATATTGTTAATTTATAATATGCGCCTTTTTCCTTTATGGACAACAGTTGCTATGAACCTCTAAACTTTACTGTTTCATATTTGGGTGGCTGTCACATATTTAACATGGGAGCACAGAAACCATTTTGACCTCAAAGATTTTAAAGGAAACAACTATTTGAGATAGACAGCTATGGGGAAAGGGGTAAGCAGGGGCTTGCAGATCCTAACAAGGTCGGGATTGGAGTGAATCTTGATTGATGTGATGAGAGGCAGTTGACAGCCCCAGGGTCCAGAGGTTTGGAAGGGGAGAGATAACCATGGTCTGCCCGTCTCCTGACAGCCTCGGCTGGGGGCCAGAAAGCCAGGACACTCCCCTGACTGATGAGCTCCAGGCCCTGAGCTCCAGACTACAGGCCAACCCCCACTCCCTCTCCCTGCCCCATTCCTTACCCAGGCAGAGTGCAACCTGTCAGGCATGAGCCGCCTCTAACGGCCCTCTGCCCACACAATCACAGCCAGTGATTACCCGTCACACCGCCACAGATGGATGGGCAGGCACTGATACGTCTGACCCGCTGAGAGGGAGAGGTTTTTTACTTTTGCTATTGTGTGTTTGTAAATGTGTGTGTGTGTGTGTGTGTGTGTGTGTGTGTGTGTGTGTGTGTGTGTGTGTGTGTGTGTGCAGGTCATCTGTCAAACTATTCCGTCCGTAGCTGTTTCTTTGCATGGTCTAAGAGCCTGTTTGGGTATGTATATCAGAGAGGAGGCACGAATCGCAACAGCACACAGCTGTCAAGACTGTGTGTCAACATCCTGTTTTAGAGTCAAAGGGTGCTGATGGACGTACAAGTGTGTGTGTGTGTGTGTGTGTGCATGTGTATTACCTGTCAGGCTGCATGCAGTCTCCTCCCCAGTGTTTGTGTTACGTATGGGTTTTAAATCCGTACCAAAGGCCAACGATGGACGAGAGGTTTCGATTGGTGTTCTGGAAACATAAAAATCAAAGAACAAAAAAATCAATGAATAAACACTAAATGAATAAAAAATAAAACATAAAACCATGACTCAACACCAGACCTGGATGAGAAAATACTATGTTGACTAAAAGTTTTCTTACTTTCCTCTTTTCACGCCTTCTTTGTGAAACCAGGATGGCTGCATGCATAGATAGATGTGTTGATAGATACGTGCACACTGTGTGGCTTTGTTCTCACTTTGCTGCAGCCCTACCTTCACAGTCCCTCACATCGTCTCTCTCTTTATTTCCCCCCTTACCTCTACTCCCTGCTTCCTGATCTAATATGGCCAAAGTGCATGTCCAGCGAGAGAGACTTTATGAGAGGCTCCAGGCTGCCCACAAGGGGAAACCGAGGAAGTTACTTGTAGTTTATATCTTCTCCTCTCACTTAGTCCATTTCCTGAATCCTGGCAATGTTTATATTTCACCGTCTGTTTAATACGCTCAGATGTTTTTATTTAATCCTTCCCCTCGCATCCCTTTTCTTTTCCCTTTGCTCCATCCATCCATCTTCTCGCCTTGCGTACAGTACTTTACATGCAGTAGCTTCACTACCCCGAGGCTGTTTGCATTTAAGCTTTTGCCGGAGTGCAGGAAAAAGAAGCATGTTGCTCTTCTGGGGGTCCTCTGGGGTCCTGCATTTTTTTTACCTCCCACTGGAGATACATATTTGATAAAGAGGCCTTCAACTGAGCCTGGTCATCCACAGAGACAAAACCCGGGTGAAGTGTTCTCGAGGAAGGATTTTGAATCCCAACCAAATTAGCCTGCACCCTGTAAAGAAGAGCTTGAGGAGAGTTTCCCTACAGTAATTAATAAAGTGGCAAATAATTTATAAGTCTCTCTAAAAAAAAAGGGGAAAGTGAGATACAGTATAACTACGATGCCATTTAGAGACAAATTATGGAACCATAATAGTGATGTATAAGATGTGCTTTCTCAGTTTGTCAATTTTATTTATGATACCTCGGAAAAAATACTTCATTTTGCTTTAAGGATTATTTAAACACCTCTTAGACTAATGGAAATACCCTTGTTTGATGCCCCCCCTGCAATAAAGCCAAGCTAAAGCAAGAGGGATTTGACAGCAATGAGCCCTTCAATAGGACCATTATTGCTGCTATATTTGCCCTGCGGACAGCGGGCTAGCTCAATCAGATTTGACATTTGTGCCAAAAGTGCTTTGTGGAAGTCACCACATCTATCAGAGGTGATATTTCGACCATTACTCCAACTATTTAAGCTTCTATTTCTGTACTCGAAGCAAAACTTTGGCTCTGAGTGACTGTATGGCACAGGTCAAATCTTGTCTTTTACTTCAGAACACAACTGAGAGTTTAGAGTCAGAAAAAAAAAGTGTGAGGATCTGCAGTCTCCCAGGGAAATAATGTAAATGTATCGGGCGTGACATACAAACCAGAAGAAAACAAGCCACTGGATTTAACATTTCTGTTGATAGAGTTGTTTCGAGGCATTCTGACAGCTTTGTATGCTCGAGCATAACAAAGAGAGCTTGTTTCTTCTTCAAACTCACAACCTAATGGCTCTGCCCTTATTCTTTTCTCACACAGACATGGAACAACATCATCACCCCATTGGAGTCGTGTTCAGTGAGCAAATAATGGCTGAGCTATTTGTGTTCCATGCAGGCAGGTTGCCATGTTTTATTGTGTGTAAGGTGGCCCTTTAAAAGTCTTTCTACGTGTCTAAAGTAAACATACACGCCTTGTAGATGACCTTTACTTTGAAGGGATTAAAAATAACAATTTCCTTGGACAAGAAATAACTAGAATCTCATCGGCTCACATTTGAGTTTCAACTGGCCCCTACCTACATGGCATCTCAGTTCTATGCCTGTGCAGACTTTTATTTCAGGGTTCACTGCCTTGATCAAAGATACTTTGACTCTGGCAGCTGATGGAAGGGTGAGTATTCACTTACCCCGCCCACACTGCCCAGCCAGCTCAGGAAATCAGATTGATGCCCCCCTGGTCACAAGCTTGCTTTCTGTAACTTGCAGGCCACCCACAAATCTAAGAAGGTGATAGAGTTTATGACTCTAATATAGCTGAGCACTTTTAGCAAATTCCTTAAAACTCTTTCCTCCTCCACGCTCCCCCCTTCCTTCACTCTCTCTTCCATTATTATAGAGGCTTGTTAAAATTCAGCCTCCCACTCATTCTTTCTGCCAGCCAGCCAGTCTCTCTGTCTCTCCATTAAGCTCTGCCACCATCACCGCTGCAGGCTTATTGCACTCTAGATTGGCTCTCTAGTCTATTCCACAGTTAAAGGCTGCTACAGCTGGGGACTTAGAGCATTCCAGCTCAGGCAGTCAGCGGGCCTAAAACTGCACTCTGCTCTCCTCTCCTCTGGCCTGCTCTCCAGTGGGCTACTCAGCCCAAAAGGAGCCGCTTAAATAAAGGGCTGTAATAATGGGACCTGCTGAAGCCAGGCCCTCAGGCAGTCTACTGCACAATAAGTGCTGAGAAACTGCTTTGTACACTGGTGGCTTATGTAGGCTGACTGAAGAAAGGCAGGAGAGGCATGTGCAGCGGCATGAAAAGGTGTGTGATCTGAAAATTGTGTGTGTGTCCGCACATGCGGATGTATTTGTGTCCCCGGTAATGGAAGTGGCAACAAAGAGAAAGTGTGTGTGTGTGATGTGAGAGGGAGAGCTTGTTGTGAAAACTGTGTGTCATGCGGTTCTTTCCGTGTTCCCAGCTGTACAAGTGGTGACCTCAACAAGTTGTCACTAAGTGGCCTCTGTATGTGTCTGTTAAAGTGTTGGCATGTACACCAGAAAGAAAAAGCTGACGTCTAAATGTCTGAAAAATAAAGAGAATAAAAAAAAACAGATAAAAAAGTTAACAAATATAAACCTCACGTCCCTAAATATCACACCCCAAATGTCATGTCCTGTACCAGCCGCTAAAGTTGTGCTCTTGCTTTCATATTGTTCAGTAATTATTTCCTGATTTTTTTTTCTCACCTTTGTCTCTCATTTCAGATACGGCACTTCCTGCCCCCTTGTGTTTCCCACCTTCCCCGCCCTGATTAGTTTCACCTCTCCCTCATTATCTGCCTCCCTTGTGTATTTAGGCTGTATGTTATGTCTACAGCAGTTATTCTTCCTTTCTAGTGAGTGTTCCAGCATTTATTCCTCATGTTTTCTGAGTGTTGTTCGACTATATTCTGTATTTTGATTCAGTCTCCTTCCTACCCTTTTTTTTGGATACTTCTGATATCTTCAGTTCAGACTTTAACTTTTCATTGCGTCCTTGAGTTGAGCTTTTGAGTCTCACCTCTGTTGTAGCCAGTGCGTCATGATAAACAGATCAAATGAAGCCACATTAAGTTCTTTAAGCTTCACACCAACAACAGTTGTTAATATACAGTAACAAATACGGTGCTACTCCCAGTTCACTCCTGATTCAGGAGAATTTACCTGGTGCTCAGCTCCACAACGTGCCAACAATGAAACTCATTTTTGCACAAAAATTACCTTTAATTAAGTCCTGGCTCACTTGCTCATAAATCTCCACTCATCATATGGGCAGACTTCATGTCTTATATCCACTGCACTAGTTAACACAACACTGCAGTCTGAACTTGACATTTTCTATGGTACCCAATCAGCTTGAGCCTGACTAATCATGAACACAGTAAGTGTATTACCTCTAAGCTCTGTAAGAAAAAGTGGTCCCTACTAGAATACTTGGAAATCATCCTATTTTTGTGAAGCAGCATTTGGAGCAGCTTAGAAACATCAGTCAGCGCTAAGAAGGGAACAGCAAGAAATCAAGGTAATGGAACAGCAGGGAGGGACTGAGGAGTTGTTCATGGTGTTTCTTGAAGTTGATAGAAAGGCTACTGGCACGACTAACTTTTGAGTTGCGACTTTTCCTAAGAATATCTATTTTATTTGGTATTCATTTATCTACAGACATTGCCTGAATGGATCCAGTGTAGGCGCTTTTAGACAAGCTGTCAGTGTATCTGAGTGGTTATGTCAAATTTAAAGCTGTCGTAAATGCATTATAAACACATACGTACAAACATAACTGTTATGCCTTGCTTAGCAACCACATTTTTTGGTATAAAGGCACAAAATGATTTCACTATACAGCTGTGAGTTACCTCTGTTTAATAAAGGAAAGTGATTCTTAGCAAAAAAGATATTTTGTCAGGCAGAATGAAGGGGAAGAACGCACAGCTTCTCATAGCGCCCACTGCATGAACCCCACAACAGAAGCTCTACATTCTCTCTGATATGTATGTGTGGTGGATGTACATTGTTGTCTGTGTGTGTCTGTGTACCTGCGGTGCTTCTTAAGAAGCAATCTTTCCATGTAGGTAAGGCTGCTTTCTTTGAACTCCACCCAGACAGGTACCCCTCCTCTCCCTCGTCCTTCAGCTCCTCTGTCTTGAGCGAGGTCAACCTGGGTCGCCATCGCTGACACCGATACTGGAGGAATACGGGGATGGGAAGATCAAACAAAAATAAAGTTAAAGCAAGAGAGCAAAAGGGAGGAGGAGACGGCCAAAAGGAAAGAAGGAGTCAGACAAAAGGAGAAAAAGAAGGGGAAACATCATTCGCCAGCATCCCAACACCTTCCTCAAAACACCTCCCCTCATGAAGTGAGAAAACACCTTGTCACCACGCCAAGAGTGCCAAAACACAAACAGACAGGAGAGAGCCCCCTGGGAATATAAAAAAGATATACACAATACAAAAGGAACATAGGAAGTGCATGAGAGTAAAGGAAAGATAGAGGTAAGAAAGAGAAATGTTATGATTGTACTCCAGACACTTTGGCAGTCCACAGTGGCGGCTTTAAATTGGGCCTGGGTGCCACTGGCCTGACAGAAATAATTAGGGCTGGAGGGGCTAGCAGCAATTTGCAGAGCAGGGCGAAGGCAGAGAGGAGCAGAGTCTGTCCAAGCAGTAAAGCAGAGAAAATAGGAGGCCTAATAAAAAGCACAAACACCTAGACACATACACACACAACCTGGAATAATAGCACTAATAACACACACCCACATAAACCTGGCCACACAAACACCATCGCACATGCGCACACGCGTCGAAACACAGTATGTGTGGAAAAGGCATAAAAATTGCCTGACGCAGTGGAGCTTGTACACATACGCATACACACAGCTGAGGCGATTAGTGCTGTGGTGTGGAGTAGGGCCACCCCTAACACTCCTCTCATTATCTCAATATGCAACAGCCATGGATTACCCTTCTACTGCAGTGGTAAGCACTTTCTGTAAGGCCTCAACAGATCAGAGCACAGACAGGGAGAGGGGGAGCAGGGAAGCTGAGGAGTAGGTGAAAATGGGAGGGGAGGAGGAGAAAGGAAGCTAAATAGTGTAAAAAATGGAAGAAAACACTTACTCAAGTATTACTGTATATATACATACATTACCCAGGTACCTGCACTTAACTTAAGTGTTGCATTTGTGAGGGAGACACTGCAGTGCTATAATAATCTGATCGCTATAGCTGCTTTGTAGAATTAGCTTTAACATGCGCAACAGAGGCAAAACTCATTAAATATGATACTCTATATACTCTGCTGCATGGAATATTACACTAAGCACCACTTAGACCATCGCAACATACCATACCAGGCGTGTCAAACATCTTCCAACCCTTCAGAATAAGTGCTGTAATTTTCTGTTTGTACTTCAGCTTGAGTCATTCTCTCAATGCAGAGCTGCTGCTTTTACTTAAAGCTCCACTAATTAATATTTGATGGTGCTAATTAATCAAATGGCAATGTGTAATGTGAAAGGGTTCATTCAGAGTGACAGACCAACAGAGACTCACCACCTAACTCCCTGATGACAGACTTACAGGAGGGGAGAGCAAGGAGAAGATACTCCACCCTGGTCTCAACACAAATTCAACTCCGTTGACAGGGGAATTATTTGTTGCAAGGCTCTTGTATTGCATTGCACTGCATCACACAGGTGTTCATGATATTCTTTCTCACCAGCACATCATATGTCCACTTCTTACCCAGCCATAGTCTGTGTGTATGTGTTTGGGGCAAATTCATTTAAAACAAATACATATACAAACACAAGGACAGAAAAAGAAAATAGGGTGACACACAAAGCTTGACTATGTGTATATATAAGAAAAAAACATGGCAAACCATATAAAGATAATTCGGTAACACTTACTTGAAGGTATCTACATAAGAGTGACATGACACTGTCATAACTATTACATGACATGACACGGTCATGAACCTGTCATGAACATTATGTACATGTCATATACGTTTATGACTGCTGTCATTAAGTGTTATTCGGTTTTTGTAATGACAAGTTGACATTGTTTGGGTTGTCTTGATTATGACAACTTGACATTAATCAAAGTGACATTACCAGAACATGTCTTTGTCATAACAAGTTGACATTAAATTTGTTTGGGATGCCTTTATTATGACAACTTGACATTAACCAGGATGACATTACCAGAAGATGTCTTTATGTTAATGTCAAGTTGTCATAATAAGGACATCCGAGGACATCCCAAACAAATTTAATGTCAACTTGTCAGCAGTAATACATGTTTATGACATGTACATAATGTTTATGACAAGTTCATGACAGTGTCATATCATAGTTATGACAGTGTCATGTCACCCTTATGTAGACACCTTCAAGTATAGTGTTACAGATAATTCTAAAGAAAGCAATAACAGAAAGACAACACATATATGAAACAATGACTACGTAATGAATATGTGATGGAAAGGGAGCAATGAAAGAATTAATATAAATAAAGTAAATATATAAATAAGTATTCAGCTGTTGTAGTATGAGGTTGGGGGGCAGCAGATGTTGAGGGCTGGTTACTTTATAGTTGAATGCGTAGGTGTGTGCTGGTGGGGGCATCGGAAAGTCATTGCTTTCAATGTAGACACTCATCAGGTGCGCTCAAATGCCAGAGCGACACCGTCGTGGCGTGCACACGTTCCCAAGCTCTTATTCTTATGGGTCTGAGACAGCGTTGCAAGGTGGGAAATGTAGGATTATTGTACCAGAGACTCAAAATTATCGTATTTTGAGGGAAATTATCATACATCTGTCATAACCAAAATAACAATCCTACTGATGATTTGGTTGACTTTTTTTCCATTTTCCTTGCTTCTGTTTTGAATCTCATTCTTTCTCGACTTCCTGACGGATCCTAGCATCTCATGGGGCGGGTACAGCTGACCATTCAGCCAATCGTGCTCATTATTCAGAGACAAACATCACCCGTATCTCACGCTAAGCAAAGTGCGATTGGCTGGAAACATGTCACATGGGAACAGATGGTGAAGGTGATGGTAAATGATTTTAGCGCATGGGCTGCCAGAGGATAATATATGTTAATATTTTTGGCCTAATACACACTGACAAAACAATGCCTGGAAGATCAGCTCTGCACTCAACGCAACCTGCCTCCATGCCCTTGAAAGTTGGCACAGAGTAGGCACAAGAGAAGCACCCAGCACCCAACCTCACGTTTTAAAGACATGGCATGTGTACGGCCCCTTAATCTGTTTGCCTGCAACCAGTACATGCAATTCACCTGGTGTCCACATTGCATCGTCACTCATGGGTTCTCCTGCTCCTTCATTCAACTCTCCTCTCCACTGTCTGAGAGCTTCCTGGAAAGATTTTGCAGACTCCTCCTCGTTATACTCTCCTCCAAGAAGAGAGGCGAAGAACCCCCTCTCATCCTCCCTTTTCTGCCCCTCTTTTATCAGCTCCACCTTTTCCTCCACTCTGTGATTCACAGCCGGCACCTGCAACAAACAGAATATCTTCTCATGTTAGTCAGTAATGAATGGCCAAAAATATGATATAAGGTTAAGAGGCTGCCCTAATGTATACGTATTTCATTACTAAAGGTTAGCCTTAACATAAATCGAACTCTAGTCACACAAATCTTGTAACAGTAAAAACCTCATTTGTATGCCTGTGTACTTTACCTTTGCATGACTAAATATTCAGTGGTTGATGAGTGCAAAATAACGGAAGGGACAGTTAATGAGATTTCTGAATGCCTCCGGACATCACTGCCTGCTGACTCTGCAGGCAAGGGCGAGGGAAATCGTGTTTTTAAGTTTGCATGCATGCAAGCCTGGTTGTGACCTTGGCTATACCTTTGTTGAGACACCATTAAAAATTGATGGGGAATTTTCTAAATGCATCTATCTTCATGTTAGACCTCTAAAAAGGAGTTGGGCTGGAATAAACAAAAATTTCAAATGCTCTCAATGCAGTTCATGCTCACAAAAAAACATGTCAAATGGTGTGATTGAGCATGAGGCCTTGAGTCATATTCATCAGAAGTAAAACACTTGAGCATAATTCATCACATTACATACATAAGAGTCACACTGAACAAGTCAAAATTAGTTGGCACTTGGCAATAGTTGTAATTTTCGAATCTCAAGCTTCTAAAAACCACGGTAAAAAGACCAAGACGACTCCTTCTCCTGAGCCGTCTGTAAAAGTAAAAGTATTCTTGGAATTTTCAAACAGGAAATACCTCCTAGGAAAATTGGGTGTGATATTTACCCATTTATATATATTTTTAAAAGGAAGGTTTCAAAAATCTGGAGCAGTACACCGTGGAGTGGGTTCATGCTTTTACATATTCAGCCTGTTAATGCTAATTGCCAGTACTCAACATATTAACCTCCCTGTTAACTCAGACAGTTGTAGCTGCTTCTCAGGTTGCTGGCATTTTGATGGGTCTTGACTCTATTCCACGTCTGAATTAATATATCAGTCGAGCACTATTTTGACATGAAAAGTATACCGATCTTCTCAGTACCGTCTGATCCCAACTGTTCGAAATGACTGCTGTGTGAAGAAGGTCAACTGAGCTCTGTGGTGTAAAGAGTCTGAAATGTCAATCTAACTGTTTTTGCCAGACCTAGACTGTTGGGGGGCATTTTTTAGTCCAAAGGTACATGCAGTTCACAAGCCTGCCTGTAGATACGGCCTGTGGATACAGCGTCAATTAGGGTTTGTTTGAAGGCTTTTCAATTGACTCACAGGGTGCAGAGGTAAAACTCACACGGTGCAAAGGCTTGTTTGACATGTTTCTGCTGTATTGTCACAGCGAGTGAACTACACATGGGGAGAATTTTCATTCGAGGGTCAATAACCATTTGAAAGAAATCACCTATTTTTACAAAATAATTGTTTGTGAAAGGAATTTTTTTTTTGTAATTTAAGATTCTGCACTGCTCCCTAGTGTGAAATTAAAAATCAATTACACTTGACGTAAGCACACAGAGCAAATTTGAAAGACAGATGAACCTGAAGTTGTACAAGAAACAACTGCATAGCTGTATTCTTAACTTTTGATGCACTGACTTAACCCAGCGCTTTTTACATTTAAAGCTTTGACCTGATGCTCTTGTGCAGAGTAACCTTCAGTTCTGTTGTCAAAAGCTAACAACAGTAAGAGCCAAAAGGAAGGCCACATACTCAGACAGCAGTGTTAATACACCATCACTGGGAAAACATCTTTCATTCACAGCAATAGCTCATCTTATTATGAGACTGTTATTTCAATATTTTAAGACTTGCAAAAAGTCAATACAATCTACCTCATCCAGTGACATCAGAGCAGAATCTCATCCTCGGTGTTGTTTAATGTGGTATATTATTATGTTGTACGTTGTTTGTGTGTTGCTTCTAAGTCAATGAACTATGTGTACAAGTACTGTACATGCTAATTAAGTGAGTCAGTGCATTTCCACACAATTGTATTCTTTATCCTAGACTCAGCCCTTCTTCACATATACAGTGCCTGCACTGGTGTTTGTGAGTACATAAATAAAAGTAAAGGTTACCACCTACCTGGCTGGGGTCAGGGTGCAATTGCATAGGTTTTGCCACAGCAGGACTTGTAAAGGTCTCGGGATAAGAGCTGGGGTTAATCTGTCTCTGGAAGCAGCTGACAACATCTCGAGTGCTCACATGGGTCTGTAAATCTGTCTGTAAAAGAAGGCCGCGGTGTATGAGATTAGATCAACGTTGTTGTTGCCGAACAAAACGGCAGCAGCTGGCACTTTGTTAGAGGTTCTTATAAATTCCCCAAATAAAATGAAATTAGTTGAATCAGAAGCAAGTGGGGGGGAAATGCATGCACTGTATAAAAGCAATAGATAATGCAGCATAAAATAAGACATTAGTCAGTTATTTATCAAAGCTATGCATTTTGTTGGAGGAAAATAAAGCAAATTCGCAGAAGTTTTTAAGTGTACGAACAACATTGCACCAGAAATACTTTGTCTGTATTTTACTGTATATGCTGTGTTGTATCATTGTATAGAATTACTCCACGCTCAGTAATCTTACACTTACTGTTTTAATTCCAAAAGCGTAACCAGGGACAAGGGTAGAAAGCTGGTTGCATTGCATCTACTTTGTATTTTACATATGAAGCAATTAGAGATGCACCAATCCAGCCTTTCCAGTTTCAATACTGATCCCGATGCTGTGGCTTGGAGTATCAACCGATACCGATCCGATACCATAATTGACCTAAAAAGCTATACACCTTTACATGTAGAACAGAAAAGACTAAAGGCATCAGGCATTGATGACTACACAGTTCTTTCCTAAGATAAAATGAAACAAGATGAAACAGATTAATGCAATGATGATTTTTAACAAAAATAAACAATTGTGCAACAGCAGTTGAAATAGTGTGAAATAATCCGCACAGCAGATTCTTTCCTTCGCTCCAAGACGTATGACGTAGCTTGCGTCGCAATAGATATAAAGAGAAAGGATCGCCTCAGGTATAGGTTGCATTTTCCAATACCTGATCCATCTATTTTGATGATATCGGGGCCGATATTCGATCCGGATATCAGATCAGTGCATCCCTAGAAGCAATGTCTTGTGCATTTGTCCTTGTCAAATAAACAAGTAAATAAATAAAAGCAGCTACAAAGCAGAGTAGCTTTACGTGTTACCTGGACAGTAAAATCATTCCACGACCAGGAACCACGGATACCCAGAACCATCCGGAGGCATAGACAACAATAACAGCAGCCAACAATGTAAGAAGAGGCAATAAAGGATTCAATTACAGTGCACAAGTTAAAGGAACTGATGGGGTCACAGGGGGTCGTAACTGATTGTGACATATAAATGACTGATTGATTGATTGATTCATTCATTCATTCATTCATTCATTGAACAAAATAAGACTGCCTTCAGGGATCAACCAAGAAGAATCGTCAAAGTGTAGACAAAATATGAATCAGTCAAAACTTTTCCACATATTTTCGTACAATCAAGAATATTACCAAGTTCAGTTCTACTTCATTTACACTAACAACATGAAGGCAATGAGATGAGGCCTCTATAGACAGCTGCCATGAACCCCATTTAGAGGCTACGACCTAATCATTTTAAGTGCTCATACCTACATCACTAGCATAACCTTGAAAGTCATGGTGATGAACTCAGTTTTATAGAGTTAATGTATGCACTTTTATTTCATGTAAATGAAACCACAGTGCAGACAGACACTGGTCAAATGACCAAGCTGGTACCACACTTTATGTACACTGCCTTTACACTACATCTCATTTTAACCACAAAGCAATAAGGATCTATTGATAAAATCCATCCAATAACGCATCACGTACACATCCAGTCTCCTTGTCTTCCTTGAAAAAAATTCATTTACATATATGTGATCAGATATCTCCATACTTATGGACAAGAGAAAATGGGAGGCATGCTGCATGAGTGCTGATTGATTTTCTCTATTCCACAGGCTGAATTCATTATTCTGTTCCATTAATCACCACGGACCAGTTGGGCTGTTTAGGTTAACCCTTCTACAGACTATTATCCCGTCCTTGAAGGTGTCCGACAGAAACACGCAAACAAACGTGTCATGGAAATGTGCAAGACAATGGTAGTTCGAGAAAGACAAAAGTCAGGCTAGCCTAGGCTACAATATTTTGGTTATTTTATGATATATTTTATTGCCGGCCCTGAAGCCCCTTCACAGAGAGTCATGTGATGTGACAAGGCATGATCTTGAAGATGTCAAGCAACCTATTGAGCATCGAGTAAAGTTTTAGGATCAATTTCATCCTAGAAACACAATCAAATTCTTAGTCTTATAAACCCCTTTGGCCCTTTCAACTTGTGGGTGTAATATCTGTCTAGCAATACATACTAAACAGAAGGCCTCATGCAGCTTAAGATCACCTCACGCCAGATATTTTCCCCTGCAGGACAGAAACACAATCATATGTTTCCTAGTTGGGAGTTCTTTGTTTACACCTATGATGGATTCTGCATCTGGTCTTGAACAGTTGTGCAAGGTAATAATGTCATTATGGATGGATGAAACTGTGTACACCCAATCTGGCAAAGACAGAGACTTTGTGGTCTGAAATATCTCCGGTCTCACTATTGATGAAAGCAGAGTGTGCTTCATTCAGTGACACTTTATGCATGTGTTGAATTAGTTCATTCAGTATCTTGTGGGAGGGAAGCTGCCCATGGCCATGAAAACTTTAAGAATCAAATCTTTGTCTGCAAACAATCCCACAAGCCTGGGGACATTACGCTCCTACTCTCAACACCCTCTGATGGCAAATCTTTGCATCGCAAGAGGTTTCAAACAAGCCTTCAGTTTTTCTCTGTCGTTTTGGCCACCAGTCAAATGTGCTTACAGGTGCACATCAATGGACACTTAAGCCCTCGGTATGCTTCGAACTAAGAGCTGGTGAGATCATCTAAAAGCATCCAAAACTGCCTTTCTGGTGGTGTAATTGGAAGAGGCTGAGTCTGACAATTGTTTGTACCTTTCCCAACTATACAATCCAACAATCATACCATCTTTATACAATATCCAGGTGTACAGAGGTGTAAGAGCAGCACCTTCTTTTTCAAGCTCTATTCTTCAGACAACTTCATGTCTGTAACATAAAAAATGCCTTCCAACAGGCACAATTCAAGTGGGACACATGTTACACAAGCTCTGAAAATTGTGCCATTTACAGTCCCAAATAGTCGGTGTTAAGACAGTGCTTTGGGTTTATCCCTTTTTTTTTAAATCAGAAGATAAATGAATGGCAGTGACACACACATTTGACCACTACCTGCAGTTATATTCTGAGTTGCTGTGTTTTGAGTTGCATGCATTATATTCAATTTGCGTGTATATTGTTGTAGAGTTATGGTTCGCTCGTGCATGTATTGTGTTGAATTCTAGTGTGTAGTTCCTCTCATGATTTGGCCACAGTCATCAGCGAAATAGATCACACCTGTAGCACAGCAACAAGAGAATATTACTGGCAAGACAAAACAGAGCAATAGAGTGAAGCAGACGGGCAAAGAGAAAGAGCCACAGACGGCGTGAGACCGGGGAACAATGGGACTAGGCAGCAGTGCTACCCCGGCCTGTGGTCACAGGTGAGGACGGTGTGCATGTGGTGACTGATTTGTGTGTGTATCTCTCTCTCTCATACCTATAGCCCTGCCGTCACGGATTCACAGTGGACACGAAGGAAGAAGGCCAAGCAGTGTTAGCACACCATGGTGACCTCAGGCATCAACAACATTGTTCCCCCTACACGCTAGCCAGCTGTGGAACCGCAGCTACGAGACAACTCAGAGACAGAGAGAGCAAAGCAGGCGGACACAGTCGTAAAGTGGAATATGACAGGCAGTCTGAAGAACTGAGCCCACAAGCAATGGGCCTACTCACAAGGGCCTGGCCTACTCATTCAGGCAAGCTGCCCAGACAAAGTGTAAGAAGCCTACAGCAGGAGAGGGCGGGTGAGGAGTAAAGATGAGTGCTTGGCTTGTTGCCTTGCATCGTTTTTCTTTTACCAGATCAAGTGAGGACGCTAGGGGACACGCTTCTTCACTCAACTAGCTGCTTGATGGGCATAACCAGTTAACATAATAGCAGTTACAGAGTTGTAAACCATAGAATGGTTTGTTTTCAAAGTGGCTGGACGATAGAAAGCGGTGATGGCCTTGCAATGGACTCTGTGTCTTCAAAAAGGCTTTTACTGTTAATCTTTTACTGTTAAAGCCTTGTTTTGCTGCTGGTATTACTAATCCAGTATGTGCACAGTATTTATGGAACAGTTTGTGAATAAATTATTTAACCTGACTCTTTGCACACTTGGGTAATTCCTACTGCCCACCACTGTTTTAAAATTGTACACAAGTTCTTGGCTCTTTCCTCGGTGGCACTGTCACTGCCTAACATTTGGCAATGTGTTGGTTTGTTCCCTTGATTCTCTGACTACAATACGGTTATTTCTATGCACGATTCAGAGTTGACATAAACGCAGGGAGTGGGGATTATTAGCATGATTATGGTGGCCTTGGGTGTGTGATGCTGCGCTGTATGTCCAGTCTGAGATCTGTAATAAATAATTCAAATGAATCCAAACACTCAGATGGGTTTGTGTTCACAACATCAGATAAAAAAAAAAACATTGGCCTTGTATCTAGGGACTGTGGGCCTTCTAAATAATGCTTCCTACAATAAATGCAAATCCAGCTGGTGCTACCGAGTATATTTGTGGACAGCCCATACTATACCAGCTCTAAGATAATGTTCAGCAGTTGAACAACACCTTAACCTTGAGAAGGAGATGAATGGGGTTTGCAACAAGAGACAATGCAGTTAATCAGACTATTTAAATGATATCAGCTATGTGTGCTAATGTAAATTTTGATATTGCTATATGACTAAACTCACCTGACATCAGAATTGTTTTGGATACAGCGTGCCACGCCCATCTGGTACTTCACACCGGTTAAGATGAATCAAATACCAAGAATGCTCTGCAAACATTAATTGAGCCAGGTTTGTGTGTGTGTGTGTGTGTGTGTGTGAGGCTGGAAACACGATCTGATGAGGCACTGACGAAAGCCCCAACACAGCGTACTGCTGAAATTAATATTCTTTTTGTCTTCCTGACTTCCATTCGCTGTCTCTCCCTCCCTCATTCTTTCCAAGGCAAACGAAACAGGATTAGCAGAGGAGAGAGAGAGATGCCTGCGTCAGCTGCATGTGTATAATCCCCGGTCTTTATGTCCTGCCAAAATACACAGTTTTGCATGTGTGATTGAATAAGAGTCTGCATGTGTGTGTGTGTGTGTGTGCTTGAAACTGAGAGAGCAGAGAGGAACACTGAGGACATATAAAGACACAGAGAGCTGCCCTGCGTGGTTTCAGGAAGCTCTTTCTACATGTATTCTGTTTGTCAGTATGCATGACTTTGTTCCACCTTGGTGGCTATGCAGTAACATACTAGTCACTTGACTCAACCAGCAGTCAGGTAGACACAAACACTGAGGAATGAGCTGTCTACATAAGCCGAGCAACACTGCATAAAGGCTGGTTAATGGTGTGCTGCTCTGTGTGTAATCATACAAAAATAGCGTCTACATAGCTACGCAAAGAAATGTATAGGTGCATATACTGTCATAGAGACGTGCACAAATGCACACCGTATTACACGTATAAATCATCCACACAGCCATATCCATGCACACTCACAAAGCCCACATCGCAGCACGTTGGATCACTCTGTGAGCACTTCTAGATGAAAATAATAGCACCCAAGAACACAATCATATGAAAAGAAGAAGGCGAAACCACACACATCCTAGGAGGGGGAAAAAATGTACAACTAGCAGAAAACAGAAGATGCACATAAGCCGCGAGTACATGGAGGAGCTCCATAAAACATAGATACCAGTACACACACGTGAACACCAGTCAGTAGCCGTAACAAAACTCCCACAGTGTATAAATTTAAAAACATGCCTTCTGCACATAATAAGCACAAACAAAGGTGAAGGGGGAAAAGTTCATGCTGCAGAGACTCGTGCATTACACATGAGAACCTGAGCTGTCAGTCTTAGCTTAGTTAATTATGGAGACCGTAACGGCTTGGTCTTGCAACCAAATGGGTTACCAGGGTTATTAGGGGTGTAAACCACTAGTTTTATCAGATGATATTATATAGATTCTTTGGACAACGATATGATATTTGCTGATATCACAAAGTCTGTCGCAATACGATTTCGATTCCATGCAATTCAGTGGCAAGAAATCTACATGAGACAATATTATATGCCTGCTTAACACAATCAGTTACAGAACAAGCTGCCGCCCCTTTCTTTTTTGCTTTTTGCTGTAAAGATAAAAGTAAGCATACACGCTTTTTCAGCCTAATATTGTTGAAACAGAACAGCTAATGTTGCTGTAGTGAGAAGTTAGTGGAGTGAGATGCCCGACCAGACAGGTACATCATGTTTCCTGAGTATTTTAGCTCGTAACAGAATTGTTGACACGTGATGTGCTTTGTCTGTCGACCCTAATTTTCTCTGACGTTGAAAATATTTCCACACTGCTTATTTATTTCCAAATAAACAACATTATCCTCATCATCTTTGTCTTGGCTGCTTGCCTGCAGCTGCTTGACGATGATGCAGAATTCCAAAATAAAGGCGTATCCTCAAGATAATGATACGGATCGATGTGTTTCTTTTACTTTGCATCAATGATATTGAATCATTGATCACTGACTGCATATATTAATCCAGATTGATGGATCGTAGCAACCCTAACAGTTGTAAGCAGCAGTGGACCTGATAGCAGTTAGTGCTTCTAAAGCTTGTTGAAAACACTGGTATACTCTCCAACTTTGAAGAATGAGTTCATTTGAGAAGCAGCTGTTTTAAGCAAAGCCTACTTAAGCAAGCAAATTAGTGCTTTTGATGTCAACAAGGCAACATTATGTTTACTAGCTGGTTAAAACTTCCTATCTCAGGCGACAGACACAAACGCTGCTGCGGAAACAGAGCAATAAAAAAGAGCAATGTCTGCTTAACACCCCACATAATGTAGTGCAAATTTAACATGATTTTAATTCAATTTATAGATAAGGTCATTTTAAAAATCCATACACTAAAAGGGTGTTTTAGCAACTCAGCACACTGTATTTCTTTATGAGCGTTTGGAAAAATGAGATTCCCCTAATGAAAATGCTTTCCATACAAATTTGGGTTGATAGGACATTACTTAATAAATACAACCTATTGTTTGAGAGAGAGAGAGAGAGGGAGGGAGAGTGTGTGTGTGTGTGTGTGTGTGTGTGGTTACAGCTTGCGTCCTGTATTCTACTCCTAGTGCATCAGGAATTTACAGCATATAGATCTGTGTATGTGTTATCTGCATTCATAAGCACTCACTGAGGGGGTTTGAGAATTACAAGTTGTGTGTAGATTTGTGCCTGCAGATGTTAACGTGTTAAATTACCATAATATTTTTCTATCATATATATAATAGCCGGGAACAATATATACTTCCAAAAAGTTCCAACATCATTCTATCCTCTTATTAAATGCCTGCTTTTATATATGTTTCTTTATCAAGATTAACTTCATAAATGGAGGCGCAAACTAGAGTCCTTACATTTGTCATCCATGATCCTTTATAATCATCATTAGTCAAATTACTCGACACATCCTTGGCAGATGTACTGCAGAATCTTTTTCCCTTCATGTGGATCCAACACAAGTGTGTTGGCTTAATTAAACTCTCTGACAATGACCTGCTGTCTTGTCTCTCCGTCTTATCTTTGACTGAAGACTGCTGTTGCTGGTCTTGGGTTGACTGTTGCCTGAGGCCTGTTCTCTGCTCTCTGTCTAAATGTGAGTGTGATGTTGTTTTGTGTGTGTGTGTGTGTGTGTGTGTGTGTGTGTGTGTGTGTGTGTGTGTGTGTGTGTGTGTGTGTGTGTGTGTGTGTGTGTGTCTGCATGCGTGCATATGAGTAACCAGAAAAAGCATTTGTTATCAACCAATTTGCTAATGAGGGACATCCATTTTGTTATCAGGTAGAAGGACGCAGCAAACCTGCAGCAGCACAACACACACAGAGACTCATTGGCACGTTCTGTGCAGCCTTTCAGATAATTATGTTTGTGTGCATGCACATACAAAAGTGCGATCGGGTGCAGAAACACAGAAAGGGGGGAAAAAGACGAGAAGTTGAGATAAGTAGAGACGGTAGTCGGGGTTGCAAGCAATGCAAACGAAAGAATGAGTGAAGCAGGAGGAGAATGGGATCAGAAGGGGTATTATTGAAAGTATCTGTGCAGGAGAAAGAGAGACAGAGAGAAACAGACAGAGACACAGTCACAGAGAGGAGAGGAGATAGACTTGATGCTCGTGGGACCGTGCTCACCTGAATGGGGACCATTCTGTGGAGCTTCAGTGCTCCCTTCTGGTGGAATTTGGTAAAGCAGCCAATGCAGTAGTCCTCTGTGCATTCAGTACACATCTGCAAAACAGGGATACACAGTTATGTCAGTGTGTTTATATGTCTGTGTGCATGAATCGTGTGTGCATTAATGCATGCACATCTGTATGTTTGTGTAAACATGCCAGACACGGATCTGAAGATTTGTGTGCTTGTATGTTTGTGCGTCTTACAGAGGCATAAGGTTGACAAAGAGTGATCATGTAGGTGCATGTATAGTATGTGCACGTGCACATGTGTGTAACTACCTGCGCTGACGAGCAGAAGCTTTGGTAATATTTGTTAAAGATTTACACCTAAAGTCGGATATCTTTCCCTCCTCTACCTCAACCTTGCCAAACTTTGACAGGAGGGATGAATATTGAAATGGATTCTCTGGCAGGATGCTGCAGTGTGTGGTGTGTGTGCACAAGCTTGAGAGAGAGTGCATGGGAGGGATTGCCTGTGTGTACATGTAATGCATTTGTGCTAAGTGTGTGTGTGTGTGTGTGTTGTGTATTTGAGTGTGTGCGTGTGTGTGTGTGTGTGTGTGTGTGTGTGTGTGTGTGTGTGTGTGTGTGTGCGTGTGTGTGTGTGTGTGTGTGTGTGTGAGTGAATGCATCTTAAGGGAGGTCATTATCATTTCTATCTGTGAGAATCCGGTCTTATTAGTGGGGAAAAGTCCTTGCATCAGCATGTTGGGGAGATAGGCCTAGACCGGGTGGCCGGAGCACACAGGCGAGGCCAGAAGGAGACAGTGAATTAGAAGGGAGGATATGTGGAAGAGGGTTGTACTGTAGGTGGGGGCGTGGGGGTGTGGGCAAGGCTTCTTAAAATTCATAAACAACAAACAGTCAAGAATCAGCCAACATTTGTTTGGTTCCCTCTGTTTAACATGCAGGTTTATTTTTCGGTTATGGCCCACGGTTTCATCATCAATACCATGTCAAATTCAGAAAGTATAGTTAAGTGCACTCTGTGAGGGAAGAGTACAGTTCCCACAGTGGGACTTCAACTGTTTTTTTGTGACCGTGTTTTCTTTCTGAATCCAACAACTTATATTCCTTCTTAGTCCCTTTCTAGCTACTTTTCACCTGTTATTCTGAGCTTAATGTAATACATAATTGAGGTAAACAAGGCAATACAATAAACAAAACCATTGCAGTGTTCCATACAAATTCACTGTGAATCAACAGAGGTCTTATAGTGCAATTTTCAACCAGCAAATTTGCCAATTAATCCTGTTCCTTTCTTTTTTACTCTTTAATCTCATCTTCTGCCCCTTTTACTTCATTATGTATTAATTAATGCAATTATTTTTAACATTAGGTTAAGTCTCTTTTGCCCTTTACTTCTTTCTCACACATACCAGCATGTGTGAGAGTGTTTGTGTGTGCAGTAATATCAGAGGCGTCATCAAGGGGTGGCCGGGGGGGGCACGACCACCCTGATACATTTGCATTCCAGTAAATGTTTTGTTCCTTACAATTAATAGTCATTCATTTATTATCCATAATCGCTTATCCTGTTGGGGGTCGCAGGGAGGCTGGAGCCCATCCCAGCTGACATTGGGCGAGAGGCAGGGTTCACCCTGGACAGGTCGCCAGACTATCACAGGGCTGACACATAGAGACAGACAACCATTCACACTCACTTCCACACCTACGGACAATTTAGAGTCACCAGTTAACCTGCATGTCTTTGGACTGTGGGAGGAAGCTGGAGTACCTGGAGAAAACCCACGCTGACACGGGGCAACAACCAGCTTATTTAAAGAACATTCAATCACCTAACATGTGTATATAAAGATAAATAATAAATCAAAATGGGGTTGGTGTGTAATTCATAATGTTAACTTTCAGTATGCAAATCTTTCACCCTTGTACTGACATCGTTTTCAACTAACCTCTACTACAGCAGCATATTAGAATTCCTAAAATTCCTTTACAGCTTTTGGTTTTGGTGTGTCACCCAAACATTCTCTGTGTCCCCATATAACCACCCCTATGAAAAGATTCAGGGGGCGCCACTGATTCACATGCAAGTCTACAGCTGCGACATTGCCCTTTAATGGTCCCATAAAGCAGGGCCTCATTTCCCCTCTCAGGCCTGAGGATAAATTACAGCCACTCCCCAGGGACTAGGCATCCCTATCAGACTGCAAGCAGCATATCACTGCACTCTCCTGTGCTACACAGGAGGAAATGAGGTCCTTTTTTTTGCCTGGATGACTCTGGAATACTGCACATGGCTAGACGGGTAGTGTGTGCGTATGTGCACATGTGAGTTTGATAGTGTTTGTGCCAGTATGTGTGAGTCATAGTTTAAAATAAGCCCAGATGTGTATATGACTGTGTGTGTGTGCCATGTGTGTGTGTGTGTGTACATGCTTATTTGTGTGCTTAAGTGCAGCTCCAGACAGAATGGCAGGGACAGAGTCGTAACGCTTTCCATTATTGCCATCATTATAGGGCACAAGGGCTATCCAAAACGTGTGTGTGTGCGTGTGTGCGTTAGTGGACTGTGTGTATTTGTGTGTGTGTTTAGCCTATGTGCTTGCCCAGACTACTATAAGCATTGCCATTAAGCCCATCACTAAGGGGCATCGGGGGCATTGGGCCCTTCATTGGACAATTCAGCACCATCATCATCAAATGCACTATCAAGCAAATTACCACATTACATTTTAACGTAATGTGTGTGGTGCACTTAAAATAACTTATTCCACAACAAAAGGGGCAGAAAAATGGTGGCTGTCAGCTCAATCAGTTCAACCCCTCCCTCTCCTTCATTCCCTCTATCAATCTCTCCCTCTCCCTCATCGCTCTCATTCCCTCTCTCTTACTGTCTCTCAGCAGCATCAGTTATTCAATACTAAACTCCGCTGGCTTCGCGGTCAGACGTAGGATACGAATTACACACCGGCGGCCGAGGATCTAGAAGGCGGGGATGTGGGTGTGACTGGTCATCAAGCATATATTACTCGCCTCAGTTTGCCACAGTCCATTATACACACACATACACACACACACACACAAACACACAGCATTCATTTCTCTCTGTCTCTCTTCCTCTCGTCCACACGTACAGTTGCAGGCCACGGTCCCTCCTCCTGTGCAACAGTGGATGAAGAGCGAGGAAGAATAAACAATGGTGCCCTCAGAGGTCTCCAGTATCGATGAATGGATCTGGCTAAACTGTTATCAGTGCAAACACAAACACACAGATAGTCCAACAGATAGGACAGCAGAGGCACGGCAAGAGAAAGAGACAGAGGCAGGGAGAAGAGAGGAAAGAAAGAAAGAATATGTGATGCAAAGACAACGAGGTAAGCAGGATGGGAGATAGCAGGTATCTGAATGACAAAGGGAGATAACAGCTGATGCAGGAGTAAGAGAAAGAACAGAAATATTGAAAGAAACAGAGGGCAGAGTGGAAGGTAAAGCAGCAGAAACAAATTAACACAGAAAAATGGAGTGATTGACACGTAGAAAAAAAGACGGAAGAGATATGGAAAATGAGAATTTCTGAATTTTAGCAAGAGTGTAGGTCAAGTAATTTGACTCCTTTTTTGACAGCCAGATGCTAAAAACTCTGTAGATTCACTACTAAAATCTGTGTGTACAGAAAGACAGAAATATGCATTCTTTTCATCGGATTAATAAACCCTTATAAAGCTGCACAAGCCTAATTTCCTCGCCCACAGACAACTGTAAATGAATGGGAAGTTTCGGCCCCCAGATGAAGCTGCAGAGTGAGTGCTTCTCGCTTTCACGCTGTGCTCAGGTACAGGCAGCTGCAGACCCAGACCCAGGTTGAGCCTGCCCAGTGAGGCTCTGAGATAACATTATTTTGTGTTGTGTGTTTCATATGTAGTGTAGGGCTGGGCGATATGTCCTGAAATTATATCACGATATTTTTAGGCTATATCTCGATACACGATATATATCTTGATATTTTTAAATCTCCTCAAAACACTTCATTCATAGCCTGGAAATCCAGACTCAAATCTAGAAAGACTTTGAGTCTGGCCCTCACTGATACACCCTTCCTACCCAAGGGGCGGCACTAACTGAGGCATATTAAATACCGCTGCACGCAACTGGATAGCACGATGGCCAATCAGAGCAAAAAACAAGGTTACGTATTCATTACAGTAAGCCACATTTGTTTGCCAACCAGTGGGGCTAACTGATATATTATGCTTGTGCCATATCCCGCCGGCAAAATGGCAAAAACATCCTTCCTGGAAGCAAAGGCTTCAAGGGCAGTGTTCTGTTCCTCTCTCAAGGAAAAAGATAAGTGTAGCTGGCTTAGCGTTTCTTCCAAAGCTAAATTGAATGGATGCGGACCTTCGGCAGCTGCCATCTTGGCTGTTGACTTTTAGACTCCTATGGCACAGCGCTGTCGTCATCATGTTACGCCCGCCCAGAGCCCACCTCTGTCAGATAGACTGATCTGATTGGTCCGATTTGCCATTCAACAGGCTCTGCTCGTCGGGGCCAGATTCCCGTGCAGTGCAAATTCGAATTTGCTATGGGCAGGGCATCTGGATTTCCAAGTTACTTCATTCAATATTTCTGACCAAATACCCTCCCTGATGTAAAAAAGTTATAGGAATGACTATATTTGTTTTTCTATTCCCTGAAAAAAATAACGCAATGAGATTGTTGATCAGTAATCATCAACAATGTGGATATAATGACTAAGTGGTTTAAGGCAAGCGTTAAAACAAAAAGTCTTGTAAGTTGATACATTTACATCAATTTACTGTAATGCAGCCTTTAAAATGAGGCAAAGAACACAACTTCTGCCATATCACGATACAACCATATCCAATATTTTGTGACTATATTTAATCTCGATAATGATAAAATATCTTCATATTGCCCACCCTAATCTAATGCTGGCCAAAAAAAAATGTTGTTGGACATTTTCAATCTGTCGTTAGCATAGTCAACACACAGGGCTAACTTGGCTTGTCAACTGGATTACGTGAACGTCGCTGTCGCCCTAAAAATCTGCTCAAATTCTTAACGAATAGTCCAACATTGCTACTGAACATCCAAATCCGATTCCACTGACATAGTTCTGTGTCTGGTAAAGCTCTAGTAAAAACACCCTAGACGCACGTTTGCATATCGATATTTGTGTCTGCTCATCCACTCATTTAGCTTGGCAATAAGAAGAACAGCACAATGCAATGTCACAAACTGTGTCACAACAGTGATGTTGTGGCAGCTCAACAGCTGTCATAACACACAACCATACTGCACAGCTGTACTACTTATAGTGCTAAAACCACTAATTCATCACATCACCTCTATCCAAAACATCTCAATCATCATATTAAGCATCACAAAGATGTTCAATGATTCATTTATAGAGTTATTATTGAAACAGACTTTACAGAGTGCTTCACAGCTCAGAATAAAATGAAAAGATTAACAGGGAAATAACGGCTCAAATGTAAATAAAAAGAATGATACATTCTTCACTCATAAATAATTTAAAATTAAGTTTATAAATGTGCCTTTGACATTGACAGGGCTGTTCAGATTGCATACAATCCATACAAACTGTGTTTTACTACAAGGCTACATCCATAATTACCAGTTCATGTGTGGGAAATAGCATCATATGCATGCTTTTTGTGCAAACATGAATCGTCATTTATACATCTGGCCCCTGGTGTTATTAAGTATGCATAAGTGTGTGTGCATGTAACTATCAATGTAAAATCAATTTACAAACAAACCTACAAATAAAGATTTTGTCTGCGCTTGTTTTTCCTCATCAGAGACCTAAAGCATGCATGCCTCCAGAGGAGCGGTGTTTGTCTTTTTATGTCAGTTGAAAAGCCTGCAAGGTGAATGTTTGATGAGTGTTACTGGGCTTTCTGTCCAGAGAATCAATTCTTAAACTGCCCAACACTAGAGTTGCAAAGATTTCAGCTATGCAGCGCCTTCTGTGTGTGTTCGCTTGTTTGTGTGCTTACCACGCCTGCAGTCTTGACTTCACACTGTCCACAGTATTTCCCCTTCAGCCTATTCTTTCTTGTCGTCTGTTGACTGACAGTAGGGTTTGGAGGTGGAGGTGGTGGCTGAGGTGGGGCTGAGCAGAGCAAGTATACTGTTGTTAACACTTGGCAAGGGGATATCCTTTAACTTTATGGACACTGAAAGGATATTTACATATTTTATTAACTGACCTCCTAGCTAGTCCAACAATGATTCAGCGACAAACAGAAACAGTGTCAAAAATACACAATAATCAGATGTGCTTGTGTTTTTCGTGCAAAAACCATGAACAATTAAAGGTTTTTTCAACTATATGGAGTTTTCAGTCACTGTTGTAAAAGGTTTTGTGGAGTAAATGACAACAAAACAAAACGGATATATCACCTATTACAATTATACTTATATACTTTACTTATACTATTCGTATATAAAGACCGTCCTTTTAAAAGTGCATTTACTGTTGCTGTATACATTTAGCATGCATCAGCCCATTTTATCCAAGGTGTGATTTTGTGCCTCAGGCATGTTCAAAACATTAACAATTCTGCCAAGGTTGGCCACTGGTTACAGAGATCAATCTTTAACAAGAGATCTCCACAGTCAGGCACCTGTGATGCCAAGTATCCACCTTACTGAAGTAACCGTGAGCAAGACACTGAACCCCTACCAGTTCCCAGGGTGCTGCTCTGCAGCTGCTCTTGAATGCTAACCTCCGTGCAGAGGGCACAAAGAACTTTAGTACGGGGTAATGTTTCAAAGGACCCACGATTTTCAAGAACACATCCGTGTCAAGCCGACCTGGTGCAGGTAAGCCACAGTTGAAGCCGAGGCTGTGACTGTAAACTACTCACCTGTCAGCGGTTCATCCTTCAGCACTCGGATCTTCACCTTGCCTGCTGACAGCTGTCAGGGAGACAGGAAGTAACACATCAGTGGCAACAGTCTGTGTGAGCTCTCTGTTTACGTGTTCATATATAGGTTTCAGTATGGTTGGTATGTTTAAAGTAATACAAGCTTAGATGAGGGATTTCAGTGTAAAAATAGTAATAACCCATTCTTCAGTTCAGTCATTCTTGTTCCTCTTTAATCTCAGGGAGTGTAACCTTTAAAAAAGGAGACTTTTTCTGGTATAAACTCAAAGGCGTAAGGATTTCCCCCCTGAGATATAGGGTACAAGCTTCTCTAATCAAGGTGCAAAGTGCAATCTCAAGTCTGCAATGCACAGTGCACTTCATGAGTAGTTGTACACTTTTGGTATGTTTATAGACCCAGGCACATGGTGCATCCACAGCATATATGGAAACATAAATTCGGAGACATCTATCACAGTTGATGTAACCCTTAAGGTCACAACCCACAAGGAAAAGCTTTTTGAGGTTTAAGGAATCCAACTTGAGAACAAGAAATGTTTGTTTTCAGTGGTAATTAGCAACACACATGTAAGCAAAGTCACTAAATGTCACAATAATCTTACATAGGTGGCATTTCTTAATGCACATGCTTAAAACAACTTTTTCACCTTAAAAACTAGCCTCAAAATCATTCTGATAGTACATTAACTTGTAACAGGGAGAATGGCACCTCTTAATTGCCACTCCACACCATGAATACCTGTTCCAGCACAATGTAACTTCAGTGAGCAGGTAGGATCTCCCAGGAGAAAGGTGCAACACTTCACAGCATTACGTCACATACTCCCAGCTAGCTAAGAAGAAGCTGGATTGGGATTCTCAGTACGTACATCAGAGCAGAGGTGAAGAATCATTGTTGTAAAAACCCATCTCATATACCGTTTAGCATGGCATGAATCATACTTTGTAATGGAGCGAAGTAATGGAGGGTTGCAAACTGTTTACACTGTTCTGACGAATGCTCTAGTGATCCGTCTCAAAGTTAACGGGAAAACAACGACAATCTGACAACAGAGTGTACATCCCTGCCAATGCCCAATGCTTCCCAAACACTCATTTATTTGTGGCAGCCTGCCATAATATTAACATGACAGCCAGTGCAAACCCCTGGTAGCAAGCTGCAGCACTGAGTCTAAACTGTGTAACAGCAGCAACAGAAAGTTTCCTGATCTGGCAGGGAGTCGTGGCGGTCTGGGATCTGGGGATTTGCACTGGCTGAATTTGTGTTCCTACAGCCATCAACTGAAGGTCCATATTTACATGGGTGGTGTGCCACTCCGAAAGTAGGGATGTCAAATTGCAAAAATACCAATTCTTGCATAATGTTGCTTTAACACATCAGCTGGGGAATATTAAAATATGCACATCATGTAGGTTTAAGGCTATCAAAAACAGCATACAGTGACGCCTGCACATTTACTCCTTGCCACACAAGTTTAATGAAGACAAAGTTTCGATCCTACTTTGATATTCCTCAGGTAAAAATGTTTTACAAGTTGGAACCACAACTACATTTATACATAATGCACACCAAAGGTTGACAGGCTCAGTGGCGGCAGGTGTGGTTAACCATCTAAACAATAGTCAATCAACAATTCAATAAAATACAGGTAGAAAATGCAAGGGAAGAACATAGAAAAATGCACAAGGGAAACAACAGTAATGCAGAGGCTGTTTTTCCTATGTACTTTTTCTATGTATTTCATTTTTGATTTTCAATTGATGTGTCATACACACATCTGCAGATGTATAATTAGAATTCTTTTGTACCTTTTGGAGTGTGTTCTCCCTGGTCGTCTTGGCGCTGTTTGTTACAGCATTGCTGTTTAAAGAGCCACGCTGGCCAGACTTCCATCTAAACCCTCCAGAATTCCTAAACAGACAAAAAGACAAATGAGGGGAGAGAAAGGGTTTGTCTTTGGTGAGGTAAGCCAACAATCTTGAAATACAATCCCTTTGACTTTGACATGCATACTTCATCTATGGTATCATAGCTACCAAGAGCTACAACTATCAATAGGTATCATATTTCAGAAACTGTGATTACATCTGTTTTTGTGCTTGTTTTGATGTATTTCTGCCTTTTTTCTTTTGCAAAGACATATTAAGCATGTTCATGAAATGTAACAGTCACTCAGGTATTCATTTTACATTAGAGGATCTGGGTATGGGAGCTAAAACCTTAGCAATCCTTCATAAATAACAATGTAAAATAAGCACAAGCAGGGTTTTGGTGTATCTGTTGACGTAGCATACAGTATATGAATAAAGCATAGTGAATGGAGGAGATTAATTTCTTTACCACACAAAAGAATAGAATAAAATCATCCTTAACCTGTATTAGACTTGTAGGATTTAGAAAAAAACTGCAGTGTTAACACCTTGCCATTCCTGCATTTCCAACAGGGTGAAAGTGAAGCAGGATAAATTCAACAAAAGTCAAGATTATGCATTTTAATCCATTGAAGTACCAAAGTAGACTGAAGCATTTTAATAACCGTTCCAAGGTTTAAGTAGAGGAGAAGGCACTGATGTCAAGAAAAAGGAAAATAACATCAGCATGAAAAAGGTGTAACAGCCCCACGTAACTTAATCCCTAAATCCATGACGGGAAAAAAAGTAAAAGTAAATTAAGAAAATCACTTTGTTCCATTGAACAGAGCAGAGTGTTTAATTTATCACAACATGGTCCTTGTGTTAAGAGGAATAAGAACAGCGAGGCAAAGCTCTTTGCCACTTGCCTTTACATACACACAAGAGTTTGGCTTTACCAGCATAAACTGTGCACATATACAATTTCATAAGGCCTAAATATTCATATTGTGTGATTCAGTCAAAGACCAAAAGTTTTTTTTCAACTTGCTGCAGACAATAGAGGTCTATTCAATCTCACATTAAAACAGAACATGAAAGGTTAAAGGGGTTATACCTGCTAAAACAAACACACACAGGCATTGATACAGATTAAAAAAAAACAAGAATATGAATGCAAATGCAAAACACACATGTATGCACATACACACACACACACACACACGCATGCAGGACGCTCCTGTCAGTGGCAGAAAATGAAGAAATGGAGAGGGATCCTCATTTAGACGTGAGTTATTCATGCTCATGTTGTTGAATTATTTATGCTATTTATGCTATTGTGATGTCTGGCTGTCTTTGAAAGAAGTTTATTTTGGATTGAGCTGGCAGCCTGTCAAGGCACAGGAAGTCAGACTCTATTTGTGTGTGCGTGAGAGTGTATGTCTCTCTGCATTTGTGTGTGTATGTGATGGCAAGAGTTGCCAACACCCCTGACGCCGTCGCTGTGCTGTGCTGACACTGAGGGTGGGCGTCAGGTAATCACCCTGGCGACATCACCTTGGCAACTGGACTGTCGCTAGGGGAGACAGCTGAGGCACACCCCTGTTGGTGCAGGATGACAGGGTGTCCCCTCAGGACAGGCAACCTGGAGAGATAAAGTGTGTGTGTCTGTTTGTGCACCTCTGTGGACTCTGCATTAGCGAATATCTCATTATCCACACAGACACACACTCGGCGACACCCTCACACATGTGTGTGTGAGTAAACAAAAACACACTTCGAAATAATAATGGCTTAAAGTTGTTTTTAGAAACGTACAGATACTGACACATTCCCACAGTAAATGTTTCGCTGTCTTACAAACAAACACACAGACACATACACACACATACACACACACTACCATCTCTAACTATTGCACTGACTGTGAGTGGTGCTGGCAGACCACTGCAAACTGCAAAGATTAATCTGCACAACTAAAGTTTTTAACACTTTTAACTCTGTGTGTGTGTGTGTGTGTGTGTGTGTGTGTGTGTGTGTGTGTGTGTGTGTGTGTGTGTGTGTGTGTGTGTGTGTGTGTTTAAGAGAGTTAGCAAGAGAAAGAGATTTTGTCAGTCTGTGTAAAGCCAGCCATGCAGTGAGAACGACATGCAGTGACCTGACCACACCTGTTACGCAGAGAAAATCACATAAATAGACACGTGCACACTCACACGCTGCCGCGCACCTTTTACCGTCTCGCGGATGGATAGCGGACGACAACCTCTGAGTCACAACTTGCATATTGGAAACAAACATCAAACGTGACACCAAATGCCACCTCGTCAAAGAACATTTCTTCATCAAAGTCAAAGCAGACAAAACACAGGGAGGAGCACTGTTTCACATTAGCTTGGAGCGAGCTCACATTTGGAAGTGAAAAACAGATACAGTATATTGTAAGGACAGGAGACGGCAAATGATTCGACGTTGGCCCAAGGCAAACACTGACTGTCGTACCTTGACACACTCATGTCTAACGCGAGGCTATCACCTTTAACTGACCCATCTCACCCAAAGGGAGAAGTGACAACATCTGCGCCCTGCATGTGCACACATACGCAAATGCACACACACTTTCACGTCTAAGGCCAAAGTGATCAAGTCCACTCTCAATTCCCTCTCTCTTAGTTGCCCTTTTAAATAGGAATTGTGCAAATTGTAGGAAAGCCCAATCAATCTTCTTTCAGCATTGGCAGTATAAAAACAAAATCAGGGAGTGCAGCAAAATGTCGTCTGCCTACTTTTGTTTATACAGAATGTGCCTTTTTCGGGGCAATGGGGGGCTTGAACAAGTAATAAAACATGTAGGTCAGTGTGTGACATAAACAGTGACGTGGGAGGGAAGCCGCGGCTGGTCAGTCCCTCTGCAATTCTCTCATAAGTCGGCCCGTCCTTCACCGTCCCCGTCATTTGACAGTTAATGGCCTCTTCATTTGCGAGGACAAGGAGGGCGCGCAATTCCTTGTCTCCCCAGTTGCTCATCTTTACAGTGTCTGTCAAGTTTGTGTTTCCCACTTGCTACTAGCTGCTCATTCCTGCTATCAGCTGTTTCCTGTTAGTGGGTCGTACGTGCGGCGTCATCAACAGCTCCTCCCACAAGTCATCAACAGCCCCTCCCAAGGCAGAAGGCCGCCTCGTTCTTTTTAAACCAAAAAGGTTCTGCCAATATGTCTACCCTACGCGGCGAAAAATTGGGCACCCCGGACCAACTCGCCAATCCAGCTCTGTGTGTCTATACGCTCGCAGCTTGCTGGCAAAACGGCCCAACATTCGCAGAAAATCTGGCAGTGTAAAAGGGGCTAGTGTGAGACAAGACGAAACAGAGAGGGTCGAAACCGGAGAGAAACTTTGCAAAGACACAAATGTTTATACATTTTAGTCCAGCATGAAAAGTGTCAGGTTGCAGAGTCAACACATGTATGTACGTGGACTAAACAGGTGCTAGGAGGAGCCAAACGAACCAAATTAAAAGTAAAAATGGAGATTAAAGACAATAGGACTAACCTAAAGGGTGGCAAAAGAGTCAAACAGGGACAAAAGAGCAGATAGAAAGAAAAGCACAGCAGAGAGACAACAGATGAAGCAGGAAAACAGGAACCTCAACTGTACTTTTAGATAAGGCGAGAGCTCGTGTCTGTAAGCTGTGTAGGCCTAAAGACAAAGCTACATTAAATCTGTGATTCGGGCAGGCCAAAACAGTGAATGATGTAGTGCGTGTGCCCCAAGCCGCCGGACTGGCTCTATTATCGCCTGTGTACTCTTCACAAACTGATTATACCGTACCACCTCTCAGCAAACTGAATTTGTTCGCCTATTCTTTGGGTGCGTACACAAGAGTATGTGTTTGTGTGCGTGTGTGTGTGTGTATGTGTGTATAGCCCGACTCTAAGACAAAGACGAACAATTCATCTAGTCCGGGAGCTCTGCGATCTAAGAGACAAGCAGAGGGAGGAAAAACAGAGTGGTGCATAACACAGACACACAGTACACTGCACAGCCGGAGCATAAATCATAGCTTGAAGATCTACAGTAAAGGCTTGTCAACGATCCGCTCGCATGTTCTGAGAGGAAAAGACAAGTAGGGGAGGAAGCTTTGAGAAAATCCAGGTAACCTTCACATCATACATCAGAAAGCCTGATTAACCGCCAAATGCCCATCCTTGACTGCTTTCTCCCACGTCAGTTAGAGGGGAACTGATGAGAAAGTCTTTCGACTTCTTCATTAGAGGTGTACCAATTAATTGATTCAAACTGTTTCTGGGTTTCACATCTGAGAGACCGCTGCATCGCTACACACAGCCTTCAGATAAAAGGTAAGAGGGTACTGCGGCTACATTCATGTGGAGCTCGACTGTTTTGTTTTATTTTAGTCCCTAATAATGTGACTTACTCCATGACTGCTCCCGCTCAATCCTAACTCTCCTACAAACTTTCCTTCCAGCATCAATCCTCCTCTGCTCACTGTGTGTATTATCAAAAATGTCAACCAACAGACAGGGTTTGGAAATGCTGATTAAACTACGGCAGTATGTTAAACTTGAAAGGCAGCACTTAAATATAAAGGTAGCACATCTAATCTTCTGACCCGTCTCAACTGACACAAATAACTTGCTTTGAGTCTCCGTCTCTTCATCTGCACCCAGCAGTCGCTCCGGAGATGATAAAGGTGTTAAAATGTTCGGCTATGCTCTCCTTGACAACAGCTCTGCGCAGTCGAGACAGATTAGTGACACCGCTGCACATGAAAACAAATCAGCAAAGCATTATTAATCAACAATGCTCTGTGTGAGAAGAGAAGTTGACTAATGACTTATTCTCAACAGCAAAGTAAAAAATAGAAATAAAAAAATCTGAATATGATGTCACCACTTTTGAAGTTATCTCTCAGCCACATCATATCCTGTGTACAACATTTCACCTAACAGTTTGTAGTGTGGCCAGCTGAGTCTTACACTCACACACAAATTTTCGCTAGATCTTTCCTCCTCAAACGGCTCACATACACACACACACATATGCTAAATCTTTATTTAGTAATATATCAAAGACATGGGGCTTAAGCAGGCTTCCTGTTGAGTAGTGTAGTTGAGTGTGTCTTTACTGATTACAGCACACAAGACCGAGGAACAAAAAATGCGCTGTACTCTCTGTAACACGCAAAGTGTTAAAATATATCACACACACCAGACACAAACATGGATGCCATTATTTATAGAGAACTAGAATCAAAAACACACACAGGCAGCCACGCACACACCTTGTCGTATCTTGGGGCTGGTGGAGCGGTAAATGTTGCAGTACTTCAGTGTGACAGCAAACACTGTGTTTATGTGCTTATCATTTGTGCAGCCCGGACCAGACGGCCCTCTCCCCATACTGATGTATGGCTTCTTAATTAGAGCTGGGCTCCACTTAGAAACAGAGCAGTAGTCACACACACACACACGCAAAACTCATCTCCTAAAACATGAAACATTAACCTACAATTATAACCTACAGCACGCATTTCCTTGCTTGTGATGATGTATGAATTCCAGCCAACAGAAAAACATCATGTGGAAAGAGTGACTCTCACCTCAGCTCTAAATCACTACTGATACTGTAATTAGCAATGCTGCCTGTAAAAGAGTGTGTGTGTGTGTGTGTGTGTGTGTGTGTGTGTGTGTGTGTGTGTGTGTGTGTGTGTGTGTGTTCGCCAATGTGTATTAGAAGGACATTTCGTCAGAATACACACCACACTAGAAGGACATTTTGAATTAGCAGGACAGGGTCGGTGTCCTGCTAATTTGGAAAGAAATCTAAAAGCGTAGAAGTGTTCCTATTGGTCCATAGACCCTAAATATAAAAAAAACTCGAGATGACCTGTTAATACACATAGACCTGACTTTGTGTATAATCTGTGTATCATCACAGTGCCCCCTATAGCCTGCAAGTGGTATGGCAGGACCTCATGAATAATTCACACTTGTGTATGATTCTGAGCTTCTGATTGGCTGTCTACCCGGAAGGTCCTGATAATTCTTACAATGTCCTTATAATTCACATTTCTGTAAATAGGTGTGTATCATAGATTTTAACACAGATCTCAGTTTTCCAAAAAGTGTCACAGTTATATATCAGATAATGTTACAGACTGATTTGCATGGTCAGATGTTTGACTGTCACTGATAAAATGATTACATAATACCTGAGTTGTATGACCAGGGATTATTATTTTGAGATAAAGAAAGCTATGTGTTTCTAGTTATCAGTACACATGTATTTTTATCACCATGGGATGTCCTCTCTTGGGGCTGAAATTGACACTGTTTAAATTCATTAAAATTGTGTCGGTGAGTGATAAAGACAGGTTCCTCAGCTGCTCCACACACTGAAAGACAGCTGACAATAACTCAGTGTTCAAAACATAACATATTTGGTGTACCACCACTAGTTTCTTGTCACAGAGATTTATGTATGAACTTTAAATGTCTATAGACAGTTTTGATTTTTTTCTAGTGTGTTCTTTTACAAAATTTTTGAACAAAATCATATGTGCACTAAGGTCATTCATTCATTGTCAGACATTCTGAGGCAGGGAAACAAGGAAATACTAAAGGAAAGTAGGCTGAACAGTCATGGTCAAGATCTTCCATGCTTCAGTTGTCGTCGTCGTCCTCCTCCGCTTATCCGGGTCCGGGTCGCGGGGGCAGCAGCCTCAGCAAAGAAGCCCAGACAGACCTCTCCCCAGCCACTTCCATCAGCTCTTCTGCGGGAACCCAGAGGCGTTCCCAGGCCAGCCGGGCGATGTAGTCCCTCCAGCGTGTCCTGGGGCGGCCCCGAGGTCTCCTCCCGGTTGGACACGCCCGGAACACCTCCCAAGGGAGGCATCCGGGTGGCATCCTTACTAGATGCCCGGACCACCTCAACTGGCTCCTCTCGATGTGGAGGAGCAGCGGCTCTACTCCGAGTCCCTCCCGGATGTCCGAGCTCCTCACCCTATCTCTAAGGCTGAGCCCAGCCACCCTGCGGAGGAAACTCATTTCGGCCGCTTGCACTCGCGATCTCATTCTTTCGGTCACTACCCAGAGCTCGTGACCATAGGTGAGGATTGGAACGAAGATAGACCGGTAAATCGAGAGCTTCGCTTTTCGGCTAAGCTCCCTCTTCACCACAACGGACCGGTTCAGCGCCCGCATCACTGCTGACGCCTCCCCAATCCACCTGTCCATCTCCCGCTCCATTCTACCCTCACTCGTGAACAAGACCCCGAGATACTTAAACTCCTCCACCTGAGGAAGGACCTCCCCCCCGACCCGGAGAGGGCAATCCACCCTTTTCCGGCTGAGGACCATGGCCTCAGACTTGGAGGTGCTGATTCTCATCCCAGCCGCTTCACACTCGGCTGCGAACCGTCCCAGCAAGAGCTGGAGGTCACTGTTCGATGGAGCTAGGAGGACCACGTCATCTGCAAAAAGCAGGGACGAGATCCTCCCGCTACCGAACCTGACCCCCTCCACCACTCGGCTGCGCCTAGAAATTCTGTCCATAAAAGTTATGAACAGAACCGGTGACAAAGGGCAGCCCTGGCGGAGTCCAACCCTCACCGGGAACAGGTCCGACTTATTGCCGGCCACGCGAACCAGACTCGTGCTCCTTCGGTACAGGGACTGGATGGCCCTTAGCAGAGGGCCACCAACCCCATACTCCCGGAGCACCCCCCACAGGATGCCCCTGGGGACACAGTCGTAAGCCTTCTCCAAATCCACAAAACACATGTGGACCGGTTGGGCAAACTCCCATGCCCCCTCCAGCACCCTGGCGAGGGTAAAGAGCTGGTCCACGGTTCCGCGTCCGGGACGAAAACCACATTGCTCCTCCTCAATCTGAGGTTCAACTTCAGTTGTTTTCATCATATTAGTATTGATTTGGTGGTGTCAGCAAGAACAATTGCAGAAACTTTGAGCATCATTGACATTAATTCAAAAAAGGTGCAGTGATTTCTGTCACGCGATTGGATCGAGGTCGGTCTATGTTCATACCTTAAATGAACAGTACCAAATGTAACAAAACTGTGTATTGTGAAAAAATGGAAAGTAAATATCTTGAGGATTTCTACTGTCAGAAGACACATGGGAACTCTAAACCACTCCAGAACTAATAAAAACCAAAAGATTGGACACTTTGGGCCTCAAAAGTGTCACATACCTTATTTCAAGATGCAGAGATTGGTAATGAGAATAAAGTACTGTAATCCAGTATTCATATTATATGCTGAGTGACATCTTCAAAGAGTACTTAAGTATTGGATTCCATGCCAGAATACAGCTGAATGCTAACAGTTGCACAGTTCTGAGAAGTGCATCATTGCAGTCATATCCCTTTTGTAGGCATTGTCATGTCTCCTGGAACCTCAGTGTCTTTTTGAGGACTTTGTAACAGTAATCCATTATGATAAATCCAAATCTGAAGCTCTTTTGTGTTATTTTCAATTATTGTGATTATTCCCCTGACTTTCTCCTTCCACATGATGAATGTTCAACAACAGACAATTTATTTAGCCATATTTATTATATTACTGGTATTATAATGTCACTGCTACTTTTTTCAATTAACTATGTCCGGTATTAGTATCGTTACAGCCGCTGCACTGTTAGGCTTTCATTTACGCGAATGCTTATGTGTGGCATATGCATGCAATTGATTGCCCCAAAAAAATGCCTCTAAGAGACTGGAAAGCCTTTTGAGGCTCCCTAGCTTTTGAAGCTAACCTTCTCCCTGGACTATGTTAGCAGTTTATATTCAAAGATGTAATGAAAAAGAAGTTGAGCTTGTACAACCTTGCAATGTATGAGACTGAAGGGTGACATGGCTCTTCACAAATTAGCTCAGTGTAGGTTCCAGTCCCTCCACTCTTTTAGGCACAAAGTACATGGTGCTATAGACTGATACAGGCAAATGATAGAACAGGAACACTGGTTTACTGCCATATTTCTTCTACAATGTATAACCTTCATGGCAACCTGCAAAAATGTGTCGGTGTATTGTCCAGAAGAGACTACACTTTTGTAAAGATGGCAAAGAGCTGCAGGACAAACAAGGTGACTGAGCTTGCACATAGACTTCCTGGACAACACATGGTCCAAAACTGAACCCAGACATTGAGAAACAAACAGTTTGTTTACAAATAATCAAATGAATGTGCGAAACAAAACATAATCCCAAAGAGATTCCGTTCAAACATGAACAAAACAGAGATACTACGAGGCAGGCTCGAAAGCATCCAAGCTGTTAGCCTGGAGGCTGCGAAAACAGCAATCAGACAATACATTCTATAAGATTAGGGATCCTGCCACTAAAAAAGTTACAAATAAACTAGAGGGAATACAGAAAGCATTTGAGAAATTTTACCAGACCCTGTATACCCAACCCACACCGTTCGAACCTGCTAAAGTAGAAGTTTCTGAGCCAATTGGATCTGCCCTCTTTGGGGAAATTGCAAAATGAAAAATTAACAATCAAAGAAATATCAGCTGAAGAAATCGACAAGGCAATCTCCTCCCTGAAGTCTTGTAAGTCTCCAGGGACAGACGGCTTTCCAGGGGAATGGTATAAATCACTGAGGGAGCAATTAATACCAATACTACATAAAAGCTTCAATTACACCCTGAGGAAGGGAGTCATCCCCCCGTCTTGGAGGGAGGCTACCATCTCGGTGATTCCAAAAGAGGGCAAGGACCAGAAAGAATGCGGCTCTTACAGACCTATCAGTGTTTTAAATCAAGATTATTAATTATATGCAACTATTTTAACTAAAATAATGGAGGAAGTGATCCCTTTTTTGATTGACGAAGATCAAACTGGATTTATTAAATGTAGACAAACACAGGACAACATAAGGAGAAAAAATTGGAGCTATTTTACTTAGTATGGATGCGGAAAAGGTATTTGATTCGGTGGGGTGGGAATTTCTTTATACAGTCATGGAAAAATTTGGCTTCCATGAGAAGTTCATTAAAGGCATCAAAACACTATATACGTCCCCCGTAGCCAGAATTAAGGTAAACGGAGGCCTTTCAGAAACTATCCACCTGCAACGCGGCTGTCGCCAGGGCTGCCCAGCCAGCCCAGTGCTCTTTAACCTTTTCATTGAACCTCTTGCTCAGGTTGTAAGACAGAATCCTGACCTTGAGGGCATCACAATAAAAGGTATAGAACACAAAATATGTCTTTATGCGGATGACGTGTTGGTCAGCCTAAAAAACCCAGAGTCAGGAATCCCAAGATTAATGGATTCCCTGCAGGTGTATGGACACGTTTAATTTTGTACCATCATCAGAACTTAAAAACAAGTACAGGTTTAACTGGGACTCCACCTCTATTAAATACTTAGGCGTTAAATTAACTAAGGATATACCACAGTTATTCTTTGAAAACTATGTAAGAATAAATTCACATCTAGACAGATGGGCCTCTCTGCCCCTAGATCTTGGTAACAGAATTATGACAATAAAAACAAATATTTTACCCAGATTACTCTATCTGTTTCAGTCCTTACCCATTTGTGTCCCTGGTAGTCAGTTTAGAGAATGGGATAAGATGATATCCCGCTTCATCTGGAATGGAAAAGTTCCCAGGGTGAGATACAAAACTTTACAGTTGCCAAAGCAGAGTGGGGGGATGGGCTTACCGAGGCTCAAAGATTACTATTGAGTGGCACAACTAAGACCACTGCTGCTCTGGTGCAATAAAGACTACTTCACAAAATGGAAAGATGTTGAGTTATCACTATCCGACAGGCCTATACAGAGTTTTTTAGGAAGCCCAGTGGTGGCTAAACAACATGATATCCAGAGCAAGTGGGTTAGATTCTCTATAGAAACCTGGTTTGGCTTGGTGAAACAACTTAACATTCAGAAAGAAATTCAAATTTTAATGTGGCCAACCCATGACCCAGATTTCAAACCAGGTATGAATGATGGAGGTTTCACTCAATGGACGAGAAAAGGACTCTCAACATTATGTCTATTCATCCAAAACCAGGAATTTATAGACTTCAAGACCATATCTGATAAATACGTCCTTGCTCGGGAGGATTTCTATAGGTATCTCCAACTCCGGCACTACTTTGATAAGAACATTAAAGGACTTATACAGGAAAATATATCAGGTATTACCAAAATGTTTATCAAAGCTTATAATACAAAACTGTCCAGAAAGATCATTGGCGAGCTATATAGACATATAGCTGAATTAAGAGGTCATTCAACAAACTATATTAAGGCGAAATGGGAAAAAGAGTTGGGAATCGTAATTACTTCTGAAGACTGGACAAATGTAATTAACACACAAATCACTACTACAGCCTCACAACTGTGGAGAGATTTTCAATCATTCATTCATTCATCTTCTAACCGCTTTATCCTCGTGAGGGTCGCGGGGGGGCTGGAGCCTATCCCAGCTGACATCGGGCGAGAGGCAGGGTACACCCTGGACAGTTCACCAGACCATCGCAGGACTGACACATAGAGACAGACAACCATTCACACTCACATTCACACCTATGGACAATTTAGAGTAATCAATTAACCTAGTCCCCAAATTGCATGTCTTTGGACTGTGGGAGGAAGCCGGAGTACCCGGAGAGAACCCACGCTGACACGGGGAGAACATGCAAACTCCACACAGAAGGGCTCCCACACCCGGGATCGAACCGGCAACCCTCTTGCTGTGAGGCGACGGTGCTAACCACCACACCACCGTGCCGCCCGTGGAGAGATTTTTCCTGGAAAAAACTATATCCGATTCTTCATAACACCAAAGCAAAAGTCCAAACAGACAGGACTACAACCTACATGCTGGAGAGGGTGTGGACACAGTATGGCAGATGTTACACACATATTGTGGAGCTGTCCCACGCTTAAATCCTTCTGGGAAGGAGTTCAAAGTATTATCAGTGAAGTCTTGCAGTATAATTTTAATTTCACTTGTTTAACATTCTACCTGGGCAATATGGACACAGAATTACCAAAAAAAAAACCCAGATACCTCCTAAAAATCTTAATGGCTGCCAGCAAAAAAGCCATAACAAGAAGATGGCTCAACACAGAACCTCCCACGGTTAATCAGTGGGAGGCCATAATTAAAGACATCCAAACAACGGAACTACTGACGTTTAGTCTCAGATTACAAAGGGACAAAGGTGATGCCCTCTGGGAAAAATGGAGCACTTATATTACAAGAAGAGGCGATAACCAACCTTAATGCTTTATATATTTTGGTTTTAAGAAAAACAATATTGCAACTATATTGCTGTAATGTATGTGACATACGCCCTACGCGCAACCCCACGGTTCTCTCATGTTTCGTTCCTATGAGTGTTTATATGTATGTGTGCAACTGTGTATGATTGTGTATGATTATTTAGACAAATGGGTGTAAGTGAACATGTGCACTCGTGAGATCAGGTGCACAGACATATGTGTACATATACCTTTTGTTCTTCTCTCCTTTTTTGTTGTTTCTTTTGTGTCTATAAGGGCACTACATGGCTAGCATTTGTATTACTTAGCTGCATCATATTGTACCCATACCTACTTTTGTTCATTACACTGATGCTGCCCATGTTTTGTACAAAAAAAAACACATGAAAAAAGTTAAAAATAAATAAATAAAATAAAGTCAGATGCTGCAGGAAATCAAGTATAATCCCCGTAGTTCTGTAGATTAACTTAAAATATGACTCAGTTTGTATGTTCAAAGATGACACAAGTATAGATCACCAGTTCAGATGGTTTGTCCTGGTCTTTTAACCCTCATTGCCCCTTGCAGCATCCCAGTAAAGAAAGAAAATAAATAAATAAATAAATGAATACAAGTAAGTAAATAAATATCCACTCTCCTCGAGTGCAGTGAGGGAATTGCAATGTCTGTAAACAGTGTCTTCCATCGTACCGTCTGAATCAATGCGGAGGAAAAACAAAAAACAAATCAGGGTTTGAAGACGGCTTGTCAAGTAGGTCATTTCGTCCACTTTGTTTTATCAGTCTCTTGATGAAAGAAAAACTCCAGCGTCCTCAGGTGAAGTGAAAGTGTGTCTGATGTTGTCGGCGACGACTCTCTCAGCATAGCTGGGTTTTCACTCCATCAAACTTCTTGCATTTCTGGATAACGTCCTGAGACAAATCCTGGAAAAAGGAGACCGGTTTACCCTTCCACGTCGCTCGTCCTTTCTCTCTCGCCGCACGTAAAACAGCTTCCCTGGTTGTGAATCTCAGGAAACGTACCAGAATGTGCCGATCTCTGCCTCCTCGTTGGCCGGTTCTGTGGAAGCGCTCGATTTCAAAATCCTGTGTCAGCTCGACATCCAGTGTTTCAGAGATGAGTGTCTGTCCAAACCCCTGTATATCACGTCCTTCGGCGCCTTCCTCTATCCCCACAATGCGAACATTATTACGCCGCCCGGCATCCTCCAGGTAGATAACTCGCTCCTGCAGCTGTGTGACAGTTCTCATCGCTGTGTTCACCGCTGTTTCTCTGACCTCATCTTTATCCTCTAGCACCGAAATCCATGTTTCAGCTACAGTCACCCGGTGTCCAAGCGTCTCCACTGTAGTTTGGACTGCATCCATACCTGCTTTCAGCCCGCTCATGTCCGACGCGATAGTTTGGAGCAAAGTTTTAATGCTAGCTAGCTCAGCTGCAGTGTCTATCTGCGGAGGTGCCATGTTGTCGTCTGTGTCTTCTGTGGCTGGTCGGCTAATTTGGCTTCTCAGACCGTACTGTGTGATGGATTTTTGGACTCCCTGCATATTTCTTCCCTTCTTGTTCTAATATGTAGTTATTTTATCTATCTTAGATATCTCCAAAATCGTTATAGGAGGGTGAACTGGGTAAAGCCCCACGAAGTGTCGCACTACGCAGCCATCTTGGGTGCTCGCCTCACCGGAAGTCCGAGCTAACTGTTTTTTAACCTATTTTACAAGCAGTCACTGTCATATTTTTTTTAAAAGTAGCTTATTATGACCCTTTACTATTAGAATTTATATTTAACTGAGTTAACTCAATATAATTTCTTAATAAAAAGATCCCTGATTGAAATCATTTTGATGAGAGATTTTAACTATTTTGGGGGACCTCCTGGAGGTCATAACCCCTGGTTGAGGGCCACAGGCATATTTTGTCATTATATAAGGCTACATTGTATCATATTATACTTTTATATATGATCTTGTTATGAATGGTGTTTACTTTTGAGTCTAACCATGTGTATTAAATGTGCTTTAGAAATTAAAGTGACTTGATTTGACTGAACTTATTGATGAGGACAAAATAGCCTGATGGATACAATTTTCAAGTGGGAGATACCATTTGACTTGTGCCTCAAATAAAAGCCAACTGTTTGATAAACTATTTATTGTGATGGGCTGAAATCAAAGATAGTAAAATATCACTCATAGTAAATTCTTTCCTTGGTTTCTTGAATAAATCCAAATTTGTTCTCTTTAGAAAAAGAGAACCTCTCGTCCTTTTCTGATAACCCCTCCTCTTCCAACAACTTGGTACAGTCCGCAAGCTGTCCACCTGCCAGCCAGTTTGCGCTAATTGAGTCTCATGTTTCCGGAGGTGTGGTGAAGCAGGTAAGGCACTTATATACAACTATATTAACAGCAGCTAGGCAAAATGGTACAGATTACCTGACGAAGCATCTTATTCAGCGGTAGTTTATTGTAATTAGCGAGCAAGCCTTTGGATGTGTTAGGAGGGTTAGTTTAAAAGTTTCAAAGTTAGTAGTGCTGGTGCTCCTAGTGGAAAAAGGTAGTCTGGAGCCCTGTGTAGACACACATGTCCTGTGTAACAGTCAACTGGACAGGTGCAGACATTAGGAGGACTGTGAGCTTTGTACAATAAAGCAAAGTCACACTCAGTAATTTCCCTGCTAGATTTCAAAGGAGCTGCATGTCCATCCTTATGATGTGGCCAAGTGCAGTTTAGTCCTGGACAATGATAATGATGTAAAATGATCTCCATGAACTTTTGAATTTTAGAGTCAAAAACGCAAATGAGATATGTTCATAAGCGTGTAGACACACATGTCCTGTGTAATACTCGACTGGACAGGTGCAGACATTAGGAGGACTGTGAGCTTTGAACATTGAAACAAACTCACATTCAATGGTTGTCCTTTCTCCTTTAGATGCCCATAGAGATGCATGTCCAGCCTGCTGAGGTGGCCATGTGCAGTTCCCTCAGTGGCAACACTGACCAGGTAAATTGATCTCCATGGACTTTATTTTGAAATGATCAAGTCATTAAAATTGTATTCAGCAGTATGTAGACACACATGTCCTGTGTAGCAGTCAAATGGACAGGTGCAGACATTAGGAGGACTGTGAGCTTTGTACAATAAAGCAAAGTCACACTCAGTAATTTCCCTGGTAGATTTCCAAGGAGCTGCATGTCCATTCTGATGATGTGGCCAAGTGCAGTTTAGTCCTGGACAATGATAATGATGTAAAATGATCTCCATGAACTTTTGTATTTTAGAGTCAAAAACGCAAATGAGATATGTTCATAAGCGTGTAGACACACATGTCCTGTGTAACAGTCAACTGGACAGGTGCAGACATTAGGAGGACTGTGAGCTTTGTACATTGAAACAAACTCACATTCAGTGATTGTCCTTTCTCCTTTAGATGCCCATAGACACACATGTCCTGTGTAACAGTCAACTGGACAGGTGCAGACATTAGGAGGACTGTGAGCTTTGAACATTCAAACAAACTCACATTCAATGATTGTCCTTTCTCCTTTAGATGCCCATAGACACACATGTCCTGTGTAACAGTCAACTGGACAGGTGCAGACATTAGGAGGACTGTGAGCTTTGTACATTGAAACAAACTCACATTCAATGATTGTCCTTTCTCCTTTAGATGCCCATAGACACACATGTCCTGTGTAACAGTCAACTGGACAGGTGCAGACATTAGGAGGACTGTGAGCTTTGAACATTCAAACAAACTCACATTCAATGATTGTCCTTTCTCCTTTAGATGCCCATAGACACACATGTCCTGTGTAACAGTCAACTGGACAGGTGCAGACATTAGGAGGACTGTGAGCTTTGTACAGTAAAGCAAAGTCACACTCAGTAATTTCCCTGCTAGATTTCCAAGCAGCTGCATGTCCATTCTGATGATGTGGCCAAGTGCAGTTTAGTCCTGGACAATGATAATGATGTAAAATGATCTCCATGAACTTTTGAATTTTAGAGTCAAAAACGCAAATGAGATATGTTCATAAGCGTGTAGACACACATGTCCTGTGTAATACTCGACTGGACAGGTGCAGACATTAGGAGGACTGTGAGCTTTGTACATTGAAACAAACTCACATTCAGTGATTGTCCTTTCTCCTTTAGATGCCCATAGACACACATGTCCTGTGTAACAGTCAACTGGACAGGTGCAGACATTAGGAGGACTGTGAGCTTTGTACATTGAAACAAACTCACATTCAGTGATTGTCCTTTCTCCTTTAGATGCCCATAGACACACATGTCCTGTGTAACAGTCAACTGGACAGGTGCAGACATTAGGAGGACTGTGAGCTTTGTACAATAAAGCAAAGTCACACTCAGTAATTTCCTGCTTGATTTCCAAGGAGCTGCATGTCCATTCTGATGATGTGGCCAAGTGCAGTTTAGTCCTGGACAATGATAATGATGTAAAATGATCTCCATGAACTTTTGAATTTTAGAGTCAAAAACACAAATGTGATATGTTCATAAGTGTGTAGACACACATGTCCTGTGTAACAGTCAACTGGACAGGTGCAGACATTAGGAGGACTGTGAGCTTTGAACATTGAAACAAACTCACATTCAGTGATTGTCCTTTCTCCTTTAGATGCCCATAGACACACATGTCCTGTGTAACAGTCAACTGGACAGGTGCAGGCATTAGGAGGACTGTGAGCTTTGTACAATAAAGCAAAGTCACACTCAGTAATTTCCTGCTTGATTTCCAAGGAGCTGCATGTCCATTCTGATGATGTGGCCAAGTGCAGTTTAGTCCTGGACAATGATAATGATGTAAAATGATCTCCATGAACTTTTGAATTTTAGAGTCAAAAACGCAAATGAGATATGTTCATAAGCGTGTAGACACACATGTCCTGTGTAATACTCGACTGGACAGGTGCAGACATTAGGAGGACTGTGAGCTTTGTACATTGAAACAAACTCACATTCAGTGATTGTCCTTTCTCCTTTAGATGCCCATAGACACACATGTCCTGTGTAACAGTCAACTGGACAGGTGCAGGCATTAGGAGGACTGTGAGCTTTGTACAATAAAGCAAAGTCACACTCAGTAATTTCCTGCTTGATTTCCAAGGAGCTGCATGTCCATTCTGATGATGTGGCCAAGTGCAGTTTAGTCCTGGACAATGATAATGATGTAAAATGATCTCCATGAACTTTTGAATTTTAGAGTCAAAAACACAAATGTGATATGTTCATAAGCATGTAGACACACATGTCCTGTGTAACAGTCAACTGGACAGGTGCAGACATTAGGAGGACTGTGAGCTTTGTACATTGAAACAAACTCACATTCAGTGATTGTCCTTTCTTCTTTAGATGCCCATAGACACACATGTCCTGTGTAACAGTCAACTGGACAGGTGCAGACATTGGGAGGACTGTGAGCTTTGTACAATAAAGCAAAGTCACACTCAGTAATTTCCCTGCTAGATTTCCAAGCAGCTGCATGTCCAATCTGATGATGTGGCCAAGTGCAGTTTAGTCCTGGACAATGATAATGATGTAAAATGATCTCCATGAACTTTTGAATTTTAGAGTCAAAAACGCAAATGAGATATGTTCATAAGCGTGTAGACACACATGTCCTGTGTAACAGTCAACTGGACAGGTGCAGACATTAGGAGGACTGTGAGCTTTGTACATTGAAACAAACTCACATTCAGTGATTGTCCTTTCTTCTTTAGATGCCCATAGACACACATGTCCTGTGTAACAGTCAACTGGACAGGTGCAGACATTAGGAGGACTGTGAGCTTTGTACATTGAAACAAACTCACATTCAGTGATTGTCCTTTCTTCTTTAGATGCCCATAGACACACATGTCCTGTGTAACAGTCAACTGGACAGGTGCAGACATTAGGAGGACTGTGAGCTATGTACAATAAAGCAAAGTCACACTCAGTAATTTCCCTGCTAGATTTCCAAGCAGCTGCATGTCCATTCTGATGATGTGGCCAAGTGCAGTTAAGTCCTGGACAATGATAATGATGTAAAATGATCTCCATGAACTTATGAATTTTAGAGTCAAAAACACAAATGAGATATGTTCATAAGCGTGTAGACACACATGTCCTGTGTAACAGTCAACTGGACAGGTGCAGACATTAGGAGGACTGTGAGCTTTGAACATTGAAACAAACTCACATTCAGTGATTGTCCTTTCTCCTTTAGATGCCCATAGACACACATGTCCTGTGTAACAGTCAACTGGACAGGTGCAGACATTAGGAGGACTGTGAGCTTTGTACATTGAAACAAACTCACATTCAGTGATTGTCCTTTCTCCTTTAGATGCCCATAGACACACATGTCCTGTGTAACAGTCAACTGGACAGGTGCAGACATTAGGAGGACTGTGAGCTTTGTACAATAAAGCAAAGTCACACTCAGTAATTTCCTGCTAGATTTCCAAGCAGCTGCATGTCCATTATGATGATGTGGCCAAGTGCAGTTTAGTCCTGGACAATGATAATGATGTAAAATGATCTCCATGAACTTTTGAATTTTAGAGTCAAAAACACAAATGTGATATGTTCATAAGCATGTAGACACACATGTCCTGTGTAACAGTCAACTGGACAGGTGCGGACATTAGGAGGACTGTGAGCTTTGTACAATAAAGCAAAGTCACACTCAGTAATTTCCCTGCTAGATTTCAAAGGAGCTGCATGTCCATTTTGATGATGTGGCCAAGTGCAGTTTAGTCCTGGACAATGATAATGATGTAAAATGATCTCCATGAACTTTTGAATTTTAGAGTCAAAAACACAAATGATACAGATACAGATACAGATAGCTTTATTTATCCCCTAAGGGCAATTCAGTTTCTCCAGTCCACCGATCACATAGATTCATTCATACTGCACAGTCATCTCTACAATCATCCTCAGTGACAGAGGTAACGATAAATGGCACATGGGGAAGTGCTAAAAACTACCAAAAAGGACAACCAGCATGGTTTGTGCAAAATAAATGCAGGTGCAAATTTCATCTAAGACAGCTACTCTGCATTCAGCAGCTTAATGGCCGAGGGAATGAACGACCTGGAATAGCGGTTTGTCTTCCTGAGAGGTGGCAGATAGCGCCGTCCTGACGACGTTAGTGTGAACTCACTGGACAGAATGTGATCATGATTAATAATGCTTTTGGCCTTCCGGAGAACACATTTCTCCCAGATAGAGTTTAAGTCACTCTGCTGGGCTCCAGTGATTTTGGAGCAAACTTTAACAATATTGTTAAGGCAGTTTCTATCCTTCACAGACAAACCGTTAAACCAGCAGATAAATGAAAAAGTTAACAAGCTCTCAATGTAAGACAGATAGACAGTGCACAAGATGGGTTTGCTAACACCAAAGGAGTTAATTTTCCGCAACAAGTGGATTCTCTGTTGACCTCGTTTAACAATTGATTCAGTGTTTACGTCAAACTTGAGATGAGCATCAAATATTGTGCCCAAGTACTTGTAAGAGTCCACAATTTCAACATCTTTGCCATGAATTGTGCTAGGAGTGGGATTAGTTTTGTTTTTCCTAAAATCAATCACAAGTTCCTTAGTTTTAGAAACACTGAGATCGAGGAGATTTTTGTCACACCACTCGACAAAGGCAGGAAGGGCACAACCATGATCTGACTCTGCACCCTGGAGAAGCGACAGGAGTGCAGTGTCATCTGAGAATTTCACATGGAAGCTGCCCTCTTTAAAAGACCTGCAGCTGTCAGTGTACAAAATAAAAAACAGTGGCGAAAGGACACAACCTTGCGGAGAGCCTGTGTTCGAAACCAAGGTATTAGACATGATACCACTGGCTAAAACCCATTGTGTTCTGTCTGTTAAGAAGTTTAAGAACAATGTTAAGAGCTGGTCAGGTAGATTAAAATAAGAAGCAAGCCTCTTGATCAGAATGTGAGGTTGCATCTTGTTAAAAGCTGAGGAAAAATCAGCAAATAAAAGTCTGACATGAGCATTTGGTTTTTCTAGGTGCTTATACGCTTTGTCCAGGATAAAGAGTTTAGCATCTTCCACTCCTTTACTAGTTTGATAGGCAAACTGAAGTGGGTCCAGTTTGCCTCCAACCAGGGAGAGAACCTCGTCCTTTAAAATTTTCTCAAGGGTTTTCACCACCAGAGAAGTGAGAGCCACAGGTCTGAATTGATTTAATTCCCTAGGGTTTTTAACTTTAGGAATAGGAATTATGGTGGAGGACTTCCAAATCGTGGGCAGCTGACAGCTATCAAGGCACATCTGAAAGAGCCTGGTGAAAACCTCACTAAGCTGATCAGCACAGTGGTGCAGAGAGCGACCACAGATGGCATCAGGGCCAGAAGCTTTCCTTGTCCTCGTTTTCTTAAATAAAACATTGACCTGCTCTTGAGATATCAGTATGTCACTATGGGGTACCAAGGAGTCCCTCAACCTGGAGACATCCTGAGTGAAGTCAGACCTTTCAAACCTTGAAAAGAACCTATTAAAGGTGTTTGATAAATCTTTATCTTCAACTCCATTTATGCTAATGGGTTGCTTGGTGTCATTAGCATGCTGATTAATAGAGGCCATAGATTTAATCCCCTGCCAGGCTGACGTAAGGTCACCATTTACGTACTGATTTTCTATCTTTTCCCTGTACTTGGCTTTAGCCATGGCTATTTCAGCCTTAACCTCTTTGGCAACAGCTTTTTTCTCCTGAGGGTTGCCGGTGAAAAAGATATATTTCTTCTTGTTAATGGCAGATTTAAGAGCTTTGGTTACCCATGGTTTGTTATTGGGAAAAATAACAACCTGTTTGGAGGGGATTACAGAATCAACACAAAAAGTAACATAAGATGAGACAGTTTCTGTAAGTTCATCAATGTTATCACCACAAGCATCAAAAAAGCTTTGCCAGTCTGTACAGTCAAAACATGCTTGGAGGGAAGAGATGCTGTCCTCTGACCAGATCTTAATAGTCTTTTCCTCTCTCTCCTGACGTCTAAAGCATGGACTGTATGTAGGCAGTAAGAATATGCTGTTGTGATATGAAGCCCCTAAAGTGGGCATAAGTATTGACTTGTAGCCTCCTTTCACGTTTCCATAGCACAAGTCCAGGATAGTGTTTTTTTGTGTGGTAGGGCAACTTACATATTGTTCATATGTTCGTAAGACACCATCTAATCGCACATGATTCAAGTCTCCAAGATAAAATTTAGGAGCATCATTACACAGAGAGTCCAGCTTGTGAGATACATCCACTATCAGCTGAGTGGCTGCCCTGGCATTTGCTCTAGGATGGATGTACACGAGAGTTAAAAAACAGTTGGGGGAACTCACGTGGCAGATAGAAGGGGCGTAAGGAGATGGAGAGTAATTCAATGTCCGGGGTACATATTTTCTCCCGTACAATAATGTTGTTACAGTACCGTTGATTCACATAGAAGCAGACCCCTCCTCCGCGGTTTTTCCCCGTCACTTCAGAGGAGCGGTCCAGTCTGATGGGACAGCCGAATCCAGTGAGAGCCAAGTCACTGTCCTGATCACTCTCATTAAGCCACGTCTCGGTAATCGCGAGCAGGCAACACTCTTTAAATTCCCGTTTATGCTTTGCCCAGATCTCCAATTCATCTACCTTGCGCCTCAAGGACTTCGCATTGGATAAGAAGACCGAGGGCAAGGGGGGTAGCTTGCGTCGGTTATCAAGGCAAAGTTTTTTCATTTTGCTGTGAATACCTCGTCTTCATCCTCTTTTCCGCTGCGAGGGCTGACGTGGAGATCTTTTGTCCTGATGGAGTGGAACAAAAATCTCAGCTGGAATATCTGTCGGAATCTCACCCGCCGCCGAAGAACGTAGTGACAGGAGGAACTCCCTATTGATAATGATCCGATCGCCATGCTGTTGTTTCGGCGTCTCCCCATGACAGACGCTGCACACCAGCGTCAAGATAAAAAAGAGTGCAAGGAATTGCGCATACATTCGCAAAGTCCACATATCCGTCCTCTGTACTTTCACACACACACTAGACATTAAAAACATGGGTTTAAAACAATAAAAACAGATAAAAGACGGTGAAAGCTGTAGCGGGTCGCACACAGAGAAGCGCCCCACAGGATATGTGGATATGTTCATAAGCGTGTAGACACACATGTCCTGTGTAACAGTCAACTGGACAGGTGCAGACATTAGGAGGACTGTGAGCTTTGTACAATAAAGCACAGTAACACTCAGTAATTTCCCTGCTAGATTTCAAAGGAGCTGCATGTCCATTCTGATGATGTGGCCAAGTGCAGTTTAGTCCTGGACAATGATAATGATGTAAAATGATCTCCATGAACTTTTGAATTTTAGAGTCAAAAACACAAATGAGATATGTTCATAAGCGTGTAGACACACATGTCCTGTGTAACAGTCAACTGGACAGGTGCAGACATTAGGAGGACTGTGAGCTTTGTACATTGAAACAAACTCACATTCAGTGATTGTCCTTTCTCCTTTAGATGCCCATAGACACACATGTCCTGTGTAACAGTCAACTGGACAGGTGCAGACATTAGGAGGACTGTGAGCTTTGTACATTGAAACAAACTCACATTCAGTGATTGTCCTTTCTTCTTTAGATGCCCATAGACACACATGTCCTGTGTAACAGTCAACTGGACAGGTGCAGACATTAGGAGGACTGTGAGCTTTGTACAATAAAGCAAAGTCACACTCAGTAATTTCCCTGCTAGATTTCCAAGCAGCTGCATGTCCATTATGATGATGTGGCCAAGTGCAGTTTAGTCCTGGACAATGATAATGATGTAAAATGATCTCCATGAACTTTTGAATTTTAGAGTCAAAAACACAAATGAGATATGTTCATAAGCGTGTAGACACACATGTCCTGTGTAACAGTCAACTGGACAGGTGCAGACATTAGGAGGACTGTGAGCTTTGAACATTGAAACAAACTCACATTCAATGATTGTCCTTTCTCCTTTAGATGCCCATAGAGATGCATGTCCAGCCTGCTGAGGTGGCCATGTGCAGTTCGCTCAGTGGCAACACTGACCAGGTTAATTGATCTCCATGGACTTTATTTTGAAATGATCAAGTCATTAAAATTGTATTCAGCAGTATGTAGACACACATGTCCTGTGTAGCAGTCAACTGGACAGGTGCAGATATTAGGAGGACTGTGAGCTTTGAACATTGAAACAAACTCACATTCAATGATTGTCCTTTCTCCTTTAGATGTCCATAGACACACATGTCCTGTGTAACAGTCAACTGGACAGGTGCAGACATTAGGAGGACTGTGAGCTTTGTACAATAAAGCAAAGTCACATTCAATGATGATGATTCAATTGTTTTTTGTTGTTGTCATTGAATCTTCAAATTGTGACCCTTTCTATTTTATTCTCTGCCTGTTTTGTAGCAGTAAGTGAAAATGCAGATGGGAAGGACAAAGATCCCAGAAAAAAAGTAAAAGTGAATAAACAATCAAGTGAATGCTGCAAAACATAGATCAGAATGAGTGCAAGAAGAGCAAGTGGGATTGACTCTCCCTTTTCCCTTTCATTTGCAGTTGACAAACATGAGGAATGTTGTGTGTTAAATTACAGTTCATGTTTTTATTAATGATCTGTTTGTCTGTTTTGTAGTTTCTTTGGAAAATGCAAGGAGGGCACAGAAGTGACAGTGGTCTTCCAAGGAGGCTGCAGCTGTCATGAGACGTTTTGAAGGACATATCAGAAAGGGAAGACTGGCCACTATGATTGAATGCAAACAGTGCAAGACAGCAGAACATCCCACTCTGGCTGATAGCTCTGTTCAAAATATCAGAGACTTTGTCAGGAATCGGGGTGTAACTGGAGAAAAAAAAGGGAAATTCTTGAACAGTTACCAGTGAAGTATTATGGGAAATTGTTGCAGCCTTTTTTGTTGTGTTGTTTTTTGTTTTGAGTCTTTAAAGATGTTGCTGCAAGGATCTCACACATGTTGTATTCTATGTGGTTCATGTCTGATTGAATTCAACTTGTTCACTCAATCATAAATATGTAATCTGTCCTATTTTGGCTTTAAAAGGTCACACTGGAAAGACATACATTGTCTTTACAAACAGCATTTTGGATCCTAGTAATACTTCAGTAAGGGCACTGTAATAAACAGTCTATTCATTTGTGTGTGTGTGTGTGTGTGTTCAGCCATGTTCCATTTATTCATGTTTGACCCTTTAATTCACCTAAATGACATATTTGTGTGTTATTTAGCCATGGTCCTCACAAATCAAGTTAGTCCTGTCAATTACGGTTTGAGTCGTGGGTGGAGCTAAGTACCTAATTAACTTTTGTCCTCTTAATACAGCACTATGTCAGGTTATTGTACTTTGAGTTCTGTAATGTGTATTCAAAATTTGAAGTGAGATTTGGGTTGTATAGCTCAACTAAAATTTTTTGATATTTACAACATCTTTGTAGCACAAGTGGAAAGGGGTGTCCCTCTAGTGTTGCAAAAAACTGGTTTGAAAAAATTGTCCTTCTAGTCCACAAAAACAAGTATAGGTGTGTGTGTGTGTGTGTGTGTGTGTGTGTGTGTGTGTGTTTGTGAGCGTGGGTGTGGGTGTGTAATCTTTTCCTGGCTGTTACTATTTGAAGGAGTCTGTGTTTGATGTACGGACTGCGCTTCTCCCTAAAACTGTCCCTGAGTTATGCGCCCATATATTTTGATATACACCCCTATTACGCCATTCTCCATAACTTCGCGTCGGATAACACATCTCTGAGTTATTAATGAAATGAGATGAAATGAGGTAAACTTGGAACATAGAGTTAAACATTCACATTAATAACCAGTGTTTGTTTGCATTCAGCAAATTAATTTCCTGCTCGCACAGGCCGGGATGCCCCTCAATCTGAATTTGTTGGATAATAGTCATAGTAATGGGGCAGGTACGTACCCTGTAATGAAATGTGGAGAGAAAATAAATGCTATTTTGTGTGCGTGAGTGAGCTCTCCAATCCATTTCAAATTAATGTGAACACGAGCATGCATTTTTAATAGTCTTATACACACAGACACTCACACACAGACGAGGGCCAGAATAATTTTGTGGCAGCATGTGTTTCTATGGCTGTGTTGGCATGCGCCTGTAAATGCTGTCCAAATATATTTAAGAATGCCAAAAGGTCCAATATCCAATCCTATGGTCGCATGAAAAGTTCACTCGAAATAAAATATGTCTGCCCTGTTTTTTCTGAATTAGCTATCATTTTCTTAAAATTACAAGAACATTTTTTTGGAAGAAAAAATTCTGCTCAGTTTAAAAAAACAAAAAAAAACTCTTTCCCAGAATAATGCCAATAAAGAAAACTTAAAAAATGAATCATCTTTTTGTCTGAATTAACAAAATAATCATCTTGGAATTATGAGTAAAGTTTTCATGTACAAAAAACTCTCCTTTTGTTTTTGTTTTTCTGAATTTACAAGATAATAATCTTGTTAATTTTCTTGCTAATCAGATTTTTTTCTGATTAAACTTTTCTAATTATTCTGAGATAATAATCTCATTAATTCAGAAAAAAACAGGACAATTTTTTTGTTTGTTTTTGTTTTCAGAACTCTGAGATAAGAATCTTGTCAACTCACACAAGCCGAGCAAATTTTTTTTCATTTTTTGTGAATCGATAAACTTCTGTGTAATCATAATCAAAATCCAACTTTTCTTGTTGCAAAACATAAAAAATCACAACAGATGTACAGCTGATTGTATAGGTGTGTGTGTGTGTGTGTGTGTGTGTGTGTGTGTGTGTGTGTGTGTGTGTGTGTGTGTGTGTTTGTGTGTGCGCACATGTGAGTGTTTCAGCCTTTCTATATAATTCATTCAGGCTAAATGCCCATGAATCTGTTACAGTAGATACAGCTCTCTGACAGCCAATACACTGACGTACTGTATATCTACAGCCACTTTAGTGTTTATCAGTAAAAACACACCTGCTTTTGTATTCTGCCCATCGTTGATCATCACAACAGAATAGCAGATGAAACATAATCTCTTTTGTCATGATGACACCCATCATTTGTCATTTGACAAGTGAGAACTTGGAAATAGGATGAAATGTTGGAGACTAGCGGGAAAGTCTGTTCCAATTGATCAGTTTGCACAGTGACTCAGGCAATTTCATTACGTGCTGTCCTGACCTTCTCGGGAGGAAAATACATCTAGCTCAAAGAGAACATGATCACGCCGTGTTCCTCGCCAAGTTCAGCCTTGACTTGTGTGAATATGGACAGTTATATAGGGGGAAAATTCTCAGACGTTATCATATAAAAGATGAATGGATGGATGGAGAGAGAAAAATAAAAAAGGGATCTCTCAGTCTGCGTTCTTGTCTGCACTTGCGTTCTTATGGACTTGTGAAATGTCATGAGTCACTGCCGAAGAGTTCCAATTCAAAGTCTAGTCCAGTATAATCCAAATGACAAGAAGTGTTCGTGTTCCACCTGTTTAATGGAGGATACTTTGGAAGGTGCGTCCAAGTATCCCAGAACGCATTTTGTGCCAACCAGTGGCGATAGTGGTTTGAGCCAGGCTCAAATCCGTTGTAATTTTAATTCCAGGACAGCTATTATGTCAAATTACTAGGTTTTGATATTTTTCAGACGAGAGAGCAACCATTTAGATTTTGAGCATGTAGTCAATTTATCCAAATAATGCCTTTTATGAAATTGGCTCCGCCATTTTGGAGATGTTAGGTCCCATAAGGCAGTGCAACTGGCCAGTCATCTTGGCAGCTACAAGCCCAGCTCCCAAGATGATTGTCCAATCAATGTCTATCATCTTCCTTTACTAGCTTACCACTGCCTCTGATGTCTCTGGAGCATTTTGATATATGATGTAACTCCTTTTGGGAGATAAAAATTTGGCCTCAGATATGAAATACAACATTTGTTGTTGCCATACTAGTTTGTCTGAAGATAGCCTCAAGGTTCATGTTTTTATTTAACCATAGCAGTGCTGCCTCCATGGACTTGGGATCCTTTAATGTACATAAACAGGCAAACAGGCATCTCACTGCCAATTAGGTAATTGTTTCAAATGAAAAAATGTGTTAATGGACCTTGAAATTGACCTTTTGCTAAGCCCTGTCCCTTTGTGATGGTCCAACAAGCTGTCGGAGTAAGCATGGAGCCCACACTGTAACTAACTGCTAACCCGCTAAAGAAATATCATATTTTTGGAAAAATGAAACTGATTCCAGAGAGAAGCAGACAAAGGGGTCTACAGTCTGTGTTTGAAGGATATATCCAGGATGTCAAACTGACTCAGCAGCAACAACAGGTTAAGAAGACAAAGATAGTTAGAAGCTAAAGCCGAACTATAGGCTACAGATCACAGTGTAAAAGTGAACCACCATCACCACCATCTCTGCTGATCGCCACAGAAGACAATGAATATAAAGGGAAACTTTGCTGATATTGAACCACCTGTGTGGCATCGCAGTGTGTGCAGATGAACACTGTTTGGCTTCACCCCCGTGCTGCTGCCAGCACCCGAACCTCCGCCGCCGGATGGGCAGGGATCTCTGGGGGAAGTCAAACAATGTTCATCTGCGCACACTGCCATGACACATAGCTGGTTGAATATCAGCAAAGTTTCCCTGCTTCCATTCACTGGTTCCTGTACAGCAGGGTTGGCCTTTTTTTCACTGTTATAATCATTAAAAAGCAAAAGCAGCATGTGTATACATTCAGTAGGCTATATCTTCAGTAGCTAGCTACACTTTTCAGGGTTTGATTTTGGTTTTGTAACAGGGAAGAAACGTATATCTTTTTCCAACCTCTCCAGGTAACGAGTATCATTAATACATGACATTAATTTAGCTCCAAATCCACAAAACCAGCCTGAAAATGTAGGAAATCTGAATCGATTGCATTAGAGTCAATGGAGCACAGCTGTACTGTTGTCGAACCCTGGTCTGAGCCGGCCAAATGCTATGTTAAGACTGGCAAGTCTGCATCCGTGGGTGAAACTTAGCAAAGGGTAAATTAAGACTATTTTGTCACAGTACAGTTGTGAGGTGTAATTACCAGAGCTGAGCTGAGCTAGTGGTGTCCCAATTGCAAGTTAATTGCACTGCCTCAGGTCTGGACTCCCAAGTTGAACTTAAAGTTCTCCCAGGTACGCAAGTCCAAACTTAAATTACGCTGTACTGAGAGACCCGTGGTTTGTGTACATATTTGTCCACACAGGTGCAAAATCTCAAAGAAATTGTGTTCAATTTTAATCTGTTAAGCAAAGTTGTCTTCTTTGTCGCAAGAGCATGTCTTGTTTTATTCTTCCCTTTTGTTAGATGATAGACTAGCAGCATTTATAACTGAACGAAAGACAGCAGCTTGTGATGTGGATGCTCACTGAACAGTATCATGTCAATAACATATGGTTCATCCGTTTAAAAGTGCTAGAACAGCACACATAACTGTGTGACACCGAAAGTTACTCCTCACTTTTATCACTGACTGATCTTCGCTTTCGTTGTCAATATGAATTATATGTATGAAGCTATTAATATGAAAAATGGTCGGTAACACTGCATCTATGAGTCTTTTTCAAATCCCCTGCAATTACTGTAAAAGTTGTGACAGTAAATGTAAAATACACTGCAAACAAATTTAAGCCTTATTCAAAATATAGCAGCAATTACAGGAGCCAAACAAAAACATGTCAGGCAGAATACATTGCAGAGCGGTACAATCCGTTTTGGTAATGATTGGGAAAAAATAAGGCAAGAAAAACTAAAAACAAATGGACTTCTTGGGTCAATACTTGTCATGTTGAAGTGGTTTTATTACCTTCATTTTAAAGCTTAGTTTATCACCAAATACTTCCCCTTGCTGCATTATTATGCTGCTCCAGTGAAGGGAAAATATGAGTAAAGTTGCATACAAGTTGTTAGGACAAGTTTCTGTAGGGCTCCACTGACCTTTAGTAGAGTCCACTATATGGGCCTGAGCCTACTTCATCTATGAGGGGCTTTTTTCCAATTCTCTGACTGCTGCTTTTTTCCCTCCACGGCAACCTTTTCTTGACCTTTATAGGTGGAGAAGTCATCGACCTCTCCTTCTCTCTCATTTAGTCCCCTCCTCCATCTGTCTCTATTACTCAGTGTCTCTACAATCTACCATCTTTGTTGCCTGCTCTTTTACAGCTGTTGCAGTCGTTTCACCACCTTCCCACCTCCCTCACTGACTCCTGCCTCTCCATTAGTCACCTGCTCTGTCCCCTCTGTTTAGCATCTATATGTTAAGCCTCTTACCTCTCAAATCTCTCTATTCATCCGTCAGTCCTTCTTGCTTGTATAGCCTTTTATGCAGGGCAAAATTAAATATCTTGTCACTGTAATCATATGGTAGTTTTTGCTTGTGTGCGGCTGCTACAGGTGGTTACAACTCTTCATTCATATTCACATGGCGAGGCCTGCCATTAATTTTCTGTTTTATTTTGTTGTGGCTAACAGTAGAGAAAATGTTTTTTCTGTATTGGAAAAGACAGAAAAAATATGGTTTTGGTTTTTTAAAAAAAACTTAAAAGGAGAGCAATAGAAACATATTCCACAAGACTGATAACCAAGGACAACAAAACCAATTCAATTTATCGTAATTCAGCTGAGCATCTGTCATTACCACCATGGGCTATTTTAATGAAAAATGTACACGTAGTTCAAGTAAAAGAAATGTTTTAATGCTGTCTGAGGAGTCACACCATGACCAAGATAATTATACAAATCTAATATCAGCACATGCCAAATCAAATACTGTACATAATCCAGTATTCAATCTGATTTGAATCTCCTATCTTGCATTGGGTTTAAGAGTCAGACATGGCTGACTCTTCAAAGTCATTGGTTTCTAACCTACACAAGTTACTTTCATTTATGGTCAACTATACCTAAACAATTCACATCACACAGTTGGTTTGATTTAGAATCTGTTTTTACATGGTTTAATTTAAGTATACATATTCTAGCACTGTAGGTTTACACAGGCAAATTGTTTGATATCAATCATCTGTTTGTCTTTGAGTTGCCGTGGTTGTTTGTGGAGGTCCCTACCTGGTGGAGCGAAAGGCGTGGCTGAGAGCTGAGCCAACTCATTGGGCCGAACCATGTGCTGTCATGTCATGGGTGGGATTTGGGTTTAGTTGCTTTGCTTATTTGGTTTGGCCAAGCCACTAGATATGCTCCCTCATGTCATTTTGACAAGTCAGTTTGTTCATTTAACACCTTGTTCAGTCATTATATTGACTATAGTTATGTTATAATATTTTGACCTTTTATATAGGCCTAGTTGTTCATTTCTTGGTTGAGCAACACTAGGAGCAGTAAAAATATCTGTACAGTAGGGTAGCAGCCATATACCAATTTCAAGGTATACCATGATATAAAAGTTGATACATTTGCTTATCCGCGATATTGAAAAAAATGCCACTTGATAGAGAATCTCCCTTTTGTTTTTAGTTATTTTCAAAAGAGTGACTTTTTACACATACTTCCATTAACAAAATGGTTTTAAGTTTCAATTAAAGTAATAAAACATTTGTGAAAATATGAAAATGAAAAATAACCCTTCCATTTTCATTCCTTTAGAGGTCATTCTGACTGCTAATCAGTGTCGGGGGTAACGTGTTACACTAATATATTACTTTTTAGCAGTAACAAAGTAATATAACGCAGAACAGGATTTTGGATAATATTATTACATTTACAATGTTATATAATGCGCACCCAAAATAAACCGTCTAATTTTTCATTCATCCACATCCACACCGCTCCCACTAGAGCACCAACAAGAAAAATATCCCCCAAAGGTTGTTGCCTTTTGTCATGTCATCCATTCATTCATCATGCTACATTATAGAATAATGCCAGTGATTGTGGGTGTTATCATGTCCAGTGTGTTTCCATCCATATACCAACAACTTATCCTGTTCTGCTTTTGCATCCTGAGGCTGCCTGAAAGCAGTGGGAATAAGAAGCTGGCTTCCGATTTGTTTTTACCTCGTCCCCATGATATCACAGTTACCTTCATTTATTACTTTTGAATTACTTTTGAGAGTAACTTGCCCAACACTGCTGATAATAATATAAATTCTTTAATATTGTGATACCATGAAACTGCAATATATTCTGAGACTGTGAAAACCTCATACCGATGAAATCCTACTGTACAGTAAGTAAAAACTTGATTCAGGAGTATGAGTCTCTCCCTTTTAGTGTTGTGGCGGTTTAATGATTTCCTAGTATACCATAGTATGAACATTGACAGTTCATACTGTGTACATACTCTCTCTACAGCATTAAAAAGAAAATGCAATCAGATGGAGAATCCCACCTGCAAGTCAACATCTCGTTTCCTCTTTGACTGTCAGACATTTTACACATACTTCCATTTAATGGTTTTATGTTTAAATTATAAGTAATCATTTGTTTGACTTGAAAAAAATCTGTTTTAATTTCTTTAAAGATTTCTAATATGGTCATCTCACCATACCTTGAAAAGCTCATACCATTGCAACCCGATCCCATCCTGTGTTTTCTGTCACAGCTGCTGCTGCTCATCCTGCAAACTTATTCACTCTCTCTCCTTTCACTCCCTTCTTCTGCCTGCTGCCTTTCACTGCCTTACTTCCATTCTCACCCTCCCACCCACCCTCAATCTGCCCCTCTCTCCTCCTCATAACTTCTCCCTCCTCCATCTCCTCCTTTTCTAGTACACTAACCTTTAACATGGATACTCACCCTCTCTCCTCCTTTTCTTTACTCATGCTCTCTTTCAACTGTTGCAGCTTCTCCTCCATCTCTTTGCTCTCCTGGGCCAGAGTCAGCGTCTGCATGTGCTGTTCTCGCAGGTTCCTATGGCAACATACACACGCGTTCACGTATGTGCAATCAATCAACAACGATCAATCATACAAATGACCTACTCCATCAGATTGGACAGCCAGGCTTTCATCAGTACCTTCAATTCATCTACTGAACTGGCAGACCCCTGTTGCCATGACTTGATCAATACTTTAATCAATTAGTCACTGGATCAGGACACCACTAAGCCAGGCATCAATTTAGTCAATTACCTGTTGGCGAATGAGAGACTCTGTACAGTAAGGAAATGGGCTCAATTTTGCATTGCACCATATGAAGAAAACAAATACACTGCACTGAAAACCATCAGAATCCAGGTCACAAGGTTTATCTCGCCCGAAAGTGCATTTTGTGAAATACTCACTCTGTGGGCAGAATCTGAATGGACACAGATGGAAATAGTATGGCAGCCAAGGAACTATAATGGGCTTCTACCTGCCTTAAATCACATCATTGATCTTATCTCATCTTACCTGGCATTGAGCCTGACGGATTTGGCCTTGTTGTTAGGAAGCACCACAAAGTCATTTAAATTCATGTCTCTTCGTTCTGAGGGCTCAGGTATTCCTCCTGCGTCTTGTGTTGTGCTTTTCACAAAGAGCTGCTTCTGCAATAAACAGTAACAACAACGGTAATTGCATAAAACTGGCTATCACGCCGCGCCCGGGCTAAATCAAGCACTGCCATAAATGAACAAAATAGCAGGGACAGATTTGCCCAAATGTATATGAGGCCGTTAAATCAAGAAATCTTGTTTGTTTAAATTGTATCTGGCAGAGTTATGCGCCTGACAAATGGCTGGCAACTCTTTTAGGCAGTAAGAGCCAATTAAGGAAATTAGCGAGTAAGGCAGATATCATATATTGTTATACAGTAACAGCAAGACAGCTACACCTGATAGCAACTGAACTGATTGTAAAGTGACATTAGGTGGAGGTGATTAGCTCCTGTAAGTTTCTGTAAGGCCCCATATGAAACCTTCGCCTACCAGACTGTAAAGCAGCACAGTAAAGCTCACTGAAATCATAACTTTAACGATCTCAGCTTGCATGATAGCTACCTATCTCAGACAGGGTGTTTTTACTTTTCACAGCAGTGGAAGCACAATTGTAATCAATAACATTAACGATGGCACAGTTATATTTGAGTGCCCCTTGAAGCTACGTCAGTCATACACAATATAAGGGCAAAACTCAAGGATGCATTCTTGATTGATAATATTACACACCTGTGCTTTTTCCTACCATGATGTGAAATCGACTGCCAGTGAAAAAGGGTCTGTTGCAGGCATTCGGGTGACAGACACACTGTGGCATACTGAGGCTTATAGTTCCTCTTGACAACAGCAGCTTTCACAGCTGCAGCTTCGACACGGTGACTTGAGGTGAGGGAACAAACCCCCTTGGCAAACACAGTGTACATCCTTAGTTTTTTTTGGCAACAATGGCTGAGAGTACATCATTGTGTTCCTAGTTCACTCCTGTAGCTCAGTTGTCTTGGTCCAAACCAAAAAATTAACCTGTAATTTGCTTAATTTTTGTGTTAGAGGTCTCAAATTTTGGCCTAAAGTCCCCTAATTTATCTACTACATATAGCAACTTGTTCAATGTCTCCAACTATACCACAGAAGTCACTAACTGATGTCAAATACAGGAGTTTCACTGTTATAACCTGCCCCACTGCAGGGGGAAGTTGTAGCACAGGCAGAGGCCTGTACCACAAACTCAGTTCAGTTTACCCAGGATATCTTTTCGTTACCTGGCTTGGCTAACCCTAGTATCAGCCGTCTGGACAATCAGTACTACAAAGCTTATTATCAACTAGCTCAGTCAACTCTGGAGTTAACCATCTAGCCTCAAGCATGTTCATATGAAAGAGGCGGGGGTGTTAATTATGAGCAACATCACCAGGACCGTGAATGAGGTAAGCTGCATCATATGATATGAGATGAAACAGTACAGAAGACAATTAAATGTCAGTGGTGTGGGATGAAAATTATACTCTTTTCTTATGACGTTAATGCAGAAATATTGAAAATACTATCCAAAATGTCACCGTCAGTCGAGACGTGTGGGTATCATGAGGCTATATTTGACATAAGTATAGAGTATTTTTTGCTATTTAGTTGGATGATGATGATGAATATGTCACATAAAACACATCAAGTGATGCCAGGCTGTTTGTGCTACTGAAGTAAAGGGTGGACAAGTAGCCTAGTTAATGACTGACGAGATCTGTCTGACCAAAATGTTATATTTATAATGACTGAAGCCAATTAACAGTGTGTGGATTACTTTTCTAATAAAATATTATCCATTTTCCCAGTCCTCATGACACAGGTGTCTCATTATTTTGAGCTGCAGTTATAAGATCAGTGTGTAAATTAGCAACACTTTCACTGTGGACTAAAATAAACTTTGCATAAATTAAAATCCTGCTAAAATCATGTGTTAAGTGTTGTAAACGATCGCTCTGTTTGTTAGAAGCTCTGTTTTAAAACCAGCGGAAACAGAGCCCAGAAGAGACTATTCTTGTTTGCCTGAAACTCTTTTAGACTTGGGACTTCTGCCCATGGATGCTGGATCTGAGGTCTGGGTGTTGACAGGTTAACGTGCTACATAGCAGGTTAGCTATTCAGCTCGAGTTACCACAGTGATTTATCCCGGTAAAAAGAGAACCAGCTCTGTATTACTGAAAACCTTGAGTCAACACTGAAGTTACCTCGCTAACTCCAAATCCTGCTTCACAGTACAGGCCTCTGGGGTAAATAGTTACAGTAACAGTGAATTAAAAATGACACAATGCCTCATGTAACATCCTCTTGCTGTGTATGTAAGACCTTTTGACTGCTGTGATAGCCCACACAGGGCAGCTGTGTTGATCCTCTTTGTCTGATGTTTCATATTTACTTATTTCTGTTTCTTTTTAGTCTCTATCTTCTGAATGTCACATGGCAGATTGAGTGTTCTTTGGGGACAGACCTTTCTGTTTTCCCTGCCTCAAGCACACCCCTATGAGGTTTTCTTACCAACTCTTCTGGTATGCTGAGAAAAAGAATAAGATAGCCTAAGTTAGATAAATAAAATGTGTTTAACTGTCATTTGGGTTAGGTGTAACACTTTAAGAAAAGGTGTTGCAACCATCTTGCCAGGCCACTGTTTAATGAACTGCAGCAACATGTTTGAACTGATTAGATGAAATACCTTATGTGGCCCAAGAGTTCACTCTCTAATCTACTACAAGCTATAATTCTAATTTCAGCAGTATCAGTACATCAAAATATAAAGTCTGTATTATGTCCTATAGCACTTAACCATCACACACTGCTGAGAATTACGTTAATTTAACTTACGTTTTCGGTGTCTCCTTGTTTACCAGCTCATGTTAGCACAGTCATTCTTTCACTTTTCAATGTAGCAGGCTTTAATGTTATGAAATTAAAACTTTTATGACAATAATACCCGATTTGTATGTTAATATTTCAGGTTTTCGCCGGCGTCATGCTCCAGTCTCTGTGCTCAGGGCGGCTGTGTTGAGCTGTCGTTACCGTGACAACCAACTCTCGCGATAGCCCCGCTGCTGGAGGTATACCGGAAGTCGTTTTGTTTCACTTACCTCTATCTGCTAATTTGTCGTGATGAGCTTCTTCCTGCCTGAATGTGTTGATTAAACTTCAACGCTTTAGGAGAATTATGACAGTATGCCTTTGTTTGTTCAGGGAATAAACATCGGATTCAAAGACATCAAGTCCCCTATTGCCTCAGTAATCACGGGCAGCGGGAATTCCCTTCTAATTAAAATCCTCCCAGCACCAAGATAAATGTTATAGCTCTGATTACAGCTTTTGAACCCTCGTTGTGTGTTTTTTTTTTTTTCTTTCAACAGACATTCATGATGACAAGCATCAAGAGATCAGAGGCAAAATCATTTCCCATCCACCCCATAAAATAAATGTAGAGAATTAATTTGATAGGACCAAAGTAATAAGGCTGTTTATGTTGGTGTGTCAACAAGAAAGCTTAGCCTTCATGTATCTGTTTATTACATAAACATGTAAGCCTAGTGTAAACAAATGCAGAAAAATCCTAATTCTTCAACAGTCAAAAAAGACTTGACCAGATAGTTAACTATTTACCCTGCCTGGGTCAATACTATATACATAGCCTATATTACGGCTATTATTGTTATTATTATTAGGCTATACCATATTAATGTCCCCCAAATATATTCAAATTTTATAAAGGCAACTAGTTTCTTAAAAGTCCACCTCCCCAGAACAACTTTGGGAACCACATGGAACAAAATTTTGGTTTCTGGTGGAAGTGGTTTAGAAAATATTTTTTAGTGCAGGAGTGTGAAACATATGACCCAGGTGCCAGATTTGGCTCGTCAAAGGGTCCATTCTGGCCCACTAGATGACTTTGTACACCTAATATTGATGCACTTGCGATGGCTAAGAGGAGCCAGGTTGATACTTTGTGTAAAATGCTTCAGAGGCTTTTCCACACTGACTGGAATACAGTTCTCTGATATAACAATGAATACTTACTGTGTATATTTAAAGATATTGAACATTGTGCAAAATATTGTCAGCCAGTCAAAACTTTATTTATATAGCACCATATACAAGAAATACAGCACAGTGCTTTACATTAAGGGCAGTATAAGTGCTTCACATAAAAAAAAAAAACAGAATGGACGTAAAACAGAATCAAGTCAAGTAAGATTTTAAAAGCGTTGCAGCAGCTTGAAGCGTAAATACAAAGTAAAAGCGTGAAAAGAAAGACTTTCAGACCTGTATCAGCAGTGGCAGTTCTAGCCTAAATGGCTTGAACCCCTGGTCTGGTGAATAATGATCCCTCTCTAATAATTAGAATATGATAAGTCCATTATTTATCATTATCATCATTCTTTGTGGTGTTCTTGAATACACGCCAGTGCGTCAGACAGGTAACTCAAAGGCTTTGTTTGTGCATACATGCTCTGTCCGCACTATAACAGTGCAGCCAGCCAGTCATCCGTCCAGCCCTCATCTGTATTCCAGGACAAAAGAAACTTTCTGACGCCATTGCAAAAGCAGTCCTCTACTGCAGACCATGCCCCTTCCACTGCTACTTTTATTCTATGTCTCTATCTTTCCTCGCCATCCTCCCTATCAAACCACAGGGCAATTACAGCTTGGCAAGCAGCGAGCACACCTCCACCTCATTCCTAAATCCTGCTCTCTCACTCTCTCCCTCCGTCTCCCCCTTTTGTCTGTCCCTCTCCCTCTCTCTCGTCTTCCTACATTGTTGGCGTATGACCTATTGCTCCTGCCATCAGGGAAGCGTGAGTGTATGACTTATTGAGCGCGCCTCTGTGTGTGTGCGAGCGTGGATGGTCATTTAGGGTCGTGACCCTCCAGCTGGATTCTGTCTCTGCTGCTAAACGGTGACTCTCTACCTCTCTTTCTCTCTGCCCCTCTCTCAGCTCTGCCCGCATAGACAGCTGGGCGTGCAGCGGCATACCGATGAGCGGACGAGCGAGAAGAAGAGCAAGAAGGAGCAGGAGAAGGAGCGAGGGATATAGAACTGAGGGGGGTAGGCAGGGGAGGCGGGGGGGGCATAGCAAGGGGCCAGAAGGCTCATGGAACAGCAATGCAAGAGAAAGAACAAGAACAAGAGAGCGACAGAATGCATGAAAGGAGGGGTACAACAGCAGAGCAGTTGCAGGAAAAGGACAAGCGTTGTGCTGTGAAATGTCAGGGCTATTTAATTCATTAGGAGGCAATGATTATGGCGCTGTACTGAATGTCATCTGCTGGGTTAAACCTTCCTCGGTGGCCTCATGCTGGATATATATTGACTGTTTGGCAATGGTTGGAAACCTTTTAGAAATGACAGAGTGGCAGCACCAGGGACAGGGAGAAAGGAAGGGGAGAGAAAATAGTCAGCCAGCCAGAATCAACAGCATTTTTGTCACTCATGGTATGCACAGGGGGGTTGTAGATAATCCTGGGAGTATATTGACGAAATAATGGAGAAATTGTTAAATAACCTTGAAAAGAGGTGGTTGGGAGCTTTTACACGTTCATCCTCTATACCTACTTATTCCCGCTCAGAGTCACAGGGGGATGGAGACTATCCCTGCATGCACTATCGGCAAGGAAGCAGGTCACCTGTCCATCATAGGATTAACACTTTATACGAGCAATTTCAATCTTCTTCTCCACCTGATCTGCATGTCTTTTTGGGGGGGGGGAGCGAGCAACAGAAAGACGGGGAGAACATTCAGAGATAAACAGCTGATCCAGGATCTTCTCGCTTTGACCGCCAGGCAACCGCATTAACCACTGAGCCCATGTGCTGCCCCCTCGCTGAAAACGAATGGTGGGGAAATCATTTAGCCTCTCACTAATTGGATCCTGCCCTGAAATTATCGCACCAAATCAAACTAAAGTGCTCGGTATCAAAAGGAATGTGTGATGTAGTAATTGCAGTCAACTCAACTAACCTGCAGTGAAGTGCGGCAGAATGAGGAATGGGCGACGCTGTCAAGTCAAATCATGGGAGAAAACGGTAGAGAAGGAAGAAAGACACAGAATGTGATCAAAAACAGAAAATAGCTCTATTTCGGGTTTATGCTTTGAGGCAACTAAATGGCCAACTACTTCACAAGCAGCCAAGAATAAGAACTTTCTGAAGAGACAGGGCTCAAATGTTGCAGTAGCGCATATAAATCTAATATCTGACAAGGATAAAGTGGTGCAGGTGAGCAAGTGATGTAGAATTAAAGAAAAAAGCGAATAAAACAAATGAAGGCTGTGCATGTCTTTCAGTATAGTCCCTGATGGAGCTGAACAGGGACTAAAAAGTGGTTCTGTCGCAGCTTAAAGTGACATCCTGAGAGACTTACCAACTGACAGTAACACACACCCCAACATGCACCTCTTTAAGCCGTAATACAATCCTAATAAAGCAATTATATCCCTGAGATTTCCTCCTCCACTCCAATACAGTAGTCCTTTTTCACAGCAGACATTTTGACGTCTCACAGCAGAAAAGAACAGGTATAATTAATAATATTAATGATGACTGAATTCCATTAAGATGTGTCACTTCCAGGGTCCAAATACTGCACATAGTTGCTTGCTTACTGTGACACTTAAATGGACCCGAGCCATCACAAAGGCTGATTTATACAGTAGTTGTGCGTAGGCGTAAGAGTAACCTCCACCGGCGCTTTTTCTGCTATGACAAGTCAAAGTACCTGCTGTGAAAGTGGCCTATGGAGGTGAATAGATTTTATTCGTGGGGCTCACGGCATTGAAGAATTACATTTTTAAAATGTAACACCAGAAACAAGGTCCCACATATTCTGGATAATCCACAGATCTCACCGAGCAGTTTTCATTGCGACTACTTTCTTCAGAAGACACAGTACCTGAGAAAACTGTCCCGTCCAGAGCAACAATGGTTCTGGGAAAAGATGGGGCTGATGAATTGCCTCGGGGACAATACAGATATCTCAAAACCTGCTCATTTATTCTGGTTAATTACACTTCAGGTTGAAGTTGGGTGAAGCTTTGTTGGAAATTAAGTGAGGGCACCGAAGTCAACATACCAAAAAGAATGATAAGGGTGTTGTCCCAGCTTCAGGGGTGGAGCAGGCACGTGAGGGAGATGTGAATGAAGTATGGTCTGTACAAGCTCACGCAGCCCTGAGAAGAGGTCTAATCAGCCCGTATAAATGAAACACCTGTGTGGGTAAACACTGCATAAGCAAAGCCTTCACTCAGCTCTGGGCAACAGACATTTTTACTTGCCATTATTCAGGTTTCCATTCAAATGCAGTCCAAATTGTTACCAAATATCCAGACAACGTGCACAAGAAAAAAAATGTCCATCCATCCATCCATCCATTTTTTTTCTTCACGTATCCTCTTGGGGGTCGCAGGGGGGCTGGAGCCTATCCCAGCTGACACTGGGTGAGAGGCAGGGTACACCCTGGACAGGTCACCAGACTATCACAGGGCTGACACATAGAGACAGACAACCATTCACACTCACTTCCACACCTACGGGCAATTTAGAGTCACCAGTTAACCTGCATGTCTTTGGACTGTGGGAGGAAGCTGGAGTACCCGGAGAAAACCCACGCTGACACGGGGAGAACATGCAAACTCCCTCCCAAGGAACCCTCTTGCTGCGAGGCAACAACCAGCTTATTTAAAGAACATTTAATCATCATGTTGTATTGTTCACGGCCACTATTAAACAATATCAGCTGATTAAACACAGCAAAAATCTGTGTCCCCTTCACTCATACTTCTTTGCAATTGGTTGAGGCTGCGACTTCATCAATCAAAGTTCACCAAAGTTGAACCCCATGTGATGCGAAGATATGAATTTGGTTTGTCACCTTTGTTTTATTCACCTCTTTGCTCACATTGAATAAAACCAAGAATAAAACCAACAATACCAAGACCCAGAAACTACCTTACCTGAATGCAATGTGCTTATTATTTATGTTATCAATTATACCTGTACTTATTTATATCAAATCTTTACTTCCTTGAGGCAAGTTCCTGCAGTTACAGAATACAAAGGGATCATTTTAGTGATTGCAATTATATTAACTTAAATATCGGTAAAACTTTTATTGTCAAATGTAACTTTTCACCAACTTTCAACATCTTTAAAAACAGGGACTGGAGTGCATCTGATGATATGCAAAACTCTGCTCGTGGCTGCTATTGTTGCTCCGCACTAACAACCCACTGCGACTGCAGTGCTCCTTTGTTAAAATCAGAGATATTGTTAACTTCTGGCAATAGATGTTTCAAGGGCTGCAACCATAATTTACTCTCACTGCTGTGTGGAACATCCAACAGCAGATCCCATCCACCAAAAATAATGAGATTCCTTCTCGCCGAGGTTCTCATCACTGAAAAAAAAACCCCTCTCAGGCCATGACTGAGGAGAGAGGTACTCGGTGGACATGCCAGTCTGAAAAGACGTGAGCTTTATGATGGGGGGGGTAGAGAGGCAAGAGCAGAGAATGAGTTTCAGTGCCATCACTATAGGGCCCCGACGGGACGAGAACATGGGCAGGAATACTTTGTCCAAGTCCTTGACATCATGAAAGGAGTCCAGTATGCTGACTCCCCTAATGATGTCTTCATTCTGGCCTGGCTTCCCGCTGAAGGTCCCACCGGGTGTGTGATTAGCTGGTGTGTATACTGGACATGTGTGTGTGTGTGTGTGTGTGTGTGTGTGTGTGTGTGTGTGTGTGTGTGTGTGTGTGTGTGTGTGTGTGTGTGTGTGTGTGTGTGTGTTCTGCCATTGGATACAAGAAAGGAGGAAATAAAAGACACAAAACTGAATAAAAAGAGCAACAAAGAACTAAAAACAAGGTGAGAGATGGATGCTGCCTCACAAAAATAGCAATCTGGCTAAGCATATGACATTTGCTGTGGACTAACTATGTGCTGTATATATTCAAAAGCCGCATAGGATTGACACAGACGTTGGATATATGAGTGACAGCGAGATGAATAAATCAGACAAAGCACAATACACACGCTGTGGAGACAGAGTATTTGACAGAGAGCCTGACCAACAGACAGCCAGGAAGTGACTCTATGGATTGAAAGGTAGATAGGAAATTAGAGAGGAAGAACAGTGAGAGGGAGTAAGCGATAAAGACAGTAAGTGAAAGGGGGGGGGGGGGTAAAAGGAGAGCGATGGAGAGATGAGAACATCGAGGTGTCAGAAACTGATGGCCAGCCATTCACTGGATGTCACTGAGAAAGAGAGGTAATGAGAGCTCTGGTGGAGGGAGGGGGGAGAGAGGGGAGAGAGGGGAGAGAGGCCAGAGGGACAGACGCAAAGGCCAAGTGAGAAATTGAGAGGTGGAGTGAGGGAGGTAGAGATGTATGATTGTGGGAGATGAGGGAGGAAGAGCATGGGGGCCACGGAGGAATGCGCGCGAGTGGCTCTTCATCATGTGGAGTAGCTTAAGCTGATGGCTCTGTGGCACACACCCCCTCCCTCACGCTCACACACACACAGAGACAAAGCACATACACAAAGATCAGGCACATCAGTCAAAGCTCAGATGAGTTATCTGACAGTTAGTGGAGCTTAAGAGTGGTTGATGGCAGGTAGTGATTCTACTGATGACCCTGACGATCAGCTGATAAAATAAGAGACAGATGGAGATGGTGAGATTAAAGCAACAGGCTTGAGAGAAAGAAAAAAATAAAGAAAGACAAGACAGATAATGACTGTTAAACACGATCAAAAGTATTTGGATGAAACACTAAAAAATAAATGCACAGTTCTGGACGGTACAGTAAACCACAATCCTCCGTTGGACGATGATGAATTGCTAATTTTGGCTCGGGTGGAAGGTTTGACAGCGGCTCTGACTTGCCTTGTTAAAGCTGTGAGGAAATAAAATTATGTGTCATTCCTTCTTTATATTTACCCCCATTCTATTATATCCAACTCTAGGAAAGGTAGTGAGTGTGACAGTAAGTGCTGCGTAGGAATCTGGGTCAGACATGACGTTTAATAACCAGGGAACAAGCTGATACTGTTTGATCACATCAGCCTATTGTTCTGCCATGGATTATAGAGACAAATGGTGGCACGAACAAGATTTAGAATAGACAATTTTCCCTCCAATGTCTGTAAAACAATGTGCGTGGGAGCACAAGTAAAATAAAACTCCAATACCTTTCACTGCTGGAATTTTTTTTTTCTACTTGATCACTCTTGCGCAGCCTCTCTCTCGCTCACACAAACACAAACAGATTTCTGCAGGTACACGCACACACCTGCACAGAAGCACACAGTCACAGTCGCCCGGCAGTGAGCTGTACCTCTACTGCCATCTACAGGTCGTGTGCGGCACAGGCCCCGGATTGATTGCACCACAGTGATGAGAGCTATCATTGTGATTCTCTACATGCAGGTGGGGGAGAGGGATGGTCACTATGCTCAGGAAGTGCTCACATACTTTCGTGGATGTGATCTGCACAATATATCATAAACAACGTGTAATTTGTTTCCCACTCGTTCGTCACAAGCACATTCATAACTTATAAGTGCATGAGTGTGGAGAGCATGTCTGGATGTGCATGAGGAGCAAGAAAACAGTTCCAATCAATCACGGCTGTTTCTTCTTCAGAGTCCATCCCTATGATTTAATGACTGTGTGTGTGCGCGTACACCGGCGTGCCAATTCTGTGTGAGCTCCATGTACACAGCAGCGGTGTCTGACTGATGCCTGTGTTTGTTTAATTGCATCTGATATGATTGTTTGGATCTGTCAGTTTGTGTTTTCAGTGGATAAAACAGTTTGCACTGTTCACTCCTGTTTTTTGTAACACTGATAAGAGCTGGAATGTGCAAGGCTTTCGTAAACAAAGGATCGTAAACATACTACAGTACATACTGTAGACAGAGAGAGATGTTCTGATTGTGTATGCAGACACGACGCGATGAAATTTCACTCTGTACCAAGCACGCAGCTCATAACTCCAACCTGAACCAAACGCATTAAACAACACCCTCCATTTTTTTTATATGTAGGCTTTATTTGCTTTCTTGCTAAGAGATAGAGGAGCAGACCTATAGAACTACTACTCGCACAGCAATTAGCTTAGCTTAGCTTAGCTTTAGTGTAAGAATGAAAGTGGAGGAAATTAGCTAGCCAGGTTCTGTCCAAAGTTCAAAAATCCACTTTCTATAGAAAGTGCCTGTAAGATAACAAAAACTGGAATTTATTTATTATTATTATTTATCATTATTTTCTATGTACAAGTGAAGCAGTGATATTAAACATTAAGTGATAAAAAAATGATTATTTCTCATCAAAACATGTGAAACTGATAGTCTTTTTTTTTTTTTTTTTTTTTGAGGGGATGTTATGTGTCATATGTTGAAATAAAATGTCAGCAAGCCCAACATTCTTGTTTTACCACTTTCCCCTTTGTGTCAGGATACTCCGTGCCACATTTCATTCTTGTATGACTATTTATATCATTGTAGTGCCCTAATTTTTCCATTTACATCATGTTGCCAGAAACATATCCCAAAAAAGGGGCCTCCTGAGACCAAACAGCCCTGAGTCAGGGGTGCTCGTTATCAATTTGTGATCACCCAAGATATAGGCTGACAGAAAATAAAAGTGGAAAACATCATGAGGGCTGGACCTGACTCCCGGCCTATATCTTGTATGGTCCCTAACTTTAAAGGATCATATCGTCTAAGAACTTAATGTGCTGCTGTTTAAACTGAAACCAAATTTTTCTCTGGACGTCAGCATTTGAGCCATGATGATGGCCAAAATGTGGCCAGCAACGGATTAGGTAAGGCTTGTTGTCAGCAGAGGTGATTGCTGGAAATTCATTTTGCTATGTTATTAGCAGTTGTTGATAACTTGCGACCCATAGCGACAGGTTAGGTGAAGTGAAGGGTCAGTGATGGAATAAAACAGAGCAGTTAATACAATAGGTTTTTCAAAAATTGTGAATCACCACAACCACGAGAGGTCCTTGAACAAACACTCATAAATGTGCAATACAATATTAGGTTGATAGGTCCTGTAGTATGTGAGATTCAGTGCAGACAGACAGATACAAGCACACATAGACATGATGCATGATTATCTCCAGGTTTGTGCTAAGCTAATCACCTCCTGGCTCCAGCTCTATACTAAATCCAGCGACATTAGTGTGGCGTCAATCTTTTTGTCTAACTCTCAGCATAAAATTGTGGTGTCATTCTCAGCAATGTCAAACTATTCCTTTAAGCACCGACAAAATCTGTGTCATTAGGGAAAGACATGAATGCATTACAGTCAGTAAATTCTCTGTTTTTTCTCCACCAACTCACAGGCTTCAGTCATGCCTTCCCTTTCCCACCTCCACCACAGCAAACACTGAGGCATTAACTACTGATTTGTGGCGGCAAATGGTATTTAATTAGCTTTGTTGATCTGTGCTCATTTATCCAGCCTCCAAACAATCCAGATTTTTAGTTAATCATCACTGTATCAGGCCACACCACCTGCTAATACTGATTATCTATGGATTAATGGCCATCTAAACACATCTTTCGCCGCGCATACACGTGTGCAAAAACACATGGAGAGATGCAGAAACATGCAGATTTCTCGCCTTTTTCTCTTTATCATATAGAATAATAGTCATTATCACACACACACACACACACACACACACACATAAACAGTACATACATGCATACATAGACGCAGCACTTGGGATGGACAGTTTCTGTCATCGCAGCACTTTCCCAAACAGGCTCTGATTAAACAGCAGCTTAGAGCGCTTTAATTTCATGGAAGAACAGACAGCGAGAGAGGGAGCGATGGAGAGAGACACACAGAGGTGTGAGGGAGGAGGAGAAAAAGAGGGAGACAGAGAGGGGGCTACAGATGCACAGACAGGGGGAGAGAAAAAGAGGGAGGGTGGAGGACTGATATGAACAGAGAGAACGAAACAAGCAGCAGCCAGAGAGTTGATGGAAAGGATGTATGGAGGATGAGAGACACGTGGGACACAGTACAGAGAGCGAGCACGTAGGCCGAGGAAGGCAGCAATGATGGACAGGATATGGGGGAGAGAAAGAGGACATGCAGGGGTGTAAGGGCACAGGAGGAAGAAGATAAGAAAGAAAGAAAGTGAGAGAGAGATAAAGGAAGAGATCTGAGAGCTTGTCCAGAATTTAAAAAACCTTGAACAGGAGGTGAGAAGAGGTTGGGAAAGATATACGCTGCAGGCAGGTGGAGGGCTTCAATATTTCAGTCACATAAAAAATTTAAATCCCAGCTAAAATCTGTGAATACTGCGTATTTGTGATTTGTCTTATGTCCCGTCACACAACATGCATTCTCCTCTTCTCTATCTCTATCTCTACACACACACACACGCACCCTATAATACTTTCATGACACACACATGCTTCCAGTTAGCGGCTGAATGGAGAGCGGAGGGAGATTATTAGGGGATATCAGCTATGGGGATGTGACCACAGGGCCAAACTGTCACACCACGTTCTGAGCCCAGACACGAGTGAGCGGGTGTGCGGGGAGAGCCTATAGCACATGAAAGGAGTTAAGCCACCAGCCAGGAGCTGTTTAAGTGTGTGTGTGTGTACATGTGTGTGTGGGTGTGTATTTGGTGGAGCGTTTCCCTTATTTCTGATGCACTACTCTATAGATTTCCACACTAAAGTGGTTCAGTCAAAGGGTTTTTAGCATTCAGAAAAGACAATGTGGACTGTGCAAGTGCGCATGCACACACACACACACACACACACACACACACACACACACACACACACACACACACACACACACACACACACACACACACACACACACATATACATAACTGGCTTCTTAAAATGCAGGGCATTATAATATATGTTAAAGTACTCAGAAATCCATTTGCTTTGAAGAGCTCACAGTGGCCTTAAGGAGAACTGAGCAGTAGCTAGCTATGGTACCAGAATAGTAATAATATATGAATATTTATGCCACATTCTCTATTCTGAACTGCCTATAGATGGCACGGGACCTTTACTGCTGGAGTGTCGCGGGGTGGATTGTGCACAGAATATGGAAACGAGGTTCTGTGCATGCATGCTACACCTTGCCTTTATATTCTGAGAGTTGACAGTATTAATACTGCCTCAGATGTCTCACTGATCTGAGGATAGACATCGACATCAAACCCGAGCTTCCAGGCTATCTTACTGTTGAGTTTTTGTAACTTTGAATCTTTTATATTTTTTGATCTTCTTCAGCTGTTGGGGCCAATTTGGCGATTGCACCAAGTGAAATAATGTTTGAAAAATGTTTCTGCAAGTGGGATGAGAAGCTCAACACTGTCTCCTGTGGAGTGGAGACAGAAACAAAGATGAAAATCAGGCAAGAACAGTACAAAAAGTCAGATTGGTGTGGAGGTCGTTTGCTTACGTAGATAATATTGAGCCTCAAACATGAAATAAGATATGATGAGATGACTTCTTAATTAAAGGTGGAGTAAGTAATTCTGGAAAAACATGAAAACTGAAATATGTTGATATTGAAACTCAACACCCAAATAAACACCCCTACCATCAGCGCTCCTCCAGTAGGTCCAGTAATATTTCTATTGTTCAGTGATGTACATGAACGTGCTAAAAGAGCGTATTTACTTGACCTGCTTATCTTTTTGGTGAACAGTAAACTGAAGCCATCACTTCACATCTTATGAACTTAAACATAAGCGTTGTTAACTCTCACAGCAGGGGCCCCCGTGGATCTACGGCATCCAGCATGCCGATACAACAACTCTCTTTATCCTAGATACAGAAATGTTTCTATATCTACGCCTCTTTGTGCATCCACGCACAATCCCTGCATGGCTGGTGCTCACAGCAATTCAAACAAAGCTATCAGAACTGCTGAAGCCAATTGATGTGGATATCTGAATGACTTTCAAGGAAGAAATCAGCACAAATTCCAACAAAAAAAATCTTACATTTATTTGCAAACTGAGCCCACCAGGTCTGAAAAACAAGCGCCAACATGAGACACATCGGCAACAACTTTGAAATAACACATCAAGTTGAAGCATCTGACCAGTCTTGGAAAATATCTGTGAGTGAATGATGATCCCAAGATATTACTTGTATTTCAAAAAAACGAAAGTAATGAACATAAACTAGTTTGTGAACTTTTGTGAGCTTCATTTTAATCTGTGTGAATTGAGCTTTGAGCTAGCTCTCATGACAACAGATTCCCACTCACCACTTTTGAGATATGACACGTGGTCAGAGGCCCCCTGGGTGAAAGTCCTGAGTTTGTTTGACCAGTCCACCTCTCTAGCCGCCTGCCCTATGTGGATTTTCTCACTATTTATAAGACAACAGTAGGTCAAAGCGTCAAAAATATGGCTCCCCAGTGCGTCTCTTCCTGCCACTTAAAGATGCCTCTGTGTGTCTGTATCTGATGCCGAGGGCGACTAACCAAACGTCGATATTTGATGAGAGATACTGTTAAGTGTGAATCTTCACAACACTACTGATGCTATTTACATTTCTTTACTATCATAGCGTAGCTCCGCTCCTCATGGGCGAGAAGGTGGAAGATGAAGAGTAGTCGGCACAGTGTTGTGTTGTGTTTCACCACACATAGAAGGGACAGCTAGCGGACTGTGAGGACACTTGCACAGAATTTGAAAAAAAGTGTGTAGGACTTGAACCGCTGACTATACCTTTAAGGCCGGGAAATCACATGACACCTGGTGTGTCTCATAAACACACACACACAAAGCTAAAAAGGTGTGTCAGGCTGCTCGCTAATGAACTGCTGGTGAACATGAAACACCTCTCTTCATCACCTTTACTCTCCTATACTCTGGTGTCTATTCATCTCACTGCCTCTCTTCCCATCCCTTCCTCACCTCGCTCCCTTTATCTTTCTTTGCTGTTTATCTACAATTTCTCTTTTGCCCCTTCCTGTCTAACCTCCACACCCTCACATCTCCTTCAACTCTCCATTTCCCCGATTTCTATCCACCAGTCAACCTCTCATCCTCCGTCCTCCTCTCTCCATCTACTGATTCTGTCCTCTCTCCGTTTCATCTTCTCTCATCTTTGCCCTCTTGTTTCCTCTCTCATCGCCTATTCCTTTACTTGTTTCTTTCCATTACTTTTTTCCCATTCCCTCCAGTCCTTCTTCTCAGTCTACACTCGTCCTCTCCACACTTCTCCTGATCTCACACACATCCTTTTTCCTCTGCCCTCCCTTCTCCACAGTTGGGCAGACTAGGGTAGATAAAGTGGAAAAGAAACCTGTTTTGACTAGTGAGGGCATCGGTATTTACAACCAAAGTGTGTGTGTACCTGCTGATCAGTAGCAGCCTTACCCCAGGGAAGCAGCGCACAGTGTCAAAGTGAATTTATTGCCCTACACCCTTCTCAATATTAAGACTGTTTAAAACTGCTGCTTAGCATTCTGATAGCATGCATCTTCCTGCTCTGAGTCAAATGTCCCTCCTGCACTGATTCAATCCAGATATGCACATAAACACACACACACACAGAACACACTCAAGTGGATACATAAATATAGTTGTGCTCCCTTGTGCACACACACACATGATATACTAGGTACAGTTTAAAAGCATGCTGATGGATTGTTTTCATCAAAATCTTTTGTCTCAGGTTCCTCTTTTAGATATTTTCCAGCTTTAATTTACTGTCTCCAACATGGTGCATGACTGGACACACTCACCCACACACACAAACACACATTCCTTCCTCTCAGCGGGGCAATAACACAGCACATAAGCCTGATTTGAGTGATGGCCATTCATTATGCTGTAGTTCCTGTACATAACATGCTAGAATGGGTTGAATAGCCTCTCTCACTATTCCCCTCTTTCTTCCTCCCTCTCATAAAAAATACAATATCCGGTCATTTCCATCTTTACAACTGCTGCAGTAATCATAATGCAATTAAAAACTCATTCAGGCTACATCCGTGTTGAATCCCCAGTTTGAGAAACACAAAAATAGAGCAGATAGGGAGACAGGTAGGAAGAAGTGAGCAGACAGACGGATAAGTTTACTAATGGATGTTTGAGCAAACAAAAAGTTAGAACAGATCCACAAGTTAAGAAAACAATACACTTGTATGCAATCCAACCCCTCCAAGGCTATTACAGAAGCTTCAATGTGTCACTACGGTGGCCCTGAGGTGCAAAAACATTTGAAAAATACTGTATTTTCTATTTTGTAATTGTGCTTCATTCAGTGTTGATGTGTTTTGCACCTCAGGGCCACCGTAGTCTGCAATATCAAAGTAGTAGTCACTGTGGAAAAGTAAAAAAAAATATAAATAATAATAGTAATAACAATAACATTGATTGAAGAACATGAAAAAACATTAAAAGTTGATTGAAATACAAGAAAGGTCTGTTAGACTAATGCTGTGCCAATAACTCTTTTTAATTTGCAGGTAATGTTAAACCCCTTCTGCATATGAAAATATTATTTCATATTTGGAGTCATGAGGAGTTTTAAAAACTTACCAAAGCATGTCATGGTAAGCTGCCATGCTAGGGAGATTCAGCCCTTCTATGTCACTGATCTTTCCCAACAGGTGTACTCAAATTACTTGTACTTTGTCTTTATCATTTCACAGTTTGCATCTGTAGCTGGATTTTTTTTATCATTACCTCTGAGTAAATTGCCTTATTTCCTACTTCATTAATTACGTCTCTCTCCTCATTGGGAACAATTGAAAAAAAGACGCTGGCCTTCTTCTGGCGCTCAGAAAAGGTGCTATGTGGACACAGGGCCTTAACCAGCAGGAGGCACTGCAAAGGTAGCAGTTCACACTGTTCGTCCCTGGCAGGTCGCCGTAGCATTGAGATTAGCTCCAGTTAGGACGCCATGTTCTTCAAAGCTAATTGTCTCTTGCCCTGTAAAGTGAGCATGGTAACAGTATCCTGGGTAGGTTTGACTATAAACGAACCGTGTTTTTTACTGTTTAATAATGTTATAAAGGTGCGGCCATGAGTGTGGCTAGCATGCTGTTAATTAGAAGACATGGCATTAGCATTAGTAGCATTAGCTTACCTGTTAGCTGTTAAGCTTGTATGTTGATAATTTACTCATTTCAGAGTCGTATTTAGTTTACTTTGACAGCTATGTTTAGTTTCATATGATGTATTATTTTTGAATGTTAATTATTGTTTGAGTCAGAGATTTATTCATTACAAAAACTGTCTCTTGCCCTGCAAGGTTGAGGATTCTGTGGAGGATTTGATGCCAGCAGCCACTGTGACAGAGCAACAAAGATGTTTCAGAGTGTTCCTGTGAAATAAAACCGCAGTCGAGGTCTCAGCCACAGTCCCGAACCCTGCGTCTGATGCCTCCTTCTCTCTAACACCACAGCTTCTTCAAAAAAAAATCACAACGCAGAGTCGAGGGAAGGTGTGGCGAGGGAGTCTGGCAACGGGCATGCTGACAGTAGGTTTCATTAACTTACTCACAAAGCACATAGAGCGGGCTTTATCTGTTTACTGAGCATGAGCCTGTTGTCCACACGAGGTCACTTAACACTGTTGTCCTTTGTTATTTATCCCAGACTTAAGGGTTTTCGACGTGGTGAATAAACCTAGCTGTTACCACCATCTGCCAGCTCTGAGTGGTTCATTAAAGCAGAAGAAGTCGAACACAGATCACATATGTAGTACTAGCTGTGAATGTTAAGTTAACATCTTAATGAGCAGTATTGAGTTTATGTATATGTATGATTTATACATTTGAGCTAATAAGGAAGTGAAGTTATGCATTATAAGTAGGCTACCACCATCATTTAAATCTGTTCTGGTATTCATTCATCACAACACAGACTTGACATAGAGAGTAAACTACATAAAGGTTATTTGCTACTGCTTGATAAAAAAGTTTTGGCTTCAGAAATACCCAACTTTTGCTCCAACAGTAAGATCCATCAAGTCTTCTCTCTGGTCCCTGCACTACAAAAAACAAGAAACATTTGATTTCTAACACTGACAGGCCACAGTGCCCAAAAAAATGGCCTGTGCTTTTTAGATATTTACAATAAGTCAACCAAAGCAAACAGTAGAAGAGAAATGATCAGAAAGTTTGCAAAGTCTTCTTTAATTTGTTGTCATATTCGTATGAAAAAGGTTGCAGTTATTTAAAGATGAGGTTTATTTATGGATTTGTCCACCTGGCTCCCGCTCGCTTTATTTTTGGCTCCAGTTCTTGTCAGTTTGGCTCCAAAGTAGAGCTCTTGGACCACGTCTTAATGTGACAGTGCTGTCTTTATCCTGCCTCAAGATGTTAAACTCAAAGAGTCTGGACTTCAAGTGATCAGTAATGGCACAGGAGGATACAGATACAAAGCCATACAGTACATAATGCTTTAAAGTTGCCTGGGTTGAGACCTTTGAATCCGTTCTCTCCACCGAGTTGACTGATCAGTCTGCCACTGTGACATGCAACAGTGGTTTCTCGGTTAGCAATCCATTGATCCAGTGAGTGCAGCGGGGGACTAATAATTAGTCAATCAGCACCACAAGCTGGACTAACGCTGGTGTCATGCTGTTGTCAAGCAGGGCGCCGTAATTAATGAGGAGTAATAACGTCAATGGCGATCGCTATAAACATGATAGACGCTGCTATCAAGGCTGTTCTAAATTGACGTCTCTTCTGCATATCGGCAAGCATTGTAGTTTGTGTTTACATCACTCTGCTCCTTTCTTGGCCATTGTGGGTCGATGATGAAGCCTCTGGAGGAGAGGACAAATATTTTGGGCTGATGTGATGTAACAGATATCTGAGCCAAGACATCCTCTGCGCTAATCTTTACGAACAGATATACGCATATGAATGTAGATACTTTTTAAAACAGCTAATATAAAGCTAACATCATCAGACAATAACCAGTAGGGTCTGAGGCTGCATTTTGGCCAAAGTGGTTTGCCCCACCACACAAACCATTTACCTGCCATTCAAGCATGTTTGGTAAATATTACTCAGACAGCAAACGGACTTTAAACAGAAACCAGAATGCATCTGATACCAAAATCTTGTTTTTGCCTTCAGGTGCTCCACACTATATGTAGAATCTGTTTATAAAGTTTACTCCTGTCATAAATCAGTTCAGGGAGGACCTAAATGCAGAGCAGCAGGTAGGCTTAAAGTTTAACAAAAAGCGAGCTTTAATAGATTACAAAAATCATCCAGAACGGGCAGGTAGCTACGGGCCTGTTTATACGGTTCGGTATATTTCTGGAAACAGGTATTTATCTTTGCGTTTGCACCTATCATTTACACATCATTTTTCTGTGAAAACGTTTTGTTAGCACTTTTGGGACAACTTACGAGCTTACAAATGAACTTAGCACTGCTGCATCAACATCACCGCTACATCGGCGCACAAAGACGTCTGCTGTGCCCAATATTAGTAAGTGTACAGCAGCTAACTATGCTACATAAGGTTGAATTGTAGTTTATCGTTGTTTTTATCACTAGCGGAAACTAGAGGAAAACAAATCACTGTGCACGCACAGAACATTCTTCTATGGTGTTTGACATATGGTGTATCGCCACCATCTGACCTGGCATGCTAATTGCAGCAAAAAGCTGCCGTTTTTTCGTTTTCGTGTTATTTGTATCAGTATCCATGTAAACAAGGCCTAAAAGTCCAAATGAAAGAAGAACCACAACTAAACTGAAAACCAACCAAAGAAGCACGATGAGCAAACAAGACTAATACAGACAAGGTGTGAAGGGAAGACTCTGGGAACAGGGAGGGACTAACGAGACAGGTGTGACAGAAAACAGGTGGGAAAACACACAAAGACAGGAAGTAAAACCAGACATGACACATGAGGAGAGAATCTACAAAATAAAACAGGAAACAGATTAAACATTAATGAATAACATGATTCAAAGAACACAAACAGAGACCAAAACACAGCCCATAGGATAACAGAATATAAACAAAAACCCAGGATCATGACAAGTCCACTCCTAAAACCCCAGAAAAACTAACATGTTAGCATGCAGCAGTGTGGACTTGGACCGGCTTTTAATTTGCATATCATGTGCCTATTTATGCTATACATACTGTATGCAAGATGAAATACGCACATGAACAGTAGAGGCAGTGTAACATACAGTACATACGTGCCATTGTCACAACGTGCTTGATTTAGGTTTTTTTAAACGATGACACCACTGTCAGCTTTTGCGCCGTGATCTGAGAATTAATTCTAAAGTAACCTTGAGTGTGGCCATGTTTTTAGTTTACATCGTGCAAGTCTATACAGAGGTTCTATGTGGACTGACCTCTGTGATGTGCCCTCTAGGGAAATCCTCCATTATCCTCCAATCCAGCCAGTTGTCCGCACAAACACATGGATAAAAAGCAGGTGTATCTCCTATCTCTATTTAAAAAAATGGAGTTAGATTCAGGAGGATATGTTGGTGATGTGTTAGGGAAAATCAAATCCCCCTCCCCCACAGATATCAGTTTGCGTGGAGATGTCAAAATAGGGATGGAAACAGAAAATAATGAGTTGATAATTCTGTCTGATATCAGGCGAGCATTAGAGGTAATGAGTCTCTAGATTCTGCTGTGAAAATTTAAAGTTTTAGAACTGGGGACACATGTCTGAAACATTTCACATCCAAACATAAATATGGGAACATTTTCACTTCGGAGGTGTTGTTGTGACATCTGTCCTGTGGATGAGTTGTTGCGTTGCACCCCAACAATCTACATATCTGAGTCATAACACCCGCTCTCAGTAAATTGGCTGGTAATCACGTGAGAGTGAAAGAGTAAAAGAGAGCCGGGTTTTGTGAGAGCAAACGCTGAGGGGTGAAATACTGTATCTGAAGTGTCAAATGTTCATACACTGTCGTGGTATTATGATAGCTCCCTTGAGACATGCGTGGGAGGTACATGTGTGTGTGTGTGTGTGTGTGCGCGTTCCAGTTATTAATCCCTATGACAATAAATCTTATTTGCGGTGGACGCTAAAATTAACCAGGCAACACCAAGATGAGTGCTAAATTACATGACAAATGTAAATTTGATTTATGGTAATTATGCTGCAATAAGGCAGCCGGAGCTGCAACGTGCATGCAGACTCAGACTAATTCACCTGCCACCAAACTCATACATACAAATGAAGCTATCTTAAAAAACAGAGTATATGAACAGAGATTTATGCAGCATTCAAATAGATAAGGCAATGTAACAACCCTGGGCTCTTCAGGCCATTTAATGTGAGGAAAATGCATGAACATATATACATACTGCACACACATACAATATACTGCATGTTTGCAATAACCACAAAATCACTAATAAGTGTACGTAATTCTCTGGAGGCAATATGTGCAGGGACTCGTGCCGTGGAACTGCAATTTAATGATTTTCACAAATTAAATGAACATGCGTTTGATGTATAGACACACATGAATGATCATGGAGATGCATACACACGCTATAGGACTGTGTACAGAGTGTGTGCCCATGCATGATGTGATTTCAACAACTTGAATGTCAACTCAAAAACTGACTGAGACCACTAGATTAAAATAAAGTCACGGTGGAAGGCATGCAGATTATTTGAAAACACACACACACACACACACACACACACACACATACACATGCACAAGATAACTGCACCGAGAGGCCCCGTACAGCAGTGCACTTTAATCACAGAGTTCATCTCATTTCCTCTCCTCTCTCCTTTATCACTGGCTTGGTTCTTATTCATCTTCATAAGAAAGCAGAGGAAAAGGAGCCAGCTCCTAATAGCTCACTGATTTACATGATGGGTGTTTAGCCCCATAGACAAACTCCTGGGAAAGGGGACGGGAGAAAATACAAGCACACACACAACACCTTCACACACACCAACACACACACGCTCGGAGGATAGTAATTTGTTTTCATATTACTAAAACAAAGAATTAGAAGCAGATACACACACTCACTCACACACACACACACATACACACACAAACACAAATCTATACCCAAACATGCACATAAAGAGAACAAACAAGGCAGGCCCTGCTATAAACAGATGAGTTAGCACTCGCGCAGCGCTTTGCTTGTTTAGCGTGTAACTCAATTTGAAATGCTAACACTGCCATAGGCTCAGGGGCATGCAGCGGCAGGCTAGCATCATCAGCTCACTTCCTGGCACTTTAACATCGCTCTTTTAACACAGAGTAGTTGTGCACTGGCCCCATATTTTACACACAGTGAATTATATTAATCGCGCACACATCATTTACACACTGGACTCACTGTGAACACATGAAGAAGAAGAGGGGAGCTGGTTGTAATGTACCACATCATATTTAAGAGTGTGACCACTGTCTCTATTTCTGACTATTTGAGGTGTGTGTGTGTGTGTGTGTGTGTGCTGTAGAGCTTACATTAATGATAATGACCTCTAGTTCAGTCATTAGTATCCATCATCAGTCTGAGATGTGTTGGGTTTGGAGGGAGGGGGATAATGACGAGGGCAAAGTAGAGGAAACTCATGACTAAATTGATCATATATGTAAATTTGCACATTGCACATAACATAAAGCAGACAGGCTCCACTGTATCTCTGTGGAAAAATACAGTTATATGCAAGGAGTGATCAGCAGGCAGTTGTGTGTGAAGGGATACACTGTAAATATAATAGTAAAAACTACTGAGTTAAGTTAGTATTGCGAGGAAAACAAAGAATGTTTCTTCTCCATCACTCATTTAAAATCTACAAGGTTAAAAATCTAAAAAATGTCACTCTCTGAACAGACTGACAATTCTGTGTTTATCCATATCCATCGGTATTAATGAAAAGATTTCGAAGCATTTCACATCAGAAACAGCCAAGTGTTGTTTGTGACTTTTCATTTATTCCGGATGTTAATGTGAAAGAATGACCTGACAGATACTGGACTTTTGAGGCTGATACTGATATTTAGGAGTTTTAAAAATCTGACAGCAATATTAGCCGTATTTTTTTTCAAAACATAAACAACATAACAGTAACAATAAATCTTGATATATATCTTTTAGGTTGTTTGTTTTTTAACATACAAGCTGTCAGTGCTCTCTGATGAACAAACTATGTCATGGTGACTATGTTTCCAAATGACCTCAAACCTCGTTTGACATTTCTGTCGGCAATTTGTTGTTGCTTTTCGGCCGAAATATACACCAACAGACATGTCTGCAATACGCTGATATCAGATAATATATTAGTCAAGCTAAATATAATCTCTATAAACAGATATCTGCATAGACATGTTCTTTTTTTATTGATGAAAACTGTGACTAAAATTTTTCGTCAAACTTTTTTCCATGACAAAAACCAAACAATGCCGAGCTAAAAGTAGATCTTGATGATAAAAACTAAGACAAAATCTATGCTCCCTTTTTCACTGATGAGACGAGATGTGACGAAAATGTTAGTGGTAGAAATTATTTGTAGTGGTGGAAAAAATTGTCCAAACCTGTCTCCTCGGTTCTTATTTCTGATACATGAATTAGCCTAACTGGATTAGTTTAAAGACAGAGAAAACATAATGACTAAAAGTAATAAATAAAATGTCATGAATTTTCTTCAACTAAAACATTTTGAGTTTTCGTCGACCAAAACAATACTAAAATTATAGGATAAAAATGACTAAAATGTGACTAAAACTAATACCGGTAAGCATTTTAAGACTAAATCTAAAATAACTGTCAAAATCAACACTGTGCATTGATATGTATGTCTGCAGAAACTGTGGCAACGGTAAAAGATTTTGGTATCAGAGGTGAGCTGGTTTCCATTTGTAGTCTGTAGTCCCATCATAGTCTGAAGAGTATTGACCAATCAGGTTTGAGCAGCAGGTAAACAGTCAGTGTGAAGAGGTGGAACACACTGGGTGTAATATAACCTCTGAACCCATCGCTTTATATTAGCTTTTTTTGTTGTTGTTTAAATGTATCTGCGTTCGTATGCACACAGATTTGCACACAGAAATGGAAGTCTTGGCCAAGATATCTGCTTGCTACACTAGATCTCCCGAAATTTTGGCTGTCGTCTCCCTGAGGCTTATCGTAGTCAGACCGTTAGCCAATAGGTTCCAAGATTGAGCTAAATGCTTATGTCAGCATACTAACATTCTCACAATACTGATGCGAACATTCTGATGCTAAGCAGGTTTAATGTTTACCATGTTCAACGTCTTAGTTCGCCTAAAACACAAAGTACAACTGAGGCTGATCGGAATGTCGTTAGTTTTGCAGGTATTTTGTCATACGGTTAAGTATTGTAAATATACCAATTTGGACCTAATAATGGCACCAGATCAAAATTAATTATTACCAAAGTCACCAGAGTTAGAGCAATTAATCCTGAATGCCTGGACCGAATTTCATGGTAATACAATCAATAGTTGTAGAGATATTTCAGCCTGGATCAAAGTGATGGGCGATTTGACCGACACTGACGTCACTCGTAGCATCTTAAAATAACTTTTCATTCTTCAAACTCACAGCTGAAAACCCTCCAAAACCATGTCACAGAATTTTCAGATGAGAAGCACAGGAGCACATCAAGCCTTAAGCCTTACTAACCAAAAGAAATGTGAATCTGAATCTTTTAGGAAATAGAACTGTGCTGACAAATGCTTTCATTTGTAAGTGTGTATGAAGCTCAAGTGTAAAAGATGATTTCTATGAAAATAAGGGAAGGATAAGCCCAGAGGCTGGCGCAGGCACTATGCAAAAGGATGTAGAGGCGGATACAGAGGAAGGCAAGACACGGTGTAGTGAAATCCAAACGGCGAGGGTTGGATCTGACTGGAAATCTGATTCCACGTTAAGTTTCTTCAAAGAGTTGGTAATAACTTCTGCAGAAATCATAATCATAATAAAACACATTTTTACTAAATACTGCCAATCTCGTCCTCGTACTAAAACTGTTCAACCAATTAATTACGAGAACTCGAAGAAGGAACGGGTGATTAGGCCGCGGGAATTTCGATAAAACTGAGCGAAAGAGTTTTGCAGGACTGACAACTCCACATTTATGTTTGTTGGCTGTCGACGATAACAGGTGGAGCTCACAGCAAGGGCTCCAATTAAAATCAAAATCAACCTGCCTGCTTCTAATTGCTTCTCCACATTGTGTGTGTGTGTGTGTGTGTGTGTGTGTGAAGTTGGTGCTAAATTTAACGACATCTGAATTTCACAGGCTTGTTTGGTTATTAGACGTGTTCCCAATGTTCACACTTTTAATCTGGTTTGTTATAATTTCGAGCGATCGTTATGGCTGTGTAAAAACACAGATTAAATCCTGCACTTTCCTCCGTTGAGTGTGTGTGTGTGTGCGTATGTGTCAGAGGGCAGCATGTCTTATTTCTCCTGTGGATACCAGAGTACTTTGTGTTGCCGCAGAGATTAGAGTGAGCGCCCAGACCCATCAATATCCATGACTCCTGTATTGCTCACAAACACACACCCACACACACACCCACACACACGCACACACGGTGATGGAGTGAGCGGAACAGACCTGACGCTCTCACTCACCGGTAAATGGCTGCTCTGATGGACTGAGGCTATTCACACGTATTTCCACACACACACACACACACACACACACACACACACACACACACACTCAGCTGGTGATGGAGTGAGGCCATTCCCTCTCCTCACCTCATGCCCAGTAGCTGGCTGGCAGCCCAGTGTAGACTTGCCAATTGGCCCTTCCACCAAATCAACCACACCAACTTTTCTGATGAGCTCAGTACAGTACACACACACGCGCACACACACACACATTCACAGAGTCAGTATTGACCCCCTCTGTAGAGCCCTGGTGGGCACCTTTTCACAAGTTAGATCTTCTTTTAAAACGTGGAGTCCTTTGTCATCTGACCTGCCCTTGGGCTCACTGAGACACATAAACTCTCTCTCTCTACTTCACGTCGACCGTTTTCATTATCCTGAAGAAACTATTACACTGTAGATTAATATTACATTGTTCTTTGATTGCTTATAATTTTATGGTCATGAAATGAATATTTGTGGGCTTAGGTTATAATCACAAGGATTAAGCACTAGTTTTCCCTACAGCCACACTCCACGACACAGCTTTGATTTCAGGTATAATTACAGCTACACATGACACCTGCATTTCTTTTCTTAGTCTTAGCGACTGCTCACAGTGCTTGACAACACAAGCACCATTCGCCCATTCACACACAGGTGGCTGAGGCGACCATGCAAGGTGCCCCCTGTAATGTTCTTGTTCTACTATGAATAAGACAGCGGGATGGAACTTTATGCTAGCTTCGGCTGTTTATTATAAGTTGGGTCATGCTCGTCAAAACATTCATATTCCACTTCTCTATAAGGTCTCTCTAGATGTTGTAGATGCCATCTGCTGGTTAGATCTTTGTTAGCACCTATTATTACACCACCTGCACATCCTAAACATTCACATGCACTCAATTTCAAGGGCAGAGTTTTCGTTTTGACATTGGGAGGACTACGAAAGAGGATACATGCGCATTAAACGCTTAATCTCCTGCATTCTGGTGAACTTCTCTGCTCAGAGTGCATCAGTTTATGATGTAAATGTCCTTGATTTTGTCACGATAAATGTTCTTTGCTACACCTATGGTCAGTTTAGCAATTGGGGTTCAGTATCTCACCCAAGAACACTTTGACATGTAGCCTCCAAGGGCCAGGCTTTGAAACCCCAACTTTCTGATTGGTAGATAGACGACGGCTCTACCTTCTGATCCACAGCTGCCCAGACAGATGGGTGTTGAAAAGATTTTTTTTTTTTGCCACACTTGCGGAGTTACTCTGTGTACGATAATATCTGTCTGATGGCCAGTCTGTTCGTCCACCACTTTGGTCCAGATGAAAATATCTCAATAACCGAGGTGAACTTTGATGATCCCCTTCATTTATTCAGTTAAAAAAAACTATCAGATGGATTGGCACAAACTTTAGTACAGATACTCATGGTCCTCCAATGATTGATCCTAATGACTCAAGTGATTCGCTGACAGTTCCTCTAACATCACCATTAAAGTTGTGGTTTTAAGTGATATATCTCAATATTTAAGGGATGGATTATCATGAAATTTGACACAGACACTTATGTCCCCCTCAGGATTGATTGTTGCACCTTTGTTAATCTCCTGACTTGTCATTATGTAGTGCCATCATCATGTCAAAATTTCAATTTGTCCAATACTTTGATTTATGAGCAAATACATGCACAGCTAATGACATTCTCATCAGCCTCAGCTGTGCTTTGTGCTAATAAGCAAAGGAGGTTAGCAGGCTAATACACTTCATGTTTGATATGGAAACGTTATACTTGCTTGAAATCAGCATATTGGCATTCAGCTCAAAGCACCACTGTGCCCAAGCATGGATTCACAGAGCTGCTAGCATGACTGTAGACTTTATATCGTCTTTAAGCCACAGTTACTCAATTTATGGTAAAGAAAATCTAGGTTTTTAAGGTCAGATTATCTTCATCACACTGTTTCCGGTCAAGACTGAACATTGAAGTACTACAGTTATTCAAGTCTTTGGAGTAAGGCATCTGAGCAAGAGCTTACACCAGCTGGACTCTGAATAGGCCTTGTGAAGTCTGATTGATGTGTTGTGTGAGTGTGTGTATGTGTGCAAGTATGTGTGTGTGCCTGTGTGTGTAACATTAAATCGATAAAGCACCAGTCACAGAGATGGCAGATAGAGCTGGGATCCCTTTGCTGTCTATTTTCATTTGTGGCGACGTTCCAGAAACTGTGCTGCCTTGTTTTTCTGGAGACAAATAAAGGAGCTGTTTAAAGACAGCATTCATTTTAAAGTCTCAGTCTTTGCTAATTTTCCATGTTGTGTTGACACACTTATTCAAAGGTTATTATTATTATTTTCAAATCCAAAACTTGACAGGTATGCATACTGGCTGAAATGCTTGTGTGTTTTCTTTGGTGTACAATTACCTGAAATTAAGAATCGTTGTGTTTTCATTACGTGAGAATGAGCCATTTAAAGAGCAGGTCCTCATCCATGAGGTCCGCCATGTTGCACCACCAAGTTTCTACAATAGCTCAGAATGGACAAACTTAACACTGGCAACACATTCTCCCTCCGACCTAGTCACATATTGACATTTGGTCATGGACTTTCCACATCCAGATACGACGTGCAAGGTACCCTTGGTGCGTTGGTTGTTGACCTTCTGGGATACCGTGTTAAGTTCTGCCTGTTACATGTATTGCCACCTTTAAAGTATACTTCCGTTTTCAAAGGAAATTTAATGTTTACATACCGTCTCTTTCAAAATAAACGCACTGCATTGGCACAACACTGCAAATTGATGTTTTTTCCCTTCAACAACTAATGCACACGGTTGGATTGAGGCAACAAAAACACTTGGTTAGGTTTCGGAAAAAAGTACAGAGTTTGACTTTGGAATCTAACTGGACGCCAGATTTTGACTACTTTGAGTGAGACCGGGTTGACACTGACTCTAGATAAGGCTGTTTGCGTTTGTGTTTATGTGTTTTGTGTCAGCCATCGTAGTTAGCAGCCCCTGCACAACAAACAACATCGGGAAAAAACTCATTTTTAAAATGCTGATCTGCTTATTTTTTCAATTTAATTTTTTTTTAACTGGTTCAAATCTCCAGGTCCGTTTGTATTGGACAGGAAAAGACCTTTGTGGATAATTTGGCTTCCAGTAACCTCCTGAACAATGAACACTCAAGGAATTCTACCTGGGAGAAGTTTCGGCTGGTTGCAATCTGCAGTTGACACCACTTGATGCCACTACGTCTCCTTAAATTTTACACACTGCACCTTTAATAATGTGTGCCATAAAATATCCAAATGTGCTAGCTTCTTACAAAGACTTTCCAAAGCTCAGGAAATTGATCATCTTTTTTTTTGCACTTGTTTTTTGCACTTGGCAAAGATTAAATCTCAATCTGAATACGTTAATTTCAGTGAGGATGCTGAAAAATGAAATACAAAAACACTTGACAGTAAAAAATGACAGTAAATTGTCGGCGAGTGACCAAAAAGTCATAAAACAAGGACAGAAACTGCAACACTGCATTAAGAAACATAGAACATTAAATGTGGGGTGCTATTTGTATCCTGGTTTATTGTCAATGACCTGTTAACCCCATCTCTCCTGATACCTCCTGTCCAGTAATCACAAGATCAATAAACACGGTAGAATAAATATAGCCCACTCAGAAACATCTTTAAGGCTTAGTTTAATGATTATTTTGTTGAATATTTCAAAGGCCGTATTCACACCACAACAGCCCCATCAGTATTCGTGACATGAAAATCCATCTTCGAGATCTAGAAAACCAGGGAATCAAACCCTCTAATGTGTGGTGTCAAATGTATGTACCAGCCTGAAGCTACTCCATTGGCAATGAATGGGAGGACTGAATTTGAGAATGCAGCGGAGACTGCCGGCTTCTACAGACTTTTATATAACAGCAGCGCAATCACTTTCAAATCACAAGGCACACTCTAACTGCCCGAAAAAATAATGTTTCTGTTCTCTAAGCATCAGAGTAAAAATCATAGAATTGGGAGCATCACAAATGCTATTTCATTCTTTGTGGCTGTGAGCGGCAGCAATGACTATTCACTGTTACACACCACACTGTGCTGAGGAATAGAAATAAAAATGTGGAAAAAGCTGCAATTTAGTGGTGTTTTTGTGACTCACTCTCATGACTGCAACACACAATGGCTTAGTTCTCTTATATCAGGAGTTGTTGTTTTTAGTATTTAACTTGTCAGATTCTTTCTTTTTTTCACTTAAAATTAAAGATAAAATGTTAGTTGTTCCTCCGAAATCCCTTTAAATCATGGTAAGCCCTTAGATGCCTCCAGGACAATTAAAAAACACTGAGCAGTTTTACCAGACAGTGAAACAAAGCAATAAAAATAAAGTTGTACAAAACCAGCACGTTGCACTTTAGACCGTCAACTCTTCACCTGAATAAAAGTTTTCTTCTGTCCACTCTCCACCCTCTGCAGGGGTGTCGGGTCCCAGGTCAGGGAGTGTCTCACTGGGAACGGGAGGTGTCCTTTCCCTTCCCTGGCCTCCCTGGTCTCTCTGGTTCCGCTCTGGTTCCTGCTGTGGGTGCAGGGGTGCAGGTCTCTCCAAGCACCACTGCTCCTCCTGCAGATGACAGACGGCGGTGACAACACAACAGCAGGAGCATTTTGGGATCAGTGCGAGATGACCTTGCGACCACAAGATTGCTGCTTTGAATCCACAGATTAGCTGTAAGGATTTGGGGACTTAAACATGCAGCTGCCCTGAGCCGTCATCAGACTGTAGTGGGAAGCTCTTTAATGTGAGTCACTGTTTCTCTGTGTTCTCCTTACTCCAAAACGTATTCATAATTAACAGTGTATTCTTTGATAACCTGATGTGCTGAATGTAGATGTAATCTTCTATTATCAGAATTCACCTCTGATAAACACGCAAAGACAATATATGAAAAGACTAAGAGTAACCCATACTTGCTCAGTGTGTGTGTGTGTGTGTGTGTGTGTGTGTGTGTGTGTGTGTGTGTGTGTGTGTGTGTGTGTGTGTGTGTGTGTGTGTTGCTCAACGTGAATTTACACTGTGGCATTGAATTGTATACAGTACAAGTATGTAGGTGTACATGCATGTTTGTTTGCCTTCATGCACATTCTTCTTTGAATTTGTGCTTATATTTGTGTGGTTGTATTTTTGTGTCTGTATGTGGGCATGTGTGTGTGTGTGTGTGTGTGTGTGTGTGTGTGTGTGTGTGTGTGTGTGTGAGTGTGAGCCCGAGGCAAACTGAAATGAAGCAACACTCAGCAGACACCGCCCCGGGCTAACTTAATATGGGCCTCCTTTGACAGAAGCGCGCACACACACACGCCCAACCGTGGCTTGATGCTGGGTTTCACATCCATTTCGTCAACTGGATGCTACCACCCACCACCAGCACGCCGCAGAGTGGGAGGTAAAGTTTTTATTAGAGCCATCCCGCACCGCTGTACATTTGAACTGTGAGGATCTGAGGACGTTACCTTGACAGTGTCGCGCCGAACAATATCTCTGCCATCCAAAACAATTTGTTTCAAGCATGCAGGTTATGTTATGTGACTCAAACTGCTGCAGTGAACTGAAATGACCTGAGTGTGTGTGTGTGTGTGTGTTTGTGTACCTTTCCAAACAGGCCGATGGTACTCCCAGGCAGGTAGCTCAGAGCAACGCTGCAGTCCGACGATGCAGAGAGAAGGAGGAGTGTGTCGCCATGGAGACACATCTCCAGGTGGGTCACACGATCAAGGTGGGGGCGGAAACGACACAGTAGTGTTGGAGTTTCGTTTCCATCACATGGCTCAAGACAATAATGCTGCAGGACAGAGGAGTGAAGCAGTGGTTACTTCATCTACGTTTTGCAGGAAGAAATATATCTGAATGTACAAAAACATGCATTCAATTTAAAGAATTCTAAGACCACTAATGCTCTCCATGTAGGCGCATGGAAGGGCAGGGGATTTGCTCTCTTCGCTGTAGGCTTTTACGTAGTCACGTTTAAGAGGCTTTCTGCATGAGCTGAGAAAAAGGTATAGAGGCCCCTGAACAGAGCCATGCTGCCAAATACAATACTGCAAATGGTAATAAAGTTTTCTTTGACTTAAATGTTCCTGACTGAACTAACGGTATATGTCCTTAGAAAGAAAAGCTAAAGATCCATGCAGTAGACATTAACAAAGGAACACCATTGTTCCGGGACCATGTTGTAGAGATAGTTAGCTCTATTATTACAGTGCAATATGAATATTTCATGTATCAAAATTAGGCTTCGAATAACACATCAATCACAAATCATTCATTTAATCTAGCTAGAGAGTGAGTTATGACACTCTTCTTATAGCACTCAAGGATAACGGCACCCAACATACCGACCCGACACAAAAAAATATTCTAAACTTGGATTCATTTTTTATGAGGTAAAATGAATTGAACAATTGAATTGTGTTGAATCTAACTAAGCTAACGATGTGTAGCATCCTCATTGACAAAAGTATAAACGTTTATATCTCTATGTGCAATCTAAACAGCTATTTAAGTGGGTAGCCGACAACCTGTTTTATACATCCAAAGAACTACTTGGCAACCAGACCAGGCATCTAATGGAGACAAGACCTTATTTGTCAAAATGTGTAGCCATAACGGGCTCGTAAAAAGGATTGGGGGTTTAATGGCTAGGCTTTTAATTGAAGTTTTACGGTATGCTTATGGTTTGTATTTTTATTTTTCCAATAACAAAGCTTTGAGGGTTAGGACTAATAAATTTGACTGATTTATTGTCATTTTTGGACATGTAACACATCATATGACAATAAAGTAACGGCAGATTCACAAAGAATGGATTTCGCCGGCTGACAGCAACATTAGTTGTGCATCACTATCCATACCTGCCCTGTCTTACGGTATAAAGATGCAGTGCTAATGATATTACAGCGCACGCACACCCAGAAAGTTTGCAGCTGAGTGCAATTTGTCCTTGATTTCCAACTGATTGCTATTATACACATGCAAAATATAAATGCTGCCTTTGTGCCAAGAACACAGCAGGTAGAAGAGACCCTTTGAGGGTGCTCTGAGAATTACACATAATATTTGTGCAGGTTTAGCGGCCGCTCTTGCAGGATGCTAATGAGGATTAGGACTAACAAATATGTTTAGCTGGGATTTCTGTAGTGTAAACTTCCCTAACTTCAATAAAAATAAGGACAATTCTGCCAGTTTTCCCCTAAACTTGAATGCTGTTCAGAACCACAGTGGGGACAGCAAATCCTTAATGTATTCTGTAGCCCCACAAAATAATGTAATGTTAGCTAATGATGTTCTCCAGTCCTTGGCTTTGGAATAAAACTACATTAGAGTTACTACTGTGATAGTAAGCGAGTTGGCTGTACATGGCAACATTTGCAGCTTACATTTGAGCAGATAGGCACACTCTTTTATCTGTTTCGTACATTTTTGCTTTGTTTTTTTTAGTTTTGGAAAAATGATTTTTTAAAAAGAGATACCGCCCCATGAATCCCATTCCAACATGTGCACAAATCCAAAGCCTACAGTTGCTAGGCTATTATTGGACAATTACCGTTCAGGGAAGGGGATAAGTTAACAGTCAACAAATCTGTAAGAACATACAAATGAAACACGACCTCTGGCCACGTCTATTTTATTTTAATTGACACAAATTCTACTTGGCATGTTGTGTAATATGTGAAATAACTACCGCAAACAACTGCATCATGTTAGGACAAGACCTGGTACTGAACTGCAAAGTCCCCCATCTGAGAGCACAACACTGTATACTGAGCAATCATGTTAGTCATCCAGCTGATTCCAAAGCATGCTCCCAACTTGCCAAAGGACAGGATTTCTACCAGAGCACTGAGCTTGTCCAACTTCTTCAACTCTGCTACATATATACATAAATCAGCATAAATTAAACTGGAAGCCAAACGAGACGCACCCATCTGAATTTATCCCCTCTTATAAACTGTGACAGAGAGTTGAGCTCTGAATATTGTGGCAATAATACCCGAGAGGGTGTTCTTTTACTGCGATTAGGAGCATGACAGTGATGCAGCTACGCCTTATACCGATGGCGCGATCTAAGTCCTTATAATCAAGAGTCAAAAAGTCAAAAGGCCTCTCTGAGGTACCAGAAACTCTTCAGCTCCTCAACATGCGTTATGTATGTAAAGTGTTCACGTGTTAAAGTGAATCTTTCTCAGCTAACCTGTCTGAAACTACTGATAATTCCAATTTCATGGTTTTATTCACATCTTGGGGGAGGGTGTTAGTATTTTCCACACATTTCAGTGTCTGTTAAAATGGGGATGCCAAATGCAAACAATACTCCTCCCATCAATTTAAACGGCTTCTAAAATGCATAATAAAATACCACAGAGGATGGGGACATCACCTCCTCCTGCTAATGTATCAGTGGAGATTTCCTGAATGATTGACTGGTCTGCTTGTACTCCAGCGTCCCAACGAGGCTTCAAAATGACAGCACTGTCTGTCACTTTGAGGAGAGAACAACATGCCAGATCTAACGGAAATATGGAGGTTCAGTCTTTCTTTATTGTGTACTACAGTCTGCCTCTTGATCTCTGTACCTCCCTCTGGCTTTGTGTTCATCAGTCTCCATCACTCTGTCTCTTGTTCTTACAGTGTGTGCAAACATCATGGTGTTATGTACTTTCAGTGCAGTCCGCTGCAGCTGATATACAATACATCACACAAGTGTGAGCCACAAACACTCACCTGTATGTCCCAAGTCTTGAGTGTCCCCTCCCTGTCGGCTGTGACTAAATATTTCCCACAGGGACTGACAGTTGTGACGATAGACCCCAGGTCCTTGTTGTGAGCTGTGAACTGTCCCACCAGGCAGCTGTGGACGATGTTCCAAAGTCTGACCACACCTGACGCTCCACAGGACACCAAGTCTGCACCCCCTGGTGGAAATGAAGTAATATATACATATCATGAAATACCAATGCAGGACTTCTGTAGAGCATGGGTGGATTACGAAATTAAATATTATCTGGGCGCAGATATGCAAAAGGCCCCATCACCTCTCCTACATAAGAGCAAGACCCGCAGACTTTGTGGTGGTCTTGCCTCTTTTTTGTTGTTTTGTGTCTCGTTGTAGTCTTTATGCAACTTTTGGGGTTTCGTGTCTCTTTAAGGTTATTTCGTGACTTGTTGTGGTTGTTTTGTGGCTCTTTGCAGTCGTTTTGTGGTTGTTCTGCCCATTTTTATGCCTCCGTGCCAGTGATAGCTGTGGCTGAAGGCATTATGTTTTCGAGTTATCTGTCCCATACTTGTGAACATGATAACCCAAAAACACCTTTGGGAAATATCTTCAAATTTGGCACAAATGTCCACTTGGAGTCAACAATGAACTGATTAGATTTTTGTGGTCACAGGTCAAAGGTCAAGGTCACTGTGACCTCGTCTGTGATTCTTGTGAACGCAATATCTCAAGAACACCTCGAGGGAATTTCTTTTTAAATTTGGCACAAACGCTGACTTGGACTCAGCAGTGTACTGATTAGATTTTGTTGGTCTAAGGTCAAAGGTCACTGTGACCACATGCATCGTGAACCCAATAACTTAAGAACACTTGAGGAAATTTATACAAATTTGGCACAAATGCTCACTTGGACTTAACAAAGAACTCATTAGATTTTGGTGGTCAAAGGTCAGGGTTACTGTGACCTTGCATCCATCTTATTCTCGTGAATGCCATATCTCAAGAAGGCCTTAAAAAAGTTTACTCAAATTTGGCACAAACGTCAACTTAGACACAAGAATGGACTGATTAGAATTTGGTGGTCCAGGCTTCGAAAATGAGTTGGATCAGGGACACAGGAAGCTCCTAGATTTGCTGCTCTACTGACAGCGACTCTGTTCTGCTAGGCACTCACACACACACACACACATCCTTGCCTCAGTGAGTCTGAGCAGCAGGCATAAAGGCCAGGCTGTTTTTTTTTCTTTTTTACCAAGCAGCTAAACAGCTACAGCTAGCAGATGCAGCAGATACTGCAAGAATAACACTTAAATCAAACTTAAATAAAAGCATAAGCAACCACGGGTATAGTTAAAATAAAGAAAAACAAAGTTCACAGCTTCAATGGCTGCATATAAAAAGTAGTTAAAAATGGGAAAACTTGAAGCAAACTCACCACATCAAACAATCATTGATGTGTAGCTACCGTACAGTAACTTAGCACAAGATACCCGGAGCCTCTTTGCAATGTGTAAACACAAGTGTGCAACTGCGTATTTCAACAACAAAAACAGAGCTGTATATGCAGTGTATCTGGCATTTAAGAAACGCTTTTGATGGTGGAACTCTTTCAACTCTGAAGTTACTTCACTGTGTTTGCATCAACTATAACTCTTCAAATCGGAGGCTCTCACATAACAACTCAAACTACAGTATACAGACAGAATGAGTGTTTAAATGGGCTCTGGCCTCAAAATAAAAAGGCACATCACCCCCTGGTTTCAGAGTTGGAAAGGTTTTATGGCTATAATAAAACAGGCAAAAAATTTTGAAAAGATGACATGTTAATTTGAGCAACATTGTGACTCAGGTCAAAATACAGAATGTACCGTGGTGAAAAGAATTTGCTTTGTAATCACGGTTTTTATTTTGGGATAGCTCCTGAGGAGATGCTGCCAAACATTGTTACTCAAAGATTATGCATCTTACAGGACCTATTTTAACAAACAACACACACTCTAAGGTTGATAAGAATTACACAGTTGCTGTCTCAATTTTTCACCTGCAGCTGCAACAGCAGTTGTGCGTCCTGGTATGAAGAACAATGCAGTGATCGCATCGGAGTTATCCGAGTCTTCTTTACCGTTCACACAAAGATGAGAATCGGGGAAATGACCTAGAAAATCAGAGTTGAACAAAGCATTGAAAGAAAAGACTGGCAAAAAGACAAACCACAGGCAGAGGAGCGGGAAGCATTTAGCTTTACAATTGCGAATAAAGTGTTTGCTGAATTTAGTCGCATCTGTGTGTGAAAGTGAGACTTCTTGCCTTCTCTGTGTTCAGCATGTGGCCGCAGTTTCCTCAGAGCTTTTTCAGTGCTGTTGTTCCACACTATAATCTCTCCGTCGTAGCTTCCTGCACACATCAGAAATGAGACCCAACAAAGTGACAGAGCTCATGATCATCTCCTAAAATTCAACACTGCTTTTTGGCGTTTATGTATCAACAAAAACTAACAGCCTTCCATATTAACTAAGTACACTGAAACAGGAAGAGCATTTTTAAAAATAATTAAAACCATTAACACTCAAACTTTGTGTCAACACACACCCTCTTACTCTCCTCGTGCTGCTGAATCATGCAAGCCAGCCTCTAAAACCACTTTAAAGATGATAAAACTCAACATCTGTCCTCAGCTACCATCTGTTCCAGCACTCAACATTTACCTCAACAGGAAGTGCTTTTCAAATAATCTACATTATATATAAGAAAGTGTGTGTGTGTGTGTTTATTATATGAGGCAGGAATCTCATCAGGTGGTTCGGCAGTTGAACAGCAGGAGTTAATGAGATATGTGAGGAGTGTGTTAGCTAAGGGTGGGAGCAATAGGAGGTATAAAGTTTATGAGAGTGTGGGTTGCCTGCATTATTCATGCGTCCCAGGGCTAGCGTCTGTATTTCAAGTGGCTTTTATCACGCTGTGTGTCTGTGCGTGAGAGAGACGGAGAGATAAAGGGGGTGAGAGGGTGTAAATATCCGCATCATCTATACAATGTTAAGCTTAAAAGAGGAGCTGGATGAACATCGCCTTCATTACTTTTGATAAGTTCTCTTCTACACTAAAACCGGAAACCACACATACACAGCACAAAGGCCTAGAGGCACAGGGATACATGTTGATGTTCATAGTGGATAGGTTTTTTTAAATATCATAGTTTTTATTACATGCATGTTTTTTTTAACTAAACCCAACCTACGTAACTTTACATTAAATACGTAACGTGCTGACGCCCAACCATGTTTCTTTTCTAAACCTTACCTAAGTAGCTTTACTTCAGGTACCTAACTTAATGGTAAGTATATAACGTAAAGACACAATTCATTGAGCACTAATTTTTTGGAAATCATACCAACAGTTGTACGAGGAAATATTGAGCTTGTAATGCCAGTTGCAGCTAATGTAGCCTCAAGCGGAGACAAAAAGCAGGACACAGAGGTCTGATACAACACATACTCACTCCCAACTCATCAAATATGTCAGCTTGGTCAGTGACCCTTCACTTCCAACTATGATGCTCTAGATACCCCTCTAGCATCATGTTTGGATGCTCAGGGCTGGCATGTCAATTTCCTTTCAATGGCCATTCATGCATAGTCTCTTTATTCAAAAATATATGTTTACAGGAAAGATTTGTCACCAAAACTACTTAAGGTCTGGGCCACAAGATTATTTGGTATTGTTTAGAAAAAGATCATGTTTTGCACTAAAATAACTACATCCGTCAAGTAACACAAAGGTTCAGTTTGTAGGATTTACGTGGATATGGAATATAATATATTAAGTGTTTTTTTAACTTTATAAATCACTTGATAATAAGTTTTTGTTATCTTGGAAAGAGCTACTCATATCTATAAATGGAGCAGGTCCTTGTCCATGGAGATCGCCATATTGCACTGCCATGTTTCTGCAGTAGCACAGAATGGACAAACCCAGCACTGACCATTTGCATTTTTGTGTCAGCCAACGTAATTAACAGCCCCTCTGCAACAAGAAGTGTTTTACCAGTTTAAATCACCAGGTCCATTTGTTTTGGAGACCACTGCGGATAATTCAGCTCCCAGTAAAAACGTCCTGAACAAGGAAAAGTGAAGCAATTCTAACCAGTAGAAGTTTCAACTGGTTGCAGTCTGCAGTCCTCACCAATAGATGGCACTAAATCCCTCCACTGCTCCTTTAATTAAGTGAACAAGTATGTATGTCACAAGACCTACGTGATGTTAACTACATAATGTAGTTACATTTTTAAAAATCCACGTTTCACACAGGACACAAACAGCTGTCTCCTGGGTGAAAGTCCTGTGATTGTTTGACCTACCCACCACGGCACCCACCCTCCCGACTCGGACTTTCTAGCTATTTCTACTACCTAAATGCCACAGATGGGTTTACACTGGAGTCAGCTGACAGCCCAGTATATCTCATACAGATGCTAAAGGATCCCGACAGATAACTGAACAGGCTGCCATATTTGAAACCCTAAGAATGCGACAGGCAGTCTGGTAAGCTCACAACCACACTCAGATGTTTTAGTCTTCAGACCTAATAGACACTGACTCAAGTGACATCACTTGAGGACATTATCGGACATCACGCAGCTCCCCCCGGGGCCTCAAAAGACTTTAAACATCTTCCCCTTTGACTCACTAACTTGTCAAAAACGCAATTTTAAATAAATGGCACATATAAATCAGAACATCCTCTGCTTGAAAAAAATGTCCTTGCTGTCATTCAGTGTTCTGATGTCTATGCTCACATTTCCATTTCTAAAACATTTTTGGCTGTCCATCAAAGTTCAGACGACTTGGTCCACGGTCGCTTGGAAGGTGTTCAGCCATGGAGGATTATGGGATCCGAGGAAAGAAGGAAGACTAGAAAGGGGGGGAGGTTGTGACTGAGGGAGGTACACAGGACCCCTGTGTACATGTACCCTGCAGGGTGTGTGAGTGTGTGTTTGACAGTGTCTGTGTGTGAGAAGCCAAGCGGAACCTAGCAAAGACTCTGAATATGGATGAGGAGGCTTCAGTCCCACATCAGCCAAATGTTTCTGCTGCAACTTGATTCAACTTGAGACACAAACAAACAGATGCATGAACACACATAAAAACACACACTTAGTCCTGAGTATGTGTGTGTCCAACAGAACTTTAAATTGACTTTTGTCACTGGTGGCCTTGATGCCACTGTTGCTTTCACTTGGCACATAACTAACACATTATTTGGCAGCACGCATGCTTTGATGTGAGAACAGCATTACTCACTGCAACCCTGAAGAAATATGCTGGCAACTGATACTAATGCGTCATCGCTTTTAGACACCGTCTTTGTGCTCGAAGGATTTGGGCAAGAAAGAATTAGCAAAAATAGTTAATGCAGAAAATAACACGGCGATAGCTCACATCCACCTTTGGCTTTATGGTGTGCAAGTGGATAAGTGTGGAGACGTTGGGAATCGGGATGTGACTGTGATTCATCTTTCTTTCACATTTGCCCAAAGGCCAGAGAATAAGAGCACAATACGTTTATAATATTAAAGCGTAGGAGGAATTTATGAATGAATTACATCATTTCATAATTTTTTTTGGTCTACCAGAACCTTTACAAAAACTGCAGGATCACAGGTTTGGCAACCATAAAGTCTTCATAAACAATCATCTTTTGTCTCTTTTTACGAAATCATGAGCCAAAGATCAAGTAGAGTGCTGCTTAGACTGAGGTGAAACATTTGTATTCATCGGAGGTTGAGAAATAAATCACAGATAAAGGGGGATTTCTCACTGGAAAACTGCAAAAGATTCAATCACAGCTTTTGTTTTGTCAATGTCTTGCATCAACTATTAATAAAAGGATTCAGTGATTCACTTTAAGCCCGAAAATGCAACCACGCTGTCACATTTCAGACAGCTACGCAAATAAACACAACTTCAAACACACCGACGTACATAATTTTATTCTCTCTATACAAACCTCCACCTCTGCAGCCTTTTAACACACACATACATATACACACACATATGCTTTAAAGACAGAAAGCACTATGTCTCATTTCCCCTCATTCCCACTGTGAGAGTTCTAATATACATAATTTAAATTGGGCATTTGGATTAAATTGGAGGTGGCGGGTGCAGCGTTTGGCTGCGTGTGTGTGTGTTGGAAAGAAATGCAGCAGGCTAACTAGGGAGATGAGGTAAAAAATAAACAGGAGTGAACGGGGAGTGTCACTTAGAGACTGGGGGAAAAAAAGAGAAGAAGCAGACAGAGAGAGGAGCCGAACACACCGACAAAGAAATTGGGGAGCGAACTTTGAAGAAGTTTCCAAGTTCACAAAGTAGCTCCCGAATTGCGCTTTTGTTCCAGCTCCAGCTATTCATTTCCTTCCAAACCATTTCTCCCTCCTGCTTCGAGAACACCCACTCTTATCTACCTTTCCACCTCCATCCCTCACTTTATCGCTCTCTATACTTATCTCTGGGGTTGACGCATCCCAGAAGGCCAGAGAGGGTCTGCAGTTTATGTCTGTGCTCTGCACGCTCAGGCTGCAGGTAAACTGAAACTGAACTTTTAGTGTGTGAGCCAAAGTGATACAACTGAAGAGCATACTGGGGCAAATTGGGTGCAGAGTGTTTGTAGTTTGATGGTTATAGAAGTGGACCAGTAACTGGAGGATTGCCAGTTCAATCCCCCAGGCAGAAAAATCTGAGGATGTGATGAGTGCTGAGGCGCCTTGATGGTATTTTAAAGTATACCATCTTTGCATACTAAAGACCTTCACAGACTGGGACATTCTGCCTATCTTCTCTTGAGTTTTATGTAACTTTGTTTCTTTGGTTAATGGCAAATGTCAGTCTTGAGTAGCTGGATGTGACAGCTTGGCAAACCAGATGAATCGCCACAGGGTTAAACGCCAAAATCCACAAAATCATACAAACCAAACCAAAAAGAAACAAAAAAAAAAAACAACTGTAAAAATCATGCGCACAAACTTTTGGAGACAGGCTCCGAAGTTTGTATGAGCTCAGAAGTGGATGAATTAAAGAAATAGAATGATTGAAAGAAGAGAAAACCCTCCTCGTCTGCTCCTCCATTAGCCAGAGGGGCCCAGCGTTTCTGCATTTTAATAAGCGCCGCTACGATTTTAGGACTACTACTGATTTTACATGTGTGAGTCATTTGCATTTCACGCCACTGAATCCATGCGCTGATCACTCGCCTGATCATTTTGATGGTAATTCTGGATAATTTTCAGCAATGTATGATTTTATCTTTTTTTCCCCCAACACTTTGACTCAAGGAATACCCTCGGTGAGGTAATAAATATAGACACAAAAAACACCCACCCCTGCTGGTCCGACAAAAAAAGAAATTTGTTGGTCTGAGTAATTGTCCCTCCCAGCTCTCTGTGGGTAGTGCTTAGTCATGGTTATTTTACCTCTCTTTCTCTCGCTGTGTGCACAAACACACATACACGACTAGGAGGAAGTGTTTGTAACGTTTTTATTGGAAATACATCTTGATCTCTCTCTTCTTAGAGGAGTGTGAGTGCTGAGTACTGTACGTGCTTTTTTTTTAATCATATATACTGCTTGACCTTTTCAGTTCACCTGCCTTTAATACGGCTCTAATTAAGAATTTAATTAGGACAGAACTTGCCAATTAATAGGCTCTGACATGTAAAGGTTTCGGCCTGTGGTGGAAGCAAATGTCAGCTCGGAGTAGGAAAAAATAAAAAGAGTGTTGCTCCTCTGAGGAGGGAAATACTGATTAATGAAATAAACTGCTAAAAAAGAATCTAATATACTGTATCTGTCTGCAGTGTGGCCAACAAAGGACAGCAGGGAAGAACTCTGACTTAAAAGGTTCTGGCAGACGTGCAACAAACAGACAGGGTGTTTCTAATTAGATCATTTTCAATCCACTTCTAACTGTTTTTTTTACTTTATATATAATGTGAATGTTGTTGAAATGTTACTGAAAATGCTAAAATGCAGGGTGCAAAGACACAAAGCTGCAGTGCGCACTCACAGGTATGACAAGGCTGTAAAAGCACACATGCAAACACAGTTGTGTGAAGGCTAAAATATAATAAGTCTCTCTGCCCGCACATGTGCACAGGCACACATGAAAACACAGAGCTGTTTCCAGCAGGGAGAGACGTGCGGCGCACCAGTCCTTTGATAACAACACCACTTACTTTAATCAGCAAATAACTGCCCCCAGTTATTTTTTTAATTCATTTTTATTTCTTAGTCTTAATTTTTCCTCTCTTTCTTTCCTCTGCAGGAGCCCTCACTCTTAATTTAAGTCATGAGTGTTATAGGGAGGAGGGAACACACAGGCACACAGGAGCACACACATGTGCATCCTTGCGTCATTTGGTACACTTCAGTTCAAATCTAAGTTAACAAAGCACCCACAATAAGTCAGTTACTTCACAAAGTGTGTTGGTAAACAGTGTGTCATCTTTAAATTTACTGTCTTTTTAGTTTTCCTGTCAGTATCAAAAGTGCCGATCATGTACACACACACACACACACACACACACCTGTGACCAGAGTCTGTGGAGGCTGGAATGCAGCACAGAGCACATCACTGCGATGCTGAACGCCTCCCTTCCACTCTGACGGTTCGACAAAAGACTGCGAGAAGGAATGGAGTCGGAAAACTGTTAACATCCTACAGAGAGACACAGAGAGGAGGTGGTGGTGAGAAGTGGGGAAGCTATAAAGGTGCAATACATGCACAGACTTCATGGACTTTATTTACGGTATGTTGACGTACAACCTGGTTCATCAACACACATACACACACACAAACGCACACAGTTAACACTACATTTTGTTCATCATGAATAAGTGATCTGTTTTAATCTTATACATTACTATTATTATCCTTTATACTACTACTTGTAGCAGATGTAGTAATAGAGGTAGCAGTGGTAGTAGCAGCAGAAATAGTAGTAGCAGAAGCAGCAACATTAAAGTAGTAGTAATATTAGTTTTGGTGGCAGTAACAGTCGACTTAATGGAAGAAGATCTAGCAGTGGCAGCTGTAGCAATAGGAGAAGTAGTTGTAGGAGTGGTAGTAGTACCAGCAGCAGTAGGAGTAATGGTAATTGTAGCGGTAGCAGTAATAGTAGTACATATTACCAGCAGCAGTGGGAGTTATTTGAATAGTAGTAGTAGGTACTGGTAGTAGTAGCAGTGTTAGTAGTAGATGTAGTAGACCTACCAGTAGCAGTCAAAGTAATAGTAATAATACACCTAATAGTAAAAGTAGCAGTAGTAGTTGCAGTTAATAGTAAATGGACTGCACTTTTCTAGTCTTCCAGGCCACTCAAAGCGCTTTTACACTACGTCAAATTCATCCATTCACACACATGAGCAATTTGGGCTTCAGTATCTTGCCCAAGGATGCTTCAACATGCGGACTGGAGGAGCCAGGGATCAAACCGCAGATCTTTCCATTAGTGGAAGACCTGCTCCACCTCTGAGTCACAGTAGTCGCATTAGCAGTGATAGTAGTAATAGTAGCGGCAGTAGCAGGGGAGGAGCTATTAATAGTAATGGCAGTAATAGTAGTAGAAGAAGTAGTAGCACAACATGCACATTGTGAGATTAGACATTTTAAACTTTGGCTAATAACTTTCAGATGTTCTCTAAAATGAACTGTTTGCAATTCCTTATATTTTGGGCCATTGTTAAGTGAGACAGATTTTTACCGGCAGATACTGTATTTGACATGTTATGTAATACACTTTGTTTTCTAATGCATCATTGGGATAATGTGTGTGATTATTTTAAACCATATTTCCCCTGCAACAGATTCAAGCTTTGCTTCAGCTCTGCATCAGGTCAGTGTTTGAAATAAACATGGAAGCTGTGCTCATACACCACAGTGACCAACAGACACCATGCATGTGAAACAGGGATTTCAGCACACCTGCTATATGTTCTCTACTTGTGTAGTCTTTTGTTACATCTCATGACGGCACTTTTCTTTTCTTGTTTGTTCTTGTTGTGCAGGTTGTGTACGTGAACTGAAAAAAAGATAATGCATTGTTGTTTCAAACTGAGGAATGTGTGTATCAGTTGGATGGGGATATTTCAGCCCGCATGAGATTGTACGAGCAGCAGAAGGCAATCAGACTTTGAATTAGATACCATGCGACACAGCACTATGGATTAAACTGTGGTCTAGGTGGATGTGAAGAAACAGGAAATGATATGAGTGATGAAAGTCATAACGGCAGTATTTTCTTTTACTGCTGCTGATCTGTCGTCTATGTTCTCTTTACCGCTGTGACACCCCAGAGAGCAAGACAGTGTGTGTGTGTGAGTGTGTGTGAGTTGGTGTGCGCATGTGGAGAAGAGAGAGAAAGAGGGAGTCGTATAACTTGATGATAGCACACTGCTGAGTTCAGCTCACTGGGTGTGAAATGATGAAGATGAAGATGAAGAGCAGATGTGATGTGGGTATAAAAAGAAACACACTCTCTCTCTCTCTCTCTCTCACACACACACACACACATAGAAACACACATATATGAGGTAGCGATACTCGTTAGAGTCCAGATGTCTGGTTGGCTCTGAGTCGTTGGCAGGCAGAGGGAGCAGGAGAGGACAGAAACACACGCACACACACACACACGGTATTTCTCACATACACACGTATTCATTGTGACTCTTTGACAGGTGCAGTCTCTTTCATACACAGTGTGCAAACATACACAGTCTATCAGGGTGCTACTGCATCAAAACTCATTATGCTCACCTGGGTCTTAAATTTGTACACAGTTGAAGTTTTTCAGCATCACACATTTTCTGTTGTATCCAGTTTTTAAATGACACATATTGTAAGTAAACAAAATGCAATAACCACAGTTAAATGCACACATCTTAAGTACCTCTCCCAGCCCATCACCAGTATGCTCCTCTTCAGCAGCAGGACCTGTGAGATCTCCACTGCCCGACCCAGGCCGGCATTCATTCTGTGGAGGCAGCGGCCATTGAAGTCCCACACCTGCAGCATGAATAACACTCAAAGCACTATCACAGCACTAAATGTGCTTTATTTAAAGGTGCTGTATGTGGCATTCAGAACACTGATATAACAAAAAGTGTCTGTAATGTTTTATCTACTATTGTGGCAAGAGGGCACCTGTGCAGTGAACGTCAATGTAACGTCACTGTGGTGATTTGTTTTATAAATGCCACGGAAATAAATACGTTGAGTAACTCTTGTCCACTTGTCTGTTAGCCTATGGGCAATGGTTTTCTACCACTGGTTGTAAAATGATTTCATATTTAGCCTTAGCTAAAATAGCTGTAGCTAGCTTAGCCATGTAGCCAGTGTGATTGAACGATGACAAAAACAAAGAGCCATCTAACTATATTGTTGCCATCATTCATTTGTGGTAAAGCAGTCATATATTGGATCACATGGAACTTGAACCTTGAGGCCAGTTCAGACCAACGATTCACAATGAGACCAAACCGTTTTAGAACGTTGCAGAGAAAAGTTGCAGCAGTGTGAACTGGCCGGTCTGAGCTCGACTCAAGCTGGCTGATTGAGTCACCTGCAGCTCAGCTGGTCAAATCACCTGTGGCTGGTTTTAGAAGGCAAAGCACATCATCTGTTTCAACAGCCAATCGGCTTGTGTTAAAGTCCACTGGTCAAGTTAAAATGACCATAGACAGTGTGTTTGCTTGCTGTGGCAGGTGCTCCGTCCACACTGAGCTCTCTGCTTCCAGCCTCGTGGTGCTGGAGTGGGACGGTGGTTATATTATTATGGTATATTTATTATGAATACAGTCCATCTGATGCTCGTGTGGTTTTCGCCGTTTCATCACAAATACAGCTATAGCCAGTATCTCACTATCACTATCCTCATTCATATTTTAAGAAGCTACAAATTATAATCAGCCACAAAATAAGCCTGAAAAGCTGCAAACAGAGCGGAGTCGTTGCATAGAGATGATACACCGTCTCATCTAGTTGCATTGGTGTGAACGTCAGGTTTTTAGAACGTTGCAAAATGGCGCATTGCAAATAGTTGTCTGTTTCAACTTGTCTCGTCGCGGATCTTTGGTCTGAACTGGGCTTTAAAGGTTCTGTATAGAACATTCAGAGCATTAATATAGCAGCAAACTATTTGCTATGTAAAAATATTTAGTTACAATGTCCTGAGCAGAGAGTGAAGTCACATGTTGTAATACGAGTTTCTTGAAGCCAAATCAGCTGTGTAGGCATGTGAGTGCACCTGAGTCCCTGTGTATATCCCACAGATTTGCTAGGGCTCGGACAGAGCACCTGCTGCAGCAAGTCATTTTGACTTGACCAGCAGACTTCATTACAAGCTGACTGGCCGTTGAAACAGGCGACGTGTTCTACGTGATAATAATGGATGCACTGAATGTCATGTACAGCTCTATTAAAAGCAAAGGTTAATGCCAACAGAGAACACCACACAATATGTCAGCTTCATGTTTCCATGCAAACTGTACGTGTCACTCTCGTTTGTAACCCCTTACATTCCCAATATTTTCTTGTCTGGGAAACAAAGAGGTAACAGAAACAGTAACAGTTGTGTTTACACCTGGGAGAAGTCCAACTGCTTGTTATTTTCAAAAAGTGAAATCAAGATGTTTTGAAATCAGGATAATATTTGGCCGCCTACGTGAGGACACACACGATCAAGTCACTATCCTACTGTACGTCAATCAAACATGGCAGCTCAGGTAGTATTTCACACTGCCTGTCCAATCTTGGATGATGACGCAGTTCGGATCTGTGCGTGTTGTGGCATTTAACAAAGAAACACTGATTGCCCCAATGGGAACGCTGTAATTAAAAGGTCAAAATTTCAAATTCTGAATGGCCCTAACTGCTACACCACGGGTTCAGTGTTGATGAAAATTGGCGAGATGATGCATCTTGTTCCAATTTGGCCCAAGGGGTGCCTGCTTCTTCTGCTGAGGTTTCAAATGGCACTGTGAGTGTATACCTGACACTGCTTGCACATGCACAGGATGCACATGGCTGCATCCTCTCAAGGGCTCATGGGGTCAGAGAGCTGATGTGGTTGATTATATTGATTATAATATGCATAATTATTTTACTCATCTGTTGAGAACAACTGCGCCGAGCTTGGAGTCATTATGCAGTGCTCGAATGTGGAGTGCAAATACAGTCACAGAGCACCACTTGTTTGGAATACCAACCAAATTTGAAACTCACAGGGAAAAAAAAGCTGTGCTCGACACGATTCTGCCCAGAGAAGACACACATGCTTGCATATGCACACACATAATTAGAGAGGGTACAGACAGAGGAGGCTATAACTGTTTTCTAAAATTGAAGAATGTGAACAAACACTCATTATGCATGGTGTCAACATGCATAACCAAACACACTATCTCGCTGATTCAAAAGCACACAGTAGCACCGAGATCAAAGAGTGGCTGCTGGTGTGCCACTTCTGTTTGAGAGGCATGTGCCGATATCTTCGTGGTGTGTCACTGTTGATTACAAATACGCCGGCCTTCACAAACATGTCAGTAATTTTTCCACTGACACATACAATTTTCTGAGGTAGCACTTGAGACTGGCATACCGCTCTTGTGGCTGTACAGATACTGACATAAGACTGTCACACCAGTACAGCTGCCTGATACATATGCAAATGTGATACAACTAATATGATTTTACAACACATAATGCAGTAAACGTTGTGTTTGTTTTTTATCTTTAAAAGATTAAAAAAAAGATAAGTGGTTGGTAAATGCTGTGGAAGGGACCACGTTACCAAAGGTCTACAGTGCCTCCTCCTGGAAGATGTAGAAACTTGCCCCTTCTGCAGAGTCATGCCAAAGTTGGTATTTGTTATAAAACCACATCTGGCGTAATCAAACATACATTATCTTAACAATGACAATATGCCAATCATAGCAGCAGTGGCATTCCAGTGTAAAAAGGCATACACTGCTGGATCAGGGGTGGTACATGGTGAGTATATGTTATGGTTAATAACAAATAATATCCATTAATACATGCATTGTTTAAAGAGCTGTATATGACATTCAGAGTATATCTATGATTCACAGTCTGAGCTGGAGTTGTGTGCACAACATGGAGGTGGCTGAGCCAGAGTGCTAGTAGCTAATGGTGCTAACAATGCTATCAACGTCAACAGTGCTGACAGAACTGATGGTGTTAACCTGGGGGGGAACAGTAATGCAAGCATCACCGATATCAGCGGTAAACACCTGCTACTGCCGGATGAGTGCTGTGCAGAGCTGTGCCAATTAGCTAGCCAGTGGGATACACACATAGAACTCACATGCACTAAAATGCAAGTGTGGCCAAACCAGCTACCACAACAACCACACGACTTCATTCTCTGCTCAGGATGCCATAACTTCACTTTATCTTTAAATAGCAAATAGCTAATTGCTGCTATATTTTTGCTTTGAATGTCATAAACAGAAGCTTTAAAGCCCAGCTCGGACCAAAGATTCATGACAAGACAACAACTCTTTGTACCTCCGCTCTGTTTGCAGCTTTTCAGGCTTATTTTGTGGCTAAAATAGAATTTGTAGCTTCTAAGAGTATAAGTGAGGATAGTGATAGTTAGTCAGTGTGTGTGTGTGTGTGTGTGTGAGGGGGCATAAGTACATACAGCAAGCAGCAGCAGCGACCCACAATCCGACTACAGCTACCGACGATTTGACCAGCTGAGATGCAGGTGACACCATCAGCCAGCTTGAGCGGAGCTGAGACTGGCCAGTTCACACTGCTGCAACTTTTCTCTGCAACAGTTTTGTCTTGTTGTGAATCGTTGGTCTGAACTGGCCTTAAGGGTTTCCTCGATTATTCAAATAAGTTCCACGTGATACAGTTCATGATCGCATACACAAATTAATTGCCAAAAAAAAAAATTCAACAATTTGGTTAGATGGCTCTATGTTTTTGCTCTGGAGACTGGCTACATGGCTAGGCTAACTGTAGCTATTTTAGCTATGGCTTTATATGGAATCATTTTACAACCAGTGGTAGAAAACCATTGCACATGAGCTAACATGAGAATAAACATAAGTAACTCAACATATTCATTTCGGGGCATTTGTTTGTATAGTAATCACACAGGAGACAGTCACAGTTGTGCCTAACTGCGGCTCTGTATTGCAACAAACCGTGGTGACGTTATGTTGATGATTGCTGAAGAAGTGTCTTCCTGGATGCCCCTATGGTAGATTAAACAGTGCCCTCTATGTTGCTTTCCCAGTGGTAAAATGCAGTGCGGAGCCATATAAGCTGCCCCATGTGCTAAACAAAAGTTTGCATCCTGCACCGCATGCAGCTGGTGCCATTTTTATTTAATTTTTTCCGTCCCTGCCCCTCAAACAGCCATAGAGTGACAAATTGTAACAATTCAGTGAAGTGTTTGGTTTATAGGAGAAATTACAAGTTTGAAATTCTTGTGTTTTTTAACAGTCTGCGACTTCACTTTCCTCCTCACATCTCGTCTTCAGACTCATTTCAGAGTTTGCATCTCGATGAGGATCGACCCGCAGCTACACGGTTCACAGCTGAACGAGGGTGCGTGTGTGTGTGTGTGTGTGTGTGTGTGTGTGCCCACTTACTTTGACCTCTCCGTCAGCGCCTGCAGTAAACAGCCGGGTCTGCGTACCATCCAGGGCCATGGCAGAGATCTCAGCGTTGCCGTGGCAACGGTGGAACTGCTTGACCTTTTGGCCCGTGTCAGCCAGCCAGCAGATCACAGAGGAGGCAGAGTCACTGCTAACTACCTGCAGAGAGGGAGAGCGAGAGAGCGAGAAAGAAAGGGTATCAATCATTAAAAGGAGTTTGATCCCGTCTGTTCTGCGAGCACGGCAGGTTCCACTGATGTATTCTTTAATGACTCTCACAAAGCCAAACAATTCTCCACACTTCGTTACACTTTATTTCAGTGCTTAGTCACGTCTGAGGAAAATATGCGACTAATGCTGCTGTCAAGTGGGAATAAAAGCAGGGTGAAGGGAAAAAAAACAGGAGTGAATGCACTTTTAAAAATGAAAGATGTTCATATTGAATATATTAGCTATTTCCTTACTTTCTGCACTGTGTGAGAAACTTGTGTCAGGTGTTTAAATCCATCACAGAGAGGGATAAAGGGAACAATGTATGGAAGAGGTCACAATAATGACACATATGTTTAGGAGAAAACATCAATGTCATGGCAGCATCCAAAAAGGTTTAATGACGTCAGCATATTACGTGATACAAACAATTTCATGTAAGGTCCATTTAATAGCTGTTCTGTAGCTTATATAATCTTCATAAACAAATTATCAGGGATGCTGTCTCTGCTCCCTTCTTTACATCGTGTACACTGATAATTGTCGCAGCAGCCACAATAAATAGACACATCTTAAAGTCTGCTGATGACTCTGTTATTGTTGGCCTTCTTGAAGGGGAGGTTCGGGATCATGGGTCGGTGATGGATGACTCGGTGTGGTGAGTCTCTCCTCCTTCTGAATGTGTCAAAAATAAAAGGCATGGTCATTAATTTCAGAAGGTCACCACCATGCCCACTGCCATCTGTTGTAAAAAGCTGTTGACACTGACCCAGTGGGTGGCAACAAATATTTGGGTATTGTTCTTGAAAACAGACGTTGAAATTCCATGGTTGATACTACCTCCAAAAAGGTCCCAAAGAGACTCATTTTCTGAGCAAGGTGAACTCTTTTTACATTGCTTCTGAGTTCATGACTCTCTTTTACAGATATTTCATTGAATCTGTTTTAAATGTTTGGTTTATTAATATAAATCTGTCCAGTAAGAACAGACTTGGAAGTCTTGTCAGTCTTGTGTTGGAGGAGGCAGAGGGAGGAGTCAGATCAAACTCATAGACATTTATAACAGACAGGTCCTTCGAAGGACTAATGCTAAACTCATCCATGACCTTCCACTCATGGATGAATTTAAGCGTTTTGCCCTCTGGACGTTGTTTCAGGGCAGCTGTTAGAAGCACCAAGAGATTTCACGTGTCCTTCATCCCAAGTGCTGTCGATACGCTTCATATCAGTAGCACAGTATTCCTCGCACGTTCTTCTCACACTTGAACTTTGCACTCTTGCACATGTGTAGCCTACTTGGTATGATATGAATTTCCATTTCTCTGCCGTGGCTCTGTTGATTTAGTGGTTTTTACTTTTGTGCCCAAGGCTTCTATAACGTGTTTTCACTCTTATCACGACATGAAATAAAACATATAAGAAAAGAAAGAAGAGTAGCTTTCGTGATACTGTCTACTGACAGATTTTTCTCTCTTTTCCGTTGGTGGTAGGTCGTCTTTACTGGTGCTTTGTTGTAATTTGCTCTGTGCAATAAAGGAATCCCTTGTCGTGCTCACGGCTCTCACCTTTTAAATGACATCATCCCTCAAACTGGCTGCCAATCAGGGCCTTTGATGTGTCACACACTACAAATTCCCATGTGCAAACTGTTACAAATCGTTTTGTTTTTTTTAGAATTAAATCAAATTAAATTACATTTTTAACAAAATGGATGGGAAGCCTTTAAATGGTTAGAAGAAAGTTGATGTATGAACATGAAGGCAAACTCCATCTACTGATGAAGAGTGTGCGATACAGCTGAAAGCTCTGGAGTGGCTAATAAATGGACTCTAAATTGACATTGCATCGTCAATTGCGGTTCAGTTTAAAACACCACACTGGCTGCCTACTGCTGGCATATGTGTCTGTGTAAAGATCAGCATAAACAACTGAAGAGATGAAAATCAAAGAAATAAAGTCTCAGGGAGCTACTTGACCTGCGTACCTGTCTGAACAGACTGTTATACAGCACACAGGTAACAGGGTGCTCATGGCTGCTGGTCCGCTTCTCCTCCCTCGTGGTCTCCAGCAGGAGAAGCAGACTGTTGAAGGAAAGCAAGAGGAGTTGACGCTCCTCGTGGAGAAACAGGAGGGTGTGTGTGTCCTCCTGCGTCTTTGGGAAGACACCAGCCAGACGGTGAACACACTTCTGAAGAGAGACATCCCATAGACACAGGACCTGGAAAGTTTATGAGTACATTGTACTTCAGATCTATGAAAGCCAATTAATATCACGGGACGTTATCATAATTACAGAGCAAATACAAGAAGTGCCAAGAAGAATGGCTACTCTAGAAGCCTGTGCACAATGTGCCACTTAGTCAAAATTCACAAGGACTCGGCTATATTGCTTTACGGCACACAACAAAATGACTGTCGCCGTTCCAGGAGCTCTTCCAGAGGAAGCCGAGGTAAAGCCTTTCAGAGTTTGTTGCAATGGCAGATGGTGTTTGAGCAGAAGGCAGATGGAACATAAATCACTTCTAAAATATTCATTATCTTCAGAAAAGCCAAAGAGAAGGCAAACATGCACAGTGCTACAAGGGGGGAGAGGAAAAGCAGCTCAAGCACTAACATCCTCTTTGCACCAGAGAGAAGAAGGATTTAAAGATACGGTCCTCATTTTGAGAGACACCAGCTCTCATAATGGCAACAGTGTGAAACAGGCTACCAATCATCTGCACCGTGGCCTCCTTCCTCTGCAGCAATTATTGCAAGGTATTACAATTAATTTTACAGTGATAGGGCTCTTTATCAGTACATTATCGTCTCTAGCAGAGCGCTGCTGCTCACAGAGACACGCAGGCTCACACTCCTACCTTATCTTTGGAGTAGCTGAGCAGTTGTTGCTTGGTCTGCATGAACTGAACTGCGGTGATGGGGCTTGTGTGCCCGACGAGCCTGCAAACCGGCTCTGAAGTCACATAAGGGTTCCACAGCAAGACCTGATGATCCACACCTGCTGTGGCTGCAACCAGTCAGACAGTCCCAAATTAGCAGAAGCGCTAGCTGCAATTAATTACAGTAAACCATGCTGCCTTTAGTCTCGTACAAAAAAGTTTTGATGCCTCTTTATGCCTTTGTGTGAGTGTAGCAAAGATTCCTTTCCACCGTGCCAACCAACCACGCACAGTTTTTCTGGGGAAAGTTTTTTTGCACTTTCTTCACCCTCTCCAACAAATTGTGGATTTCAGGCTATATAAATCAAACTATCTCGATGATGAACTATTCACTAGTAAATATTACAAGTCTGACTGGTACCCACCTATCAGGTTGAGTCCATGGTGGTGGTCCATGTCCCACACACCCCTCTTTGTAAAGAAAGAAGTGACTCGTAGACTCCTGCTTTCCTTCTCCCTCCAGCCGATCACCATGCTGCTCTGCGGTCTGGTGCTACAGGACATGAAAGCCTCCAGGGAGCCCAGGTAACGTACTGCGGGGAGCAGGAAAGAATCAGAAAATGAGTGTAAATTAGGTTTAACAGATATACAAACAGACAGTAAGGGAAATTAATTAACTTTTTGTCTCGTCCACGTCTGAAGGATTGCTACCACACTGAAAGTGTTTGATGAATAAAGGGGGCTTGTGGGGATTGACTCGCCTTAGGAGCCAGCCTCAAGTGGCCGTTGAAGGAACTGCAGTTTTTGGCACTTCTGCATTGGCTTTTGTTTTATACAACATTTTTTTTATTATATACAAACATGTTTTTTGAGGGAAATGTATTGCCGAACAAATTATGTTTTCTATCAGTATAAAAGAGAAAATGTTGCTGATTAACATAGCTGGCAAGCTGCAAAAATTTGACACAAAATGTTCACTTGCTCAGTTGTTTTCTGGCAATATGGACATTCTCGAAACATTATCCACTCATAGTGACACCAGCATTATTTTTCTATTTTTTATCAACATTTAACCAAAATCACAACCTTTCCCAACCTTAACCAAAGTGCTTTTGCTGCCTAAACCTAACCACAGACTGGAGACTGCAAGCAAACCCGGACTCTGGTGTCACAGTCCTGCACTTTGCCTCTATCCAACCTGACCACCTACTTGCAAATCGAGCATGGTACATTAATTTAATTGACTCAAAGACACATTGTCTCTGAGCATGATTCAGGCAGCAATTAAGTTGTCACTACAACGTAATTATGAATGCAATTTGATAATATGCAAACATAATTTATAGGAGACAGGGTTGATCTCAAAAAGAAATCCACATACCCTGACTGTTGGGGAAAGTGTGACTGAGTCTCCATTTGACAGAGAACAGTACTGCCACTTAATTAAAATGTTTATCTGCAAAGATCTGATTTTAAGTTTCCTCATACTAACTAAGTTTAAGAGAGGAAATAAGGAAACAATCATTAAATGAAGGCCACTGACCCTCCAAGCAGCCCCTCTGCGTGGAGCAATAATGCAGCAGAAGTTACCAGCAGAGGAAATAAATAAGTTTAAACTCCGACAAATTCAATGTAAAAACAACATTGCAACACATTTTGATGATGACACACTGTTCATTAGTTACTTCATCCCTCTCATGCCAAAATGCTTTCACTACCAGAACTCTGAAGGACATCCACTCTCTGCAATGGCTGTGCTAAATGTGCATTGACCGCAACCCTGCTGTATAGTAAACCAACCAATCCGCAGGCGCTCAGCACAGCATAGAATTAGGGCCGGTTTGATTTGCTCACTGGTATTACAGAAAATGTAATGGATCTTGCATCACCATCCGTCTCAATTAACGCTTTGATTGAGAACAGCTAAATTGGATGCCACACGTCTCCATTAGAGGCTGCCGAGCTTTCAAATACTGCACAAATAAGTGCGGGATGCGAGATGGCATGTGACAGTCGCAGGTCAGAGGTCGGCCGCATTGCGAGGCCAAATAATTACGTCTGATTGCATTTCATACACCACGTCTTTTCTCCCGCCCGTGAATTAAAAGATCAGAGGATTTTCAGACAGCGTTGCATGACTCATCATTGATTAATGAGGCCTTCTCTCTTTCACTGACACACACAAATCATAAATCCAGCTATTTGTGATGCAGATACACATTCGGCTTTAGCCAGCGTTGTATGTAATGACACACTTTTATTGCTGTGAGTTTAGAATTTAAACAGCGAGAGTCATTTACATCAAAGCAAGCCTCTTTTGTCCTGCGACAAATCGCCGCACATTTTGGGAGATTTTACCAACACGCTGACGTTTTTCCATAATGTCCTATTTCACTTCTTTGATCGCAACATTATGCAGATATGTTAATGCCCGTCTCTCTCACACACACTTCTCACAGTTCTCCTTCCTTGTCCTTTCGGCTCTGTGTCCATCCCAATTTCCTCCTAATTTCCTCTCACTTTTCCTCTCAGTTCCACCGTCCTCCCTCCCTCCTACCTCCCCTCCCCCCTCCCCACCTACCCCCTCCTCTCTCTGGTGGCCCGTGAGCCCGAAGGTTTGGAGGTCTGGATAACCAGCCATGTCTAATGGTACACAGCCCACTCATACTGCAGGGTGGGCAACTTCAAAAGAAACAGCACCAGCACCCCAGAGGTATGCAAACACACATATACAGTCGCACAAGCTCCCTCCTTTCCTTTCTCACACTCTCAAAACACCACACACGCACACACAGCAAACCTCAGCGTGCACCCTCTCTTGTTGTTCTGCATGCATGCGCACACACAGCCTGCGAAATTTCAATTAAGCAACGCTTTTAATGTTTTGGCACTGTCTCCTCTGTTTCCCCCTTTTTTGTTTTCCCTTTGTTTTCCCATTTGTTGTGGTTATTTATATGTACTTTATTCTTGTTTTCCCCCTTTATCAGGATCTCCCCTTTCAGCCAAGCTAGTCTCAGAGCGCTGCCTCGGCTGAATCATTATCAAACAGCCCAATGACTCTTCAGAGGGGCTCTGTGCGAATGATGCAATTGAGATACAACTAAGCGACCTCTTTGTTACCCAGGCTGAGCTCAAGTGGGGGAGTCTCAGGAGGCCAGACCTCAAGCCCGTGACTTCATGCCAATAGTCAAAAGTCTGGCTATGCAAGACTATAAAGTGGATGACTCAGGACTCGCTGCATGTGTGTCGGTGTGTGCGCACCAGCGACAGAGACACACCCAAGCGTTTCCACGGTGTTGCATAAGCCGTTATTGTAGCGATAATGAAAATGTGAGCAAGCGAGCACAGGCAGTGGCTCTCATCGCAGGTGTCAAGGTGAGAGTGTGTGTTTGTGAGCTGTAATCGGAGCCACTCATTTCTGACCTGCAGCTCCATGTGAACGCAGCTACAGGAATGAGCAGCAGGATTGAGTCCCATTAGCAAACATGAAACTTGCTTTCTGATACTTTGGTATGTTGGAACTCATCTTCTATTTCTGCTTCATGTACAATATGAAATAGCAGTGTAACATGAGAAGTGTGGATGGAGACAGGACAATGGAGAGCGGAGGAAACAATGACAAAGCAACAAACACATGCTTGTGTGCATTTGTACATCGGTCTATCATCAGAAAGAGACTTTATAGTTTTCATCTATGATTTTTTTTCCCTGACGGCACATTTAAGTAAACTTTTTTATAAGCGTGTGTGTATTTCCTACCTTTTCTAACCCAGGCAGGTGTGTGTGCTCGGTGCGTCACAGTGTAACAGCAGTGATGCTTTCCTTTGACCAGGTCGTCCCACATGACGATGTCTGCTGAGTCTGAGTCCGTCTGCAGGCTGAGTCTCTCAAACAGAGAGATCTCAGCTGAGGTGAAATATAAAGCACTGACCTGGAAAGAAACAAAAATGATTTCAGAGGTGCTGGATTATTTAAACAATATTATCAAATGTGTATTATTAACATGATATCAATATTTCATTCTTCAAATATCACGGTTATTGCCAAAAAATTGTTATTCTGTGTGTCACCTGTCCTCCAATGTCTCCTATGGTGAGGACAGCCTGATCTGGTTGAGAAGGATCCACCCAGTAGTCTAGACACCAGGGAGTAAACTTCAAACCCTACAGAGGAAAAGAAGTGATGTGTGTGCAATGTTATATCTCATGTCCATCTACGCTTCTTCAGGTTATTATATACATACTCTGGAAGCTCAATATCTGAGTGCAATGCTAAAAACCAATGGAACGATGTATTTCTCACCTGGAGTTTATACTTGCAGCTAAACTCCACTTTCGATAGTATGTCATAAAAACACACCTCCTTACTTGTGAAAGAAACGGCTATCTGAGAATACAGAAGAGGAGTGAAAGGTGTTGATTAGGAGCAGAAAACAGCGGTTCAACTCATCAGTGTGATCCTATAATGATTTCCTCTGACTGATAATTGATGCTGACAGTAACTGGAAAGTCTTCACGTGTGTTGTGTGACAGCATTATATCAGTTACCCACAAATCTGTATTTGTATAAATGTCAATCAATAATTGATGGTCTTATTACTGAAAAATTCATGTTTATTTTCTGAGCATTATGCAATGACTTCATGTGTGCGATGCCATTAACCAGTGTGAATGATCAATAATTTATTTATTGAATGAAATGCTTGTTTACCTCTGCCCTAATAACACAGGGTATTTATCAATAATTGATAAACAGTTTTTCAGTTGTGTAAGCTCTGCTACAAGACCCAGAATGTGGCAACACAACCAGCACACCAATCTATAATTTGACTGATTGATCAGCTGTTTGTTGTGTGTGTGTGTGTGTGTTTCTAAAAGTGAAAGTCACCTTGTTTACATTGCGCAGCAGCACCATGTCTGTGACCCAGAGGTCTTTGGGTGTGACCGTGCTGTTTTGCAGTCGATGTGTGTGCAGGAGGGACATGTCCTCTCTGTCCCGCAGCCCCACAGTTCCCCCTTTGCTCACGGTCAGATACTGACCTGAACTCTGCAGGTACAACACCTGGGGGGGGGCAGAGGACATCACAACACAGCAACATTTAACCCGGACAAATATATGGATCGGCGCAAAGCCACAGAAAGACTCTGCTTACATTACACATTTAGTGAAACTGACCTTCATCTTTAAAGCTCTCTGTGATTCAGCATGTAGCGTTTTAATGTGACATTAATTAGTCAAATGGGGGCGACAACCTTGAAGATTAAAACATCCTTATATATATTATAAATAGTTTCCTTTCCTGCCATAAAACTACACTATCATAATGACTTCATCAAACAAGAGCTCCACCCTTCATCTTACTCTCATTGTGAGTTAAAGTGAGCAGAGCATCATGTTCTCCCGCGCTAAAACCAATAAAACAAAAAGGATTAATGAATGGTGCCATTTTATTGGCTGAGCTTCAAGGAGAAAAAACTGAGAGCAGCAGAAAAAAATGCCTGAGCTGACTGTGTCTGATGAGGAAGAGACACTGAATATCTTTAATGAAAGAAGAGGTTTATTAATACGTACAGAACAGAGGTCAGGGCTTAGATGTACTGCTGATGTAATTACTGCAGACTGGGTCACTCTCCCACAGCCAACTGCAGGCTTTGGATGCCTCAGATTGGCACGTCATGTATTTATCGTTACTTATTCTAATTACCTATTTATCAAGAGCAGGTGAGTCACCGGTACGACAGGATTCAAGTGACTTTTTTTTCTCAGATGTACCAAATGGAGCAGCGCTGGCTTCTATTAAAACTGACTGCACGTTGCTGCTCAGTGTGACTTGTCTGTGTGGCTGCCTTTGCTATAAAGAGCCAACGTCCAGCCTACTCTTCAAGCTAGCATTTGAGCCACCAAACCAAGATGTTTTTACTGACCCTTTGCAGCATTTCTCAGCGGTGTTCAAGCTACCAATCCTGGGTGGTTTTACCGAAACCTTTGCACCATTTCCCAGTGGCATGTGAGCCACCAATCCCAGTTGTTTTTCCTGACCCTTTGCGGCATTTCTCAGTGGCATTCGAGGTATCGCTGACTTTTTTAACTGATCTTTGTAATGTTCGAGTTACAATTCTCAGGCCTTTTTTACCGACCCTTCTCAGTGTTTCCCAGCAGCATTTTAGCCACCAAACCCAGGTGTTTTTACTGAGCCTTTGCAGTGTTTCTAGGCTCTGTTCAAGCTACTGATCCTAGGTGGATTTACTGACCCTCTGCGGTGTTCGAGCTACCGATCTTGGGAGCTTCTACCAATTCTTCCCAGTGTTTCCTAGTGGCAGTTGAACCACCAAACCCAGTTGTTTTTCCTGACCCTTTGCTGCATTTCTCAGCTGCGTTCAAGTGACCAAACGGGTGGATTTACCAAACTTTTGCGGCATTTCTCCGTGGTATTGGAGCTACCAATCTTGGGCATTTTTACCAACTTTCCTAGCCTTTCCTGGCAGCATTTGCGCCACTGAATCCAGGTGTTTTTCCATCGACCCTTAGCTATTTTTCAAGCAGCTTTTGTGCCACCAAATGTAAGTGTTTAAAAACTGGACTTTGGAGCAATGGGCATTTAATTTAAGGAGAACAGGTTGTCGCAAAAATGGGCTTTCAGTCAAACGGGACATTGTTCGAATTACTGTGACTTTGGGGTTTTGGGCCATCTAAACAATGGACAGTCTCAGAGAAATATTAGCTCTTTAGCTACTAAACACTCTGCTATGCTCAACAGCTAGTTGAGTAAGTGCAGCTTTAAATGTATTTTTCGCTACCCTGCATGAGTCGTGCCACACTTTACCGACAGTGATATAAACTGAAATTAGAGTCTACTAAGCCCCATTAGTCTGTCTGCCTCTCTAAGACCGATCTGAGCTATAGGGGTCAAAACCTTCCAGCCATTTGGAAAACAACTTACACAACATTCTGACATTTTGACATTCTCAGGATTGAAAGATTAAAGTGGTGAGCCATCACTTTATCCACAGCAGTAGGCACTTTATACTGGCCGCTTCATTTACATATTAATTGATAGATGTTAAACTTAAAGGAGTCCGGAGCCATTTATCTCAAAAGAGGTGGGCCTTTTTGATGAGCAAGACCCTAATACTTTCGCACTTTTCCTCGCACAATGTTTAATAATGTGGAATTCCACCCTGTCAGCAGAGTTTTGGATTCTCCAGTCAGTCAATGTCAAAATGTTTTTCAGATAATGTGCTGCAATATATCATTTTTTTAAAATGGGCAACATGTTCCAACCCTCATAACGGACTCTTCGACTCTTAATAAGCCTCCAAGAGATCGCTGACCTTTTTACCTTTTGAACTGGGTCCCGATGCGGACAGGTCAAGGTGCGCGGTGGCTTCCAGCAAGGCACGCTACTGCTTCTGGTGTTCTTCACTTTATCAGAGAGCTCCAGCAGCAGGAAAGAGCACAGGCCTCCCCAGTCGACAAGTCCCTCTTCCTTCACTGCGTCGATATCCAGGAGGAGGCCGCGGTGCTCCTGAGTGACAACCACGCTGTCAAACAGGAGGCCATATTCCTCCTTGGAACCATGACCGACTGATGACCAAGCCAGATTGATGAATTCAGCTCTGGACAAGGAGCGAGGTGCACCCGAGGGGTCCTGTGGGAGACGGGAGACATTGCACAATGTCTGCACACAGATAAACAGACTCTCTTTTAAGGTGCTGCAGACTCTTCTCTGGTTTCTAAAGCGTTTCTTATGAGACCTGGAGGTGTGGTACTATGTGGTGCTGCCAAACAGAGATACGGTATTAACTATAACATTCTTTTTCAGGTGTTTCTCCTGTGAATTAAAGGTGTTGTAATATGAGCCTATGAATAAACACTCACCAGGAAAAGGCCCTGTAGCTTTCTATAGTCCTCAGTGTTCATCCTGTTCTCAAGCTGTGCCACCTCCATCCTCGTTCCCATGGTTACAGCTCAGACCTGTCAATCAATCACCTACATACCCGACAAGATCAGGAAGGTAAAGCATGTGTGTGTGTGTGTGTGTGTGTGTGTGTGTGTGTGAGAGAGTCTGTCCTGAAGACACACAGTAAAATAATAGCTCCCCTGCTTTTCTAGGTGTTACATGATGAAACACGATGCTCCCAGCTCAGGTAATCCCTTAGTAACCTTCTATATCTGTTTCACAGCATGTTGTCATGTCACATAATCATGCGGCACAGTCACAGCAGCGGCAGACTTCTTTTGTTGGCTCTTTTCACTCTATCCAAACATGCCTACGCTGAATGGTGTGCAAAGGTCTTTCATTTTCAACAGAAATTTACCCCAGCTCAGTGGCTTTCAAAGGTGGGTGAATAGGTCCCCTGAATGATGTCTTGGGAACGGTTCGAGGAGGCAGCAGGTTGCCAAAGCATGTCAAGTCCCTGTTATGTCAGGTAATGTGAAATAAAATACTGAATCGGGTAGGTGAGCGGCATGAATAATGGTGTGAATACAAGGTAGGATTTGTTAAATTAGCCTGTTAGGTGATTAAAAGCATGTTTGAGGTCTGAGGCAGAAATGTGAGATGATGAAAAAAAAAGTTTTTTTATGAGGCACTACAAAAGGGGAGATGACAGCAAACCCTCGGTATCATTTCCAGCCCCACATAAACGTTTATGAGACAAATTCACTGGAAGCGGCTTCAAACCGAGCTGAGATTTAGATGACAGGGTGTGTAATGAAAGCAAAAATCAATGCTTTGCTGCAGCTATTATGTTTTTTATAATGCCGATTAACTGCAGCATGATCTTGATATGATGGCTCATCCACCTCTTTATTTACACTGACAAAAAGTGTTAGGCTGAAACAGATATGTCACAGTAACGCATGAAAAGACATCCTGACTTGTTTTGGGGCAAGAAGCTGGCATCAGTCTTTATGAGATTACACAGTTCCATAAATTAACACAAAAAGAGGCCCATATTTTGAGCTCAAGCACGATAGATATACAAGTGTTTGAACAAACATATCCAACATTTATGAAGTTGCTTTCAATTGTACATTACAACTTAAGGGTCCAATGTGTAGGTTTTAGGGGCGTCTCCTGGTAGCAGTGGTATATAATATGTTTTCATTAGTCTTTAAATAATCACCTGAAGATAAGAATTGGGTCAAAAATCTGAGTCGATGCCATGTTTTGCTGTGTTTATTATTCATTTGCATTTTTTTTTTTTTATCAGTGTGCTGTGCATTTATTTTACCTTATGTGTTTTTATATGATTTTATCTGGGTTGCTGTGGTTGTATTTTTAATGGCTTTGCTTGTTTTTAGTCTGTTTTGAGGTGCGTTTTTTATGAGCCTGAAAGACACGCCCACACTCTGAGGCATATGACCTACTTACTTGATGAGCGATAGGTGCAGGGGGACCAGATTGGATGGATTTATTAAGGCAGGCGAAGCAGGAAGTGAGCACGCGGGTCGCCGCCAACACTAAACCAAGCAGCTTAGATAGAAGTGGTCCTCCCGAGAGTCACCGGCCACATCCACATCCGAGCTGGCAGCGGGAAGTCTGTCGCCAAGGAAGACCGTGAGTACTCTTGAGGTGGACACAGTGAGGCAGGCCAGGACACACTTCTGAAGCTAGGGTAGCAGTGGGGGACACACTGCTTCTGCAGATCCAATGGTTGGGGCAATTTGGGGTTCGCATGGAGGTCATGCATTGTGAGAGTTGGCATGACTCTGAAAGGGAGGACGTCGGCACGGAAGGAGTTGCTGAAGGGGACCGGGCTGCTTCATAGGATTTAACAGACTGCTAAACAGCCATCTTTAGTGTTTTAGCGAGCCCGAACTGTATTTTATTGTTTTTAGTGTTTTATAATTTAACACTAGTGATTAATTGTGCCATCATTGCTTATCTTTATTGTAATAATTTCCCCTTTAATTGACTTTTATACTCTTGCTTTTTTTAAAAAACCGCTCCTCTGATTTTTTTGTAAAACCTGGGAGCCCTTTGTTCAGGGTCCTGGGCTCTGTAGATTCCTAGGTGGTGTTGTGGGCTTTTAATTCACTCTGAATTTCTAAATTAATTTTAATGCACGCAGCACCTCAAGTTGCCGGGCCATGCCACATTTTCGTGACCTTAGAAAGAATCAAGCCAACAAGGCAACTTTACAAAGTGGCCAAACATGAAATTCCAACTTCTGGGTCCGTCACATGATGCCATGGGGCCCAAAAATACTTTTACCCATAGATTACACTGTGAAAGAGACATCTGTAAATCAGTGGATCATTTGGTTAGAAAGCATTTTGAGTCTAGAGAAGACACATAATTGGCCACTATAGTTCTCCTACACGTAATCTGCAGCCTCACCAGTAGATGCCACTAAATCCTACACTGGACCTTTAACAGGAAAAATATATAGTATAGTGCTATCATATCTGCTGGTGAACAAATCCACCTACCAGAGCTGCTTCTCTTCTTCCTCGATGGCCCCTTAAGGTCCAGTCAACTCTCTCCAAACTGTCACTGCTGGATTTCTATCCGGAATTCATTAAAGTAGCACAGAGTATCATCCACTGCAGTCAAACTGTCCAAACAGCCATCTCAGCAGCAGGCTGTAACTGCATAATGACAGCCTCTTGGCCTGGCAACATCACTGTCAAGTTAGCTGTGCCTTTCCCCGGACTCCCAGTGTGTACACACGCTTCAGTCGAGCAGGTTTTTAATAATGAAGCCCATATCGTCGAGCTGAGCACACTTTCTCACTTAATAACAAATTCAAACTTACCCAAGATGACCAATTTCATCTTCTCAGTCCACAACGGATGTCCACAGAAAACTGTCCCAGAATCCCCCGTGCTCTGAGGTGTTGAAACACCATATTTTAAATGTATGACATTTCAAACAAATCCTGAGCCGCTGCTTGGTCCTTCTTGGCCTTGGCCGGGTCTTGTCCGTAGGAGGCTCTTTGTGTCCAGAGGTTTGTCTGAGCCGGCGATGTCTGAGAAGCAATCAATGCTACCAGCCTTGGCTGCAGCACACACACACCCAGAGAGAGTTAACTAACTGCCACCAGTAGCCCAGACAGTGGCAGAGGCCACACACACACACACACACACACACACACACACACACACACACACAATTCTTTTCTTTTATTATCCCTCACTCTCAAAGACTCAGACTAAGTTTCCTGGCAACCAAGTAGTCAAAAAGAGTTGTGTTTGTGAGTCCAGGCCCTATCGTCTGTACGTAACAATGTGTGTGTGTGTGTTACTTCTATTCACAGATTAGGCACTGGAGAGAAGATAATCTGTATGGGGTACAATTACCACCCTACCCAGATACACACACACACCATAGCTACACTAACACAACTCACAAGAACATTGGTATTCTACTGCCGCTCATAAAAGTGTTTGTGCATTGAAACAAGTAAAAACACACTGATGTGAACCTGGACCTGGACGAAAATAAACCACACACCACCAGAGCTTTATAGTGTCATTCGAATGCCTTTGAGAGAACTTCCTGTGGGTCACTCGTAGCTACACATACACAAGAAAAAAGGGAGAAAGTCTCATTGGGATTTTTTAAACTGAGACAAATATGACTGCGAGCATGAACGCAGACAGAAACTTTACATCCAACACAGATACGATCGCTTCCCCTTCCTCCCCGCTGCTTCAGTGACCACGACCAATCCCTGCGAGTGACTTAATGGCCTGGAATAACTTGAATTAGCTGATTACAGCGGTCGTCAACGCTGACAGGATCAGAAAATTAGGTCTCAGCAATTTCAATAATAAAGCTTTAAAAATTAACTCTATCACAATTGGATTACAGTGGTGCATGTAGGAGCCAGTACAGAGCCCAAAAATAGCCCACCACAAATCCACCATGGAAAATCCACTATTATACAGGGAGAAGAATGAAGTTGCTGGAATGGGGGGGAAATGGGTACGGATCTTAGTACTGGGAGGAAAGAGGTGCATGTGAAGAAAGAGAACGCAAGGGCAACTGAGCAGAAATGAAGCACTTTCATACGACAATGGAAATCCGAAGAGAGACCCACTTTTGGAAATCTTTCTCATGTGACAAAACTCCTTTAATTTCACATAAAAAGAGAAAAAAAATGCTTTCTCAAGTCAACTTCGTGACTCGTGTTTAATAGTCCTTGAGGAATTTTATTTACATTGGTTCGGAGAATGTTGCCATGGCAATTTAAGTATCAGGAAGAGAGAAAGACAGAGAGAGAAATGATACAGTCATGATCAAATACAGTCTTGTAAGCTTATTAAGATCAAAATCTGCTGCTTCAAATTCTTAGAAATCTGGATAAAACTTCAAATAAGTCACTAACCATCATTTAACAATTGCGTTTTTTACATATTCATATCTTTAGAAATTGAAAGGAATACCCAGTGAGTGTTACACTTGATCATTAACTTCCTCTGTTGTACCTTCTTTTACTGAACCAAGTCTGCTTCTGGCGTTTGTCGCAATGACCTTCAACTACTTTTGAATTTGGACTCTACTAGCCAACCTGTTTTTCAGCACCAGGTTGTGCCCACGGTTGCAGCTGTGCCCTTGCACTCCCCCGTGTGAGACTGTGCTACAAATTGGAGCACAAAACAAAGGATTTGCTCATTGATGTAAAATATCTGACATTCAAACAGATGTCAGTGGATTTCTGAAAATAAATCTTTGATCAAACACTGTGATGGCTTTGCTGGAAATATCCCACTGTGATCTCCTGCCATCGATGGTGAAGTTTGCCACATTTACAAGGGGGGGGGGGGGGGGGGATAAAATTTCACCAGCAAACAATGAAATGAAATGTAGGGTTCAAAGAGTTTCATTAACCATCAGAGAATGAAAAAAAAAAAATCACTGTGGTTGAACTTCTCCCACCTCATGACACAAGTCAAGTCTGTCTCCTGGAAATTATGTTTGTCCGTAACTAAACTACTTTCTTAATTATGCTGTTGTGGCAGCATACATAGTGCAGGACCTTGACACCAGAACTTTGGGTTTTTATCCAGAACCCTGTCTTTGGTTTAGGCAACAAAATCACTTTGGTTAAACTTAGGTAAAGATCGTAATTTTGGTTAAATGTTAATAAAAACAGTAATAAAAAGTGAATGCTGTAGTCACTACAAGTGAATAGTGTTTTGCAGGATTGCATATCTTGGTGGAAAACAGCTGAAATACCTTGTTGGTAAGAATTTACTGATAACTGAGATATGTTTTCATTGAACATTTTGCTGATATGTTCACTATCAACATTTTCGCAACTTCCCAGATTCGTCAACTAGCAACATTTCCTAAGTACGTTAATAGAAAATGGAATTTGCTCTACATTAAGTTTTGCTCAAAACGTATTCGCTGATTCACATTACTTGTATATAAATGTAATTTTTAGGAGACAGGGCTGCACAAGTAGCTAATTAAGAGGTCCCAAAAAAATGGTTTAAACCACTGACATACGGCAAACAAACCTGACAGTGTACCAGGGTTGTGGTACTCAAGATGGGTCTTGGTCTTGAGACCACTTTTTGGTCTCTTTTTGGTCTCCGTCGTGTCTCGGACTCGACCGCATCTTGCAGTCTTGTCTCGGTCCCAGACAAGAGGACTCAGGATTTATTATTTAACACCATGACTGCAGAGATATCACTAATGCACTTATACACACACACATAAAGCTTGGCAATAAAAGAGGTGAATAAAGAGGAATCTTCATTTGTTTTTTGTACGTATTTTTAAGGGAATGCAGATATTTCTGTGACTAAAGTACAAAGTAAGACAGCTAGCCTGGATATGCTGTGCTTATGATGCACCGGATGAAGCAGTGCACACTGGAACAGTACAGGACAATGACAGCAGACAGTGAACGCAGCCTCCATTTCAAATTCCTGAACGATCTCCTGACAGAATTTGAACCTATTAGATTTAAGTCGAATGTGATGTATGCTGATAGCGGCAGGATATTATCATCAGGTACGTGATTCCATCGTATAGATCGAGATTATCTTTAACAAAAGGAAAACTGACAATAAAAAGAGAGTAAAAGTGCAAAAATGTGGGAATGTGTTCAGAAACTGACTCCCACTTTTTTTTTCTCCGTTGTACTTTTTTAGACTTGCGCAATCACCAAACTTTTAAGGACATGGGAAATAATCACATTTCCCCAAAACTTTTTCAGCACCACAGAGCACTTAACAGAGAGGGAAATGTATAAAGGAACGGAGAAATATCGACTTAAGAATGTGATAAAAGAACAACATAAAAGAGAGTTAAAAATCCCTGGCAATTACTGTCAACCTGGTTCACTTTGAACCTCAAACTACCTGATCTCCCCTCAAAGCCACAGAATTATAAATGATACAGCCCAAAATAATAAAATGTCTTTACAAATTACAAAGCCTCGTATCACCTATTCGCTAATGAAAACATCTGTGTGCATGTGTGTGCGTGCGTGCGTCTTCTCGGGCTCCTACGCCAGCGTCTTGAAGGCCTGCAGTATCATGTTGGTTTGGTGGCAGAGCCGGTTGGCGCTGACAAACACGTTTATTACTCTGGAAACAACCGTGACAGAGACACAAGGACACATGTGTCAATCACACAGCAAAGAAACCATGGCAACAATATTAGGATTGATCACTTTGATCTGGCTGGAATGGAGAATGTCAGGCTTCAGAGAATACAAGCCAGCGTGAATCCACAGGAAATGGGTCAAGGGAATTATTCAGTAATGGTGGATTTGATAGAAGCGGGCCTGTGATCAAACGACAACCATTTACATGGTGGTGACAGTGTGTGTGTGTGTGTGTGTGTGTGTGTGTGTGTGTGCGTGTGCAGCTATTAAAATGCGTTGGCAGAAGTGTGTGCATGTGAAAAAGAAAAGGCTGAACGATTGAAAGCGAGGACAGAAAACTCTCCTGAAACAGAGAATAACTAGAAACAGTATCATACTTTCCATCTCCGAAGTAGGTTTTGAGAGTGACACTGAAGCTCTTGGAGTATTTCACAAACTCCTTCTTCTGCTGTTCCAGTGCCTAACCAATAAACACAGACATCCTTTCAGCTCCACTTATTCCACAGAAGCTACGTTTGTTTAAATGCACTTTGTCTTCCTCATGTATCTACTTACGCGTCTGTTCTGATACTGGTATTTCCTGAAGACGGTGTTAACTGTGTCTAGCAGCTCCTTGATGGCACTGGCGATGTCTCTGTGGATAACACACACAAATAAATGCATGTTAGCAAAACAATATCTCCAAATCTGTCTGTTTCTTGTCAGGCAGTGATACCCTGATAACTACAGCTTCCTTGATCCTGCTCGTCGTCTCCTTTTCTTTCCCTTTTCTCACGAGCATGCTTTCACCTTCAACTTTTTCTCCCCTCGTATGCACTTGAAATCTGCCGTTTCATAACTTTAATTTTTCAGCATTCCTTTTGAATTGACTTCATTTCTAAGCCCTCCGCTGGATAAGTAACTTAAGCAGTGACTCACTTAGAGTATTGAATTCGATCAAAATAATGGCAAAGTGGGCCAAGAAAATGAAATGTCTTTCACTTTCTCTCTGTAGTGTGTGTGTGTGTGTGTGTGTGTGTGTGTGTGTGTGCGTGTGTGTAGTGGACAGGGATATAAAATGGCATGCAGGGACTTTACAGTTCTGTCATCACTATTCTATAACATACAAAGACACGTCGAAGTCATGTCAGATAGTAAGATGTGTGTGTGTTGCATGTTTTAATGATTTTATTTCTAAACACTTTAACCAGTTCCACAGGCTGATGAAGACTGAGACGGTGTGTGAGATGGAAGACTGCGAAATGGACCAGCACTTGCACAGCCCCTTCCTAGTCATCTGACCACTCAAACTGCTTTCAACACTACGAGTCACATTCACCCATTCACACACACACATTCACACTAGTACAAGTTGCCACCTTAACACACTTGCACTCACACACAGACCAAACAGCCATTGGGAGCAATTCAGGGTTTAGCATCTTGTTCACGGATAGTTCGAAGTATCGAGTATCAAACTGCTGATCCTCCGATTAGTGGGCGTCCTGCTCTACCTCTGAGCTCCTTAGAAGATCGTTGAGTTGACTGACATGGCTGCTGTTCCCAAAGTTGCCAGTGAACTGCCATGCTCGACACTTGTGTTGCAAATTAAAAATAGAACTTGAAAAATTGTGTATTTGACGTAAATGCTGATTTTTATTTTTTAACCAGCTGTAGATATAGCACAACTGTCCAGTTGGAAAAAAAATGGCAAATTCCATTAAATGTCAAACAACCTGTGGATGTACACAATTAAATTCAATCTCTAGAGATGTTCAGATACCATTTTTTTCTTCCTGATACTGATTCCAATACCTGAATAGTAATAGAGTAATAGAGTATCCAATTCCAATTCCATTGTGTAAAAATAATAATAATAATAATTTACAGCTGTATACTACTAAGCTATTTCCGTTACAAGAAGCCAAATAAATTGTGTTACAGTGGAATAACAACTATTACATAAGCGCACAAAGGATGATCTGCACATTAATTTTAACACTCACAATATTCTACTCGCTGCCCAAACAGCACATCTACTGATACTAGATCGGGTGAATCAATGTCACGATAACACAACGACACCAACACACTTTCACGAGTTGCCATGTAAACACAGCACACCTGCAGGGCAGGCTAATTGACCTTGGTGAGAAATTATGCTATAAAAGTGGAGTAAAATACGTCTTTTCAAGTCAATTTTGCATGCCGCGGCTTCAGGGCACTTGGATTACGATGGACGAGCTGACATTTCTGAAATGCATTAGCAGAGTTTTATTACATTTTCAAAATGTGGGTTCCATGCACTTAAAGTGTAGCTGTTATTCCGACTAACTGTTATCCACCGATACCCCGAACGAGTTTTGTGAATTAAAAAACTACACCAGACTTCTTGTCGGTATGAGGGTCAGTAAATACCGTCTGTGTGTTCATTCTAAAGTGGCCGTTTCCTTTAAGGTGCGTTCAGACAAAGTGTGAAGCATGAAAAGGTCCACTGGCCTGTTTATGCATTCTCTATTTATTCACCACATACAGCTAACGTACCAACAATACAGACGTTAGCTGTAGATAGCAAGGTATGCACTAAAGTGTGTGGAGTGTGCATGTGTTTGTTTTGACTCAGACTGACCTCAAAACTCTCCAGGAACTACTGAATGATTTTCAACTTTGTCTTTGTGCCATTATGCTGCATAGAACAAATCTGCATTGATTCACAGATATTCATGCATTTCCTTTGATTCTGTATTCCACTGCGCCTCATCCAAAACCACACACACACAAAAATAATAATTTTAATGCACTGAAGGTCATTATCACAAATGCACACACTGTATCAAATCTTTAGCACCAAATAAACTATGAAAGAGAAAGATTTTAATCACCTACTGCAGTGGTTGGCAAAATCCTCTAGAGGCATTTTGTAGAGATGTATACAATTAATACAAGAAGTTGGACTGAAACTTTTATATAGAATTAAACCTGGCGTACATTGCACACCCACTCTCACACTCACACACTGAGCTGTCTTACTTGATGGTCTGTAGGAAGCCTACTCTGTCATTGATCTCATCTGGTATGGTGCTGAGGATGCGTTTCAGAGTGCGGGCCCTCTCGTTCAGCTCCTGGAACTCTGGCTCTCGCCTGTCAATCACAAACTCTGAAAACACAAAGACAAAGAGAAAAATCACACACTCCTCAGACCCCAGCGTGTCAATTCACATGCAAATACCTGGAGGGGACACGAGAGCAGAGCCATTAATAATGGTGGTCTGCTGTGCAAATGTATAAAATTAATACGGCATCAAGTATACCTGCGTGAATGTGTGTGTGCGCACTTTAAAGTGACAGTGTTTAGTTTGTTAAGCGATGGCAGGATTAAAGCACAACTTGGGCTGTGCCACACAGGAGGTACATTTAAAATTCATCCAAAGTGTGTGTGTATGCATGTGTGAATTCATTACTACCATCAATCACTGTACACAGCACAAGGAATTCAATTACAGACAGAAACGGAGGAGCATTTGAAAAAGGGGGGAGTGGTTGATTTGTGGAGAAACAGCTCCCCCCAGTGCAGAATGGGTATAATGGAATGTGGGCAAAGGCATCACAGAAACCAAAGCTGGGTTGGTAGTGCATGTGCTGGCAGAAAGTTAATGTCGGATAGTTTAATACAGTATGTCTACATGGCTGCCCTATGTGTCACATCATATTCCCACCATTCACTGAGCATCCTACCGTCCAAGTCATCTGCAGCCATGCGAAGCAGAGACTCTTGATAGTTGATTTTCACGTTCTTCTTCTCCAGTATCTTCAAAACAAAGTCCTGGGTCAGACCTGGACTCTCCTTCTCTGCCTTGAAACACACAGACACACAGCAATCCCAGTCAACCTTGGTCTTTTGTGGCACTAAAATCTATCAAATCTAAAATTCAGCACAAAGCTGATGGTCTAAAATGATTCAAAACGTACAAGTATTGGCACAATTACTACAGGAAAGATGGCAGCTCATCCCAAACCAACTAACAAAAGAAAACTTTTCTTTTTACCTTTATAATGGCTGCTCTCAAGGTCTGTGCTGCTGATGAATTGACTTTCTCCAACTGCAAGTTACAGAACACAGACACACAAACATAAGCCGGTGACTGTAACACAAACACACACCTTTGCTCTTATCATGGCCTCTCTTCTGTCCTGAAATGTAATTTTGCAGACAGCACATACAAGCCAGGAATCCTGCAATATCAAAGGACACTGTGCTATTGTGCTGTGAAAAGCTGTGTTGAGTCTGTCTGTCTGTCTGTAGAACTGAAATCTATTTCATTCCTCTGAGCTGATATTCTGGTATTACAGAGCTCGCCACTACTTCAGACTGTAAGTTCAGTCTGTCAGTTTGCCCTCTGTGTAGTCACATGTGTGTAGCTCTAAAATATAAAGTCCTTTAATCATCAATTTCCTTTCAAACTTAACAAAAAGAACATGAAATATTTTAAAATCGCAAAATAAAAACAAAAAACGACTACACTATCAGGTTCAGGATGAGTAGAAACAATTGTGTTCAGTACAAAGTTGTGTGTAATTTATTTGATTGATTGATCCAGTTGTTTTGTTTTCAAGTATGTATTGACACGTGCACAGCAGTATTCTTTACTGAATGTATTTGTCTTGTCACTTGTGTTGTTTGACTCCTGTGTGTTTATGTTTGTTTGTTTTAGACAGATCAGCCAGAGAATAGAAAACAAGACTTCTATGCTTATCTAATTTTTACAGACATATTTGCGGCTCTGTGAGGTTAAAGGTATACTATGCAGGATTTTTCTCAAAAACAAAAAAGTAATCCCTCTTAATCATCACTCAACCCACTTTTTTTCCTCCACTTTCTTCCTATTTTGCTGTGTTAGGGACGTGTCTGGGCATGGAGCCCCAGATAATAACAATGCAGAGTTGTGGTCGGGACTTTGTAAAAAGGTAGCAACCAGGTAGTAGCAGCACACATATGAAAGGAAGCTACATGTTCACGAACAGTAACCAACAATTCCTGCATAGTGTACCTTTAAGCATGGCAGTGATTTGAGCTGAATATTTCCATCAGCATACTCTCAATAACGATGCAGACGGCATGGTGGTGCAGTGGTTAGCACTGTCGCCTCACAGCAAGAGGTTCCTGTTTCGAACCCAGGTTGGGGGAGCCCCTCAGAGTTTGCATGTTCTCTCTGTGTCAGTGTGGGTTTTCTCCGGGTACTCCAGCTTCCTCCCACAGTCCAAAGACATGCAGGTTAATTGGTGACTCTGAATTGGCCGTAGATGTGAGTGTGAATGGTTGTCTGTCTTTATGTGTCAGCCCTGTGATAGTCTGGCGACCTATCCAGGGTGTACCCCGCCTCTCACCCATTGTCAACTGGGATAGGCTCCCTGACAGGATTAGCTGTTAAGCTCAACTCAACTTTACTTATATAGCGCCTTTCATACAAACATGCCTTATACAAAGTTCTTCACATAGCAAACTCAAAAGAACATAGACACAATTTAAGGATTAACATATACAACTACACATGAAGTATTGCAAGACTAGGACATTACAACAAAACAATAAAATACATACAAAAAAATACAAGATAACTGTATATAAAAATGTAGAGAATAAAAACTAATAAATAATATAGAGTAATAAATAACAACATGGACAAAATAAGGTCAAAACCAATGATTAAAGCTTAGAACTCCAAATTAAAAAGACAGGTCTTTAATTTACGTTTCAAAATACCGCAGGAGCTCACCATTCTAATATCCAGAGGCAGTGAGTTCCACAATTTAGGGCCATAAAACTGAAAAGCACTCTCAACACTACTTTTATGGGACACATGAGGAACATTTAAAAGTAAAGCAGTGGAGGACCTTAGTGATCTGGCTGGAGCATAAAATGAAAATAAATCTCTGATGAATGGAGGGACAAGGTCATTTAAAGCTTTATAAACAAGTAAATTAACTTAAAAATCAATTCTAAAACATACAAGTCGTCAGTGTAGTGACTTAAGCAGTGGGGTAATGTGATCCATTATCTGTGTTTAAATTAACATTCTGGCTGCTGAACTAAATGTAGTTTCTTTTATGGACTTTTTGGGTATTCCAGTGAAAAGGAAATTGCAATAGCCTAAATGACTGGTAATAAAAGCCTGAGTGAGTATTGCAGCATCTTTTTAGGTTATAAAGGTCTGACTTTATGTACGTAAAACAAAAAAAGAATGCTTTAATGACCTTGTTAAAATGCAAAGTAAAATTTGAATCTGTGTCTAAAACCACTCCAAATTTCATAACACTAGTTTTAATGTGCTTGCTAAGGCAGCTAAATACTGAGTGCAGTTTTTCTCTTGCTGCTTTGGGTCCAGTTAAAATAATCTCAGTTTCTTCCTCATTTAGCTTTAAAAGTTTTTACTCATCCATACATTAATGTTAGCTAAACAGGAAACGAGAGCATGCAGTGCATTAGGGGCATCCGGTGCGACAGAGGTAACAGAGATGTATAATTGTGTGTCATCAGTGTAAAAGTGATAACTGATGTGGTGGCAGCTCAAAATGTTTCCAAGTTGAAACATATACAAAGAAACCAAACTGGGCCAAGAATGCTTCCTTGAGGAATACCACAAGTCTCATATGAGCACCCAGCCTGCCAAAAAGACTGTCTATCAGTTAAATATGACTTAAACCAAGCTAAAACACCATCAAAAAAACCAACCTACTACGAAAATGTAGATTAGTAATGAGTCTGTAATTGTTTTAATCCGAGTAATCCAGACTGGATTTCTAGTGCAAATGCGCACAAATAGCCCTCCACACACTGACCACTAATCGGATGATCAGGGGTTCAATCCCCAGCTCCTCCAGTCCTCTTGTTGAAGTATCCTTGAGCAAGATACTGAACCCAAATTGCTCCCAATTGGTGTGTAAGTGTGTTAAAAACCTTGTATGGTAGCCTCTGCGACCAGTGTATGAATACATATGTGACTAGGTGAATGTGACTTGTGGTTTAAAAAGCGCTTTGAGTGGTCAGAAGACTAGAAAGGCACTATACAAGTGCAGGTCCATTACATACACACACACACACACTTGATCTCCATGCCAAGTTTCAATTAACTAGGGCAAAAACTGTGGCTGCCAGGGTTGGGAAACTTTTTGTAGACTGACCGACAGACTGACAGAGTGAGCTATAGAGCTGCTGGTCACAGATACAAAGTATACGTACCTTTTTATGTCTCCTCTTTACTCCACTTTTCTTCCCTCTTCAAAAACAAGCACACTCTCTTGTCTGGTCTCTCTTTCTCCGTCGGGTTGAAGCCCCCCCGGAGAACTTCCGCTGTGTTGACTGGTTATGCAGTGTTTTTCTGTTGCATTTGTTTTCAGTGTTTGTGTTTTTGCCTCTGCATCGTTTGTTACTTTACTTGTTTTGGCTTTCTGCAGCATTTCTTTTAATTTGCAGCTCATTTCTGTTGTTTAAGATGTTTTGGATTTCTGTCTGTGTTTTTGAATTGACATTGATTCTGAAGCTGCAGCAACTTTCTCCTAATGAAAATGTTTTGGGCCTTTGTCGGCCACTGTTCAAATACACACCACATAACGTCAATGACAGCAAATATCCTCGCTCGCCCTTCTTCCTTGTTGTTAAGTGAACATTAACAAGGAACACTGAACATCTACTGTTCCCTTATCTCTATTTAGTTGCATCATAAACATCTGAACCTTGCACAGAATCTCATTCAGCTAACCTCCAACAGCATTTCTTTAAACACACATTACACCCTCTTCTACTTGACCTCAATTTACTACAAATCACATCCACATTTTTTTTTTACTTCAACTGAAACTCTGCATTCTTTACCTGGTTAAAGACGGGGAACATCACAGTGTAGAGAGCCATAGAGACTGCTGAGGCTCTGTCGGCTTCATTCTTCATGTCCTCCATGGTCATCCTTGACCAATCAATGGTCCTTTGTGTATGTGCTTGTCCACCGATGCCAGTTTCACCTCATTCAATCAGTCACAGAGGCTGACAGAATGGGAACAGACAAGGACCTGAAGAAGAAGACAAAGAAAGCAGGACAGGTGAACAAGAAGGAAGAGATGGACAGCTGCAGATGAAAATAACTGGCAGTGCAATTAAATTTGCACCATGGTTAAAATCAGGACTCAATTCGACCAATTTAATTTGGTGTATTTAAATGCGCTCAAATTGGAAAGAGGAGACGTAAAATTTGGTTATGAAATAAAGTCATAAAATCCATTTCATAATAATTCCAACAATGCACCAGCTTTATTCCTTCACATAACATGTCATAAAATCCCGTGTGAACCACTTCCCAGAAAGCCTTTCAGTCACAGACATGATCATCACATAACAGCCGTACTGCCGAGGAGTGTGAGCTTTACTGTCCCACTGGGTGCAATGGTAACAAACTGGCATGAGTCATACCTGAATGAGGAACACCCTCTCCAATATTACTGCTGCAATAAAAATATCACTGTGATAAATACAGAACCTTGGCGTACACTGTCAGTGATTTTTCTTCCTCAACCCTGTCATGAGGAACCAGTGACTGCTGCTGGTTAAAATAAGAGTAAAAGTTTCTATGATGTCATCTGAATACCTTGATATCTCTTTCTGTCTCTATCTGACACCACCAAGACCTGTTCTTCCTCTGCCATTGTTTGTTGGGTGACACTTTTAAAGCATTCAATATGACGTCTGTCTTCATTCAACTCATCACACACAACAGATCATTTATCGCAGGGCAGAGTCACTGACTAACATACCAGGTCTGTCTTCAAGTGTGTGCCTGAACATTCAAGAATCCAGTGAGTCATCATATAAAGACCTGACAGCAACTACAGTTCGCTGCTCTGCACTGGCTCTCTGTATCGTTTAGATTTGATTTGTATACAAAGCCCTACATATAGGACCAAGCTACATTGTTATCTCCCTTTTTAACTATTTGCCTCCAAAAACACTGCAATCATCTGCTGCTAGTTTATTGGTTATTCCCAACAACAGCCGGAAGAGTACATCAAATACGTAGCCTATACACAGCATTTTAAAAAAGTTTTTAACATTTTGTCAACTGCGTCTACGGCCTGGCATTTTTTCCTCTGAATGCTGTTGGGGTGATGTCTGAATGAACCTCAGCTGTGGTGGCTAGTGTTGAACCTCCCTAGCGAGGGTAGCTATGGACTCCAAATCCAAAAATAAAAAAGTCTCAGAGAAAAAATAGAGATGGGTGGACAGATTCATTTGCTTTAACCACCAACTCTTACTAAATTTACAGAAATAGCTCACTGCTAACTAGGGCTGCAGCTAACAATTATTTTCATTGTCAACTAACCTGTCGATTATTTCTTCGATTAGTCGACTAATCATTTTATCAAAAAATGTGTTAAAATGTTGAAAAATGTCGGTCTGTCTCTCCCAAACCCCAAAATTATGTCATCTAATGTCTTGTTTCGTACTCACGCCAAAGGGTTTTAGTTCACCGTCATGGGAGTGTGTGTGAGGCTGCCAATATTTGAACATAAGAAGCTGCAATAGGAATATTTTAGGGTACTTTTATAGTACTTTTCTAATCGTGGCAGCCCTACTGCTAACCAGCCATTTTGTGCTAAAACATATTAATGAATGCTTATTTCGACCTATTAGTAATGCTGAGAGGCTATTTTAGATGCGACAGTCTGTGTTACCCCCCTGATTAGACTCTTGATTTGCAGCTCCACACAAAAACAAATTTTTGGTCAAAAATGGCTCTTTTCATAGTAAAAGTTCCTAACCCTGCTCTAAACAGAGAAAAAAGGCAGGGATACAATTATCAGACAATCCTTTTTGAATCCATATTTCTTAATGATGCATCTGTGCATAACAAAGCTTGCCCCAGGTAAATATTTCGCCTATCAAACACAGGAGTAACTAATAAGCAGAATGACTGCATTATATTTAGGTGTGCCACATGGCGCTCTGTTAGGCCCACTGTGCATGCTGACTCACCTGAATAAAATAGGAATATAGATTGGTTTTGTTAGTTACACCTGTGATTAACCTGCCTTGACAAGTCAAAATATCTGCCAGGACAACTTTTTGAGTCGCCACAGCAGCAAATGAAGCTCTAGTGAAAGTTCAGTCGGGAAAATGATACTTTCCATGCTCAGGCTGTAAGTTTCTTTCTCGCCCTGCCATTCACTCCTTGCACGCATGCTTGCTCACTATCTCTAGGTGTCACTGTCTGGGTAGAGGGATTGATTCATCAGCTGTTTTCATCTGATTCACAATCAATCTTCTCTGTCAGCCTATTATTTTACTGCTCCTCATTTTAAATATGTTTTTTTCTCTGCTGTAGTTCTTCCTTGCCCCAACTCCCCATCACCACCTAGTCTTTATGGATTCATCTGCCTCAGAGTCATCAGCCAACACCACCAGTGTCTGCTGCTCAGATGTCCCTGAATCACAAAATATCTCCCTCTGGTGTTCAAGCGCCTAAGACCTCTATTAAATCTTAATCTGTACACTCATGTTCTTTAGTAAGTATTATCTTTACTCCATTATTTTATCTCTCCTGATTGAAATGGCTCAAAGTTCACAACAACAATTTTTAATGACTTAGCATCTAGCTGAGTTCAAAGCCAACATGGCACTCAGAGCTCTCTAAAACAATCCACTGATAAGATTACAGGCATAAGTCATTGTGACATGTACAAGCCAAGCGCCATAATTTTTCTGTGGTGGCATTTGTGAAACAAACTTTCTTGCTTCTTCCTGAAATTTGACAGTGAAGTAACTGAGGTTGGTTCTCTGTTTGACAGCTGGGACAGTCTTCACTTTTCCCATGATCACTGAACACACCACCTTTGTGGCAGTGATGCCAGGTGATGTCACAGTTTATCACTTTCAAACACTTAAAAACTAAACCCTCTGGTGGAAAGAGGTCACAGCTGATACACGACACTTACCTGTGGTGAGGTTGTCGCCTATAAAGAGTAGAGAAAGAGGTGTTTAGTGTTTTAGAAAGCGAGTAACACACACAGGTATCGTTAACGCGCTGTCATGAGATTAGCAGTTCAAAGCAGGTGCTCACCTCCGTCTGTAGTTCACCGGCGCTGTGTCGCTAATGTCCGGTGATGAAACAGCGGGAATATAAAAGACACGATAACAACACACAGGTGCTGCTGCTGCTGTTTCCCTTCAGTTACGCCTCCTTTTATGGTTTGAGTCTCATTCAGGAAGTTTTGTGCCAGACAAAGCTGGAGCTGAGAGCTGAGAGCCGGGTGGGCGGTGTTAAGAGCTGAGCGTTGGTATCACACGAGAGGCTGGTTGTAGTTCTTTCGGTGAGTCTCCGTCATGCATCGTCACTGTAATGGCCACCACAATGGACTGCAAGTCCCAAAAAGATACAGGTGGTGTATTTTTTAATGTCAACTTTATTGAACAGAGTGATTAAAACAAAGTCAGATAATAGCGAGCAGAAAATCTCAGAGACAAGTGTCACACTGAAATTAAACAATAAAAAAAAAAAAATAACGAACGAAGAGACAGCATTTAAGATCAATTAGCATAGTAGACAAATTACCAAACTGCAGAATAAACTGATGTATGGTCGATTTACTTTTCTTGTTAAAAACAAAACAACCAAAAAAACAACTGAGGGCATTCAATTTATTATCATTGCTTTCGAAGTAAAAAAAATAACATCTTTGATACTAAACCTCACAGAGTGATCAGTATTCCTCAAATATATATATTTGCACTTGTTAGACACTGCATATCAGTGCACTGAGATTTGTTTCAAACTGTAAAGCCCTCACTCATCACTGCATACTTTATTCCAGGGCTGGTTGACCTTCTTTGACCTTTCTTTTTTTAGTTAATTTAATTTTATCTTTCCCTGAGGGGAAATTCAATTTTTTCACTCCGTTGTCATGCACAAAGTGGAGAGATGTCAGAGTGAGGGGGCTGCCTTGCTCAAGGGCGCCCTGGCAGCCACCAGTCCACGCTCCGTATTTGGTCCAGACGGGGACTTGAACTGGCGACCCTCCGGTTCCCAACCCAGGTCCCTATGGACTGAGCTAGTCACTGGTATTTGTTCATTTATAAAGCGATACTAGGTGAACTCCCTTCATACATTTGTACTTTGATTGAACAGAGATCTGACTGTAGCTATACTCTGAGATCTCTAGTTATGTTGTCTGTTCCTGGTGCACGGACTGAGCTGGGCAAGAAAGCTTTTATGTGCTCTGCTCCTCTCACTTGGAATAAACTTCAAAAATATTTGTAACTGCGTGAACTGGTCTCTCTGCCTGGCTTTAAAGCCTTCATGTGTACAAGGATGAATGAGTCAAATGGGTCTTGTCATTGTGCGTGTAGGTGTTTTAATATTTCTACATTTTACTGTATGGCTTTTGTGATTTTCATTGTGTGGTTGTTTGGCCATAACTTTTTGTATGCTGCTGTCTGGGCCAGTGATTGTTGATCTCAGCGGGACTTACCTGGTTAAATATGGGTTGAATAAATAAATATTCCCAAATCTTTCAAAAACTGTATAGAATGTAAACAACTATAATACAAACGTACCAGTGTTTCAGGTTCGTTGTTGCAAAATGTACATTTTTCATCTAATTCAGCAAATCTTGACACCATTATGTTAGAAGGGTAGACATTGTACAAGATTTCAAAATGAATCTTTCAAAGACACATATTTCCAAACTGATTTGTGAGTGACCGTGAGTTTTTCTTTTTAGAAGACAAGCTTTGTCTCATATGTTTAGCAACCTGAACGTCAACCTCAGCTCCATCCTCAACTTTATTTTGTTACTGGAGGACAATTAGTTGCACAGCAAGGAAAAAAACACAGAAAAAGACAAAAGTGAACATATATAAATACTCAATAATTGTGGGGAGAACCAAATATATTAAGCAGAAACAATGAAAAAACAGTGGATACCTGAATACAGCCATTGCTATGTTTAAAAACATGAAGTGCATAGTGACCCTGCAAGATGGCTAAGATGGATTACAGGATCAACAATAATAACAGTAATAACAGGGTATCATTACTGTTAGTATTATTATTATATTGCTTTTATCGTTATGATCATGTTTATCTTCTTTTTTTGATTTGATTTTCACTGTGAGTGCTGTTTTTAAAGTGCTATATAAATAAAGTTCACTTGACATTTTGAATTTTGAATTTCTATCCCATTTATGAATAACACAGTAGGTATATTTTGGTAAAACATATGTTTTTGTTTGGTTGAAACGGTAGGTGTTATAAACTGTATTCAGCCTCCACCTTTTTCAGACTACTTTATTGTAATGTTTTGCACTGTACTTTTTAAGCATCTGTCATTTTCTGTGATAGGCTGTGACTTAATTTACATGAATTTGTAGATGAATACATGTTTGTTTTTTTTAATTAATTAATTGGCATAAACCTGTGGGAATGGCCTCAATCACAGATCCAAATTCTCTGTAGTCACAGGGTGGTTTATTTTAACCCCTGCCTGGGGCACTTTCAGAGCTACACAAGAGCAGTATTACGTCTAGAAAGCACAAACTGTGTGTGTGTGTTAACAGTTTCTGATCCAATTCAGTCTTCAGTGATATATTAAATATATATTTAGAGTTAAAATAACAGCAAATTAATGAGCGCACCATGAGATTAACCGATGCACTGTAGGACAAGATGGTTCTCTACCAATGAGCGATACACATACACACAGTATCAAGAATATTTCATATAATTGCAGCGGTCAGAGCCTGTTATACGCTTTATATGTGTTACTTCGTTACTTACTATGCTGAGGAGGCTTATTTAATCTGTAATAAAGCCGCCAGGTCAACATAAAGCCGCCCTAAGGAGGACCGACGCTCTTGGGTTAAGCAAACACGGAAGCAGGAAGTGGGGATTTCTCTCTCTTCACCTGGCTACTCTTTGGTCGACGTTCATTGGACCAATGGACGCGGAGGGGGCGGGGTCTGCGGCAAATGAACAAGCAGCGAGCTGCGGCGCTGGAGGAGAGCAGCAGAGAGAGACCGCACACATCCATCCATCATACCTAACACCGCTTATCGGTAAGAGCCGTTTTTATGCAATAACCTACAACTGGTCCAGTCACACAGGCTGCACTGGTTTATCCGAATGGCATGATGGGATAATAAACCTTAACTGCTCAGCTTCTGTAAGATATAAAAATAATTGGGGCTATTTCTGAGTTTGTGTCTAGAATTGTTTTTTATGTAGGTGTGGGAATGTGTTGGTGTCATAGGATTATTTTTATGGACTAGTATAAAAGGATTATGATGCTATAATCAACATGTGTGGGCTTTTAATAAGGGGGCGGGTGGAGACGCACATTGGAGCCAAACATATTTCTCCAAGCCTATTGATGAAAGCCGTTTAACCGTGTGTCCACCATCCACTGCTGCTTATTTTTTTATCGCTTGGTTTACGATTGCATTGCTTGTTTTTGTTTGTTTGTTTGTGATATTCTCCACTGACAACATGCCCAGGCGTTGCAGTGTGGTTCTTGTCCTTGAAATACAGGCAAAGGCGCAGTGAGTGAATGTGTGTGAATTAACGAGGCAGATTGTAGTAGCCTGGTCCTACCCTATCCCCACCCCGCATACACACACATACACACACACACGCACACTTGTTATTCCCTCATGCAGGTCTGTGTATGTGTGTGTGCTCACGGTGGTTTGGGTGGAAATCCATGTAGTAACCTGCAGATTCAGCTCAGATATCTAAGAGAGAAACAAAATCCATCTCCTTTAATTCAATGTAATTATATGTAAATATGACATTGCACCCCCTGGATAAATCATTGGAATTTAATGTAAAGGGGGCGAGACAAGAAAAAACAATTTAGTGTCTCCTCCTTCTCATGCCTCATTCTCTCAATCCACCTATGATCTCTTTATCTCTGCAACTAAGATAATGACCTCCTAAATCCTCATTTGGCAGCAGAGTTTCAGCAGCTCCATATTCAGAAAAGCAGCATCCCTTTCAGTCATAATCTCAATGAATTAATCCCATATGCATCTGAATTACTGGTTAATCTCTTCTGATATCCTGCTGTTTCCTCACCATCCCTTCCTATGGTGTTAGCGCTGTGTGTGTGTGTGTGTGTTCTGCCTGTTCCCACCGAACGCTGCATTAATTGCATTTCAATAATTAAATGTCTTTCAAATCAGTCTGGCGAAACAAAATGAGGGAAGGGAGAAGCAACTGAGTGAGTCTGAACGCCCTGCGCACAGCCTGTGCATGTGTGTGACTGCCAAGCATAACCTTGTTTGCGTGCATGAGTGTGTGTGTGTGCAGGAGTGTTGACGCTTTTCTGTCAGTTACATATTCTGCTGCGAGAATAAGAGGAAATTTGCAATAAGTACTGCAGTTGACTACAGATACGTCATCTCAGGCTCAACTGAAACCTGTTATTTGATGCAGTGTGAGGTGGGGGGGGGATAAAATTTAATCTGTCTTTGTCCTCCTGAAATATATTTATGCTCGTGGTTACTGAATCTGAATTTACTAGAAATGCAGTGGCTGGCAGTGATTGGTGTGAAAAACTCTTCCAGAAATGGGATTCATCCACATGAGAAGCACATAAAACACAGCACAGCAGTTTAAGTTATGTAATACATTTACAGTATATGATTAAAAACATAAAGAGAAGTGGGTTAACTACACTCCAGTAGTTTGTCTTCTGCCTTTTTTCCCACTTTTCCCTTCACTTTCCAAACAGACGCACACACTGAGGCGCAGCACCTGCACATACGCACTCAGGCAGCAGGTTTGTCCCCCCCGTACATTCTGCTGCAGCAAAGACACAGGGGATTAGTTTATACCTGGCCAGATAGGAGGATGAGAGCAGGGAGAGATTCAGAGAGGAAAGAGGTCAGGAGTTATATCAGGGAGTCGCAGAGAGCAGAGAGAGGACATCAAACGAATGGAAATGAATTGTTTATTTAAATGAATGCACCAAACTGAGTGGCTGTATTGTTAAAACAAAGCTATAGAATCTACTTAATAAATGTGAGGTGACAATTTGCACTCAGTTTTTTTTTGAGAAGCTTTCATCTCATGTCTTGAGTAAAGACTTATCTGAATTTAACAGCTATGACACACTCAAACGTCCTAGGTAAATTTATTAATTCATTCATTCATTTTCAGTGACCACTTATCCAGTTAGGGGTCACGGTGAGGCTGGAGCCTATCTAAGCTGTCACTGGGCGAGAGGCAGGGTTCACCCTGGACAGGTCGCCAGACTATCACAGGGCTGACACATAGAGACAGACAACCATACACACTCACATTCACACATACAGACAATTTAGAGTCACCAATTAACCTGCATGTCTTTGGACTGTGGGAGGAAGCTGGAGCACCTGGAGAAAACCCACACTGACACGGGGCGAACATGCAAACTCCCTCTCCCACTCCTAGTTCCTCTGAGAAACAGAGACCATGAGGAGTATGCAGTGTTTGAATGCAGCTCAACAGTCTCTGGTCCCACGGATGAAACTGACTTTGGCCTTGTTGCATGGGTGCTGACACATGCGCGCATTGCAGTGCAGGGATTGTACGGTATATCCTGGAGTAGCAGTAGCGGTTATTACCGTTAACAAATAAGTAGATTAGGTTTAATTTACCCATTATCAATTATTTTACTTGCTGACTAATATACTAAGTTAAAATTAAAATGATATATATGTGTTTTATTTACCAACCTACAAAATCCTTTTGTATTCGTCATCTTGCTCAAACTCCATGGCTCAAATACAAAATCCGAGGTTTCTACCATTTTTTGTTCTCCGTTAAAGGGGGGAGTTTTTCCTGTGAGGGTCCTAAGGACAGAGGGATGTCGTATGCTGTAAAGCCCTCTGAGGCAAAAAGTAATTTGTGATATTGGGCTTTATATAAAAAACTGAATTGAATTTTACAGTGCAACTAATTTGGTATTCAAATAATCAGCTTAGTGCACTTTTTAAGGAGAAAAAAAATTGAATATTTTCTGGATTATTTACTCCTCAATGACAGGAAACTGAATATCTTTGGGTTGCGGACAAAACGTGATTTCGTGATTTATGGAAATGCTTTTTGACATTTTCCAACATTTTCTGACATTTTAAAGACCACATTAAACAACTTATCGATTAATCAAGCGCATAATCTACAGATGAATCTGCAATAAGATAAAAAAACCAATTGCAGCCCTCTAAAATAAAGAGAACATTATCTGATAAATTCTGCCAAGCTACTGGTTTACTCTTTAATATTTAAAAACAATCATTTTGAAACAGTACTTCTTTTGGAGTTGGTATTATACTTGTCTTCAAAACATTATAGAGATTATACAAATTTAAGGGAACTTCTTCGCTCTGTGCAGCTCACAGCAACTCTCTGGTTCACACACATGCACACACACATGCAACCTGGTATCGATCTGCAGATTGACTGATGGCACTGAGGACTGGGGGCTGAGTGAAGACGAGGACGGTGGCGAGGACAGAGACAGATCTCTCTGAGCAGGACAGTGAGATGGTTAAAGAGATTTGGTAATACCCATATTTTCCCCTCGCTCAAACTCCACGGCTCAAATACCAAATCAATTTGAATTACTCTCCTAATTGTCTCACTTGTCACCGTCATTGTCTCTTTCTATCTCTTCTCAATTTTCACACCTGTTCGCCGGCTAACCCTCCGCCCTCCCCCCGAAGTGAGCAAAATAATTTCAACAGTTCAGTTTGTGAGTGATTCAAACACTTTTATTATCACCCTGCCGTCTCTGCTCTCTCCGTCTCCATCTCACCTGGCTATCACTTCTTATTCGGCGTCATCCGCCTCGTCTCGATCTTTACACCCCCATCGAACACACACGCGCGTACGTGCACGTCTCCCCCATAGGACTAGTTGATAGTGACCTTTCCTGTGCTCCAGTGTCTCCCCGGTCTTTAGTCCATTTGAAAAAGCCTCCAGTCTTTTCACTTTTACCACTGACCCCAAATAGAGGCCGATCCAATTACAGCTCAAACCTCCTAACTGTGCTCCCACAGCGCCATAGCTGCTAGTGTGTGTGTGTGTGTGTGTGTGTGTGTGTGTGTGTGTGTTTTTCTGATATAGAGAAAGAAAAGAGACACTGTTGAGTGTGACTTGGCAGAGTGTGGGGAGCAGTCAACCATCTTGCCATGCCATGCAGGGGGTCGTTAGATATCATTGGCTCCGAGTCAAAGCTGGTGTCTTCGTGGAAGCTGCTTCCATTCAGCTTTTCAGTGCTCTTCCTGTCCCCCTTATTCGCCTCTCGTTTGCTAATGTCCAACCCATGTGTCGTCTTTGTTTTTGTTGGTTTCTGTCTCGTCTTTTTGTTCCTTCTCTCTCTCAGTGTATTAAACTGTCTTTATACCTCTTTATCGCTCTGTGAGTGTGTGTGTGTGTGTGTGTGTCCCTCTGGGTGTCTCTGTTAGCAGGGATTAATAAAGGGTTGTTAACCTCTGTTTGCCCTCTGTGGAGTGTACAGTGAGCATCCTGGGACTTCAGGCAGGGTCCGTAGCACGTTGTGTCATTTTCTAACAAGCTGCTGTGGTAAGGATGAGCTGTAGGTGAGGTGTTTGATCTGCCACAGGGACGAATATAAACTGCAGGGGTAGAATTTCTTTGTTTAATGGGTTGTTTCTGTAAGTTTAGCAGATGCTAATGATCTATGGCTACACCCAGAGCAAACACCAGAAACCCCATGTATCGTGCCATTGCTGTGAGGGTGTGACTGAAACCCGGAAATACAGGAGGGCACTTTACAAATGAAACAGTCCCTCCACTACTCATGACACTGTAGAAGTTTTAGCTCATCAGGGTTTCTCTCTGCACAGCAGCATGTATCTCTTGTTGGCTTCTCAATTACAGAATAAATAATAATCTATAAAACATTTCACACTTAATTATAATTTCCTATGCACGAGGAAATTGAATTTATCGAATTGGCCACTTAACAAATGGAATGCTGTAAATGAGCCAATCCTGCAGTTGCTGGAGAGACAGTTTCTACTTATAAGATGATGCTCAGTGTTTCCCCTCGGGTTTTACTGGCCTGTGGAATTTGATCTGTTTGCAACCGAAGGTAAGGTAAAACTTTAAAGTCCCCGAGGGGCAATTTGAGATACAGACAGTCATGAGTACAACTAAACAGACAATGCGTAACACACAGAATCCAGTATCACACACTGTCAGGGGTAAATCATGGACAAATAGTGGTCACTGCTGGTTAAGATAAGGGACAGCAGACGGGACAAAGGACAATCTGAGTGGAGTGGATCCTGAGGAGGAAGCACCGGTTAGCCCCGGTTTCACCACAGGCAGATTCACTCGCTACGGGGGTGAGAAAATAAAACCCGAACAGCCAATCAGAGTGATCTCTCTCACCGACAAGCTCCACCATTGATTCAACATGCGCAATCGACTGAAAAGCCGCCAACGCCGAAGTACTGACGGTGCGGGACACACCATAAAAACTAGTGCGACAGACGCTCACCGACTTTGGTCGACGGCCGACTGTCGGCTTGGTGTGTCATTATTCATTAATCATTAATAATTACAGGAAAGGTAAAAAATGAGTATTGAAAATGAGTATGCAGTATTGTCACATAACTTTATCTCAAGATGACTTCCTCCAGCTAAAAAAGCAATTTCTAGCCTCACAGTTCTACTCAACACATCATCACCATTCAGTCCGCTGATGTGTCGCTATCCGCCGCAGCAAGAAGTGTCATCACGTCCTTCAGCAAGAAGAGCGTGTATTTCCTATTCATATTTCTATGGGCTGCAGCTCAGATTGTGTTTTCTTTTTACACAAATACTGGGTATCGTGCACCCCGGTGAAATATCATAAAGGTATGAAAAAACAAAACTTTGGTATTTTTTATTATATACAGATATTCAGCAACGATTGCTGAGTAACATGTATGTTGATGTTATTCAGTGTCACGTGTCTGATTATGTAATGAGATGATATGTGGACGATCGCGTGCACTGGGGCCCACCGTAACCACCTTACACCACTGCGCCCAATCCCACTGTGGTGTGAATCACAGTAGGGAGCATATAGATATCCATTGTTGGCTGATTACCTTTATCAGCCTCACTTGTTTTATTCCTTCAGCATCACCTCCACCAATGTCAAATCTGCACTGCTGGTCACAGCGATAGTCCTTTTGCACAGCAAACATTTTGACATTATCACAGCAGGATAACACTGAGTGTAAATAATAAAATTAATCACGGATGGATCGGAGCCAGAGCCTCGTTAGTGTGACACTAGCTGCAAAATTGACAGTCGCCAGTTTTTAAATTACAGTCACCTTGGGTGTGCAGATACAAAGATGGCCTAGTTTACTGTTGTTTTGATCTTCAGGCTTTTTTGGCTTTGGAGCCTGGTTATACATTTTATTTTAAGATTTACACTTTAATTAAAAAATAATTCACTGAAGTTTATTTGCTGACACATTGCACGTTTTATATTCAAAATAGAAATACCTGTGTGAGGCTGTAGTTGTTGCTTTAGGGGAGCGGTTGCGTACTGCTTTTGAAGATGTTAAACCTTAGAGGAATTTATTTAAATGATGAATATGCACAGTTTAAAATATCATAACCTCTACAAAATTGTGTTGAAGAAGAAGTTAACTTACCTTTAAAATGGTACAGTAGTGGAATTTTAATCAGAATAGTTTAGAATTATAATTTCTAAATAGATGAAAGGTGAAACCTATATGAGACACAGTAGCCATTTAGTCACGTAGCTGCTGTTGCCTGGTTGCCACAGAAGTGCAAATAGGGGGCAAGAGCAGAACGTACAGCTTGATTGATGGGTTGTATCCACTTTATTGGGCCCAGTAATGAAAGTCCCCAGCCGCCATAGGAGTTTAGTGCTTCCTTTTTCCTAGACTCCAGTGGAGTTAAAGGCTCTACCCAGTGGTGGGCTTTATTGCAGCCTCCTTGTGTAAATCTTGTTGCTCCGTCTTGGGAGTTTCCACATCAGCGGGTGAGCAATAGGTGAGAGACGGGTGTCTAATCAAACTGGGGAAAAATGTTAGACATTCAGGCATGAGTGATTTGAGATTAATGATGTAGGTTTAATCATTTTCAGTTTGAGCGTGTTTCACTCGGTTCAAGACCAGAACAATATGTAAAGAGCGGCTGCGATGGCGCCTCCAAGGAAAACTTGAAACTCATGAATGATAATCAGACTCCATTATCTCTGTGCTGCAGAGCCCTTTATAAGTTCGACATCCTCATGGTGCCAGATTACTTTGCCGTTTTTAACAGAGCGTCCGTCGCAGAAATTCAAGGTTTTTTGGGGCCAGAGATAATCACACACATCGTTCTCTGCAGTTTATTCCCAGAGGGATCGGCCTTCATGAAATGGGATGTTAGCATTTGCACAGACTTCGTCAAAGCGCCCATGAGCTTCTGCAGTTTGGAAGTGTACTCAGAGCCTAAGTGAACAAGTGTGCTGTGATTTGAGCTGGAGCAGAGAATTGGGTTAAAGAGGGAGATACTGTTGGGGGACTTTGCAGCCGCTCCACTGCGATCGCTTCCAGAGGAAAGAAGAAGAGGAGCGGGAGCTTGACTTGTTTTTTGCAAAATTACTGAGTGCAGTCAGTGTACTGCATGTGTGTCTGGGGAGAGAGTGAGTGTGTGTGTGTGTTTGAACCAGACAATGTCAGGGAGTGCAGTGAGTGACAGAACTGGAGCTGGTGTGAAGAGTTCTTGCAAAGAGAGAGGTTAGTCAGAAACTGCTGAGTAGTGTGTAAAAAAAAAAAAAAAAAAGGAAAGAGAGTTTATCTGCCTATATGGAAGGAGGAAGATATCTTTAAAGGGTAAAAAGTCTCTCTGTCAGCTCTGCAAAACGAAAAATGTCCATCACTTGCAGTTGCCTTGGTAACCTTGGCTTGGAAGTGTACGTGGAAACGTGTACTTCAAAGTGTGTGTGTGTGTGTGTGTGTGTGTGTGTGTGTGTGCCTGTGGATTTGAACCGTGAATGAGGATGCCCATGTTTAATAAATTCCACTGGCCTCCGAAGCATGCCGTCTCAAGGTGTTGGGTTTAAATGGCAGTAAGGATTAACGTACGCGCCGTGGATTTGGGTGACGTCACATTTTAATTGTGGAAATGTCAACTGCCGATCTATTCTGTCTGAGAATTAGGATTACACAGAGAGATTAGAGGCTGCTTTTAAAGGCCAGCGAGTTTAATTGCACGGAATTAATCAAGTTGTCAGGATTAAACTCTTGCAACTTAAACCACGAGAGATCTTCTGACTTATTCGGTTCTTTAAGTCACGAGAGACCATTTTATAGCCGAGTGTTGGGTTTCCTCGCTTACCTGGGAGGCATGCTGAGAACCCCACCTGAGTAGATTGGAGCCAAAGTTTGGCTCAAAGTCGTCAGTGGCCACAGACAAGGTGCCACAACTCAAAAGGTCAGAACGGTGTCACCGTTACAAGTAACGGCCAGCCACCCATGGTGTTATTATCCACTCACACATGCACACTCGCACGCAGACACACACAGGTGCACACACAATGATGCTCCACACTACTTTCCCTGGCTTAACTGCATGGCTGGGTCTTTCCTTACAGAAAGCGGGGCTGTCTGTCTCAGAAAAGTTCAGCTCCCACAGCTCAGAAGGTCAGGAACATTACCTCCATTTACATCTCTGCCAGCCGCCCCCTCCTTTCCCTCAGCCTTTCTTACTCTCCCTGGATCTCTCTCGCTCTCTCCTCAGTGTCTGACGCACGACATGTGAGAGCAGGTGAACACACGTGACTCACCGTTTATTAACCAGGTTTGTGCCTTTGTGTGTCATTTGATTTTTCTGTTAAAATCTATTTAAAGTTGTGCATCATTAATGCAGCAAGCTGGTTTCCAAGGCTTAAACCACATCTTCCTGCCTGTTACCTTGATGGAGTCAAATCTAGCCAAGATAATATGATCAGATTAAATATCTTACATTTTACCAATCATAAGGACCTAATCAATATGTCAGTAGATGCACTGAACAATAGGCTGGTGTTATTCTACACTTCTGTCAACAAATTCCACGAGTCAGAAGTCACCCTATTGTATCTATCAGACAAATTGTTTGCATATTTGCGTACTTGGTAAACAAAATGTCGTGTGAAGAAACTCTGTAAACCGAAATGGATTTCCATTTTCTGACTCAAGCAGACGCAAATCCAGTGTGGAGTTTGGTCAGTGCCGTGCTTGTCAGAAGCAGTTTGTCAGAATACTTACAGATGGAGAACAAACAAGATGAGGTGGTGACTGTCAGTTTAGAGGGACATTTAGTGGAAGTGACATGTGGCGCTGGTGTTTTGCAAGAGAATGAGGAATGAAACCCTTAAATCTTATGACCTAGATGCAGTTCTTGTAAAATGTAGGCAGGGCTGGCGAGCCATTCGATTAGGATATGTTACTGTAAAGGTCCAGTGTGTAGGATTGAGGGGCATCTATTGGCAGAAATGGTGTGTAATATTCATGATTGTGTTTTCATTAGTTTAGAATCACCTGACAATAAGAATCATGGCCCTTTGCTGCATGTCGTTCCCTCTCTCTCCATCGTTCTCACCTGTTCTGTAACGGCATAAATATGCCAAAAACTGTCTTTAAAAGAAAAAGAAATCAAACGGCCTGTAGGGTTTTATTTGATGATTTATGACGTAACCAACTGCTGTGTAAACAATCTGCTGTGTTAAAGTGGTTTACTCAAGCTAATCCCTTGCGGTTCCATTAATACTGACCATTTTCAAGATACAGCCACCGAAGCAGGTTCAGTAAACGTTTCTGTCGGGAAAAAAAACAGTTGTTACTTACTAATCCACACATTGATATTATCCAGACAGAAATATGCAGTTAATATGCAGTTCTACCACACTCTCACTGAACCAGACTGTCTAAATCCAGTGAAATATTTAGTCCAGACACATTATTACATCCATAGATATCCACAAACTGCTGCTTCATTGTTTCAGACGTTCATATCTCTCCACATATTGTCCATAATTTCTCTCTTCCACATGTAAACAGCCGACCACCTGGATGTCAAAATGGAGGCAAACTCCTGGCCTTTTCATTGACACCCCACTTGAACCAGTAGGAGCATCCAGCGCTGTTGCCATGGCCTTGATAGCCAACGAGGGTTTGTGTTGAAACGGTGTGGATTTCTTACATGTCTTGGATTATAGCCAATCAGTAGCCAGCATATGGTTACCTTTCAAATGAGACTATGTCCATACACTAAAAATTGAACAAAAACAGCTTTCAGTTTACTTTGGATATGCCTTGTGGGTAAATTTAGGTGAATTTTACTAGATAAATAATTTCCCAAGAAGCTAATAGTTTGGCTGCTGTAGTGGGTTTTTACAACAGGAGGATGGTGTATCAGGGATCACAGACGCAGAATACTAGGATCCATTCATTGTTCGTTTTGGTCTTTTCATGGAATTAGTTGACAATAAGAAATAATATAGACTAACACCAGGTTAATCCTTTAATGGGTTTGACATTAATGCGTCTCCTGGGCTGGACTGGCTTTATTTTGGAGGGGAAATTGTTTGTCACATGCCATCGCACAGCAGAGGAAAGGACAGGATGACAGGATGGGGTGCTAATTCTCTGGCTGCTGCCCATTGTTGTTGCTGTTGACACTCAGGTACATTGTGACCACAGTCACCTGCCGGCCCACACATACAGTAGCAGCCAGCAGATTCCAGCCCTGCATGGGACTGCCAGCTGAATCCTTTATGCAAACTGTATAATGACAACAGCACAGCAGAGGGACAAACAAACAAGAAACAGACGTCCATGTGTTATGTCACACTTTATCACCATCTCTCGATATCTCCTGTCTGTCTCTCTTCACGCTATATGTCATTGACTTTGTTGTTTTTTTTGTTTGGGCAGCAGAAAACAATGTTGCCTGGCAACAACAGCACCAGAGAGATGGCGCAGTGTGTGTATAATTCTTTTAATTTTAAAAGGTATAAAGGGAGGGTTAAATAGACTGGAAAGGTACGGAAGTAGAGAGAAGATAGATAACATATGGACGAGAGGGAGATGAAAAAAGGAGGCGAGGAGTGTGATGGCATGGAAACACGAGGGGAAGGATGGAGGATGGCGGGAGCTAAGGGCAGCTTCCTAATCAGTCATTCTGTACAGCCAGACAGAAAGTCATCCATTCACATTCAAAGGCTCAAACACACAGAGAGAGGGAGGGAAGCAGATTCTGAAGGAAAGAAGCTGATTTAACTCGAGATGATAAGAATGGCCATAAAATATGTATGAGCTCATTTAGCAGATGTGCTCTGAACAGCAATACTGACTGCAGCCAGCAGTACAGCTGTAGTTACCGCACATTCATGTTGTTTATATACGATCTCAGTGCCTCTCTGCAGCTCCTTCTGGCTGTTATTTCTGTAACTCTGCACAATGTGTTTAACTCCTGACACGTCTGCTTTACGTCTGCCCTTTTCTTCTTTCTGTCCTTCTTCGTACTTTATTTAATCTCTTTTCTGACCCACTGCCCTTTCATCTGAATTCATTTCATCCTTTTTTTTTCAGTTAAATCTCTGTCCTTTTATCCAGCTGTTCTGTTTTACAGCATTTTTCAACAGTGTCTTTATGGGAAATGAGTCCTCTTTGCATTTTAAGTTCACCTCTGCTAACAAGTAGAAATTGTTAGGACTGCCTCCTACTAAGACCAATAGTCATCGTTTAGGGCCATTAGTCGACTAGTCGCCGGCGTGTTCGCGATATAAATTTAATTATTAAATGATATATTTTGGGCGGGGCAACACAATGGTTTGAGTTGAAGGTGTGAGAAAGAATAGTACTGCCCGACATGTTATTAACTAGCCTGTGGAATAACCGCAGGTACCAGCCCTGGAAATTAACCTGACTCCTGTCTGACTGCTGAGCGTGGCCACTTCCTGTGTCTGTCCTTTCAAATTAAATTCCCACATGGTGTCACATTTGTCTTTCTTTGTTTTTTCTGCGACCAAGTGACCAATAACACCTTGCCTTAGGACAGGCCTAATTATTACAGACTTGTTTTTATGAATGCATTCCTCTTTTGTGTTCACAGTCTAAACTGGCAGAATGTTTGACTGACAGATGTTTCCTGTCTCTCTCCTCTCCCTGCTCTCTTTTTGTCCTCCTGCCTCCCCGCTCTCTTTACTTTCATCTCTGTCTCCCTCCCCTCCAAAATCCACTTGTCCTTCATCTCTTTTTCTCCCTTACGCAATCATCCTCTCTACCTTTATCTCTCCCCCTACCCCCTTTCTGCAATCCTCCTCTCTCTACTTTTGGCTCCGTCCCTGCCCAAATCATTTTCTCTCTTTCATCTTGTCATCCCTCCATCCTCATCTGTTTTCCTTCCTTCCACCTTTTTGGCTTCCCATCCCCCATCTATCCCTCCAATCAATCATCCCTCTTTGCCTCATTGACTCCCCATCCTCTCTTGTTTCCCTTCTTCTTCTCCATCTCCTTCTCTCACATCTATCGCTCCATCATCACATTAAACACATCTTCTTCTCTCTCCGTCCAACCCCCTTCCACTCCACACATCCCTCTTTCACACAGCTATCTGTGGTCTGTGCTGCGATGTTGATCCTGGACGCCTTGTCCCCGCTCCTCCTCCTCTCCATCCTGTTGCCGCGCTACGGTTGCCGGGCGGCGGACATTCCGGAGGACACTATATCGGAGTTCTCAGTCAGACTGTACCACCGGCTGCAGGCGGCGGGGGATCAGGATAACATCATTTTCTCCCCGCTGAGCGTGGCTGTGGCCCTGGGCATGGTGGAGCTGGGAGCCAGGGGGGCTTCACTGGAGGAGATACGGCAGGCTGTGGGATTCAGCCACCTGCTGCCAGGTGAGGCACACGTTCATACACACATGGTCACCAGCATCAGGGGAAAGTCATTGGCAAAGGAAATTATAGTTACAAAATCAGTTGTGATAGTACATATTTGATTAAAGGGGTGCTCCACCATTTTACTGGTCTAATGAAAGATGGTATCCAGTTGCTTTTTGGGAAATATAGGATCATCACCACAAGCTGAGTGCCATCTAGTTCCACTATATTGGAGAGAAGGCAGACATCTCTACAGCCAGTATCACCAACACTCTGCAGCTCACACCAAAACAATCAATAGCGCTAGAAGTGAAAACTGTCCCTTTACTACAGTCACATGAATTAGTCTCATAGGACGTACACAAAAACATGCACGTGCTCCCACACATACGTATAGTAATGCTGTTGCATCCCAGCCAGTTTGCAGAAATTCACCAAGCTGCTGATAAAGTTCACAGATGGGTATTTAAGATGTCCTGCTAATGCTTACTGTGGCAGCATATGTAATCACAATGTTGGCATTTATTTACGGATTTCTGTTTAAATTTGGTTAGTAATATTTATTCTCTAGCAGCCAAAACCCACTTAATCAATTCAGTATTAAAAGGAGTGGTCATTTATTTATTTCTGTTTCATGATGCCCATTATTATTCTCCAGGTACATACATCTGTTACATATTCAAAGCTTTATACAGTGGTTTTAATCACCATGATTCCCTTCACTCGAAAACAGAAAGCTGACATGAAAGGTGCTTTGTAAAATGTGACTAAACATACCAGTTACACAACAACTGAATAAATTGATAAATGTGTGCTAAGATTTAATTCCCACTGTGGCAGAAGTACTGCAGGTTTAAATAGAGTTCCCTGGGAATGAGTTTGAAACTCGGAAATGAGTCAGCATTTCAGCACTTGTTCACTTGTCTGAAAGTCAGTGGGATTTTTGAGTGGTTTTTTTTGTTTGGATGTCTGAAATACATTCTGTGGTTAACACAAGCTTAAAAGACCTTTTGTTACCCGTGAATTTTGAACGTTAACACGCTTCATCACGCTGAACACAGCTTTAGAGCCTTGTTGTGGTGGCGACGTCACATTATGCATATCGTTTGTTTTATTTGTTTATCTTTTAATTTACCAATTTGACCAGAAAAAAAACCTTTTGAGATTAAAAATCTTTTTTTTCAAGAGTGTCCAGACAAAGACAGGCAGCAATAACAAGCCCTTTTTCGATAGCAATTGCCCAATCAGTCTTCTTTCAGCATCGGCAGTATTAAAACAAAATCAGGGAGTGTGGCAACTAGTGATGCAACTAACTTGCATTGTTTTAACTTTACAGTACATTTATTTTCCATTGCACTGTATACACACCTGCAGTATGAGTGTGTGTGCCTCCCTCTGCTCTGTTCTCCAGGTGTGGAGTTCTCTTTGCTCCAGAATCTGACCGCAGCTCTGTCGGAGGACGACACACACTGCGTGATCCGATTTGCCAACAGCCTCTTCCTTCAGGAAGGCGTCACCTTTAACCCCGAGTTTCTGCATCTGATGAGAAAGTACTTCCGGGCTGACGTGGAAACGGTGGACTTCAGCGAATCAGCCGCCGTGGCCGAGCAGATCAACAGCTGGGTGGAAAATCATACTGAGAGTGAGTTTGGGAGAGAAGAAGAAAGGGAAAGAAACAGATGGGTGATGAATACATAAATACAGATCCCAGGGTACTGTAAAGTTGCATCATTGTTTGTTAGATCAGATGATCTTGTACAAAAACAAAATTTAGTTAATACATCTCCAGCCCTCAGTTGCACAAATATAAATCCTCATCCTCGTGTGCAACTTCAAAAGCTGCATCACAGCAGGCAGTGTCCTCAGGCCAATGAATTTAATGTGGAGCCTATCACACTCCCTCCAGGTAAGATCCGTGAGCTGCTATCAGCAGAGGACTTCAGCAGCGTGACCCGCCTGACCCTGGTGAACGCCGTCTACTTCAGAGGCTCCTGGAAAAACCAGTTCAGACCAGAGAACACCAGAACATTCTCCTTCAGCAGAGACGACGGCTCTGAAGTCCAGACGCTCATGATGTACCAACAGGGAGACTTCTACTATGGTAGGGATGAGCTTTGTGTGCGTCTCTGCGAGTGTGTGTGCATCTTTCAGAACTGTACTAGTGGCTCTTTTGCTGGAGCCCTTAAAATTCATCTCATACTTCCTGAGGTTATTTAAAATGTTAATCTTAGATCTGAAATATTCATATTTTGAGTGTTATTCCCAGGAAAGTCTCCTCTCTGCTGCTCGGTGAGCTCTGCTGCTAAAATCTTCCTCACTTGCAAAAACTCCTCTGGTATGTCTGTTTGATTTAGTAGTATATTTTGAAGGCTATATAAGCTTTACTGTGACGGTCTGTCCAAAGTCATGTAATACTATATTAGCTTTTGCTAAATCTACTCTGACAGTAGGCAGATCAAACAAGGCTGTCTTTCCACGTCTTTTGTATTTAATATCATTTTTCCCTCCTTCACACGCCTGCATTCTGAGGGACGTTTTATTAACATCTACTTCTAATTAAATTACAGGACATCATACTGTGCCCATTACTATGCTAATTTATTATATAATAATAATAATAATTTTGAGTAATTGTAGATTTTTAGTAATTAAATCTCTCTGAAAAGACCTTTTGCTTTTCACAAATTTAATACTTTGTCAAAAAACAAATCACAAACAGCATGCAAGAACAACATTCTCTCAAGAGGTCAAACAGCTGAAACAATACAATACTGTATTGTTGAATATGGTGCTGCAGCAAGGCGTGGGCTCAGAAGGTTGAGTGGGTTGTCCAATGATCAGAAGTGCAGTCCATTTACCATTAACCATGTCAAGATTAGCATAAGAAAATACCGTCAGAAACCACATCATTTACACTTTTCAATCTGTCCACTGCCAAATAATGAGGTTTTTGAAATAACATGAGTTAGATAAAACAAATAAATTGGTAAGGTCCATTTTTTATGCATTGTTTAGGAATTCCAAAGTTTCATTTAGCCTACCTGTTGTTTTTTTTTAAAGTATCCAGAAATAAATTCTCCCTTTAAGTCATGTGACTCTGAGAAATACGACTTACATTTGTTCAAATTGTACAACAATATTGGAGAGTGTCAAAATTATCACAGTACCCTGAAACCTCCTCAGTCTGCTGAGGATTAATGACACACACGTGGGGGCACTTGTTAGCCTTTACCAGTGTGTGTTCACTGAATGCTAGGAGGGACTCTTGTCTTACCTTTGTAGGATCCTTCCTTGGAATGACTCGTCCTCCCAAGGAAGGATCCTTGACTTTGAGAAACACCAAAAGACCATGGAGGGAAATCACACAAAGACAGGAAATGAAAATAGACACGACACATAAGGAAACAGCTTAAACATGAATGAACATGAAACAAGGAAGAAGACAAACAGAAAAAAACTGACAGTTTCAGTGATTATGTACAGCATACCATACCATGACTTAGTCATACCAAAAATTAGAAGAAAAAAAACAAACATTGGGCCACAGGGGGAGCCACAGTGATGGGTCGCATTTTAGCCATTTTTAAGCATTTTTCTGTTGTTATAGCGCCACCCAGTTGCCAATCAGAGTTAAATTTCTCCAGTCACCTTGAGGCGTCCTGCTCTACATATCTACCAAGTTTAGTAAAAATCGATATGGCGGTTAGGCCTGGATAAGAAATTAGCTCTCTAGCATCCCCATTTTGTTTGATGGGGTCAATAATGGAGGGGTCCCCTCAGATTATGTGTGGTCATATGCCTACAAAGTTGCGTGGTGATGGGTGAAACCCTTGAGATGTTATACACCTTAATGTGATGAGCCACGCCCTCCGCAATATTCATTGCCTTATAGAAGCTCAGTTTTAGTAAGTTTTCCAACTTTTGCCAAGAGGGAACTTTAGATATTGGTCCCTAGATTATGTTCACCCAGTTTCATGCAGATCGCTCAAACTTCCTAGGAAGAGATCCATTTGAAAAGTTTTTCAAAAAATTCAAAATGGCGGAAAATCTATATAACCGGAAGTTATGGGTTCTTGAGGCAAATTTGTTCCTCATGAGGAGAGGCATCTCTGTGCAAAGTTTCATGTCTCTACGACATACAGGGCATGAGATATGCCCATTCAAAGGTTGCAATTTCAATCGGTTGCTATAGCGCCCCCCTTTGGCCAATTGATGTAATATTGCTTCACTCGCGTCCTCCCATGACCCTCTACCACTGTGCCAAATCTCACATGGATTGACCAAGTCAGTGAGGAGAAAAATGTGGAATAGACACACACACCCACCCACAGACAGAGTTTTCGTCATTATATAGTAAGATGATAAAATCGTATATCGTCCGATCCCTAGCTGAAACTAACTAACTGTTTAGCTTGTATACTAATGTCACAAAATAGTGAAAAATCTACGTGGCACATTCCCAGAGCCCAAGATGACGTCCTGTTATGGCTTGTTTTGTCCAAGACGCAAAGGTTGTAATGCTTAGGTTGTACGTGCAAATCACTCTCTGGGTTTGCTTTCTGAGCTGGCACTGTCTTAAAATACCTGTTGAATTTTTCTATACCTTACACACTGTAAAGCTCATTTTATCAAAGTCATAATATGGATGCTTTGAGCTGGGAACACTATATGTGTCAGATATCTGTGCATTGGATGGTTTGCCAGCGCTGTGAGGTGTGAGACTGTTTGTAGTCCTGCAGGATGGCTGTAACGCTGGAACATCCGAGTGATTCCTGTCTGTCTTTTCTGCATCTTGTCTTTTTGTTTTTTGGTTTGACGTACTGCCAAAGACAGTTACGTCAGGTTCTTACTGCACTGCTACTAAAGTTGGCGCGTTTGAGTTATTTTGGTGCAGTCTGTATGTGTGTAGTGAGCTTGCACACATGCATACACCTACGTTCACAGGGTGCTCACATACTCATCCTCACATACCCAGGATCAAGGAGATCTGTGTGTGTGTGTGTGTGTGTGTGTGTGTGGTGAGCGTAGCGTGTGGATGCGTGTGGATGCAGAACAGGGACAGGTCCTTGGGGAGAACTCTGCGTTTGCATTCTCATTTTGAAGCACAATCATGTTGGTTAAGTAAAATGTTTTGGGAGGCCACACCCCGCTCTCTGCCGCAATGTGGCCTCGCTCTGCATCAGCAGCCGCTGCGCAGAACGCTACATGTAAGTTAATGGAGGATCACAAGTCTTTTTGTTGTGATTTCCCTTTTAAGCAGCTTCAAAAGAAAGAATCATGTGCCAAGATTGGGATAAAGGCTGGCAGTGTTAATTGCTCCATAATCTCCATCTCACATTGCAAATACCTAAGTAAGTGAGATAATCTTATATTTAGATTTAAAATCTAGTTGGACTTGTTTGGAGTATAAAAGGATTATCTCATCCTGACAAAGAAATACTGTCTCACTTAATTCAAGTAAATGTTTGTTGGCTCGTCCTGATTAGAATCTTTATCTGTGGGTTTTGTTTAATTAGACACGAGGGACGAGCCTGTGAGAGATCCACCTCAAACCTATCGAGATATCACTTTCTCTGCCTCTGTAGTGTGTCTGCAAGACGATATCAGCTCTTGCAGATGTTTGTGTGTGTAATCACATGTGTATGAATGTGTATGGGCCGGTGTATTTGTATGTGTACATACATGCAAGTATTTTTCTTTCTAGATCCCTAACGGGAAAAAACATACACACAGGAAGGCAATCTAGGCACTCCATTAAAAATACAGAAAAACAAGGAAGGAAATATTAAAAAGCCTGTACTGTAGTGGTTAAATCATTAAAGGAGACATGTTTCAACCACTGCTGGTCTTCGTCAGAGCTTTCAAAACATACAACGCAGGTATGACCCCACCTATATAGTGGCATGACAGGTGAAACAAATAGACAATAATGAAAAAATAACAAGTTAATAAAAAACACAGAGTGACAAGACATAAGATACACCTGTCAAAATGGTGAAAGAGGATGCAACGAGACGATGGCGCGCCAGATTTTAAAGTTTTACTTTGGTGTCCCTGGGTTCTCAGTCAGCTCCACCCTCTCGTCTAAATATGGTCACTGGCTCCAAAAAAAACCAAGATGGTGACCACCAAAATGCCACACTTTAGGCTTTATAATGGTAGTCCACAAACCAGTGAGTGACGTCACCGTGGCTACGTCCACTACTTCTACACAGTGTATGGTTTTATTTCTTGCCTGAAGACAGTCAAGTGTATTTTCCCTGCTGAGCTACATACAGTATGAATGTAATACACTCTCACACCAAGTGTAACTAAAGCCTTTAAAGTGAAGCGTCTGTGCTTTTTAATTAGCGCATCAGGGAAATGACCACGCTCACCGTAATCAATACAGTCGATCAATGTGCTGTTTGTGCTCCTCCTCAGCAAAGTTCACCAACCCATTACAGGAGGCATCAATACATGTGTATGTGTGTGTGCACGGCTGCACTGCACGTATCTTTCAATGCCTGTGTTTGTATATATCCTGCCCACCAGGTGAGTTCAGCGACGGCTCACAGGAAGCCGGCGGTGTGTACCAGGTGTTGGAGATGCCCTATGAGGGGGAGGACATGTCCATGATGATCGTTCTGCCTCGGCAGGAGGTGCCACTGGCTTCCCTGGAGCCCATCATCAAAGCACCGCTGCTGGAGGAGTGGGCTAACAATGTCAAACGGCAGAAGGTGGAAGTCTACTTACCTAGGTGAGCGATAACACTCACAAACGCACACATGCCTGCTGTGCCATGTCCTCTGTTTGCAGTACCATTGTGCATTGTACCTGATTTACCTCAACATGCCTCGGTTACTTGTGCATCAATTAGTGATTACCTGTTACGATGACATGCTGTTGTTTCCCAGACATGCTTATGTTTTCCAGAATTCAAAGCCCATGGAGAATACCCCTGCAGTAATTGGCTCTTTTTAATTTAGTCAGTTGAAAAAGCCATAACAACAGCAATAAAATTTCCTATCATTAAATTGCATCCTTCAGTGTTTTCTGTAGCTTTCTGTATGAGTTCTTTGTTAAAGTTAATGTAAAATGGCCGTTCTTCGGACAGATTTAATGTACCACAAATATTTAACACAGATTAATTGACCCTGAAGTGTTAAATGGTTTCTCCTTTAAAACACACAGAGAAAGAAGTACAAGCACAAGATACACAATCAAGTTTTTTGTCCTCCTACTTGATCTGTATCATTTGTCACAAGATGATAAGTTATTATCCACCTCAAATTTCCATTAAAATGTTTATACTGACTTTCTTCAATTCTGGCTGCACCGTCCAGGTTCAAAGTGGAGCAGAAGATCGACCTGAGGAGCACTCTGCAGGAGCTGGGGATAAAGAACATCTTCACCAATGATGCCGATCTTTCTGCCATGACAGGTGACACTCAGCTGTATGGAAAACCACAGACACGCACACAGAAATATGTGACACACAATTACAGATTATCATATAAAGCACAGAGATACAGACACAAATGGTAAGAGACATTAAGTCCTGGAAGGGTTCAGCATGAGAAGTATATTCAATATTTCTGCATCTTGGCTGCAGTGAAGTTGCCTCTGGTACTTTCTCAGGTAACCAAGGTAACTGGCACCGAGTGGGCAGGTCAGAGCTGTCACATCATGTGGTAAAAATAGACCCGGAGAGAGAGAGACAGATATATACATAGAGGCAGGGAAATAGAGAGGCATAAATATGTTGCATCTAAAGCAAACATCTACATAGAATAATGAGGATAAAATTCACTATTTGAGCTTCACATGCTTTTTCCCAGAGAACATCTGGGTCTGACCGAAATACATCCTAATACAGAAAAAAAACAACCTTAAAAACTCAGGGTGCTTCATGCTGTACAGCTTGTTCCTACCGGTTATGTGAAGCTAGTTTTCTATTGTGAAACACAGTCTGCAGGCTGCATTGGACCTCAGCACATCTTGTACTAGCTCAACATGTACTCAGAGGACACGGTCTATTCTGGCAGGCAGGTAGATAAGAGAGGGTATTTTAAAATGCTCTTAATCAACTCATAAGGACGTTATGTCTGAGCAGACAGCGTTTTTAAACAGCCCTGGTATATACGTGGATTTTACTATTATGTAGGTGTGCGACACTGTGCCCTCAGCTTTAAACGAATACTTCTCCCCAAAAATGATCATTGCTCTATCAGTTACTCACAGCGTGTCACACTGACTTCAGGAAGAAATGGTTTTCTCATATGTCCCCACAACCCGGTCTCACTCCCAGGTTGTCGAAATCCAGTGCTTGGACAGTGACTTGCGGCGTCAGACGCCGACAGAAAAAGCCATCCTCAAACATCGGCATGATACAGCTGTGCTAGTTCTTTTTTTCCAAAACCCAACCATGTGCGTTCGTTGTCGAAGGAAAATAACGTCAATTTGCAATCTTGTTTTGAAAGAAGACAATGCATGTAACTGGCAGAACTTGACACGGTGTCCCAGAACGTCCACAACCAACGCACCCAGGGTACCTTGCACCTCATATCTGGACGTGGAAAGTCCATGACCAAACATCGATATGTGACAAGGTCAGAGTGAGAATGTGTTGGCCTCCACCGTGAAGAGAGAATCTAGAGAAAGAGAAAATTCTCAATGAATTGAAGTTAAAAGGGCTGCATTTAATAACAGCAATACTATATGAAAACATCCGTTTACAAACTCTCACACAACTCCCTCGCTGAAACCTTACTATATAAAACACTTCTGCATAAACAGCCTCACTCACGGCAAGTAGTACGCCTTGGCAAGCACATGCATTTGAACTCTGCTCGTTCTAGTGAAATGTGTTTGGGAAGTGCTGAGCATATGTTGTGAATAAATGAGACTTGGATTATACTGCACGAGTTATGTAAGCGTTTTTAACCATATGTTTTGATATAGTTTCGCTGTTGTTAAAAGGTGGCCCCCGTTAAACCGTTTTGAATTCTCTGGATAAAGTATGCCTTTAAAAGTTGCTTATGCACAGAGTAAGAGTGTGTCACTCTCAGACTGGACTCAACATCACACTATCGCCACATCTCACACTGACCGATGAGTACTCCAAAGACAAAGTGATGATCTGTGTGTGTGTAACAGATGGTAAGGACCTGTACATTGGGAAGGCGGTGCAGAAGGCGTACCTGGATGTGACTGAGGAGGGCGCAGAGGGAGCTGTTGGGTCAGGTAGACGCCATCTTTTATCCTTCATCATTATCTCCCTGATCAGGTTCACTAAACACTGCTCACATCTGTCACAAAAATGACTGCAGTGTTTGTTCCCCCTCTTCTTCTCTTCCTCTCAGGAATGATCGCCTTGACCAGGACTCTGGTGCTGTACCCACAGGTCATGGCCGATCATCCGTTCTTCTTTGTCATTAGAAACCGGAGGACAGGTATGTGTGTGTATTTGAGCGTGGAAATCTCACTCTGATATATAATACGTGTGTTTTGATCTGACTTTCTTTGTCTCTTCCTCTCCCAGGGTCCATCCTCTTCATGGGCAGGGTCATGACCCCTGAAGTCATCGAGCCCAACGACCATGACTTCGACTCCATGTAACCGCGGTGTGAGGTCCCTCAATCTCAGTTTATCAGATCCTGACGTCATAAACGCTACCTATCCTCTATCGCCATCTCCAGCTGTGTTTTATACTCTTGGAAGAAAAAAATAAAAAATAAACTGAATATTATATGATATATTATATATTGAAATATGACATACGACATATAATGTGACTGTGTTTTGATACTGGAAGCTTTAAACTCTTGGATACGGACATGCAGAAATAGGAAGTTGTACATATTCTCTGGTGAAGGATGGTTTGTATATGAGAGAGAAGAACACATGATATGTAACCCACGCACAACCCCTTTAAGTTCAGCGGCTTCGTACTCACTTGCAGCCACACACGATGCACAATAACAGTTTTCTCTCTACTTATTGAAAAAATATATTTACTCTTTCTTACTCCAGATGCAGCGCGTGCACACTGTAGGTTTCACACTTTAATTATATCCCTGTACATTTGACATTGTGTTCTATATATACATATATACTCAGTATTTATTGCAGAATAAACATGTGCAAACATTTTGTCCCTATACGATGAATCTTAGTAATATATCTGTTCCAGACAGTATTCTAGTCATTTTTTACACACCATAGGCACATGGCTAAACTGCTGATGAACTAATATGCCTTATCACATCTGAGTGGTTGATTAAGCCCCAGCTGGGCATCTCACAGGTGAGCAGAGGGGACTGCGTAACTAAGGCGGGTTGCTATAGAGATGGACTGGAGCATGCAGGCGCACTGAAAAAGATCTGCTGCACCAATTTTGGATGTACATACAGGGAGAAACAGTAACACCAGCTGTATTCAGTCTTTTACTCAATAAAAACATGAATGTGTTCCCATTAAAAAAACTGTCTGTGTGTTTACTGTGTTTGTGAGGACACTAGAGCTTGTGTGGACCGTCCGCAGCATTTAACCTGGCATTACTCTGAGCGCTAACAGCTAATGCATCTTTCAGGTTCTTTAAATGAAGGATTTGGTGAGACTGAAAACCATGCAATGCTTCGGGAGTTTATGAAACCATTTTAGAATAATTCCATTACGTATTCAATGCCTGAATATATAATAGACTTTACATAATGCCCCACGGAGGGCTGGAACTGTTGAAGCCAACCTACAGGCAGAAGTTGGCTGCTTGACCGTAACTCAGTTTCCCAGGGCAGACAATGTCTTGCCAAGGCGTCTTGGAGTGGTTTCAGGCCTGTGGCATCACCTAGCTACCACACACACACACACACACACACACACACACACACACACACACAAGGAAACAGATCATATCACTGGGCCAGGCAAGGATATACTGTGACCAAGGACGAATGAGACCTGCATGTTGATTCTGATAAATGTTACTTCATAAGGAAGTGTGTATATGAGAAAGTAAGAGTCAGTATGTTCATAATGTGTGGACATTTATTTTAAGTATTTCTATTTAATGCAAAATATCCTGGCCTGTTGAACCTCAAAGGTAAATAATATTGCAATCTATTAACTGCTTGTACAATCATTTAGAATCCAATTTTCATAACTATAGTGGCAGTAGAAGTGACGTCGCTCCTTACGTATATACATACTCTGTGTTGTGTATCTTTAATTTTAAAGGGAAAGTTCATCCCAAAATCAACAATACATAGTTTTCCTCTTAGCTGTAGTGCTATTTATCGAGCTAGTTTGTTATGGTGTGCGTCGCTGAGTGTTGGAGATATCAGCCATAGAGATGTCTGCCTTTTCTCACATATAATGCAACTGGATGGCACCCAGTCTGTGGGGCTCGAAATGCCAAGAAAACACATTAGAAAAACTAAACAGATATGTCCCTTTCCCGAAATCATGACCCGGTCACTCAAGATAATCCACAAACATGTCTGTGAGAAGTTTCATTTAGCTTGCTTGGTATACATTTTTAATTTCCCCTACCTATTTGGGATCAGCGGGACCGAATATGAAAAACTGAAAAAAATGAAAAAACATTGTCAGTGATAATTAAGTACCACCGTCCTCAAATGAGATGACAATTAAGTCCCAATGTCCTCAAATGAGACAATAATAAAGTCCACTGTCCTTAAACAAGACAACAATTAAGTCCCAATGTCCTTAAACAAGACAACAATTAAGACCCAGTGTCTTCAGATGAGACGATAATAAAGTCCCAATGTCCTTAAACAAGACAACAATTAAGTCCTAATGTCCTTAAACGAGACAACAATAAGGTCCCAATGTCCTTGAATGAGATGACAATAAGGTCCCAATGTCCTCAAATGAGACAATAACAGACCTTGTCCACTTTTGTGTCATGATCGGCTGCGAATAAACTTGGCGGAGATAGCTGCCATCTTGTTTTTATACAATTAGTGTATTGTGCTCTTACTACCACAAAAGAGAGGAACGAGGACAGCAGGTCTAAGTTAAGTAGAATCAAGTATAAGGTCAAGTAAACCCAAAATGTGATGTCCTCATATGAGGACACAGGGTCTCACTAGGTTATTAGAGAGAAGACAGACATCTCTACGGCCAACACCGAAACAATCTAGCTTGATCAATAGCACTACAGCGAGACAGCTATCACCCCAAAATTACTGAAACACTTCTATCACTACCAGCTCACCTATTGCTGTCTGCACACTGGCACGGTAATAGTAATGCATTAGGAAATAAACCTTGATTACATCCCCGACAGATGTTCCCTGCCATTATATGAACATTTGTGCTGTGTGATAAACACAAACACCACAATAAAAAAAAAAAAAAGATGCTTTGATGTGACAGCCGCCATCCCATCTTCAGTCGATGTTTTAGGGACACCAATTATCTATGACATGACTGTCACAGTAGATGAAACAGATCGTAAAAGAACAAAACAAATCCCTTTTAATGATGAATAGCAAAAGCAGATAGGCTATACGCTGCAGATGACAACTCTGTCTGCAAATAACCGGCTGAGGCGATAGCTCTGCTAAACACAAGTTAGTACGGTGTCAGGAGGAATTATTTCCACAGTCCCCTGCAGTACCAGGGGTTTTCATTTACCTCGATGAAATATCTAATAGCTTTTTCATCTCCTCAGTGCGCTCAGTGTGTTTCAGTGCCGCAATATCTTAAACACAACGAGCGGCATTGTTGAGGAACGACAGCCCATGGGTGTAGGAAGTCAAGATCTAAATTACTTTCACCAGCTGGTATGATAGTTGTGCCTTATGTCTCTATTGTGTGCCACTGAAAATCTAAATCAACCTCCTCCCCATGAAAACATCCATGAAGACAGGGACAAAAACACAACATATCTTGTTTAAAGGTATTAGTGGGCTACAGCTTGGAACAGACACAACATTTAATTACTGATGCATTAATGTGTCAATTATTTACTCTGAAAGGGACCATTTCTCACTTTTGGTATATGCATTTTTCACTTTTTGTTTAAGTAAAAGTATGGCTATTACTTAAATAAATTTGAGTTCAGGACTTTCTTGCATTAACTATGGATTTGCACATTTTCCCACCACTGACCCCTCCTTCCCACATTTGTTCTATGAAAGTCAGTGCAGCCTGTCATGGCCACCAGGAGGCTGAAGTCCCCTGCTTAGTTACTGCCATTCACAATAAATGTTTATCTAAATAAAATCATATTTTTGTCTGTATTTCTGTTAGTATTCTTCTTAAAAGGGAACTTAACTGCACAAATATGACATTTATTAATAACTTTTGTGTTTCTTTGAGAGCATTTTGTGTGTATTTTAGTCATTTAGTGTTGTTTTGTGTTCTTGATCGTTATTCTGAGTATCCTTTAAGTTCCTTTGCATCTCTCTGTAGTGTGTTTGTGTCTCTCTGGGGTCATTTTGAGGCTCGCTGGTTGGTCTGTGGTAATTCAAGTGACGTTTTGCAGATGACAGCACTTTGGGCCCCTGGGCCTGAGCCAACATTTGGTTGTGGGGCCCCTACAGGTAGTAAATGGGCTAAAAAATCAACACGTTCTCACTCCGACCTCGTCACAATGTTTGGTCATGGACTTACCACGTCCATGTACGACATGCGTGGGTGCGTTGGGTGTTGACGTTCTGGGACACTGTGTCAAGTTATGCTTGTTCCATGCATTGTCTTCTTTCAAAATGCACTTCTGTTTTCACAAGAAATTTTAATGTTTACATACAGTCTCTTTCAAAATAAATGCATTACGTCAGTACAACACTGCAAATTGATGTTTTTTCCTCTTGAACAACAAACACACAGGGTTGGGTTTAGGCAACAAAAACAAGTAGTTAGGCTTAGGAAAAAAGAACAGGGTTTGGCTTTATAATCTTACAGGACGACAACTCTCCTAGTCGGACTTTGGCCATCTTAACTTTTGTCCTTGTCCCACCTCATCATGCTGGTGTTAAAGGACGCATTTTTTTGTTGGTCTCTCATGCCGCAAGTCATTGACCCAGCGCCGGATTTTGACAACTTTGGAGTGAGACCAGACTCAAAAAATGGGCCCTATATGGGATTGTCCACGGGCTTCATATTGGCCCCATGCCAATTGCTAACATTATCAGACACAATGGTGGACTTGCAAAAAAAGATGAAATTCAAAGTTGAGGGTTTTTAATACAGTCCAGTAAGTAGACAAAAGGCAGCCAGCGCAGGCAGAGGTATCCAAATCAACAGGCAAAAACTCACTGGTCTAAATACAAAAAACGTCAACCTCACAAGGCACACACACTAGGAAGAAAGCTGGGAAGCTCACATGAAGGACAAGACAATCTAGCAGAGAACAAAGGGAAGACACAGACTGATATACACTCTGACAGGGGAGATAATGAGACACAGGTGAAAGCAATTAGCCAATCAGGGCCGCGGGAAATGGGACAGGACATGAGGAGACAAACAACAGAAAGACATGGGTGGATTTACCCAAGTGGGCCCCAGAAAGACGCACATTTTGGACTTATACCCACTTTGTACCCTGGTGGCCCCAGCATGACCCATTTGAGGGCCACTTGGGTATGGACATGGGGCCAATATGGAACAGGTGGACAATCCAATATAGGGCCCATTCTGCAGCCCATTTACTACCCACATCATGGGCCCCACATACAAATGCTGGCTGGGCGGTGGGCCCCCATGCTAAAAAAACAGGAGATGATGGAGCAAGAGATTGTAAGAAAGACAATGACACTGTAAACATGGCTGATTAAGCATATCATGTTTTATTTTGTGCCACTTGGTCAAGTTTGCTCTACAGATGGGCCTAAACAATTAAAGACAGAAACCTTATGACAAATTTAAGTTTTTATACCAACACAAAGCAAAGAGTGCGTTTTATTTTCCCTCTGCTCTCTTTTGTTAAAGGTAATTGAGCTGTCACAGTTCATTTAAGAGCTGATATTTAATTTTCTCTTGGTCTAAAGAGGCTGAGTTGTGCAGCAGCAGCAGCAGCAGCAGGAGCCACAGTGCCCTACAGTCCCTACCTCTACTGTGTCACACACCTGAGCACTGTTGCCAGGCAACCCAGCAGCGGTGTGTCGCGTGCAGCAGCAGCAGCAGCGGGCCCACACCGGTGTCAGTCTCCCGAGCCGGAGCAGACAGGACGGTAAACTTTCTCCCGGTGAATACCAACACACCCAGCGGGCTCCATGGGTAACAGCTGCAGCTTTACAGGGCCACACCGAGCCGTTCAGCATGTGTTAAAGAAAGCCTGGAGGATTTATCACGAGACGCTGGGGACATGTCAGAAAGGTAAGACAATGTTTAATTACATTATCGGCTCGTGAGGCGACGCAGGCCAGGCTACAGCCTCCAAACAGATAGCTTATGTTAAAATAATATGCTTTAAATTATATTTGAAACGTCATAATTATTTATATAGCAGTAGGGCTTATCAGCAGTATCAATTATAGAGGCACCTGCTAGCTGTCCCCCACATACAGCGACTATTATAAGCTCATAGCACCTGCTCAGGTGTCCGCTGCTGCCATGGCAACGGGTCCTAATCTGCATTGTCAGGCCCAGTTCACCGTAACTCTAACCACTCGGCCGGTGGTCAGGGTTTCAGCACACACACCAGGGCTTACATTACGATAAGACAGCCGCCCAAAGACGCGATTATGTCCTGGTTGACCCCCATCTTTCTTTTCCTGCTTCTCTGTCTCAGCTCTTCAGGTGTGAACACTCTCAGTGGCAGCTTTCCCAAATCCCACTCGTCCCAGTACTCTGACCTCGGGGTTACACACAGACCTCTCTCTGTGGACCAGAGTCCTGATTCTGGACTTGTATCTACACCGGTGAGTCTCTCTCTCTCTCTCTCACACACACACACACACAAAATAAGCCAGCAATCCTTCTTCGCTGCTCCTCAAGGCATTTGCCCTACTCTCCCTTCATGTATGTACCTTTGGCTCCTCCATTTTCTCACCTCTCCTGTGTCCTCCCCCTTGTACTCTCCACCCTTTCATCTTCCAACACTTCCTTCCTTCCTTCCTTCCTCTCTACACTTCCTCCCTCTCTGAGCTGAACCTAATATTCCCAGTCTGTTCTCTGCACTCTCTATTACCCTCAGGCCACTGGCCTCTCGCCTAGATTGCTATGCAGAGAGATTTTTTACCCTCTTGACTATTTGAATAAAGAAAGATGAAAAATAGCTTCACACCTAATCCTCCCTCTGTTCCATATGGAGCTCTGTACCTGTGGTAAAAATACTCACATGCACTCATTCCTCTGCAAGGTGTAAATCCTGAAGCAAATTACATCTATGGAATTTTTACTTTATTTTATTTTATTTACAAAGTAGAAAATGCTGCTGATTTTGCCTTGCACATGAGTATAATGTAAAATATAGTGTCTTATTTTAATACATTCCCAATTATTTAAGCAATTGTACAGTAGTTTTTCTTTTCTAACTATTCACAGCCCATCATTATTTCATCTGTACCCTACATTTGACTCTGATTTGATTATATTTTAACCAGCTTTGCAGCATTTGGATTGGAGAGGCTGTCACATTTGAAGCATTTTATCTTCTGCACTTTTTATATGATGTTAGCAGACGACCTGGGTCTGTTTTGTGAGTGTCCAGTCAATGAGGAGCGGTGGTCACTCCTGCTGTCTAGTGTATCAGAGGAAGGTGTTAGGTTACACAGACAAAGTAAGGGTGAACAAGACGAGTGTAAGGGGGTTGAAAAGGTCATGTTGGGAGAGGAGTTTAGCCCCACTGGAGTAAAAAAACAGCGAACTCGCTTGTTACATTAGCAGTTTAATTAATAAATAATTATGTCTCTACAACTATGGTTCCCTCAGAAAATATTAGTATCTCCAAGTACCACCATTTTGACCAGTGTTAAAATACTGTAGTGTAGGCAGACCCTAGTCAGCTACGGACAATGGCACCGCCAAAGGGGGGCAGCATTTGTTTAAGGGGAGCTGCATGTGCTCGACGTGTACCATTGTTAGTAACTGTTGTCCATCAGGAGTTAAGAATTGTGTAGAAGAATATTTATGTATGAAAACAAAGAGAGATAATGGATGAAGTAAAGGTAAGAAAGAAGGAGGCTGCCATCATCACATGATAAAACATTAGTGGATGTTTTCGAGCACCGGCTAGTCTGAAGGAGTTTGAGTGATAACTTAACGCTCTCACCTTGTTAACAGGTGTTGCAGTGTTGCTTAATGGTCTTAAAAATGACCCATTGATTTTGGCTACGTACTAACTGCACTCTGAGGGAACACAGTTTATATTGCACTAATAGGAAATGATGGTAGATTAAGCTTTAGTGTGTCTCCTCTTCTTCCATTACGAGTGAGACGTAGTAAATGATCCAAAGGCCTCTGTGTGTACGTACTCACTGCATATGTGTTGTTCACGATATTGTAAACGGTGGCTCACCCTTTTACAGATTTACTCAAGGAGGGCACCACAACTACAGACCAATAGAAGTTGTCTCTTATTGGCCCTGTAAGCTTTCACATCATTCATCCTGCTCTCCACTTCTTTCTCTGCCAGCTTCCATCAAGTCGATTCCGGTTTGTGTCTTGGCATCGCCTGGAGCAGTCCGATGTCACAGGTGACCAGCTGACCTGCCCCAGGGTCAGAGAAGGTCTGAATCGCTCTGAGAGAAATCACCACTGTCACCTTTGTACCACCTTTGATAATGAAAAATATACACAGCCTCTGTAGTAGTGCGTCTTTGTGCTCTGTTTGCTGCAGTAACTTTGGATTAAATGAAACAGCAGCAAGGAAATGTGATGTAAGAACTTCATGTGGTATAAAAGAGGGAGAACAGTTTTCTAAGTCATGCACCGCTGCACTGAGAGTATCTCTTTGGGAAATTGTAGTTAGTTTTTGTAGGAGTAAAAAAGAATCTTACAACAAGTCACTGCAAAGTTGGATTTTGTATTATGGTGCAGTGACCCTGATTACTAAAGCTTATCTTCAAATCAGCTTTTACACAGACACCTACTTATTGTTCAGTGATTTAATTTAGCAAAGAATGAATAATTCAAGCTGTAGTGTCTCATCCATAGTTGTGTTGCTTACATTTTATGTAAGTTTGGTTCGATTTAGTAGATGAAGACTTACATGCTGTGACAAAGACTCTGAACTGATAAAGTTAGGACTGCAAGCAGGATTAGGAATTGTTTTTTCTTTGCTTAATGGATGATAATGATGTGACCATTTTTATGGCACTGTCATCACGAAAGGGCCATCAGAAGAGGAACTGTTTCAAAGAGAGGGGGGTGACATCTGTGTGGAGAGAGGGAGGAGGAGGAGGCCAGAGGAGGAAGGGCAAAGATGGGAGGAGAGACTGCAAGAGAATTGGGAAAACTGTCTGGTAAGTCAGCAAGCATTGTGTGTGTGTGTGTGTGTGTGTGTGTGTGTGTGTGTGTGTGTGTGTGTGTGTGTGTCCCTGTGTTAAATATATACAGTACAGGAGAAGACTTAGGAAGTTAGCAAGGAAGTGAAAGAGCAAAAGAGTGAGAAATAAGCAGACTGTAATGGCTCAGAAACAAGCTTAAACCCAAAAGCACGCCCTAAAAAAAGTTCTTGTGTTTGAGGTCAAAAACAGGCAGGTAAACAGCCAAACTAAGACTCAACAACCTGTCTATCATGCAAACAATCAGAACAAAAACCGACAGACAGAAACAAAGGGCTGGACAGGAAAGTTGGAGCAAATGCAGACTAGGCAGTGTGACTGGAATAAGTGCAATTGGGCCATTATATATATATCCTGCTAGGCTAATTAGGTAAATGGGGAGCAGGTGAGTGTGTGAGAGGTGAAGGTCAGATGACGTGAATGGCAGGAGGGAGTGGTTGGGTCTGGAATGACAGGGTGAGTAAACACAGCAAGCAACATAAATGTTGGAAGCTGTAGCTGTGACAGAGACAGAGCGATGAAGACCCTCATGATTTCACCACCTGTCTCTCCTCAGGAGTTAAACCTGTCCTACCAGGACTTGGGCGACCCCTTCCAGCAAGAGAATTTCCTCCGGATCCTCCGCCGCTTGATCCGTGTGGAGAAACTACAACTGATTGACAACTCCCTCACCAACCTGAGTTCTGTACGTCTGCCAAGGTATAAACCGCACTACCCAGACTGCACCACAACTCCCTCACCTGGGGAACCATCAGTTTAGAGCAGCTGTCTTGTCAAACACCTCAGTATCGCTGCTCTTACCTCTCTCAGTGACAGCTAACTAGCTTTTAACCGTAGTTGGGAGCTTGGCTTGTTATCAGCTGGTAACTAGTCTCTAGCGGTCTGGAGCACTCTGCAGAAGGAAGGATAGCGAGGCGTTCGGGTGCCGTTCACTAACAATGGATTTATTTATTAACACGGCTTTCTCATGAGGTAGTAGTAACAGTAGCCCTGAGCTTATCTAGACACTTAATTCTGCTAAATATCATCACCCTTTGCTGCCTGCTGTCTTCACCATGATGTCACACCCTCACAGGTTACCCACAAGGCCACTGCACTTAAAGGGGAAGAGAGGTCAGCCGGTAACGCGACTGTAGTGGGGTTTGAAAGCAGTTCCTTTGACAAGAGTGCTTACCTGGTATTTGGTTTATGTTGTCTTTATTTTCGTCTGTTTTTTTTATCAGTTTCCACATGACATAATTATGAGGTGTTTTTTTTTTGTTTGTTTGTTTTTCCAGTTTCATACATGTAAGTAATTTTTGAGCATGACTCATGTAAACCTGGGGATTGTCGGACTGTTAAGGACGATATGCTATGGCTGATATTTAGTTTAGGAATAACATCTATTTCCTGTTATCGGTTCCCAGCTGTGTATGCCTGTCCGTTCAGGAAGCAGTACCAAAAACCATGATCCCATAGTTTCCTTTCTATTAAAGCTTTTCCCAATTATTGAAGCAGCTTTTTTTCTTCCTTTAAAGGAGCTGCATATGACATTTGGGGCTTATCAATGATTCAGAGTCTTACAGACCTTTTTTCACGGCAGACATTTTGACTTGTCAGAGTAGGAAAAACACAGGTGTATTTAATGACATCAGTAATGGCTGCATTCCACTTATGTGAGGCTTTGACATTGTGTATGTTTGCTCACTCTAATTGGAACTGAGCCATTGTTAATGTTATCAGTTTCACCTGTACTTTTCCCACAATGACAGGTCAAACTGTCTGCTGTGTAAAAGTTCTATCCAATTTGTCTGCACATGGTTCTCAACATGGAGGTGACCGAGCTGGCAGCTAGCAGCTAACGGTGCTAACAGTGCAAACAATGCTAATAACGGTGTTAACCTGGGTGGAACTAGAGGGTGGGTGCTCTGCTTCTGCAATAAAACTGGAGGGTTAGACAGTTACTGCAGGGCCTCACATACACTAACATTCATACAGAGAAAGCCTTTCCAGCTCGGGATGCCATTACTCCACTACATCTTTACATAGCAAATAGCTGTTTGCTGCTATAGTAATGCTGTGAATGTGGTACATAGTTCCTTAAATGCCTCCATTATCCAATATAATGTTATTTTTTTTAATCAGTTACCACAAAAAGCCCTCTTTGTGCTTCCTTTGAGCAGGTGCAGAATGCTAAACCTGCACCGTAACCACCTGGTGTGTCTGCGTCAGCTGCCAAAGCTCCCAGCAGTGGAGCACCTTTGTCTGTCTGAGAATGCCATTGGCTCCCTGGGGGGACTGGGAGCTCTGGGGAACAGCCCGCTCCGCTCCCTCAACCTGACCCGCAATCCAGTGACCTTCACTCAGGACTACCGTGCACGGTGAGGAGACGAAGATGGTTAAGAGAGAGAGTGCATCAAAGCAAGGGACAGCTATGGTAGAAAGTGTCAGCTTTGTCATTCTGCTTTTGTCTTTGTGCAGTGTTTTCCTCTGTTTGCCAAAGCTAGAGATCCTGGATGGAATCCCCAAGCTGCCAGAAGACTCTCTGCCCAGCAGACTACAGTTCCCAGAAACCACCAGGATGTGCAACATTTTATGACCCTCTCTCCATGGATGGATGTGCGTGGAGTCAGTTTTCCATCCTAAAACACTTGAAGCGATGACAAGGCTTCAGCAAAGGACTCTGAAGTTGCACTAAAGGTTTAATAGAGCTGTTGAATTTATTCACTCACACTGTGTCACAACAGTTGCCGAAAACACTGACAATGCAGTCACACAAAATACAGTGGTAATTTGCTCCAAGGCCATGCAAAATGCTTTTTATATGTAGTATCAGTTGCATGTTGTTACCATTATTGATATCTTTGTAAGTAAGATTTTTTTAATACATCCTATATACACATTTTGATAATAAATAGAAATATATTCCAGTTCTTTGGCTGTGTTTTGGATCCTTTTGTGTTCAGTTCTTGAATGCCGAGCAGCCCAGAGATCGAATTGTTATGACGAACTCTTGCTTTGATGGGAGGGGAGAGAGAGAGAGACGGATAATCAGATTGCTACATGACTCATCTCCAGCAGCTCGACATCTCTCAGGACTCCGCTGAGCCAACACATTCACACTCTCTATCTGCTACCAGCTGCACCAGACATACATAGGAGAACTTTGTCTTGCTGAGCAGAATAACAATCCACACAGCCTACAATTTTTTTTTCATGGATTCCTGAGAGTTTAATCTGTCGCTGCGTCTTTCGTGTACATCTGTAATATATGAGAAGAGAAACAGGACATCCGCTTTCGAGGCTTATCAAACATTTAGTGTCCAGACTGCCCAGGATAATGGCCTCTTGTGTCCTCTGACTGACTGGGTAATGACCCGTGAGCCTCATGCAGCAGGTCACACACACTCAAACACAATGCATATAAAGAGTAATCCCTAGTAGCTTGGAAAGCACTCACATCTGCACAACTTAATACCACCTAAAAGTACGTGTTGTCCTGTAAAGTGCTTTGGATAAAAAAAGTAAAGCAAATGGCGTCCATATAGTGTCATACATGCTGTTATACAAAGAGCAGAGTTGCGGGGGTTACACACATTGCCCCCTCCTGTCTGCTGGAAGTAATTTATTCATACATTGCAGCAGTGTATTCTTTAATAGCGGTTTCATTTTCAGCCCGCAACCTGAAACATAAACACACTTTGTTATCTGATGCCGCAGAACACAAGCATGAATACTGCCACACATGTCCTCAAGCAAGCATCCCTGCACGTACACGTCTCAAGTATGAACAAGGCACAAACGCAAACACACACACACACACAGAGCGCTCACTTTCTCTTCCCTCACAGTAATGCGGAGAAACACAATTTAAGCAGCCGATATCTCTCTAACAAGCATACAGCCAGGCACAAACTGCCAGTTACATGCCTCATTGGGATTCATTTAAGTGTGGAAGATTGTTTGTGCAATTGCGTGTTACGTGTGTGTGTGTGTGTGTGTGTGTGTGTGTGTGTGTGTGTGGAGATAGAGACAGAAGTTAGTCTGCGGCTGATGAATGAGGGATCATTACCGCTGCAGAGAGACAGTATAATGAGCTCACTGGATCCTCGTGTACCACAGACAGGATCCAGGGTCACAAAGAGAAGCTGGTGTCTTCCAGTGATGGTTTCAAGATGTCGTCAATTATCTTTGCAGCACATTTCGATGCTGTGATCTTTGCCAGTGAGGCGGTAATAGGAGAGGAGTTTGAGTTGATTTTCCCAAAAATCGTGGGTGGAAAAAAAAAATCTTTTCATAGCTCGGAGCCTCAGCTTTCAAGTAAATCTCGCACTGGTGTTAAATGGAAGATTTGAGAATTGGTGGCAGGAGTCGTGTGGGCATGCGTCTCAAGATAGACTCGGCTCTAGGCTTCGACACGTTCAAATTATTCATGCCTGGTAATTCACCCATGAAATGATGACTGAGAGAGAGGGAGCACAAGAATGTGAGCAATGTGGAGGAGTTATCATCTCTGCCATTGCTTGTCACTGTAAAAATGTGTGTGTGTGTGTGTGTGTGTCTCCATGTGGCCTGCTATTAGCACAGTAATGAGACACCTGTTACTCTCAAACTCCTCCAGCATCCCACAAGCCCCTCTGGGGAGATCAACAATCTCACAACAGCAGAGGGATGATGACAGGAAGAAAAGAGGCGAGGGAAGGGTGGAATAGAGAAGAGAGGGGGAGAAAGACGGTGAGAGGTAGAGAGGGAGGAAATGGAGAGAAAGCACAGGGACGATGACAGGAAGTGAAAGGCAGAGCAGAAATAGAGCCTGAGAGGAGGAGGGATGATTTGATTGAGACTGTGTGCCGAGGACAAATGTTGTTCATTAGAGGTAATTGCCTCTCTCAGTCAACCCCCTCTCGTTTGATTTTCATTTCATCCTGATTTGTCGGTTCATTTCCCATGTGAGCGAGTTCATGCGCAATCTTCTCACCTCGTCATCCTCAGCCGGGAGAGAACAGGAGGTGAGAGGATTTATACTTGGGAACATTTGTGGTTTGCAGTGTAGATGTGAGCCATTTTTTTGCCTTCTACTTGATACATATTTATAATCATCATCTCTGTTTGAAAACAGACTTGACAGAGGAACTGCAGGCAGCTCAAGTCATGTTAGGGATACACCAATCTATCAGTTTTATTAGTCATGTCAGGCAACAGGACAACAACAGCAGCGGAGCATCCTGACAACTTCCTCTGCATCTTTCATGGAGCACAGGCTGCTCTCTGGCACGCTGCAGATTCACTGTTCTCATCAGCAGTTTAGTCAAAGAGCAGCAGTACATCTCTGAGGTCCCTCCAGCCGACTGGGCTCCTCATCCAGGAGTAAATATTTATGGTAACACTGAGTCCTCGTAAAAATTCAGCACTTCGACATGCCGTTGCCAGTAATAGGCCTACATAACAAGGTATGGTGACAAAAGTTTTGTTGATTCTAAAAAGAAAATGGTGAATTAAAAAGTAAAATATGGCAGTGAAGCTTTAGTGTAGATCTTTAACACTCAAAGAAAAAAAAAATAGTAATGTTACCAAACAAAAAGTGATGAACGAGGGAGTGTTTCTCTTTGAATTATTATTCATATGTTTAATTTTGTATTTATTTAAATAAATTAAGTTATATTTTCAGTTTTAGATCTTGTTTTTTTAAGTTTCAGATATTTGTTTATTTAGATAAATTAATTCATATTTTCAGTTTTAGCCCTTGTTTTTTTTAAGTTTCAGGTGTTTATTTATTTAAATGAATTAATTTATATTTTCAGTTTTAAACCTTTTTTTCAGTCTCAGGTCTTTTTTCTTAATCTACTGATTTTTTTTTTTTTTTATCGTCCCAAGGTCCCCATTTTTATTTGCAATTAATCTGTCGAATTATTTTCTTAATTATCCAATTCATCGTTTTGCCTTTAAAGTGTCATAAAAAAATAAATACATTAGCCATCAAAACTCAATAGAGCTGAAAGTGATTTGGCTTGAAGAAAAACCCCCATCTTATTCTAACATTATAAAGCGAGAACCAGAGAGTGTTTGATATTTTTGGACACAAACAAAACAAAATAATTGCCAATTAATTTTCAGTTGATCCACAATCTGATTCATTGACTTAATCATTCCTTCATATGCACAAATCGAGGCCTGAAAGAGGCGCATGTCACTTCCCACGCAAAAGTTGTGATGAATAAAAACAGACTCGATGGGAGAAACTCTGAACATTTTGGAGACGGGAAATTGGCGACGCAGATGGTGAGGTGGAAGCCAGATTGTAGAAATTGTTGAATATTTTTTGGCGCACATCCTTTTTGGCGTCTGTTCATACGGCATTTTTAGTATGGATCCTTAGCATTGTTTTATAAATGAGACCCCAGATCTAATATTCAAAGTTTACTTTTTATATGGACCAGCAGGGCTTCTTGGTGATATGTTCAAACAGGCAAACATAAACTTAAATTATAAAACCTGTAGTGCTATTTATTAATCTAGATTGTTTGAGTGTGAGTTGATGAGTGTTGTAGCTGTAGCGATGTCTATGACCGCATCTATATATCTGTCAAGGTAATCCACAGAATTTGTTGTGAGGAGTTTCATGTAAGAACTACAGAGCTTCTCCTGCCAACTGTATCACTGCACAGAAGGAAGCGTGCATCTACTGCTAGCTCACCTAGCACCACTGAGCTAGCTAACTTTACAGCTCAGCCAAGGAGGACGCCGTTAATGTTACATATACAGTATACCATATATACATATTAGGTGTACATCTCATGCTGACCAGGTATGAGCCTCTTGTCCATGTCCATGAGTAGATGCACTCTTCCTTCTGCACTGTGATACGATTGAGGGGTGTCATTCAGCAGAAAGAAATTAGTTCCTACATATAACTGCTCACAACAAAGTCTGTGGATTATCTTGAGACATTGCTGTTGAGTTTTTTAAATGCATATTTTGACGCTTTGAGCACCACAAGCTGAGTGCCATCCAGGTTGGTTATATTGGAGAGAAGGCAGACATCTCTATGGACAATGTCTCCAACACTCTGCAACTCACACCGAAACAATCTAACTGATAAATAGCGCTACAGGTAAGAGGAAGGATATGTATTTTTGATTTGGGGGTGAACTGTTCCCTTAACTTGTAAAGCATTTATAAACAAAAATAAAAAGTGCTTTATGGCATGAGGGCAAAATCACCAGCAGCACTAGTCCAACTTGGTGTTATTCCTCTAACCTAAAGAGCCCTGTGCTCTCAGCAAAGACTTGTTCATCCCTAGTAAGTTTCCCCCCCCCACAGGCAGGATACAGGTAAAAACAGGTCACAGCCCAACTCCTAACCCTGGGTAAAGCTCTACTTGCTGCTCCAACATCCAACTAAGGCAGCTAACATCCTGAAATGACCTCAGGGCTTGAGTTAGCACTGCCTAATACTTTGCCCTTTGAGCTTCTATCTAAGCTAGTAGCTCCGCCACACATGAAGCCTCCACTGGAAACTGACTGGTGTCAACTTTCAAATGTATCTTCAAAAATGTACAGAATCAGACGACACAATCACAGTTACCTGAAATCCTCTGATCGCTTTATTCCACACACACCATTCAGGTGGCAAACATGGTGCAATACAATCATGACCTACTGCTTTTTGTATCAAATATAACTGGTGGAAAACATGTACAAACTGCCAGCGACTGTTTATTATGAAATGTACAGTAGACTAAAGATTTTGCAGTAACTTGCATTAAGGTTTGTGAAATGAATTCACACCAGCAGTCGACGTGTAACAGCCCTCTCTTTAAGGCTACGCTGAAGCAAGACGCAAGAGGCTGAGCACTAACTGGCATTTTGTCTCCTCCTGTCCTATTGAAATGATTTTCCACATGTAAAAATGACTAAGACCTAGAGGAGGTTTCCGAGAATGGAAAGGCACATGTCAGTGTGACACTTTCAGCCCAGAGCGGCTTCACCAGAAATGTCTCTTTGACTGGCATTTTGCAGAAATATCCAGTGGAAATTCTCCTGTGGATCGGCTTCAAATAGTTGGTGAAAGCCATTACGACTGGTTCAGATAACGAAATGTTGCACCTTTTTTTTTTCCTTAACGATTGTCAGAGTTGTTACGTTCAACAATAAATAACAGAAAACGACTTGATCTATTGGAATGCAAGGTGTAAATTAAAACGTGAGCTCTACAAAGAATAAAAACTGTTTGCATAAAACAGACATACAAAGTCCTGAACATGAGGACATCTGAATAACATAATTTATCTTTGCTTTTCTTTACAAATACTCAAAGACAGCACATGATAGAAATACATTCTCTGCCTGTCTGCTGTTGAAAAACAGAACCAGGCAGGCAATTAGGGAGACGTGCGAGTAGACAGAGAAGCAGATGAATGAAAAAAATATACAGTATACATCCCATTTACGCCTGACAAATTCTGTCCGTTTCCACAGTGTAAGCTGCTCAGTTCCATCCCCACAGTGTTTGGAATAGCATCCCATCTTCCAGGTGTAGTATCCCAATTTTCCTAATTGGAACTCTGAATGGATGGCTGGTTTTATTCCTTTGGGAAACAAGGGGAAGAAAGATCCGAAAAGGCTCTACGGGCAGCCGAAAAAAGGCACTGCAACTGGTCAAAGTCTGCGTCTGTCTCACATCTCTGCCCTCCGATTGGTTCCCTTGTTGTGACCAGCCGTGTCCTCCTCTACTTCCTCCTCTTCCTCCTCGTAGTTCTCCTCCTCGTTGTTCTCAGCCTCTTTTCTGTGATCCCCCTCCTTTCTTGGTCCCTCCTGGTTTTTTAAGTCGTCCTGGAGCAAATCACAAGCACACAACGAGACTATTTAACATCCAATTTGGGATTTTCCTCCACCAAAGACACCAAGACAAAATTTAACTTATATGGAAATTACATTATTCGGCTTCACGCTGTTTTAACATGCCGATTTCCATTATAAACTCAATTCAGATTTCATGCCATTTCACAATTTAGGAGTGGAGGCAACCAAGTATGGAGGCATTTTTGCTCTGTGGCCGATAAACAAGGTGCTTAGTTCACATTACACGATTTTCACTGCGATTTTGACGTCGCAGAGGATCTTGAGAGCCACCTTGGGTCGGAGGTGAGTCGGCAGATAGTCTGTGTCCTCGTGTGAGAACAAGCCTACGAGCAAGTCTGGGACTGGATATCTGGCATGCTAGAAAACTGGAGAAGTCTGACACAACTGACAACAACCACACCCACACGGACCTAGGGTCTAGGTACCATTACCGAAAGTGTCTGGTGGAAACGGTGCTCATGCTTTGTGCCTTTGTGATAGAGGGAAAGGTGTTAACACAGTAGCACGTTTCTCCAGCTTATCTGTTGATAGGATTGTAATAGAGAAATTTGACTCTATTGAAAATAAATGGAGGCAGATACACTTGTGCAAAGGTTCAACAGAAACACCTCATGCCGCACCAACTGTGCAGCTGCGGATGAATGAAGCTGAATGAAGTCAAAGCTCCACTGAGCTCAAATTACAGAGAAACATAAGCACGTTCACTCATTGGGTGACCGGCAGAGTATGAAACACAAGTCAGTTAAAGGAGTGAGGAGACTAAGGACCTTCCACGTACACAGCACAGTGTTCCTGGCAAAAAACTAGGGATTATAAATTAATTAATGTCACTGTCTAAGGAGGTCAGGAGTTAGTTTCACAACAGGGCGTAGTAGGGAGGCAAATGTCTTGCTCGGGGACACCTCAGCAAGGTGGGCTGCAGGTTATCAGAAAGTTTGTGCATTACCAAACTCTTAAAATTAAAAAAATCACCTAACGAAAATATCAACCGAGCGTACATCACCCATTTTATAACACTGTAGTGAAGAAGTAAATTAACTACACTAGCTTTTTATTTAAAGGTAAAAAAAACTGTGTGAGCCTCATCATTCAAACAGATTTCCTCCCAGGACAAACTGAATAAACCAAGTCCAGGTGGTGACCCGACACTCCATCAGACTCGACACCTGATCCCCCTCATTTAACAGGACACGCACAGACAAGGTTCAAGTTACAGGGACAAAACACAGGCAGGCACACACATCTCCAACCCTGCGTAGCAACACAACTAATACGTCACTATTGTAAATATTTGCAGATGTGATACCAAAATATTTTATTGAGTCCAACAGGTGCTTTCAGCTCTGTTTCTGGGTGTGATATTGCGCAGGTAAGGAACAAAAAAAAAACATCCCAGAGAATAAAAATGGACTCCCCAGTGATGACGAAATGGATAATAATTATTATTGGCAGCTGCCTAAGCGGCAACCATCATGGCTGAATTTTCAAACTGTGAAAGTACGTTAAGATGCAGCCTTTAAACACCTATTCCTAACAAACAGCGAGTGACAACAACATTCGAGGAGCCTATCAAGCCCTTAGTGAGCCTAAGGGAAAGCTTGCTGTTGTTCAGAAAACAGGTTTGAGGTGCTCAAAGCTACGCCAAAAAAAGAGCTGGAGCAGTTTTTCAAACAAGCGACACATGGCTTAGCCTGTTTGCCGTCGCATGGAGGTGTTACATCTCTCACTTGCATGTGATGCCAACGAGTGTTTATTCACAACAGGTATCAAACTTAAAGCTTATATACGACGAGGAACAAAGCAAGACATCTAATCACAATCCACCCCATTCCCATGAACCCCAAATAACAGCTTAAATATTGTCAATAGGACGGTCCATCTCCTGAATACCACAGAAATGACGGGTGAGCTGAAAGTCAGGTTTAATATTAAAAGACAGGAGAGATGCCTATGTAAAAGGCAGGTTCAGAATAAAGAGGTACTTTATCAGAGTACATACTGACAATTTCAGTACTGTTTTAATGAAGATGTCCTAACCTGCTCTGTGAGTCTGCTAACAGGCTAAGTGACATGTCACTCACTCGCCCTGGCTCTATTTTGGTGAAGCTCCGTGCATCTCCGACCCAATTTAAGAGCAACTGAGGCTCGTTCTGGGCTTAATAGGCTTACTGACTGCTGTTATTGCTCGTAGCTGTTGCGCACCATACATTTCCCATGATACACATGCAGCACCTTACAGGTTAATGTTCAGCAAGCTTTGAAAAAAACGATTACCAGTTTGGGTTGAGGGAACAATGCGCTACTTAACGGTGTATTACAATTTCTGGTGCCTTGAGGAGAATCCAGAAACCGTCTGACTTTGGTTCCCCTCAGAAAAACCCACCTGATCTATGGTCTCCTCATTATATGGATCCTCCCCTTCCTCCTCCACCTCCTCCTCTCTCTTCTGCCCACCAGCTATGTCCTCCTGAGCCTTTGAGACATTACCAACGAGACAAAAAAAAAAAATCACTGACTGATCAATATTTACACCTAAATTCTACTGTTCCATATGACATGCGTTTCAAGAGTGAATTGGTCGCTCCTAAATGCACATTTTGTTCCCTCATCTTTTGTGTTACTGTGCTTTACTCAACACGTACAGAATTCATCTGAGCATAAGAGTTACACACCTCGTCCTCTGCCTCCTCCTGGTACTGATCATCCAGCGTGTCTTCCTGTTGATCTGGGTTTCCAGCCATCTGAACACACACAAGTTAAAAAACACTGTAAAAATCATTTCTTTCACCCAGATGTCTCCAGTTCTCACACTCTCACAGTTTCATCCTCAGCAGTGTGTGTGTGAGGCTGAGAATGCATCACTTTCCCATTTTCAACATGTTCCCATCCCAACTTCTGATCTCCTTCCTCCTGCTGTAACCTGTTGATGCTGAATATAGTGTCTGTATATGTGACCTTTGCCCTGTTTCTCCTCCAGCCTCCTACTCACCACCAGCCCCTCCTCCACAGCAGGTCGTTCAGGGCCCGGGTGAGTGTCTTTGTGCGGGGCCGGCGCTGCTGGCCCCTCTTCCTCCTCCTCCACCCCCTCCTCCTCTTCTGCGACCCTGTGCTGCGGCCGCTCGTCCTCGGCCTCCTCAAACTCGTCCTCTCCCTGGTTGTTGGGGTCATCCTCCGGGTCCAGATCACCGACTGCAGCACCCTGCAACATTTAGAGAGAGTGAGGAGGAGATGGAATAATAATGGCAATAGTGAGCTCGTATTTGCTTAAGATACATGGTGCATTAATATTTGAACAAGAGCAAAGGATATGATAAAATGTGTGCAATAAAACTGCAGTGTGGAGGATTTATAAGTGAATATGTTTGGCAGATAAAACTCTGATGTTGCCTTGTTGGAATTCAGGAGCTTTAACACATCACTGGGCTGACTGACAAGTGGAAGATGGATGGAGGGGAGATGAACATGGCAGCGGAGGACAGTGGGTAGGGAGGATGAAAGTATCGATTTGCAGATGGATGGCTGAATGGACGTATGACACATGATCCGCTGGTGTGAATGTTAAGTGACTGAATGAGCTGATGGGATAGACGGATGATGTGTTGACAGAAGGGAGCGAGCGGGATGGGTAGACAGTCACCTGCTGATGTGACGGCACTCTGTGATCCACTTCTTGGTTCTCCTCGTCCTCGTGTAACATGTCACCGTCTGTTAACACACAAACAGATCCACTGAATATGAACCAGGTGCTGGGCGATAGACAGAATTTTATTTTCAATTATGAAAACAAGATAGAGATTAAATGATTATTGTTCTGTTTTTCGTTTCGCAGCAGTGCTCTCTTTTTGTCTTCTGTTACAAATCCAGTGCAGCCCTTTCCTTCACAGCACTGTGGCCAAATTGGCGACCTTCTCGCTAGATTTAGCAACTTTTCAGACCCTCTGGTGACATTATTTCTAAAAATAACCCGCTGTTGAGCTCTCATTACATCACAAGGCGGAGCTCTCAGGATGGCTGCGAACATTATTCACAGGGGCATCACCCAAATGTGTTGATTAGGGTAATGAGAGTCTGTTGATTGGTCAATAGAGGACGGTCACTCTGCTCAGGGCTGAGTTGTGACTGATTGTGCGGCTCATGTAACCACTCTTCATAATGTGTAGTTTTCTTAATGTAACTATAAAATGAAAGGATGTTTTGCTGCCTCTTGTAGCAGCTGGAGTTGGAGAAAAAATAACTTAATTCACTGGGCCGACTGCCGGCAACTTTTAAGGTGGAAGATTAACTTATAACGTTAATTAACACATGAGGTGACACGTGAATCCATCAGCACACCTTAAATTTCACTGTGACAACTTTGACCATCACTTTAGTTTTTATATGACATACATTTTTAGTAATGAGTGGATCTTCATGTGTTAATATATATCAGTTTCTACCAGATTATGTGAATTGCATATATTCTAATCCTCAGGGAAAAAAAAAAAAAAAAAAGTGTCGGGAAGCGTTGTACCTGTGAGCTACAGCAACACTAAACACCTGAGCTTGCCTGTTTTATTTTGCTCTGAAAGAGTCGGCGTGCACTCGCTCTGTGGACAATAAACAAGGAGCAGACTGATAAATGAAGAAATACACTGATTGACAATAACCCCGCCCACATGAAAGAGTACTGTTTCCTACCAAGGATAAAAGACTGGAAGGCATCCCTTCCCCCCCACAGCGTTCAGGCGGCCTCCCACAGCAGATTCCACCACGCTTAAGTAATAAATGATGCTATTGACTGTTTATCGCTACAGATATCTGACCGCACTCAGATAGAATACCAATTAGCATGAGGTCAAAGCCTGAGCAGCGCTTCAGTGTGCATTTTAGCCTGTTGTGCATGCTGTGTATAAACAAGCACAAGCTGCAGTTGAGGAATTATCAACAGGAGATTATGATAGAGAATTATATTACTGACATTAGTGTCGTTTATTTTTGTTACAATTTTCGTTGTTAATGACAATATTTCTGTATTTGAGTGTCTTAATGTCACAGTAAGAATTACAGCCAATGAGCCACCTACAGTTGAATATATACAAAGTTCAAGAAAATTCCACTTTCAACATTTCTTTTTAATTTAACAAATGCATGATGTTTCCACAGTCAACGGGTAATCATGTGAAATAACTGTGATTTCATGATATGAACCAACCGCTACTGTGAACTCATCTAACTCCATCAGACAGTGAGAAACATTCACTAACACTACATTCCTAATATGATGTCATGATAAACTTTCCTGAGTATCTGACTGTTTAACTGGATCCAAGGATTTTCTACTAGCGATCTTCCTGTCTCACCTTCTTCATCGTCAGTGTGGCGGTCCTCTTCTCCTTGAACGATATCATTGTCCATGTTCTCGTACTCGGCCCTCTTCCTAATGACAGCAATGACAATGACAGCGCGGTCAGAAGAGCACAGGCGTTACGAGCCACTTCACTGCAGAGCTATTAATATCAAGAAGTGTGTTTAAAAATGTCCTGCTTGCCATAAAGCAGTTTTTGGTAAGCAGCCCTATTTTGAGCAATTAACACTGTATATTGTCCCAGTTTGCGCTTTCATTTACACACCTGCATATTAAGACAAACAGAATTTTCCCCTTTGTCGTTGCACAAACTTAATCAAAGCATCAAATGTTTCTTTATGGATTATGGATGTCTGTGTTACTGCCAGGCTCAGAGAATAATTAGTTTGCTGAGTGGCAAACATGGCAGTAAAATTACTGCATCTAGTTTGCAGGGAGACTTTGAGGGAGACTTTGTTATTGCTCAGGTTAATCAGTGCGATGCTGGTGTCATTAAGTGATCCTTTTGAAAAAGATAATTAAAAAAATGGGCGACAGCCATCGTTGACTGAGCTGCAGACTTTCCATGTGGCATTTAGGCTGATGTAGATGTAGATAAAGATAAAGAAGTGTGGAGTGTGCATGTTTCCTTCCATATCAGCGTGGGTTTTCTCCAGGTACTCTGGTTTCCTAAAGTATCCTAAAACCTGGATAAAACTAAAATTATCTGCTTTGCTTGATAACTCTGAGTTAAAGTATTTGAGTTTATTTTTGTGATTTGGGCAACATCCTCCTGCACCAGAGTTAAATTAATTCCAGCTCTGAATCAAAATCTGACCTCTGGTGCTCTTCTCTGAGCAGCTGCTCCCGTCTGTCGGCCTCCCTGTGGTGCTCCTGCTCTCGCTCCTGCTCCAGCTTCAGCCTCTGCTCCCTCTCCTTCAGCACCTTGTCTCTCTGGGCCTGCAGGGCCTCCTGTCGCATCTGGATCTGCCTGCGCTCCTCGGCCCTCTGAGCCTCCAGGCGCTGCTGCTCCTGCTGCTGCTCGTAGGCCGACTTCACACGCTCCACCTGGGCGTGCGCCTCGTGCTGCAGCTGGGTGTCCTGATGCAGCTCCGGATGGGGACCCTTTGGAGAAGACAAACAGACGGAAGAGGAAAAATGTGTAGAGCGGCGGGAAAGTATCAGAGCAAATTAAACACACAGACCTGGTGCTAATTTGAGACATAAATGTGGACGTACGGTTTGATTCATCTGTTGGGAGAGTTTAATCGATGAAAATGAAATAAAACAATGAGCACAGCACATAATGAGAGGGCTGTCATTAATCAAAGAAGTAAACAGCGAGGGAAGGTTGTAATTTATTCCAGCTCCTCTGGGAGTTAAGATAAATGATTCGCACTTAATTTAAGCAGTAGCTGTGTCCCTGACATGGCAAAGACATGTGACTAATTTATGGTTACATAATTTGTTATGTTGCTCAGTTAAGTTATTTTTAAAAAAAATAACAACACCATATACAAGTCACTGTAAGCTAGGTTTGGGCCGGTGTAAGGTTGAAGCTCGCACATCGGATCAGACCCACAAAACTAGATATTGACCCACTCTAAACTAATGACACTCAACTGAGATACAGAAAAATCAAAGCCCTTTGGATAAGACTAATTAGTCTAAACCAGTTCTGACCGGTTGTTGCTGGTGTCTCTGTTGGTCCAGGGCGTTCTCGTCTGGCTGCTCCTGCTCCTCCTCTTCCTCCTGCTGCTCATCCTGCGTTTGGTCCGGGTCCTCCTCCAGCTTCTGAGGCTGTCCTGCTTGAGCCATCTCCTCCTCCGCCAGCTCCCTCCTCCTCTCAGCCTCTCCCTCTCTGTCCTCCTCTTTGTCTGACAAGGTGTGCTGGGACACGGTGGGATGGGACTTGAGCTGGGACTGGGCGTGCATCTCCTCCTCTTGATGGTCCAACTGAGGACAAAGCAACAAAAGAAATAATTGGATGTGTGTGTTTTTACATTTACAGTGTACCTTTTCTCTTGATAGTAATGTAATTCGAAAAATCCCCCTTTACCCTGGACTCAGTGTCCTGGTGATCCGGGTGATGGTCCTCATGGGCAGGCTCGTCTTTGTGTGGCTGTTCCAGGATTGCGGCCTGTTGGGCTGCATGAACATGGGACTCGGGCGCTATGGCAGCTGCTTGCGGATGCTGGGGGGCATGGTTTTGTTCAGGCTGTCTTATGTTTGGTACCCTGTTCAGAGACTCCCTCAGCTGCTTGTATTCATCCACCTGCACCTGAAGGGACCAACACACACACAGGAGAGCTTAGAGAGAAAAGCCTGGGAAAACTGTGTGATGATTGTGACAGAAAATGCTGGATATCGACTGAAATCTTTCCATACCAGTGCTGATATGACATTAAGTTATGATGCCGCACGCTGAAACATGCTTTACTACAAAACCTTTGTTTCTTATTTTAAAAAAGAAGCCAACAAATGGTCAGTGATGCCTGAACACACTGGCCTACAACCAAATGTCGTTTTTCCCCCTTACATTTTAAGCATCTATTTTTGAATGAAAGTTTGAAAGTCTGTCACCTTTATGATGTAATCACCCTTAAAAAAATTAGAGACTTAAGTCTTTTTTAACAGTTTAAGAAATTTACTATAATAGTGTGCAAGCCTAAATAAATATTTTGTAATTGTGGTTATAAAAATGTAATTTAGATTGCCGCCAGACCACCACATTGATACAGCCACATGCCTTCCTTCTGTGCAGCAAGCAGAAGAGCAAACAGTTGTTTGACTGGTGTGAAAATGCTGTATTTGAAGACTAAACATGAACAAATATGGACAGAAGCAAAATATTTCATTAGATAAAAACTTGTTGTAAGTGTTGTAAATTATCATGTCTATTTTTCCCCCCAATTAATTTGATTTTTGGGCCTTTGAACGCCTTAATGTTATCGTAAATATTTGACTCACACGAATCGGACACAATCCCACACAGCCACCACTATAATCTAATTCTGCAAATAGCATTATACTAATAATGTTAGTGTAGCCGTATCTTTATCTGACACTGTGCAGAAATACCCGGTTTAAACAGAGTGAACAAACATGAAAAATCGAATGTGGAGTTAGAATTCTACTGTCAATGTTATGGAACTTTGAAGCTTCAAAGTATTCGGTACAGCCCTAGTGTCAAATGAAATGTGGGAATTTAATTTGAAAGGTCACGTTAATTTCCAGGGCTGGTACCTGCGGTTATTCCACAGGCTAGTTAATAACATGTCGGGCAGGAAATCCAAAGTGTGGGATCATTTTGAGAAGGTGAAGGACGAACCCAAGGTGATTCGTAAACTCATCTTCACTGGTCGACTACAAACATGACGTATCATCTGAAACATGGAAGTAGCTACATGCCCATTAGCCCACAGCGTCATTAACAGGCGGCTCGCTCAGTGTGTGACGTGCACTTGTAGATAAAATATAGGCCTATATTAATGAAGGTTCATTAGTACGGTTTTGTATTTCTCTGTAATGTAGCACAGTGTTAACAATGTTACTGATACTATTCTTTCTCACACCTTCAACTCAAACCATTGTGTTGCCTCGCCCAAAATATATTATTTAATAATTGAATTAATACCGTAAACGTGTGGGTGACTAGACGACTAATGGCCTTAAATGATGACTAAAATTCTTAGTCAGGGCAGCCCTACTCAGACGCTAACTCACCTGCATTTGAACACTTCTCAAATCGTCCATCCAGTTTACACCAGTGTACCATTACAGGACACTATCTTTATACACACACACACACTCTCTCACACACAGACACACAGACACACACACAGTCAAACTCAGCCTGAGGGTTAAATTCTAAAAAATTCTTGCCAAATTCCTCCCCTCTCTCTTTATCTCGCTCCACTCTCTCCATTATATCTTTCTGGCTGATTGGCTGGAACGTGCTTTAGATGTACTGCTCTGACAGCCCTGACTAAACTAAACCCCCTGGAGTGAAGCAAAAAGCTGCGTGTGTGTGTGTGTCCGTCCAACCAAAAGCCCTGAAAGCAGGACAGGCTTTAAAATAAATTAGCAAATACAGACAGACAGACAGACAGAAAGAGCAGAGTGACTGAGTATCTATTAATGCAGACGGAGAGGAGGAGAGCATTTCAAACAAAACAGCGAAGCACTGTATATTCAATAAAGCATTCAGGCATCTCAAAGGTCGGTTTCAGGGAGAAACAGCAAACATCTGATCTAATTACCCAATGACCAAGCAACACCTCGGGCATCTTTATTTCTCCTCCACTGGGGATCATACAGTCGGCCGCAGTAAACACTGTTTCTGCTTTCTTGAGAAGGTTAAAGGAAAGGTTAAAGGAAGTCTGAGAGGAATGCAGAGCAGGACTTACTCGCCAGATTGAAAGTATGACCTTGTCTTTCCTCAGCTTATTTGTATTATTGACAAACTGTACAGCAGCAACACAGACTCTCCATCACCTGGCTGTTTTACTCCATTAACACCGCCTTACTCTCTGTAGCCTCACTGCTAACATGCTAAACACACAAACCCATTTCTCATGATGAATTAAAATGCATCTCTTTCGCCTTTCCATATGTCAAAGTCTCTCCTAGAGCCGCCTTCAATTACTCCAGGTAATAACATTTGCACACTTGATGGGAAGAAAATTATGTGACTGAAATACTTGTGATGCAGCAATTTAGCATCAATCAGCCGTTGTGTTCAGTGACTGGAGTGAACAATGAGGCTGCATCTCTACAGTGAAGTCCTACCTGAGCTGCAGCCAGCGCACTCTTGTGGTCTTCCAGTGTCAGTGCGAGGTTGTCGTGGGCTGCCTTCAGGTCCTGATGCCGAACCTGGACACACAGGTGCAACCAAGAAGCATGAGTGACCCATTTATCTTTATGCAAGGCTGAAATTTAACTGCCAGAAATCTTTCATTTTACTGGCACACATTCGTGACTGACACCTTAGGGGTAAATTATAAGTCTCTTCACACTAAAAGGAAGTCAACAGATATGAGAAAAGAAACTAAACAGAGCAGGTTTAGTCTCACCTGTGCGTCCTGTAGCTGTGTGTGAATGTCATGGTGGGCTTTCCTCAGCTGTTTATTCTCCTCTCTCAGGTTATATACATTATCTGCCATCACACAAACAACAGACATTAACAGAGAGTATGCAGCTAAACACTGGACACATAAAATAAGAGCAATACTCTACTGCAAAACATCCTCAGGCTCGAGACAGAGGATGATTTTAAGCACATACTGAATGGTGCAGTACAACAAAACATTGTTCAAGTGTCGATCTAAAAGCCTGCACATAAAACACTCGCACTACTTCAAACATGCAGTATTTCATTACGTCAGAAGGTGGAGACAAAGTAAGAGTGTTAAATGACAGCACAACAACAGAGAGCTACACTACACTTGTACTGTGAATTTGTGTGTGACTGAGTGGTGTAAAATACAGTAACATTTGTGTGTGTGACCACGTGTACCTTTGAGGTGGGAGATTTCCACCTCTTTCATTTGCTGCAGTTTCTCATAGTGCTCTTTGTGCTCGTCCAGCAGCCGGTTGTGGTCGTCGCCCTGGACTTGGTGCTGCTCCTGCAGATCGTAGAACTGCTTCTTCAGGTCGTCGTGCTGGTTCTGACACAGACGGGAAACTACTGTCATCATATGACAACATATAAAGCCTATATGAGGTTTTCTACAGCTTGAGGCAACTTGGAATGTAATTTAAGAGCAATTCTACAATAACCAAGGAAGCAGGAACATTGTGCAGAATAGGTCTCCTACTTCTTAGTACAACTTGGGCTCAAATTGAAGCTCATCAACTTGGGGCGTTTTCTGTGTACAAGTGCAGCAGTGATATTAAACACAAAGTGATGGAAAATAATCATTTTTGATGAGAATTATTTGTCAAACGGACAGTCATTTTTTTTGTTTTAGGGGGGATGCTGTGTGTGATGTGTTGAAATAAAATGGCAGCAAGACCCAGAATCTTATTTTGCTACTTTCCCCTTTGTGTCAGGATACTCCATGTCAAACTTCATACTTGTATGACTATATATACCATCATAGTGCCCTGATATTTGCATTTACATCATTATGCCAGAGATATGTCCCAAAAAAGGGGACCCCTGAGACCAGACAGCCCTGAGTTGGGGGTGCTTGTTATCAAGTTGTGACGGCCCAAAGTACAGGCTAACAAGAATGATAAAAAATGAAAAAGAGGTGAGGGCTGGACCTGGCTTCCGGTCTAAGAACTGAGAAATATCTAGTGTGTGCTGGCAGGTTATCTTGGCAAATGTGTGTTTCTGTTGTGCTGAGTTTGAAATACTTCATGCATTGCTTTGTACCAGTTTCATTTAATTTTGCACTTCTCCGTGTCGCCTGGGGTACATGGACAGCTAGCAGTGGATCCAAAGCTCTGAGCAACCCAGGTACAAACAAAATATGCAGTGTCAATTCTGCTTTCCTGATCTGCATGATATTAATGCACAAGGCATTTAGTGTTTTTTTTTTTGTTTTTTTTACATAACTAGTTATGTTGACATTTTACACTGCAACACCCCCTCCCCCACATACACAGACATAAAAGAGAGGAAGGATGTAGTGTGGTAAGGTCAGACGGTGTGTAACACAGAAGACAGGAAGAAAGAAAGTTAAACATGAGGGTGTGCGTGTGTGTGTGTGTGTGTGTGTGTGTGTGTGTGTGTGTGTGTGTGTGTGTGTGTGTGAATGAAGAGGATAAAGAGACCTACAGTGTGACAATATGTGTGTGTGTGTGTGTGAGGGGATTATCATGATTTATACCTTCAGCATCTGATGTTGCACTTGGAGAGTGTTGAGCCTGCCGCTGGCCTCTTGCTGTTTGAACATAAAAACAAAGGTTATGAAGAACTTTCATGCTTCTGTAGTTATTGAGAGAAATCAAACTAGTGTCTGTAGGCTCATTAATATCTGTCGCAACACACACACAAACACATTCTGTCATTAATCTGTCACATCGGATCATAGTGAAGAGATGAATAATAGCTGATAGCGGCAATTGTAACAGCAGGATGTAACAAAGCAATACAAGCTGACTGAAAACAATGGTCAGGTGATACGCGACAGACTATACTATAAGTTCTAAGACAGTTTTAAATGATGATATTTAGTCACAGCAGCCGTGGCTACTGTGTGGAAACATACCTTCTCCTTGTTGAGTAACTGTTGTGCGTCAAGTTTATAAACCAAGTAATCTAGAAAAACAGAAACACCACAGGTCAATCTTTTTTTACAACAGAGTAAGTGTGTGTGAAGTTGGTCACTAACTTGCTTTTGAGCATGAGCTCCAATCTGATGCCAAGTAAACTCCATAAGACCCAAACTTCAGTCCACTGACAAAAATGAATCATATCTCCCTGAATCATAAGCCCTCTTACACATCTTTATCTTGTTTGAAAATAAAACCACATACTATTATAGGTCTGCACTGCTCAGCTGCTGCAGATGGTGATGTGGAAATGTTTAAAGGAATACGTCACCCACAAAATGATCGTTTGTGTATCAATTACTCACCACGAGTTACGTTAAATTAGTGAAGAGAATGTTGTTTTTCCCGCATGCCTTCGCAGTGAGTAAAGAACCCAAAGCAGGAGAAAAGTCTTGATGACTTCAAGTAACAACAGAACTAATTCAAAGCATCCGTTAACAATCTCACACACAACTTGTACAGTGTAGCTCAAGTGTTATGTTATGATAGCTTTATCGGTAGATTACTAAATGTCTTTTAGATGTGAGTGTGGTTTAGATAAGTGATAGGAGGAGGTCAGCAGTGAAGTCACGTTGTGGGTTGATGGTAATGACTCATTAGCCGCTATTAGCCGCACCTAGAGGGAGAGGTTTTGAGAGGCCTTTGAGCTGAACTGGCAAGCCACGAGGGAGACGGCAGAGGCAAGACGCTCTGAAGACAAAAGAGACTGAGATTTTGTTTGTTTGACAACCCACCATGCACTCTGAATAACCACAAAGAAGAGCTAGCTGGCCGGCCGACTAGTCTAACGGAATGGTATCTGAGGGGTGTCCAGTGGAGTCGTCTAGTCTGAGCAAGCTGGTCCAAGGTCCCCCCCCCCCCCCAGATAGGAGAGGTCACACTCACCCAAGGAGGTCCAGGCACATTTCCCACGTCTAATACAACACGTAGGGAGAGGCACTGAGTAACAGCTAGCCTTAGTCGATGCAGTTTCACGAGCCAGGTTTAGCATCGCAGCATAACGCATCATTTACCCAGTATGCTCAGGACTTCCCAAACACATGCATTTTCTTTAAAAACTTAACATTTAAAAAAACTGCATGAACAGTCTCATGCACAGACGCCTTTGAACTGCAGTTGTGTGTGAGTTTGTTAACAGATGTTGCAATGTAGTTTTGCTGACACCCCTTTTCTCCAAATCATCAGGAATTTTTACCGTTTCTTCGTTCACTGTTGACACATGCAAAAAAAACAACAGCTGTCAAAGTTAGCACGGTAATAACAAGTTAACGCAAATGCCTTTACCTCCTCGCTTTTTTTTTTTTGACGTAGGCATGTATACGTTCTGTAATTATGACCCTCAGCCCAAATTGTAGTTTGGGAAATCAGGAAGCAATGCAGCAGTAACGTTATGGATGGCAAGCAGAAACAAACATCCGTGAGCAGAAATGGAAAAAGAAAGGCGTCTTTTGAGTTGCAAGTTCAACATCAAAGCTCTGCCAGATGGTTCTCTCCACAAGAGCGAAGTTCTTTGCATTTAATGTCAACATGAATTGGGTTACCACCGGAGTACTTTGAGCTGCTTAAAAAAAAACCGGGATGTTAAGTTAACCTTTCCAAGTATAAGATTGGACACCACATTGTGTTAGCTTTACCAAGTAATGTTACATTCAGGTTGACTTTGCCATGGTACGCTTTCAGAATATTTTTTTAACCATGCAGTACCTCTGAGGTTATTCGTGAGAATATTCTGGACAGTATTTGTCATTGTTTTGGATCGTTGCAATAATAATAAACATGCATTTGCATACAGCAAGCATATTTGTTCACTACGATGTTGTTAAGCACATTAAAAACATGGAAAATATCCCTTTAAGGTAGGCTACATTTAGAACAGATGAAAATTAATTTGAGATTAACAGCAAGTTAACTATGGACAATCATGCAATTAAATAAAAATGAAATAAAATAAAATAAAATAATAAAATAAAAATTAAATATTTTAATGGAATGACAGTCCCTGAGAAATTGATATACACATGATCATTTTGTGGGTGAAGTGTTCCTTAAAGACTGGTAAAAACTTCTGGTAAAAAGATCTGAAGTGTAGATTTTATTTTTCTCACCTTCTTTGGCCTTTTTGTGCTCTAACCTCTCCTTCTGTAGAGACTTCTCTAACCGGGAGCGATGCTCGTACACCACTGAACATATAAAGCAGAGATGGAGGGAGACAGAGGGGATAGACGAGGGGAGGGAGGTGGAGAGAAATAACACAGAGGATTAGTGAGCAGCAGTTTGAACTCTGTTTGCAGCAGGTGGAAGGCAAACTAAACAAAAACAGAGGTGTAACACAAACATGTACACTGCACAAAACATTTACACACACAAATGCTTCCACATTCATTTTTAGAGAGAGAGAGAGGATGTGCATGTTATGGTTAATATGAGAGCCAGGTGTGATGTTTACTCAGCCAGACTGATCTCCAGACATGACAGCTCCTGTATCCGCAGACAGCTGTGGTATTCCTCACGAGGCCGGTGGTCCAACGGTATTTACAAATACTACGAGTTTGGTTCAGGCTGCTTCTGCGCCTGGTGGGCGGTGTGTGACACCAGCAGTAGTACAATCACGAGGAAGTATATGTGATTACAGGAGAGTTTCTGAGAGTTAACTGAGATCCCACTTCAGCTCTTACACTCACTTGTAATCTCTCCAGCTGTCCTCTTCTAAACTCACACACGCTGTCACACACATTCTTTGTTTTCCCGCCATTTTTTACCTTCACAAGATTCAAGATTCAATCCAGTGAAATGGAAATAATCCCTGCGGGGAATTAGGGTCATTGCAGCAGCAGAGCACAGACTGGAGATGATACAGTGTAATACAGTGTTGTGAAGCTGATACAACAGATAGTTACACACACAAACAATGCAACAGATGAACAGCTAATGGCGGGTTTTCATGCTGCAGGTCTGTTTCATTCACCTCCTCGCTTGTGTTCTTTCACATGAAGCCTCACTGATTGGCCATCTAGAAAACTCCTGTGAGCCTAAACTATCTATAAAATCAAGTCATCAAGGCTCAGTGTGCCTGCGTGTGTGTGTGTGTGTGTCTCTATACATGTTCTGGCAGAAGGGAGGTTGGAGCAAATAACAACCACCAAATTAAACAAAAGAGGAAGGAAGAAGAAGAGTAGGGGAGATGGATGGAGTCATACAGGAAGAAACGATATTTTCATAAAACAGCATTTAAACTGCAAACATGCTCATACACTGCAATGTGATGCCTTAAAAAGTGTATATGTATGTCAATTGTTTTTGTCCATGACTGTTTACACGCATGTTATTTTTCCATAATTATTCCAAATATGACTGAATATTCCGAATTTCATAAGTGCCATGTAAAAAGCAAATTCGGTCTGGATATCCTGAAGTACGCCTTTTACCAGATTTACCATTTTCTGATTAAGACATATGGGATCAGGTTTTAGGAGCATTCTTTGGGTATGTTTTCAGTACATTCCGAATATGCGTCTCACTTTGGGTTTTTACAGATGTTTGAAACACACAGTGTCTTGACTGTATGTGGTCGGCTCTGTGCATCCTCATGAAAACGCTGTATACAAACCAACCCGCCAACAGTTTACAAGGCTGGTGTAGAGAAGCATGCTCAAAAGAAAAGCCTAAATTTCTCGTCTGAAGGAGAAAAACAGCTTTTAAACACTATGAAAAACTTTGATATTAATAGGCTTTTGCATATGTGCAAAATTGCGACAACTGCTTCATAAATAGTGCTTGAAGGAAAGCAAAGGAAGGCTGTGTTTGCACGGTCCAACATGTCTGCATCTGGTGGAAAACTTTTAAAAATTCTATTGTAATGCACAAAAGCATAACGGCACAAGCGGCTTCAGTCGGTCCACGTTTCCATATTCTGAGATGATGAATGACGTGTTAGGAGACGTTACTCGGAGTGCGCCTAGCTGCACGTCAACAGGAATATTATTGGATTGACCAAGTCAGTGAGGAGAAAAACGTGGAACAGACACACAGACACATCCACAGACAGAGTTTTCGGCATTATATAGTAAGAAGTATTTAGTAGATGACAGTTTATTACCTTAATACCTTACTGAACTTGATTCGCAAGTGTACTAGTGTGATTTATTGTTTTGGATGTGCAAACGCTTTCTAGTGATACATATTTGTGAGTCACCTTCACATTTAAACAAAAATTAGTCAGCCATTATGAACAGTATTCTCACATTCATAAGCAGAGGGAAGATTTTACAACCAAATTGTTTTGAGTTAAGTGTCACTGAACTCTTGGTTTTGGGGGTTTGTTTATGTGACTCATTGTGAAACTTTGTGTTGATAAGTACCAAGTGACAGTAGTAGCAACTCCCATCAACACTTTGGCTATAAACACTCTGTGCAGTCCATTTGATTAATAATGTATTATTTTACTACTCCCATTTGAAAATATGGTCCAAGTCTATATCACAATTTAAATACAATCTATTCTGGCACTAATCCCTTGTCGTGGTCTGGGGCCAGCCTCTGACTCACCCGGCTTAACAAAAAATCTCTCCTTCCAGTTTCTTACACGTTCTTTCTGACTCTCCTGCTTCAGGTTGGGGAGCTGGGTGTTCGTTCTAACTGATGATGTGGCTGTTCTTCCTCCTGAGTGCCAACGCAACAGATTCCACGATAAAGTTTTAGATAGACGATCTCATAATCAAGATGACAATACTGGCAAGGAGAAGGGCAAAGACAGAAAAGTGGAGATTGAATCAGAGGAAAGCTCACACAGATGAGTCAGGCACGAACAGGATGAAGATAAACACACAAACCAGGAGAGACTGAAGGGAGTGAGGTGTATTAACCTAAACTTATAAAGGACAAACATTAAATTCAAACTAACTAAAATAGCTTATTTCATCTAGTAATAAGTGCTCCTGATTATTACCTTTTCACTGACTAAACTGAAGGTATCAGGTCCAACATTTCCATGTCCTGCCCCAATAGTCCTTTTGTCAGCCATCTCAACACAGTTTCTAATGATACTCTAAAAAACAATGTGCTTTGTTTTAAACCCTCCTTTAGTCCAGCTGATGTAATGCCCTCGAAATTTTTATTACAACTTTGGAATGTGGTTGCTTAACATAGTGAATACCTTCTACCTGTCTACCAGCTGTGTCCCTGACTATTTAAAGACTGCTTGTGTCCAGTCTCTTCTCAAATAACCTGGCCTTGATCTCCTCATCTACAGACCTGTTTCCAAACATGCATTTATAGCTTTCTATCTTACAAAAGACAGTTTCATTACAGCGTTAGAAAGCCCTGTCATGCAGTAAGGCTTTTGGAAAAATCAAAGCAAAGAAACCGCCTTTCCAGTTACAAACGACCTTTTAATGACGGCAGATGTCTGCAAGCGCTCCATTATCATTTTGTGAGACTTAAGTGCAGCCTTGAGACTTGACACAGTGGGTCATGACAGTTTGATAAACAGATTTCAGCGCTGGGTTGGTTCCAGCAGGGTTTTGAGTATATTTGTCTGATGGTTACGTCTTTCAAATGGTAACAGTGTCTCCTCTTTAGGTCCAAGAGTTCAATTCTAGGAATGATCTTATTTTACCTGTAAGTACTCCTCTTGAGTCACATCTAACACAGACAAGCACAGTTTAGTCAAGCTAGGGGTGAAGCTTGATTAAGCCAGCTAATCAGACTACTGTCCCTGTCCCAGTATACAAGCATGGGAGAAGAATCGATTTATTGATGGAAGTATGTCCAACTCTGCTACAATAGGTGGCGATATGCCCCCTTACAGCTTGTTAGTATTGGACCTTCTTCCGGTTGACCTATTACGTCACAAACCATTCGACAAACAAGTTAGCTATGGTTAGCTAGCAGCAGATTGGTACTCTGATGGACAACTTTAAAGCTGTGTACATTTCATCCGTCCAAAAATGCACAGCTCTGGATGTAGATTCAGCCATGTTGTGACCTGCTTCTTCTATTGTTACGCATTTAATGACTTCAACTTCTGGGTCAAAGCTCAGAGCAGAAACTATTGCCGGTTCACCCTTTTCCCCCTTTAAGGGCGGTGGCCCTCTGGGTAAACTGTGAGGGTGTGATGTGTGTGCTTCATGTGGAGGGAAGCAGCTCTCTCAGGGTGCCATGGTGAAGACGCATACAACATGCAACATACAACATACAACATACAACACTGTTATCAGTGAGCCATCAGTGGACGCTGCCAAGACCTCTTGTCAGTGTTGACAATACAAAGTTTTATAGGATTATGTGTAATGCTCATAACTTCACATCATAAGACTGTTTCAGAGGTAACATGTGACCTTCAGATTTAATACTGGGGGAAAAAAAGGCTTAAATCCAACAAACTTTAAATAAGCTCCTTTCCAAGTTATTTCTTTTAATATGAACTGACTGCATGAAGTTCTTCAAACGTCTCTGAGCTTGATCATATGTACGATACATGAGATTGGGGAGGTTTTATTCGACTTGCCGGAGGCTCTGTACCCTCTGAGCAGTGAGAAGTGCCAAAGATGAGGCCATGTTGCTCTTAGCTCAGCTCCGTTTAGGCCACTCCTCACACACACCCTCTCTCTAGGGGACAGCATGGACAAGCAGGGCAGCAGCTACAGAGAGGCTACAGTCTAAAAACGGATGTTATTTAAATATGCTTTTGAATTATTAAAATCCACTACAAGTGCCAAGAGGGAAAGTCGTAATTTACATAGTCTATTTCATACAGAAAGTCAATGTGCCTCACATAAACAAGTGCTTATAAAACATAACAGGACGAGGTAAAGAGAGAAGAACAAGAACAACATCTTCCTGATCCGGTCCGGGAGGCAGACACCGGCAGACACATTTAAGACTAAACTTAAGACTTTCCTTTTTGATAAAGCTTACAGTTAGGGCTGGCTCAGGCTTGTCTTGGACCAGCCCCTACCTAGGCTGACATAGGCCTAGTCTGCTGGGGAACCTCCTATAATACACCAAGCACCTTCTCTTCTTCCCGCTCTCCTTAATTTCTGAAAAGCTGGTTCTTCTCCGCTTGCTAACATTCACGTCCTGTTACTGCATCTCGCTAACTCGGCTTTACTGCATGTCACTAACTCGGCTTCTCTCCAAAGCCTTTGTGCTCCACTGTCTCGCAAATCTGGACCCTGTGGCTGGACCAGCCAGGGAACCACTGCTCTAGCAGATATGCGAGCCAAGACTTCCTCTTCTGTTAATAAACTAATATGCATATTAATGCCAATACATTTTTTAAAAGCTAATATAAAGCTAAATCATCGTCGCACAACAGCCTACCGTTGTTTACCTGCCGTTCAAATGTAATTGGTTAATACCACTCAGACTACAAAGGGAAAGCGCAATCTTGTCCCATCACCTTCAGATTCTGCATAGATATACAGATATGTTTATAGCGTTTATAAAAATGATTGCAATATGACAACATCACAAACTACAACCTAAAAATTGACTTGCTGAACCCAACTGTAAAATGGGTGATGTCGTTCAGACTACTGTTCTTATAAACAACATTTCCTCAAGCTTCTTCTCCAGCCCTTATCTCATTCAAACCTCAATGACCATGAGAACTAACATTTATTGTTTGAGGGTTTCCCCTCAGACCAGTGAAGCATTTCCCTCGAGGTGTGGTTAAAGTGCATCGGCAGAGCAAGAACAGAGAGCTCTCTATGGTGGTGACCTTTACTGGCCTATTGGTGGAGATGGGGAGACGACTGGACTGGTTAGATTTGGCGGAGCTGGTGTGCAGTGTGAATACTATCAATCACACGGGGAAATGGGCTCCAAGATTTCATTTGAGGAGTGTTTGTGTGAGTGTTCACACTTCTTCCCTTGTGTACACACACACACAAGAGACCAGTGCAATTTAAAAGGCAGGGAGATTGATTACAGATCTTATCTTATTCCCATACTGCACACGGTGGAAGAACACCTTACAGAATGCATACTGTCCTCAGCGGGTAATCTGACTCACACAATCCTCTATACATCCGGGTCAAGCCCCGCATTGGACAACAACACTAGCTGATCCAGGATGCATTTCAGGCCACGGAAGCAAAATCTGTATTCACAACTGCAGATCTTATTTTATTTTTAACTTTCTCTTGTATGAGCAGGCAGAGGAAACTTGCGCAAAGCTGGCAAAAAAATGAACTGTGGCTTTCAAACTTCCTCCTCTCATGGAAATTCCTGCAGCTTTATTTCTATTTCCTTCTCATAACCATGACCCACACAGGTACCACAGAGAGGAGGATTAGGCCCACGTGTGCTTACAGTCAGAATTCTGCCTTTATTCACACAACTCAATAATGCGTCTTTCACTTGTGGCCCTAGTCCTCTTCCATTGGTCCCTTTCGACCCTGTAAACCCATAAAACTACACAGAAATTGGTTATTTTTAATTTTTTTTGACACAAAACATACTCAGAAGACAAAAGCTAGGTGCTGTGAGTTTCCACAGGTCGGACAGGTGAGAACCTGACAAGAAACTTATTCATCAAGCAAATAATGGACTTCAAGATGAGAGTCGAAGGGCAGAGAGATTTGGACATTTGAGACCCCTGACCCAAAAAAATCCTAGACACAAAGTCTAAGGAATTTTTTGGAAACAGCACGGTCTCCGTTGTCATGTAAACTTGCAATATGTGGTTCCTCTGAAAACGGAGACTTGTCACACATGTGCATTACAGTTCAAGTCATGCGCAAGAAAGTAGACCATCACAACAACAATGGCGGACTCCCAAGCTGTTTGTGCTGCTGCTCACCCTATTGAATCTATCGATGCTTCTCCAGCAAGGTGTAGATTTACTGTAGCAACTGCACCTCGTAGTCCGTCCAGACAAATGTTTGTGCGGTTGCCATTTTGTTTGTTTATACATCACTGCTATGTAGAAAGAAGCAAATGTGCACAGGTGCGTGTTGTTTCATTAGAAAGTCACACCGCCAACTACTGGCCTGGCATGTATACTAAAGCATTTTTGATCTTTTTTGCTGATCCATGTGCATGGCGATTGTTATTGAAACAAAAACGAGGAACAATTTCGTTTTTATTTGATCGTTTTCGTGTAAACAAGGCCTAAAATAAAAGGAGTGATTTAGTTTTAACATTAACATTTGCCACTGGTTGTATTCCGGATGTACAAAGTGAACCTGAACGTCTCATTATTGTTAAAAAATACAGACAAAACCACACAAAAGGATGGGGTTTGGTAATCCAAGGAGAAAGCACATATCTAATGCAAAGACCATTAATATTTATTTTATCTCATGGATAAAAACAAAGCATTTCAAATGTTGAGACAAGAGCGCTCATTACAATGAACAGCAGGCGACAACAGTGTTGGTGATGTAAAAATATTACAACACTCATTTAGAGACGGCTGCAATTATTCCATTTGATTAATGTTTGCAAATGACAAACAATGATGTGTCTGTGTGTGTGTGTGTGTGTGTGTGTGTGTGTGTGTGTGTGTGTGTGTGTGTGTGTGTGTGTGTGTGCAGGGTGGGGGCTGAATGGGTGTTAAATCACAGGGACACATTTGTCAGAGTGCATGCAAAACCACAAAGTGCCAGTTGATCATTTTAAATGACTGACAACTGCCAGCCTGTGGTTGTAGTGGGCAACAGTGAATCAATATGGCCGGCTCGCAGGCCCCGAGCTATGGCCCACCTCTAAATATAGGACACAAAAAACAGCGATCAACCGTCAGCCAGGGAGATCAAGTGGCCCGGGCCTTGCGATTGACTGAATGATCCATCGCTTCACAATGAAAGTCAGGGTGTGGTGCACAAATTGAGAGATACAAATGGAGTTAAGCAATACCCACTTTATTCAGAGTGTCACATTATACTGTTAGGCTCTCTGTTTCTGGATGCATCGGCTTTGCTGCGGCTTTTTGAAAAAATGAAATAGGATCCATTTGTGTTACGTCGACCTGAAACTGACTGAAAGACGCTGATTACCTCTGGGAAAACTGATTCAGTTGAGGTGGGGATTTTACACTGCTTTACTTGAGGTACTTTGTTTTTCATCTTGTTAAAAGTGGGGCAACTGTCCGTCTCCACCCAACTATCTTTGTCTTGGAAATGAACACAACAACAAGTATGAATGCAGAGGAAGTAAAAATATTTCTTATATAAGACTGCACACTTGGAAGCCAAAACCACTCAACAACAACAACAACATGATATTAGTCACTGGGTGCTTCACATGACAACAAACACGGGCTTCTGTGCAACATACATATACTTTTACAAACACGACAGGAACGAGCTTAAGCACAACTTGATGTTAGGTCTGCTGGACCAGGCTGTAGACGACGATAAAAGAGATAACTGCTGTTTAGGTGGATCAAAGGCTGCATTAAATTAACAGGTCCACAGTCTGGGCTCAAACCCTGACACACTGTTCGACTCCCTAATGTGGGCACAAACGTTGTCCTGAAAACATGGAGCCATGTAGGAGCCGGCTCTCCACCCAGCTGGTAATTTTAAACTCATGGCATAATGGCATGACACAAAACCTCACATCCTGTCAGCACAGCAGAGTGTGTTTATACGGAGGGAGTAAATATGTGAGGTTACTGCAGGGCAAGACGGTTTAATCTATGTAGGGGGGGGGGCACAAGAAGCTTGTGAGGTTTTTAATAGAAACATTCTGTTGGTAATATAGGGAGACATAGGGTGGGTCTAACAGTGGGAGTGTGTGTCGCTATTTTAAAACCATGGCAGTAAAGCAAACATGATAGTCCAAACATGAATGATGCAGTTTTAGTGATGTTTCATGACTCAGTGAATAAACTGGTGACTCTGTGTCATCTTATCACATTTTGAAATGCAGCCAGGGACACTGTGAAAGAAATTTTCTATCAAAATTTGCAACACAGGGCTGAAATGATTTTTCGATTAATGGATAAATAGACTAACAGAAAACTGATCTTCAACTTATTTGATTTTTCATTAATTTCAGTCATTTTTTGGGGGCGAAATTACTAAATATTTAAAGTTGTAGTTGCTCAGTTATGAGGATTTATTTTCTTAGTCTTCTGTTAAAGTTGGGATTTTTGACAAAACAAGCTTCTTGAAGACATCGACCTTGGATTTAGGAAATCGTAGCGAGCGTTTTTCACCATTTTCTAACATTTAAAATGATACTATTACTAATTTTCTACGAAAATAATCACCAGTTGTAGCTCTAAGTTGGACCTGCTATCACTCTCCATCTTTCACATGGTTTTTATTCAACTAAATCTTAGTTGTCAGTGTTTTATGCTGCAATGATAGGTTTATTTACATCAGTAATTTATGTTAACATGGAACAAAAACATTTGCAAAACACGCAAAATTATTATATCTCAAGCTGAAACCATTCAACATAAGGGGTGGGTGGAAAATGAATGCAGCATAGTATCGCAATATTTTTGTGTAACAATATCGTAAGACAGCTATCGATGTTTTTATTACATAAATTATTCATCTGACAAATACAAATTAAACTTTAGCCTACTAGAATAATACAATCAATTGCTTTTCAGTTAACTAGATACAGTTTGCTGCTGCTGCAAAAAAAAATGGCTGAAGTGAAATGAACAGATGAAAACTTGATCATATTAGATAAAACATATGTTGACAAAGTTTTCCATTGAGGACATAATTTACAGTTTTAAAAGGTCGTAAATCGCAGTATGTTTTATCGTAATACTCAGCGTATCGCATCATATTTACAATCCCAATAATACTAATGTATCCTGATAATATCATACCCTATTCAGTATCCCCAGAGTTTATATGGTAGGACCTATGCTGTTGACAGGGAGGCTAGAGGACATTACAATATGGCCACATCAAAATCAAAAGTGATGCAAAAAAATACTGTCAACACACAATATCAGGATGCTGCAGCTGTGTACCCAGCTGCCTCACGCCTCAAATGGTTTCAAAAACAAAGCCAACACTGTAAGTAACATTTTTATACCTTTGCTTGAAATCAAGGTGAGTGTGCCCTCTTCTCCTCCTGTGTTCCTCCAGCTGTGGCTGACAGAAGCAGATGTTCCAGCTGACCTTGTGACTTAAAGGTATCTGAACACTGTTGAGGTGAGCCTGGGGACACAGTGACTACAACCAGGTGTATGTTTTTGTGTGTGAGCTGTGCATGTGAGTCTCTCTCGCCTCCAGTCAGCAGTAAACCTCACTTGTGTGGGGTCTGATTTCAGTCTTACAGTGGGCCTGTGCAGAAGCTGAGCCCGTCCAGCCGACTGAACCCTGTGTTGAACTTTACAGCTCAATCTGCTCAGACCTTAACCTGGTTTATCACGGGATTAGGCCACGTAAGGTCAAAGGTCAAAGACAGGCTCTTGCTAAATCTCTGCTTGCCTCTAGTCTAGAGTGTAGTTACACTCCAGTTGGGTCAGATGGCAGTCAGTGTGGCATTTGACACACAAACACAAACAAGCGCTTGGCATTGCGTGCTACAACCTCCACCCACGGTTTATTTTGGGGAATATGACACCAGAAAATGTAACGTTTTTAGGTGTTTACTGGATGCCGAACTGAACTATGGGTTGTAATGAATCATAATAAATCCTCAAGTTTGGTTTAAGCGGTGCAAGCATTTCACAACAAACACGAAGACAATAAAATTGGCAGTTTTGTTAAAGGAGTCTGGCTACACCCATAAGAGACGGGGTTCTCACGCTCACTTCTGTCACCTGAACAAACTAATAGGGTGAAGTCAGGTAATTTGGGGCGTCATATAAAATGTGACGAATATGGTTTTGCATTTTAGGCTCTTTGAACATTAGCAGCCAGTCACCAAACGTGTTGCAGTGTTTCTACTAATGTCCTTTATATGACAATTATTCAATGGTGTAAGACGATTTTGGGTGTTTACTGCATGCCGAACTGAAATGTGGATGGTAATGAATCGAAATAGGCATTGAGGTTTGGTGTAAGAGGTGTAAGCATTTCACAAATAACTCGAAAAGATAAAAACTGCAGTTTTGTTAATGGAGTCTGGCTACACCCAGAGGACACCGAGTTCTCACGCTCACCTCGGTCACCTGAACAAACTTAAATCACATCCCCGTCACTGTGTTTACCTTGTAGCTGTGCCGAGAGAGACTCCTGATGTTGCTGATACTTGAGAGCCATCGCCTCCGTCCTCTTGAGCTGCTTGTGCATCTCATAGGATATCATCCCCCCGTACATCACCCCGCAGACCACGGTGACCAGCAGGAGACACTGGAAGATCCTCCGCTGCCTCCGGGAGCACACCCCGCTTCCCATGTTGGACCCGCACCCCTCCCCGCTGTCTGCGCGAGCAAACCCCGTCTCTGCTGCTGGAAACTTCCGACTCAACTTTTCACCTCCTGCTTTAAGCTGAAGCTGACCCGAGGTCCCCTCACTCCCCGAGCATTTCCACGCAGAAGTACGAGTTAAGTGCAGCTCCTTCCAGATGCAGACATTATTTGACTCGCGACTCTCCCCTGCGACTTCAAAGTAGCCGCTCAGATTTTCTCTTGACTTCCCGTCAAACTCCTGCTCTCTGCTCAAACGCTGCACAAACAGAGGCTGACCACTCCGGATCTGCGTCCTCGTCTCCCCCTCGCAGGCTTTAGCTCCTCCGACGCCACTAAGAGAAGCTTACAATGGCAAATAAGAACCTCAAGTTCCCGACGAGGCCTCCATAGCACCTATAACTTTAGTTACGTGTCAGCCCAGCAGCTGCCTGCCATCCGAGTACAACTCTGGAGGAAGTCCCTCCTCCGAAAAATCATAAATTTCCCTATTCCCGCCCTCACAGGAAAAGATTTGATCAATTGGTCGCCAGAGATTTCGATCAAAAAGCAGCAGGGCATGAGAGGGTGGAGGCTTGTTTCCCCAGCACAGACCTGTTGTAATCCTAACAATTAGGATACTGTGCAGATAATGAATTGATCAGTATTAAAAGATTTCAAGCCCTGACATCACCTCACTAATTTAGTTTAGTTCAGCATTCACAATATGACATATGATTAATATCCACAGAAAATAATCTACTTGCTCATTAATGTCTGGTTTATGGCAGAAATGTGTCACTTGTTTCTTTTGCTTCTCTTAAAAACAACAAACACATATCTGTACGTTGCAGTTTATTCAAGTTTTGTACAATATGCATACAGTGGTTTTACATACAGTTAATATGAGAGGACATTGTGGCCTGGCACACAGCTTGGAATTACAATATGATTATAAATTACACTTAAGGAAAATAAATATATCATAGCAATAGTGTCACCACTAGGTAAAAACTAATATCTTAAATACTACATGGTCTACAGTGTACGGTAATATGTACAATAAATATGTACTTTTGTGTTAGATTAAAAAAGTATATCAGACTCAGGGATCAACGTATAAATCATGCAATACAAAAATAATCTGCAAAAACCTAAAAAAATGTTGCTCTTATTGCATATATTTGCAAATAAATTTCCTTTTCAGGAAACAAATTCAGAAAAAATGCCTCAATATCTACAGAATTCCACATCATTTTATCAGCTGAGAATAAAAATCAAAAACAGGCAGCTGCACATAGATAAACAAACACTTCCTAACCGTGATTTTCTAAAAACTGTCGTTTAAATGCTACCAATTTGTATATTTCACATTTTTATATGCAGCGTGTGCTCGATTAATTTGCCCTTCATGTGGAGACACACTGGTTCCACACTGGGAGAAATAAATCATGCCCACACTACGAGGTAGAGGAATCTGCAGATCTCTGCTCGTACAGTACTTTAGTGATGCAGATGACCAGGTGACAAACACACATTTGGCACAACACTGATGAGCTGTTAGATTTGCAAATGATCTAAATTAATATCCAATAACTTCAAGTGCTCGTCATCAATAAGACTATTTGTCTTGTTTTATATTTGCTTTTCTTTGCTGCCATCTATTTGTTTTGTGTTACTCTCTGAACCACAGTGAAACTTATGAGAACAAAGTGTTTTAAAAATAAATGTGACTTGACAAGTTCTTTAAACGGGCACGACAGCACCGAAACACGTCTCAAATGTGCAAAATAATTTTGAGCCTCATTACTTTAACGAGTCTTCAACAACATCCCATTAATCGTCCTATTCTTAGATCCATCTGAGAATAATTTATCGAATGGTAATGTCTTCTTTGATGAATGTTTTTGGATGTCACGGAGATGTTACAAGAAAACAATTAATGCTGCTCACAGCACCGACAGAGGCAGATCATGTTTTAGGAGTAAGAGAAGGTAAAAAGAGGAAAAAGTTTCGCTGCATTTTATAAGAAAAATTGTGGCTCAAATAAATCACCGTCAATAGTTAATAAACTTTATTTAATTTTAAAGATAATTCGGTTAAGAAATGGAAATGCAGTGCGTTTATATTAAGACTGTATTTAATTTAAAAAGGCACAAACAACGTGTTTCAGTGGGACAGCAGGGTGCCTGGACCAAGAAAGCACAAAGGCGCATAATTTCTCTGAAATTACAATGAGGTCATAAAACACCTGTAGTTAAATCTTCAGGTGGAGTGATGCCCCCTGCAGACGTTCGCACACTGGCTACTTAACGTCATACAAACTACGATTCTTCTACTGGAACGATTGGCTCACGACACACCCAGTTAGCCACAATTAACCATCTGTAAATCACCACCAGAAAAAAAAGAAACTTCATATTTTATGGCACTCAAATACCAATTATTTAGTCCCATACTATTCATCCTAGTATAATATTGCAATCCTCTGCAGCAGAATTCACCCTGTCAAAAACGTGTAAATATACCAGGCTGTTCCATAAAGCCTGCATTTGTGAGGAGACGTCTAGCACTAAGCCTCCTCCTCTGGGTGTGTATGGTCCCATGAGGCCAATAAAAATACAACTATTCCATCCAAAACAGAGTCAAGAAATCCCCGTGGAGGAATGTATCAAAAATGACAGTACTTATAACCAGAAAAAGATTTCATTGAAGCTTACTTGCATGCCTAGAGACAAACAGAGAGAAACATTCTTAAGTGGTGTTTAATTTAACAAGATCCCTGGTGTCAAGAAAAATGTATCATCAGATAGTCACTGTAGCTTTTCCTGTCCTGTTACCACAGCAAACCAGACAAGAGTTGATCATGTTCGTCCTCCCAACAGCAGAGAATCAGACTATAAACGTACATAACACGGCTGGTAACACCTTCTACAGTGCTTTTAAAATGTCTCTGTTCGCTGAAGTGTTTTAAGTGAATCAGTGACCTCAAACAGAACGATCAGAAACAAGCAGCTCATTCTCGACTGGGTTCGTCCACACTGGTGTCCCTTCTGTGTCCTATAACACGGACAGCTCCACCTCCTCACACAGCAGAGGCTCCACCTCTGGGATGCTGAGCAGTTTGCTGCTTTTGGCAGAGTTGTTCTTCCTGTACATGACGAACTGGGCAGTCACCTGACCCGGTTAAGGCTCAAACAGGAACATACAGAGTTAGGCTCCGATCACACGGAAAGCGTTTTGCCACTTGTAAAAACAATGCTTGCTGCACCTTGTAATTGGTATCTAGTTCCTAAAATGTTAAGGCAGAGGGTACTCGCTGTAGCTCAGGTTGAGGGTGAGAGGCTGTCAGTAAATAGTGTGTTGGGCTCAGGGAAACAGAGATCTGTGTGGGTACATGAGACCCTAATAAAGAGGATGGATCATGGGGAGTACCACCAGTTGGTCCAGGAGCTTCACCTCACAGATGGCTGTTTCCAGGCATATTTTAGGATGACTCGGGAGCTATTGGACAACCTGCTGTCTATCTCTGTGATCAGGGCCTTAAACAACATTATTTTCTCTTAAAGTTCCAGGGTCAGGATTTAGGGGGCAGACAGCGAATATAATATAATAAGTATGGTTTCTTTGGTGCATAATCACCTGAAAATAAGAATCATTGTGGTTTTTTTTTAATTTTAGATTGAGCTATTTTTTCTACACAGGGAGCAGGTCCTTGTCCACGAAGATCGCTGCGCTGCACCACCATGTTTCTACAGTAACCTAGAATGGAGAAACCAAATCAACTATAGACAGGGCCTTTCTCGTTTGTGCATCGGCCACCATAGTAAGCAGCCCCTCTCTGACTGAGCATTGGAAAAAGAGATTTTTTTTTTACCGGTTTAAATCACTGGGTCTGTTTGTTTTGGAGAGGAAGGGACCTCTGCAGCAAATTCGGCATCCGGTAAAAACCTTTTGAACGTCTGTTTCTTAAGTTATCAGGGATAAAAAGGTGAACACACATTGGCAGATAAAGGGCTCGCAGCCTGTCTTCATCATGCCAAACAGCAATGGAGAAACACTAGCTATGTTTCCATCCAAAAGTGATTCAAATCATTGGGAAATGCGCATTAAAAGAAATATGAATCCTGTGTGTTTCCATTAAATGTACAGACTTTGGTGAAAACTACGAACTTGTGCGAGTTTTCCGCAGAACCGGAAACAAAACAAGTCTCACATTCTTTTTCTTATACGTTTTCTGGTGGTGGGCAACCAGCTTGTAAATGCATTACCGTCTTCCCGACCCGGAGTGTGGATATCACCATGGAGAGAGGTGTGCTACGTCAGACATAATTCGAACATAACTGTTTCCATCCCCTGTTTTGCGAATCAACATTTTTTCGAATCAACCAAAACCCGGCTAAAGCGAGCGTATTTTAGTTTGTGTGAATCAGGGGATTTTAAATCGAATTTTGGTGTGTCCATCATAATTTTCCAATGTGATACCTCTAGATGTGCATCTAAACAGCCTGATGGAAACATGGTTATTAACTCATAATGTGAAATGGCTTTATTAAGTATTTTTACCAGTTTTAATCACCGGTCTGTTTCTTTTTGCAGAGGAAGTGCCCTCTGAGGACAATTCAGCTCCCAGTATAAACCTCCTGAACAATTAACACTTAAGTGTTATTCTTACTGGGAAGCAAACTGCAATCCTCATCACCCTAAATATTTCACACTGGACCTTTAAATAGAATTACAATTTAACTGAATAATAGATTCAGGTTTTCACATGCAGGTATTATTAGAGGGCACAGACAGACAGCTCGTGGCTGAACTTGGTGCTTTAAAGGATACAAAAAAGTCAAGTATGAGGACTCCCAGGCTGCCGATGAGCCAGGCCAGATGTTTGATGATGAAGGTCTGTTTTGACCCCTTCAGTGCAGGCAGGACCACGATGACGCTCAGCCCATATGTCCCATTACCCATCATGGCCAGGGCAAACAGCAGGTAAGAGGTGCCCTCGGTAGACTGTCGCTGAAACTAGAAGAAAGAGAGTTTACGGTACTTCATTAGTAGAACAAACAGCCTGCACCAGACCAGATTATTATTGCTGTTACTGAAGCTTTATCTTCTTGCGTATACATGTGAAAATCAAAGATTGTCTATAACGATAGACAGCGTGACAGCTCCCAAAACTGATACCGAAACATCTTGATCAACCCTTGGTAGCTGGCTGCAGTATAGATCATCAGCCCCTTGATGTTAGCGGATGGGACATGGGCCAAACTAAAACTGGCTCCAAACGATGTTGCCGGCACAAGACGGCAGCGCCCGTATCCCTGATGATACAGCTGGTGTTACTTTATCTTTTTTACTGCTATCAACATATCCCCTGAAAGAATATTTACCAATAATAAGTTACTGTATTTTTTCCGTGCCATGGCACTGGACATCAAAAAGAAAAAATTGCACAGATTACACTGCTAGTTTATTCTACCGTAAATGGCAAGAGTGTAATTTTGCACAAACAGCAGCAAGGAGATGAGTTCTGTCAGTGTAGCTGAAATACATCTGAATAACAATCATCACTACTTTCCATGAGAGCATCGATAAAATATTGTGAAACCAAAGAAACATTTAACCATGACTGAATAATGGAGTTTTGTACTCGGTTGAGGCTACTGAGTTCAATCTGTCCCCAACAGTGTCACAGTAATCCTGGAGGTAATCATAAATAATCGTGTTTTGATCCATCAGACTGGATGAGCAACTTGCTACTAGGAGTGACAATGGTAAAAATGTTTTGGGCTGTCTGCTGAAAAAACAAGCATGTTTGAACATGAAGGAATTCCCACAGGGTAAATCCGACTTAAATGATTTACAATAGTCAGAGAAAGCGTGTGTGTGTTTGCGCCCGCGTGCGTGTGTGCCCAGAAGTTTCTCTGGCACTAGCAGCACACTGAGACGATCCCCTCTGGTGATTAATAGCTGCAGTCAAGCCAGGATGTTTCTCCGGCACAACAGCACCATTGTCTTCCACGTCTGGTTCTTATTTTGACGCACATACTGTATACACAAACACACAAATCCCACCTCCCTCTTCAAACACACAGTCCCCCATTTATGACTAACTGACCTATAATAAGTGCAGTTTTCCACAAACAACCCCCTGGGACGAGACCCCGAGGAAGCTGTCCAAGATCTCCCGTCAGGATGCCACTGCTCATGTGCAAACCAAACAAACTCACAACAAATTGCCACTTACATTTTTATAGAGCTGAGGGAAACGGGAGCTGAGGTAGAAGATAGATGCCAGGTATCCACATACGTAGCCACTGATTTCCACTGATCTAGAGGTAGTTGGACTCTGGCAAAGATAAAGACACAGATAGAGGGAGAGAAGGGTCAAAATGTCACATAAGAACACACAATGGATGCAGATATGTATAGCACACCACACACAGTCTACCTACCTGGGTGTCTAAAGTTGCACTATTGTCTATGATGAGCTTGGGTAAAGCCAGGAGAGCTAACGAAGCAGCGCCACACCACATGAAGCACAGCCACTTCAGCACAGGGCTTTCTGGAACACTCACACAAACACAAAGCAAAGAACTGGCAGTGAGGACACACACAGCAAATTACTCCAACGTGAGCTGACATTAAGCTGACACTAAATATTTACCTGTTGTTTTACACTAGACAAGTGCAACAGATCAGTTTTTGCTGAATCAGTGACATTACAAAGAGCCGCTAACAACAGCTGCATAAAACTAACTGCATACATGCAGGGCTGACTACAGTCTGGGATGAGTCATTAGGCTGTCATGCACTTCTGGCTTTGGTGGTAACCACTCTAAAGCACATGACAGCTGAAACTTTCCCTGTCATCTCTGAGGTCAGCAGGTGGCTGTCACACAGCCCAAATTTAACATGTTGAGTCAACAGCAGGAAATATTTCCATCCTCATAGTTATGCTTTTCATTAATCTGGAGAGTCGTGATACGGTTGAGTCACACAGGCAGCAGAGAAAATGTAAGGGCTTACTTCTGCTGGAGCTGTTCTTGATCTTATAGTAGAGGAACTGGGAGATGAGGATCAGGTCTGTGAAGATGTAGAACACCACTGTGACTACCTGAGAGAGGGACATGGAGGAGAGGACATCCACAATTTATTTTAAAAGTCGGATTTTACAACCTAACCTGAAACATTTGTTGGTTGCAAGTAGATTAGTTTCTATTGTTTAGTGGTTCGCTCTATAGAGACAGGAGGGATGACACTGCAAGGAAAAGGGTGGTTACAGTGAGAAGAAGCTTTAAATAAATGTGCCTGGTGTTGAGGTGGGGTGTCATTTTCAATTCAACCAATTCAGGTCAAGACTCTAGAATGTAGAGGCTCATGCACACCCTCAATAACTTGTAGACAGGTGCATAGGAGGAAATTATCCATAGGTGAAGAGAGGAGGATTCCTGCACACTATCCTATAACTTGCAATTAACTTTATTTACACAATGTTTCAGTCCTCAGACCTTCATCAGTTTGAGTTTTACCTTACCTGATGAAGGTCTAAGGACCAAAAAGTTGTGTATTTAATTAAAGTTCATAGCAAGTAGTAGGACATTTATTTTCTTTCTGTAACCGCTTATCCTGTTGGGGGTTGCGGAGGGGCTGGACATTGGGCAAGAAGCAGTGTGCATGCTGGACAGGTCACCAGACAATCACAGGGCTGACACATAGAGCCGGACAATTTAGAGTCACCAATTAACCTGCATGTCTTTGGACAGTGGGAGGAAGCCAGAGTACCCAGAGGAAGCCCACAATGACATAGGGAGAAGATGCAGGTTCCGCCCAGAGGGGCTCCCCCTGGGTCCGAACCAGGAACCCTTTTGCTGCGTGGCAACAATGCTAACCCCTGCATCTCGTGCCGCCCAAGTAATAGGACAGAGTGCAGGAGTCCTCTTCTCTTCACCAAAGGTCAATAGTCATAAAAATTCAAAACCCCAGGAATAATGTGCCTTTGAATGTTCTTCAAGATGGCAACAAAATGGTTAAACGTCAACACTACATAGTTTTCATTTTCTGAAATACGCAAACTGACGGTGAATTTGAACACAGTGTTTACAGTGCAAACACACAAAAAAGACACAGCCTGCAGCTAAAAGAAGGCCTGAGCACAGGCTGTCTGAAATGTAATAACTCACGAAGGTCAGGGACAAGAAAGGAAATTAAATATGACTACAAATGAGATCTGCCAGGAACAAACAACACGGGGATGGAGTTACAGACATGCACACTGAGAATGGGTGAATATGTGTGTGTTTACCTGGATAGGCAGCTGGCTGGTGAGGTAGCAGCCTGCAAAGCTGGTCAAGTCTCCACTGAAGAGGAAGAAAAGGAAGCCAAACGACATGGCCTCCTCCACTTTACCATTGCGATAGGCCTCCCAGACCTGCCTAGAGGGATGGATGAAAAGTTAAAATGAAAAATACAAACACTTTTAACCACATAAGGGGTTTCAACATTTAACACTTGATTAGTGAGTGATTTTTAAACGTGTCATGCACACTTACATGTGCCCAACCCTCATGAATTTACAGGACACCATTACAATGATGCTACAGTAACAATCCAAAGTACATGTTATTTAACTACTCAGTCCAGAACAAAATACTCCGCCTTCTATCCCAGATCTGCCAAAGAAATTCAGCCACAAAAAAGTTTCCCTTTCTGAAACAAAACTAAATTTTTCATGGTCATCCAATCAAAAGAAATCAACATAGATAGAGGTCTGTTTACTGAAAAGTACACTCCTTATGTCTTCATATACAGGACAGGAAAACAACAAGTGAACCTCATTCTCAACTTCACCTTAATTACACAACAAATTCTGTCCCCCTTTGGGGCGGCGTTAAACCTTCCAGTCTCTGAGGCTAATAGTAACGTTCCCGTGCACAACTGTGCACACAGGGACCTTTGTCTTCTGTTAAAATTATACTTGTGTTTGTACACAATGTGTCAACAGACAATTTTTCTCTAAACATGCAAAACATTTCACTCCTAATCTCCTGAATTTCACAGGTTAACCTGTTCTGGAAAATAAACCACAAGTTGTTCAAATAAAATAATAATTTTAATTCATTAACCCGGGGATGACAACGGGAGGTGTCCCAATTAAAAATAATTTTATTGAGTCTCTGATCTGACACCTTTACAAGTCTTTTCCAAAGCTGAAGCATCCACTAATGGCCAAAACTGAGGTAAATTCATGGACACCAAGGCAAGATTGAATCGCTCTATAATGCACCGTGTTACAACTTGTATGTTCTTGGAAACCCCAACACCTGAGGCACAGTCAGACAGAGGACATTCACATGAAATATAGAATTGTGTATAAGTATGAAATCCTAGATTGCCACATTGTTTAATTTTGTTCAGTACAGATCCCAGTGCTCCAGGGGAGTGCGAGGCACAACCTAATGAAGGGTTAACGGTAGGATGGACTTTTTGTGTGGTTACACAAGGTCGATTCATTCGTGCTTCCGGCCAGTTGAGTTCAGTTACAAAGAGTGTTTTCAGAAAACATAAGTAAATTTCTTTATCATACTTGGTTTTCGATTACTGAGCCGTCAATGTAAGTCACTGAATCCAACCATATATCATCTTAACAACTGTCTACAACACAGAACGTGTGTTTACATGGAGCCATGTATTCCTTTTGCATTCGGGTTGGAAGCCTTACCCGAATAGAAATGCTCCTTGTAAACACCTCAACCAGAATGAAAACAGCCCACCCAAAAGAAAATCTAATTGGGTGCACAGGGGTGGAATATTCCCCATCAGAACCCGGATAGAAGAATTGTTTTGTCTTGTATACACCTCCTACCTGATTCCAGCCATTTCGTTCTTTCTGCACATGCTCGTTTCCTTGCCCTTCTGGCGCGATGACATATACAGCGTGCATAGCAACGGGCTGAGATAGAGCAGCAGCATTGCCAGGTGTACGATAATAATCGTATTTGTACGATAATTTGGCCCTCTGTACGATCAATAATCCCAAAAAAGTAATGTACGATAATTTGACCATTTCAGTATGCCAGAGTTTTTTTGTGAGCCCTGAAGGCATCTGTCAGGAAGTCGAGCGAGAATGAGATTCAAAGCAAAAGAAGAAGAAGAGGAAAAACAGAAGCAAGGAAAATGGAAAAAAAGTAAACCAAAAAAGTAAACACTAGAGTGACTATATTTGCCTATAGCGCATCAGTAGGATTGTTATTTTGGTTATGACGGATGCATGATATTTCCCTCAAAATACGATAATTTTGAGTCTCTGGTACGATAATCCTACATTTCCCACCTGGCAACGCTGTAGAGCAGTCGGGCTCGTTGCACTCACTGGTTTCCATTCACCACAGCACGGCACCTTCTATCTCCCTTCTTCGACCCTCTACCTCCCTTCTCCTCCTCAACAAACGAAGAATTAGCAGAACAAGGTTGTTGTCGTACTGCTGCTTCAAGAATATCAGCAAAACAAGCCCAAAAAGGCACTAAGAATGACGTCATCAAGAATCTTGTTATGCAGAGCAAGGACTACAGTGTTTTCTTCCGGTGCACGTAACATCCGCCCCGCCCCCTATCCAATCAGAAACCTTCCCTGCTCCAAACCTTGCCCAGACCCAAATAAAGATGATGAAACTGATCTCTGTGTAAACCCTCACCCGGAATGAATATTTTCCATGTAAACTACCTGGAAAAACTTCATTTCATTAAGATTTACTTAATTGTGAATGAGAAGCCATGATGTGACCGCACCCAGACAGGCCCTTTAAATGATTAGGAATTAAGGTTAATAACAGTAATAATCCCATCTGTACTTACGGCAGAGTGGACAGCAGAAAGCAGAACATGGATATCAGCCCTATCACCACGCTGCAGTACTCCCACACATTATCCACACACTCCTCCAGCAGGTAGAGGATCCACGGGGTCCCGTTGACACACACAGGCCGGCCCAGAGCTGGAGCTGTCCAGTTGGGGGCAGACACCTCCACACTCTTCCCCGGGAAGCGCGCAGTGGCCATGGCGGGATGCCGGGCTGTGTCCGCCGGGCTACCTGGCCCTCAGCTGCTGGGTCTCTCCTCCTGCTGCCTCCAGACGGTGAGTGAATGACTGTTTACTCTGGCTGCAGCACCCAAAGCTAATGGCAGCAGGTCTGACACACCTACCTACCTCATTGAATACATGTGTAAAGACTTGTTGTGTCATTTAGTCTGAAAGAGAAAACAAATAAACGAAAATCAAGTACACAGCATTTGAGAAGTGTCACAGCTGACCAGCCAAATTAGCAATGGCGGCTGTATTTCTGTCACACCTCTCATATATGTGATGTCTGCTCACATGGAGCCAATGTTAGCTTAATTTGCATTAGCTTCAGACACTGTCATTGTCACTGCCGAGGCTAATTTGCATAGACCTGAGGGGGAGATGCTAACACACACACATGGATGTAATGGAGGTGATGTGGGCAGCTCACCTCACAAAATGGAGTCGGTACAAACTGCAGAGTGTCTGTGGGTCCTCGTAAACTTCCCCCCCATCCTCACATGTTTCTGTAGGATCATTATGGATTTGCTCCTAGCTTCATGTTATCCATCGCTGGTGGTCCCCAAGTGAGAGCACACATCCTGGATGACATGACAACATCCGGGGAGGAGTTTCAAAATAAAACAGCTCCAGACAGTTTTTTCTTTTCTAACGAGCATATTAGTCCAGACAATCTAACTCAAAATGGGCCCAACCTAGGAGAAATTGCAATGTATATTAAAGTAATGCGTTATATATTAAAGTGTACCTTCATGGATTTAGTGGAAGAGATTTTTTTTCAAGGTCAAAAGCAAATCAGCATTTTACAGTTACATGGCCTGGGTGAAATAATGTCAATATGTGAGGGTCTACGTACACATATCCAACAGATCTGGTGTCGTTTCCTTAGTTTCTGGGGTCAATCTTTTCAATAAATCACTTTTAAAGAGGATAAACTGATGTATTATACCTGCATTTGAAGGTATTTTTTTTCCACTCATAGTTTGTGCCACACTTCTTCTACAAGTCCACCTGCATCTAAACTGGATATAGATTATTCTGTATATTTCATATCTGTAATGCCATCATTCGTTGTAAGTTTTAGAGTTATGTAGAGGACTTTAGTGCAAGGGAGGTGAGGGTTGGGCTGACGTGGAGATACAGAGTGTGTGTGAGCTGACTCTATTAGCAACTTGTCTACTATACTCTATTCAATTATCCCATTAGCATATTTACTCTTATTGTCATCATCTTCTTTTTTTCATTCATTAAAATAATTCATTATAATTTAAAAAATTGCAAAAGCAATATGGAACACTGTGCTTCATGATGATGTACCAGAAAAAGACATGCTGTACGTCGTAGGTGGGATGAGATAGAAAAGTTGGTCTGATCAAAAAGTAATCAAGTTAAAATTACTTTGATGAAGTAATTAAAGAAGCTACTTATGACATTTTTACAGGGTAATCAGGAATTTGTTATCTACTATCTTTAAAGAGGCCTAACCTTCCCAACAATGGAAGGAATATGATTAGACCTACTTTGTAATTAAAACAGTTTAATTGTAAACTGCAATGTCTCATTAAAAATAGGCCTATAATGAGAGATTAAAAAGGTAAAAAAAAAAAAACCTTTAAAGTTGTCTGTGTGATATTTAGGTACACATGGAAAATAATTTCTCATCAGGAGCATTATAGTTATGCTTTATGCTAACTTTTTCCACAAATTTCTTTTAGTTTAGTCTAATAATTTGGACATTTCAAAATGGGTTTTCATTTGCTGATTAGTACCAGCCTTAGACTCTTCAAGCTGACAAATCATGCGCTTTTATTTTGAAATCAAAGTGCCTAATCGGCCTACATTACCCTGATTTACCGGAAACTGCACACATGTTTTCTAGCTTCACTTCCGATGGATGATGCCTGGGAAAATACCGAAATACCACCATCTGCCGATCACATGAACCTGACATCAGTGCAGTCATAAGCGAGTAAAAAGGATAAATAAATCAAACTGACTCACACGTTTACCAACTACACAAACAGCTGATGAAAAATTATATCTCTTTTTGTTGGGCATTTTCTCATTAGATTTTTTAGCTTATAGGCTATTATTGTGTTATTTAGTCTAGCCTATAACAAATCATTACTACTAGTACTACTTCATAGTTTAAGACAAACTGAATTGTAGGCTGGACTATAAGATAGGCTAATAAATGTAATATATCCTTTATCTTCTCCCCTCCTCCCCAGATAAATACTTCCTGCCAGCAGACCAGTTATGGTTCTCAAGAAAACATTAAACAGTATGTCTGAGCTGGGAAAAGGGATTAAGGATAATTTACTTTGGTTTGGAATGCAGCCATGAAGTCATTAGGCTTCATCTATCCCTTTCCCTCAATCCCCTCAGTGCTACCATGCTGCCTTTAAAGGCTCCCTGTAAACTCCCACAATAATTAGGCTAGATCATAATTTCAAGTATGGTTGGTGAAAACAAGAGCAAGATTGACCCTGTAGCAAAACTGCTTTATTAATTTTATAAGTTATGATAGAAATGCTGCAATAGCAGAAGCAGGGTTACAGAAACTGAAAACATGTGAATGATGCTTGGATGAATTTGTTAGGATAAAATGTGAGTTAAATGTTTCACAAAGAACAAATGCCAGATCGAAGCATATCAACTGTTACTGATGTATAGTGATTCATACAGCCTTAACCATCCAAAACATTTACTGAGAAATGACTTGATGCTCACTTTTAATCCACTCCATGTTACAGCTTTATTTATCCTAATAAAGACCTTACAAATAAAAGCGCGTGACCTAATTTGCAGTGACGCCTGATCAAATTGGTACACCGACAGGTCACAAACGTCATGGTATATTTCCCGAGAGCACTTGAATGCAGCACCCTAACCTGTCCCTCCCTCCATCCACCTGTTGCGCCGCGCGCTCTCGCCAGCCGCCGCGCGATGGCGCGCTCACCAATGGTGGCTGCCGAGCGTGAACACAAGGCTCTGCTCTGTGGGGGGAACTTGAAGCTGTGCATGGGTAATTTGTGTTGCTATGTGCCGCTTCGGACCGAGGTCTGGAGGTACTGAACGGAGCTCCGCATCCACTGTCCGTGCGTCCTCGTCCTGCACGGAGCAGGTAAGCTGTCCGACGCTGTAGGTGCTAGGAACTGAATCAGGTTTTTGTTTTTTCTTGTTGCATGGCATTCTGTCTTTAGAGACAGAAACGCGTTGCCGGGGTTGAATGCATGAATGCCACCCACATTCCTTGATGTCGGGAAAGTTGAAAGCCGATGTCTCCTGCTCGGGCATCAAATACATTTTACGCGTCAGAAATAAATGTGATTGCACAGGGGGGCGTGCAGGTGGACTGGAGAGGTGTTGTTGCTATAGGCACTGAATGCATATAGTGTTAAATACTTGTTAATAATTGCATAATGCTGCCCTTAAATAGGCTGCTATACTACAGCGAATATGTCAAGTGTGATACAGACACACAGCACTTTGTAGTGGATATTCCTTGACTACTTATTTTACACCTGCTTTACTTCCATGTAGTCTCTCTCTCGCTCTCTCTCTCTCTTTCTGTATGTGTGTGTGTGCGTGTGAGTGAGTGTTTCGGTGTAAATACAGAGGAATGTGTTCTGAGAGCTTGAAAGGCAAGTTCAGTCGCATTACTCACATTTAGTTTGTGCATTTCTTCTCCTAATGCTCTGTCCAAGTCGAAATCTACTGTTGCTCCACTAGTGTGTGTGTGTGTGTGTGTGTGTGCACGCAGAGGGGGACTCCTCAAGGTCACAGACTTCTGAGACAGACAGATGTTGATATCCCAGGAAAAGGACAATGTCCTGATTGTTTCATGCATTACGTCTATGAAAAATGTATATTAAATTCTCTTTTCACCGACACTGTGAAAGAAATTAATCATATACATAAAACTGTTGCCTTCTTCATTCATTCATGTTTTCATTCATCTTCCATTTTGGCCAAATGTGTCATGTTCCAGCTGGAGGCTGCCAGTTTGACAGATACACCAACACATGCTTCCCATATTTGTTCACTTGCATCTCTCCAGGCTGCAAAAAACAAACATTATTTTATTTTATTGTGTCATTTAAAGCACGTATATTTGTGTACTTCATCAGGAGATTGCAAGTCTTTGATTGTCATGTGTCTTGGCTTCACAGAAGATGTTATCTAGGAATGAGGACTCGCTCAGTTTTTAATGAGAGGATGTGTTTATGTGGAGTCATCTTTGCATTTCCTCGTGCTCCTCGGCTTCAGAGATAATAAGCTTGTGTTTATTTTTAGGGAAACAACTTCATGCATTAGGACAATGTTTTCCAGGATATGCACCTTGCAAGAGAGAGCTGTAATGCATCATCGGCTGAATCACCTATTCAATCCACTTACTCACTCAGGAAGCAGGAAATCCAAATAATGCCGTGAATGCAAGTTATGAAAAGACGTCTAAACTTAGAAACATATTAAACATGTATTCAGGATATTTGAGAGCGGCTCCCTATTAAGAATGAGGTCCTAATATTTCATGCGCTGAATTTATTCCTTTAAGCCCGTACTCCTGGGTCAGACCTGCTAAAACCAGAACATGCTTCCGTTCAGCTCTCAGGGCAGAGCCTGTGAGTTTGGGCTGCTGAAGGCAGCGGGGAGTGATGAATAATGAATGGTTTAGAAAATGTGCGTGTATGTTAGTTGGCTGAGTGTTGCTGTAATGCACTACTCCAGCCGGCACTTCCCCTCTCCGCTATGGAAATCCTCTCAGCGGCCGTGAGTCTCACAGCGCAGCGGAGCCAAACTTGAGAGCAAAGAGGGAGCGGGGGGAGTTCTTTTAGCCTGTAACACTTTTGGTTGGATTCAGTGCCATTTGACACAGTCATGCCAACAGAGACACACACACTCGCATCCACAAACACAGTGAAGCCAGTTCAAATCAGCCTTCTGAAGATGGGGTTTCTTTTTGTTCAGATATTTTCTCTCCCTGTCTGAGACTCAAATTAGTTTCACCTTGGAATCCAGCACGGTGGGTCCCAAAAGATATTTCTGTGAGAACAATCTGGGTTGAAGCTGAAAGTTTATGAAGAAATCCTCTCAGATTGTCGCATCAGTAATAGCAGTACTTTGTGATGGAGCTGGGACAGCACATTGATTGGTCCATCGACAGGATAAAAAGCTGCACATGCACACTGAACTGCTTTTAACTTGGTATTCATATCGTATCTGCTCCTTCTGCAGCAGGCAGTGTGACATCCTTAAGTGTCACATTAAGTGTTCCTGTGGTCTGGCTCTGCTTTCGCTTATCAGGCTCACAGTGACCGCTCTGAAGAGTGAAAGTGAGATATATGCTCCTCTCATGCTCAGTCTCTGTTTCCTCTCTCTGTCTCTCCATTTTTCCCATTCTGTCTTCCTTTATCTCTCAGTGACTTCAGTGTGTTTTTACAGTAGCTATTTTCGCCGGCTCCTGTCATACTGTAATTCCCAATCGTTGCTCCACAGCTGCATAACTGCAGGGCATAAATAATGGAGAACTTTCCCTTTGTCCCACACACACACACCCGCACATACAATACAGTACACTCACACATTATGTTCATATGCTGAACCTCGGGGGTCTGTCGTTCAAGAAGTCTTAACTGAGTTCTCTGCGGCAGTGTGGACCTATTTCCAGAGAGAAGTCCTCAGGGAATCTCTTCTTTGTGACTTTTATTCATCTTACTTATTCATGATATTCATGGCATCGGTTACATAACTGATTGGCCCACTTATAGGGAATGACTACCAACCAGCCTTTAATCATAGCGTCAGTATGGACAATGTATTTCTGCACAGGATGTGACAGGAAGATATGACAGGAGATACAGTATGGCTGTTCAGTGTGGTGATGTAGGATTAGTTGTGTCAACGCAGGTACTAATTTTGGGATGCTCAGCAGGTTGTTTTAATGAGTCCAGATGTGGTTCAGATAAGTGTTGTCGGGATACTGGATTTTCTAACCTCAATACAATACCTAAAAAAAGATCAATATTCCATACTGTTTTCAATACCATGGGAAAAACTGACTAATTTAACATTTTTGTTAAAAGACAACAGCTTTTCTTTTCTTGGTTAGTTGCAGAGAGCCCAGACCGTGGATATCTTTGGAGGCAATCTCCGTTTATTCCCGACAGCTCTGACAGCAAGAGGTAAAAACAAAATCCTCTGTCAATTACAACCATATAACTCGAGCCCCTCAACCATGGAGCACAACAGCAAAAGGGCGGCCATGTTACATTCAATTCAGTACAATAAAACACAGAAAACACACCTGACAACCAGAGGTAAAAACAAAATCCTCTGTCAGTTACGAGCATTTAAACTCGAGTCCCTATACGGATTAAGTGAAACAGGAATATTTTCGCATATTTTACAATAAGTTCAGGCTTAAAAATGAAATTCTAGACATAGCTTAACAGCGCTAAGACATGGAAATTGCCATGACAGCAATGTCGCTTACCTCTCCCATGGAGTACAACAGCAAAAGGGGAGAGGTAATCTGTGAGACACTCCTTCATAGGTGGTAGAATAGGTATACACTCAAACCACCAGATAGTTGATCAGATTAGAAATGATTAATGTGAAGATTGGCAGTTTTCCCCTGCTTTTATGTAACTGCAAACTGAATATATTTGGGGTTTTGATTTTTGGGTGAACAAAGCAAAATCTGACTTTGAGCTTAAGGAATTTGTGACAGGCAAGTTTCACCATCTTCTGACATTTTATAGCCCAAACAGTTCATTAATTACCAGAAAAAATAACTGGTGTGTTAATCCATCCATCCATTTTCCAGGGTTTCTAACCTGCTTATCCTCTTGAGGGTCGCGGAAGCCTATCCCAGCTGACATTGGGTGAGAGGCAGGGTACACCCTGGACAGGTTGCCAGACTATCACAGGGCTGACACATAGAGACAGACAACCATTCACACTCACATTCACACCTACGGACAATTTAGAGTCAACAGTTAACCTGCATGTCTTTGGACTGTGGGAGGAAGCTGGAGCACACGGAGGAAACCCACGCTGACACAGGGAGAACATATAAACTCCAGGAATGCTCTTGCAGTGAGGCGACAGTGCTAACCACCACACCACCATGCCGCCGGTGTGTTAATCGATAATGAAAATAACCATCAGATCAAATGAGCTTGTACATGTTTATGTCTCACTGTGGATATTTAAGGAGCAAGTTATTCTTTGGAGCACTTGCGTATTCTTAATGGAGAAGCAAGTCATAAGTTTTACAGCACACACTTTCTCAGTTTTTAATCCACTCAGAGGCCTCTTTTCTCCAAATTTCCCTCCAACTTTCCCAACACCCAGCAACAAGTGCCATAAATGTTTGACTTTTGCTCTGCACTCCAGCATGTGGTTTTGCATCTATTATTCTCACTAAGACCTATTATTGTAGTGCCATTTTAAAACACATGCTTCTCGTTTGCATATCGTCAGAAATGCCCCAAACAATAAGTTAATATGCCCTCTTTCGAGTAGAGTTAAGCTGACAAAATAGCACAGCACACAGTGCCAGACCCTGTAGCCTTAATTAGAGCAAACAGCAAAGAGTGAAACTCCAGAGGATGTCTTGGCAAAATGACGGCCAGTTGGAAATCCTAATCTTTGTCTTAATGGTGTGAGGTAAGGAGCTTCAAATAGTCCTTTGAAAAGCAGCTTTCCAGCAGGGTTGGAAAGCTGCCCCCCCCCCCCCCCCCCGACACACACACACACACACACACACACACACACACACACACACACACGCTCAGATCCTCATAATAATTATGTGCATAAATAAAGACTGAAAGAAAGATACTCAGTCAGATATGAGGCAGTTATGTAGAGAAAACACTGGAATGCAAAGCTTTTTTCTTTGGTCTCTCCCTTTCACTCAGCTCCTTTCTAAAGTATTTGTGTGTGTGTGTGTGTGTGTGTATGTGTGTGTGAGATGTCTCGCAGGCCGAGCAGGTGCACATTACACAGAAGGATAGGGCCGACTGAGCAGGGAGAGAGCGAGATGGAGAGACGGGGGAGGGAGGTCTGTCTTATAGGTCATACAAAAGAGCCAGTGTTTTCTCTCTCAGTCTCTCAGAGTGCCGAGTGAAGACAGTAAGTAGTGGCAGCGGTGGAGGAAAAGGAGAGAGGCCCTACGGTCACATTGTCCTCACATAGCCTCGAACCCTCTCACCGGCCCCCCAGCACGCACCCCCTCTGTTACCCCTCACCCAGTGGCCCACTCCTGCAACATGTGGGTGTCTGCTAGAGCTTTACATTGAGTCAGATTTCATTGGAAGAGTTTAGGTATGTGGAGAAGCATGAAGGAAACAAGAAGAACATAAAAAAAACGCAATTCAAATATGCTGTTCGGCTAATTACGAGGCATTTAAGTTTAAGTATGTATTCGAAATTACAGGTGGGAACAAGCTGCTGCTGCACTCTGTGTGTGTGTGTGTGTGTCTGTGTGTGTGTGTGTGTCTGTGTGTGTGTGTTAGTGTGTGTAAAGGCTGCATTCCTGAGCTTGCTGAGCCGTAGCTGGGTGATTAATAGTAACTAGCTGATTGTTTAAGAACTGAAATTCCTCAGGCCCATTTTTTCCTCTGCTTTTACACACACACACACACACACACACACACATGGATGGACACACATACGCACACACTGGCACTCAGTCACCTAGGCGGTGTGTGACATAGTGAGAGCAGGAAAGGCTACGGTAAATAAACGCAACAGTTCACTAGTGAGCAGAGGATGGCAATGTGGAAATATCAAACTGTACAAGTGTGTGTATGTGTGTGTGTGTATGAGTGTGAGTTTTTGTGTATGAGGCATTCAGGTAGAATAATGGCAGCTCAGTATGCGAGTTGTCTGCAGGTTACACAGGGAATTCAGGACAGCGAAACATTATCCACCTCTGGCTGTGTCTCTCTCTGGTCCTCTGTCTGTCAGCTCCTCTGTTGCTCCCTATCTTTCCTTTTACTCTCAGTTTGTGCCCAGCTCTCATTCCTGCACTTCTCCTGGTGTTTCTTTTCTTGTTTTTGTTCTTTGTTGTCACTCTCTGATCCTCTACATCTCTCTCCCTCTGTGCTTTACCTTCTTTCTTTCTAGTTTCCTTTCTTTTTCCGTCTTTTTTCCTGGTCAGAACAAGCTTTTGCCCCCTTTACTGATGATCATACCAGCCCCTTTTACACTGCCTTTTTAGGGCGCGAATTTCACTACGTTATATCACATTGTCTTTCTGTATAAAAGGTACAATCGCTGAGTGGGGGGGGGGCAGAGTTATCACCTTTGAGCCGGCATCCGTGAAAGGGACAGCCAGCAGGACGGAATCACAAGTGTGACATTTCGAGGATGTGTTATGCATGTGACCCACTGTTGGAGATTTAAAAAGCAATTAGTAGCAGTTAGCAGCTAACTCAAAGAAAATGTCCACAAACTGGGAAAACAATGAGGTCTGGCAGCTCCTTACCCACAGAGCAGAGGACGACATCAGCTGCCATATAACAATCAGGGTAAATGATTGTTATTCCCGTGCTAATGTTATTGTTATTGTTTATAAAGTGCTGCCAACGTGTATGTTATATGTCACACCAGAGGCTGATGCTGTGGTGTTATACATCACGCCCGCCACACCTCTTTCATTTCTGTGATACCGGCCTGCTGTAAAACCACACAGTAGAGTGACATGATGCCGCTGTTGTTTTGTTCTATGTAGAAACACAAAGGTGGCGTAAAGAGGGGACTTCGTAGCAGCCCTAATGCACGATCTCTGTTAAACAGTTTTACCAGGAAATGAACATTATAACCTTCATGAAATCAGGATTTACTGCAGATCTGTTGTAGTAAGGCACATTTATACTCACTTTACGTACACACATCAGGCCCACAGGAGCGCAGCCCAGCCTTACTTCCAGTTTTTCCCCAGTGGCCACTTGTGGTATTGCAGCGAGAAAAAAATAAATCCCCTCCAGCCTAAAAGGTGAAGAGGTTAAATGTCTGCAAGAAACTCAAGCAAGTCCAGTTGCATACAAAATGGCATGTAAGATTACCATGAGCTGGATGACGAAGAATCTTCACAGACACGTGGTCTTTGAGGCCATTAAATACATCCCAACATGCGGACAGAGAATGCCTTTCACTTTATTACTAATTCATCCTGTTACGCCATTTTTAAAATGTCTTTGTCATGTCCTATGGTTGTGTCTTGCTTAAGATATGCTACACTGCCCCAGATCTCTGGTGGTACTGCCCTGGTTTATTGCCTGTATCCATAAGCAGTCACACAAATAGATGAAATGAATGCAGTGTACAGACAGAAGGATCTGTCCGTGTCCATATACAGTATGTATCTAATGTTGACCCTAAACGAGCCTTTAAACTAGAGTAGGTTTAGCTAGGTGCACCTAATTGACTTGTAATTTAGGTTATACATCTTGTTGTGTCATAAAGTTCAAGATGATAGAGAGATATACAGTATATGTACAGAACATGTTGCAGGTAATTGGTGACTGATACCTCTCCAACACACTGCACCTCCAGCCACGCACAGAGATAGCTCTGGTTGTTGCTCTACACAACAAGGATAATAGGTGTTTGTGTGACTCTGTCTGTGTGTGACAGATAAATTGCTTCGCTCTGTGTTTATGGTTGTTTTGTTGTTTTGGTCCCAGCAGCCTGGCTCGGACCAATAAGAATTCCTGATGTGGTATCCTGGCAATGGGCAGGTTTCCATGGTCATCACCGGCTTGGCAGGAGAGACAACGGTCTCCCAAGTGCTCCGCTTTGTGCCTTCCTTTGGTCTAGCTTGGACTCGCTCCAACGTGACTTTCAGAGAAATGGTGTGTGAGGACAAGATGACGTCTGACTGTAGAGAAAAGCGGGTGCAGCAAATAGACAATGATGACACAGATACATACGCTTAGCTGCTCATCCTCTGAAGGGAGGCAGCAGACAGACTGGAATGTGTGTGTTTCCTCCTTGCACAATATTTCCATAAAGACATAGCAGTGTGTGTGAGTGCAGGTTTTTATGTGGGAGGACAGATGGGTTTTTCATTGTGTGAAGCCAGAGATACAGAAACAAGCATATGTCAATTGTACATTTGTGTATTTGTATGCAAGTCTGCCCTCTGTCCTTCCAGTTGCCCCTCCTGGCGTTTAATGTTTAATTGAGGTTCACAGAAACAGTGATAATGGTTAACATAGTGTGTTTGAATTCCCACAACTCTGGCTCCATTCATGATACTTAAAGGTAGAGCACTGTTTATTCTTACTGAACCATTTTAACATTATAAATTATTGTATTATTGTAATAAATAAATGAATACTGAAAACCACATTAGGAGCCTGAACACAAATAAAACCTTTTTTGAAGATTCTTAATCAAAATACTGTTGACCTTTTATTCCAAAGGGGTCACATGTTTAATTTGAGCCCACCATAGTGTCAAATATGCTCTGAACCCTGAACCAAACAATATAACTTCACCCAGGGACGGTCACCCAAAATGTCCCCGAGGCTGCACAGTTAAAGCAAACACCTCTGTGAAACTGTAGTCACACATTCCCAGAGTGCATGCATGCACGTGTGCATGTGTGTGCATTTTGGTAGGTATGTACGGTTTTGTAGCAGTGAGTTATTTAGTTCACCTATTAACTGACACTTGCTGCACCTCTAGAAAGTGGAAAACAGAAGAAGAGAAAGCTGTGGGAGGGATGGAGGCAGGAGGACGGTAGTAAGTTTGCTTGAGCAGACATTTTTGAGATACTTCTAACATTGGTGTAGTATGTGGGGCTGCACGATTTAATCGTCATCCCAATGACAACTTGCGCGAAACCTCCAGTTTGGGATGTTGGCCATCACATCTTGGTTTTCTGGAGCCAGAAATAACCATATTTGGATGAGAGGATGGAGATGTGGAGGAGGGAGGGGTGGATCTGACTAAGAACCTGAACTGACGCCTAGCAGACAGGCACTTTAAGCCTTAATAAAAAATAAATGGCTGACTTATATGAAAATCCCCCCATGTGCAGTTGTCATGAATGTTGAAATTAGTTCTTAAGTCCAAACATATTTTTGTACCAGGCTGTAAACTTGTTTATTTCCCCTGTAATGTTGGGCATTTTAACATGGGGGTCTATGGGGATTGACTCACTTCTGGAGCCAGCCTCAAGTGGCCATTCAAAGAACTGCAGGTTTGGCATTTCCATGTTGGCTTCATTTTACAGCTCTGGAAGTTGCCGCTTGATTTTATCTTTCTCATGTCATGCAGGCACAGGAAGTCATTTTTCACATGAAGCATGTTGAAAGCAAGGTATCGCCAGCAGTAGTTACGATCTGAGATATATTGTCAACAAGCTAGCTAGCGCCACATAGTGGACAGGGAGTGACAAAATTTACGATACCTCTTTCCAGCACCACACACTTCACACAGGAAGCAATGTGTAAGTCTTGTGTGCAGTGCTGGTCGAAACATCCCGGTCTCCAAAGTCATGGAAATCCGGCGCTTGGGCAGTGACTTAACAGTGCCTGGCTGTGTCAGATGGTAACGCGGCGGGAGAACAACAAAAGTTAAGGCGGGGGAAGTCCAAGTGGGGTGAGCGGAAAGGGTGGTGGATGGGTACAATAAAAAAACGACTCACCCAGGAGAGCGGTGTTTGCACCCTGTGACATTATAAAGCCAAATCCTGTTCTTTTTCTGAAACACAACCTCGTGCATTTGTTGTTAAGGGAAATAAAACGTCAATTTGTGGTGTTGTACAGCTGTTGTGCATAATTTTTGAAAGAGACTGTATGTAACAGGCAGAACTTGATACAGTGTCCCAGAATGTCAGCGACAAACACACCAAGTGTACCTTGCACGTCATATGTGGACGTGGAAAGTCCATGACCAAACTTCGAGATGTGACGAGGTTGCTTGAAGCTTGCTCTTTCTTCTTTCTCCCCTCTGATGCTAAGCTAACCTAACCTAACCAACTGCTGATAGTAGTTTCATATTTAACAGTGGTCCCAATTTTCTTATATTAGGAAGAAGGTAGAAGGTGTTGAACTAATCCTTAAATATTGTCTTGCATCCACTACTGTAAGTCTGTTTCTCGGTTGTCCAAGTTGTCCAAGTCTGTTTCTTGAGACCAGAAATCACTGAAATATCCCGAATTAAACCTCTACAGCTCTTCTTCCTTGCTCACATTGGATTCTCTCACTCTCAGCAGCTCAGTCTATTTTTTGCCTGAATATTAATATTTGTATACAAAATGAATATCTCAGCATTTAGTTCTCTTTTGCTAATTTAATCTCCCTCTCATTTCCCCCTCTCTCCTTCAGGACTCTGCCGTAGACAGACTGCCTTCTCCAGAATATGCCTTGTCTCCATGGTAACGGGCCTCAGGCAGACCCAGAAAAACATCGGGCCAAACTGGTCCACTCCTGTCCAACCTACCTGATCCTGGACTGTGCTGAAGAGGATTTAACGAGAATTCAAGCAATGAATCATTCTTCAAATATTAGTCATGTACTCAATTAGTTCCTGTAGTTATTTTACCAATTAAGGTGCATTCAAGGACCCAGAATGCCTAAAATACTGCTTGAAAATTTGTTGTTTTAGTGGATGTACTTTCTAATCTTTTGGGATCACAATGCAGAGGACTTTGTGTACTCTCTAAATTGTGCCCAAAATCCAGGACTCTGTTTAAAAGTTTCCCTTCCTTGATAATTATGTCAGGGATATATTCAGTCTCAATTAAGGGTTCTTAATCGAGCAGCACCAGTCCCACACTGGACTGAAAGGAGTCCTACACCAGGACCAGGATGCACCAGCTGTTCAGCCAGGTGCTGGGGCAGAGGGATCTATCCAGAGCAGGGGATCTGTTTTCTCTGGAGGACACAGAGATCGAATCCTGTCTGTCTCAGGCTCTGGACCAGATCAAGGCCATCTCCTGCTCACCGGTCAGTAGGCAGAACCAACATAGACGACACTTATCCTGAATATTACAGGGCGAATTTCACTTTTAATTAATCATTCATGTTCTTATCCATAATTCATCTCTTTGTCCTTCATTTATCACGCCCGGTATGTCCTTAATTTTGTATGCTCTCACCGTCTGCTGCCTGACAGGACTATTTGACCAATGACAACGACCAGGCAGTGGTGGAGATTTGCATAACGCGCATCACCACGGCCATAAGGGAGACGGGCTCCATCGAGCAACACAGCACGGCACTGGTGGGGCTGTGGGAGTCATGTCTTGAGCACAACCTCACCCCTCAAGGTGAAAACACAGAGGACACGCCGCATGCCAAGATAGCGTCCGACATCACCAGCTGTATCCTGCAGGTACACACACACACACACACACACACACACACTCACGACATTGATTTGTAGTGTTCTATCCCAAGTACTTCTCTATTTGTTTTGCCTGAAGCTCAAACTGCACATACAGTACATACCTTTACGCATACCTGTCGACACTTGAGAAACTGAGTTTGCCCACGTGGTGTAAAAGGGCCACACTGGCACAAGTGTGGCACAAGTTAGAGGAACAGCCAGTTTAATATGCAGAGCATTTTAAATGTGTTGCTGTATGCAATAACACTTTGTGTAATGTGATACTTCACTGAAAAATTAAATGAAAATGTTTAGAGTTCTGCTTGACACCAGATGTGTTGTGGCACATATAAACTGGTTTACAGCTTATACGCACCTCTGATCAGGGGCTCTTCCCGTATACCTAAAACTGGCCACAGTCTGATATGTATCAGTGCACATCTTGCAGAGCAAGGTTGCAGGCAGTGGCGTTAGCTAGCTAATCAGACACGCATAACTACAGATATGAAACGCACATACCAAGGCACATTGTTCTACTTTGTCCAAAAATGTCCGTCTGACAATAACTATCCTGAAATCAGTAATGAACTAGAGGTAGAAGCAGCTCAAGAAGAGACAATGAGAAGGACATAATGTGAGTTTCTTCTCTAAAACCTCTCAGTTCGTTCAATCTCTGAAACTATTGGAGGCTTGATGAGTTAAAACAATCCAAAATCTCAGAGGAAAACTAGAATTATTGCCCTGCAGTTGTGTGCCACCTTGCACCAGTCAAGTTTCTCTACAGTTTACATCCATGTCTGTGAGAACCTGGAGGCTTCACAAACATCTTCACCCCGGCAAAAAAACCCGAAATTCTATACAATCAACACAGTCTCAAGGTCACGCAAGATTAGTGTGACCAATTCAGTAACTGAACAAATGAGATATGATGCTGAATAATGGCCAGAAAAGTGTTTGATGCAGAACATTATGATGTCACAGTGAAGCTGACCTTTGACCTTTTTAATATATGGAAATGGAAATGTTAAAACCTCATCATTATTTCCTTTTAGACATTTGTGTGAAATTTTGTCATTATTAGCGTAAGAATTCTTGAGTTATGGCTAAAAACATGTTTTGTAAGGACACAGTGACCTTGACCTTCGACCACCGAATTCGAAGCATTTTTATTTGCCTTCCAAGTGGACATTTGTGTTTGAAACTCCCTCAAGCTGTTCTTGGGATATTGCGTTCACAAGAGTGAGACAGATGAGCTCACAGTGACCTTGACCTTTGACCTTTGACCGCCAAAACCGAATCAGTGTATCCTCAAGTGCAGATGGACATTTCTGCCAAATTTCAAGGAATATTCTCAAGGTGTTCTTGAGATATTGTGTTCACGAGAATGGGAAGGACAGGCGGAGGCATCGCAACCCAAAACCAATGACAAGGGAAATGTTGCAAAACATTTTTTATTTGTCTCATCAATCATCTGTCCAGGTTGGGAACCACTGATCTAAACCAAAGCTTCAGTGCTGTAGCTAACAGGCATACAATAAGCTACGATCTTTCAACTGTCTGTTGTAACTCTCTGTCAGCTACAGCTCAGGTCAGGTTGAAAAGCATTGCAGGTACTGGGAAGCGGAGTCTTGCATGGGTCTAGTTTTACAAACCCCCACCTGCCTGCCCCTGCAAAGATCAGTACCAGAATCAACCCATGACCTGCAGTTATATCCAAGTCGAATCCTCACCCGCCCCGGTTGTTAACACAACACAAGTCCTGCACCCGACCTGTGATTAAACACTCACAGTGACTCCATTTTAAAGTGCCTTATTTTTACTCTTTTTACTGTGCAATTGGAACATGTAACATCAATTCATTCATAATTAACTGTAGCCTATTTGGCAGAATTAATCATCGACTCTGAGGTTGCTGTGCAGAAAAAGAATATCACCCACAGTCCCTGGTTTAAGCTGGGTCCTCTGTTAGAAAATCACAAATCCAGATGAGGAAAAGTCTCTTTTACTGGCAGCACTCGGTGCACGGATGGAGAGAACAGGTTGTGTAGTCTTTTACAATTGGCGGCTGATTAGGCTTGATGATATTAGCTGATTTAGGATATTGAAAACACCTCACAATTGTTTTCATCTTTGATTTTTCCAGCAAAAATACAAGATTTCATTGTTCTCACTCACTGTCCGCCTGCAATTAGTTCATTGTACCCGTGCCCATGTATATGAATTTATATAGATACATTTTTTACGTGTTACACAACTTTTCTGAGTCTTGAGCTTCAAGAGCAAATATACTTTATGTAATCACTGCCGAAGGTTCCTCAAAATGTAAATCAAAATCTTGCCCACTTCCTCAATCAGACTTCCACAGCTCAAACGAAAGGCAGAGCGGCTCTCACTCTCACTCTCACCGTCTCCCACTCTTTCCATTTCCTTCAGGAATGTGCTTAATACCATCGTAATGAGACTGATTCTAGAGGAAAGGCACGTACACTCACACACACACACACACACACACACACACACACACACACACACACACACACACACACACACACACACAGAGGTGAGACTAAAAGTTCTGACAGCTCTGACAGCAGCTCCTGGCTCTGATGTCTTAACTCCAACAGTTATCAGGAAGCTATTCACTCGTTCTTTCTCCGTCTCTCTCAATCTGTTTTCCTCCTGATTTCATTCTACCTACAGTATTTCCCCGTCTCACACGTTCTGTCTCACCTTCTCTTTCCCTCCAACTATCTTTATTGTTTCTCTGATCTTCTTCTACTCTCTTTGTCTTCCTGTCATTTTGAATCTGCAGATGCACAAACACTCTTCTTACCCTTCCACTGAAACTCCCAAAGAGAGGAGCAAAAAGTAAGCACCAGACTGCAGGAAGGAAGGTTTTCATTAGCTTGCTGCCTGTGTGCAACCCACGCACACATGTACAGTATGTGCCCCACAGATTTCTGGCACATGATGGCATAGAGTGTTTCTCTTTACTTTTTATGGACTGCTTCATCAGTGCTGTGCTTGAGATTAAAGTGACTCTCCCTTACAAGATGAAACAGTGTGAGAGATGAGAGAAATAAATAAATCTGTATATCCATACATCAGAAACCTGCAATGGCAGCCAAAATGTGCTGTATGTATACATTAAAAATAGGGCCTGCTAAATGAATGTGGTTAGATTGTTCGATGGATCATGCTGATTGGTGGAATAATAACGTTTTTGTGGATACATTGTCTGCACTGACATCTAGTGGCAGAACAGAGGTGTGACAGACACACTGAGAATAAGGCTGTACAATTTTTAAACCCCAAAAGAGCAGTGAAAATCAGGTTGAAAGGCACTCTGGGTATTCTGAGGTCAAAGAAGATGAAGAACATTGAGTTTGTATTTGTACGTGAGAATAAAATCTAACGTCCAAGGGGTGCAGTGAATGTCGCAGATTAATGAAACATCATAAAACATATCCAAAGGAGCAAATATAATTTATGTAATCACTGCTGAGGGTCTTAGAAATGTAAATGTGAATCTTGCCTACTTTCTCCCATCAGACCTCCACAGCTAAAAGGCTTAAAAGCAGAGGGACTTTCTTTCCTCCTCCTTTTCCAGAAGGATAGTAGCCTGAGGGGGTCTGGATCAGCAGTAATCTCATTTGGGGGTTTCTTTTCCTCCGTCGTTCTGTGTCTGTGTCACACACAAACACATGCGCATGTTCAAACAGACATGGTCATCAGTCTGTCCTGTTGAGGGTGCTAGTGCATTTCAAATCCCTTTTCCTCAGTCTTCCTTGTGTAAATGGTCACAGGGACAAACTGCATGTGTCTGCATCCTCCTGTACAACACACTTATCTCCTCTTCATACTTCAATCTCATAGTAAATATCAGTGAGTTAAATCTGTCGTAGAGACTGTTTTAATCTTCCTGGCTCTCATACTGAGGAAAATGTTGCTGGTAGCTGCTGCTTTTTGCCTGAGATGACTAAAAATCTATTGGATGCGTGGCTCACAGTAGTGAGGACATTCTCAGTTCACACTGTCTGGTGTATTGAGTGTGAAAAATGTGTTGTATGTCAATTACTCACCCTGTGTTTCGTTGAATCTGTGAAGGAAATTTGGTTTTCACGCATGTCTCCATGATGAATGAAGAATTTTCAAAAATGAAGGAATTTTCAATGAATTGAAGTAAAAGGGAACAGCATTCAATAACATTCATTCATTCATTTTCTGTAGCTGCTTATCCTGTTGGGAGTCACGGGGTGCTGGCATCTATCCCAGCTAACCCTGGACAGGTCACTAGGCTATCACAGGGCTGACACATAGAGACAGACAACTATTCATGCTCACATTTACACCTACGGACAGTTTAGAGTCACCACTTAACCTGAATGTCTTTGGACTGTGGGAGGAAGCTGGAGTACCCGGAGAAGACCCACGCTGACACAGGGAGAATATACAGACTGTTAGGCGACAATGCTAACCACTGCTCCACCGTGCCACCAGCAAAACTATATCAAAGCATCCACTCTCACACAACTTTTGCAGTATGACCTAAGTCGCATTCGTCTAATTGTGTGTACAGAACTTCCCAAAAATGTGGATTTTCGCTAAAATCTTACCATTTAAAAGAGTAGCACGCAAGAGCTATGTATGTGGAAGTGTTTTAAACGGTAACATTTTAGCTAAAATTCATGTGTCTGGGAGGAACTGAGCATATGACTGGATAAACTTGAATTATGAGACTTGGAAAACTGTATGAACGTGCTTAAATGGATTTTTTTATATAGTTCAGTCAGGAACACTTTTATCAAAGATTCGCGATTATATTTGGTGCAGGATTTTATTTGGTGGAATGGCTCCGTTCTGGGGCCCCTCTGCCGTTCCTCGGGCCTATGCAGAAAGCCTATTCCACGTACCTACGTGGAAAGCCATAAAGCAGAGAGTGCACACCTGTCTGCCCTTCCACGTGCAAATGAGGAAAGCCTGAGGCAGAGAGTGCAAACCTCCCTGCCCTTCCATGCGCCAACATGGAAAGCCTAACCGTGCGTTCACACCAGACACGATGGAGGCGATGAACGCCACAAGTTTACATTCAAAATCAATGTAAATGACGCAATGACACGCGATGTCACTTCTGGCGACGTGTTTCGGGCGATAAGAGCGACGCGATGAAGCGATGACGCGTCCATCGCCTCATCGCGTGTGTTGCTTGAAGTTGAAAAATTTGAACTTTTCAAGCGACATTGCGTGACGCTGTGCCGCGACATCCAATCAGCGTTTATACAGTATATTAACTTATTACCGCAGCTGGGATGGAGCGCCCGTAGCTGGTGTCCAGGCGAACACAGCTGATGTAGCTGGGATGTGAGCTGAGCTTGACCTCGTGTCCTGCCTGAACTAACACTGAGCTCAATTTTTGCTGTTGTTGAATGTGGTCCCCAGTTGTTCCCATTCATTGAGAACTTTCTCTGTTTATGGATGCTCCATTCATGGTGAAGTCATGCAAAAAAAACCAACAAAGTTTACTCCCCAAATTCAATGTGACACAGTGTGAGTAACTGATAGACAGATGGTTATGAGGGGGCTGAAGTATTCTTTTAACGTCACAGTCTCAGTGCCTCCAAAGATCAGGGAACTGTGCGTCTGGGCCAGGACAAATAATAAGAAATAAAAGTCAGCACTGTTCGGACAGAACATTTATTTTTTCTCTTGTCACTATGCAAACCCAGGACTCCAGAAAGCTGGATCTCCATCAAACAGAAAATAAGTTACTGTTAATATTAATTGTTTGGCAACTCACTAAGCAAGACCCCCTGTGTTTTCCTCTTACCCTGAATGTATGATAATTGCTGTCTCATCTACTTCCTGTCCTCTTTTGTCCTCTCAGAACTACAGCTGTCCGTCAGTCATGGTGCTGGCCGTTCCAGTAGCAGTGCGATTCCTGCAGCGAGGGAACAGGGAGCTGAGCAGGAACATGTCCAGTTATCTCTCCCTGGCTGCTATCGCCAAAGCCGATCTGCTGGCTGAACACACAGAGGCCATAACGCTCAGCGTGCTGGGAGGTAGGACGCGCATGCACATGTTAAGACAAAGAAAAAGGATGTTGTGTGCACACATTATTAACAAACATGGATATTTTAATCCTCCTGCTGCCACACACCACTCTATATTCCTGTTGAAAAGAGGAAGTGAGTGAATTTTACCCATTCACATTCAGTGCTTTGCAATACAGCCCTTCTCCTCTGCTTGGTTTTCGCTGCCCCAGATAGATACAGATCTTCTTACACACTTAGGGAAATGTGCACGTGGGCGTGTGCCTTTTGTCGAGACTATAAAGAGAGAGAGTTGCAGAATGAGCTTTTGCAGAAAAGCTCTGCACAAGAATGAACATTAGGAGGATTTTCCAACAAGGCCGTCAATAACGTTGTTGTATTTATGTAGTTGTTGTGGTTGACATGTGGGTTTGGCCGGTGGAAGAAGTCCTTGTGTGCTCTTACTGTGAGGGCTGTTAGCAGACCTGCAACAATGGGATCAGCTGCTTTACTGGAGTGGAAAAATGAATTGCTGTTGTAAGCTGCAGTCGTAGTAGCAAACCGCAGTCTTATCCTAAGCTGTGGTGAATACTTTTATAATGATTGCCAGCTCATTGAGGATAAGAATGATGGTAAATAACAGCTGTTACAAATCATCTTTTCCCTGATGGCCCTTTGATGCAGCATGGAAATTTAGACGTAAGAAGTAGTTATTGTGGGGAGGAAAAGGCAACTTGTCCAATTCATGTTGTTTTTGTCTTTGTGCTGCATAAACATCTTTTAAACTTGGTTCTATTTCTCTATTTTTTCTATCAAAATATTAAACATTGAGGTTAAATTTGAATTACATTAATTGACCACACTGCTGTATACATTTTCCTTCCATCTTGTCCACACATATTATTCTATTTGTGAGTTGACTCAACGTTTCCACTTATCTCGCCTAAGTTTTGCAATTCACACAGCTCACAGATCATCTGTGTCTTCAGCCCCACGAGGAATTTAATTCCAAACAGCTGAAGAAAAGTTAATGTGTTTTCCCAATGACCAACTAATATGAATGTAGCCCCAGTGTGTGAGGAAGTTCCCCCTTTAAAAGCAGAACTAATGTGATCTGAAATTCCTCCAGGAGTGTATGGTGGAATCGTCTTCAGGCATTGATCTGATCAGTATCTTCTTCAACAGTTAACGGGACACTTTGCTGAATTTCAACCAGCTTTGTATCATAACAGTGTGGGCAGTATGTGTGAATGAACTGTGGTAAACTGCCCTCCATCTTACCAGTGACCACATATACTTGCTTATCTCTCAGCTCAAATCTCAAATTTTTCGCTGTTGCTCAAACTACAGATTGTAATTCCACATTTCTGTATGCCCGCCTCCATGGACACAGAGCATAGAAGTGGATCGAGAGAGAGGTGCTCCCCTCTTTCCGTCTTTCTTTCTCTCTTAACTCAAATCAAACTGTAAAACTAGACAGTGCTGCTCAAATATAAACCAAGTTTTTGTTACTGTATTGCCTTTTTACCTCCTGAAATCTTTTCAGACACATATTTTAGTGCACTGTTTGCTGATATATGAGAATTTGTGAACAGGAAGTGGATGGAGGCTGAAAAAACTGAGATCAATCAATTGAAATAAGCACTGCTGATAACCTCTTATGCTGTTGGGGGTCACGTGGGGGCTTGAGCCAATCCCAGCTGTCACTGGGTACATCCTACACCTACGCCCAGTTTAGAGTCACCAATTAACCTGTATGTCTTTGGACTGTTGGAGGTAACCGGAGCACCCGGAGAAAACCCACACTGACACAGGGAGAACAAGCAGACGCCACACAGAAGGGCTCCACCACCCTGGATTTGAACCAGGAACCCTCTTGCTGTGCATCTCCGTGCCACCGAGAGATTCAGTTACTGGCTATTTCTTGCCTCATATGATTTTAGAAAACATATCTGGGATCACCATTTGACTGTAATTTGAGATTTGTTCGCTACCAGACAGACGTCATGTTGTTTCCTGTGGAAAAACTGCCAAGTTCGTACTACGTCACCCAGCAGAGGGAGCGTTTAACGGTCTGTTGCGGTGCAGTGTATTCTGGTAGTTGAAGGTTTTTTACCTCTTGAGCAAAGGTGACTGCCACAGCCGTTTTTCTATGTTTCCCTGGTCAAAAGTATTTGAGTCCTTCTGCTGCGCAGACAGCCTAGTTTATGAAAAGACCACCTTTTCAGTAGTGAAATACAACTTGAAGGTCTGAGAGGGCAGCCGAGCTGACCTCTGGTCAGTGGTTAAAGAAGGCTATGCCTCCCTGAAAGCTTTTTCTCTGCCCTTTTAACCCCTTTTTTTCAAAACAACAGATGCTTTTCAGACTCATTAGTGTGTTGTAGGTGTCTAAAGACCTGCAGTTAGCAATGCCTGATGGAGATCTGTTTACCCCTCAGGCCTGTACACACACGCACACACACATGCACACACAAACGCTCCATTTATACGAGGGGTTGCCATGCAGGGGCTCAGTTAATAGAGAACAGTTTACTTTCTCTATAAATAATTTAGTTCACATTATGTGAACATGATTTGTGTGGCTCTGTGTGCGTGTGCATGTGTAGGTGTGTTTTTCTCTGCGAATCGTTCCAGGCACGCACACACACACACACACACACACATACACACTATCACGTGGTGCTAATCAGCTCACCCAGCACCAGAGTGAGGCGCCCACCACAGTGATGCTCCCACCGAGCACATTTTCTGCCAGCAGCTCAGCACATGAAACAGCTTAGCACTCCACTGTCTGGCTTATTTTACAAGTGAGGTTTAGCCAGGGTTTGGGCTCAGAGCGGCAGATAGTTGGAGGACACTTTACACCTTTGGTTTATAAAACTGTGGCTGAAGGTAGAGACACCAAGTGGTCCATGCTAATGTGAAAACAGAGTGCAGGTGTTTTTCTGATTGGAGTAGTTATATGAGACTGATAAGACGACTTCTTCTTTTGGTGATGGTGTTGAGAACAATTTCCAGTCAGCATGACCTAATGTTGAAGTAACACCATGGAGAAATGTTTTTACAGGTTGGTTGGTGTTTTGCTTGTATTAAACACGCACATTAGGGTGTACATGCAAGCGAGCATGCAGGTGATTCATCATCACACCCGGCATTACATTGATTGGCTGTTGTTAGTGGTGATGACACAGAAGCGTAGCATTTCGGCCTACAAAGGCAAGAAAGAAAACTGCAAGTGAGTAAACATGGGTGTAAATAATGCACAATTTAAAATCTTGATAAAATCTGCTCTGCGAAAGTTTCATGTGGAACGAAATAGAAATACATGTGCATGTTAATCAGACCACAAAATATAATGCGTCTCAGTGAGAAGATTGATGGAGCATGCTTCCCTAATTGACAAGTTCCTAAAGGTCTTGGTCCGGTTGTTTTGTTGCGCACCTATGAGTGCGATTGCTGTGTTCACACCTGCCCAAATGAACCACACTTAGGATGTAAACAAACTTGAATCGAACCGAACAGGGCAGGTGTGAAGGCACCCTAATACACATATCGAATTCCTGATCGTCAGCAGCTCAGGGGAGATACAGTTATAATGTTTATTTCAACACTCTGACCCTGAGATTTCTTCCCAGTAGTCATCACATAATATCACATTTCAGGACACTGGTGTTCGCCAACACACAGTAAGACCTGGCCCTGTTCGTGAACATAGAAAGAAACAAAAATTTTAAAAAAGAGAGGAGAAATAAGGGGTGAAAGAGGAGGAAAAGATGGGAGAGATAGAAAGTTATATGCAAATACACACTTAAGCTTCCAGCGGCTGTGATCCAGCTGGACAGGGGGTCATGAACTGATGTTGGGCCTTATTACAGCTGGAATATAAGACCCACACACACACACACACACATACTGAGAGTGGAGAGAGGATGAAAGTGAACGAGGCTCGCTCGAGGGCTTTATTAAAGTGAGTTCAGATTTATGTTTCCTTGGGCAGTTTTTAATGCAGCCTAGGCAGTTTCAAATTTTTACCCCCTACTGCAACCCACTGCTGAGACTCATCTACTGCGCTCTGAACATTTCAACCTCATGTTGCCTCTTTAACAAGCCTCTACTTCTCTTCTCCCCTCTGAAACCTCAACATAAACACAACACAACATAAACACAGGGCTACAAACACATGCCAAACTGCACACACACACACACACACACACACACACACACACACACACACACACACACACACACACACACACACACACACACACACACACACACAGAGCTCGTGGAAGCAATAACAGATTACCTCTCTTTTTCCCAGCAGCCCCTCTGTTCAGGAAGCGAGCTGATGTAATGGGGTTCGGGTGATGTTGATGATGGGGGTGTGATGAGTTGGTTACACGAGTTAGCAGGATGGATGGACCGTTCACGTGTGTGTGTTTATATTGTAAGTTTATTACCGAAGCCTGAGGTCACCACATTCGAGTGTTTTTGTTAATTTTATCCGTTTCTTTGAGCTCTGTGCGAGATAATGTGTCGGCTGCCTTTTTACTTTGTTGTCATACCTGACAGTTCAATGTATAGCGAAGTTTACGAGGATGTGCAGCATGTTTACAAGTTACAGGAAGCCAGGGGCAGGATACAGCGTGAAGGTTTTATAGCCTGCTACAGTAAGCTACAACAGGACTCGGCCATTATCAGATGTCACACACACTCACACACACATACACACAATGGTACCTGCACACAGAAACATATGGCATCGCTTTGGCCCCATAAGGATTTTAGAACCTAGAGTTCCTTCCTTCTCAAAGTAAAATCCGATCTTAAGGTAACACTGAAGTTTGGAATGTGTCATCTGTCAAAGTTTTACATCTTTTCTCGCTCCCCTGCTGCGAAACATGTGTACTTACTGTACTCCGGCTTGTAAGGTTAAGAGAAGGCAGAGTGAGGAAAGTTCGGGGTGCGCGGGTTGAATGAAAGTCAGTGCGCAACCTGACGTTTCCATTTCGTAACAGGTCACAGTTACAGGATCAGTTGGAGACTACGCAGAGTAGCTGTGGGAGAAACCTGGTCTATCTCACTAATGGCCACGTAGCAGGATGTGCCTCAGTAAACTGTAAGCATATGTGAGCAGCGCAGTAACATGTTATGTGTCTGCAGTTGCAGATGTATTTTCAGTGTCACTGTCAGATTATTTTAATCAAAAAGAGATCATGTATGTAATGATAGGGTCTTTACGCCATATGTCTTGAATTTATATCGTCCGTACCGTATATCATAATCTGTGGGATTCAGGCTTTGCACAACTGCTCTTTTGAGAGTTTGGACTTTTCCCTGTTGCATTTTCTATGGAGACGAATGTATTGTTCTCGTGATATGACCCCCCCATAACTTTTTTCTTTACTATAAATTTAAATCCAAGGTTTATGTGGTGAAGCAATTCAATCTCAATACTAGATGGTAACATGACAAGGGGAAGCTCATGGGGATCAGCACTTGTGTTTTCCGTTGAATCAGGAATGCTCAATTTGCTTTGCTTGGGGTCCACTTTGCAAAATGACAGGAGGTCGTGGGCTAGTCGGAGCAGCCCTGCACAGGTCAGGTGTACTCAGGGGCATTTCTAGGATAGGACATTCAAAGCTCAGCCTGGACCTCTGTCGGAGGGGTCAGGAGTTCTGGCACTTTTTTTGTTGGATAAACAAGCTTTGTTTTGATGCTTGCATGCACTCTGGCACCTTACTTACATTCCGAAGTCTTAGGGCTGCTGTGAAATGGCGCCTGCTTAGGGCAACAAAAAGTTTATCTTGGATGCATCTGTACAATGGACAACCAAGACAGGACGGCAGAGGAGATAGCCACACACCAATGCAACAAAAACTGTGGTTAGGTATGGGAAAAGAAACATGGTGAGGATGTACCTTAAAATGACACAAAGCTCAGATGGATCAGAACGCTGGGGATAGTCCTGTGTTCACCGCCCCCAACCTGTCTCCTTACTAGACCACTCATGATTGCTTCCTTTTGAGTGCATTGATCATGTGATTGCAACCTTCCAAAATACATGAGATATGCATGAATTACTGGCTCAGCATTAAGTGGGATATGTATGAATTTTAGTGCGTTACTTTTTGTAGGAAAATGCACCAAGAGTAGATGAGAAAAGCCTTGCAGGCAACCCAGCAACCTTGGCCTGCAGTCCAGAAACTGAGTATCACTTCTCTACATTGTGTTTTCAAATGTTGATCTAATGCTTTTTTGCCTTATGTAATGCACTTTGAATTATATGTTTTGAAGATGCTTTAAAAAGAGACATCCAATACTTTACAAGCTTTGGATCAACAGACAATACTACTGTATATCATCAATAATACTCAGTGTGTCCTTGCTGTGAGCCTTATGCCTAGAAGCCATCCATCCATCCATTTTTATCCGCTTATCCCGGCCGGGTCGTGGTGGCAGCAGGCCAAGCAAAGCACCCCAGACGTCCCTCTCCCCTGCAATGCTTTGCAGCTCTTCCTGGGGGACCCCAAAGTGTTCCAAGGCCAGATGAGATATGTAATCCCTCCAGTGTGTTCTGGGTCTGCCCCGGGGCCTCCTACCAGTGGGACTTGCCCGGAACACCTCTAACGAGAGGCGTCCAGGGGGCATCCTGATCAGATGCCCGAACCACCTCAACTGACACCTTTCGACAAGTAGGAGCAGCGGCTCTACTCCGAGCTCGCTTCGGATGTCCGGATCTCCTCACCCTATCTCTAAGGCTGAGCCCAGCCACCCCACCAAGGAAACTCATTTCGACCCTTGTTTCTGCGATCTCATTCTTTCGGCCACTATCAAGAGCTCATGACCATAGGTGAGGGTTGAGACGTAGATGGACCAATAAATTGAAAGCTTCGCCTTCTGGCTCAGCTCCCTCTTCACCACAACGGTCCGATGAAGCAACTGCATCACTGCAGAGGCCGCACCAAACTGCCAATCCATCTCACGCTCCATTCTACTATCACTCTTGAGCAAGACCCTGAGATACTTGAACTGCCTAGCTACGACTACAGGGAATTACTGTATGACTCTTTCTACAACTGACACTGGAGTGCCTCTGAACAGGCAAATATAGCTCCTCTGCCATCAGTGAACATTAGTCAGTGCATGGATGAATGCAAGGTGACAACTGTGGTCTGTTTTTAGAGTCTAACTAAAAACCCTAAACAGACTTAACTGTCAAATATGGTCTTAGTAAGCTTTCAAAATGACAGAAAAAACACTGACACGCAGGGAATATACTATAACTTGAAATGTTTATTTATACCTCACACTCCAACTTTTATGCAAAATAGATTTATGTACAATATACATTCAGTTTCACCTTTTCACAAGAAGAACAAAAGCAATTTACAGTATAATACAAGACAATTTAGTTCAGAAAAGATTAGATTGTGTAAACATGGTCCTCAGTTTCTTTTATCAAATAAAAAAAACAAACAAATGTCAAACTTACATTGCAAATAAAACAGTCGTACTATTACATTATGCAGCATCAAAAAAGAAGACACGCATATATTATCCTAAAATTAAATGAGAACAAACAAACTTAACTTACAAAGCACTGAAATTATGAAACTCTTATAAATGTAAACACTTTGATGAGTACAAGTTTGGAAATGTAAGGTCTTAAAAATGCTTTAAAGGCTTTCACAAATTCAGGAAAAACACGCAAATGAAATAAGTCACTGAAATTATTGAGTTTTGAAGCTCTAGAGTTGCTGGTTTTTCTATACTTGAGATGAAAGCAAGTACAGCAGTTTTCAGTCACACAGGTATTTTGTACATCATACGTTGTGCTGTAGATGACAGCATATTACAAAAACATTAGTACGGTACCTCTGCTTTCAGTTGTAATGGGGATAGATGAATCTCCAACTTCTAAACCTGCAAGACCACAAAGGTGGAAAACAAAATATTTAATTATATTAATGTTTAGCATGTTTTGCATTGGTGCTTGGTTAACTGCAGTCGCCATTTCTGTAGAAATCTAGATAAGAAGAGAGAAAATACATTATTCCTCTAAAAACTACATCGCTCTACAGTTACAAGATCATCTCTTGTAATTCTCTGTGACCTCTTGTCTTCCTCTGCTCCGTGGCTGTCCGCTGATTACTCTGTTTACTGGCTCAGAACCCGTTCACGTTAACAATAGACTCTTTGTCTTTCTTGCAGTCTAATTGAGTCTTTGGTGAAAAGCAGCATGTTTCCTGCTGCAATACAAGTTTTCTAAACTGAATGTACATCTGTCTGTGGGTGTTTGTGTGTGTACGTGTTTGTGTGCGTGTGTGTTATGGCCTCAGTTCAAAAGGTTATGTTACAAAAATACACTTCAGTCTCTCACAGTATTGGCTTTCTCTCATATGAAGTTCGTTGCAGCATTAGGGTTCATGATAGTAACGATGGAGATGATGAAGCAAATAACAGTCATGTAATAACGTAATAATTAAAACATTTAACTATACGGACAAAGATGATTAAAAGCAGTTGTAAGTTGCTCTCTTCATTTTCGGCATGAAAAAGCTTATTACGATGCTGCTGATATTCACAATGATGATGACAATTATGATGATGCTGACGCAAATTTCCATGACGAGGAGTACGGATCTGTTAGTTGATGAACTGAGCACCTCCATGTGGCACCATCTCCGTCACTCCCCACGCCACCACGTTCCCCCTCTGCTCGCAGCCCTGCCCCTCCCGCAAAGCCAGCTGGGAAATCTCTTCCTCTGACAGCACCCTGTCCCACATGTTCACTCCTGTCATCTTCCCAGCGAACGCCATCTTGGGATCGAAGCCTGCCTCAAACCCTGCCACCCCACTGCTGCTACTGCTTATAGATGGAGAGCAGCAGCCGTTCCTCTCCTGCCCCAGCTGGAGTGAGCCTCCGTCGGGTAAGATGTGTCCTTCGGCCACTCCGGGTGTGGAGGCCACCTTTTTCCCACCTGCCCACAGAGTCGCCAGGCCCTGCTCAGATGACCAAGCACCGCACAAGTGGATCCACTCTGATGTGCCTGCTGGGGACACCACACCTCGTGCTTCTACCAGATGAGCCTCTCCTCCGATGGTGAAGTACGCAGAGGTCTGACCAAGCAGCAGCTGGATCTCATATGGGTTGCGACGGTTGCCGTAGGAGAACAGCACAGTTTTGTTGGCGACAGTGGTTGGCTTCACCCACATGCAGACGGTAAAGGAGGAGACGGAGAGAGGGATGTCTGGTATGACGGAGGTGTAGATTCGATGGGAACGCATGGGGAAGAGGAGCGCCATCTCACAACCTAAACAGCAAGAAGAGGTGATAATGTTCAGTGACAGTGGATAAGAATAGTCATTTTTAGATGCAGCTTTAGGTTGCCTTTTTCATTGTTGTGGGTAACAAGATATAGACTGATGACATTCTCCATTAGTGTGCTGTTTTTATTGTTTTTGTGATAGATATAGCGATAGTGATAGATATAGCTTGAAAATCATTTCAGGAATATGCAGGACATGTATGGCCCAGAATAATTTCTTTCAGGTCTAATTGTCGGCCTTTTTTTCCAACATTAACCAGTTGCATAATGTCCCAATGAAAACCAACCACCCCTACTTTTTACTATTTGATCACTTAAAACTCAAAGCAAGCCATGTCTTACAGTTGTTGAAGAAGGCATTTGGCATTTCATTTGAGCAAAGAGAAAATAACTGGGCCCACAATTGAACCCTGTGGGACTCCACATGAAATTTATTTTAAGAATGAGACTGAATATTTAATGCAGATTGCTTGAGACTTGCACTGAAATGACAACCAAAGTTACAGCTAGATTTTCCTGCATGTGCACAGTGCACTGTTTTGAAACAGTACTTTTAGATGGCAGTATCAGATATGGAAGTTGGGTTGATTAAATGACAGTCAAAGTTCAGTTCATGCTTTGAGATCATGAATCATGGGAGGGTTTTTTTCCTGCCCCACCAATGAATACACACACTTCCGTCTCTGGGTCAACTGGTTCATTGGTTTGCTCCGTTTCATTTCACTTTTTTCCCCAGTTCTCTTTGTAATTATTCAAACAGTCACTACCAAACACTTTTAAACTCACTGTCCAACCTACTTTTTTGAGTAAGGTAAGGTTAATCATTTGGTATGTAAAAAACAGAAACTGCACATTATTCTCTATTAAATAAAGCAGTGTTAATGCATGTTGTGCTGATGAGCACTGTTGGAGGTATAGTAGTATTGTGTGTGTGTGTGTGTGTGTGTGTGTGTGTGTGTGTGTGTGTGTGTGTGTGTGTGTGTGTGTGTTTGTTAACATTACACACATTGAATTCATGATGTAGAAAGCTCTTGCTTTTCATCCCAGTTGACATCCTTTCTTTTCACTCTCTTTCGAGTTTTTTCTTCATCATGTTTCACGTCCATTTTTCTCTCTAGATCCCATTTATTGATGTTACGTTTGTCTCAGGTTTCTGCCACTCAAAAAATAATGGGGGAAAAAAACATATTGAACATGCTTTGTGTGTATGTGTGTATGTGTGTATGTGTGTGTGTGTGTATGTATTCATGATGGTTTCCATCTGGTTCTGCTTTCCCAGGGTGCTTTGGTGTGGTTTTTGTGGCGACTGGCTAACGATTACACCTCCCTCAGCTCTGTATGTAGGCCAGATTTACATTACTGGACTGTAAAGGTGTGTGTGCATGAGTGTGTGTGCATTAGATGAGTAATCTAGCATATCCTGTTTTTACAGCTTTTATTTGATTAATCTTAGGAAATATATGTTTTCTTACTGACATGAGTGTTGACTATGTGGGACTAAACTTGGTCTAAGTTTACTTACTCACACTTAGTCACTTAATCTGTAGCATTACGTCGTTATTGGTTAGTGTTTAATTCAAGGATGGACAGTAAACCAGAGTAGTAGCACTACTAATGGAAACCATATGCTGTGGTGTCTTGAATCTGGGAATAATTTGTGTTCACAGTCGGTCCAGAAAGAGTTCTGTATTATCCTTATCTTTTCATGCATGTATTGGCTTCTACAGTATTGTTATCTTTAAACATCTAAAAGTCTCTAAATATCTGTCAGTGAAAATAGCTTCTGGCAAGGTTTAGATTGATGGATGAAGTCCCACACTGCCTGAGCTGAGAGTTTGACCCTGAGTTGTGTTTTTTTTCTTGTGTGATGACTATCAAAAATATGTTTATAATAAGTATTAAACAAACAAAAACAAGGGGCAGTAAGTGAGTATTACATGGCTGACCCCCTGCCTGCCCACTAGCCCCTTTTCTCCATGTTTGACTCGACTGTATCAACTCTAACTAATGTTAGTAAGTGAAGGGGAAAGGATAGGTTGCTACTTGAGGAGGACAATATGCCTGGAGACATACAGAATAAGTGGAAAAGGTATTTAGGACAAACATAAGCTGCATGTTATTGGACGTTCAGAAGCAAAACCCAGCAGAGAGGGGGGTCTCATTCTTCTACTTGAAGCATGACCTGAATGTGTCAATGCAGCAAAAAAAAATTGAGGATGGAAGGTTGTTTGGGTGGAGAAACTTGAAGACAAATACAAAGAAACAGGAAGCAACAGGTAAAGACAGACAGAGATATTGCTGATGGTAAGATGGATATCTCACCTGCGGGTAGGTATCTTTGCCTTGATGACCTCAGCACCTCCCCCAGTTCCACCCTCGTCTGTTGCAGCGCAACCAGCACTCCGTCTAAAGCCACCTCTTGTGACGTGACCTCTTGCACCCGGAGCCCTGCCCCTCCACTCCCTGGAAGCTGGGATCCTTGCTTTGTATTCATCCCCATCCCAGCTCCTGGGCTGCTGAAGCAGCTGGTTTCCAGCTTGGCGAGTCGGGAAGCTTGTGTTCGTGCTACGGTGAGGAGCTGCTGCACCATCGCCTCCAGGTGGTTAGAATTCCCGACAGAATTCCCAGCAGCGGCAGCCGAAGTCTGATCTCTGGATTTGAGGCGCTCCAGAGTTTCTCTGAGGCGGCTCTCCAGCTGCAAGGCCATCCTTCTTCCTGCTGTCTCCACTGCAACCCCACAGGAGCCTCCATACTGGGCTACAAACCTGACCAAAAAGACCAATGTAAAAGATTTAAACGTTCTCAAATGAAGCGCTTCAGTCCTCACCAGCCAAGGCTCATTTAGCACCAGAATTTGGCCTGAAACCAATCCTGGTTCCCAGTTCACTTGTAAAACCATTTAAATTTAAAGGAACTGGTCTTTGTTGTAAGGAAGTTGTAATTTTAAAAAATTATTGGCAACAATTTTGATTAAGCATTCAATAATTTTATAGGAAAAAGACAAAGAAAAACACTGGTTTAAGCCTCTCAAATATAAACACTTGTCTATTTTTCTTGGCTGTCTATAATGGTAAATGTACAGACCAAATGGACGACTGATTGATTGATCAATCGAGAAAATAATTAGTAAGTTATTTAATAATGAAAATAAGAAGTAGCCACAACCCCTAATCTGAAGGACCTCCATGGGTCAAGGATAGCAATACTAGTAGGTCTGTTTACACTTGATTTTAAAATGCCTCTTGGGCGAACAGATCACAAGTGGACAGCTGATACAGTTCACCCCTGTGTCTATCATTCATCTCCAAAGTGTCCAGCTGACCACTTGTGTTTACATCTTGTCACCACCAACGTCACCTTTGCTGGAAGATCAAGGGGTCCTGCGCAGTTATTAAATCAATCCATCACCAGACAAGCACCAGATTTGTTTTGCACGACTAGGAAAACAAATGTGTTTCAAGAACTGTATACGGTCACATGCGTCCTAGACCAGTGGTTCCCAACTGGTCCAGCCAAGGGGTCCAGAGTTCAGGGTCCACACAGTTTAATATATTCAGCGTCATACTTGTGTTTGGCCATGTCATCAAGCAAGTTTGCTGTCCCTGTCAGGTAGGCAGGAAACAGCACTTCAAAACAAAAGCTCCGTGGCAGAAATTCACCGTGCTTAAAAATAAAGTGCTTTTTTTTTTTACAAACTTGACGCGTTCGTGAGTCACTTGCAGTCCATTCAGAATGGACCCAAGACCCACCTCTGGACTGCGACCCACCAGGTGGGAACCACTGTCCTGGACCACCTTGGAAAGTGGTTTAATTGATGGGATCATAATACATCTTTGTGGTTTTTCACTCCGTATTTAGTGCTGTCCACTTGTGGTCCAATCACCCAAGCCACATTTTAAAAACCAGGTGTGAACAGGGTTGCACTTAAAGGTTGTAGACTTTCATCACCAGTGTAGTAAACCTTTGAATTACAGGTTAAGGTAACTGGTTTTTATGTTTCATTTGGGTTTCATTCCTAACCTCTTAATACCATGACTAGATTCAATTCACATTTTTAGTGCAACTTGTGCAACTGTCACAAAAGCTCCTTTCATCTCATTTGAGAGTGTAATTACTCAGACCGCTGATCCCTTTGTCCAACCAACCTTAGCATTTCTCCACGCAGTGACCCCATCTCCACCTTGATGATGTCATCTGCATACTGAAGTAGCATGTTCTCCCTCATCTGACTGTTCTCCAGCATCGAGAAGATTTTGTCCCATTTGTTCTGTCCCATTAGTTCTGGAGAATTGCAAGGGGCTGGACTCAGTGTGGCTGGAGAGAGGGATGGTAAAAGAGAGAAGAAAAGAGAAAAGGAATAAATACTTGGGGTTGCTACAGAATGGAGAGGAGGATTTCCTGTTTGACTGGACAGGGGTTTTTATAGTCTAACACCGGGCCTCCCACGGACACAATGGAGACAAGTGCACTCCCCCAACACCCCCTGTCTACTCAAATGTAAAAGAGTATTAATAGTGCAACATAAAAAATGTAAATGTAGTTACTCATGCCATCGTTTTTTTTGGAGCCACAATTTCCATAAAGGTTTAGGAGATGTAATCAGGAAGTAAAATGTTGCCGTGGGTCAGCTGCAACTAGCTAACCACTTTTTAGCTTGTTTACATATTGGTGAATGGGCACCGTTTATAGTATGCCAAATTAGCTTTTAGTAGTTCCTGTTTGCAGCGTAACCATGGCTGTACACACAACTATCACTGGAATAGTTTGATACTGAAGAAAACTTAAAAACTTTCTCAGGCAATGCTCGGGCAGTGTCATTAAGCTAATTTATGCCCCCCCGACTCCCACGCCCCCTTGTGGATAAGGAAAGAAGGACATTTCTTCCACCAGTGTCCAAGATTTTAACTCCTCAAGCACTCCTGTGTCGTTGTGTTTACACTCTGCTCCAGAGCAGTGGAGAAGTGAACTTGTCCTGCAGTTACTGTTTGTAGTTCTTTACCAGATGCGAGCGCAGGTGTGGCTTCAGAGAGTTGCACACAGGAAATATCTTTAACTTTTTTCAGCTGTGCTGAGTTGAACATACTATGATCTTTCCAGTTTTGACAGCAACTCTGGGGGCCGCAATTATAAAGAGAAAGACAAAAAAAAAAGCATAATAAGTTCATGTCTGCTGGTAGAGCTGAAATCTGTTAATGCTGCAAGACGAGAATGTCTTTGAGATTGTGGGAACAGATAGTGGAACAGCAGGTAAAAGGAAGAGTATGTACTACCAATAATAAAGGACGAAGTGAGGTTGTCAGGGGAGAGATAAGAACGTGAGAAAGAAACACAGACGCACAATTGACCCTTTGCTTTGCTTTTCCGGCAAGATCGTCTGACTTCCTGTGTGAGTGAGGAGGAAAAGAAAAGGAAGGAAAAGGAAAGTTTCTGTTGGCGCTGAAAAGGAAATGAAAAGGCTGAGAGTAGGGGAGACACAAAGCGAAGCCAGGGGACTGAGAATATGTGTCACACACCGTTCTGATTAACGTTTGAGCCGCTCAAACTCTGTTTATGACCTGCAGACATATTCTAGAGGGGCATATCATAGGACTGCGGGATTTGTTTTGGCTGCCCGTCCCCAAGGTTCAAAGTAAATTAGACAGAAGGTTCATGCACTCTGCGCAGGTCTGTCAGAGGTTTTAGAGGATTTTGATGGATTGGGGGTAAGTAGAGTGGAAAATGACCTTTTACAGGCCTTTTGGTACTTTTGACCTTCGGGGTTTGAAGGCTTATGTAATCAATTCTGCCTCTGCGTTTACCACTTTGCTTAAGAGAAATTACATTTGTATTTCTGCTGTTCTTTAATGAAAGAATTACATTTATTCCTGTGAGCCACCTCTTTAAGAACTAACCTCAGGACTGTATCTACTGTATATTTACATACAGATTCAATACACAGAAGAACACAGTCAAATGGAGTAGAATTACAGCCTGTACCCTCCCTCTGCCACCAGTCTGGGTTTACTTATCTGCTACATGTTTTAGCCTGTCATTCATTTTAAAATGAACTGTGTCGTGACCTCTTTCACATTGCCCTCATTAATTTAAATTCCACCCAGAGATTCAGAGATATGAGCAGGTCAAAGCAGTGATCTGTGCCTTCCTACAGGCCCCTCTCCTTCCTCACACACCTGCATACAAACTATATTTAACACACGTGACTTGACTTTTCCCCCCTAGTCCAGCAAGCGCAGTATGAATTGTGTTTTCTGCCTTCACCTTTTCTCGCTTTGGCTGGCAGACACTATTAAAATATAATTCATGTGCTGGTATTTCACTATTCTCAGTCATTCGTTCAAGCCACTCTCATTTTCCCCTTCAATCAGGTTTAATCACATCATGGGCCGTGCCCAGAGCAAAGTTTCCTGCCTGTTAGCTGTTGGTGCTGCAATTATACCTCCTGCCAGCTTTAAAACAACAAACAAACGCAAAATGCAAGCTGTGCGATGCACGCACGCAAACACGCGCGCTCGCATTTTCCCTTTCATGTACACACTTGAACACATTCTTTTCTCTCGCAAACAGGGATGCTTTCCAAAACAGCTGAGAGAAGAGTTTTGTAATTATATGCTGTGGTGTTGCTGCAATTTGGTGGCCAGTCATTCATGCTGTAATATGTGTCGGTCTCGGTCGGCTGCTGAAAAAGCCCTCTGCTTTTTTGGCTCAGCATATTCTTTGATGCTGCTCGTCTAATACGCAAACCCTGTCTCTGCCAACAGTCTGCGTGCTCTATGTGCTGTGGTACTTGTTTTGTCTTTTTTTCTAAGCTGTATTTGAAGCCACTAACCCTTTTTAAAAAAACAAAACAAATTATTTTCTGTCTTTTTCTGCAACCTGTAAAGCAGCTACAGTATAACTGGACCCCAACTGATCCTTTTTTTCTCCTCCATCCCTCAGTTTGTCTGCTCTCTGTCATCTTATAGTAATATTATTGTTGCCGTACTTCTTAAATCAAAGTGATGACTACTTTTCGGCACTTTCTGTCAGTTCTAAGGGTCTGCTCATATCATTTTCACCCTCAGGAGCATGTCAAATGTTGATCCTCACTTTAGCAAGTTATGACAGAGACTGATCTCCTCTCACACAACCCCATGCATGAATCCTACAGGAAATCGATTTCACGCCCCAGAATTGAATTAAAGTGCGATCATGTCCATCTAAGAACCTTAATCCGACAAATCACACGTGCACACACAGTTTAACACTTACGTTCTGGTGTCTCTCCATCTGTGATTTCATTGTAGTAACTTGTGTCAGCGTAGTTGACCTCAATATCATCCTCATATGCGAGAACCAGACACACGCACGCCGACAGCACACACACTGCCTGGGGGAGCCTCCACCGGAACATGCTGCTGCTGCTGCTGCTGCTGACTGCGTGTAGAGGAGTGTATGAGGCCTGCGAGTGAGAGTGTGTGAGGCTGAGTGAGTGTCTGTTAAGTTTCAGGTCTGACTGCTTGTCTTTGTGTGTCTGTATGTATGTGTGTGTTCAGGTTGGCTGTGTGGCTCTAGGTCTGTCTCACTTTCTACAGTGCCGCAGGTCCACCACTCTCTTTTTCAACCCCTCACTCTCTCAAACAGTGTTTGTCCCTCCTCCCCATAATGACTCCCCACCTCTCTCCTCTCCCTCTCTCTCATTCTTTCTCGTTAAATGCTGAGCAATCCTTTGGCAGGAAGCCCGGCAGTGTAGAGTGCTTCAACCGGAGAGAGGGGCTGCTTGCTCTACACACACACACACACACACACACACACACACACACACACACACACACACACACACACACACACACACGTATATTACTATAGTTCTTATGAGTACTTTCCATTGATTTACTTTATTAATCTGTAAACTTAACCTGCAGACCATAACCCTCAGCGCTGCGTGCTTACTCTTAAAGGATACCTTTGGTTTATTACAGCTTGGGTCAACTTACTGCAATAAATTAAATGCTGAGATCCGGGAACACAGTGACATGAAAGAAATACAAGCGGTTAGACGATCAAACAGATTATAGTCAGGCCACATTCTAGCCAGACTATCAAAGCCACTTCTCTTTTCAGGTTGACCCAAAGTTGAGTGTCCGAAATGTATCGTTATAGGAGCCTATCCCAGCTGACATTGGGCAAGAGGCGGGGTACAGCCTGGACAGGTCGCCAGACTATCGCAGGGCTAAAACAAAGAGTCACCAATTAACCTTCATGTCTTTGGACTGTGGGAGGAAGCCGAAGTACCCAGGGAAAAGCCATGCAACTTGCAAATTGCAATAGTGATCAAAATACATATCTGTGATACATGCAAGATGATGTCAGAGGGCAAACAGTCCTTTTTTGATATGCGACGCTACCAACGTCTGCGTGCAAAAAAAACGATGACAAAGAACTGGTACAAATCTGTACTTGTCTCTGAGCCACACTCGTAATCATTATTATAGGGTTAACCTTAAAGGGGAGCACCACCTAAATTAAGAATCCCAATATATTATTTCCAAGGCGTAGGAAAGTTCAAGCAATTTTTGTGAAGATGAGCCATTCTCTGTTAAAGCCAGAAACCATATAGGTAAGTGTCAAACTTGTGATGCCATCAAGTGTAAAGTCTGGAGCTGCTCCATAGACAATTAATGGGAGTTCAGACACAGAAAAAGTAGCCATATACTCAAAACATTCCTCTGGGTGCTCTCAGTGTCAACTATACATCTTTCAGCATTTGTTGTTTTTGAAACACTTTATACCTCATGACATTACAGATGTAAGTTTTAGCATTCTAGTTTGGGGAATTGGGAGAGAATTGTTCATTTTTACTAATATTTTTGGACTGTACAAATTTTGGAAATGTGCATAGTCCCCGTTTAAACCCTGTTATTACACAAACTCATACAGTCCAACACGTGGGGAACATCCTTTGAGGAAATAAGTAAATGTTCGAAAATTTCTCTAAATTTCCGTCCTTGTGAAAACATGTGGCTCTCACAAGAACAGAAATGTAGAAGCGGCACTCCAGCCTGCGAGCGAGGCGGTGAGTAATGCGTCGTTGGAGGTAGCCTGTATGTCGTAATCAGATATAACTGCAGCCCCTGCGACTCACAGAGAGAAGGAGTGAGAGGGGAAAGAGGTAATGGAAGGGGGAGGAGAAAAAGAGAGCACAAGCTTTTCTGATTTTTGCCCCATGCCGAGACGGTGTGTGTGTGTGTGTGTGTGGGTGTGTGTGTGTGTGTGTGTGTGTGTGTGTGTGTGTCGGGAAGTTTGAATGGAACCCAGACATCGGGGGTTTCTAAATGGGTTTATTGTTCTCCTGCTTTGCTGTGTTTATTTATTTATTTGTCAGCCTCACCATGTGCGTATTTCTGTGTATATACTCTATGTGCATTTATCTGCTGTGAGTGTATATACTCTTGTGTGTGTGCGTGTGTTTTCAGGGGGATGGAAATAATGACTTCCTCATGAGATTTTAGGATTTGCCCCCTCTCCCGTTCTCATCCCACTACCCCTCCCTCCAACTTTCTGTCTGTCTGTGTCCCTTATTCATTGTGTCTGTTTTCTCTCGCTCAAATACCAACTGAAACACACACTTGTTCACTTGTTATCTCTTGTGAAGCAGCCTTTTCATTCAGACAGCTGCGCAGACAGAGAGGAAGTTGTGTGGAGTTGCAAAAGCTGTTTCATTTAGCTCTCTATTGCCACTTGATGGGACACAATATTGGTTTAACCTGCTGCCAGTTCATTAAAGCTGTTATATTTTCTCAAAAGAAAGTGTGAAATCGAACACTTTCTTTTGCAGGATGTCATTTTTCTGCTCACCTGTCAACCGGGTGCACATTTCTAGACTGCTGTTGTCTGGTACATCCTCAGTAAAAAATCCTGTAATGGACAAGGTGGGATGTGTTTTATATTTTACTCAGGAGCTGCAGCAATATGTTTCAGACCACCTTCTCCAAGCTTATTACGACCCATCAACACATTCTCACTCGGCCCTCGCCACATATTGTCATGGACTTTCCACGTCCACATACGACGTGCAAGGTGCGGTGTGTTGGTTGTTGACGTACTTGGACTCCGTGTCAAGTTCTGCCTGTTACATGCATTGTCTTCTTTCAAGATACACTTACGTTTTCACAGGAAATTTTACGTTTACATACAGCACTTTTCAAAATAAACTGCAAATTGATTTTTTTTCCTTCAACAACAAACAAACTTGGTTAGGTTTAGGAAAAAAGAACAGGGTATGGCTTTAGAACCTTACGGGACGTGAACACTACTCTTTCGGGTGAAGGTTGGCGTTTGTTGGACCCCTCCAGCCTGCTTCAATCTGACTTTTGCATAGCATATCGACGTTAAAGGGCGCCTTTTTCGTTGGTTTCTGACGCTGCAAGTCACTGCCCAAGCACCGGATTTTGATGACTTCGGAGTGAGACCGGGCTCAACCTGTATTTACCTTTATAGTTAGGTAGCACCCTCTATTGGCTGTAGTAATTATGACAGGAGCAAAGGAGGAAGTCAGGTGATGTAGAATAAAGAGCAACAAGTAGGTCAGGGTGGATGGATGGGTCAAACAAACACATGACTTTTACCCAGGAGATTGTTGTTCATGTCCCATGTGAAACCAAAAGTCGCTGTTGACTTATTTTAAGCTCTGTAACTTAAAGGAATAGTTTACCCACAAAATGATCATTGTTGTATCGTGTTCATTTTCATCAGGAAACTATTTTCCCACATCCCTCCTCGGAAAACAGTGAACATGTTGATTTATTGATTGATTGAGGACCATGTTTAACAACAGCAAAACATCAGGTTAAAAACTCTCACACAACCCAAGTCTCATTTATCCAGGTGTTTGCTCGGTACCTTACCATGTACCTTACCTTACCATGTAAAACTGAACTGAAAAGGAAATTTATCTATCCCCACTTCAAAGCCAGAATCTGATAGTAAGGATGTTTTGTGAAAATGCATGTGTTTGGGAAGTACTGAGCATACGACTGGATGAATGAGGCTTGGATTATACTGCACGAGTTGTGCGAGAGTGTGTAAGGGGATGTTTTGATATAGCTTTGCTGTTGTTAAACGTGGTCCCCAACCAATCAATAAATCAATGTTTGCCGTTTTCTGTGGAGGTATGCAAGAAAAATAAACGAATTGACATACAAATTGTTTTTTTTTTTGGTGGGTGAAGTACTCTTCCAAGTACATTTTGTGAGAACATGATGTTACGGAGATTACATAAATTATGTCTCAAAATTATTATTTTAACTCAGACCATGATCTTTTTTCTAAACCTACCAACTTCACCATGTGTTTAAGACTGGGACTGTTAATACATGCACCTGTTGTTGCTCTTTTGTGAGATTTTATTGGCAAACTACCCATTTTTTATATTTTATGTATGGCTTGTTGCTTGTATGGGATTTATATGAGGTGAGTAGTCATCATGAGTATCCACTGTAAACAGTCTCTGACCATCCAATTCTCCCATCACAGCCGTCACTTTGACCAGTAGAAACACAGAACGATCTGCTGCCGTAGACAACTGTATGACAACAACACCCCAGCATTTTTAATATTTCCTCTAGGGATGTTAGCACACACAGTAAAAGGGGGAAATGATGGTGTGAAACAACAGAGGCACTTTGTCAACCCGCTGAGTTAACGTTACTGTCATTAGCATCAAGCTAGCAAACAATGGTACATCCTCACGGTCGGACATAAAGTAATAACATTAACAAATAGTGGCGGGGCTTTTACTCACCACAACTGCAGAGGCTCCCAGCTTCATTTGAAACAAACTACATTATAGACGATCTGTTATTTATTAATCCCTCTGTGTGTTTATATATTTACTTTTTATCCGCTCCGTTGTCTTTGTAAAGTTAACATATCGCACCGTCATTTCAAACTCAACACTTGTTTCAAATTAAAAGCCCCTTATAACCTCGGCTGAGAGAATCCCTCCATTGTCTAAATAGGCTTTTATTCTGAAACATTTGTCAGAACTTCCTGTGGAAGATACAGTAGCTTGATAGTTTACGTATGGCGCTTCAAATGTAATGTAATCTCCTGACGCTTTTAGGTGACTACAACAACATGTCGGCTGGCACATGAACAGACACAGTGACTCAAATAATAGTGAAAGTAATAAAAATAGGACAAGAATAACCCGATGACATCACACACGCCGTGAAAGACGACCAGGGATAATTGGTGAGTACCAGCGTGTAGCGTGTACCAGGCATAATGCCAATACCAAGTCCTGAGTCTGAAATATGTCTGTCAGCGAGTCCTACTCCACCTATTTAGACTCCACCTTAGACAACGGCAGCATTTCTCCGACCACGTAGCGAGCCACAAGCTCCGTGGCTTCTTTCAGACTGATAGGTTTAACGTTATCTCCGTTATTGGAACCAAACGACAGCCGTTGTTATTTCGGAGCTGAAGGACCAGCGTTTTAAAAGTAACTGATGTCTTGTTTGAAAATGTACTTAAGTATTTGATTACTCAAACAGCAAACTAACGCATTAGGTTACTCGTTACTGCAAAAAGTAATCAAAGTACAACAAAGTTATACCCAACTCTGACCACAACCAAGACCTGGACAATTTATGTTTATGATGTTAGAGCAACATTTTGCTTGTGAAGGATTTGTGACATAGAAGTGTACTCCAGTACACTGTGACATCACCGTTGGGTGTGGTCACAGGTACAACAACCTTTAAGCTCTCAGTCACAGAGGGCAGTGACACACAGTGTTTCAGACGTGTATTAAGGACAGAGGGATGTGGTATGCTGTAAAGCCCTGTGAGGCAAACTGTGATTTGTGATATTGGGCTTTATAAATAGAATTGATTGATTGATGATTGATATTAAGCTACTCTTCTCAGACAGTGGTCAGCACATCGGTTTTTATCCTCACGTCCCTGCTGTTAACAATAACATTATTTTTTTGGACAGACTGTGAACCACACTGTTCTTTATATATTATGTTCTTGGGCCACAATTTAAGAAGTTGTGAAAACATCACGTAGAGAGCAATGGAGGACATACATGTGTCTCGTAAATCACAACACAGAAACAAGTGATGAAAACCTGATGAAAACATGGGTTCTGATCTTTCAATGGATACCACATTGAAGAATGTAGATCAAGTAAGGACATAGCTGGAATTTTGGCAAAAAATCAGTGGGAAACCTTGACTTTATGTCTTTGGACTGAAATGAAATAAAATGAGACATAAAGCTGTATTTATGCTGGACAAATGGTGAAGTGAATTTGGAATTTGGAATAAACACAGGTTTAGCTGGAGGTATTTTATTTATGTTATTAAATAAAATTTAAAAAGGCATTAAAACAGAGTGGCCCATACTTAGATTAAAAATATAAAGCTTAAAAGGGTATAATGCCTTATCATATATAGAGGCAGACAGATGGTATATGCTTAAAGATAAAAACTGAAAAAGACACACAAAACACGTGTGGGTATATGCACAGCATGTGTTTGCATGCGTGTAAATGTTTCCACGTTTCTCCTTATGACTGCGACCTATAGTCGGCACCAAGCCAACTGGAAACACATCATACATATTCCTCTGATAGACCAGAGCAGAAATCACTTCAGTGTGTGTGAATGTATATCGTGCATGTTTGTGTCTTATGCAATGCATGCATTATTTGATTGATGTAACTTATCCTGAAGAAATCGTGAGAAAATATTATGTAATTTACAATGTCAGATGTTACCTTGCAGTAGTCTAAACCTTCATCCATGATTCAACAGAGAAATCTGGCTCCACTGCCTATTCTCAACCCGCTCTCAGTCCGAAGTAATCGAAATTCGGCGCTTGGGTGGTGACGAAAAAAGCTGCCCTTTAACGTCAGCATGATATGCGGCCGGTTGCCGTTAGTGTTAGTTTAACAACAACCACGACTTTCACCTGGGAGAGTGGTGATCACACGTCCTGTAAGAATATGAAGCCAAACCCTGTTCTTTTGTGTTTGTTGTTGAAGGGGAAAAAAATCGTCAATTTGCGTTGTTGTAGTACCGACGTAGTGCATTTATTTTGAAAACACTGTATGTAAACGTTAAATTTCCTGTGAAAATCGAAGTGTATTTTGAGAGAAGACATTGCATGTAACAGCCAGAACTTTACGCGGTGTCCCAGAACGTCAACAACCAATGCACCCAGGGTACCTTGCACGTTGTATGTGGACATTGAAAGTCCATGACCAAACGTCTATATGAGACGAGGTTGAGTGAGAATTTGTTGCTGTTTAATAACCATAACACAGTGAATCAGGTGTTTTTATCTGATTTCCTGTCTATATTAAGGCAAATATTTTTACTGTCTGGGGCTTTAGTGTTAAAAGGTACAGTATGTTATAATTTTATACTAATGTTTACAAGTGTCAGGTCACCAGAAAACCGATGCCTTTGTCAAGAGTAGGGGGAGTGGAAAAGCATTTTTACACAGTCACACAGTTATATGACATGAGGCACACAGATGCATCAACTACACCTCCAGCTGCACTTAACTTCTGCTGACTCAGCAGTAAGAGACAGGAATGCTGAGTAATGTGTCTTTTAGGGCTTGATCACAGCCTGAAAGCACCATGAGAATTCTTAATAACAATACAGGAAGAGGAGGAGGTGGTTCCATTCAGAAAGGACAGGACATTTTGTCTTTCACACACCAACAGAGAGTCTGTACGGGTGAAGTTATCTAGGTGAGGGGGGGTGGTCACAGAGTTTAAACTTTGCAGGAGACACTGTCTGTATGTGTGTGTGTCAGTGTATTGCACTTGCGTGCATTAGGTACAGTGTTATGGTTTTCCCTTTATGATTTAAATGTAAAATATTTTTTATGCATGAAACATTTTGACAGTTTCTTCCGCCCTCACCCGCCTAGGGTTATTCGAGCTGGGTGAAATACGACTTACGGGACGTACATACATGAAATGAGTGTTGGAAGCTACTACAGAAAACACGCTGAAGTCGTAAAGCTATCCAGAAACATCCCACTGGATATCATTTGTGCTGATCTCTGCATTTTTGTCCTGTACAATAACTCAGCTTGCACAAGTGTCTTTTGGCAGGTTATGTGTATTGTAATGGAATGTTCCTGTCTCTGTCCGAAACAGGGCTGCAACAACAGTCAGTTAATTGACTATTTGAAAATTAATGATGCGACAATTATGACAAGTGATTCATTGTTTCAAACAAAAGCTTCTTACATGTGAAATATTTTCTGGCTTACTCTTCCATAATATGACACAGAATCTTTGAGTCTTTGGTTTTGATGCAACAGTTTTTGTCCAGACTGGAACACCTTTGTGCGCTCACTCATGGTTCCCACATGAATCCTGAGGACTTTTCATCTCGCACTACCATCTGATCAAAAATTGTAATTTGGTCACTATTTTAATTCAAGGCCTGCAAAACTGATGACATCCCCATCAGCCTCAGCTGTACTCTGTGTTTAGTGATAATTAACAGACCTGCATGGTAAATGATCCTGCACTTGTATTGCGCCTTTCTCGTCCTCCGACCACTCAAAGCGCTTTTTACACTACGAGTCACATTCATCCATTCACACACACACTGGTGGACGAGGCTACCTTACAAGGTGCCACCTGCAATTTTTAACACACACACACACACAACGATGGAACAGATCCGGGGATTGAACCACTGATTAGTGGACGACGCGCTCTGCCTCTGAGCCACAGCCACCCCGATTAGCAAACATTAGCATGCTAAACTAAGATAGGGAACATGGTATGAACGTATCTGCTAAGCATCAGCATCCTGGCACTGTCGTTTTGAGCATGTTAGCATACTGATGTTAGCATTTAGCTCTAAGCACTTCACAATATTGCTAGCACAGCTGTAGACTGTGTCCACCAAACATGTTTATTTCTGCTGTAAAGTTGGACATTTTAAAATGGGGGTCTATGGGAATTGAGGTCGCCTCAAGTGGCCGTTAGAGGAACTGCGGTTTTTGGCATTCCCATGTTGGCTTCATCTTTCATCTGCAAGACGAGGTGCTGAGCAATGCACATTTGTTGTTTTTATTCTGGTTGCCAAGAGTTGAAAAATGTTGCGTAAAATGCTGCACTCATCACTGTTACTTTTTACCCAGTCATACAGTCACAGTGGAGGAGGGGCGAGACATGTAAAGGTGCTGAATAACAACAATATTTGAAGACAAGCTATGTTTAGATACTGTATATCTGTATAAATAGATAAAGGTATAGATATAGATTTCCTCTTATGAACCCACACAGGCTGGTGGTCCCTTCTTTCTCCCTATGAGCCTCAGCAACCAGACGCAACCAAAGTGCTCCCAGCTGGGTGTTTCCTGAGCAGCGCTTCACATTTTCAGCTGAAAAAAGAAACGCTTTGGTGGACATGGGGCCTTTAGTGTTGTTGACTGGTGGTCCAACCCAACAAGACATTTGAAGATGCCACTATGGTTCCTCGGTACTTCTGATCACAACTTGCTGACTTTTTAAAAACCAAGCGATGTTCAAGAAGATAATTGATGGATGACTTGATAATGAAAGTAATCCGTAGTTGTGGTCCTAGTCTAAAACTACTAATTGCTACAGAGCTGCCACAACGGACATCTTTAGCACTAGTAGCCTGCCTTCTTAAAAATGATTCCCATTGACTTTTATATGGTCATTTTCATACAGTAGGAAACAGGGCTAGATTTTAGGGAAATGTCAAACACCTTGTTTTTGCTCTTCATTCATGTGCTATCCTTTCGAGGGCTAAAATGTCATGTAACATTGAGTGAAATTAAATATGCATCGTAATAGAGATCTTGGAAAGTTATTGATGTTGATACACTGGTCCCAGCGCTGTTAGTGATACCTTCGCTTTATGGTTTTGTCATTGCTGTGGGATGTAATGGCTTTTTACTGCCATGTTACAGCAAAGACACTGAAAATCATTTTCCCCATGACTCAGAGTCTTTTAGTGTCCTCTTAGGTAACAATACAGCCAATAGCTATATTAAAGTCAGTTTTTATTCACACTGTCTCTAAAAGAATTGGTAAATTTTTTTTTTTTTTTTGCGACTCACCTTGGGATTCTTATGTGCCGATTTGAAAACAGCACAGCAAAAGAAAGCCGTCACGTCCCCTCCCGCCTCCTCACATGAAGTTAACAATAGTTTGACAGATGAGTGGGTTCATCAGGAAAATGTCGCCTTTGTGTGCTCAAGAACCAAAGGTCATTACAGGATATTTTATTGAGATTTGTAAGTCATGAGGATGGGTTGGGTGTAGGCTTTGTTGGAATGAAGGTATGAAGGTCAGATACTGTGCACACACCACACACACGCACACACAGGACATTGTGGGAGGACACAGTGAGAGTCAAATAAGGTGGTTTTACAAAATAAAATATTGGTTAATAAGTGAAATTAATCAATAATTAAAGGAGTATATTCGTTTTGCGTGTACTGCCTGTGTTTCCTGCTTTCTGGTGAATTTTTATGTATCAGTTTTTGTCTTTTCTGCGTCAGTTTACGTCAGAAATGTCTTTAATTTCATCAAAATAAAAGTCCTCTGCACTTTCATGGTTATACTGGGAGGGGCAAATGCCATTATTCTAAATATTGAGGGCAACATGTCCCCTGCATCGTCCTCCAAAATCTACACCTTATGTTTAGATGGGTGATTGTGCTCTAACAGGTACACTCCTATAAATCCTCCTCCTGCCTTTTAACATTCCTCTGAACAGACCTGTAAATGCTACAACCCTAACTTTAAGATCATTACAAGTTCACTCTTTCTGTACATGAACTGTATCTGTCTCTGTTTTATGGTGATTTGTGTGGTAAGTGTAGAGATGGGTGTGTGATTGCGATGTTGCACGGTATAATCTAGGATTAAAGGGAAGTGAAAGGGACATCACAGGAGCCAGCGACCAACTTCTATATTTATGTGCACTCTTCTTCCCTCCTCTGCCTCCACACAGAACGGTACAGAACAGAACAGTCAGTCCTGCAGGATAAAGCCTGTGGTTAAAGTGATTTATAGATGTGAATCACCTGTTATGCCAAACCATTTATTTAGGTTCCCGCTGTAAGATTTTTATTAGACAGACAAAAGTTCACCACGTACTGGCTGTTTGAAAATCCCATGGAACAGATGTTAATGATAAATACATATGATAACTGCTGTCATTTTGCCTCAAGACGTCAATGCAAAGGCAAATTTGCTGTCACTACTTGGATTGAAATTTACTGGATAGCTGCATGGCTCTTGAGACGGCGACGTCAGTCGGTTTGCGGGTACATGAGTTTAGTCCAGACTGTAATATCTAAGCGAGAATTGGATGAACTGCCGTGAAAGGTTTAGCAAGGATTTTGATGATCCCCTGACTTCTACCATCATTGTGAGGTTCACTTTTTTTTCTCGACCTTGTTTCCCCACATCATTTACACAAGTCTGCCCTTGTTGGCCCTTGTTACCTATTTTGTGGCTAATTCAGCATCTTGAATTGGCGTCGGAACCAGCAGAGCTCGTCGAGTTGTGTCGTTTATATGCTAACTGGCTAAACTAGCATCTTTAATCCATCCTGTTTGCATTGCCTAATGGCGCATTCCAGGCAACCCGTAACTCGTGTTTTTACAACCTTCTACCCGTGAAACCTGTAACCTACCACCCGTGAACTCGTACCAGATCGATGTACTCCCAGTTACGCTCTCTGATGTCACACAACCCTCTAAACCAATTACCTTACTCCTCCAAACAACAATGGCAGCCCCATGGATGTGGTGTTGATGCAGGTGATACACGGTGAGAAATAGACAAAAAATAACCCTAATGTTAACGCATTATTGGCAGCCGCTCTAACGGCTAGTTTCCAGTGCAAGACTAAATCAATACAAAATGCGTTTCCAAACACACAGATAACGTAAAATAAAAAGTATAATAGCATATGTGACCTATGCGCGGTTTCTCCTCCTCCGTTTCGCTCAAGTGAGCAAGGAACCAGCACCTTTGGCAATAGAAGTGATTGTAAACAAACATAAACCCCGTACGGTCTGCCATGTTGCTTTGACAGTGTGGCGTGACTTGCCTGGAACGCTATGAAGTAGTGAGTCGTCACTTGAAGTGGTGACTCACGGGCTCAGAAACTTGCTTGGAATGCAGCATTAGATAGCGAAAGAATGACCTGCCCTTCTCTACCTTACCCTGACATTCTTCATTCACTCCTCTTGCCTCAACGTTACAAATCCAACCAACGAAGGCAACAAGTACTAGCCAGTCAGAGGGAGAATAGGACGGGTCATTAAGCCCAGTTCAGACCAAAGATTCGTGACAAGACAAAACCATTTTAGAACGTTGCAGGGAAGAGTTGCAGCGGTGTGAACTGGCCGTCTGAGCTCGACTGAAGCCGGCTGATGGTGTCACCTGCAACTCTACAGGTCAAATCTCAAGCGGCTGGTTTTAGAACATAAAGCAGTCACCTGTTTCAACAGCCAATCAGCTTGTCCGAAGTCTGTTGGCACAGAACAGCAGATGGCATGTTCACGTGTTGCGTCCGAGCCCTCTGTTTCAGGACTTTTAACAGTCCTCTTCTCCACGCACCTTGGAAGTGAAGTGTTGCTGTTTGGATTCAGGACAGATGTTCTTCTTTTGCTAAGTTTGTGTTTTAGCATCGATGAAATCTGATTAACTACCCTCCATTTGTTACGTCACGTTAGATATCAGTCTGTCACTTTATATTCCTGCGTTCGTCAGACTGTCTTTCTTCACTCAGTTTTTCCATCTGTGCTGAATATATGATAAATTATGAGAATCATTTCCCAAACATCAACACCACATATTATTTGTCGGTGGTTTAAACCCTGCAGCATCTGTTGAAAATAGCTCTATTATATATAACTTTTATATAAGCTCCGAAAGGTTCTGTGGTTACACATTAAAATTACAGTATCTCTTGTTGTCTGGCATTCGGTTCACCGTCAGACACAAAAGCCATTGTCTGAAATCTTGAAATGTCACCAATAATGAACCTACCATCTGAAAACAGGGGTCTTTGTTCTGCGATGTGAATCATTTAAAGATGTGTCATACGTGAGTCAAAGGCTGTTGGGCAATGCCGTGGGTTTTGTTGGGCTGCGTGCTGATTTACAAATGCCTTTATGTCCAGTCGTGCGTCATCACTGACTTTTTCTTTTTCCCTGCATCAGCATCATTGAAGGAATATTGACAACAAATGGAGAAAGTCTTATTTACAGAACACAGATGTTTTATCATGACGGGGGATCTTGTGTTTTTTTCTGTAGAAAATAACAGTTGCGGGTGAAATGCGCATGATGTTACAATACAGTTACACCACAAAGAGCTTAAAGCAAAATTCCGGTTTCAGGCGACATGGGTCTGATTTTCATAGTTTTGGCTTTCAGTCCTTTTGTTAGTAATAAAATTATAGTCATTGAGTTAATTGTTGGAGTCTGGGAATGTAGTGACATCAATAACAAGAAGTCTGATGGAGGAAATCTCCATCAGATAAAACTAATGCAGTCTAAAGCCCTGTTTCCACCAAACACTTTTGATATGGTACCTTTGGAACCAACAGTAGCCCTTCAGACATGGTACCTAGACCGTATCGTTTACACCGCAAACAGTACTGTTTTGTGTGGGCGGGGTTGTTGTCACTCACTGCTCCGTCCAGCACTCACTGTATTTCCTCACTGACGCTGACACAGATGGAAGTCTGCATCTCGTTTATCATTCACGGAACAAGGTTGCACGCTGACAGAACAAACTAAAACAGGCTGCAGTGAGGGTCTCTCTCCATGGGTTATGTAAAAATAGCAAGTTTGTGCATTTAGTCCTTCTCAGGCTATCGCAGCCGGCCAGACCCCACAGGAACGACGCCCTGCAACGCTTGAGTTTCGAGTGAGGATTGGCATATATGCCGTTCACATAATCCGGTCGAAATTAATATATATTTTGAAACACTTGAAGATCCACTCATTACTAAAAGTGTATGTCATAGAAAACCTAAAGTAATGATCAAAGTTGTCACAGTCGGCCCAGTGAATTAAAGGAGCTATATGTAGGAAATCTAAAGCAAATAGTCGGAAACACATCCTAATATGTCACAGAGAATAAGGAATAATGTTAATATAACATACTGATCTCACCGACAACAGTAGTACAGCCAGGGGACACGACTCGTGGCAGTATTTTGAATTTGAGTGCAGTAACCGTTTTGGCCACATTCTTACATACAGCCTCAAAACCAGCCACAACTCAGCCCTGAGCAGAGTGACCGTCCTCTATTGACCAATCAACAGACTGCAGAGTTCACAGCTCCACCTTTTAGTACCAGATCTGTGTGCTAGGTACCCCAACAGAGGGGGGACCAAACATGGGGACAGTACGGAACGGTTCCATTGGTACCATTCACAGTGGAAACAAAGAAAAAAGGGTAGCGAACTGAACTGAACTGAACTGTACTGAACTGAACTGTACTGAACTGTACTGCTCGGTGGAAACAGGGCTTTGATGCAAATGGTACAGAGAGGTGCTTCTGTTATCTAGCCTACTCTCAATGATGTCAGTGGTTTGGACAAAGTCATAGAAACAATTAGCAGTGTAATGCAAAAGACTGGAATTTTGGTGGTTCATTTACATAAAATTAAATCTAAAATTTCTTCTACTTTGGGAATTTTATAAGACAAGATTCATGTCTCAATTTCTTCTATTCACACTGGGCACCGAATCTTTGTTGTCTGTCTAACTGTTTATATGGCAACGTCTTTCAACATCCAAATAAAGCTCACTGAAAGCAACTCTGTCTCTCTGTCTCTCCGGCAGGTAACCACATGTTGTTACGGGTGTTACCCTCAGTCTACCCCAGACAACCAGATACCATCCACTGTCACCTAGGCAACCTCACTGCGATGATGTCACAGCTGGAGTCCCCAGAGCAACAACACCTCATCAGACTCATACAAATTGTTGCCGAGCAGCATCCACTAGTGAGTGTTTGTGTTGGTTTTTGTTTAGTTATAGTAGCAATAGGCTCCAATGTACTGTGGGAATCATCAAACTATTCACTGTCCATCAAAGGACTGTTAACATGGGCCAAAGTAAATTATCTCACTTAAAGCACTGTTAGTTTACCAGCGATTGAAATATAAATTACATTCCTCATATGTTTTGAAACTTTTTGTTGGCCCCATCTTTGTCAGCCTTGTAATAACATTTTCAAGAAGCCTTGTAACATCTAAAATACTGTTAGCAGCCTTTCAGCAGCATTACATACCATCATTTAAATGATAATGAAGTACATCAGACTGTGGTGTTTTCTGAAAACAAAGCATGATCCAACTAAATCAAAAGTCTATGGCCTTGGCATAAGTTTACATTTAACTTGGCTTTGCCTTACACTGGAGTACATGTGTGGCTTTTTTCGTACCATTTTAGCCCATGAGTCAAGCTTAATCAGAGCTCTTACCATTCGACTTCGCCATATCCTGTAATGAGCTCATGTTGAAATGCTGAAAAAAAGTCACTGGAACATAGTTCGGAGTGAGTAAATGTGGAGCACTGCATGTGGAGTACACATTTTTAAGTAGGAATTCCCTTAATCCTGCACATTTTGGAGCAGAGCTGCTGATGTTCAGCACGAGAGGAAAGTACCGCATACCAGGAAACAGAGCACATGGTGGTAAAACATGGACAGTCTCACTCACACGTTAAGCACTGGAGAAACAAAACCAGCCATCTGGAGTTATTCTAATCTCAACCCCCCGCACAGTCAAAAATATTTCTGTTGTGGCTGCATCCGTCAGAAAAGTTACCAAATCTCCTGCATCCTAACATCCACTTACTGGAAATGACTGAAAAGATTAGAAGTAATAATTTGAACTTTGAAATTGCATAACTTCAGTTTAATGGAGTGAAACATCTTCTCTTTGATGAACAAGTAATGTTTGATATTAATATGATTATTCAGGACAAGTGACTCATAAACTAGCAGCAGGAGGGCCGGCAATGGTGGGCATTGTTAGTCTGATCCGGTCCAGTGTGACCAGTCCAGATAATGAGGAGGAACTGTTCGCCCGCTCAGTTTGTCCAGACAGTGCTACAGTCAAGCTTTTGTCTTTTGTTTTATTAGTCACCAGTCCTATCATCTCGCTCCAAGGTCCCTCGTCTCACCTCCAGCCTTCATTAAAGACACATAAGCCTCTGTTTGGTAGTGAGTGATGGTGACAACAGTGACAGATAATGAGTAATGCTTTCATCTTTCTCTTTCTTTACTTGCCTCTCACCCGTACAGATGTTGAGCCCTCAGGTGCCCACGCTAGTCAGTTATCTAGGAGACCAATCCCTGACTGAGGCCCTGCTGGGCGCACTCGTGGACGTGTCACAGGCCAGCCCTTCCTCGCTGGTCAGCTTCCTGCCAACGCTGAGGATTGTGGGGCAACAATGCCCTGCTCTCCTGGGTCCTGTGGCCAAAATCCATGGTGCTGTCGGTATCATTAGTGAGGTACAAGCACACACACACACACACACACACACACACACACACACACACACACACACACACACACACAAAACACACACAAATATGTATGTATCTTTGCATCAGTGATCTGCGATTTATAGAGAAAGTGGAAGCATGTGTTTAAGTAGACTCTCAGAGAGTGTAGAGAATGTATTATTAGTGAGTTTTAGTGGGCTGGTAGAATGAGTAGTTGCGTTTGTAAAGAGCCAGGCTAGCTGTTTCCCCCTGTTCTCAGTGTTTGTGCTAAGCTAAGCTAACTGACTGTCGGCTTCAGCTTTGTATTCACCGTACAAACATGAGAGTGGTATCGATTTTCTCGTCTAACTCTCTGCAAGAAAACGAATGAGAGTATTCCTCAAAATGTTAAACTATTTATTTAAAGAAACGGCATACACTTATCTCTGATGAAGGGACATGGTGAGACAAGAGGTACTAGAAAGAGTGAAAGAAATAAACAAAACAAGTTTTCAGGACACCCTGAGATACACCAAGTTCAGCTTTTGGAATGCAGCAGTGTGCACAGCATGTGGTGTGACAAGGACCAACCAATCACAGCCGACAGATATCTTTCCCTTCTTCTTTAAATATCAGTCTGCGATAAATATGGAGAAGTTGATCATTTTAGTGCACGACTGCCAGAGGGGGGCTATGCTACCATGCTTGTTTGGGTTTCTTAGCAACCTCAGACGCAACCTGCCGCTGCGCTCTTGAAAGCTGGCACAAAAAATGCACAAAAGTAGCGGCCAGTGCCCACGCTTGCATTTTCCAGGGTTTCAAAGACACAGTTTCAAGTTTTTGTCCCAAATTGTTGCATGTTTAAAAAAACCATATGACCTCATGTTATATGGACTCTGAAACTTTCGTCTGTCACAAATGTTGGTTTCTCGGCATTTTTTTTGCATCCATTAAAAGCCCTTAGAGAGCTGTTTGACCTAAAAGCAGCAAAGAAAATGTGGCGTAACCTGTGAGACACATACATCTGCAACAAGAGAGAGAAACAGGGCAGAAGTGGACAGGGGGGCAGCAAGAAAAACTTCCATAACATAGAGACAGTAATGTTAGCCTGTCCAGAAATGCATGACAGCAATGATGATGTTTACACCAGAGTGCAATTTAATAGCCGCACAGGGAAGCAATGGGGCAAATGTGTCTTTCTATTTTGTCTCACACTGGGAATTTTCACAGTGAATAGAACCATAAATCACATTGTGTTCAGTGTGCAAGATTTCTTTGTGTACCGATTTCTTTGTATCAGATGATGGATTTAAAAAAAAAAAATACAAAGGTGTTTACTTTGAACTTCTGAGCTGGCACACAAAGGCACACACAGGTGGTACGTGTTGTTTACTCTCTGCAGTAAATGTCTGTATTGCCGAGGCTGTTTGTAGTAAACAGAGACGGGCTGCACAAATACTCACAATCATGTAAAAATGTCATGGGAATAATTAATGCCCTTGATGTCTGCTTAGCAGTGAATACACACACACACACACACAGACACACACACAGACACAATGAAACACGCAGGAGTGATTATTTCAATGAGTAGGGAGGAACTGGCTGCGCTCTCACATGACTTGCTCTCTGTTGTCCTGCCAAGTGTAAAACACACTCACCCACCGGACTGGCCGGGCACATCCGGAGGTTTTAACTGCTGTCTAACACCTACATCAGTGTTCAGGAGCGCCTGTCCTAAACAAACACATTCCCACTGCTCAGAGAGATCTGTCTCTCTACAGTGTAATAGAAATTAAGAAACACAACAAACAGCTGTCCTGGTGGGGACAGTTAGGGAGCAGCACTGTCGGCCTAATGACGCAAGCATGACACAATTTTAAGGAACATTAACCTCAAGAAAGGTACTTTTTATAGATGTTGTTAGAAAAGGGAATTAATTTTTATTGTAGAGGAGAAAAAACAGGACAACCTCAATGAACTACACATGTGTGGCAGAGCTTCCTGGTGCAGTGGTGAATTCAATTTTGAAAACACTCCTAACTATAATCATGCTACAGCTAATATACATTTCTGGAAGACTTACAGTATCAACATTTGTTACGGCGCAGGCTAAATTTGTCCCATGAGCCTCATTTTGGCCAACCCATGGGTTAAACACTTGGCTGCCCCGCAGACTTGGCTGCTCATTTGCCTCTAATGGCACCTCTGACGTAAAAATTGGTGTTTCAGCCATTAGCTGACTGTTATTGGCCCCCAAAACACTTGAGAAGCTGATTACAGGTTAATTAGCCCAGAAACTGGAGCAAACTGCAGGGTGGCATCGCTGCTGACTGATGGGCTGGAGAGGGAGGGAGTGATGTAGGTTTAGCTGTCTCAGACACTAACATGCACCGACGGCGCTGATAAGAACACACTTAATGGTCTTATCAACCGTCTGAGTCTCTTTGAGGAGAAGAAGAAAACAGAATTGAGCCTACTTTCATTTTTGCACAGTAGCATAATGAGGACGGTACAGTTGGTCCACCAGTTTGTTCCAGACTGAAATTCCTCAACAGTTAATGTATGATGGTGTTCAAGTTTACACAACCATTTCTGTTCATTTGGATAGTGTATAGTAGTGGACTATGCTAAGCTATGCCAGGTGTGGTGCCATAATGCAGTTTAGTGCAAAAAAGGAGATTGTGCACAACGTTGTTCATTAAAGATTATGTAGTTTGTGTCGACCGTGTTATGCAGTGTTTAAGTGTAGTAACAGGAATACAATGAGAATAGGGTATTGAGACAGAAGTGTTGGATGGATTGCCATGACATTTAGTTAGACATTCATGTTCCCATCAGGATGAAATAACTTGGGGTGATCCTCTGGCTTTTCATGTAGCACCACCGCCAGGTCAAAGCTCTAATTTGTTTTGTCCTTCAATTTTATGACCAAATATCTGCAAAAGTAATGACATTCCCATCAGCCTCAGCTGTACTTTGTGTTTAGCACTAGTTAGCCAATGCTAGTGTAACGGGTTAGTACTGTGTAGATTAAATGATGACCCACTCTCAGTAACTGTTCGGCTTGGATCTGCATTTATTTCAGCACTGGCTAATATAAAAAAAGAAAATAATAATAATAATAATGATAATATAATAAAACATGCTTTTAACGATAAAAAGTAAAGTATTTTTGGTGGAGTTTAGCCAAAGTCAAACTACGACGAGTCCAGAGACAGCAGACTGTAACACGAGCATGGGGTCACATCTGTGAAGTCTGCAGGGGCTTGTCAGTGTGGCGTTCAAGTGCACAGAGGAAAAAAAAATAGAAAGAAATCTTTATGATAACTAATACATCACAACACGCAAAACTAAAATGATAAAAATGTTGCACCTGCTAAACATCAGCATGTTTGCATTGTCATTGTGAGGATGTTTTAAGGCTGCGGCCTCACAGCTGCTAACGTGGCTGGAGACTCTTAGTCTTGTTTATCCGATGGTTTAAATTAACACTCTTAGTTCTTCTGTTTATATTATCTTTCCTTCCCATCTGAAAGTGGTTCAGAGTAGATCCTTCTGTTGGCCAGGCTTTAAAAACCTACAGTACAGCACATAGCAACACAGTAAATGCTTGTAAACCTACGAGGACACAAGACTGAAGGTAGTACAACGGACGATACAAGACACACACCAGATAGTGTGTAGTGTGTATACATATCCCACACACCATGGCGTCAACAAGCACATCAGGTAAGCATGTCTGACATGAGCCCTATTTGTAGCAGACCTCAATGGGAGTACAAATGTTTGTTTTTACTTGTTACCAGGTGGAGGTTTGCATCCTCTAAAGCATTTTCATGATCACACAACCACTACATCTACTGTCTGAGCCTTTTGGTATCGCCGCCATGTCAGGTTGGAGATGGATGTATGCTCCTTCACTGATATCAAAGTGCTCACTCACCAAAATCTGTGTTTGTTAAAGGTTGTGCCTTTAAGAGACAACGTGAGCAAAAAATACTTGTTCCACTCTGAGCTGAACACCGTTTGTGGAAATACTGAATTTGATTGTTTGTTTTATCCAACAAGAGAAGGTCTTTCGGCAAAGATGTTCTCATTCTGGACAGTAAACATTTGTGCAATCACAAAAATAACTTGGAGGATGCTGCTGCTGGAAAACAGGTTGTAAATAGGTTTGTGTGAGTGTTCTGAGAGCCGAGGTCACATGTGGGACAGGCCTGACATATAGAGCACGGGATAGTCGAATCAACTTTGTGTGGACCTAATACTATTTCCGTCCACGCAACACTGTGCAATGATATGTAGGATGAAGTCACACACTATAGTTGGTCTACAATGTGTGTGTGTGTGCCTTCATCAGAAGGTGACAGCAGGACAGGGTGAGGGCTCACACTCCCTCTTTTCCTCTGGGTCCATTTAAGGCAGTTTAACGACAATTTGGGGAAATTAAGGAAAGGAGAAAATATCACATGACTGTCACACACACACACACAGGCACAGAGATCACGAAGCTGGAAACCATAATGCAGTTTTCTATTACTCCAAGGCAACCTTTCCTCCTCAATCTTCTTGTCGAAAAAACCTGCCAACCCAGCTTCAGCGCAGACACAAATACATACACACATGCACGCACACGCAGTTGGTCAGACCTCAGTGTCCTGTCTTTCTTCACATTGGAACCATTTGGAAAATAACCCTTGTTTTTCTGGGAAATGCCTCTGCAGAGGCCTCCTGGTGATGGCAGTGGAGAGTACCTCCTGTGGGTTTCGCCTTTGTGCCACACACACACACACACACACACACACACACACACACACACACACACACACGCACACACACTCACTGGGGTGCATTTGTACTCGATTGTAACAAGATTGCACAACACTCTCTCAGGCTTCCTTAACCTCCTGAAGAGAGTTGGTCTATATTGTGATTTTGGGCTTGTTGTCAGCATATATCAGAATGTCCGTCAAAGTACGTCGAGAAAAAGAAACCCCTGTATGCTGTAACGCTGTCCAACCAAACACTCCTGTAGTAAAATGTAGCTTTTAAAACTACTTTCAAAATGCTATAATATGAAAAGGCAGAGAAAAAAACAATAAAAAAAACAGAATAAATAAATAAATGAATAAATAAAAAGGTCCGTATTGCCCTGTCTCTCAAGATCTATTCATCCCTGTGACACAGTCAGTTACTCAATCTCTCGATCCATTACTCCCATGTCTCTCAACATCGCTCCTCTTGAGTCCTCATCCTGTGGGTTAACAGTTCGATATCATATATTTCATTCACAATTTTCAGCCATTAATCTTGTATTGGTGGTTTTGCCTTATACCAACTCGTCATGATTGCCTTTTAACAAGCTGCCAACAAGATTTTCAATAGGTATCTGTCTTCTCTTACCAAAATTCCTCTCGTCATACTGCCTAAGCACAATACCATGCATGATCTGGGTATATTATAACCCAAAATTTTAATAATAACCGTATGGACATTAACCCCAAACTGCATAATTTCAGGACAGACTTAAATCCATGGGTATGATCCATGTTTACTGCCCTGCATCCTCTCCAACGTGGTTGTGCTATAGGCAGGTATTTGCTCTTAATCTATGTTGTAATAAAGAATGTAATTGTATTATCTCAACAGTGCTGCCTCCAAGTACGAGGGTGTTGTAAACTGTTGTGTGTCCAAATATGCAACCATTCATCTTTGGAAATATTAGCAACTAGTTCTTGTTCCCATTTCAGCTTTACTTTTAGTGTCATATTTCCTTTTATCTCTAGACATTGATAACGTGCAAATATTATTTTGTATTTCTTTGATTTGTAAACTCCAGTTATGGTTCTAATTTCATCCAAATTTACAGTTTGCTTTATTTCCCTGCCTTAAAAGTCCCATATTTGCAATTGTCTAAAGCGGTCCTGGTTGTTAATGCATACTTTTGTTCCAGCTCTTGAAAAAGATATTTTTTATTTGATGTTAAAGCTGTATCAAAAACGTGTTGATTGGATTCTATCGTAACTTTTAAGGCTGTAGTTTGTGGTGATCTTGATATACTGCCCCTTTTCCTGTGTTCATTAAGTGGACAAAGCATCAGAAACACCTTTCAATATCATGTAATCCAACACAACATCACCACAAAGTATACAGCCAAAGTATTATCCTCAGTAAAATGAAACTGTGTAACATATGTTGATACACATATAACACTCACAGATTCCATACAGCAATAACTGTTATAGTAAAGTTAAATTAAAGATTAAGAAGGTGCACTGGTTTAAAAATTGTTAACATGGTGTACATCTTTATATTAGTATTATAGCCAAAAAGAGATGAAACATACTTTATACTTATTAAGTAATTTGTTTTTAAGAATGGAGCAGTGGTTCCTTACCCTGGGAGTCGGGCAGTTTTACCTCCTCAGGCCTGTAAAATCGTTTCAAGATAACAATTTGAGAAGGTAAAAAAACTCTTTGCTCATAGCACATAATAATAAGCCAATGGACATAGAAAGAGGACATGACATGCAGTTCATATGTGTGAGTTAAAGGTCCCGTACTGTGCTTGTTTTCAGGTCCATACTTGTATTTTGGGCTTCTATTTGAAAGTGTTTACATGCTTTAATGCTAAAAAACACACTCTTTCTTCTTATATTGTCTGCCTGATTATATCTAGTCTTGTTAGACCTTCCTAATGACGTGAGCTTAACATTTTTTTTTGCTCTCTGTGCCAGTCTGACCCCACTGCCGCCCCAAACACTTTCCACAAATTAAAATCCAATCAGGGTCAATCAGGGATCCTGACATCCTAAGCAGCCAATCAGGGTCTGCGTTGTAACATAAAATGCAGGCCACAGCTTGCAGAATAGTAAAGCAGCTCCTGCTCCTTAGCAGAGTAAACACAGCAACAAGTGAAGTAACTACAGAAACAGAGTCAATAACAATTAAACAAGAAGAGTATGTACTCACAGAGGGTCTCAGAGGAAAATGAATTCTTTTTCACCATTATTCCCACTGGATTTGGCAACATTTTATTTATCAACTGGCTCCCTTGGTGATGAAAATGTTCTCTGGTGTTTTGTTACACTGATTGGCCGAAAGAGTTTCTCTGTCAAGGTGAGTACTCCTGCCCACTGAAAGTGTTTTTGGCAGCAGTGAGGCCAGAGCAAAACAGAATGTTGAGCTGACATCATCATGATGGTCTTACCAGGCTAGAATATACTCGTATTCACCCTCCGTCTGAATCGCTTCATTTTAGCGCCTGTCTCTTTAAGCCCCTCTCCCGAAAAAGTCCAGGCTGCTCTGAGCTTGACAGCTTGCGTCCATGTTTACTTCCTATCAGCTGATGTCATTCACATGCATTGCTAAACATTTCAACAGGAAATAGAGACCCATTTAGTATGTTAAAGTTTGTGACATCACAACTTCACATTAGTCCTGATGGATGGTTTAAAGGCAGTTTCTGAATAAATGTGAACTGTGTGGATTGAGTGTTTTGATGTTTTCACAGTATTTATATGACCCGAGAGCCAGGTAGTTTTACCTCTTCAGGGCTATAAAACCTTTTCAAAATAACAATTTTTGAAGGCAAAAATAACTCTCTGCTCATTGCACATAAAAATATAAAACCACTGACACAGATTGCAAGTGAGAAGCCAAAAGGTTAGGAACAACTGGCAAAGAGAGAGAACATGACATGCAGTCCTTATGGGTGATTTAAAAAGTGTGAAGCCAGTGGTGTTGAGCGTGATCATAACTCCAGGAAAAACATTATTTTTCTAACACAAAAATGAAATATAACTTATAAATGTAACTCAAAACTGTCTGTAAAGTATCATAATACAGTGGAGGCACTGGCTGTACAAACATGAAGTTGGGAATTAGTTATAAAGAAATTGAATTGACTAAAATAATCAACACTAGTCCATACCCATTGAGTGCACAGTTGCCCACGTACAGTTTCACATGGTGTGTGTTTGGGATACAGGTCATAGGAAACTGCAGATTAAATAATCAACTGAACCCATTAAGAAGAGCAATGTATTTAGAGTTTTTGAAAAACGTGGGATAGACAGAATGACACACTGACAGTTTCCGTGATTATGTACAGCATACCATACCATGACTTAGTCATACCAAACATTAGAAAAAAACAACAACATTGGTCCACAGGGGGAGCCACAGCGATCGGTTGCATTTGTGGCCATTGTTAAGCATTTTTCTGTTGTTATAGCGCCACCCAGTTGCCAATTAGAGTTAAATTTCTCCAGTCACCTTGAGGCGTCCTGTTCTACATATCTACCAAGTTTAGTAAAAATCGATATGGCGGTTAGGCCTAGATAAGAAATGAGCTCTCTAGCGCCCCCATTTTGTTTGATGGGGTCAATAATGGAGGGGTCCCCTCAGATTATGTGTGGTCATATGCCTACAAAGTTGCGTGGTGATCTGTGAAACCCTTGAGATGTTATACACCTTTATGTGATGAGCCACGCCCTCCGCAATATTCATTGCCTTATAGAAGCTCAGTTTTAGTAAGTTTTCCAACTTTTGCCAAGAGGGAACTTTAGATATTGGTCCCTAGATTATGTTCACCCAGTTTCATGCAGATCGCTCAAACTTCCTAGGAAGAGACCGCTTTGAAGTGTTTTTCAAAAAATTCACAATGGCAGAAAATCTATATAACCGGAAGTTATGGGTTCTGAGGCAAATTTGTTCCTCGTGAGGAGAGGCATCTCTGTGCAAAGTTTCATGTCTCTGTGACATACGGGGCATGAGATATGCCCATTCAATGCCCATTGCAATTTCAATCGGTTGCTATAGCGCCCCCCTTGGGCCAATTGATGTAATATTGCTTCATTCGCATCCTCCCATGACCCTCTTATGGCAAGCCGTTTTAACATTTAATCGCTAGACTGGATATTCATTACTGATATCTGCAACATAATTTTGCCTAGTCAAAACTCTAATTACAGATATCTGTAATTCAGTTTTGACTAGTAAGATTCAAACTATGTTTGCCATTCATGTATGGCAAGCCATTTTAACATTTAATCGCTAAGTTTGACTATCCAGAATTACCATTACAGATATCTATAACGTCATTTTGACTAGTAGTAATGTCATTGTGAGTAGTATGAATTTTAATTTAAGACATCTCTGACGTCATTTTGACAAGTCAAAACTGAATTACAGATATCTATAACGTCATTCTGACTAGTCAAAACTACAGTTACAGATATCTGTAATTCAGTTTTGACTAGTAAGACCAAGTCAGTGAGGAGAAAAACGTGGAACAGACACACAGACAGAGTTTTCATCATTTTATAGTGAGATGTAGTAACATACTTGGATATATATTTGGTGGCGGTATACTTTTCTTTATCTCATTTATCAGGGGGTGTTATCAGTTGATTAATTTTAACCTCAGGTTTTGATGAGGGAAGTGTGATGTTTTCGTACTGTATCACCTTTGATGTGCTTTGCTGAAATTCTTTCAAATAGAAGTTTTCAGATTTCAAATGTTAAATCATCCGGTCTTTGATAATATATACTCATTGTTGCAAATAATTAATGCGCTCTGAGATGGAAAGCGCACATTCACGCACCCAGCAGTATCTCCATGGGGCTTGTTAGTGTGCCAGACTGCAGCTCCGAAGGAAGCAGAGAGCTCAGTGCACTGATGGACAATCAGGGGAAACTAAGCGACCGGGCAAACAAAGATAGAAAAAAAGAAAAGAGGTTAGTGAGCAGAGGAAGGATTTGGCTTGTCGCTGAACCAGTGCATTGTTTTCCTTCCTTTTTTTTGGGTAAATTCTGAATCATTTGTATTTTTTTAATGAATTTATAACAGATATCTCCTGCAAACAAACACATGTGCTACTGCCAGTGGAGGTTGGCTCCTAGTGTTGTTGGAATTATGATAATGGAGTGAAAGAAATGAATAGGCCAAGTTGTGTATTTCTCAGAGGATGTTTATGTGTGTGTCTGTACGAGGCTGTTATTTCCCCAGATCTGTATCCTGTCAGATCGGCACTTTGGAGGAATATCTGTTACTCTGGCATAAGTTTTTGGAGAACATTAAAAGTTATAATTAAATACAACAGTTCCTAGTTTTTAAAAAACTTCCTGTTATTGTGCTCCGCAGCAGGATTTTACATAAGAATTTGGCAATGAGTGAAACCAGCGATGTGTTTAAGGCATCAAAAATCAAAGCCCAGTACTTTTTTCCAGACAATTAAACACGATCTGTGACATTTGATGTTTAAGCAGGACCTGGCAGGCTTTTAATAGAATTACTGTAAAATGTCTCACTTGCAAACTGTAAATGATCCAGTTCTGCTCATGTTGTAATGTTTGGAAGTTTTTTCCAGCGAGTCCTTAAAAAGTAAAATCATTTCAATAATAAATGCCTGAACTGTGTGTACAAGTAGCGTACGTCCCTGCAGTCTGCACACCAGGCCCACAAACTCCTAAATACCTACTTGGCATGTTGTTACAGTATAAAGTCATGTTCTGCCTTTTCTGGTAGTTTTAGCATCCATGTATAAATATAGCATCCAGCAGAGAGTGCTTGTGAAACATGCCCAAACTGTGCAGTAAGTGCATTCTTGTCTCCTCGTTACAAGGTGTGCTTGAGCTCTGTAAGCACAGGTTGGCTCTGCCTGTCTCTCTGTCTCTCCATCAATCAATCAGTTTGTCTCTCAGTCGGAGGAGGAGAGGGAGGTCTTTATTTTTCCAGTCCGAGCAGCGTGAGTTTTTACAAGTGTGGAGAGTTTTTGAAAAGAATCCTGTTTTTGTTTTTGTCCTCAGATGGAGGTTGTGTTGGCTCTGGTTCTGCCCTAAAACGCTGCAGGAGTGCTGTTACCAAATCATGTCACTTTTGATCATCTGTTATCGTAATGATTCCTGTGTTGACTGGTTTGCACCACTTTAAAACGTCTGTTTTTTATTAGGAGCCAAAATGGATTTAAAATGTTGCATTTTCAAGGCAACATTATTAATTGATTTCCCGTGACCTCTTATCCTGTTTCGGGTTGCAGGGGGGGCTGGAGCCCATCCCAGCTTAGTGACACTGGGTGAGAGGCGGGGTACACCCTGGACAGGTCACCAGACTATCACAGGGCTGACACATAAGCCCTTTTTAAATAGGAATTGTGCAAATTTGCAGGAAAGCCCAGTAAGTCTTTTTTTCAGCATTGGCAGTATAAAAACAAAATCGGGGAGTGCAGCACGATGCCACCTACCTACTTTTGTTTATAAAGAATGTGCCTTTTTTGGGGGCAATGGGGGGCGTGAGCAAGTAACAAAACGTGTAGCTCAGCATGTGACGTAAACGCTGACGTGGGAGGGAAGTCGCGGCTGGTCAGTCCTTCGGCGATTCTTTCATAAGTCGGCCCGTTCTTCACCGCCCCCGTCATTTGCCGGTTAATGGCCTCTTCATTTGCGAGGACAAGGAGGGCGTGCAATTCCTTGTCTCCCCAGTTGCTCATCTTTACAGTGTCTGTCAAGTTTGCGTTTCCCTCTTGCTACTAGCTGCTCATTCCTGCCATCAGCTGTTTCCTGTTTATCCACCACCTGTGTGTCTAAACACTCAAAGCTTGCCGGCAAAACGGCCCAACATTCGGCGAAAATCTGGCAGTGTAAAAGGGGCTATAGAGACAGACAACCATTCACACTCACGTTCACACCTACGGACAATTTACAGTCACCAATTAACCTGCATGTCTTTGGACTGTGGGAGGAAGCCGGAGTACTACAGAAAAAAGTGCATATCAAACACAAGTGAACCTACAACAACAGCGTAACAAAAGTATTATTCTGTGACAAGGTGATCAGGTTGTGTACACTCTGGATAAATTGTACACAAAAAGCATGCTGAGAATGATGAAATGTTTGTGCATGTGTGTTATTACAAAGGCCGACTGGGGAAGTAGTGCCAAGTTTGCCGAGAGCATGTGTTTGTATTTATTATTGTTTGTCGTGATTTAGAAACAAAAGCCCCCCAAACTGCTTGGAAGTGTAAAACTAATGTGTGTCGAATTAGATAAAATGCTCTCTTTTTTTTCCACCCAAACACATGTAGTGACACGATACTTTCAAGCAGTCCTTGAACACAACACTGGTCCCATTTTCAGTCGTTTTCAGTTTACTCAAAAACAACCCACACCATTGGACAGAAACATTAAACTGGGTGATTTTTGTACAGTAAAACATCTTGTTGGCAATCCTATCCTTTCTTTCTTCACTTTCTTATATCTTCATTTAGTTATATAGTGGGGCCAGCATGTAGCACAACAAAAGATGTTTTAAAATCCTCCATTTCTTATCATTTCTGTGTTGTCTCCTTTCTCCAGACTCATGCACACAGCTCATTGGTCTACCTGGTGTCCTGTCTAGGCAGCATGGAGCACAGCTTTCACCACACACTGCTGCTGGAGATCAGAGCTCTGACAGACCGCTACCCGTCTTTACTGGGAGGCTGCGGTAAAGACATCTACAGGATGAGCAACTCGTTCACTGCTATAGCCCGACTGCTGGGGAGGAGACTGGAGGAGAGCACGGCCATGCACTGCAGGTAAGGAGACACACATTTACAGAGTCTGAGGTTGTTTTCATCCTCTTATGTGTTAACTACTGAAATTGCTAGTAGGCAACAAACACCGTTGCAGACTAAGTACACCCCCTCATGGCGATGGCAGTGGCCCTCCAAGCAGGGCAAAAACTGCACAGGAATGGCCTAAGGAACGTGACAAGGAGCTCAAGGCATTGACCTGACCTCCAAATTTCCCAAATTCCAATCAGATTCAGTATCCACAGGACGTGGCGGTACGCCAGAGGTCCCATGTCTATGCTTCGACAGGTCAGACGCCCTACTGTGGATTGGACTTGGCTCTGACCTGTTGAAGTATAGACACAGGTCCTCTGAGAGTGTCCTGTGTCTATGCCTCAACAGGTCAGAGCCACCACTGTGGATTGGACTTGGCTCTGACCTGTTGAGACATAGACACAAGACCACTGGGAGCATCCTGTGGTGTCTGGCACCAGGGCATTGGCGTCTGATCCTTTGAGTCCTGTGGGTTGTGAGGTTGGTTAACAGAACGTCCCACAGATTCTTGATCTGATTAGAAACTGGCTAATTTAGTTGACAGGTCAGTGCCTTGAGCTCTTTGTCACACTCCTCAGGCCATATCTGAGCAGTTTCTGCAGTGGGGCATGGTGCATTGTCCTGCCTGGGGGGGCCAAGCCATTGTTTGGATGGGTGATGCATGTCAAATGGCATCTGTCTGACTGCAGGACCCAAGGTTTTCCCAGCAGAACATTACGCTGTAACAAGATGATCGATGTTATTCATTTCACCTGACAGTGATTTAATGTTTTGGCTGATCAATGTGTACTATGCTATACATAAAGAAATACTGTACTGCAACAAGTAGCTCCAGACCGCTAGAGATTCACTGTGAACATTGCCAAACGTTTTAGCTCATATGTTTATTGGTGCTTGCACAAGCAGTGATGTTCCTATGAGTAATACAGCTGAGCTTTTCCTCAATATATACAAAATAATAATAATAGTGAGTGAAAGTTAAATAGCAAATTTTGAAAACTAAATACTGGTTGTCCAGCATGTACTGGGGTGGTTTGCAGCCAAGTTTAAAGTGGTCCGGATCAGAGTCAGCACCTCTTGTCAATCTGAGGCCATGGTTCGCTGCTGGAAAACGAGTCAGGGTAGAATGGAGTGTGAGATGGATCGGCGGTTTGGTGCAGCTTCTGCAGCGATGTGGGCGCTGTGCTGGACTGTTGTGGTAAAGAGGGAGCTGAGCCGGAAGGCAAAGCTTTCGATTTATTAGTCCATCTACGTCCCAACCCTCACCTTCGGTCATGAGCTCTGGGTAGTGACCGAAAGAATGAGATCGCAGATACAAGCAGCCGAAATGAGTTTCCTGTGTGGGGTGGCTGGGCTCAGGCTTGGAGTAGAGCCGCTGCTCCCTGTGTCGAAAGGGGTCAGTTGAGGTGGTTCGGGCATCTGATCAGGATGCCTCCTAGACGCCTACCGTTAGAGGTGTTCCGGACATATTCCACTGGTAGGAGGCCCCGGGGCAGACCCAGAACACGCTAGAGGGATTACATATGTCATCTGACCTGGGAATATGTTGGGGTCCCTCAGGAGGAGCTGGAAAGTCTTGCTGGGAAGAGGGATGCCTGGGGTGCTTTGCTTGGTCTACTGCCCCCGCGACCCAGCCCTGGATAAGTGGATGAGAATGCTTGTTGTTTATCTACTTATTTATTAAAAGGCTTTGGGGTTAATAATTGGCAATTGATAAAGTACTTAAACTGTAAACAACTGGATGAAGGAGCAAAATTGATAATGAAATCAGTATTGACAAAATAGTTGAAATACTGATTCCTGTTGGAACCACAAGTATTCCCCTGACAAAAAGTGTCTTAATCATCTCGTCACAGAGAGCAGACAAAAGTTTTGCAGCTTATTTGAAACTTGCACAAAGCCAAGAGAATTCTGCGCCCACACATTCAATTATCTTGCGGCACTTAAACCCTTAAAAATCTGGGTTTGTAACGACACACTTTATTTGTAGACCATTAAAATGTTTTTCTTTATGTCGCGTTCCAAGTCTGTCCTCCAGTGACTTCTCTCATGCCATAGCTATATTTAAAATAAGTGGAAGTCATGAGAAGGGCTTTAAAATGCAGTATGCATGCACAAAATGGGAGTACAGCTTGTGTGTGTGCGCGTGTTAATGTGCACAAATTGACTGGGATTCATCTGGCTGCAGTGTGGGAATGACACGCACTGCTCTCTCCGAAATAAGAACATCGTGTGCAGGATTGGAGGCTTCCAGAGGCTTTGCTTGGGGTCCTCTGGAAGAGAGATAGAGGGGACGAGGGATTGAGAGAGGCAGGATGGTTTATTAGCGAAAGAGCAGGGGGTGAGGACAGAAGAGAAACAACAATGGGGCAGTTGTAAGTCCTCTTTCAGCAAACAAGTGGACTGGTTAATAAAGTTATAAAGGCCGCTCATGGAAAAAAACACGGGGAAGGGAAAGAGAGGAAGAAAGATGGAGGGAGGGAGGGAATAATTAGTTTGGTTAGAGAGCAAAAGAGAGGAGACAGGCACCATAGTGAGGGACAAAGAAAAACAAAGCCATAGAGAGAGGGGAGAAGGTGAGATGTGGCCAGCGAAAGAGGGAGAGAGGGAGACACGTGGGGTGAGACGCAGAAATAGAGCCAGTCATCGTGAGAAAGCAAGAATTACAGAAAGGCTAGCCAGAAGGGGGGGGAGGGAGGGGGAGAGTGAGGCGACTGAAATCCATCCAAATGTGTCTGTCCAGCTTCATCTCACGTGCCCACCACATGCAAACCAAGTCAACCCCTTTGCCCTGTGTGTGTGTGTGTGTGTGTGTGTGTGTTTCACAGGGTGGACGAGGCGTGCCCGCCGTCTCCCTGTGCATCTCTTCCAGGGGGAGGGAGGGCGTCAGAGCAGCGGCTGCAAGTGAAAATTCAGGCCTTTGAGGAGAAAATGGGGGAGGAGGGGGTGGAGGAGGAGGTGGAGGAGGACTCTCCTGCCCCCCAGCGTCGCTACAGCCTGAGCCAAGCCGTCAGGGAGGAGAGACGAGAGATGAGATTCAACAGGTCGGTTGGTATGCCGGGTTTCTGCTCAGATCTGGCTGGATTGTCAGAATTTATTTTAATGAAGAATAGACTGTTATCTCTGTCACTGTGTGGGTGGATTTATTGATTTCCAGTCAAATTAACAAGAGATCCTTTGAGCCAAGAGGACGTTTCTCTGTATCTGTTTATTGAGGCTAACCAAAGACAGACCGTCCAAAGATACAGAATTACTGTTTATTAAATCAGAAATAAAAAATGAAATACAATGAAAATGTCCACATGCTGAGAACACACAAAATGGAAGCGCGGTCATGTTGGATATCTTTACATTTTGTTTAGTAAGTTTGAAAGCTGTGAGGTAATGCTACAGTTTTAGCTTTCTACATCAATACATTGGATTTGAAATGAAACACACATATCTTTTGCCGTCAGTCTGGTCTCCAGGAAGTGGATCAACTTCCTCAGGGGCCTATGTATTTCGTACGTACTACTTGTCTTGTCCTGCTACATCGTACTTAAGTTAAGGGACTGTGAAAGGTCCGAGAGTCCCACACTGCAGCACTCCTACACAACACCCCTGTCACTTAAAGTCCTTGCGTCAACAACATCGCTGTAGTTTCATTTCAAATCCATAATGCTGGTGTACAAAGCCAAAAAATCAACACATGGCTTTTCTCATACTTCTTTGACTGTGCTGTCCGTGGAGAGCATGGAGTCCTGTTGCACGTGTTTCTGCTGCAAAAGTACACAATGTTTTGGCATCTCAAAGAGGACATATTATGCTCATTTTCAGGTTCATACTTGTATTTTGGCTTTCTGCGAGAACATGTGTACCTGCTTTAATGTTAAAAAAAAAATTGTGTTTTTCTCACACTGTCTGTGCTGGAGCACGTGTTCACCCCGTGTCGAAACACTGGCATAGTACCTGTCCCTTTGAGCCTCCCTCCCGAAAAAGCCCAGCCTGCTCTGATTGGTCAGCTTTTACGTGTCTTTTCTATCTGCACTCACTGCGTCTCTCTGCATCGTCATTTCAGCCAGGAGAATAACTATAATGAAGTATAGTGGCACTTTCTACTGTGAAAGAAATCACTAAGAAAAGCATCTAAACCAAAATCTGCACAACCGAAATGGGAGAAATTTACAACATTGGCAACCAAGATTACACGTTTCCTTGATGTTACAGCATGTAGCTACATATAGCAGCGTCAATACTTGAGGTCCCAAAAGTAGAAAAAACGTTGGAAAAATAGTATTCAGAGCAGTCTGAGGCCCAAGGTTTTTGCCCGCAGGGATCACTTCTACATATGTTTACCTCATGAACATCCAACATTGTGACATTACATGTGAGATAAGAGACAAGGAAAAGCATAATAGTTATCCTTCAGGTCTTAAGATGACATTAGTTTTTCCTAAAATAAATCTGTACTTGTCCATACCCATTGAGTGTGCAGCTGCCCACGGACAGTTTCACATGGTGTGTGTTTGGGATACAGGTCATAGGAAATTGCAGATTAAATAGTCACCTGAACCCATTAAGAAGAGCAATGTATTCAGACAGAGTTTCTGTGAATTTGATAGTACGATTGCAGCCACAGGGATCTGTCCCATTTTAGCCATTTTTCTGTTGTTATAGCGCCACCCAGTTGCCAATTAGAGTTAAATTTCTCCAGTCACCTTGAGGCGTCCTGTTCTACATACCTACCAAGTTTAGTAAAAGTCGATATGGCAGTTAGGTCTAGATAAGAAATTAGCTCTCTAGCGCCCCCATTTTGTTTGATGGGGTCAATAATGGAGGGGTCCCCTCAGATTATGTGTGGTCATATGCCTACAAAGTTGCGTGGTGATGGGTGAAACCCTTGAGATGTTATACACTTTTATGTGATGAGCCACGCCCTCCGCAATATTCATTGCCTTATTCACAAGTTTCTTCAGAAGCCTATGGGCGCTGCCATGACAGACAACTACTTCCGCTATCTGGCAACCTGTTTCCGGTTCAGCGCTACTGCTCACTCAGCCTGCCGGGCGAGCACGAAAGCAACAGTTGAGCTATCGATAAACTAGCACCATAATTTGTATTTTATTGGAAACATGGGTTCAGGTTCAACTTGCGCCGTTGTCGGCTGCCACAACAACTCAAAAAAGCTCAAGATTTTGTCAGAAACCATCTGTTTTGAACACCAGAAACTTCACAAGACATGTCCAGGCCCTGCGCCCTATGCCTTACACACCATGCTGAGCAAGGAGGAGCGCCGGCTGGCTTAGCTCGCTGCATTGATACAATAGCCGGTTTCTGGTTTGAAACAGGAAGTCAGGAAAAAGGTGGATAGAAGCTCAGTTTTAGTAAGTTTTCCAACTTTTGGCAAGAGGGACCTTTAAATATTGGTCCCTAGATTATGTTCACCGAGTTTCATGCAGATCGGTCAAACTTCCTAGGAAGAGATCGATTTTAACTGTTTTTCAAAAAATTCAAAATGGCGGAAAATCTATATAACTGGAAGTTATGGTTCATGTCTCTACGACATACGGGGCATGAGATATGCCCATTCAAAGTTTGCAATTTCAATCGGTTGCTATAGCGCCCCCCTTTGGCCAATTGATGTAATATTGCTTCATTCGCATCCTCCCATGACCCTCTACCACTGTGCCAAATTTCACATGGATTGACCAAGTCAGTGAGGAGAAAAACGTGGAACACACACAGACACACCCATCGACAGAGTTTCCGTCATTATATAGTAAGATAAGATAAGATATAGTAAGATATAGTAAGATTGTATAAAATTAAACCATAATGGCTACTTGCTTTTTTTGTCGGTGTCTGATACCGGAAGTCACTGCCCAAGCGCCGGATTTTGAGGACCTAGGAGTGAGACCAGATTGGCTTTTGTCTGCAATACTCCTGCCATGCATTGAATTTCAGATATTTTGCCGTTTCCCATAGTTGTTACAAAATCATTGACAACAGTGTCTTCTTGAAGTTTTTCCTTTAGTCGTTTGCCCACAGACCCCTGGAACAAACCTTGGAACATTTGCTATGTGGAGTCAAAAACAGGAAGCGAACAAAATTCACTTTGACTGTTTTTATTTCCTGCTTCTTCATAGGTCAAAGAGCCTGGCCCTCCATGCTGTGCGCTCCCGCTCCATCAACTCAGACACCGGGGAGGACGGTGAGGGTCTGGAGCCAAACCCAGACAACATCATCTCCAACACATTGGTTAAATCGCACTCAGAAAACCAGGAAGCACCACCCACTGAAAGAAAACTGATAGGTGACGGCTCGATGCCTGTCTCTGCTGTCCTGGACAGAGGGGTCAAAGAGGCGGAGAAAGGTCAAAGCAGAGAGAAGGATGGAGAGACAGAGGAGCAGGAGGACGCTGACAGACTCTTCATCCATTTAAGAGACAACATGGAGACGATCAGAGAGTTCTGTAGAGACATGGTGCGGCAGATCCCCATACCAGAGCAGTGTGTGATAGACGGTAATGTGAACATGACAAACCGTTCTGTCGGAGCATGCTTTCTTTGAGATCAGTACTAGAGATAATTTGATGACAGTGTTATTGGTTTGTGCAGTAGGAAGAAAAGTGCAGCACAGGGAGAGAAGCAGAGGGAGGGTTTGTGTAACCTGCTGAACCTGAATGAGATTACAGTCAGACGTGGTTGCTGGGGTTGATTAATGATGTGGTATGAATACGCCTCCTCTTCCCCTCTCTCCTTCCCATTTTCACATACACACACATCAGGCCCCAATTGGACAAGGATTTATTTCCCTCGGGTGAATAGTTTTATTTTAATATTGCATGTGCTGATCGGTGATTTTAATCCCGTCCAGAGGGCATATGAATGTGATTTTTCTTCCTCTGCCACATTGGTAGTTTCAGTCCTGAATACATTTTTTTGTCCTCTTATAATTTATGTCCTGTCCGGACAGACACCTGATATCGTACATGGCGTCTTTGCCTGTTTGTGTGCTAAAAGCTGTTTCCAGTTATTGAGCACCGTCAGCCCAGCTGGTGGAGAGGATCATATTATTTTCCTGGGGAATATCTCTATTATGAGCTCCAACAATTTGACAATGGCAGTTGAGTTACTGAGAAGCACAGCAAACATTTTTTTGCCTTCACGTCCGCGACAGCCATGCCCAGGGGCATTGTGTTTTCAGGTTGTTCGTCCATCATTGTCCTGTATGCAATATCTCACCAACACCTTGAAGGAATTTCCTCAGTTTTGGCACAAACACCCACTTGGACTTAATAATGAACTGACAAGATTTTGGTGGTCAAAGGTCACTGTGACCTCATAAAACATGTTTTTGGCCATAACTCAAGAACTCATATGCTAATTGAAACCAAATTTTACACAAGTGTCTAACAGGGTAAAGTGATGAAATGATGACATTTTATTTCCAAAATGTCAAAGGCCATTATTTAATGTCATACCTCTGGAATAGTGGGGGCGACATTTGCTGAGATACGATACAATATGATACGTTACGATACAGTACGATACGGTAAGATATGGTACAGTACCATGCCATACCATACAATATACTTTATTATCCTTTTAGGAAAATTCGTCTTGGACTGAGCTGCACAAGTATTGCTGCCTTACAATAATAGTTCAGAAAACAATTAAGCATGCACCATAAAAACATAAACTCGACTTGCTTAAGTTTCTTTGTAAGGGTTCACACATACACAGAGTTTAAAGCCTGCAACCTTGCACCAGTCAATTAGAACTGGTGATGCTTTTTAGGTGAGAGGCGAAACGTCTTCAAGCAAGTCCTGTTGCCTACGATCTAGCACTCATGATTACCATGACCTGGATGACTGAGAGTCTTCACCAACTTAACAGTATTGCACATCAGCCATTCATGTATTGCACATAACACTGGCACACAACAGAGCACCATAAGCAAAGCAAAACACAACCCCAAATGCATCAAGCAACATCATTTAAAATCTCAATTAAAGGAAACAGACACTTTAGGATGAAAACACAGACGGTATTTACTGACCCTTATGCCGACAAGAAGTCCAGTGTAGTTTTTTATTTCCACAAAACCCGTTTGGGGTATCGGAGGATAACAGCTAGCTGGTATAACAGCTACACTTGAAGTGCATGGAACCCACATTTTGAAAATGTAAAACTCTGCTAATGCATTTCAAAAACGTCAGAACAGCTCAACCGTCGTAATCCAAGTGCTGTTATCGTCTGATACCCTGAACGAGTTTTGTGGATTAAAAAACTACACTGGACTTCTTGTCGGCATCAGGGTCAGTAAGCACTGTCTGTGTTTTCATTCTAAAGTGGCCATTTCCTTTAAGGTTGTCACAAATTAATGATTCAGTTCAATTTTGGCATCTTGTATCGTCTGCCCGAATACTAAACTGGTGACACTACTCTTTGCTGCCCACCTTGAAACTGTACTGATTGTATAGATCTTCTTTGCTGTCGGGTTAAAGATGTGTGTGAAGCATTCGTGTTTCAGAATATGTAACTTCTTTGCAGCAACCTCCATGTTTGAGGCATTGTCTACACTGTCATGGCTTCATTGAAGACAGACATGGATGGAAATTGTAACCTGACTGGCTGGCAGAGGCACACAAACATGAGGTGGTAATTCTAGTGTATTTATTGTTTATCTCCCCCTAGAATATTAAATTTGACGTTAAATGATGACATTCATTTTATTGTCTTTGTCCCCCATTGGCCTCATCCATAGGTTTACATTACATGCAAACCACCATGCATAAAAGCAAACAATGCATAAGAACATTGTGGTCAATATCTGATCCTTGATTCAGATTCAATTTATTGTTACTTTTGGCCTTTTCATGGGAAAAATATAGAGTACTGCCAATCCTTTTATTCAGCTTCTGACTCCAGTGAACTTGTACTTGCTCTTAATCTGCAGGGAAAGAATGTAGTCTTATAATAAAAACTATGAGCCAAACTCCATAGGGCTAATGTCACGGAGCTAATTTGTTAATGGAAATATTAATCAAGGTATAGAGGCAGAGAATTGTTTTGAAGTGGGAAGGGTTATTAAATTCAGTTACATCTATACAACACAGTCATGTTTAAGTAGAAACAGATGGATGTTATGCATACATATTTAGTATGCATGAAGTGCATGCATATATGGTGCAGGTTTGTGTGTGTGCACGCATGCTTTCGTACCTTAGTTCAAGCAGAGTGTGCTGACTAGAAACGAGGGTCAATCGGTTCATGTGAAAAAAACACTGTAACGAGAAACCTCTTACGTCTCCAAACTAATCTAATCCACTTTCTAAAACTTTGTAATCCATTTTCACAATTCCCCTCTCATCCTTCTCATATTCAGGGATTTGATATTTTATTTTCATTCATGTCCTGCTTATTTTCCGTTTTTCAATTCGATGTGCTTCGTTTGAATTAAGACTTCACTGTCATCTTGTGCTGGAGCAGCGCCTGTTATCACCTTTCCCCTTTTGATTGGGATTTTTTTTTGAAAATTTGATCCAGTCCTTCCTGAAATGATAACTCACACAGCTAAATTCAACCAAACACCGACATGAAATATGCTTTTGATATATCGGATGCACATATTTTACAAGATAAGACACATGAGGACATAGAATACATTGAGCTGGGTAAAAAGATCCCTGGCACTGTACGCACCTGACACCATGCGTGCAACCATTCACATGCACATATTCAACAATACACACCAGTTAACACACTTTAAAACACACACATACTTAAATAGATATGCAATTAAGCAGTACAGTCTGGGTTTTTTTCTGTCCGAGCCATCTGCAGCAGAGAGCCCCACCTATTGGGACACAGCTTCAGTTTTTTGAACATATTAAGAACAGAAAAGTCACTCTCACACACACACACACACACACACACGCACACATGCACACACAAAGCACCAGACTCAAACGCAGCACTAGAGGTGATGATATCTTGATTGACAGGAGGGGATGTTATTACTCCGCCTTTGGCCTTAATGTCATTTTAACTAAGAGGCAGCCAGGAGTCATACCTTACACACACACAGAGTCACTCATACATGCACACACACACACATGTACGCACACACGTAAAAGAGGAAACAAGACAAAAAATAACAAACTCCTCCTTTGGCCTCTGGTTAATTGATTAAATATAAAAATGAATGTAAATATACAGTTGTTAAACACATACACGTAGACGCACATCCATCCCAACATCCATAATTGGTGCTTCACATAGCCTCTCTTAGTACTAAGTCTCTTAATGAGAATCAACCCCTCAGCACTTAGGATATGATGTCACAAGTGGTCTCAGCTGGATGATGTCATCATGCTGCTGGCTGACCTACACTTGAGCTGCTGACCCTCCGTCTCAGGGGATGAGGATTACACAGAAGAGTGCACATGCACATGTATCCTCAATCCAAACATCCACACACACACTCTCACACGTTGACACAAAAATATACAGCGTCACCGGCTATTGGATACAAACAAACGTTCTCAGAAACACATGTGCTAACGAATGAAGGAGGATAAACAGGCACACACTGTAGTTCAACACGTGTAGTTACCACCATTTCTTTTTCACAGTGTCTCCTATGAGTTGATTTTGTACATTTGTAAGTTAAGCGTTAAGTTGTAAGCGTTTGAGTTTATTCCAAAGATAACATGTACAGAATAAAAAAATTAAAGTCAAGTTTATGACTAGATCTAGAAAATGTCTGATTCCTTTAACCATTTTGGGAGAGGCGATCTTTCTTTGACAGTTAGATGAGAAAATTGACACCTCTCTTGTGTCTGACAGTCTAATATGAGGCTACAGCCTGCAGCCAGTTGGGTCAGCTCAGCAAAAAGAGAGTACGCAGGAGGAAACAGCTGGCCTGGCTCTGTCCAAAAGTAACGTACCAGCACCTTTCAAAACTAATGTGTATAATCTGTACAGAAATGTGCTTGCCTCGGTCCACACCTTTGAATTTGTGCACTGCACCGAGTTGGAGGATTCATCAGGCACAGTGACGTGAAACGGTGATTTGTTGTTTGGAAAAGCAGTCGATCTGCCACAAGGGACTAAAGCTGTTGTCAAGAGTTCTTCTCAATATCGCCTGACATTTCATTTTGTTTTTACTTAGCTCTGCTCCAAACCCCAACGAAACCAGCATGTTGGCATGGCTACAGTGTGTACTTTAATATGTATAAGATGCAGGCGGATACGCTGGGCTCCAGTGATTGATTAGGGAAAATCAAATCCCCCTCTGCGATGCAAATGGGTCGGAGTACAAGCATTGTCGGACTTAAGAGGGAAACAGTTCAATCAGGAGAGGCAGAAGAATGAAGTAACGATAATGTTTAATACAGAATGTGAGTGTACAGGTTAACAGATGATTTGTGCTGATTAAGATTTAACAGAGGTCTTTGGAGCTTGGACACCAGAGGGAGATATTTTGTGATCGAGGGATATCTGAGCAGCAGCAGGATAAATCTCCCCATGGAGTCCAGACACTGGTGGAGGTGGTTGATGACTCTGAGGCTGATGACTCTGAGGCTGATGACTCAGTAAAGACTAGGTGATGGGGAGGTGGAACTACAGCAGAGAAAGAACCATATTTAAAATGAGGAGCAGTAAGATGATAGGCTGACAGAGAAGCTGTTGGTTGATTGTGAATCAGCCGAAAAACAGCTGATGACTCTTCACAGACCCAGACGATGACACCTAGAGATAGTGAGTGAGCATGCGTGCAAAGAGTGAATGGCAGGGTGAGAAAGAAACTTACAGCCTGAGCATGAAAAGTCTTCCTGGCTGAACTTTCACCAGAGCTTCAGACTGTAATGGGCCGACAGTTCTGTCTGATATCAGGCGAACAATTTGCAGTTTTACTGGGGATTTTGTGCTGCACTATTTCTCAGCTGGAAGCAGTTGCCAGGCAACTAGTGGAGACATTTGTGTCTGTCTGTATACGTGACCTGCTTTTTGTTCATATTACCTGTCAAAGATCTTATTGATAAAAATGTTCAGCTATTTAATCTTTGGGAGGTTTTTCATTGTGTGAACTTCCCCTTTTCCTTTGCAAGCTGTTTTTTGTGCAGCAGCTGTACTCAGCTGGATGTGCACACTATCCATGTTTTACGTGGTATCAGTTCCTTCCTATAACCTTTGATCATCAAGTGATTTATTTTAAAGTGCTTTAAATTTATTACCAGCCAGAGACCATCTTGCTATTGAATCGCTCCAGCTGCTATCACCTTCCCCACTCCCAGGGCCTTTGCTCAAGACACACTTTCCTTCGAACTTGATGTCATTTTGATCTTATCTACACAAAAGAGCGTGACTCTCTCTTGCACAGTTGTGATGTTATCGTGTTGACAAAATCTTTCCACAGACAGACAATCATATAAGAACCTGCCAAAGTACTCAAAACAGCTTCTGTGGTAGTTTCCGCTACAGCTGGTGTCGCCAGCACCTCAGTACGCCATGAGAACACACACATGATGGCTTGTTGTGACGGCTTTTAGAAATTTGCAGTAATTGCTTTAAAAGACACAAGAAAACTTTTGCCTCTTTCATCAGTTAACTGAGAAACAAACGCGATGCATTAAATTCATTTTTTGCATGAGGCATATAATTCAGCTAAAAGAATGTTCTTAATATTTGTCTTTGTCTGTTTGACATGAAATAAAAATGAAATATTAAAATGAAGCACTCCATAGAGTAACTAAGTGCGAGGTAGTGTTGGGAAAAGAAGACACTTCCTGATGATTGCGAGATGCGGTGTCCTTGCATGCTATGAATCACTCTGTAAATATGTTTCCAAGGTTACACAAGTCCATATGTGCGAGGGGACAAAGAGGAGCCCACAGACTGACTCTGGTTTAGCTTAGGAATTTCAATTGGAGCATCTGCGAAAGATGAATAATTTTACCATTTTTAAATGCGTCTTTGTGTGTGTTTCAGATTCAAATCGAGGATGTGTGGCCAAGCTGTCCTTCTCCTGTCCTCTGAAGGGCCACTACTGTCTGTACGCTAAGTCCTGTTTCAACCTGACCAGCCGACAGCCTCATCTCTGGATACACATCATGCTGCTACACCTACAGGTGCACCGAAAACGGTTGCTCACTGAAGTTGTAAAAATATAAGCACTGAGTTAAATATTTATTCTGAAAGCCTCCTTGTCATATTTAGGGGAATATGAAGAGCTTTACAGTCGAGTTAAATATTTAGGAATGCAAAATGTGGTTGCCTCTGTTCATGTAAAATGGCAAAAAACAGTACCTTTGTTTTCCTAACCTTTTTCCTCTTCTTTGCCCCCCATACTTTTCCTCCATCTCTATCTGGGCCATATCTCTGTTTAATGTTTTTTCTTCCTCCCTGCTGTTTTCTTTTCTCTTTCTTTGGCCAGAGTAAATCCAGTGTTGCCCTGTGCTCCAGAGATGAGTGTGTCCAGAGGCTCACCTCCCTCTGGGAGAAGACTCAGCTAAAAGGAGCTCACAGCTTCCCCATGGCTATGACACAGCACACCACGCCACACAGAAAGGTACTTAACTACAGTGTGTGCGTGTGTGTGGGTCTATCTGTCTCAAGCAGAGGGGATGAAATCATCAGCGGTGGAGCACAAAGAAACACCAACACAGGAAGGTGTCAAAGTTCAGCATCCACTTTGTTTAAATATGGAATGCACTAAATGGGCAGTTGTGTATACAAGGCCTCCGCTCACCCCGACTCCACATCTTAATCATGTCTATGTGTGGGTGTGTGTGTTACTGCGTGTGTCCATTTCAGTGTCTGTTTTTGTATGTGCGTGGATGTGGGTGGTGTTCCTCGTGCAGCCCCTTCATACTGTGACAAGCTAAGTGGTCGTGAGGAAATAATTAGACCCACAAAGAAAATACAGCTGTCGTTTGTCTTTCTCTGAACATGTGTTGTGGCTGCAATCAGATGGACCAGCTATGGGTACCATATGGAGCATGAGCGTACCCAGTTGTTCATAAACACACACTGAGTCACACTAACTGTACACAGGGAAGCAGTAGTGGATGAAGTATTCAGAACCTTTACTTTGAGTATTAAAAGTACTCAGTGCAGACAGATTCATTCATTTTCATCCCCTTACCCGGGGCTGGGTCACAGGGGCAGCAGGCTGAGCAAAGCACTCTAGACGTCCCTCTCCCCAGCAACACTTTCCAGCTCCTCCTGGGGGATCCTGAGGCGTTCCCAGGCTAGATGAGATATTCAATCCCTCCACTGCGTTCTGGGTCTGCCCTGGGGCCTCCTACCATTTTGTTAAACAAGAGGCAACCAGCATCCTGATCAAATGCCTGGCCCCTTTTGCCCTTTCGACATAAAGGAGCAGCGGCTCTACTCCGAGCTCCCTCTGGATGTCTGAGCTCCTCACCTAACTCTCAGGCTGAGCCCAGACACCCTGCAGTGGAAAATCAATTTAGCCGCTTGTATCCGCGATCTCAGTGTTGGAATCACTACTGTGGAAAGACTGGTAAATCAAGAGCTTTGCCTTTCAGCTCAGCTCCCTCTCTACTACTATGGTCTGGCAAAGTGCCTGCATCACTGCTGACGCTGTGCCAAACTGCCTTGTCCGTCTCACTCTCCATTTTACGCTCACTCATGAACAAGACCCTTAGATACTTTAACTCCTTTGCTTGGGGCAGTAACTCTCCCAACCCCGAGGGGGCAGTCCACCGTTTCCCAGCAGACAACAACGGCCTCAAAACTGGAGGTACTATCTCTTATCCTGACTACTATATATTATATCATTATTACTCATGCATTAATGTAAAGGCAGGATGTTACTGATGAAGCTGGTGGAGATCTTTTTTTTTGTATAAAGGACTGCATTTAATGATTAATGATTGGATCAGCTGATTATTCTGTCCCACACAGGCTCCGCCCTCTACTGGACTCTATAATACTTGGGTAATACTCAGCCTGTGCTAACACAACTGAATGAATCTCAGTAGTTGCCATTTTATTTTCAACTGTGCTTGCACGTACTGTTGGGTAGTTATTAATAACAAAACATCATATATCATCAGCTCTTCATATGATTTGTGCTCAAAAATCTTAATTTGTAAAGTAACAAGTACCTAAATAAATGTCAAATAAATGTAGGGGAGTAAAAGCACAATGTTTCCCTTTGAAAAGCACTAGGATAGAAGTATAATGTGGCACGAAATGAACATATATTAAGTCGAGTTAAGGACAGGTACCTCATATTTCTACTTAGGTGCAGCACTTAGGTAAATGCACCTGGTTATATTCACACTGCAGGGCAGGAAGACTCACGCTGTGTGAAGCTCAACAGTTCAAACATGGTCGTAAACGTCTGCTTTACTGGTTTCACTGTATCAGTCTCCTGTAAAACCTCTGATTTACCTTCTTTGCCACCAGTAAAATATGCTCCCTGGTGTTCTCAACTGGCCCCAACTGGACCGCTCAAACCTTAAAGGAATACTTTTACGTTTTAAAATCTGCTTGTTTGGTTGCTTAGGAGTTAGATGAAAAGATAAGTCCCACTTTCATGTCTGTAGGAAAAATATAAAGCCTCAGTCAGTGGAAAACAGCTGGCCTGGGTGTCTCTTAAAGATACTGTGTTATATCTTGCTTCTTTGAGCTGTGCACAAACAGAAACTTAAAAACTACATATGTATTGACATATGGAAGCTGGCGTGAGACTGTTAATACAGATCAGTTATTGGGGAAAGTTGATACCAGAGTTTGTTTTTGGCTTGGGAAAATGTTGTCTATATTGTTTGGAGGGTTTATGAAATTGCATCATTGTAATGCATCAACCTGAAATGACACACAGTCACGTTTTTGTCTGATACATGTAACAGAGAGTCCTGCCAAGTACACAGAGTAAACTAACAGACTGACAGACTTTTGACATCTCTTTTTGCTTTAACACTAGGACAGCCAGCACTCTGCCAGACCGTCTTATGTAATTTTATTGTTCGTGTTCACAAGCGAATCAATAATGCCTTTATTTGATGAGAGTACTGGAAATTATGGGAGATAAACAAACTGCCACAGAGCAGGGTAGACAATATTTTCAATGTCCCGTGCCAGTTTACAATATTTACATTTTCTATAATGAACATTGATTCATTTACTGCTGCACGTCTCCTGTTCATTGTTTTACAATGCTCAAATACAACAACACTTGCATGCTATGTTGTAGGCTTCGACTAACGATGTTGTGTACAACATACTAAATATCTCTGCTAGAGCCAGGACACAAGTTGCGTCTTAAATCCCCTGGAAAACGTGGGTAAGGGTGCTTGGTGCTGCTCTTGTACCTACTCTGTTCCAACTTTCAAGGGTGCAGAGGCAGATTGTGTCTAGGTTGCTAAGCAAGCAACCAGCACTGTATCATAGCCTTCTTACCAGAAATCCACAAGTGCACAGCTGATCGTCTTCCTGGTGTTGTTTTTTAAGTGTGTGTTAAATATTGTCCACAGGATAGATATTAAGCTCTGGGTAGCCCTGCACTAAAACGATCAGCTTCTGATACTTCTGATTCTGATATTTATGGGAGAAAGGAACGATATCTGTCGGCTGCTGTGTTCCCATAGTTGAACTCTGTTTATCTCAGGGCGCACCCATGGAATGCTTGAGCATTGCACGCACTTTTGAGCGCGTCTTCTGTACATCTATATTGAACACAATGGATTTAATTAGCATGTGTTTGGGCCGTTAGCCTACTTATTTTTTTTTGCCCAGAAGCTAATTGTTGTGCTGTTACAAGAAAGGTTCCGGTGCAATCACATCCTTTTCAGAAGCTTCGTAACCCACCCTTGAACTGTTGTGTCTTTTTGGAAACTTTGAAAAAAAATGGATTGATAATTATAAGCCTGACTCTGAATGTCCTCTGTAATTATTTATCCATTTTTTTGGTGTTGCTGTCCACTAGCAATTTCTGTCATCCAATCAGAGGCTGTGTTCCAACCAAAGTTGTCAACAAAAACAACGCAGTCTCACTCCGAAGTCGTCAAAATCAGGCACTTGGGCAGAGACTGTGATGGTGTCAGACACTGAAAATAGCCATCCTTGAACGTCAGCATGATAAGTGGCTGGTTGCTATTATAGTTTAATGGTGGCCAGTGGCTTCAGGGGGACACACGGCGGGACAAGAATGAAAGTTAAGGCAGCAAAAGTCTTAAGTAGGGTGGGTGGGAGGGGTGCTTTTCAGCCGGGAGAGCAGTGTTTGCATCCTGTAAGATTATAAAGCCAAACCCTGTTCTTTTTCCTAAACCCAACCACAAAACAAACAAAGCGTCAATTTGCATTGTTGTACTGATGTAGTGCGTTTATTTTGAAAGAGACTGAATGCAAACATTATATTTCCTGTGAAAATGGAGGTGTATTTTGAAAGAAGACAATGCATGTATCAGGCAGAACTTGACACGGCGTCCCAGAGCGTCAGCAACCAACACACCCAGGGTACATTTCATATCATATCTGGACGTGTAAGGTCCATGACCAAATGTCGATACATGATGAGGTCAGAGTGAGAATGTGTTGGTCAAAAAGGAAAATGCAAAAAATTGAACACAAATGTTAATAAAAGTATAGTTTGGGAATTGCAGTGACAGCGGCGACAGTCAGAGGTGTAAATGCTCAGAAATGTTGTGTGTTATATTTTAGTACCCTCTAAACTCCTGAAAACATCAAAAAACACTCATGTAGGAAAGGTTGTAGAGTGAAAGGTTTGTCGTCTTTATTTAAACATAATTTTTTTTAGCATTATAAAAACCCAAGCAGCCTGTCAGACCATGTTGACGGCGCTAATGTTAAAACGGCTTCAGTTTCATCGTCCAGGGAGCGCCACGAAAAGCCACAGAGAAGAGACGATGAGATTAAACAGGAGAGGGGGAGGAAGAAGGCCACGACCTTTCCCTCCATCCATATGCTCTGCATTTCCTCTTTGCTTTCTTTCCCTCTCTATTAGTCCTACAGCTTCACTCCTGTCACTGTCAGCCAATCAGAAACACATGTAGTGGGAGATGGGGGGAGAAGAGATGCAATGGGAGGAGGGCTATTATATACATATGAGACATGAAGGTTATCGATTATGTCTGCACTGACAGGCAGATTTAAAGGGAGAGTATAGGGCTTTATGAGGCTTCAGAGATTTAAGAGGGAGTTATGCATGGCCTCTGACAACTTAGTTTAGTAGTTTTATCACACAGAGATAATAGAAAGCTGGTGCGAGCGAAGATGTGAGGAATGGGGGAGGAAAGGATGAGCGATAAAGGATGGATGTGAGATTCTCAGGCGGAGGAGGTTGAGCAATATACAGTAACAATAAAAAGGTAATGGGTTTAAACATGGAAATAGTAAAGAGAGAGAGGCTAAAAGAGTCGGTCAGGGGTCAAGAGATAAAGATAAAACTATATTAACTTAAATAGGCCCCACAAAGTTGGAGAGCTGCACCATCGCTGTGTTAATCACAACAGACATAAATCAGTACGAGGGAGGAAAGTGGAGGATGAAGGTTGAAAGAAGAGGACATTTTGGGAGGAAATTAAGATAAAGCATGAAAGAAAAAGGGAGATAAGTGTCAAACCTTTACGAGAGGACAGGTAGGAAAGGAATGAGAGAGCTTAGAGTAAAAAAAGATGGTTGAAGGAGAGGAAAGGACAAAGTATTGTAGGATAAACACAAGTAGATGATATTTGGAAAGATTAAACACTGATGAAGGAGGAAGATGTGAACAAAGACAGGAGGATGAAACTGTGGAAAGATTTCACAGAGGATGTGGTGAGAGTAAAGAGGAAGTGAAAGAGGAAAAGAAGGAAGACATGGCATGAGATATGACAGGAGACTGAGCAAAGTGGAAGCCTGGGAGGGGAGATATTTGACAAGTATTGTTTCGCCATTTGTCTGTCTGTAGCCCAGAGTGAGAGCGCTTGTTGATACAACTTTGGTGGAGATAAAGTTTGGAGTATGAGGATGTAGGAGTAAGGCTGAACACCAAGAGATAGAGTAAGGCTACAGACAGAGCTGAGACTGGGATCAGATAAAGACGTATGGGGAAGGGAAGGCAAAAGACGGGCAGGAGAGGAGAGCAAGAGCTTTACATATGAGAATTGTTGCCTCTGTGCCTGTTTGAAATGGATATAATCACATCTGTGCCCAGACAGACCTAAAGATGAACGTTAAGAGAGACAAAAATAAAGCCTGTGCTTTGTTTATTGCCTTCATCCACTCCCCTTTCCAACACTCCCCCTTCTCATCCACTCACCTCTCTCCTGACTCACACTCCCCTCTCTACTCCTCTTCCTGCCTCCACCTACCACTTCCCTTTCTGTTTTTCCCTCTGTGGTTGAAACTATTCCAGAAACCCTGTCCTCTCATCTCCCATTATGTCCTCTCCTTTTGTCTCATCCATTCTCCTTTCCTATTGTCTCTCGTCTCCTCCCCTTTCCATGTTCAAATGACATCGACCAGACTAACATGTAGTCTGACTTTCAGACTGGGGAATTTCTCTCTTCTTTGCAGCACATCTGCTAACTGCTGTGTAGTATTACCTCCTGCTCCTTTCGACCTGCTCAACTGCCGGAACTCTTGGTGCTCCGTTTGGTGATGTTTCCGTAGATGATTTATTAAATTGGTAGTATTATACTTGGCGGTACTACCACCACCCCTAGCAACATTCACTTTGCAGACATTACAAACTGTGTGAAATACCTCCACACAGCAGATTCTCTCCTTCGGCACTCCTAACATTTGCTCATGTCATAGTTTTTTTATTAAATAAAAGATCTAAATTGATGCAGCATGAGCAGAAATATCATCTTTTTCCTGCATTACCCATAATGTGACTCAGTTCAGTCAGACAACTCACATTTTAAATGTTCATTTCAACAGCAGAACATAGTTAGAGTTTGGCATCTAGACTCCAGCCTCATCGCTCCCCGCAGATATGTTTACATGAGATATTGGCCTGAGCCTGCAGGTGGATGTTTTGGTGGAGGTGGGGCTGAAAGAGCGAGCAGCAGTACTGATACAGGGCAGCAGTGGTACTGACGAGACAAGGGGAGAGCTGGGGAGATTTTGCAGCTTAAATAGACCGCCACATTGGGAGGGTGTGTTTTGTAGGTGACATTAGAGAGTGACGTGTGACTTGTTTTCAATTCCAATATGTTATGATTGTAGCTGCCAATGTAGCCTGGTGACATTAGCCTCATGCAGGAGTATGGTAAGCTCATTTCCCACTTTTCGGGTTCTCTGTCCGTCCATCTGTCCATCCGTCTGGTCCATTTTCGTAAACCCAATATCTCAAGTATTTGTTCAAATTTGGCACAAATGTCCACTTGGACTTAAAGATTAACTGGTAAGGTTTTGGTGGTCAAAGGTCAAGATCACCATGAACCTTGCATCTGTCTCATTCTTGTGTATGTAATATCCCAAGAACACCTTGAGGGAATTTCGGTGGTGAAATGTGAAAGGTCAAGGTAGCTGTAACCTTACATCCGTCTCGTTCTCATTCCCTCAAAAAGTAGTTGGCACTGCATAGCTGGGAGGAACTTCTGTGACACATGAGACGAAGCATTTCATCTACTGCTACCTGGGCCAAGTTGCCATTTTACTGTTCAAGTTGGGCTGAAATCCAAACATGCCCTTTCATAACTACTTTTAATTCAGCCCTCAATACTTCTGTGCCATGCCTGAAGAAAGCCTTGAGGGACTTCTCTCAATTTTGGCACAAACGACATCACAAAGTGTGTTTTTGGCCATAATTTAGGATTTACACAGATTCCAAAGCTCTGGAGCCACAAAAGGCTTTATACAACTTTTCACATCTGCAGTAGGACCCCACAAGACCTGTAAAACGACTTTGATGTGTAAAATTGTTGTAAAAGTTCCCTTCAACAAAAATGACAACAACGGATGAGAGTCACTGTGCTGCTTTTTCTGCTATTCAAGTAAAATATCATTTTAAAACTAAACATGAGAAAAGAATAGTTGCATTTGTTTTCATGTGCAGTTACAATCTCGCATCTTGATCAAATTATAATGACGATCTACAAACAGCGACAGAGGGAGGATGGTGGGTTGAGGTGCAGGAGGAGAGAGGGGGCGTACTGAAGGGTACGGGGGGTTACATGAGGATAGATGGATTATTTTCAGACCCACATAATCCAGTCATTGTTTCTTCATCTCTTTATTGAATCCACCTCTCGGGTCCTGATGGATCAAATATGGGTTTGTGTTTGTCCTCATCAGCTTGTTGCCGGGCTGCACAGTTGTCACTCTCAACACAGGGACTTCTTCTTAAAGGCTCGTTAAAACCACATACAAATCATCAGCAGTGTGGTGAGCCTGGCACACACTGGCTCCAGTTTGGGGTTTATTGTTAATGGACTCAGGAAGCAAAATGCACGTCTTACTCATATCATTTAATGATTTACGCGTCACTGTTATGCAGCAGATTTGTCTTCAGTGACTGATACTCTCACACACATTGTTGCTCAACGTCTGACTCACAGTCTGTCTTTTATAGTATTTCTGCTTCTGTTTTTGCTTTGTTGCTTTTTAGAAAATAGATGATTCAGATCAGCTTTGTAATCAGTAAACAATGTTAAAGCTATTTTAATTACTTCGGCATTTGTTTGGGCGAGTTGGGCTGTCTAATCCTGAAAATGCTGTTTTTTATTGTCTCTTCTGAAAGCCAAAACTCGTTGGAATGAAGATTACTGTGTGAAGTCCAAAATTTCAGTGAGTAAAAGTCAGGAGAAATGTATGTTTGTCAGCCTCATGTGGCAACACTGGCAGTTTTTAAGAGCACAGTTTGACTTTAAAAACATTTATCTGGTAAGTATTATTTCCTTGAATGAATATCCTGGATTAAACTTTTCATGTCTAAAATTCAGTGGCATACAAACAATATTTTTAGATACTGCATCAAATGTAAAAACAGTGTGACATTGTGGTTGCTCCTGGTGATGAACCTGCAGAGAATCATCACCTGAGTTTGATGCTCTTCTCGGCTTTATCAAGCTTTACACTGAGTTCCAGCTCGTTGCTTAGCTGTCCGGCCCTCTACTGTTTTGGTTCACTTTTAACGCTCATTGTCTCGTTTAACATGCAAATTAACTTGTAGCCTAAATGTAGTGGACTGAATGGCACAATATTTCCCCCTGCAATCTAGTGGAGTACAAGCGTGAAGTTATTAAGGATGGAAATAGTCAAGTAAAGTACATGTACCTCAAAACTGTACTTGAATATAGTATAGTTTCCTGTATCCAGTCCATTCTACTTGCACTTTCTTCTACCCTCTGCCTCTCACACTGTCTCTATATGGACTTTCCTGAAATCATAATCAGGATTTCTCACAGTTGCAACATGTGTCTCCTGAAGATAGCTCAGTCCCCTGAATCATATCAGAATGGTAATGTTGGCTTGAAGCCACAGATGGCCCGTTTCTCTCAGCCACACATGGTCCTGGTTTATTTGTATCCGCAGGCGAAGCCCTTTCACCTCAATTATTTAAGTTGTAACAACACAAAGAGAGGCTGTGATGTATGGATGAATCTACATGCTCTGCCACTCTTTAAATCACGGGCGCTTATTCGTGACCAGTACTGTCTGTGTGTGTGTGTGTGTGTGTGTGTGTGTGTGTGGGGTACCAATGGGAATACACACATGAAAAGCAGCGTTCTCATTTACATCCTTGCTCATTAACATCAAGGACTGACTGCGGGGGCACAGGTCAGAAGGTCAAACACACTGGTAGTTCAACCATCGCAGCTACCTGTTTTCCTTACACTCTGTCAAATCCTGCTGCCTCTGGGCGCTACATGTGTGTCTAACTTTGCTGCAGTGAGAAAAACTACTGTCATTCTTAAACAGATCATCAGAAAATCTAACAGGACTTCACAGGTCGGAGAAAGGATGAAGCGGAGTATTCTGCCTGGTTGGCGCTCACAACATTTAAACTATGAATTCATTACAGAGAGATTTGCTTTAAACTGTAGAATAGCATTCACAGTATACACAGATATTATTGGTGGGGGAAAAACAGATTCAGCATAGCATTTTGTATGGCAATATTGTATTGATACATGGATGCCAAATATTTTTAATATAGGCTATAGGCTATTAATATTGCAAATACATACTAAACTTTTGGTAGCCTGCTAGAGTAACAAAATCAGTTGCTTTTTCAGTCCGCAACATTTTGCTGCAATAAAAAATGCTTAAAGGGACATTGTGTAACATTTTCAGTTGTTTATTGGCAAAAATTGATGTCTGCATTCATAAATATGTCATCACTGGTGTACTATTACCTCCACCAATAATCTGACTTATTCTCGTAAAAGGAGAATTTCGGATTTGTTTGTACATTGTGCGGGTAAGTCGTCTGTGGGGTTCCATTACGTTTCGCCATCTTGAGAATACACCCGCCAGCAAGGGACATACAGCACCGCCTTCGGCGTTTTCGTTGAGAGCCAGGCCAGCACTGCGTGACTGAGGAGCCGAAGGAGAGGAGCAAGAGGCGCTTCGCTACTACCCTGGCAAATTTGAAACAAAGTCCCACTCTTTGAGCATAATGCAGGATCATACATATGCAGCATCATGGGAGACAGAATCCTTGTCGCCAAGAAAGCGCAAAAGGGAATAGAAAAGGCAGCGTGACCGGCGAATTAAAAAAAATGAAGGCCCACATCGGGGTAGCCTTTCCCAGGTGGAGAGAGCTGCTGAGGGAGAATGGTAATGCAATCACAGGCCGGCGCTGCTGTTGGCTGTTAGCCCGTGTTAGCGGCCAGTCGCTAACAGCCTCATCCCTCTCCTCACATCACTGCGCTGCTGTTAGCTGTTAGCCGCTGTTAGCCGCCAGTCGCTAACAGCCTCATCCCTCTCCTCGCATCACTGCGCTGCTGTTAGCTGTTAGCCGCTGTTAGCCGCCTGTCGCTAACAGCCTCATCCCTCTCCTCGCATCACTGCACCGCTGTTAGCCGTTAGCCGCTGTTAGCCTGTGATTGTATTACCTTTCTCCTTCAGCAGCTCTCTCCACCTGGGAAAGGCAACCCCAATGCCAACCCTTGTTTTTTCAATTCGCCGGTCACGCTGCCCTTTTGATTCTCTTTTGCACTTTCTTGGCGACGAGGATTCCGTCTCCCGTGATGCTGCATAATACATGATCCTGCATTATGCTCAAAGAGTGGGACTTTGTTATGCGGCAGTAGTGCCGCTGGCCACTAACAGCTGTTTCAATTTACACCCGCCCCAACAGTCCTACGTTGTAAACACAGCCAGCATGGTGAGGAGGGGGTTTGTCAACTCGCGTCGCGTGTGTCTGTGTAGCAGCCTGAATGAATACTCCATGTAGTATCGGATGACATGGTTTCATCAGTGTTATCATAGCTTTTTGGTCCACAGCGGCTACAGTTGTTGCAATACGTGTTTGAAACAGTGATGCGCTAGAGTGCGCCATCTGTTTGAATGCAATATATGATTTCAACGTTAGATGGGAGAAATTCCTACACACTGTGGCTTTAAGTGAGATGAACAAACTCATTAGTTAAAACATGTTGGCAAAGTTTCCTTTTGGAGACATAATTTGCAGCTGAAAAAAGCTTAAAAAAGCAGTATTTTGCAATACTCCACATGCTGTGTTTAAAATGTTTAAAACTGGTATAATATCAACACATTCTCACTCTGACCTTGTCGCATATTGATGTTTGGTCAGGGACTTTCCACCTCCACATACGTTGTGCAAGGTACCCTGGGTGCATTGGTTGTTGACTTTCTTGAACACAGTGTCAGGTTCTCGTCTTTCGTTTTCACAGGAAATTTAATGTTTGCATAAGTCTCTTTGAAAATAAATGTTGGTACAACACTGTGAATTGACGTTTTGTTTTTTTCCCCCTTCAACAACAAATGCATGTAGTTGGGTTTAGGCAACAAAATTACGGTTAGCTTAGGAAAAAAAAAAAAATCAGGGTTTAGCTTTATAATTTTATGGGATGTGAACACTGCTCTCTCTGGTGAAAGTTGGTGTTTGTTGGACCCATCCACCGCCCCTCCTGCCCACCCCACTCAGACTTTCGCCACCTTAACTTTCGTCCTTGTCCCTCTGCGTGTCCTCCTGATGGCGCCGGGCACCGCTAAACTATAACGACAACTGACCGTATCATCCCGACGTTAAAGGACGCCTTTTTTCATTGGTTTCTGAGGCCACAAGTCAGGTCATAGAAAACAGACGTTTCTAAAGCTCCTTTCAGAGTGAAGATTCTTTGAAACTCTGGGAAAACAGAGTTTTTGGCTTGTGACATCGGACTGTCCGCTGGTATCTCCTTATTGAAGCTTCACATATTAGGCTTCGTGTCCTGAAATGGCAGACATGGCCAAAATAATGCTAACTGCAGCTTCGCTAACCAGATGTTTACACATAAACATACAGTTACTATTTCACTATATTGAGGAACAGAGGCATCAGAATGTGTGACAGCGGTCACTGCTTCAGGTAGCCTTCTGGTAATTGCTTTTTTTAGGCTTTTGATTTGCCAACATCTTCTTCTTATTTGCGTAGCTTTAGGGTTACAGTTACATCACAGCCTGTTGGTTTGCCATGCTTTTGACAGGGCTTGAATTGTGTCTTCATTTGGACAGATTTAACTTTATTTTATAACACTGCTTGAGTGGACTTTTTGGAAGAAAAAAAAAACAAAGAAAGGAAAACCCTGTTTTCAAAATTACCCGTGTACATGCAGACTTGACCTTAGATGATACGTAAATACAGTATGAACACACACGCAGGACGAGAATGACTGCCTCTTTGTCATGAAGACTGATGACAGTAATCCATCATCTCCTTAAATGGTCCTGTTTTTCTCCAGACCAGTCTAAGATAAATATGTATTATCTCATGGGTTTAACTGTCACTGAAGTGTGTTTGTGTGTACTTCAAGTGAAGTATAACTGTTACCATGTGCAGATGGTCTGCAGGGATTTGTATTGGTCTCCATTACTTTCTGTTCACACACACACACACACACACACACACACACACACTGATGCACAGTTGCACAGTCCACAACTGGAATGTCAAGGATTTTACCACTGAGAGTTGAGGGTCACTTATCATTAGTGTGTGCTTGTTGCGTTTGCGTGTATGTGTGTTTCTGCATGTACAGCTGCTTTAACAAGCTTTTAAATATTTATGTGGGCTGGTTAGACTCTCCTGTAAATTCCCAATTCTTTCTTTCCATCTCTTCTTTCTGTTTATTGCGTTTTGTGTAGTAGAAAGTAGAGAAAACAGGAAAAAAAACAGTATAAACCTGATACTGTCAATAAACTTTCAGATCCTTTGTTTGTTTCATCTGGCTGCACCAGTTGTTAGAGGCAATAGCAGTGTAGAGGTAGAGGTGTGCAATGTGAGCAGTGCCACTGTGTTTGTCATATTTATTTTTGCATCCAAAAAAAAACACATGGCCCTGAACTAGTATTTTGTTCAAGCTGAAGCTGAGTAATTGTGCTGATCTACGTTGACACCCTGTCTCCACAGACATCATACAAAGCACAAAAGGACGCTGGAAAAACTTTATAGGAAATCATTAAAGAAACTTTATGATTCAGTCTGTGTTTTTTAAATATACAGCTAATCAAATCCAGTCTTACCGGAGGATGTGTGTGCACTGTGCAGATCTAATATGCAGGACTAAATAAATGAAAATATCATTGGACTGATCAGACTCAGAAATGGCAGACTGACCTTTACACAGCAGAGGTTTTGACTTGTCTTAAGCCCTGTTCATGTGAGACTAGTATTAGACCTGGGGACCTCTGGTGATTTATAATAATTGCAAAGGTCGTCTGTGATCTTAATCCTGCACAAATCCACCATGCCTGTAATTTGTCAAGTAAAAATCCCATGGCAAGTGACCTAACGTATTTCACCAAACACAGAGGTCGTGTGATAATATTAGTCCTGTGCTGTTTCCTCCACACCTTGTTTTTGTCTCTTTCCTGGTCGAGAACTATGGAGGCTGCATAGGCAATTTTTAATGAGTAATTGTTTTCATGGCGTTTTGAGGGCAGGAGGCTCATCTCACTACACAGCATGAAGACCCATTTGCAAAAAAGCAGGTTCAAATCAATCAGAAGAGCAAACTCTCAGAAGATGGGGAGATAAATGACATGTGACAGTGTGTGGTCGAATCATTTCTGTTTGTTTAACCCACATTTAAAAGCAAGAAGTAGGTTAACTCTGTACATCACTGCTCATGGTGCTGTGTGGTGAGTCTGTGTTGTGTAGAAAGGAGTTACAAATGACTGTGCGCGTTCGGACTTTGATCATTCCTTCCTATTGTATTGCATGAAACACATGCATAGGGGTGTGATCTATAATTCACATGAGGTCCCCAGGTAATACTAGTCCCATGCAAATAGGAGTTTAGTTGAAAATCACAGGTGTTACTAATAACATTAAACAAGGCTCTGTTTTATTCAGTTGTCCCAGCGCACTGTGACATTGAGCCAGAGTACACAATAACAGGCCCCTGAAACTTAAGCAATTAAATGAAATCCAGCCATCATTCATTTTATCACTTACACTTGTGCTTTTCTGATTGTGATGTGTCAGCGTAATTTCTGTGTCAATATTGATAAAGAAACCAAATAGAAAGTTCAAATGTAGTTACAAGACATTCAGTGAATATTCTGTCTTGTTTCTGTCTGTCTTCAGGACATGGACAGTCTCCAGATTCAGCTGGATGAGGTGCGCTTCTTTGATCTGTTTGGCTACAGTGAGGAAGAGGGAGGATGGCTCTGCTTCATGTGTAACAACCCTGAGAAGGCCACAGGTACACATACACACACACACACACACACACACACACACACTCTTAAACACGGGCCAAATCATACATGACTATGACTAAGCCCTGTACATACTCCGCAAGAACAGAGAAATTTGTTCTTTTTCTCGAGGTGGCAAGAACAAGAACAAAGTTCGTCCTGGCCAGGACATTTAATACTAAACGCGCTTTTCCACATTAACCACGCCCACTTCAAATTTCTGACCAATCACACAATATTTCTCAGACACCACACAGGAAGAAAGTTCTGCCCAGACGATGACGTCGAGAACAAGCTTCAAGAATTCCAAAACCAGGGCTGCAAGAAAATAATGACATCATTCTTTTCTTGCAGCCCCGCGAGAGAGAACAAATTTCTCTGTTCTTGCGAAGAATTTAAAGGCCTTTAGAGTACGCACGCAATAGTTGGGTGTATGAGCATAACTAAGAAAAAGCATGTCGTTGTGCTCGACAAGCTTATTAGTGTTCAATTCAGTCAGTATCACTTTAGTCAAAGAAAACTTTATTTCCATTTGAAGTATTATATTTAGTGGTGTGTCTCTGCTCTGGTGCCTCTCTGCCTTTCCTGGGCCTATGCAGAAAGGCTATGGTGGCAAGAGCATACCTCTCTGCCCTTCCATGTGCCTACAAGGAAAGCCTAAGGCAGGGAGAGCAGCAACAAAGACCCTCCGGGAACAGAACAGAGCAGCATCAATAACAAACAGAAATGACACTGATAAGTCAGACACAGCATGAAAAGGAGGAGCTGGGGTGGAGGCAGGTTGCAAAGCAGCTTGCAGAGGATGCAGCAACAGTAGGCAGGCCAGAGCAGTTTAAATAGGGCGCCCTCAATGAGATTTGCCAATTGGTTGCATAGAAAATAATCATATGATCTATCAGCTGACTCCCCTCCATCAATCAGCTGCCCCATCAGTTAATTGGGCTGAGATCAGCTGATGTAGCTGGGGTGTGAGCTGAGCGTGACATTGTGTCCTGCCTGAACTAACACGAAGCTCAATTTTTACAATTGTTGTCGTGGCAGCAGTAAAACGCTCTCATTAAGAACTAAACCAACAAAATCAATAAAATCATAGCCAAGAAAGTGGGTTTTTTTTAAAGGCAAAGAGGAAACACACAAGAAAAGACAGGAAGAATAAATGTGATAAACTGACCCTCTCCACCTCACATACTCTCATATATTAACATCAGATTACTCACTTTGACAGACAGCAGTCCAGTGTGGTCTCCCCTGAATCTCTCCTACCTCGTGCTGTCTTCTCTAAACAGAGCAGCGAACAAGGGAAGTGGGCTCTCATGTCCAATCATATCACCAGCTTTCCTGGGCACAGTGGTGTTTTCCCAGGGGTCTCATGGTAAAGCCATCACAGAGCCGAGCTCCATGGGATGTTTTCACTCAAAATGCCTTGAAAGGGGAATAATCTTTTCCCAGAAGAGTCAGGGAAAACGGAGCAGAGAGCGGCTCTTTCTTAAGAGCTGCCAGTGTGATTTGAAGGGTCAGAGTAATCAGTCAGTCAGTGCCATCATGACTCACTTGTGATGAGTTTACTTTGGAGCAGCGACCCCCCTTCGATGAGCACTTAGTCCTGATCAAGTCAGACTCGGAGTAGTGACTACATCCTTAAATCACATTTAGATTACTGTGTGTGTTTTCTGTCCGTCTACTTCACACACTGGCGACTTAAAACTGTAAAAATGTGACCAAAAATTAAAAACAAATGTATGAAGCACTTTAAAAACTCACACAACGGTAGCTGCCACTATTCCCACTGTAAGAAACAACGAAAGCACAAAGACGGTGTGTGCTGTTAGGTGATGAGACGACGGATTAGAGTCTATAAATCGACGAGTGACAGTTTAGCCTCAGGGGAGCGACAGAGGAGAGAGATGTGACAGAGTTTGGGAGACAGGCTTTAAATCTGCACGCGCAATATCTCTCTGTCGGTCTCTGTCACATGGAAGCGGTTATTAGTTATATAAGAGGAGCTAGAGGAGGGCAGTTTGTGGCAGATGTGTTATGATGAAGAAATATGGAAAAAGCAGACAGGGAGAGGAGATAAGGTGAAAATGAGAGAGACTGACGTCTGAGAAAGTGAATCAAGAAAAGTGTATTGAGTAGCTGTAAATCTCCGTCCCATACAGCAACACGATGTTTTTGTAGGCTCTGCCGTTTGATGGCAGCTAATAAGAAGTCAGCAGGTATTTCCCAGAAAGTTAAAGCCACGGGCAGGAAGTCATTTGCTGGTGTAGGGAAGCTGGCAGATGGGATGCAGTAAAAGTTTAGTGTAAGCATGTGTGTGTGTGTTTATTTATGTTTATGTACTTTGGAGGGATGAAGTTGCAGATTATAGATGATTACCACATCAAAATCTCACAGGTCTTATGTAATAATAATGAGAAAAACAACTTGGGTATGGTGAGTTTGGGTTATTTGGAGATCTAGTGAAAATAAAGCGTGCTATTTTGATATTACAAATATACATAATTACTGTGCAGTGTTGAGATAACTACCCCTGAATGATACAAAGTGAGTTAGAATAAGAAATACAGACTCAACCTAAAGGTGCCCTGTGGAGTTTCTGTGTTGTATCAACTGTTTAACACTCAAACACAGTGTTTGTATTCTTGAGGTCTAACAAATGTGTCGAGTGCATTTCCTTCCTCAACACACATTTGCAAAGACAATTTTTTCTGCTTCTTTCTGTGCCGACGACAGACGTGGCTGGAGGTGTTGTGTTTTCAGGTTATCCATCCTCACGTCCCGTTCTTGTGAATGTGAAGCCTTAAGGGAATTTCCTCAAATTTGTCAGAAACGTCCACTTTGCCTCAAAGATGAACTGATTAGATTCTGGTGGTCAAAAGTCAAAGGTCACAGTGACCTTCAGGGTTTTTCCCCGGCTCAAAATGAGGATCCTGATCATGTGCGACCACGTGCGCGTGTATCGTGCCTTCATCTGGCTCAAACAAACACATATTTTAGGAGTTGTAATAATTATATGATTTAAAGCTATTGATAAATTTTAGCCAGATTGTTACATGGCTAGTCAGTGGCATTTATTTTGTGAATCACTGGATATAAAATATTCATGTTTGTTCTTAAACCGTTTTGAAGTAGCAGATCACATGACTCTGGTTCAGCCATGTTTAAGACTGAGAATATGACCACAAATACTTACGTACTGAATATCTATCTCCACGACTGGACAGCTCACTCAGAGTAAAAGTCCATGTTACAGATATGCAGTCCAGAAGTGCATCCAAGGCACTCTGACTGTAAATCCTTTATTAATACATGGATAAACCAAAGCATTTTGTTTTCAGATTCTCTCTTGACTCTGCTCTCTAGTTAAAAAAGCGTTGGTTTATCATGTAATAATAAAGGGTTTTTAACTACAGTCAGGGTGCCTCAGATACATTTTTGGACTGCCTGCCTGTACCATGGACTTTTAAACTGAGTGAGCTGGACAGTCGCTTTTTATCTTTAAGTGACTCTTTGCCCCATCCTTGAGGAGCACCTGATTTTTTTACAACTAACTAAATGGAGCTTTAACCCAGTGCAGCACTCCCTATGTTTTTCCTTATCTTGTAAAACAATTTGGTTCAGCTTTACAAGTGAATTAAAAAAGTATTTTAAATAGTCCCCTCTCACACAAGACACTTTTATCAGATAGCCTATCCTTTGTTATATATTTATGTATATTTGTTATATATATATTTATATATATTTATTTATATTATATATATTATTTTACTTCCTAATTTAAATTATTTGATCAGTAGTATATGTGGCAGTCATGTTTTTGGTGAATTGAATAAATATTTTTTAAAGTTATAGCTCAGATGTGCAGATGTGCAGGACAAGTTTTAAAAAAAACTAGATTTTTGGTACGTCATTAACATTGAATAGCTGCTCTCTGGTACATTTTTAATTTGTTTTGGAATAGTTCATCTTTAGGTCAATTTTCACTTTAAATGATGAGATACAGTTGAGAGTCAGGCAGGAGATGTGGGGGAATGGAAAAGATCTTTGACCCCTAGGATACCATGAGACCACTTTCAGAACCATATTGACTTAATAAGATAGTTCGGACTATCTGATGTGGGGCTGTAAGAGGTGCTTATCCATAGTCAGTGTCCTACACACAGTCGATGGCTTTCAGCATGGTCCCTGTCTGCAGAAGCAGATGGGACTAGCAGCCCAGAAGCTCAGCAATGCATTACTGTGAATGGGGGTGTTTGGCAAAATGCGTCTTATCCACCTAAAAAAAGGCCTACCTAAAAAATGAAGTGGACGCTGTATTGAATATTTTCATTGCTTTACCTTGCCATCAGGCAGCCCTTTCCTTTGGCACTACATTTTCTCAACCGTGAAGCTTCCATATTCCTACACAAAAACGCCCGACTGTGCCATGGACTGTATCACGCCACAGCTGTCTTCTTCTTTCCTGCCTTTTACTGGTGCATTGCTGCATTTCCTGGCACGTCATTGCCACCAATTGTCGATTAGTGGAATATAAGTGACAAATTGTTGGCAAAAAAACATAATGCACATCACTTGTTATTTTTGACATATGTATCCAAATGTGTTTGTATTCTTGTCCAAAACATGGTGCTGGTGGTTATTATTATGGCACAATCTATCATTCAACACCACATTTACTTGGCCTCAGTTCTAACCTGACACCTTCACATAAAAGCAAACTATTTTTTATTGTGGCTAACAGATCAGAGTCAGGCAAGAGAAACTCACTCTACTATTAACTAGAGTTATTAATAATCTCTGCTGCCAATAGAGGAAACATTAAAGTATGATGAGGACTAAACTATGACCATATTTTCCACATTAATTTTTTTATCCTGCCATCAGTTCTGATTAGTTTTACGTCTTACTTCAGTGGTCATTTCTGCTGCCAGGAGCATTGCAGCTCAGTACAATGTTCTGGGGCTAAAGGACAGAAAAGCAACCCACACATGTCTTTTCCCTCGCAGTAAAAGTCAGCATGGAAACTGACAGTATGACACTATATGACAGTGTTAGATGAGCTGTTTAACTAGCTTTGGCTTCGTATAAAGGTAGAAAGACCTCATCTGAAAGCACAGCGAGCCATTGGTCTAATCCACTTGGGAAAGTTTCTAAAGCTGTCAGTATTTGAGATGTAAGATGATATAGTGACTGAAAAACGATCTTGGGGTTGCTATTCATTCGGTTCATTTATATGGAAGCTGTCATTAAGCCGAGTTCACAGCTTTTCATTTTCGCCCTCTCACATGTCATTGTCTTGTCATCAGCCATTTCTCTGAATACACAAACACACACATTCACAGAAGTAAACACACGTCAGCCTGGCCGATCCAAACAATACAAAAGCCAAATGAAAGCCATTCTTCCAGCTCCGCTGCTCAGAACAAACCAGTGTAATCACCGAGCCAGCTGAATGACTGCAAGGAACGGATGATTACCTTTCAGACTCATGCCAGTCTCTCTACATTACAGCAGGATTTAGAAGAGGAATAATAGATCTTTCCCACTGGGACTGTGTGATTGGAAGCGTGTGTGCATTTGGATCCATGTGTTTACTGAAGCATTTGTGTCCTTACGGCCCTGGATGGCCCTGCTGCTCCTCATGTCTGTCTGGTATACACTTAAAGGCTGAGTTCACCCAAATGACAACATACACAGTATATTATCGTGGTAACTAGCCAAACAGTGTCTGAGATTTTTGCCTCCTCCTTATCCTCGAGAATTCAACAGCAACATCTCTTTCTAGCCCTGACTCAGTACTTTCACATGCACAGCTACAGTTATAGCTTGACTAGCCCTTTTAACTGGACTCCTGTCCTTGTCCCAGTATACAAGCACTGGAGGGGAATCAATTTATTGACCGAATTATGTCTGACTCCACTATGATAGATGGAGATATGCCCACCTTCAGCTTGTTAGTATTGGACCTTTTTCCTGTTGACCTATTACATCACAGACCAAGCAATCGACGAACATGTAAGCTATGGTTAGCTAGTGGCAAACTGGTACCACGATGGTCTTTACAGCTCTGTACATTTTGTCTCTCCAAAAATGCATGGCTCTGGATGTAGATTTCACCATGTTGTTATCGGCTTCATCTTCTGTTACGCATTTAATGCTTCAGACTTCCGAGTCAAAGCCCAGGGTAGACACTGTGGAGCATGCACCAAGTGCCTCGGCCAATTTGGGTCCAATTGACTGTATACATGCATGAGTAATTCGACTCCCAGTCACATTATCTGCGCGTGTTCGTCGTTGAGAGGTTCGATGTAGTTGGATTTCACTCACACTAACATGTATACATGCAGTTTAAATGTCCAGTTTTAGTCGTACTAACACAATAAATAGATTTTCTCTGATGTCATGTAAACTTACTGATTGTAAAGTTCTCAATTGAGTTTTTTCTAACATACAAAAATTTCCTGTTAAATGGAAATCTGAGAGACTCATCAAAACCAGGGCAAATAATGTCCTCACGTCACCATATTTGAGCGAGAAAAGATGTTTTTTGAACATTAGTACACTTTTAAACTCAAACAATTGCAGCTAGACACGTATATACAGCATAATACACAACAGTGGTTCCCAACTGGTGCGTCTTGTTCCAAAAGTGGGTCGCGGGTTCCTCCTGTAACTGCAGAGCTAAAATCACTATTATTAAACCTGTATAAAACAGCACATGTTGCATCACTGTTGACGTTAGCTAACACACAAACACGGTCAGCTGTTCGCCGCAATATGGAGCTACTATATCCAGTGATTAGAGTGTTTATTGAAACAGGAAATTAAGACATTCCAAGACTAAGAGGCATCAGTGAGTTCGTATGTGTGTGTAGACATACAGCCAGCATACACTTGTGCACATGAGCATGTGTGATGTGAGCCAGACTCAGAGAAATAAGGACTTGGAGTTATTTTATGCATCTTGGCAGTGGGTGAATTCAACAGTAGTCCTGATCAGTACATGTTATTTCCTGGAACAAGGAATTCTCCCAACATGGCTATAAATCTACCCTGCGATGCATTCAAGCAGCCTACTGTGTGAAATAATCAACCCCTCCGTGACCTCTACCACCTGAGGCCTGACATTTTTGTGTTCCTCATATGAATGAACTCAGTGGCCTGAACCAACAGTAACTTTAGCCGATCATTAGTCAGCTGTCACCAGTCAGCTACATAACTTTGAGGACAAGGGGCTACGTAACGTTTCATGCGGAGCATTGATTGAGTACATTATGTACATGTGGTCTTTATTGTGCAGGACAAGTTTAAAAAAAAATGAAATGAAATAGATTTTTGGAACACCATTGACATTTTTAAGAGTAGGTGCTCTCTGGTGCATTTCTAAACAGTGTTTTGATAGTTTACATTTGGGCCAATTTTGGTTTTAAATGATGACATACAGTTGGAAGTAAGAGAGGAAATGTAGGAAAATGGAAAAGGAGACGTTATACATAAAGATCTTAGACCCCTAGGCCACCATTAGACCACTTTCAGACAGAAGCAGATTGAGTTAAAGAGATAGTTCGGATCCTCTGACGTGGGGTTGTATGAGATACTTATTCATAGTCTGTGTATTACAGTAGATGTCGGTCAACATGCCGCCAGTTTGGAGAAGCAGGCAGGGGTGCTGCCACGGGAGCTGAGCAATGTACTGCTGCGGATGGGGTCTGCAGCAAAGTATATTTTAGCCACCTGAGAAAATCGGGGAACTGAGGCTGTCATTTCACTCCGTTCAAAGCCAGACTCCATGGAGAAATTTAATTTAACATTATCGAACACAGGAGCTGCTGGTCTACCGCTGCCTCATTCAGTTGCTTTGGTTGTGTTACTGTGGGACTTTGGCGTTTAAAAGGTTTAGTGCTGATTCACCAAACTCACACAATAACACAAATAACTAACTGATGCAGGCAGCATAAAACCAGCAGCCTCTGTGTTCAGCAAGCTAAAATTATTGATTTGGTCAATATAGTCTGGTGGCTTCGACAAGAGCATAGATTGGGGAACTGGAGCAGATAACAGCTTTGCATCAGAAAGGGCCATCTGTGGCAAGGTGAAAATACTCTCAGTATATACACTTAAACTGCCATTGATTATTTTGAGGTGGGACTATTTTAAGTTGCTAAATAATAATTAATTATAATAATAAATACATTTTATTTATATAGCACCTTTCATACAAGAAATGCAGTACAGAGTGCTTCACAATAAGGGCAGTATAAGCACTGAGTGAACACATGACAATAGACATGATGGACATAAAACAGACAAGACAATTTAATATAAAAGGACATTTAAAAACAGTTTAAAACATGGATTAAGTGATTCTGCAATTTCCATTTAAAGGTGTTGGTGATTTGAGATCCCACCAATCGAGATTTCATATAGTATTTCTTCTTGTGTCACCTTGTGGCATTCTGACGTCACTAACAATCAGAGCCTGTAATTAATCAAATACAACTCATCTCAGTCTTCATCTTTCCATCTTTCATAAGATATAATGAATCATGACATCATAAAATCATAGAATTGTAAAACTATAAATCATACAAGTAAATTTTTTAAAAGAGTTGCAGCTGCAGGAAGTGTAAAAAGAAAGAGTTTCAGACCTGTATTAGGGAAGTCAGAGCTAGTTAAAGGCTAAAGTGAACACATACGTTTTTAGCTTCCTTTTAAAAATATTTATCGGGCTAACTTCCCTGATATCTATAGGTGGTGTGTTCCATATCTTTGGGGTGTAACTGACAAAAGTCGCACTCCGATCTTCTTCCAGCCGTTGCTGTGAACCTCCAATAAACCGGCTAAAATATGTTTTGCTGCAGTCCCTTGTCCACAGCAGTACATTGCTTAGTATTGTTGTCATACTTTATTGAACTTGAACGTGCCGACCAGCATCTGTATGTAATACACTGACTATGGATAAGCCCCTCATACAAGTACACTTCAAAAGATCCCAACTATCACTTAACACTGACGATTTGAACCTGTGATCAGAATTTTACAGAAAATTTACTGGATTGCTCAACTGCCTCAAAACAAAACCATTTTTATTTTGCAACGCACCGACTGATCAGAACTAGTTGAGGTAACTTCTTTGCAACCTTAATGGAATTACAGGAAATACGTTCTCAGTTCGGACAACAACAAAAAAAGCCAAGTCATATTTAAAGTCAGTGATTGTGCCACAGTACCTGTATTCATGCAAAATCAAATGGCTCATGTATACAAGACACTACTCAAGATGTGAAACATATGAACAGGTCTTTCACCAAAATGAAAATGGCCATGAAACAAGCCCACAACAATGCAGGAAGCCAGGAAACAAACCAAAACAGTCCATTGGAAACTTTCTTACTCGTCCAACTGAAAGCTGTCCAGCTACATCCAGTATATGAGGTCAAGTTACAGTAAATGACAGCGATGACTCATCTCATCTCACTGAAACAAATGCAACAACTTGACTTTGGACCCAATGCAATTTGGATTTGGAACATTTCACTTTTAGGTGACCCACTTTTGTATTTTCATCATAAACACAGCACATAACACTGAACATATTTACCATGTATGCATGCTGCTCACATTACCAGCTGCCACCAGCCAACATTTTACTTTATAATGCTCTATATTGCTTTAACATATTAAAAACTTGCTGACTTCGCCTGAGTGGCTCGCTGTGATTACAACGAGCTGGTCTCGTGTTTTTAATAGTAAATGAGAAAAGGGAGAAAGGTGAAGTGTTTTCCATTGTGAAGGCCAAAGTGGAGCCAGTGGTTACTGCAACTCCATGATGCTTTATGATATACTGTTGAGTTTAACTACTGGAATGCCTTTGAAGTAACTGGTAATGAGCAGGGTTGTGTGTGTGTGTGCGCGTGTGTGTGTGTGTGTGTGTGTGTGTTTGTACATGCCACAAAAAGGTACACAGGTTCGACATGTACACTCATTCTCTTCTGCTGTTTCTGGCACTGGTGAGTATTTTTACTTGGATGGCTCCTACATGCCGTCACCTAATCACCAAACTTACAACAGAGCTAAGTGGTTTGTGTGAAACCACCAGAAACAAGACAATAATTGCCTTAAAGGTCTAGTGTGTAAGATGTAGGGAGATTTAGTGGCATCTAGCGGTGATGATTGCCGAATGCAGCCTGCTCAAACTTCTCCTGGTTAGAATTCCTTCAGTGTTTGCTGTTTAGGAGGTTTTTACCGGTAGCCAAATTATCCGCAGAGGTCTCTTCCTCCTTAAAACAAATGAACCAGGTGGTTAAAACTGAATAAAGCAGTTTAACATCACAAATCAGTGTTTTTTTCTACCCTGTCCAGCACATTGCAGACTGTCCTCTTGCCCAGCATTTGCAAAATGTGTGCTCACGGATTTTCTCTGATAGCTTGATAACTGAATTATCCACAGAGGGCTGATCCTCTCCAAAACAAATGGACCTGGTGATTTAAACTGGTAAAACCACAATATAAAGCAGTTTCTCTCCACGGGATATTTAAAAATAGTGGGTTTGTGCATTAAGGCCTTCTCAGGCAAGCTCAGGGGTTTAGTGTTGTCGTAAGCCCACGGGAGCAACGCTCCACAATGCTTTTTTTCTTCAAGTGAGATTTTTGGACATATGCCTTCCCGATCAAAATTATATAAATATATACAAACACTTGAAGATCCAATCATTACTAAAAGTGTATGTCATATAAAAACTAAAGTAATGGTCAAAGTTGTCATAGGGAATATTGGTGTGTAGATGGATTCAGGTCACTTATACGCTGAGTAACATTATAAGTTGACGATCCACCTTAAAAGTCGCCAGCAGTCGGCCCAGTGAATTAAGTTATTTTTTTCTCAGACTCCACCTTGTCACAGCCAATAAAACTCTCCACGGTATGAACAGTGGTTACACGAGCCTCAAAACCAGCCACAACTCAGCCCTGAGCAGAGTGACCGTCCTCTACTGACCAATCAACAGACTGCAGTGTTCACAGCTCCACCTTTTAGTACCAGATCTGTGTGCTAGGTACCCCAACAGAGGGGGGACCAAAAATGGGGACGGTACGGAACAGTTCCATTGGTGCCATCCACAACTTTTCACAGTGGAATCAGAAAAAAAGGTAACGAACTGAACCGAACCGTACTGTTCAGTGGAAACGTAGGTTGCTTAAGGTAACAAAAACGCAACCCACCTCTTATTTTCAGGTGATTATACACAAAAGAAAACACACTCATTGTATTTTATTTCAGTTTTTCCAATTTATCCACCTAAGTCCTACACTGGACATTGGAATTTAAGCACTCACAAATGTGCATACACTTAAACATGTGCATATGCACTCCCTCATGCCTCTACATGTGGATTTGCGCACACATTCACTCATGTCTGGAAGACAGATCCCCTGTTTGCCAAAAGGAAAGAAAAATGGAAAACCCCAAGAAAGACCCTCCATCATTTTACCATCAATCAGTGAAGACACGCTGGACAGAAATTCTCACCTCCAGGAATTATGTTGCAAATTCAGGAGATTCCCTGGCTTAAGAGGAACTTTATCACGCTGTGCCAGAGCTTAAGTGAGTGTCATTACCACAGATGGAGGTTTGAACTGCGCGGAAATGATTTCAGAGAGCGCTTCTCAAGGGTGCTGTTAGATATTCTGGTAATATCATCAGGAAAGGTTGTGGTCATGAAGGGTAAAGTGTAATACCTTGTTAATCACATGTAACCATTTCATCATATTTATAGCAGAGGAGTTGCTACGTGACGGCCCCTCGCAGTCAAACTTTGATTTAACATTTTGTTTTTGTTTTCACAGAGCTAGACATGTTACAAGACACACTTTTTCTTTTGGTAATGACTTATGGAAGTCTGAAACTTGACATTTAACATGAGAGGAGGGTGTATGAGGTGGTCGGAGGGGTGGGGGAATTTACTTGTTTACAACCACATTTTTTCCTAACTTTGATAGTTAACAAGGGTGAGTAAGTGCACTGTCAAGTGTGGTTTAAACCCATAATTTTCTTTCACGACACATCTCACACTGTTCTCACAAAAGCCAAAAAACACCAAATTACACACACATTAATACACAAGTGCAACCATACTACATAACAACAGAGTAAACATAGTGACAAATACGGATAAGACATTTTCATATTTGGGCTTGAGGGCGTAATTAGGCTGGTTTGGAGGGACAGCTGTTTCTGGGAATGACCTTGGTTGGACACTTGACTCCTGTCACAGTTTTGAAATCCTGTCAGTCACTTCCATGAAGCTCAAAATGGAGCACAGGAGACACTGATAGAGAGACATTATTTGGATTTAGAAGAAAATGTGTCACGGGTGATCTGACCACATGTGGACAGATCTAAACAGAAGCGTGAATTCAGCAGAAACACTAGAACACACTGGGATCTGACTGAATCCAAAACTCAGCAGATTTGATTGTGACCCGGTGCGTGCCTGTGTGTCATCTGTGTCCAGGTCCTGTTTGACGTCAGCCTGCCTCAGACGAGGTGAACTCAAGTGCTTGCCCCGAGGCCGACAACAAATCCAGGGATCACTTTCCAGGTGTCTGCATCAAAGCAAAGAGACGGTGATTTATGCACCCGACAAGTTTATTTCTACACCCCAAAAAATAACAGAAATATTTGTCGGGTGATGCAGACGGTTTGTCTAAACAGGCCGACAGGAAGTCAAGGTGCAGATGACACACACAGACTGATAATTTGGAAAGAATGTGAAGGTTTTACTCAGGTGATTGGCATCCCACTGAATCATCAGTGAAATTTAGAAAGTGTACAAATACTAAACACTCATCAGTCTTAGTCACAGCTGTAAATGTAACTACTGTTAGATTTATGGATGCAATACTGTTGTTTCTAAAACTAAACTGTCAATTCACTCAGAGAACAAAAGAAGGAAAAAAATCTCACTTACCTGTAACGATATTTAAGATAATTTCGGCTTTATTTGCCCAATAAACAAACAAAAAAATGGCCTGATCCTCTTAGAGAAAGTGCAGTGTTTATCTGTATTGATTTATTTAGAAGTAATCGATTCATCAGTCTATAAATTATGAAAACATGCTATTAAATTCCCATAAAAACTTCTCCGACCCTACAGTAATGTCTTTATAATGCTATAACAGTTTAGTTTGGCCATCTGTCAACAAACTGAAAGGTATTTGATTTACAATGATGTGAAACAGATGACCTTTGATGGTTTGTCTTGTTTGGCGTCAGGCACCTCTGTGAATCATCTTTACAGCATTCCCACACATTCACACACTCTAATCAGATCGTACTAATCTCTCCTCTGCTTTACTCATGGTCGTGGATACAAAGAATGGCTCTGTTTGGTGGTCAACATCAAGTCCTGGCACCAGAAGTGAACCAGCCCAAACGTGTCTGTGGTCTGGTCTGGGATCACAGTCTCTCGAGTCACACAATCAGTTACTGGAAATTAATCTGTGGTCACTTTGATTGACACAGTTTCTTCATGTTAGAACAAAATGAGCAAATACATTTGTATGCAAGCAAAACACCCATTTACAAAAACACAGTGATAGATGCAATTATACACACACACACCCTCACACACGCGCACACACTCAAATCAGCACTTGATCCAACTCAGTGCAGGAGGTTGATGTGGGTGAGTGTTTCCAATCAGACCAGTCCAGACTTCACTTTGTGGGAGTTCCCCTCGATCTGATCTCACACACACACACACGAGTGAGACAAAATGCTTTTGTTGACTTAAACTCAGCAATTCATTAATGTGGACTGGAAGTTGATAAGTTCAAGTTTGTTTGTGTCCCACCATTTCATGCAAATAAGATTTAAAGTGCTTTACAACTAAGAGCTATAGAAACAGGAATGAATAAAAGTAAAGGAAACTGAGACCAGAACAGAATTAATTTTGTAAGTCTCAGATCAGCACAGCGGCTCCAAAGTGCTTTAGATGCACAAATGCTTAACTTTATTTCACTGTGGGGACACGAAGCGGGCAGGTGCCTTGTGACCTTAAAGACCTGCAGGTTTCCTCACATTTAGTGCATTCACTCACATCGCAATTGACCCTTCACTAAGTCCTGCCCCAGACGCAGGCTGGCAAATCATATCATAGCATCGGGCCGGCTCAGACCAGGGTCCGACAACAACACAGCTGTGCTCAATTGACTCAATGCAGTCGTTTCAGATTTCCTTCATTTTCAGGCTGGTTTTGTGGATTTGGAGCTAAATTAATGTCGCTGATATTCAACCAGATGAACATTGTTTGCCTTCCCCCAGAGATCCCTGCCTGTCCAGCGACAGAGGTCCAGGTGCTGGCAGCGGCACGGGGGTGAAGCCAAACACTGCTCATCTGCACACACTGCGATGCCACACAGCTGGTTCAATATCAGCAAAGTTTCCCTTTATATTCATTGTCTTGTGTGGCGATCAGCAGTGATGTGGTGGTTCACTTTTACACTGTGATCTGTAGCCTATAGTTCGGCTTTAGCTTCTAACTATCTTTGTCTTTTTAACCTGTTGTTGCTGCTGAGTCAGTTTGACATCCTGGATATATCCTTCAAACACAGACTGTAGACCCCTCTGTCTGCTTCTCTCTGGAGTCACTGCTTCATTTCTCCAAATACGTATATGATAATATTTTTTCAGGGAGTGCAGTTAGTTACAGTGTGGGCTCCATGCTTATTGCGACAGCTTGTTGGACCATCACAAAGGGGCGGGGCTTAGCAGAATGTCAATTGATGTCTTATGGGTGCCTCTGGCTAGCACTGTATATATACTCAATTGCATGTACTTTATGTCACTGCCAGCACATTTCCAAAACCTACATTCCTCATATCTTGCATGCAGCCATTGGTTTTCATTCATTTCACTACGGCAGGGCTCTCAGACATAAATTACTCACAGGCCATAGGCGAGGTTGTTCATTCCTGGCAGGGTGCACTTAAACACTTGGTGGTGATTTTTGACAAATGTTAAAGTAAACATAAATTTAAACCATACTCCACACTGAATCGTATTTATCCACATGTCTAGCAGAGTAATGCCAGTGAAATTGTCCAAAATTTGGTAATTTATACGTAATAAAGGGCCTTTTATGCTCTGATGTAACGGCCTTGCTAGAAAAATAATTTATTGATGTAAAAAAAGAATCCAAATGAGAAAAAACATCGGAAAAAAATTTGAATTTGTGAGGCAGATGTAATAATAAATTCTAAACTTGTAGGGGGTCTTATGAAATAGTCTTGCGGGCTGGATCTGGCCTGCCCTGTGGTGTAAAAATCAACATGCAGAGGCCTGAAACTGGCTGGTAACTGGTTGGTTGCAAAACATGCCACATTATTTATTTCACAACCAGAATTTTTAGATATTGTTTATGGTTTGGGCTAGAGTCTCTGGCAGCGTAGCTCATGAAAACAGGGTTGTTCAATTGCTGACTCAGGTCTCAGATGTAAGATTTTCCCACCAGCTCATGAATGCATCGTAGTGGCAGACCTCCAGATCAATCCGCTGATGGTCAGCTGTAATGTAAAGTAAATGTGCAAAAAAAAATCTATATTCTTTCTGTCTCTATCTATTTCTTTCTTTGTTTCTCCCCGTCTGTCTGTTCTTCTGTGTCTGCATTGCCCTCTAGTCGTGAACCAGGAGGGACAGCCTCTCATCGAGGGGAAGCTGAAGGAGAAGCAGGTCCGCTGGAAGTTCATCAAGCGCTGGAAAACCCGCTACTTCACCTTGGCAGGAAACCAGCTACTCTTCCGGAGAGGCAAATCAGTACGTAGCCAGTGAAAGTGAACCCTCATCACACATGCACACCGTCTCTGGCCTCTCACACAGAAAATCTTCATTAATGTTTCCCTGTTCCGTGTCATTTGAATCATGATGAAACTCTGCATGAAACAGTGGAAATCTCATCTCGTGATAAGCTCAACTGTCCCTCAGGAGCATCTGGTGAATCCGAGTGTAACAAACTTTGGCCGCGGTTTGGACTCTTGGGGGATTCCCAAGGCCAAATCATGATGCTGCAACAACATGAGTCACTCTCACCCACTATAACTCGAAGCAGATATCATTACGCACAAGTAGCAAACAGAGCAGGAGGTGCTGCCTCGTGCAGTACGTGTGTACGAGTGAGAGAGAGACCAGTTTTATCCGAGCAAAGGTGAGGAGATTTTCCTCCAGGTTGCAACAACAAAGTTTTTACTCCAACTTCCCCGAGTTTGCTTGAGACTTACTGTAAGGGTCAAACAAAGGCTGAGGTCACAGATCGGAGTTATTGTGCAAAGGGAAAGTTTGTTTAATCAAAACATAGAGTGAAAGCAGCACAATGAAAAATCTGCTGAGGTCAGAGGTCTGAAAAAGTTTGCTAAAAAATAAGGTTAAGTTTGATTTTATCCAGCTGACGGAAGAAAAATATTGTCAGTCAGCTCGGTTCGTGAGAAAATCAGATTTATTGGGAAGTTTAACTACACCTGTGTGTATCCGTGCTTATATCTGGGTTTATGGCAGAGTGGAACAATTAATTATAATTGAAATAATTTCCACAGCCAACAGGAGATTGGGTGTCCTCGGGATCTTAGGACATGTTTATACAATCAACTCCAAAAACTAGCGCGAGGCACGACATCTCAGTGGAGTATCTGGAAACAGTGGGGTATTCTCTGGTGGTTGAAATGCAGAAGTAGAGTTGAGCTCCTTTTTTTTAAAGACTCCTAACAATAGTCTTTGTGCTCTTATCCAGATGGTAATGGATTCCTCTCTTTTCGCAGAAGCCACAGATTGGAAAGGTTTTGCGTCTTTGTTCTCAGAACTCGGTCCATCTTTGCCAGCGCATTCTGGAGGTGGTTGGTATGTTGTGAAAGAGCTTTTCCCAAATGGAGAGTGAGATTAAGATCCAAAAAATGGTGTTGTTTCCTCCACAGTGATTAGCTGAGCAGCTTTGACACAGTGAGAGGTTTGAAAAATTCCCCCAAACCACACAAAGCTAAGTGTTGTATCTCACTCTGGTATTCAAATTGATGCATTTCCAAGTGAGTCAAATTATCTGAGAAGAATACCAATTCTCTCCATATTACAGGTTACTGCCCTGTGTCTTCCACTTCATCCTCAATTTCCTCCCTAAAGGAAGACTTCACCCACAAAATGATCATTGTACAGCTATTACTCATCCTGTGTCACGTTGATTTGGGGAAGAAATCTTGGTTTTTCCTGCGTGCCTTCATAGTGAACGAGGAATACAAAAATGGAGAAAATTCTTGATGAATTGGGGTAAAAGGGGGGCTGAGTTTAACAACAGCAAAACTTACATCAAAACCTCTTGTTTATAACTCCCACACAACTCGTGCGGTATAACCAAGTCTAATTTATCCAGACGTATTCTCAGTATGTCCCAAGCACATGCATTTTAGCTACAAAACCTCACTACTTAAAACACTTAGGTGTAAACGGTCTCATGCATGGACGAGAGCACGCCAAGGCAAGCACATGCATTTGAACCCTGCTCAGTGGAATGCACGAGAGGAGTTGAGATGCACATACTTGCCCATGCTCGTTACTCATATGCAGAAGATCTTTAAATATAATGTTTTGGCAACAGTGCATGTTGTGCACGAGTTGCGTAAGAGGTTGTAAACAGATGTTTTTATATAGCTTTGCTGTTAGTAAACGCAGTCCCCTTTTACTCCAGTTCCCCAAGAATTTTTTTGGGAGTTTTTGGATTCTTCGTTCACCGTGGAGGCATGTGAGAAAGTATACGTTTTCGCCATGAATTCAGCGTAACCTGGGGTGGGTAGGTTATATAAAAATGGTCATTTTGTGAGTTCCAAAATCCAGCATATCATGTATTTACGAGGTGGTTTAATTGGTCTGAGAATAAGAGCAGGAGAGACACAGGAAGCAAAAATGCACCTCAGGAAAAGGATGATGAACATGATGATGTGATTTTGAGAGCACACAAAATGGTTCTGTTAAACAGCCGAGTGTCGTTTTACTGTTACGAGTGGCGATGCTGATAACCAATAAATAAAGAAATAAACTCCCTAATACAGAGTGCAAATATGAATAATAATGAATGAATGAATGAATGAATAATAATCTCAAGCCTTTGGCTTCATACCAGCACCACTGCCCCCCAAAATACAAGCTGTCAGATGCAATGAAAGAATTAATTAGTCACATATTTAAGGTACAAAATCATAGTAAAAAAAAAAAAAAGTTGAGATGAGGTGTGTTTGATTGATGTTCTAAGTCATTATTTTAGTATTATGAGACAACAGCTTGATGGACTTTCTCTTTAGGGTGTCGTTTTTCATAGGCCACATGGCTAATATCAATCACATGTCCACTTGAATCACTTCATGAATCCACTGACATGAATCGTCTGTGGGAAACATCAGACCCACAGCACAGCCAGCTGGGGGGTAAAACTGTGAACATGTCTCTCTCAAACACACACACACACACACACACACACACACACACACACACACACACACAAACTACAGAAAGGATGTGGGCAGTTGCCATGAGTGTTGCATCAAGCTCTGGTTATGTGGTTATAACCACATAACTAACGATGGAGTCAAAAAACATGGCTGTGGTGCAATACACACACAACTACACAAAATGAGACACTCAAAGAAACAGAGATGTGCTGTGGGGAGCTGGAGGATTTAATTTCCTGTCCTGGAAAAGCAGCAGAACAAAGTGTAATTGTTCATCCTGTGAATGGTTTGTTCTGAGGTAGCACACACACATGTGAAACACTGTGACACACAGTATTGTGACGCTGAAAACAGGAGGCTACCTCTGACATTGTGGCATCGAGACATATTGATACGCTTAAAATGCACAAAGACCCTTTTAACATAGCTGAAGAGTGGTTTATTTAATCAAAAAAATCACATCAAGCTACAAAAATCATACAACTGCTTTTCTGTACTTGAATACAGTTTTGAGGTGCTTGTACTTTACTTGAATCTTTCCTTTTAGTGCTGCTTTATACTCACAGTATTACAACTGTAGTTTCTAGTAATTTAGCAGATTAAAAAACAAAACATAAAATAATCTTATAAAATATCATATCATAGTATATAAAAAAGCTAAAATGTCCTCCATGTCAACCAACATCAGCATTAAAATGATGCTTACATGTTTATGTATCAGTAATGATAATCAAAATACATAATATCCAACACTGACATATTTGGATTATTTTTGAGAATTTTTACAAGATGGTTTTGACTTCTCTCGTTGTCTATCCTCCCCACAGAAAGACGAGCTGGATGACATCCCTATTGAGCTGAGCAAGGTGCAAAGTGTCAAGGTGAGGAGTTATATTGTGATCATCTCTCAAAAACCTGCTGCCAAAACCTTTCAGTCGTCACCACTGATCACATGTTTTTGCATTATTGGTGATTTACCTCCTTTTAATCTTTAAAGGAGGTTAATTTTCAATTTAATATCATCTGTTCCTGTTACAGTGTCCTTTGTGGATGGTCTACATTTTCCCCAATCAGAGTTTACACAATTTAGGAAGGCAGATCACATCCCCAAATACTACAACGATTACTAGAAAGAAGCAGGCTACATAAAGCCAAGTCACATCCACTCAAAAACAACAGCAGCATCTCTTCCCAGACAGCAGAAGTCTCTTTCCCATCTTTCTTATTTTCTCTCCGTAGGTGGTAGCCAAGAAGCGGCGTGATCGCGGCCTGCCACGAGCCTTTGAGATCTTCACTGACAGCAAGACATACGTGCTGAAAGCTCAGGATGAGAAACATGCTGAGGAGTGGCTGCAGTGCATCAACGTGGCCGTGGCTCAGGCCAGAGAGAGGGAGAACAGAGAGGCGACCACCTACCTGTGAGAGCAATGGCAACACAGTCAGCTGACGAGGACACATATTGTACACGTGCAGACTATTGCATACACAAACAAACACTGTGTGATGTTACTACACACTATGCTGAGTACTATTTTGTTTAGCTGTACACAACAACATCCACTGCTAGTAGCATAACTTTGTATCTGTCATTGAGAGCATACAACGCCTGTCAGAAACAAAAACTCATGCAGTATTTTTTTAAAGACTTTAAATAAACCAGCAATAACAGGCTGTATGGTGTGTATCCAACCAGTATGAAGGATGGTTGCACCATGGACTCGCGATCCATCTACAGCTGTGGACCATCATAAATGTGTGTTACAGTACATAAGTGTTAAAGACTGAAGTTTCACCTGGCTGGATCACACAGCACGGAACTTTCAACTTCCTCCGCTCGAGCCCAGACATGACTGCGAGCTTCAACAACCAAACAAAACCAGCATCTGTGGAAACTTGGGATTTCTGGGTTTAATGGTGCATGATGATTGAGATGAATTTGAGGCCAGAGTAGCATTTAGCAATAAAGACTTCATAGAAGCTCCGACCTCATAAGGACTTGAAGCAATAATGAGACTGAACAGATTCTCTTGAAAGGAAGGAAGGATGATGAAGAGGAGCCTAATGGACAGCAGATGGGAAGGGCATTCAATCCTGAAACTGTGTGTGTGTGTGTGTGGTTGTGTGTGTCTGTGTCTGTGTGTGAGAGAGTGTATGATGAAGTCTTAAAGGAAGAGTTCAACATTTTGGGAGATATACTTATTTACTTTTTGCCAAGAGTAAGATGGGAAGACTGATATCACTCTAACGTCTGTGCTCTAAATATGAAGCTACAGCCTGACGTTGGTTATCTTAGCTTAGCTTAGCATAAAGACTGGAAATAAGGGGAAACAGCCAGTCTGGCTCTGTCCAAAGGTAACAAAAGCCTCATACCAGCACCTCTGAGGGTGCTTTCTCATCTGCCCTGTTTGATTCAGTACAGTTGAACTCAAGTTTGTTTGCCCCGTAAGTGTAGTTTGTTTGGGCAGGTGTGAAAACAGCAACGACCGGCCCAAGACCTTCTTGAAGATGTGATCTCGGTTCGGTTACAAGCAAACTCTGGTGCTGTTCGTTTGTGGTGTTCCTGTTAGCCTACTTCCGCCGACCTCTCTCAGACCACACCCCTCTTCGAACTCAGCCTTCATTGTCATCTCTACTGCACGCCTGTAAAGGCATGGTTGCGTGGTTGTGACGTTATCGCTGTGACAATATTTTTGACAGACAGACGTATAAACACCTGAAAAAGTACTCACAAAGGTTTCTGTGGTAGTTCCCTCTACAATAGGTGTCTCCAGGACTAAACTTCTTCATGGTGACTCACAAGGTGAAAACAATACCTGCCAATGCTGTCGCAGCTGGTAACAGTGTTATCATAGCTAGAAACAACTCTGTTGCTGCTGGTAAACATGACAAGTTGGGGTTTTTCAGGTGTTGTGTACGGGACTGTCTTGGTCAGGTGCGGTGACTTCCTGGGGTGTCTGCTGGCTGCCAGGCAACCCCATGGTGACTGCAAGATTTCGGGATGTCACTGCTCCTGACCAAGAAACAGTCCCGCACAAAGACATTTTCATATTGGGTATAATTTTCCGTATCAAGTACCGTCCGGACTCAGGTCCCTGATGTAAAAGCCTCCCAAAACTTCATGACCTTTGGACAGAGCCAAGCTTGCTGTTTTCAACTGTTCCAGCCTTTATGCTCAAATGTGCTAACCAGCTCGCTAGCTTCATATTTCTTTAATAGACATTTAACGGACATAAATACAATGTTTTCATCATCATCAGCAAGAAAGCGAAAAAGCATGCTTCCTAAAATGTGCGACTGTTTCTTTAATATGGATATTTTTTCATGTAAAATATGGATATACATAATTTATCCAACATTTTAAACTAATTTGTGTCATGTATTTTTTTGTGTTTTTGATTTATTCTCTATTTTTCATCACTAACAGATCTGTTTTCCTCCAGTCAGTCAGCAACAGCTCAAGTTGAGCTATTTAAAAATCAGAAATTTTCCATCCAACATACAAGAACACCTTGTTTAAAGAAAAAACATTCAGACCCTATTTTCTGTTTCTGCTCTTGTACTAAAGTAACTTCTGAAGCAAGTCCCCTAAGAGTTAGTGCAGTGGTCAGATTTCTGTTCTGTTGCAATCTAAGTACTGTATGGACCAGGCTATTTTTGGCTTTCCGAACAAGAAACGTCTGCAACAATTCCCTCCGTGTTTTACGAGGAGCAGTGTCAGCTCAACTGTTGCTCAATAGTAAAGTTTGGGCAACAGAGTTCTAAGAAAACAGTGAAGTAAATTAGAGGTTTCCTTGTGGATTTCGAGACCGTGCCAGTCCAGTCATACTGATTTAATTTCGATCGACGATTCAGTGAAGGTTTTTGTTGAGACAGCGAGAGACTGAAGGTGATGTGCAGCAATCTCAACCTTCTTTCCAGAGGTCAGAGTTTAAAAGCTTGTGAGTTTTGTGATCTTGTGTTTAAGCTGCAGATACTGGATACAGTAGAAGTGAGCATCGGACTGTTAACATTTTAACCTCCAGTTTTTCCTCTGATTTCAGTGGACTCAAAGAAGAGCCTCAGTTTCTACCTTTTTACAACTTTCCACTGGTAAAACCAGTCTGTAGTAGTACGTATGAACATGGAGCAGTCTTACTCCCTTATGTTCCTCACTAGCCAGGATGCAAATGACAAACATGTTGACCCAGTTAAGCTCTGACTGCCTGCACCAGACAAACATTCACGGTCGGCCGTGGCAAATCAATTATTTCGTATGATGTCTGATTTTGATCTTTATCTGGATCCACATGTGAGGTGTGTGTCTGCCCACAGGTGGAAGCGTCGCTCTCCTCTGTGGCATCAAATGCTTTTGGCTTTGGTTAATTACATAAAACGCACTGTTTGGAACATTTTAAGGTGGCCTTAATCTTAACTCGTGTGACAGACAAGGGCATTTTCTTTGGTCTTACCTTGTCGTAAAGCTAAAACCCTGTCAGCTGTGTACTGGCAGTCATAACACTGCCTTTCCCAGCGGGTCAGGTTACCACTGTTTGTACTTTTTGCTGTCGCTGTGCCTCCCCCCCTGCATGGCAGAGCTGACCTGCATCTGCTTACACATAATATTATTTACATCATGCCTCTCCTTCACATTTTGATTCTGTCCTTCCCCCTCTTTTCTTTTTTTTTGTGACCCACATACACAGCTGGCTATGCACCCCAAAGTCAGGGGGATTTCTCACAATAACTGCAATAGATGTTTTTCTAAATTGTAACATCAAACTTTTTTTAGGCTTGCTAGTGGCGTGGCTCTGGGGATGGTTATGTCAGTCTTCCTGTTGGTGTGTCAATCCCGTTGGTCCAGGCTGAAATAGCTCATTTCTGATTTCCCCCTGATTTCTCCTCTAGTGCCACCATCAGGTTGACATTTGTGGTTTTGAGTGAAATGTCTCAACAACTATTCCCATCAGATTCTGCACAAGCATTCATGTCCCTCTGAGGATAAATTCAAATATCGCTTCATGCTCCTTTAAGTTTTAATTCAGTGTCATCATCAGGTTAAAATTTCAACTTGTCCTATAGTTTCGTTTATGTTTTCGTGTTAACTGAGACTTGGAATATACTACAAGAGTTATGTGAGAGTTTGTTTTGCTGTCATTAAATGTGGACCCCAATGACTTTAATTCATCAAGATTTTTTTCCCCATTTTTGGATTCACAAAATTCAACATAAGACAGGATGAGTAATCGATACACAAGTGGTCATTTGGGGGGTGAACTATTCCTGTAGGCGGCATAGTGGAACAGTGGTTAGCATTGTTGCTTCACAGCAAGAGGGTTCGAATCCGAGGGTGGGGGAGCCCTTCTGTGTGTAACCTGCATGTTCTCCCCTTGTCACTTTGAGTTTTCTCCACGTGCTCCAGCTTCCTCCCACAGTCCGAAGACATGCAGGTTAATTGGTGACTCTGAATTGTCCGTGAGTGTGAATGGTTGTGTGTCTCTATGTGTCAGCCCTGTGATAGTCTGGTGACCTGTCCAGGGTGTACCCCGCCTCTCACCCAATGTCAGCTGGGATAGGCTCCAGTCCCCTCACGACCCCTAACAGGATAAGCAGTTACGGAAAATAAGCTATTCTTTTAAGTACAGCTTCACAGTACCATCAGCATGGATGCAGACTGGTATAGTGAATACATCAGACATCTAACATTAAGCCAACCATGGTTGCCCTTTTTTTATTTGTCCAAAAGCAGACAAACTTATGTCAGGGTTAGTGACTCAGGACAAGTAGCTGATGTCAGACATTATCATTTCACAGACACCTGGATTTTCAAACTTCTTGACAATTCCTTGATTGTCACCTTTTCTGGGCTGAAACAAACAAAAGTATTTGTGCTAACCTATACTACACTTTCACACACATATTACTTGACTGCAGCTGCTGGTGAGCAAACGTTAAGTCCACTGCCACCCGCCAGTGAGGTTCAGAAAGTCCTGTAATCTCCACTCTAAATGTACCATGAAGCTGACTTTAGCCGTTTCAGTTGCACAGTGTTGATTCCTTGGTGTTTGAAGTGAATGTCTGATCATATGAATGTCAAAGTTACAATGTACAGTAACGATGTGAACGCTCCCTGCCTTCACGCTGCCATGTGGGTCTAGTTTCCAAGCCTCGGGGGGGCAGCATTACAGCCAAAATGAGCAATTGTTTTAGGGTACTTTCCTTACAATGAAATACATTTGTAGGCAGCTGTGTAAATAGACTGAGGGATAGATAACTGTAGCATCTATCCATCTATCTATCTATCTATCTATCTATCTATCTATCTATCTATCTATCTATCTATCTATCTATCTATCTATCTATCTATCTAATGTTCGTCACACTGGAGAGTAGTGAGTTATTATTTTCACTACATTAAAGCACAATGAGATTTTACTTTTACAGTTTAGAAAGTAGATATCAAGATGGAAACGGCTGTAGATCTCAACAAACACACACTGTATATGTGAAGATGATGAGTGTTAAAGTTTTTGAATGTATAAAAAAACTTCTGAGCATAATTATCAGCCTTGTGTAAAGAATCGTAGGAAAAGGCTTTAACTTTTTACTTAAGAGTGTTGTTAAATTACATTTGATTTTATGTTTGATTTTTGATATAAGGTCAATATTTATTTTTTACCAGCGCTGTAATAACACTTCAATGATGTCTTGAACGACTACTGAACAAAGAATGTGACTTCTGTCTTCCCTTTGCTTTTTCCATTGTGTTTATATAGCTATGAAATAATACTACAAACAACGGAATGATGTTTTTTATTTACAGTTAAACTGCTATCGTTATGGATTGTATATTTGCTTGTTGCACCTTTTGCATGTCTGACACTGTCTTCTTTTCTTTTTTTCCTGACAGAATTATACAATAAATCTTAACCAGTGAAATCTCTCAAGTCTGGGTTTGATCACTTGAAGTAAAAAAAGAACTACAAATAAGATAATCAAAGAAATTGAATAATGGTTTCCTGGATCTTCACAAGAAGAAAGGGGGAAATTGATTTGAACAGAGACGGGATTGTTTCTATGCGAGACCAGCTTAAGCTAATTTGTCCAGTTGAATTCACTTACTGGGCTGACTCACTGAGCGTTGCCCACAATGATAGTGATCCTGAGGCCAAAAGCTTCTATCTGTTGCCTCAGTGCTCTCCTGGGAGGATGCAAACACACAAACACTGGCAGCAGTATACTAAAATTACTAAAATAATTCCATATGCCCTCAGATTAAACCAAAGCATTCCTTCCTCCGTGTGTGTAGTTTGGTGCTATTCGTGCAATCCAAAAAGCTTTCTCCAACTCCAGACCCTTCAGATTGGATCTCTCTCCCACAGTCGGTCTGTCATGATGGTTGTGATCCAGAAACCAGTTTCACACATCAGCTGAACTGAGGCTGGCAGAGCACATTACTTGACATTCCCAAACTGCCATTATGTTCTCATTTCAAGCATTCAAAAGCACTCCAAGAGACAGATTTGTTGCGCAGGAATGGAAAAAAGGCGGACCAGCTCAACCATGAGCTTTAGAGGATGACTCAGTGTGAAGTATTATGGAACTTCTGGCAAGAAGTAGTGTGAGTGTATGATATTTGATTACGGGCATCAAGTCTGTCATTTCTTCACTGCTAACAGCAGGAAATACCAAATTTCTTAGAGCTATTAAAGTTTTAGTTGGAACATTAAAACATTTTCATGAAAAAAAGTCTTTGATGAAAAAATGACGACATACTATACTGTGACGTTTTTGAGGAAAAATAAACGACATACTATACTATGACATTTTTGGTCAAAAAATGGACGACATGCTATACTATGACTTTTTTTATGAAAAAAAATGACGACATACGATACTATGACTTCTTTGATGAAAAATGGATGACATACTATACCATGACATTTTTGATGAAAAAATGTTGACATACTATACTATGACTTCTTTGATGAAAAATAAACAACAGACTATACTATGACGTTTTAGGTCAAAAAATGACGACTTACTATGATTATGACTTTTTTTTAAAGAAAAATAAACGACATACTATACTGTGATATTTTTGATGAAAAAATGACGACATACGATACTGTGACTTATTTTATGAAAAAAATCACGACATACTATACTATGACATTTTTGATGAAAAATAAACAACATGCTATACTATGACTTTTTTTGAAGAAAAATAAACGACATATTATACTATGACATTTTTGGTGAAAAATAAACAACATACTATACTATGATGTTTTTGGTCAAAAAATGTCAACTTACTATACTATGACTTCTTTGATGAAAAATGGATGACATATTATACCATGACATTTTTGATGAGAAAATGTCGACATAATATACTATGACTTATTTTATGAAAAAAATCACGACATACTATACTATGACTTTTTTGAAGAAAAATAAACAACAGACTATACTATGACGTTTTTGATAAAAAAAAATGACGACATACTATATTATGACTTATTTTATGAAAAAAATGACGACATACTATACTATGACATTTTTGATGAAAAATAAACAACATACTACATGGTATGACTTTTTTGAGGAAAAATAAACAGACTATACTATGACGTTTTAGGTCAAAAAATGACGACATACTATATATTATGACTTTTTTTGAAGAAAAATAAATGACATACTATACTATGACGTTTTTGATGGAAAAAAAATGACGACATACTGTACTAAGAATTTTTTGATGAAAAATAAACAACATATTATACTATGACGTTTTTGGTGAAAAAATAAACGATATACTATACTATGACGTTTTAGGTCAAAAAAGTGACGACACTATATTATGAAATTTTTTTAATGAAAAATAAATGACATACTATACTATGACGTTTTTGATGAAAAAATGACGACATAATATACTATGATTTTTTTGAGGAAAAATAAACGACATACTATACTATGACTTTTTTGATGAAAAAAAATCACGACATATTATACCATGACATTTTTGATGAGAAAATGTCGACATAATATACTATGACTTATTTTATGAAAAAAATGACGACATACTATACTATGACGTTTTTGATGAAAAAATCACGACATACTATACTATGGCGTTTTTGATGAAAAAATGACGACATAATATACTATGATTTTTTTGAGGAAAAATAAACGACATACTATACTATGACTTTTTTGATGAAAAAAAATCACGACATATTATACGATGACATTTTTGATGAGAAAATGTCGACATAATATACTATGACTTATTTTATGAAAAAAATCACGACATACTATACTATGACATTTCTGATGAAAAATAAACGACACACTATACTATGGCGTTTTTGGTCAAAAAATGTCGACTTACTATACTATGACTTTTTTAAAAAAAAACGACAAACACTACTATGATGTTTTTGATGAAAAAATGACGACATAATATACTATGATGTTTTTTTGAGGAAAAATAAACGACACACTATACTATGACTTTTTTGATGAAAAAATGACGACATATGATATTATGACTTTTTTTAATGAAAAAATGACGTCATACTATACTATGACATTTTTGATGAAAAATAAACAACATACTACATGGTATGACTTTTTTGAAGAAAAATAAACAACATACTATACTATGACGTTTTTGATGAAAAAATGACGACATACTATATTATGACTTATTTTATGAAAAAAATGACGACATACTATACTATGACATTTTTGAGGAAAAATAAACAACAGACTATACTATGACGTTTTAGGTCAAAAAATGACGACATACTATATTATGACTTTTTTTGAAGAAAAATAAATGACATACTATACTATGACGTTTTTGATGAAAAAATGACGACATACTGTACTAAGAATTTTTTAATGAAAAATAAACAACATATTATACTATGATGTTTTTGGTCAAAAAATGTCGACTTACTATACTATGACTTTTTTTGAAGGAAAATAAATGACATACTATACTATGACATTTCTGATGAAAAAATGACGACATACTATATTATGACTTATTTTATGAAAAAAATGACGACATACTATACTATGACATTTTTGATGAAAAATAAACAACATACTACATGGTATGACTTTTTTGAGGAAAAATAAACAACAGACTATACTATGACGTTTTAGGTCAAAAAATGACGACATACTATATTATGACTTTTTTTGAAGAAAAATAAATGACATACTATACTATGACATTTCTGATGAAAAATAAACAACATACTATACTATGACATTTCTGATGAAAAAAAAACGACAAACACTACTATGACGTTTTTGATGAAAAAATGACGACATAATATACTATGATGTTTTTTTGAGGAAAAATAAAGGACATACTATACTATGACTTTTTTGATGAAAAAATGACGACATGATATTATGACTTTTTTTAATGAAAAAATGACGACATACTATACTATGACATTTTTGATGAAAAATAAACAACATACTACATGGTATGACTTTTTTGAGGAAAAATAAACAACAGACTATACTATGACGTTTTAGGTCAAAAAATGACGACATACTATACTATGACTTTTTTTGAAGAAAAATAAATGACATACTATACTATGACATTTCTGATGAAAAATAAACGACATACTATACTATGACTTTTTTGATGAAAAATTAACGACATACTATACTATGACATTTTTAATGAAAAAATGACGACATACTATAGTATGACGTTTTTGATGAAAAAATGACGACATACTATACTATGACTTTTTTTTGAAGAAAAATAAATGACATACTATACTATGACCTTTTTGAGGAAAAATAAACGACAAACAATACTATGACGTTTTTGATGAAAAAATGACGACTTACTATACTATGACTTTTTTTGAGGAAAAATAAACGACATACTATACTATGACTTTTTTTAAGAAAAATAAATGACATACTATACTATGACGTTTTTGAATTAAAAATTGACAACATACTATACTATGAGTTTTTTTGTTAAAAAATGATGACATTCTATACTATGACTTTTTTTCTAAAAAAAATCACGACATACTATACTATGACATTTTTGATGAAAAATAAACAACATACTACATGGTATGACTTTTTTGAGGAAAAATAAATGTCATACTATACTATGACTTTTTTGAGGAAAAGTCACGACATACTATACTACGACTTATTTTATGAAAAAAATCACGACATACTATAGGATGACATTTTTGATGAAAATAAACAACATACTACATGGTATGACTTTTTTGCGGAAAAAAATTGACAAACTATACTATGACGTTTTTGAATTAAAAATTGACAACATACTGTACTATGAGTTTTTTTGTTAAAAAATGATGACATACTATACTATGACTTTTTTCATGAAAAAAAATCACGACATACTATATATGACGTTTTTGATGAAAAAATGTCGACATACTGTACTATGACTTATTTTATGAAAAAAATCACGACATACTATACTATGACATTCTTGAGGAAAAATAAACAACATACTACATGGTAAGACTTTTTTGAGGAAAAATAAACGTCATACTATACTGTGACATTTTTGATGAAAAATAAACAACATACTACATGGTATGACTTTTTTGAAGAAAAATAAACAACACACTACATGGTATGACTTTTTTGAGGAAAAATAAACGTCATACTATACTATGACTTTTTTGATGAAAAAATGACGACATACTATACGATGACATTTTTGATGAAAAATAAACAACACACTACATGGTATGACTTTTTTGAGGAAAAATAAACGTCATACTATACTATGACTTTTTTGATGAAAAAATGACGACATACTATGACTTTGACTTTTTTGAGGAAAAATAAACGACATACTACACTATGACGTTTTCAGTCAAAAAATGTCGACATACTATACTATAACTTTTTTTGAAGAAAAACAAACAACATACTATGCTATGACGTTTTTGATGAAAAAATGACGACATACTATACTATGACTTTTTTTTGAAGAAAAATAAATGACATACTATACTATGATGTTTTTGAAGAAAAATAAACAACATACTATACTATGACTTATTTTATGAAAAAAATCACGACATACTATACGATGACATTTTTGATGAAAAATAAACAACACACTACATGGTATGACTTTTTTGAGGAAAAATAAACGACATATTATACTATGACGTTTTTGGTCAAAAAATGTCGACTTGCTATACTATGACTTTAAAAAAAATAAAATAAACGACATACTATACTGTGACTTTTTTGATGAAAAAATGATGACATGCTATACTATGACATTCTTGAGGAAAAATAAACAACATACTACATGGTAAGACTTTTTTGAGGAAAAATAAACGTCATACTGTACTGTGACATTTTTGATGAAAAATAAACAACATACTACATGGTATGACTTTTTTGCGGAAAAAAATTGACAAACTATACTATGACGTTTTTGAATTAAAAATTGACAACATACTGTACTATGAGTTTTTTTGTTAAAAAATGATGACATACTATACCATGACTTTTTTTATGAAAAAAAATCACGACATACTATATATGACGTTTTTGATGAAAAAATGTCGACATACTGTACTATGACTTATTTTATGAAAAAAATCACGACATACTATACGATGGCATTTTTGATGAAAAATAAACAACACACTACATGGTATGACTTTTTTGAGGAAAAATAAACGACATATTATACTATGACGTTTTTGGTCAAAAAATGTCGACTTGCTATACTATGACTTTAAAAAAAATAAAATAAACGACATACTATACTATGACGTTTTTGATCAAAAACTGTTGACATACTATGCTTTGACTTTTTTGAGGAAAAATAAACGACATACTATACTATGACGTTTTTCATGAAAAAATGATGACATACTATACTATGACTTTTTTTATGAAAAAAAATCACGACATACTATATATGACGTTTTTGATGAAAAAATGTCGACATACTGTACTATGACTTATTTTATGAAAAAAATCACGACATACTATACTATGACATTCTTGAGGAAAAATAAACAACATACTACATGGTAAGACTTTTTTGAGGAAAAATAAACGTCATACTGTACTGTGACATTTTTGATGAAAAATAAACAACATACTACATGGTATGACTTTTTTGAGGAAAAATAAACAACAGACTACACTATGACTTATTTTATGAAAAAAATCACGACATACTATACGATGACATTTTTGATGAAAAATAAACAACACACTACATGGTATGACTTTTTTGAGGAAAAATAAACGACATATTATACTATGACGTTTTTGGTCAAAAAATGTCGACTTGCTATACTATGACTTTAAAAAAAATAAAATAAACGACATACTATACTGTGACTTTTTTGATGAAAAAATGATGACATGCTATACTATGACATTCTTGAGGAAAAATAAACAACATACTACATGGTAAGACTTTTTTGAGGAAAAATAAACGTCATACTGTACTGTGACATTTTTGATGAAAAATAAACAACATACTACATGGTATGACTTTTTTGCGGAAAAAAATTGACAAACTATACTATGACGTTTTTGAATTAAAAATTGACAACATACTGTACTATGAGTTTTTTTGTTAAAAAATGATGACATACTATACTATGACTTTTTTTATGAAAAAAAATCACGACATACTATATATGACGTTTTTGATGAAAAAATGTCGACATACTGTACTATGACTTATTTTATGAAAAAAATCACGACATACTATACGATGGCATTTTTGATGAAAAATAAACAACACACTACATGGTATGACTTTTTTGAGGAAAAATAAACGACATATTATACTATGACGTTTTTGGTCAAAAAATGTCGACTTGCTATACTATGACTTTAAAAAAAATAAAATAAACGACATACTATACTATGACGTTTTTCATGAAAAAATGATGACATACTATACTATGACTTTTTTGAGGAAAAATAAACAACAGACTACACAATGACTTTTTTGGTCCAAAAATGTCGACTTACTATACTATGACTTTTTTTGAGGAAAAATAAACGACATACTATACTATGACGTTTTTGATCAAAAAATGAGGACATACTATACTATAACTTTTTTGATGAAAAATTAAAGACACACTATACTATGACTTTTTTTTTGATGAAAAATAAACTACATACTATATACTATGACTTTTTTGATCAAAAAATGATGACATACTATACTATGACTTTTTTGAGGAAAAATAAACGACATACTACACTATGACGTTTTCAGTCAAAAAATGTCGACATACTATACTATAATTTTTTTTGAAGAAAAACAAACAACATACTATACTATGACATTTTTGATGAAAAAAAGACGACATACTATACTATGACATTTTTGATTGAAAATAAACAACATACTACATGGTATGAGTTTTTTGAGGAAAAAAAACTGACATACTATACTATGACGTTTTTGATGAAAAATAAACAACATACGATACTATGACTTTTTTGATGAAGAAATTACGACATGCTATACTATGACTTTTTTGAAGAAAAATGACGACATACTATATACTATGACGTATTTGATGAAAAAATGACATAATATACTATGACTTTTTTTGAGGAAAAATAAACAACATACTTTTCTGTGACGTTTTTGATGAAAAATTCATGACATACCATACTATGACTTTTTTGAGGAAAAATAAACAACGCACTATACTATGACGTTTTTGATCAAAAAATGACGACATACTATACTATGACGTTTTTCATGAAAAAATGATGACATACTATACTATGACTTTTTTGAGGAAAAATAAACAACAGACTACACAATGACATTTTTGGTCCAAAAATGTCGACTTACAATACTATGACGTTTTTGATCAAAAAATGAGGACATACTATACTATGACGTTTTTGATCAAAAAATGAGGACATACTATACTATAACTTTTTTGATGAAAAATTAAAGACACACTATACTATGACTTTTTTGATGAAAAATGATGACATACTATACTATGACTTTTTTTTGATGAAAAATAAACGACATACTATGCTATGACGTTTTTGATGAAAAAATGACGACATACTATACTATGACTTTTTTTGATGAAAAATAAACGACATACTATACTATGACGTTTTTGATCAAAAACTGTTGACATACTATGCTTTGACTTTTTTGAGGAAAAATAAACGATGTACTATACTATGACTTTTTTTTTGATGAAAAATAAACGACATACTATACTATGACGTTTTTGGTGAAAAAAATGACGACATACTATACTATGACTTTTTTTTGATGAAAAATAAACTACATACTATGCTATGACGTTTTTGATGAAAAAATGAAGACATACTATACTATGACGTTTTTGATCAAAAACTGTTGACATACTATGCTTTGACTTTTTTGAGGAAAAATAAACGACGTACTATACTATGACTTTTTTGATCAAAAAATGAGGACATACTATACTATAACTTTTTTGATGAAAAATTAAAGACACACTATACTATGACTTTTATGATGAAAAATAAACTACAAACTATGCTATGACGTTTTTGATGAAAAAATGAGGACATACTATACTATGACTTTTTTGATCAAAAAATGAGGACATACTATACTATAACTTTTTTGATGAAAAATTAAAGACACACTATACTATGACTTTTTTGATGAAAAATAAACTACAAACTATGCTATGACGTTTTTGATGAAAAAATGAGGACATACTATACTATGACTTTTTTGATCAAAAAATGAGGACATACTATACTATAACTTTTTTGATGAAAAATTAAAGACACTATACTATGACTTTTTTTGATGAAAAATAAACGACATACTATACTATGACGTTTTTGATCAAAAACTGTTGACATACTATGCTTTGACTTTTTTGAGGAAAAATAAACGACATACTATACTATGACTTTCGTTATGAAAAAAATGACGACATACTAAGCTGGTCTCAGAGTTTCCAGAGATGGAGCAATGATGTTGGGAACAACAGGGAGGCAGACAGTGAGTAGCCAATGTACCATTACCATGGAGTTGTCTCAGGAGTCAGCTCCAAATATGGCAAGTCTTGATAAGGCCAACAGCACCCTCTGGCTGTCATAACATACTCTTAAAAACTGTACCTTGTGCAAAACTGACTTGGACACTGAGGGTGGATCTCAGTCAGATCAAGTACATCCTGACTGTAACTACACTTTTACCTCTACTTACAACAGGCATTTTGAGATGGCAGTTGAAATAGCATGCTCTTTGGTAATAATCCCAATCAATGGTTTTTACTCCTATTACAACACTTTGTTATATTGCTCATTAGGGTTTAGTTGTGACAGGCACCAGTTCAATAAAGACCAGACAGTTCAGTGGCATAACTCATTTATTATTGAATAAAAATTGGACATGAACACATGCAGACTAAAAACCAGTGTAGCAAATTGACAACCCTAAAGTTTTTGAGCTCAAGTCTGCATCCCCTGCTGTAAAAAAAACAAAAGAAAGAAAAATCATGTCTATAACGAGTCAGCTCTTTTGAAACCGTACAAAACACAGCTTTAGCAACATACATCTGTCCAAAATGAAAGAAAAAGAAACAAAAACCACTCGCCCACCAGTCCCTTAATGTGCAAACATTGATCTTTCCTGAAGTATCGCTTTTATTTTACATTTATTCATTCCATCCTTCCACTGAGCAGTCCGCTTTTAAAAATCAAAGCGTTCACATTTTGTCAGCAGATATCGATCCGTCTTTACACTGTAAATAAGTTTCATTTTCCTAAAGTCCATAACTTTACATGTAAAACCAAGAACATAAGGGTAGGCTGGAGGGATGACAGTGGTGTGAGGGGTGGAGGTATCATGGGAAACTTAAGAAAAACCTATAGGTGGAGAGGACGACGACGACGACGACGACAGGTCTGGGACTGAAGTCACACTGCATTGGTGCCTTTCCTTGACCACTGATCATGACTGACCTGGGTGACAAAAGGCTAGTAAACCTACAAATAGTCCACTAAATGCTGGTAGATTCTGCTGCAGCCTGGGTTCCTCAGACGCACACATTCAATCTGTACTAACACAACATACAACACCTCTGCCAAATATCAGCTACAGGTGTGCTGTTGTGTAAATGAGAGCCAAAGCAATGAATATTCTATCACCAAGACATCTGTGCATGCAAATGCAATGTGTAGGACTCAGGCAATGTCATTGTTTCCATAAATGCCTCCAATGTCAAGGTTGTATTACAGTCTTTCATAGGGACAACTTCATAATAAAACTGTTTTGCTATTTGGCTTTGACCAAATAAATAAAAGGTTGAAGAGAATCAACATTCCTGTAAATTATATAGTTTAAATGGTGATTTTCTTGATGCATATGAGAAACCCAGAAACCCAACTTTGTGGGCATGAGGCTAGTAATATGCCCAAAATACAATCAAAGAAGGCAGGTTCTCTGAATCATGGCAGGGGTGCAGCTTTGGCTTTAACAGCTGCAGTTTGCTCAATATGTGGAGATTTTTGCAAGTTCTTGGTTGCAGCCCCCCCAAGACATGTCAGCAACGTCTTTTGAAATACTTGCAAGATGTGTCTGTTAACACAACTTCATTCAATAAACACACCAGGAGTTACACTGATATTTACTGACTTGACTGTATTCAACAGCTTCAGAGAACACGCCCAATCGGATTTTATTTTAAGTATACTGAAAATACTTGGGTGACTATCAGTCCTAGATCTTGCCTGTTGGTGTGCGTGCTGTCTCAGCGGCGGTGACGGCTATGTCCTGAGTGCCCGCTACTGCTGTGGTGTTTGCTCTTGTGGCTACGCTCCCTCTCTCTGTCCCTGTCATAGGACCGAGACCTCTCCCTCTCTCTCCTGTCTCCTCGGTGACTGCCTCCTCGCTCGTGTTTGTGTTTCTTTGTAGAAAGGTCAAAGGAACCGCGGTCTCTGTCTCTCTCACGCTCCCTCTCTCTGTCCCGGTCCCTGTCTACTTTGACTGGAGTGCGGGACCGTGACCGAGAGCGTGAGCGCTTCCTCTTGTGGCCAGATCCGCTTCCGCTGTTGCTGTGGCGTCCGCTGGGCTTGGAGTCGCTGTTGCCATGGTGGCTGGTCTTGGACTTGAGGTGGGGGAGGAGAGGTGAGGGCTGGTGTCGCCGAGGTGATGGACTGCGACTGTGTGAGCGAGAACGTGAGCGAGAACTGTAGGTCCCTGAGCGACTGCGTCTGCTGTTGTAACTGTGGAAACGAGAAATGAGCAAGATGAGAAATACATTCAACTAGTTTAACAAAAGTAAAAAGACATTAATGCATCACTATTATATTCAAAGTTAAGAGTCAGACTATCATGTCAACACATGATAGTCTGACTCTAGTATACTACAATGTCTTTACATATCATAAGTGATCTTACTGTCTGCGAGGGGAGCGAGATCTGGACCTGGAACGTGTTCTTGAACGAGATCGACTTCCGCTCCTGCTGTTCCTCCCAATCTTCACCTCTTTTCTCAAGCTGGAAAAAAAATGGCTTATGAAATTAAAAAAGACACGCATTTAAGTGGCAGTCAAGAAAAGATTTTAAAAGATTAAAACCTTACTGAAGGCAAAAATATACATGTGAGGACGACCAACACTGAAATAATCTCTCAGTACAACACATTTCCTTCTTACCCATTGTGTGGACTCTTGTTGACTTGGGTCCGGCTGTCTGGCTCCTTCTTGACTGGTTTGATGGTCTGGGGATTCGGGGATTTCTCCTCCACCTTCACCACATTTGGAGAGCAGGGCTTGGAGGCAGGAGAGAAGCCACCCAGCGTGGACAGTGCGGGGGTACCGTCAGGGTTTAGGCCTTTGGCCTTCAGCTTGGCCTCTGCCAAAAAGGTCTTCCTACGCTCCACCTCCCTTTCCAGGTGATCATAGTTAGGCTGGGGAAGAAATCACACAGTGAGTTTACACACAATGCAGAGTACTGGTTACTGTGAACTGGTAGGTTTATCAGACTGCTGTCAATAGGTTCATAGTGACAGCTGGTTTCCCTGAAGGTGTACAGCAAATGAGTCTATGCCAGTGTTGTTTACAGCTTAGTAGACTGATGGGACACATTCACACTGGGTTTAGAAATATAATGTCTGAAATTACTGCAAATCAAGTCATGATCCAAGGTGATACTAATATAGTACTCTCTCAAAGAAAAAAGCCTACCTTCTTCCTGGTGTAGAGTCTAAGGGTGGTGATGCAGACCTCTTTTACGTCTTCCTCACTGGCTCCAAATAGCAGGTACCAATTAGGTCTGGATGGCAGGGGTATCTGGGAAAAACATTCACGTCAGTTTAAAACATTTGGAGGGTCTACACTGTAAAGCTCCAGAGGATTTGATGTAACCACACTTGGTGTGAAAACAAAACCAGAAAAATAACAATTAATGGCAAGGTGGAAACATCTTTTATCAAAACAGTTCCTCTTACCTGCAGGGCTCGGGCAGCAAGGAATATGCAGGCACAGGCGATAGTCTCGGCTTGGAATCTCACAAACACATTTGTCCTCAGCGTATCATTCATGTAGTTCCTATAGAGGCAAAAAGAACACATAGAAACAAAAACATAGCATCTTCTCTAAACAAAGCCACCTCTCACCCATTCCCCCATGTTTTAAGACCTGTCATAGCTTTAACTGTAAGTTGTTACTGCAGGTCAGTAATATGAAACATTTCCCGTCTAAAATGCCAACTACTCATCAGGGCTTTAAAATTCTATTTTCTCATAAAGATTAAGATTATTAATCACTGATAATACCCTATGAAAATCTTACTAATAGGAAATCTTCACCACCAAAAAAAAACTTGTGGGTGAACAAACACCAACACTAACTGATATGCTGGAGAATCGGCTGCTGTGGATTTGACCATTAGACATCAAATTAATCATGAGCCCTGATAGCTTAACAACAAGAAGCAGTTACACATTCTTAAGTTACACAGTACTGAAGAGCGATATGCATTTTTATCTGTTGAATTTAACTTTGTCCATTTCTCTCTGGGGCATCCATGGGAGTGCTGTATGTCACAGGTAAAGCATGAAGACACAAATGGGGGGGGAAAAAACTACTGAAGACCTGCCAAGACCATTTTTCCACACTATGACCGTATAGTGTAACTAGATTAAGACTAATGATGATTGAGACAATGACACATGCCTTGTAGGAGGGGAGGGGGGACATGCAGGCATGAGGATGCAACACATTCATCAAGAATGCCGTTGCCACTTTCAGATTGTTTTATCTGAGGGACTAGGGAGGCACAGCATGTATGGTGGCATGCACAACAGCTAGATTTTGTAGTCAGTGTCATGTTGATGTGATCAAATGATGCAACATTGGTCTAATAGCAGCTCAAAAGTTTGAAAGTTCTGTGTCTGAGCCATAAGGATTGCAACCTTTCACACTGATTGGAAGGTTAAAATACGTCAATGCTTTCCAGCCATGATTTGAAACGACCCCTTAAGACCACTGATTGTACCCGTCTGCAACCCGATTCCACTTTGACCATCTAAAAAGACATTAGGTGGCAATCTATGCCTCACTACTTAGGCTGAGTGAAACCTCTGTGCACCAAAACAGATTATGTGTCAGTAGGTCGTCTGGGACAATGGACAAATTGGATTAGCCATGGGGAAAGCATTAGGAAAGACAAACTGGCCAGGATATGAATCAGGCAAGTACAGGGTGGTGTGAGCATCTATGTCCGAAAGAAACATAGAAGTCCTGAAGACACAAAAACATGTGATAACATAACATGATGGCAAGACCCCGATAAACTAAGACTGATCCCATTAAGATTAATGTCAAAAAGGAACTACAACCAGGGAAAACACTACAACTTATCACAAAGCAGTGAATTTTTTTTTTTTTTGAAGTGGTGACACTTCTCCAAATGCATACATTGTGTGTGTCAATTTCCACCCATTCAAATTGCATGTACTGGTCCCCTGGGTGTTTGCCACAAGTACTTGTTGACAACCTGCCACACAGGGATTATTTCCAGTTTAACCTGCCTTCATCAAATGACCTGTCCTGCACTTTGGCGGGTCAGTGTAAAATTGCTACGCCAATGCTACTACGGACAACACATGGCCGTTGGATTCTGACTGCTGCGTGGGTGAGACAGGTCCATGGAGGCAAAACCGGATCAGCCTGTAAGACAGACACATGTCTGGACACCACGTCAGTTGGGGACAGGACAAAGTGTACTACTGAAAATATATATATAAAAAAAAATAGGCAGGTATACTGGTAAAAAAAAAGTTATTCTGTTGTGGCTAAGTTTACTTCAATGCTAGATGCAAGTAAACTAGAAAAAAAGAATATAAATGTATATGTTGCTACTTAGTAAATGGGCATTACAGTTGAAACCTTTGTAGCAAGACCAACAAATACAAATCCTTTTGGACACCCAAGAGAAAACAAGACGATGTTGGCTGTTGGGAAAGGCCCGCCCGCCCCCTTCAGTGAATCTCGGCATTGGGATTGGCTGTCAGGAGAGGGGCAGCCAGCCAATGAGGGGAGCTTCCTGAGGTCATGTGGTTGGAGGAGGCAGAGTTCAGAGGTTCTTTATGTGACTTACCAGCATGGACTACCCTTTAATCAAAGAGTAGAGAGAAAGGACAAAGTTAAACCAAGTTCTCTGGGCACCGCATATCAAACAGACTTTACAGCAAAGCCATGTAAGGGCAGACAAGAGAGTGAGACACGAAACAGGTTTGCAATAAAACAAATTGCTCCATCAGAAAAAAAAAGAGGTGGAAGGGTTAAAATGGAGTGAGGGAACGTCGCGGTCAGACCTGGGCAAAATGTTCGTTGAATGCTTTTCAAATTTGTGCTTAAAAACATGAGGGGCACTTCTATACCACTTATCTGACAGGTGTTGCTTCCACATATGAGGGTGTCCCAAGATCCTAGCAGATAAATCAAGTGCTCTTCAAGTGATTCAACCATTTGAAACTCTTTCAACTTCATTTTTAGCCCAGGTCTGGTGGCACTTCTTGCAGACATGACAGGTTGCTGCTGTGGGGGGTGGTCAGTAGGGAACTAGGAAGGAACTTACCAGGCGGTCTGGACCAGTGTCTGGTTCTTCTCACATTCCAGGACTTGAAGATACATGACGATAACCTGGAATCATAAAATGACTCAATGTTAAAAACACGGAAACACCACCAGGTGTGACACTGTTCAACCTCAAGCCTGTTCTGAGAAGTGAGAATAGTCAGCTTAAGCTGCTTCCTGTGTGGTTGCATCTGCATGAAGGATCAAACTAGTAGCTTCAATAGCTTAACTTCACTGTGCTACAGAATTTAAATAGTTATGAAAGTGGCTTAAACTCACCTTGTGAGGATGCTTGACATGCACACAGAAGCCCAGCTCCTTCAGGACCCGCCGTTCTGCTTTGATGACTTGGTTTTTGGTATTTATGTAGTTCTGATCAAGTATCAATGAACTTGGAGTCCTGGTTTATAAAGGAATCAAAATAAAATAATGTTTCCCCCTTTCGAAATAAATAATAAATGAAAGTGCCCTTTTGGTTTCTTGTACTCTTTTAACTCTTTTTTTCCGTTTCAACCAACTCAAAGCAACAGGTGTAACTGTTAGCATGCCTGACAGTTTGCTGGGGTTTGTGGACTCCTGTGGTTCCAGTGAAAGCATATGGGATTTGTAGACAGCTCTTGACCTCATTCACCCTGTGTCATAGCTTTAACAGAAATATCAACTCATACCGTCGGCCACATCACTACATCACCACACAGAAACATTTCCCTCTACAAGCATGAACTGTGAACTAAAAAGACAAAACAACTACAATGAGTCACAAGTAATTCACACCTATTCTAATGTACTGCATACATCAGTGTAATTAATACTGTTAACTAAGCCAAACCAAAAAATTACTCGATTTATACTAAAAATATAAGAGGATGTCCAGATTCAAACAAGAAAAGTTCAGTGAAAATGCATTTTTTTCTGTCCTATGACTACATTTTGCTGTCACTGCAAACCAAATGATGTACCGACCTACATGAAATATTCTGCTGCAAACAGTATATTATTTTAGATACTATTGATGCAGACAAACAGACCTACAAATGGCAATTTTCTAGCAATCATTACAATGTCTCACCTATTTAAAATCAAAAGCATGGATTACATGCATTCCGATCTGAAAATGTTTACACACCGTGTTAGCCTCCCTATTGTAACCTGACAGCCTCCTTCTTTATGTACCATTTATTATTTACGATCTACGTCACAACAGATTTAACAGAACTTGATAAATCAGACTGACTTCCTTCTACCACTTCCAGCACTTATGAGTAGTGATTCAGCATTTAAACAGAACCAACAACTCACTTCTGTATTTTGAGGTCTTAAATCAGAAACATCTAAGTGTGAATATTGTCATGCCATAAACCACATGCATGGTAAAAAAAAAAAGACTATCAGTATGATATCTGGGGCTTAATATGTCCAAATTCAATCAACAAACTTGTGACAGGTGCATCACATTTACTGATACATTTACTTGAATGCCGATTCAAATTAACTACAGACGATGCCAAACTATCAAAAGCTACAGCGCATGCACTGACCCTTAACAAAAACTTAACTTGCTTGGACTACAGCTATCCAATTATTATCCTAACTTCAACAATCAAGGTGATATATTTATTAAAGCCATGGGTAACAGTTGGTGAATGGGGTTTTACTCTTGTAGCACAAACAAAATGCATGGTGAGGAGCAGTCAGTAAAGGAGACAACATTACCCAATGGTCCACAGATATACGGACAGATACCCAAAGCTTAAGATTGAACCACAGGAGTCCTCAAGGCGCCCCGGGGGCCAAGGACCTTCGGCCAACCTGTCATCCCCGATCCCAGTGCCCCACGGTGGCTCAGACCACGGGCGTCTCCCACAGGAGGGGGTGGGGTGGCCCTGGGGGTGGAGAGACCCCCTTGCATCATGGTTGTCATGCCGACTGCTTCATCTTACGTACCATTCCACATCACCCAGGCTTTGGTAAATGTAGCTGGTCGCTGTTAGTTGGTTGCAAGGGAAAAAAGAAGCCAAGTTAATACCAAGGTTTATAGTATTAACATGAACAGATTTCTATGAAGACAAGGGCACAAGCAAAGAAAGCGCTGGTGCCTTGTCCTCATGCTTATAATGCATACCATTTTTTTTTTTACAGTGAGTTTGTTGAGATTTAAATTTCAGTGTAATGTCAAACTCAGATGTTATATGTAGACAATTACACTGCTGAAACTACCAGTGAAGCGGAAACTGAAAAGTTTTAAAATGGTTTAGAGTACATGGATAAACAGAAGAGCACTTTCACAGCAAAAACAGATTGACATCATACAACATTATATTGAATAAAACAAATAACAATGCAATGCAACATGTTCCATACAACAAAAAATGATCATTTACTGTTTGTCAAAAGAGAAAACTGGATTCAATTGCGATACTTACTTTTTGCCTCTGATCTGTCTCAGATGGTGAAACACGTTGATGACGTCTCGTATTCGTCTCGGGGCTTCCTCAATCTTGGAGGCCAAGTTGATGCAAGCCATGGCAACAATCTGGAGAGAAAATAATTGAAGCATACAGTGGGAAGGAAGAGTTCAATAACCTAGAAACATACAGCCAGAGATAAAAGTATGTGACCAGTAAATTTGACTCAACATTAATTGAAGAGACCTAAATGTCGACCATCAATAGGTTTTGTTATATTTAGCCTGTTGATACTGTTTCGGCAACAATTTTAATATCTGTGAGAAAACTGGTTATTGTGTGAGATGCTATATCTGTCAGCAGCACTGCTTTAATACAACATCATACATGATTTTCGTAACATGTCAGTTAATCACATTGTCCATATGACGCAAGTGTGATTTGCCACTTCTAGAGACCAGCACTTTAATTTTGCTTTCTCACTCCATGTTATACAACCAATTAAGACAGACTTATTAGGTTACTGAGCTTAATTCCAATTAGACTGTAAGCCCTGACCAGCTAACCAACCACCATTTTGATTTTCAAAAAAAGTTTTAAAAGTGTCTTTGATAAGTCATCACTTGAATACTTTAAGAAATGTGCAACTATAGGACATTAATACACCAAACAAATTCAGTATTGGCAATGTACTTTTTGGTTTTTGATTTGTTTCTTGTTGATATCCAGTGTGTTCCCTCTTTGTCTTAACAGTAGTTCAAGCACTCGACCTATCGACAATATGGCTGCCACGAACGTAACCATAACGTTATGCTATGCTAACATTGCCAGCGGCCTGACAATGAGGTTTTTCCCAGCAGCTGACTTACCTCAAAACTGTGCTTCACAAAGGACTTGGAGTAGAAAAAACGATGGAAGAGCACCTGCCCCGTTGCCATTGCCACCTGTCCAGAAAAAAACAGAGCATGACGTTAGGACTTTGTCTTGTATAAGCCGGCCTAACCTTGCACAATGGACCGCCGCCATTTTGACTAACACCACGCCAACGTTGAAGAGCTAACATTAGCAAACAGCTAACAACCAGGCCGTGTCGCGAGGACCAGAACAAACGCGACTCATCTTTTGATTGTTGTGAATAAAACACACACCGACATTTGAATATAAGGGAAGTGAGTTTATTAGAGAGGACTAACCTGTGGTAACCGGAGAAGAATGCCCGCCGACTGAATCAGTTCACATCCAAGGATGCGAAGGTCGGTCTCTGTGTTCAGGTCGAGGCCGTCGAGCATCGACGGCGTCGGGGAAAGTCTTTCCTCCGGTATGAGCGAGTTGTCGATCGTAAGGTACACTTCCGAATACACTTTGTCACCAATGAGGATGCCATCGTTGTTTGTGGACGCGTTGGAGGACACAGAGAGAGGACCTGCGGCCATCTTCACCCGAAAAAAGGCGATTATCAGCAAACTGCAACAGCTGAGCCAGCCTCGACGGCACGACGGCGGAGCAGGGTGAATGACAAAGTATGTGACGTACCATCCTGTCGTCACGCAAACGTTTGTGCGCATCCGCGGTGGTAAAATAGTCCCTCAATTAAAGATACAATTAAAAAGCCCCTCAATAACAAAAAATAAATATTTTTTCCCTAAATGTTCACAAGCCGCAGTAGAATGTAATATGTATTAAAAACTCTCATTGTTAATTAATCGGTCACCTATTTACCCGTTCTTATTTTTTTTATATGACCTGTATAGAGATTTTAATCGTACACTCAAAGTTCTCACGTATCAGACAAATAAATAATTTATACACAGACCTGAGAAACAATAATGTCTCCTTTGTTTTCTTTATTTCATAAAAATGGTAAATTATCTCATGCCTCCTTCATACCTCCACTTGGGCTCAGTTTTCCCAATGTTACCAGTATTTTAGATGACAAATAACAACAAATTAACCCTTAAACAAACAAAAACAGTTGCTGCTCAAAGTTGTCAATATTATAATAAAACTTTACCGACCCCTGATTCTGCAAACATTAAGAAAACACCAGAAAATGTATGTTAGGCATGTGACTGACGTGTCTCAATTACTTTAATCAACAAGCGGAAGTTTTAACTAAATGGAGGCTCAGTTTTATAATCAGTTACAGCAATATTCCTTTTTTTTTTTGGTTCCTTAAATGTCACATCATGTTAGCAGCACTGAACATCTTATTATGTGTTTATTATTGGAGTGAGTGTTAAGTTTCCGGCATCACCCGAACGCAACAGGAGGAAGCGACTCACCACCAACGGTTTTAGTGACGTATTTTACGGGAAAGTCCGGACTTCTCACGCATGGAACATATCCATCCGCCAATTAAGATAAAAAACAGAGAGGTGTCACATCAATGATCAAGACCTCAGCAGATTTTATTATGAAGTCATTATGCGTCATTTACACACAGTGTACCGGAAGTCAGTAACATCTACTTTGTAATTTTCTCCTCAGTCATTTAAAGATTCAGCAATCTCAGTGGGGAGAACAAAGCAAAATGGAGTAAGGTAAATTATCAAGTTACTTTAAGCCCCCGGCATGGGCTGTGTCAAAGGTGCAGCTTCTTATGAACACTGAGTACAGGGAACATTGTGTTCACTCACTGCTCAGCCAGCCCCCAGGACATTGTATTCTGAAGTGTTGCAGTAACTAAAAACAGACAGCAGAGAGAACTAGAGACCCATCAGTTGAGGTTTCTAAAACTCTGTGCCCCAGGTGAAGCAGTGAGCTTCCTGTAATTATAGCCTGTCCTGTAAAGACTCATACGCTGACCTTGTACTAGTTCCCCACCAACGACCTGATGCTGCAGTACAGTCTTTGCAATGTTTGACACAGCTGTACTGCCGACAAGTAACTCATGGGCCTGTACTGGCAGCGTGTAAGTGTGTTTCTGTCTCTGTTGGTTGTTGGCAAAGAGAGTAATTGGCCTGCACAGGGCCCCGAAACCCAAATTTACTGCAAGTCGTTTGGCAATTGGTAATTGATTAATGGCAAATTTGTTAAGGAATTTGAACCACTCAATTAAAATATAAACTGTGGTGGATTCTGCACTCTGTCTTGTAGAAAGTCAAAACGTTATTTTAAGACCTAAGTTAATTTGTAATTATCAGTGGTTTCCAACATTCTGGCTCCTTAAAGTGAAGCAGTGTCGACTTGCAACCTCTCATCATAGTGATTTCACCCCCTCAGACTGTTTTAAACTATCTTATACTAATATTTCACAAAAAAAATGGGATGAATTTAAATCTGTGTAACAAAACAACTCAGATTCGTCTTGTGACCTACTGAACTGGTTTGTATTATGCTCACATGGTGCATACTCTGAAATGCAGATGTTTATAATCAAATTACCGCAAACTAACTGACACACAGCAGTGCTGGGGCTGGGTAGTTTTTCCAGCATCAGGAGCTCTGGTTTTTCACTGGGTTTAGTTGTGCAGTGTACATGGGGACGGCGGGGCACATATAGAGCTCACAGCGGGAGGAAGTGGGGGGTCAGTAGGAGGACCAAGAGCAAATTATTGCCCTGGGTCCCACGAACGGTTTAATCCTGCCATGGTTGGTTATTTCCTGAGGTTGCATGTGTGTGTCTGCATGCATATGAAGTCATTGTAAGCAATAGCTGTAGCCATGCAAACATGGCATAAGGGTCTCTGTGTGGCATGTAAGGGACGGACAGTTATCCACACACACGCATGGATTTACCTACCACACTTTTCCTAATATGCCACATGAGGTGGCAGACTGAGGTCTCATTGTCCCTGTCATTAACCAACACCTACAACCAGCACCTCCGGCCCCCACACTTACGCAGTTACCACGACGACAAGAATACTGAGCATTCTTTCTCCGGTTGCCCCGGTGACACTAATTATAGGGTGTGGGAGGGCTCACGGGACGGCAGAATTCCGGAACGACCATAACGACGCAGGAGAGAGGCGTTCAGGGACGCCCAGTGACGAACAAGGGCTTAGTTATACACACACGCCACTCCCTGGAGTGTGTGAGTGTGTGTGTGTGTGTGTTTACCAGCAACTTGCACAGATTCCCCAGGGACACGTGTGCATGCCTGCCCTGCTATGATAATTGCTGCGAGGAGATCACACTCCAAAATGTGTGTGCAAGGCATATGTGTGTGTGTGTGTGTGTACATATGAATGTTTGTGCGTGTGGGCATTTGTTAAGGGTGATTAAATCTGAATGTTTAAGAGTGATCATTTGTGTCAACGTAATGGGGCTTTATGTCGTGTGCCTGTTACACACACATCAAGAGGTAGAGAGTGTTCGACTGAGTCTCACACACATGCCCCAGTGCTGTTTCTCAAACACACACACACACACACACAAATCAGGAAGGACACCAGGTCAAGGGCTACAAAGCAAGGGCACGAGCAAAGGAGAAGGCTCCAGTGAAAGAGCAGGGGGGAGTAGAAAAGAGAGCTGACTGGATCAAAAATAAAGTGAAGGCACAGAAAGCAGAGGAGGAGAGGCTGAGTGGGAATTCCTTTTTAGCAACAGGGTCAGAGGGGTTGAATAATAAGAAGGCCAAAGAGATGAAAAGAATATTGACAAAGACACAGATCTGTGTGTGTGTGTGTGTGTGTGTGCGTGCCACAGACAGAGAGAGAGAGAAGGAGGAGGGTGTTTGTGTTTTGAGGGAGACAGAAAGTGTGTGCGGTCAGAGCACACACAGTGACTGTGTCAAAGTCAGGGAGAGTGTGTACTGTGGGATGGAGTAGGAGCGGGCAGAGTGTGTTAATGCCTCTGACTGGCAAAGGAAGAGGTTATCTCTTCAAACACACCGCGGACAGGCAGGTCAGGGGGGGAAAAGTTTAACAGGGATAAAAGGAAAGGTCAGCGGTCAGAGGTGCATGCGCAGGGAGAATGTGAGCAGTTGTCAAGGGGTCTGCGTGTGTATGGAAAAGACACTTCTGTCAAAGCAGGAAAAGTAGAGGTGTAAATAGTAACATGATGGCCCTGTTCTATTCAAGTGACCTGGCAGGCCATGTCAGTGTGACAGTGAGACAGGACGCATGATACTGGAGCCCCAACGAGAGCAGCTAAATAGAATTTAGCCACCATTAATGTCACTGTATTAATTCTGCTTGTGTTTTTGCTGCTGTGAAAAGGGTCTATAGGGCTCAATATAATAATACTGTTTTGGAATTGACCATACAGCCTGGAGCCTATCCCAGCTGACATTGGGCAAGAGGCGGGGTACACCCTGGACAGGTCACCAGACTATCACAGGGCTGACACATAGAGACAGACAACCATTCACACCTACGGACAATTTAGAGTCACCAATTAACCTGCATGTCTTTGGGCTGTGTGTAGCTGTGTGTTGCGACCGCATGCCTTTGCTGATGTCAACCCCAGCGGGATTCAAATCCTGGACCTTCCGCATGGAAGACGAGTGCTCTAACCACTACACTAGGGAAGCCTGTCTTTTAAAATTTCATATAATGTTTTAAAGTTTCAACAAAAGTCAGCAGGTCCTTCAGTGTAACCGTGATATTTATGTGATCAAACAAGCTACCTGCGCTAACGATGAATCAGAAATGTTCCACAACATTTTTTCTGACACTAGATATCAAACAAAGCCGGAGACTTTGTCGCATTAAGTTGCCGTGGGCTTTAAGTTCACCACTTCTTTGCAGAAGAGAGACGTTTTGTTATGTTGAGCCCCACAGTGAAAAATCTGCCGCCGCAACATGTCCACGGCTGACTGAACCAAAGAGTATCGTAAAAGTCAAAAGCGCTTACTCCGCAGCAAAATCTGGGGACAAAACGTCCCCGCCAATAAACTTTCCGACTTTCAGGGGGCAGCTCTAATTTCTTGATTGCAAAAAAGGGCCCTGGTGGTGTTGGGACAGAAACAATCACTCACTGGAGACACATGCACATGGCAGAGTCTCGTGCAATGGGTAAACACACACAAGGCCACACACAATCACACTCTCAAAAACAGGAAGGCCACAAGAAGTCAGCTGCAGAGCACAAAAGAAAACGCTACCTTAGCCGCATTAATGGAATATGTTTTTATTTTTTATTTATTTTCATAAAGGGGCAGCTGGGGATTGTTGATTGTGAATGTCCTCTCCGTACAGACCGGGACTTTTAGCAGATAAACCATATGTGTGTGTTTTGGCAAACAGAGGAAACGTTGGCAGGATAAAATCATTATCTGCCCACCTTTCTGTGCGAACGACGTGAACGTGCATTGTCTCGCAGATGGGTTGGAAGAGAGCGACACGGGGAAGTCGAGCTAAAAGCTTTCCATGTGTGCCAGTATGCGGGAAAATGAGTTCCATGCCACACACCCTTTACGCATTTCTCCCATCATGCCTATTTATCCAGAAGGTGGAGGGAGAGGAAGAGAGAGAGGGAGGGGAGGGATGGAAAGACCTTGCACGGAGTGAATGATGTCAATAACACACAATGCCTGGGGGGTGAGGGCTGGGTAATTGTTATGTGTGCATGTGTGTGTGTGTGTGTGTGTGTGTGTGTGTGTGTGTGTGTGTGTGTGTGTGTCTGGGGGTGCTTGCCTTACAGTTTCTTTTGTGTTTGCCTGCCTTTTGTTTGTGTCCACGGGTGGCAAGGGACACGCTGTCATGCTCCTTCAGCCCTGCCCTTGTGACAGGCTGTGTGTGCTCTGTGTGTGTGCTCTGTGTGTGTGTTTGCATGTGCCTGTGTGTACATGCATGTGTGTACACTATGTGCGTGCGTGGGTGTTTGTCTGTGAAATCCTGTGCGTGCCAGTGAAACTGCGTGAGTCGGGTTGTGAGAAAACAAGTGCATGTCTGTCAGAGAGTGTGTGTCTGGGGAGTTTACTGCTGTATGAGAAGGACTAGCTGTGTCTTGTGTTTATAAGGGCTGCCCCCTGAAAGTCGGAGATTCGAATCATTGTTCATCGTTAGTCGACTGAGATTGCTTTGAGCATTATTGTATTTTGTATTTCTGCCTGTCAGGATGCTGTGCAGTGTACTTCTGGGGATGCTTGGTCCCTGGATTTTGCACTGTAAGGCTCTGAAATATCATTATCTTCTCTCTTCTGCTTAGAAGTGGTGAATTTACAGATCACGGCAAGTTAATACGACACAGTCTCTGAATTTTATTTGATATCTAGTGTCGGAAAAAAATGTTGCTCATTTCTGATCTAGTAATTTTTATTAGTACTGATTCTGTCTTGAAACTATATTCACTTTCCTTCAACCTCACCTTTTTCCGGTTTAAAGAAATGTTTTACTGGTACACTAACTGAAAAGCAAAAACCACAATTTGTGGCAATACTATGATGTTAGCATCTTGAGACAGAATATGAGGCTGAGCGATTTCAGATGGACATTCTTTGTAGTGAGAGAAACACACTTGGATGCGGAACATAAAGGCCGTCATTCTGAGCAGCTCGCTGACACTGAGTAACTGACATAATCAAAGAAACTCGGTCAACGAGACCCACACAGGCAAGCTACCCTAACACAGTCACAGCGATCCAGTAATAATAGCATGTACAGCACAGCTCCAAGAACTAACCCATCCAAAAAATACATAGATGCAATAGTCACCAATTAGTTTGTGACACATGATGTTACACACATCAAGCTACAAACTCAAATAGAGATGATGTTGTTCATACAGGTGCAGATTAAAACATATACACATATGCAGTGTGTGTGCATTTCTTTCCACAACACCAAATCACTCAGAAAATGATTGGTGCCGGGAGGTAAACATGTGATACATTAAACTGTTTACATTCTCAGATCTACTGAAAAATAGAGCCTCTCTCACTGAACCAGATCTGATTGAATCAAACTACAGCTCTTGTTGTTTGACAGCCAGGAAAAGGAAAGCTACTCACTCTAAGTCTCCACCTTTTACATGTATTTCCTATCAATCACTGGGTCATTTAATTACAAACACGTTTGAATGCTTCTTTATGTCATTTTGACCATCTGCTGTTTGACATTTGTTGCATGCATCCCAAAATGGTGGAATTTGAAAGATAGTAAATGAAATATTCAGGAAGATGACTGTTGGCAGGCTGCATAGACTCTTGACTTAATTCATCCATACAACTCATCAGACACACTTGGTACATATGGTCTTTAAAGGGGACCTGATATGTCCATTTTCAGGTTTGTACTTGTGGTTGGGGTTTTTGCTACTTAGGGTTTACTCTCTTCATACAGTCTGTGCCGGTTCAGCGCCTGTCTCTTTAAGCCCCTCCCCCTTAAAAAAGGACCAAGACTCTTGAGGAGGAGGTCTCGGTCCGGTTACAAACAAACTCTGGTGCGGTTCGTTTGTGGTGAGAATGTGTTCCGACCTTGATCTGAACCAGCTGCAGTCACATGACACATTGTTTGGGTTAAACATGAGCATGTTACAGTCCTGGAGGATTATTAATGTGCACCTCCTCCTGTACTGCCTTAATATGCACATTCAGCACATCCAATGCATCAAAACACTGTTTTCTAGTTGGAGCCGCGCCTCGTTTTCAAACTGTATGGTTTGACTAAAATGAACAATGACAGCAATATAGTCCACGATGAGCAGCGCTAAAATCAACCTGCGTAGTTGTCCCTCCATTGTGACATTAGAAAGTGTTGCATTTATCTTGCAAGTGTACTCTTCTTCAACATTTTGTTTACTTCCTGACCAATCAAGAGCAGCTTTCTCACGCAAGGCATTTGATCTGGTCCGCTTGTAAATGCTGCCGTGAGAACATGAACCAACTCTAGGCAGTTATGCAGCTTTGTAACAAAATTAGTCCCTGATTCAGACCAAAGCAAGACAACTCTAGGTCTGAAAGCACCCTTAATCTCAGTTGATTGAGCGCATTATTAGACATGATCACTGCTGAGCTTTTTTCAACATACACCAGTCTGTCAGTTTCGCCAGTAATTTGGTCCTGGTCTGATAAGTCACATTGTGTGAACAGCTCCCTGTTGCCGTCATGCAGAATAATTACAGGTTAAGGGATGATCCAAAGCATATGTTGCTCTAATGGGCATCGTGTGTGTTTCTGAGGGTAAAATACAGAATGTATCTCTCAACTGTCAGGTATGCACATGTTGTGTACACTATCTACCATGTCTGCCTAACTGTCAATGCACATACCTACATACAGTGTATTTCTAATGAAGGGTTCTGTGTGCATTGTCCAAATCTGGAGGAAAATCCCCAGTGACGAAAGACACGTAGTAAATGTGTTTACACTCATATGTTGCACGTTTTTCTTTTTATGTGTTTGTAATTGTCGGTGTGTGTATGTGTTAATAAGTGCCTATTTGCCAATGTATCCACATTCCATGTTCAATGTGTCACGCCTTACGCCGTTGTATGCAATTATTGTGAGAGTGCGTGTGACAGTTTGCACACACATGTTCGGCCACTTCCTTTCTGTGTGTGCAAGACTTGGAGTACAAGTCTCCTTCCTGCCTGTTTATATGCAGGCATGTGTTAGATCCAGCGTGTGTGTGTGTGTGAGTGTGTGTATGTGTGAGTGCGTGTGATGTCTTGCATGCCAGTCTAGCTGTAGAGAGAGACAGCCATCATTAGGGGCTCCTAGTGAGAGCAGGATTACAGGGCTATTAGATGGAAGTCACACGCAGACCCACAGAGCCCCTGCTTTTAATCTTAACACTGTAAACCACATTCCAGCGGCAACACATACACAACTATATAAACACATGTGCAAAAGCACAGTCAAAGAGCCTAATCAACTTGTATGGAACATAGAGATGCGTTGAGGATTGCATTATGGGAGTATAACACACCCAAATGCAGTTAAAACATATAACTCGCAGATACACACACAAACACTGCACGCTACACTTTGACTTTGCATGTGCGTGACCGCAATGTTGTTAGTGGGAGGTTAAAGGTCAGGCGACTTTCCTCTAGACACAGGTAGACAAGATGATGGGAGGGTCGGGTGGTGCAGAGAGACAAAACAAACCGAAGCAGTGAGGGAGAGGAGAGATTCAGACTTTTTGGGCACTCACAGTGTGTTTGGGTGTGTGCTCATTTGTGTCCATCTGTGCAATTAAGTGTTTCCATAAGCTTTAAAAATTTCATCATCATCATACTAGAATGATTGTAAGTTACATAAGTTCCCCTCTTGGTATTTATTAAACCTAAAAACCCATTTCTGTTCATCAAAATCACATATTTACAATATATGCGTAAGTTTTTTCCATGGACTGCGGTTTTGAAGGCTCAAGTTAAGCAATTTGGGCACCGCCATCTTGGTTTTTTGGAGCCAGAAGTTGTCATGAAGGAGGAGCTAGCTATAGAGATCAAAACCACTCTTTGTACAGGGCTAAATCATGTTTATTTCTACTGTAAAGTTTGGCATTTTAACAATGGGTGTCTATGGGGATTGGCTCACTCCTGGAGACAGCCTCAAGTGGCCATTCTAAGAACTGCAGCTTGTGGCACCTCTGTTTTGACTTCAATTTCAGCCCTGGTGGTTGCCACTGGGATTCTTCCATGAAAAAAAACACTTCATGCCATAAAATGGCTTAGGTGTAGCTCTACACCTTCCGCTCATTTAGTATACTTGATCTATGGATATACAAATAGGTCCCTGCCTCTATGTCTACCCAAACCCTGAGTTGTTCGCCTGCTGCTAACGTTCAACTTCTGACTGCTCTCTGCATCATAACAAACATAGCAGTAATAGATAACATGACCCTTCGTTTTGACTACGTGATCAAACAGCTAATAATGTGTTGCTTTGCTAATGTTAGATAAATCTTGTTGCTGATTGCCAGCTCTGACAAGATGATGTGAAAGTTAAAGTTAAACTTATCTTGCAAAATAGTGATAAGTGGCTACATTTGACTTCACCTCTGATATCCATCGTTTCACAAGTCGACAGGATTAGTTCCTTAGATATGTGACAGGCTGTCTGTCTGAATTTGTGTTGTTGAGACTGTAATTGATGCAATTCCAAGGCAGAAATGCTCAGTGTTGACTGCTTATGTTACTCACGATATGTCATGTGGTATATAAAAACCACCATATGGCCATGTTAACAAGGTTTAAAACTTGATTTTCACTAAAGGGGCTCATTATCTTTTATTTATTTATTTATTTTTTAGAGGTAATGTGGGTGCTAGAGAGATAGACTGTGAACATTTGAAACAAAACACTGTAGCACTAAGATATAAATAAATAAATACACATAATATAAACTTTTCAATCAACTTATTTTTGTCAATAAAGCTACAGATAGACTGAACAAAACAGATTCACACAAACATGTTGTTATTAAATGCATTTGTTCAATTATATTGTAATGCTAAAGACTATTCAAATGTTCAGTCATGACTGTGTTGATGAACTATGGGAAGTACTGTTCAAGTCTTGGTAAAGGGATGACTATGATGTGCTGATTTAGTGGATACAACAATAAGCAGGGGCCATATAAGGTCATCAGGTTCAGTATCTGTTGGTAAAAGCAACCTATGGAAAATTACAAAAGGTAAATATGTCCTTTAAACAATTAGCATGGCATAGTTACATTTTTCTTTTTTTTTATTTTTGTAAGAATAAAATACATTCTTTTGAAATGATTGCTATTGTATAGTCCTAAAATGACTCTTAAAAGTCCAGTGTGTGGGATATAGGGGCATCTATTGGCAGAAATATTATTAAACCCTCATAACTATATTTTAGTTATTGTATAATCACCTAAAAATAAGAATCAATGTGTTTTTGTTACCTTAGAATGAGCCATTTATATCTATATACGGAGAGGGTCCTCCTCCACGGTGTCTTCCATGTTGTTCTACAGTAGCCTAGAATGGACAAACCAAACACTAACTCTAAACAGGGGCATTCGTGTGTGTATTCGTCTCCTACACACTTGGCACACGGGCAAAGTTTCAGTCCTGCAACCTCACCATTAGATGCCACTAAATCCTACGCACTGGACCTTTAAAGAGACAGGTCCTGAAAGCTGACTGGGTGAAAGGTCACTCGTACTCCAACACTTGATAATGAACATGCCTCGACGCTGCAACAGTATCTTGGCAACAGAGTAATATCACAAGGTCATGATCAAAACCTGATTATCTCTAACCACTACACGCATACAAACATCCAGAGATCAATAAAACTTTCCTGAAGAACAGGATGATGGAAGCTCAGCTTTAAATTAGATAAGAACTGAGAGAGATCATTAGAGACAGAGCTGAAGAGCAGTGTTAAAGAAAGAAAGAAAGAAAGAAAGAAAGAAAGAAAGGTCATCTAAAGGGATTATACTGATTGATCTGCTCTAAAACTACAGACACAGCACAGTAAAAAAAAAAAAGAGCCTTTAAATTAGATGAGAAAGAACAGAAAGAAGAGGGTGGGGGGAAGGAGCTGCTGTGCCGAAGGTCCACGAATGACATAAAAGAGCATGTCAGCTGTGAAATTGGCATCAGGGCACCTTGAACTGGCTGAACCCATCTGGACAGGCACTGAGAGGGAGGCAGTTAAAGACACAGTGGTGAACAAAAAGGGAGGGCTGGTAGGGGTCTGTCAGACTGCAGCTGGAGGAGGACGGGAGGTGATGAGAAGGAGAGAAGGTACTGACTTGACTTAGTGACCTGTCTAAACTTGGAATGGATGCCCATCTCCCTCCTCGATTCATGAGATTCCTGTGATATTGATTTACTTGCGGCTGAATCATCCTCCAACTTTCCAAACTAAACTATTTTTCCCAACAGAAATGACAGAAACCTTAATTATAAAGTAGATGAAAGCAATGGGAAGAGATAAAAATGAAATACAGACTCGTGGCGAGAACTGAAGATGAGCTAGAAGGCAATAAATGTGTTTGTTTGTGTGGGATTGTGTGCGCAAGTGTACGTGACTGTGTGTGTGTTAGTGGTCAGATGTGTCGTGACTACTCCTCTGCACCCATGTGGTAACGCACACATAAAACACTGAGATATACACATGCAAGTCACTCTTGCTCATCACTTTAGGATGCTCGCCTTCCCATCTTGTCTTTGTGCGTGTTTGTAATTTACTCCCTCACCCTCTTTCATTCACTCCTTCACACACACACTTACACACACACTTCCTTCCTTCAGGCTCTTCATATGTATGCCTCATCCTGCTTCCCCCTATGTGCTGCCTCCCTCTTTTCACTTTTTGTCTCACAATTTATTTCAGCTCCATTTAGACGGTGCTGGCACAGAGATCCATCACTGCACACTCTGCTGCCAAAGCAAATATTAACTCTGTCTGTCTCTATCACTCTCCCTGCGTTTCAACTCTCTCCCTCACTTCCTTTTGCTGCGACCACACTCGCACAAACACACACTTGCTAAATTTAATCCAGCTCTGTTTGAATAGCACTGGCACAGAAACACACCAGTAGAATATTACAAATCAAGTGCAAATCCCTCTTTGTTTTCACATTTACTGTGACAATTCTTAATCTTGTAAGGGCAACTGAACACCACATGATGGAGAAACATTAGCAACACACATGCACAGACGATGACATACACACAGCTACAAGTTCAGCTGTAGCTCAGCTTTAGCCTGGCTTAGCTGTAGCGCCTCCCACTGTTGGGAGCGCTGCATCTCCGGGTGCATCTCCTGTCTCCTCCTCCTCTCATCCTGCAGTCCTCGTAGCACCTGTTCTCTCTCCTACAGCTGGTAAAGAATTTAAACAATAATTCCAGTTTGTGGGTATTTACATTTTCATTTATTTATTCATTTATTTTCCATAACCACTTACCCTGCTGGTGATCAGGGGGGCTGGAGCCTATCCCACCTGACATTGGGCGAGGGGCGGGGTACACCCTGGACAGGTCACCAGACTATCACAGGGCTGACACATAGAGACAGACAACCATTCACACTCACATTCACACATGGCCAATAGAGTCACCAATTAACCTGCATGTCTTTGGACTGTGGGAGGAAGCTGGAGAAAACCACACTGACACGAGGAGAACATGCAAACTCCACACAGAAAGCCTCCCCCACCCCAGGGTTCAAACCAGGAACCCTCTTGCTGTGAAGCGACAGTGCTAATGACTGCACCACCGTGCAGCAATTTTCAATTAATCATGACAATTTAACGTGTTTTGTCCAAAAACTGTGAAATTGATAAAAATGCCAAATAAACTTGAGGACAGTTTTGGATTTGCTCCTTGCTTATTTATCCATCACTTTCATTCATCACATCATTACATGTTACATTATTCTTTATTTATGTGGAATCATCTGCAGACGGACTTAAAGTTGTACTCTTTGGTTCCTCTCAGCCATTTCAGGATTTTTGTACACAATCCTCTACATGCCAGTGTTATGGTGTATCTTATCTGGTCTTTGTAATCATTTATAGTTGCCCTTTTGTGCATTTTATAGTTGACCTCTAATATACATTAACATACTTTTTGGCTTTTCTTTGACGTAATCTTACTTTGTGTTTTATATTGCTTGTTTCAGAGCTGTATTTTTGTTCTATGCTGTTTGTCTATAACTTATATCTCTGCCTGTCTTGGCCAGGACACTCTTGAAAAATAGATTTTTCTAGTTTAATAAAGGTTAAATAAATATAATAAATCAAAAAAGAAATGCTTTTCAGCATTTAGGTTTTACACTGGCTCATACAAATCTGCTGCAAGAATTACTAGGAAATCAAGATAGATGTTACCACACTTCAGACGGTTTCATGTCCATGACCATTTTTTCTGGTCTCAGGAAGTAATGTTATGAGTTTTAAGAACTATTTTTATTTACCCAGCAGGTATGACAGAATATTTTTACTGTTTATATGTTGGACTTTATATATCTGGTTGGAAGGTGTAAAACTGAGCTATTTGCTTCCTTTTTATTATTATGGTAACTCAGAAAAGGCAATGTCAAGTGATCCTTAAAAATGAATTTAAAATGAATTGTCAGCATGTTGAGCTACAGCATTATTTGGATTCGGTTTTGAGCAGGTGTCTTGTGTCGTGTTTGTGAGTATGAATGTAAATGTATTTTATGTTTGCTGCATTTTTGGTTGATGAACTTGGTGAGACCCCAGGAGGAGTAGCTGCTGTTAAGTTCCAGCAGCTAATGGGGATCTAATAAATAAATAAAAATAAAAATATGCTGGGGGCAACATGTTTTCTGTTACCTCGTCTAGATTTTGCACAGGACGTGGGTAGGAGGGGAATACACAATACCAGACACAGTGGGAGCTGAAGGGGTTTAATTGGAATTCTCAATTTTACTACACTACAGAAACTGATCAACTGTCACAATGTCATATTCGTGATTTTAAGTGTATTGAAACGCCCCTGTGTTTTTGTTGTTACTCATAATGTAAGTGACTGCTGTGGGTGGATATATTTTTCAGTGTGTGGGTAACAGTAGGAAGACACTTCATCTAATGTGTCACTGTTTTCTGTTGTCTCACCCCCACTGTCTGGGTTTAATGTCTCTCTCTCTCTCTGTCTTTCTGTCTTTCTTCCTTTTTTATCCCCTCAGCACACACAGACTAACCACAGTGCCATCCACACTGTCTGCATGCATGCATATATGTGTGTGTCAGTGGCAGAGTGTGTGTTCATAATGGCATTTCCCAATGATGCGGAAGGCATGTAAGGGAATTAATGATACATATGCAACATAAACAGACATACCGACAGTAACATAAGCTGATAGGAGAAGTGTTTCGTGCAGGGAAAAAAGGGGAAAGTCCCAGTCTTAAATTCCTGGAAGGCGGAAGTCACAGAGAGGAAACAGACAGGCACACAGTGGATGTAGAAGAAGAAAAACAACCAACAGAGAAGACAGAAGAAGACAAGAAGAAAAATCAGTTAAAAAGAGGACATGAGGATAATCAATATGCTGAGTGATGCACACAGTCTGCCATATTCTCTGCAATGACAGAATAATCTATTGTCATGTCATCTGGTCTGATTCCTTCTCAAAATATAATAAATAAGAGGTGGAAAAAAAGAAGGGAGATAGGATAGGAAAGCTGGAGAGCAGAGGAGAAGAAGGAATATTAAAGACACCTTTTATTATAAATATAACGACCATAAGCTCCCTATTACCAATGCATTTCAACAATATGTTTCTGCATTGTTATACTGTGTTGTCTTCAGTGGTCATTTATATTTTCATTTTCAATTAACAGATATAACACCATAACCTACACTGTAGCCTGATGTGCACCTCCCCAGAAATGTAACTACACGTTGTGGCAACGCAGACTTCCTGTTTATTTTTGGAAGCTGAAACCATTTCCCTCAGTGGAAATGAAGCTTTTACATACTTTTATTTCACAGATATGCAACAATAGCTTGTGAAGACAATAAAGCCTCCACAAAATAGCATTTTAAGTCTTGTGTGTGATTTATCCTGGCTTCATATGTGCAGAGGAGATCCCTGCGTCACTATGCTAAATTATACAATGTAAAATTCCATAGGCTTGTGCTAAAAACATTAGCATGTTGTATTTGTGGGGAAAATGTGTCCAGCAAAAGACAAGTGCTTTGTCTGTGAATGCTGCGAGTTACAGTGAAGCCGATTTGTGTACTTGTGTTTGACATTGTCTCTATTAAGCCATGTTTCATGTGTGTTTTTAATGCACTAAACTCTACGGCACTTCACAAAACCCTGCAGCCAACTGGTGTTTTGGAGGTGTAACTGCAGAGTGACACAGACACACCACTGCACTTGTGTAAATGCTCACAATGGTGTAGGCCCCGTGCACAGGCTACGACGTAGGGTCTGCCGCACAACTAGAAATCCCGCTTTCCTCAACCACCCTGCAAAGCTCCTCCATCTGCTCCCTCAGGTGCAATGCATTCTGGGTTCCTTGCTCTTCCAGGGCAGCAGTGAGCTACAAAATCAAAGATAAAGACAAGTGATACATTATCACACCAGTGTAACAATGTGCAATAACAATGACAACGCTATTGCATTTGACCACTTCTCATCATGTAGCGCATGATGAAAAACTCTGTTTACTCCAGCCCACATCCTAAGGCCTGTCTCTAATTCAAAGTCCTAAAAGCGCCTGTGAAGTGTTGATTTCTTCATGATGTAAACAGGAAGGAGGGAGGTCACACAAAGCTTTGTCGCAGAGAGACAGACATGAGGAGACAGCAGCGGTGCATCAAACTGTTGGGTACAAACATACAACCTGAAAATGTGTCTAATGAAAACCTTTTGAAGTTTTCTCTAGCTGCCAGGAAAGGTTTATGAAAAGATTTGGCACTGTTCTCTAACTCTCAAATGCATCAGTGCTTCTGTAAATATATTTAATCTCAAAGAAATGCTGTGCTGCCCGCAGTCTCTAACCTCAAAAAGATATTGCTATTGTTCCATGTTGCGAGCTGTAAATAGAAACAACGTCTTAACCCTTTTCATAATATAAGAGGGGGACTGTGGTTATGCAAAGCTTTGTCACTGAGTGGGACAATGACTGGCCTTGTCATCAAACTCTGGCAGTCAAAAATTGAATTGTCTAGGACATAAAACACCAGATTTGGCTCTTGAACGAGTGGGGCCGAAGTTGCATGTGACATATTTTTAGCCAGGTTTGGCCAAGGCTACCTTGTTTTCCAGAAGATCAGACAAACTGAGTGTCAGGGCCACAGGCTGGGATCATTGTGGGTGTGTGTTTATCTGTGTGTGTGCCTGTGTGCGTTTATGCGTGCGAGTGTGAAAAAAGAGAAATAGTGGATGTGGGTGTCAGAGGAAAAAAAAGGGAAGGTTTGGCATGTGAAAATGTGTATATTTGAGCCTGTGTGTGCGTGTGTATTATGCTTGTGGTTTGAGAGACTCTATGAGAGACTACCATTGCGTGTGTTGGATCAAATGAGAAAACACCACTTCCTCTTTGTTGACTGAATGTACGTGTGAGGAGCATGGATGGTTTGTGTGTGTATATCCTTTTGCGTATGTGTGTATGTACACAGCTGCCATTTGTATTTAAAAAGTGACCACTTCCTTTCCATGGGTATAAGCCAGGAAGCCCATAATGAACAATAACCTGTAAGGACGTGTGGGTGCAGGAACTTGTTCTTGTGCATAGCATGTGTTTAGCATGTGTGTGTTCATCTGTCATATTGCATGTACTGAGTGTGACATTTTTATATCTACAGTGTGTTTGTCACTTTTTGGGATCGGAAATAGAACAGCACAGAATACAGTAAGCCAAACAAAATGATCTTATCTGTTGTGTTACAGTCTGTCTTTGATCACTGTGACATAGAAAAGCTTGATGGCAAGTTGGGTTTCTGTGATGCAATTTGTGGAGTTAATGTGTGTTTGCATAAGAAGTGGGTCAGTGGTAAAGATGAAGTACATGTGAAGTGAAACACAATTCTTAAAAAGAACTGAAGTTGAAAGACTTTTAACCCTTAGCGTGAGAGAGTCATGTACTGTAGTGATTCTTGAGACCTTCTAGTACCAAAGATTCCCAACATTGTTTGTGTATGATAAAAACAAGTAATCTAATTACAAATTACTTGTGGTCAGAGCAATCGTATTTCTATAATTTAACAGTACAGTACACAAAAAAGAAAAAAACAAAGCTAGAATTACCGCCTTGCTGTTGTATACCTCCACAAACCAGTCAAGCTGTAGTTACAGTTTACATCCATCCCTATACAGGGTCATATGTAGCCATGACAGTTGACAATGCCTGTGACTATAGATGATGCTACAAAGAAGCTACATAGCTACAACATGGATGATTCACATGTATTAACAACCCAGCAGCACAGTAGATCTATACAGTCAGCACAGTTTCAAGATGGACAACAAGACGGTCTCTTTACTATTAAAAATTTGTGTGAAATTTTGTTATAATTAACCTGTTAATTCTTTAGTTTTGGCCGAAAACATGTTTTGTGAGGTCACAGTGGCCTTGACCTTTGAGCACCAAATCCTATCCAGTTCATCGTTGAGTCCATGTGGACGTTTGGATCAAATTTGAGGAAATTCCCTGAAGGCATTCTCAAGGAATTACATTCAAGAGAAGCAGCAGGTCACAGTGACCCTTTGACCAATGAAATCTAATTAGTTCATCATTGAGTCCAATTGGACATTTGTGCCAAAATTAAAGAGAACTTCCCTCAGGGCATTCTTGAGATATGACGTTCATGTGAATGAGCTGGATGGGGTCACAATGAACTTCACCTTTGACCTTTGACCATTTAAATCTAATCAGATCATCGCTGAATCCAAGTGGACATTTGTGCTAAATTTGAGGTAATTCCCTCAAGACCTTCTCAAGGAATTACATTTATGAGAAACAGCAGGTCACAGTGACCTTGACCCCTTGACCTTTCACCACCTAAATCTAACCAGTTTATCGTTAAGTTCACATGGACATTTGTGCTAAATTTAAAGAGAATTTCCCTCAAGGTGTTCCTTTGATGTGACTGAGTGACTTTGACCATTTTCATCTGCTTATCCGGGGCCAGGTTGTGGGCAGCAGGCTGAGCAAAGCACCCCAGACAACCCTCTCCCCAGCAACACTTTCCAGCTCCTCCTGGGAGACCCCGAGGTGTTCCCAGGCCAGATGAGATATGTAATCCCTCCAGTGTGTTCTGGGTCTGAGCCCTCCTACCAGTGCCCGAAACATCTCTTCAACAGGTAGCACCCAGGAGGCATCCTGATCAGATGCCTGAACCACCTCGGTGCGAAGGAGCAGCAGCTCTACTTTGAGTTCCCTCTGGATGTCTGAGCTCCTTACCCTATCTCTAAGGCTGATCCCAGCCACACCACTGAGGAAACTCATTTCGGCCACTTGTATCCACAATCTCATTCTTTCGGTCACTACCCAGAGCTCATGACCATAGGTGAGGGTTGGGATGTAGATGGACCAGCAAATCAAAAGCTTCACCTTCCAGCTCAGCTCCCTCTTCACCACAACAGTCTGGCACAGTGCACTGCGGAAGCCACATCAAACCATCAATCCATCCAAAGAAAATTACCTAAAGGCATTCTTGTGATATCGTGTTTTAGAGAATGGGACAAATGGATACATGGACTGACAACCCGAAACATAATGCCTCTGGCCACGGCTGTCACCAGCGTGGAGGCATGAAAAAAACATCAGTGCATTTGGAAGTGTGTAGTAATTAGAGACTTCTTGTTTCTCTGGCTGAGTGTGTACTTGCACATGTTAAAGTATTTTGCTCTATGTTACCATTTCTAATTCAAAGCCTGTGCAATGATGGTAATTATAACTACAAGAAAACTGAATTTATTAAAAAAAAAAAAAAAAAAAAGGTAAAAATATTCAACTCTACTCACAGATATTGTGTTAAGTGTACAGCAAAGATAGTCACAAAATGAGACATAAACAAAATATGGGACAATTTAATGCTACTCTTTTTTTTTGGAGAATTGTCTTCTTTGTTGTGACGTTCAGCTAAACCTCAGACAGTCAGACAGTCAGACAGTGCAGGAGACACTACTACACTGTTTGCCTAATAAAAGACAGATTGGTTTTGTGTGTGTGTTTGTGTGTGTATTCAGTTTATCTGGTGTCAAACAGACTGGTGGTCTTAGAGCCTCATAATCTTATCCACATTGTGTGTGTCAGGATCCTCCCTGTTAAACTCCTCTGAACTGTGACAATGGCTTGGATGCCGTCCTTTGGCATCTATTTACTTCAGCAGACTGGAACTAAATGTCTGCCAGTCATAAACTGATACACCCACAGTCAGTAAGCCAGTGAGCTGTGTTTTGATTTGTCGGAGTTCATCGTACATAATTAAAACATTACATCTTTAGACCATATAACCAATATCCAGTTACACTCGGCAATTAGATTACGCTGGTAAAACCTTAAGTCAATTATATGTGAGGATGTCTGGGTCATGTTTAAATTTTTTTTCTAGAGAATTCAACTGCACAGTGTTCTTGTAATTTTGGACCAAAGCACAGGCAATTGAAATATGCTGAACAACAACTAACTTGCTTACAACATTTCTGGCAAACACAGGGTTGGAATGGATCGGGCTTCATGTGGCTGAGCACAGTCCCTGGTCCTACAAATTGGCTTAAAAGAATATTTCACCCTCCAAATGACTATTTGTATGTCAGTTACTCACCCCTTGTTACACTGAATTTGTGAATAAACCTTTGTTTTTTCTTGCATGCCACCACAGTGAATGAAGAATTCAAAACTGAGAACATCTTTTATTAACTAAAGTCATGGGGTCCGTGATTAACAACAGCAAAACTATATCAAAACATCCGTTTACAAGCTCTCACACAACTTGTGCAGTATAATCCAAGTCCCATTTATCCAGTCATATGCTCAGTACTTCCCTCACACACGCATCTTTGCTAAAAGCTTTGTATTTTAAACTGAGCTGAAAGTAAAACTCATCCATGCTCTTCACAAAGCCAACATCCATTGACAAAAACAGTAATTTTACCTTGCAGAACATGGGAGCTGCTGGTCTACCACTGCCTCAATTGGTTGGTTAGTTTGTGTTATTGTGTGGCTCAGGCGTTTTAAAGGGAAAGTCCGGATTCACCAAAGTTGCACAACAATACAAACAAACCAACCGATCAACCCCATTGGCTTCAGTTCATCAAGGATTTTCTCCATTTGGGATTCTTCGTTCACCGCGGAGGCATTCACGAAAAACAAACTTTTCTTCACGAATTCAATGTAACACAGCGTGAGTAACAAATCATCAAATCATTTGGGGCGTGAAGTGTTCCTTTAAGGCAGTGGTTCCTGGTTCCTCGCGGTCCAAAAGTGAGTCATGGGTCCAGTCAGAATGGACCGCAAGTGACTCGCAAATTTGTTAAGAACATATTTTATTTTAAAGTACAGTGGATTTCCAACACAGAGCTATTATTTTGTAGTGCCGTTTCCTGCTATAGAGTGAATGACTAATGGACAGCTACTTCACAGAGACAGCAAACTAGCCTGATAACATGGCCGAACGTAAGTATGGCGCTTAATGTATTAAACTGTGTGGACCATGAACAAATGACTGAAGAGAAATCTGGAACTCATGGCTGGAGCAGTTGGGAACCACTGATTTAAGGCATAGCTGCCATATTTGTTTGTTGTTGTTATTACTGTGGTTATTGTGTAATAAGTAGTGACAGGAATAGTGTTGGAATTCTTAAAGATTTACCTCAAAGGCCATTTGCTGTCTCCAGTCTCCCTCCATCTTGGTCAGGGCTGTGCCATTAGACTCAATATCTCCCTGTAAATACACAGATACACACACTGGGAAACATTCACAAAAATTGCAACATCCAGTTATTACATCTTCTTTTGCGATAAAAAGCAATGTCCTGCACTTATAACCTACATTTCCTTTAGAATACTGTACCTCTAAACTAAACCAGATCTGACAGCATCAAGCACCCACAGTATAATGAGAAGATAAATGTGGCATCGGGTCAACAGCAACATCTGAAACCATGCTCAAATAGTAACTGTCCAAAGACCAAATAACTCAATCCCTTACATGATACAGCAGCTGCCAACAGTCTTCCATCTGTCTCCAAAACCATTAGTGCTCCGCTGTGAATGCCTTAATATTACCATATGAGACCAAATAACATGCTCACAGTCACTGACTGCTTTACCAATACCTTCTGGAGATTTACAAAGATCCTTCAAGACAGAGGACATGCAAAAATAAAAAATACAAAATAATAAAATTCTGACACCAACTACAAATCAGAAGAAAAATGGCACACGTCTTAAACGATAACATGCAGTGACATGGACTGACATGAAATTTTAGCTTCAACAGTCATTGAGTGAAGTAAGGGTAAAATGCTCTCTCTCTCACACACACACACACACACGCGTGTGCGCAAGATTGCATTAACCATTTTTACAGTGTGGCACTTTCTGCAGTTGAATAGATAAGTAAGTAAGCCAGCATCACATCTGTATCTGTCACGATCCAAAAAGCTCTGATAATATTTACACATGCTTCTTTTTTTGATGATCCTCTCAGCATGTCAGGTTGCATAAAGAATATTTAACAAGAACACTCCGAAAAGTCTCTGGGGAAGAGGAGACAGGGGGGATGAGGAAGGGAAAGAAACATCTGCAAAGAAATAAAGAAACAGAGTTGAGATATCTGCAAAGGGTGATTTTTATTATGTGTTGATCCTCTGTCTAAATATAATATGTCATCTCAGCAGCTGGCCTGGCTGATAACATGTGAAGCAGCATGAATCTTAAACCAGGAACAAGTTAAGGAACTGTTTACTGCCAATATTTATACAGTTAAAATCGGCAAAGAGGATCTTCAAAAGAACACAGGCATATGAGCACATTTTAATACATACACATGCAAAAAAAATCCCCATGTGACACAGTCACTGCCTTGTAGCACTTTGTGTGTGTTAGCAGGGGGAATCTGTGTGAGAAAAGTGTGTGAGCTGATGTCTGCGTGTGTTCAAGTATGCACACTTGACTCTGTATATGTCTGATAGTGGAGTAGATGATCTACAGTATAATAAAGAGCAGCAGCTACATTCCATCTCTTCCTAGTCAGGGCAGACACAATATTATTCACTCCACTGGCTCTGGCTAATCACATCAGCCTACTCACCACACACACACACGGGCGCGCACACACATAAAGAGAAGCACAAAAATAGATGCAGACAGACAGCCATGCATGAACGCTCCCCAAGAGTTGCAAGTTTGATGCCAAGATCTGACTCCTAGAGCTCATTTAAATTTGTCCCAGCCTTGTTAAAAGATGGGATTCAGAGAGGAGATAGAACTTACAAAAGGCTGCTGCTGTTACACACGCATGATGAAACGACCCACCAGAGTTTTAACGTTTAGATAGATACGTCTAGAATAGTTACGTGGCATGCACCTCGACACCAGGCGTTTTCAGATCATGTTGAGCCCAGATACAGATACATATGATCAACTCGGGACATTTCTACTCTATATGCCGGAGATAATTTTGGTCCATTTTTTTGTGTCCAAAGACTCTTCAGGGGTTTTGCAGTTAAGTCTTAGCTGGTGGAAAAACCCCTGGAAGTGAGGATTTGATGTCTTATGAAGCTAAAGCCTTTTTAATATGTAACAAACTGCTGATGCATACACTGTTTGTGTGTATGTGTGTGTCTGTATGCGAGTGTGCTTGCGTGTTTGTATCCCACTGTCAGATTTAATTCCGGCTCCCTGATTATCAAAAAAAGTAAATAGACCCCTGCAAAGGTAGAAGTTTTAAAATCAACTTTAAGCCTGTGTGTGCACATGTGTGTGTGTGTGTGTTGGCATGTGTGTCTGTGCGTGTGTGTGACCCCCCGGGGAGCGTGAGCGTGCAAATTCAGCCCTCAGAAGGAGGTCTGGGGGGATTACAGGGAGGAATGATGGGAAAATCTGGGAGCACTCTCTCATTCACTCACACGCCAGGCTGCTTTTAAGGACAGCCGAGTGTGTACATGTGCTGTGTGTGCAGTGTGTGTGAGTGTGAGCGGCTGCTACCTCATCAAAAGGCACATTCCATTTTTCCACTTTATGCTGATACAATCTCCGTGTGCACACGCACACAAAGAAGGCCGACTCCAAATGATATCCGATTTTTACAGCGGAGTTCAAGGGCAATTTTAAATAGGTTTTATTGTGTATGAATCCACAATGCAGATCAACAGTTAACAGGAATCTCCGCTGACATCATCTCTTACATCCTTTGCTTTTTATTTTTCAGGGCCATAACTCTCCACCTGGAAAGATGATTAAGATTTCAAAGTTAAGAATCTTCTCACACTCACCCACGCTCTCAAAGCAGGAACCGGCTGCCTTGTAAAAAAATTGACATATGAATTTACAGCAAATGGCAATTTATGACAAGTGAATAAAAAGGACTGAGAGCCACAATAAAAGTCAAGACCCAGACAAGGGTGATATAATACTTTCCACTCTGGGAGAAAATAGAAAAAAGAGCTGTGAGAGAGTGGTAAACATAGCTGAAGGAAGTATCTTATAGATGTGCTGCTGACATTAATCTTTAAAGTCTTTTATTAGCCTAATTGTGTAAAGCCTCGGGCATTAAACCACTTCTCTGCACAGGGACAGACAGAAGAGAGAGTTTTTGGGATCATAATTTCTGTCACGAAAACATTCCTCCGCTGCTCGAAACCACTTGAAACAAGTCCTCTCACATTTAACAGATGGATGAGGAACCGCACAGATACTCCTGACCTCTCTTGACTTTTAAATCTTTTACTCTCTCCACTTTCTGCCACTTTCACTCTTTTTCCCCCCTCTCCCTCCTCTTCTCCTCTCTCGCTCTGTCTCTCTGTTTTTAACTTTGTGTCAGTTATGCCGAATCAAGGGCAAGCTGTCATGTTTCATGTGTGTGTGTGGATCGTGTGCGGCCCCTGTGACCCGGGCTGTAAGCATGCGAGAGCCAGACAGTGTGTGAAGTAACCACCGCGACCACAGTCACGGTCTCCATCCCTCCTCCCTACAACAACCCCACAGCCCCTGCCTCCAACCCTCTCTCTCTCTCTCAGCCTCTTTCCTTCCCTCCCTCCTTTCAAGCTTCGCTCTGTCGTCCTCCCCGTCCATCATCGCTTCCTCTTCGCTTCCCTCTATCCCTTCCTTCAACTCATATGTTTTTTCTTCACTTGCTTCCCACCCCACCATCCCGCCGCTCTGCCCTGGGGAGACCATTGTCTGCTGGTTGCTAAACTTGTCTTTTCACTGTCACTGCACAACTGGTTTTTATCAGCATCTGCATTGTTCCACATAACAAGACTCATGACTGCAGTCAGCCTATAGACAGCAGGGGAAATTATCCTGTTAGTGGCAGTAATTTGGTTTTAATCTAAGTTTGTTTTCACTTTAGTACTATACAGCTACAACATGAGCATGAAGGGGAAATAAAACTATATTTACTTTTTCCACAGCCTCCTGCAGGACATAAACACTTTTAAAGGCCATATCCACCCTACAAAGGGCTTATTACACAAGTGATATATTTTCAATCTAAAAACAATTCACCACAGTTAAAATGGTGTCGCATAAACAGGTCCCATGGTATAAAGATGACACTTGTTTCTGGTGAGATCGTGCAACAGAAGGGTTGGCATGTGGTGATCTGCAGTGACAGGGTGGTGCAGAGGGTGGAGTGTGTGTTTGGGTGTGTGTGAATAAGATAAGACGGGTTAGAAGGGGACAAAGATGGAATTGGATGAGATTAATATTTGAGGTTTGGTAAACAGGAAGCACAGGGGCGAGGGGAAGTATAAATCTGGGTTCGTGTGCCCGATGTACCAACAAGGGAACAGCGTGTCCTTTCATGGGTCACTGGAGGTCAGTGGAAGCGGTCAAAACTCTTGACTTTATAACGAAGACTAACTAAAAAAAACCATCTTGGAATGTGTGTGTGTCTATGTGTGTGTGCGTGCGTATGTGTGTAAAAGTGTGAACGCTTGCGGTCAGGACATAAAGTGAGTACAGTCGAGTCAGTGATCCAGCCTTTCTTCTCTGAGCCTCTGAATATCTGAAGAAAGGACATTTAGACACAGACACGCACACGCACATTGACCATGGGACCTCCAACAACTGAACTCAGTTCAGCTGAGGACGCTGCATAGAAACAAGCTTGGACGTGTCTTTGTGTCCCCCCGAGCCATTGATATTTATTCAAATAATGAGATCAACTGGAAAAATTAAAGTATGTGAGCCTAGAGGGGCAAGCGTTCCCTTTCAAGTCTACCACGGACTTTAGCATTCAAACATTTGGGGGTTATTCTTATACTTCTGCAATTTGTTGGAGAATAATTGGCTCATTAAAATCTTGTTTTCACATTCTTTGAAAGGATAGTTTAATGAAATAATTAAAATAAAGGACATTTTTCAGAGGGACCTGCAATCCCAACAAACAAGACTCATATGACCACACAAGCTGTCAGTCCCTCTAACATATCCCACAGGAGTGTTTCCTAAATGTCAGGTTAGGTCGCATATGACCGTTAATGGTTGCAGTTTTAAACACGTGGTTAATGTTGTGAAACAGTCACAGTTGTACTAAGCTATTTCTTTTGGGTTACACGACAAAACTACTTCGTTGGATTTAGAAAAAAAAGATCATGGTTTGGATTGAAATAAGGTTTGTTACAAAGAAAATGTGTGTCATGTAAAATATTACGTTATATAGTCAACTTGACGTTTGATTTTTCACGGGACACCAACAGTGATCATCTGGGTGAAAGTCCTGTGTTTTTTGATCCATCCACCCAACACATTCTCACTCCGACCTCGTCGAATATCGACATTTGATCACTGTTCATGCATTGTCTTCGTTCAAAATTTACTGTTTACTTACAGTCTCATTCAAAATAAACACACTACTTCAATACAACACCACTAATTGATGTTTTTTTCCCTTCAACAACAAAAGCACGTTGTTAGGTTTAGGGGAAAAAAACAGGGTTTGGATTTATTATCCACTCTCCCAGGTAAAGGTCGATGTTTGTTGGATCCATCCACCACCCCACCCACTCGGACTCTCTCCGCCTTGTTTTCGTTCTTGTCCTGCCACATTTTCCCTTGACATCGCCAGGCACCCTTAAACATCTAAGAATGGCTTTTTATGTCAGTGTCTGAGGATGCAAATCACTGCCCGAGCGCCGGATTTCGATGACATCGGAGTGAGATCAGGCCGATCCACTGCTTCAACCTCTTTGCTACTCAGACTTTCTCACCCTTACTCACTATTTATACTAGGTCCCCTGACTTCCTTCTTTACTTCCATAATAATTACTGTGGCCAAAAGTCGCCACCTAAAAATAACGTAAATATAGATCGTAATAAGCTGCTTGTACAAACAACCAATGTGGTCGTGTCTCGGAGGAGGACAGTCTCAGTAATCCCCACCCATCATCAGACTTTGATTATGAAATGCTCACTGCTGTTTCTTGTCAACAGAATAGAAAGGACACAGATAGTGAGTTTGACTGTACAAGACAATAAGTAACTTTTGAAGGAAAAGAATGGTTGAACTGATGATGAAAACACACACAAGAGAAACATCTGCCCGCGGTCATGAACTTGTTGGAGAACGTGAAAAAAGAAAATAAAACTCTTTTACGCAAGATGTCGGAAGGAGTATCTCCTTTTTGAGGCCAACTCCATGATGAGGGTCACAGGTTGCACCACTGCCCCATATATATTTTTGTCATCTCTTTGGCTCCAGTGAAATACAATGTACATGCTTTTAGTGCTAGGCTCTTCAATTTATTCTTTGGAGAGACAGCTGTGGAGTAAACAACTTCTCAGAGAAAATACGGCTTTCTATTAACATTTGTAAATGTTTCTGCTTGTACACTGTGTGATTTATCTGTCAGTTTAGTGTCACAGTTTTTTTATTTCATGCATTATGGGATTTTAGGTGATCTCAGCTCAATGCAAATAAATGATAAGGCAAACAAACCACCCATTAATAAAAATTTTATCACCTTTACGTCACATTTTCAAGAATGTTTCTGTGATTTATATATTTATTCTTTTTGACAAGCAGCATCTTCTGAGTCTGGAGTACAATTCTTTATAATGCCATCCACGGGCAAATTGCAAGTCTCCTTTAATGTTCCAGGGACCAAAAAGTTTATTGCAGAAGAAATTGATGAATTGTTTGCTTTCGCAGAAATCTCTGAAAAAGGTTCAGCTTGAGTGTCCTGGGGTCACAAGCTGCTCAGTTTGCTTGGCTGCATAATCTGGATCGTCGTCGTCTTGTAGGTAACACAGCTCTGGTCATGTGAAGACGTGATTTGTCGATTGGAGGTTCCATTGAACTTTCAAAGTATCCTTAGGATTTGCTGCAGGACTCTTGTGTTAGAGAGGATAGAAGTTGTATTGTCTGGTGTCAGAGGTCGAAAACCTGTTCTTGTGGGATCCAGGATGGTGCTGCAGTGAAGTTGTTGGCAGCGGTGCTCTTTACACTGAAGTCAGTTTCCTCACTTTATTGGTCTTGCACGAAGAGATACATGGAGGAGATACTCCCTCCAATGTACTATAGCACAGAAGAGCTAAATACATAACAGATTTGTATATTTGTATCTACAATAGGGCTGTATTTGTACCAGACCTTCATGGTTCTGGGTCCATGGTTCGCTTCACGCAGCTGCATAGAATACACAGTGTGTAGATTGATGCACGTAATGCAGAACCAAAGTTCCCAAGCACAAGTTCCACCCACAAACTTTGAGCCTTACTCTGAGCAGTATACGATGAGGTCAGCATAACAAGCAGATTTGCAACGTGTCAGACACACTGGAAAGCACAGATGAAATGGCGGAGCTGGAAGACCCACCTGCAGGTTCCCAGTCAGCTCAGAGAGTTGTGAATAAGATGAGGACAGTTTGTCTGTGTTGCTCCACCATTGTAGGGTATGTAAATGAAAACACATCGAACATACTAGAGCATATTTGATAGCATCACCCAGATGTGCCAGTCACTGGGATGATACGTAAACATTTGGGTGCTTTGAATGTTTAAATGTAGTCAAGGTGGAACAAAATCAATTTTACTATATAATGACGAAAACTGTCTGTCTGTGGGTTTGTGTGTGTGTCTGTTCCACGTTTTTCTCCTCACTGACTTGGTCAATCCATGTGAAGTTTGGCACAGTGGTAGAGGGTCATGGGAGGATGCCAATGAAGCAATATTACATCAATTGGCCAAAGGGGGGCGCTATAGCAACCGATTGAAGTTGCAAACTTTGAATGGGCATATATCATGCCCCGTATGTCGTAGAGACATGAAACTTTGCACAGAGATGCCTCTCCTCACGAGGAACAAATCTGCCTCAAGAACCCATAACTTCCGGTGATACAGATTTTCCGCCATTTTGAATTTTTTGAAAAACACTTAAAACCAATCCCTTCCTAGGAAGTTTGAGTGATCTGCATGAAACTGGGTGAACATAATCTAGGGACCAATATCTAAAGTTCCCTCTTGGCAAAAGTTGGAAAACTTACTAAAACTGAGCTTCTATAAGGCAATGAATATTGCGGAGGGCGTGGCTCATCACATAAAGGTGTATAACATCTCAAGGGTTTCACCCATCACCACGCAACTTTGTAGGCATATGACCACACATAATCTGAGGGGACCCCTCCATTATTGACCCCATCAAACAAAATGGGGGCGCTAGAGAGCTAATTTCTTATCTGGGCCTAACCGCTGTATCGATTTTTACTAAACTTGGTAGATATGTAGAACAGGACGCCTCAAGGTGACTGGAGAAATTTAACTCTAATTGGGAACTGGGTGGCGCTATAACAACAGAAAAATGCTTAAAAAATGGCTAAAATGCGACCGATCGCTGTGGCTCCCCCTGTGGACCAATGATTTGTTTTTTTCTAATTTTTGGTATGACTAAGTCATGGTATGCATGCTGTACTCAATGGGTATGGCCTATTATTATTATTTTCTGTATTTTGCCGTTTTCAATTTCGTAGCATAAGAGATGTTTTTAAGTTTTATTGCCTGTTGTGACCTGTCGCTGTTTGGGGAAGTTGCTTGTTCGGTGTTTATAAAGTGTAACACGAAAGTGTTTTAAAGGTCCTTATTTTTATCATGAAAATAGTAACATTATACTCAAGTTGCCAGTGGACAAAATGTTACCTCAGTCCTCAGTTACAGTTGACTGCTGTCTGTTCAAATAAATAAAAGAAACTGCCCCCCATGCTTTTGGGTTCGCTGTACCAAACTCGCATCAAACTGACTCCTATACTCCTATGAACTGTTCCATGACTTTTGTGTACTGAAGCGCTCCGCTAACTTGAATGGGGATAAAATAATTTAATCTTTCAGCTCTTTTAGAGTTTTGAAATATTATTGGACTGAATGGATTAAATCTTGATGGTGAAACAAGTCATTTCATGGGGCTTGTGATGCTAAGAAAATGTATCCTCCGATTTATGGACATCTCTTTCCCAATGTAGGTCTAAGAAAAGCAAAGTACAGCCATGAAATTAAGCTAGCTCCCACTGAGCTGTAATTGGTCAACACATTAGCAGCCAATTTGATGATGTGGTTCAATATCTAGCAATATCTTCCAAATATGAGACGGGTTTCTGACTAGCTTCGAATAGGACAAGTATATAAAAGTCAACTTATACACATTTCAGGGATTAAGATTTGTTTCTGTTTTAGCTTATAAGAATCAGAATCAGATAAATAAGTATTTGTGTGGAATATAATAGAATATGGTAGTAAGGGAGGCCATATTCTAGAGGAAAGTAGATGTAAACAGAGCAGAACAGACATCACAGTCCAAACAGACGAACCATAAGGGAACAGGCAGAAGGCAGGTTGAGGCTTGGCGGAGGGTCGAGCAGCCAGCAGTTAAGTACTTATTGGACGTATGTGATTGTGTCACCACAGTGAAAACCTCTGGACCGCAGGAAACCATGGGGAAGCTAACTGGAACACTTACACTGCACTGTTGTAGTGTCATCGTTGGATGAGGTCAGGTATAGAAGGCTGTTGCGTTTACCGGGAATCAGACAAAGCAGTCAGGTCAGAGGCAGGCAGGGTCGGCAACGGGAAATCAATCCGTAATAAAGTGCTGGACAGTTTTGCATGAGTGGCGAAGAACAATCTGACAAAGAGTGACCGTGAGGCCGGGTTATATTTACTGACTGTGTGTAATCAGGAACAGGTGAACAGAGTTGCCTTAATGAGGTGGGCCTGGCGGTAAGGCAGAAGCCGGAAATGCGCCGACAGGTGATAGGTAGGCAGGTAGGAGTGGCAGGGAGGTGGGGGAAATCAGAGTGAATGGAAAACTACAGACTGAGGGCTGTTGTGACGGGCCATGCAGAAAAGAGCAGGTGACCAGGACGGCAGAGCAGTGACACTCATAATCGTGACCTCTCTCTCCTCAGCTCTCTCATTTCCTGCTGGACTTTCTTCAGAGCTTCCCTCAGTCGTGTCACTTCCTTTTCAGCTGTGTTGTACGTCCAACTCATTTGTCCCTCTCATTGTTGCCATGACGACAGCTGCTCCTGTATGATGTCACCACCTTCGATGGCATGACAACCACCTCTCGTGTCTCACCTCAAACTCCCCTGTTAGCCCTTTGAAAAGATGCAGAAAATGACTGAATGCAAAACCACACACATAGCCATACCATCACACTGTAAAATTCAATGAGGAAATATTTTTTATCTGCATGTATTTACAGTAGAGCAAGTGCGTGCATGTTTTGAATAACCGCACACACCTGCAGGCACACAGTCACTAACTATCCTGACGGGTCAGCAGGTGAGTGTGAGCGTCAGAGCAAGTCTGTTACATAAGAGCAAAGCTGTTTATTCTCAAACCTTATCAGGCTCCTTATAGTCTGCTGGTTGACTCACAGAAACACACCAAAACTGGGCCAATCCCTGAACTCAGACAACCACTCTGTTTTTCCTTTTACTCTATGAAAACAGACAGATGTATTCACATGTACGTCAGTTTCCGTGTTGGTCTGTCTCTCTTCTTCTTTTCATCGATTTCCCCCCTTCATCAGGAAACAGATGTGGGATCATTTTTATTATTTGGAAGGAGAGATCAAGTAAAGAAAGAGATGGACTGACAGAGAGAAAAATTGGTCACAGTGCAAGATATCGAACACAGGAAGAGGGTTTTTCTCATCTTATCTCTCGTCCTTACTCTAAGGAAAGGTTGGCAATTGAAATCAGTCAGTTTAAACAAATATGGTAACGTGCCAGTGTGTTGACAGTCAGTGTTCTGGTCGTTTGTATCTGTTCCTTATTTCAACATGAACAACAGGAGCATTCACAAAAAGCCGTTTTTTCTAACCAAGTGAAAGTGGATAGAAAGCAGATACTATTAGATATCATCTACTTATTGATTTCTCTGCAGAAACCAAAGCTTGTTGACCACATAAACATTATGTTTAGGCACCTATGGTCTCCAATCTTGTTCAATTTGGTGAATTGTTGTCTCCCATTACATTTTCTCTGAGCTGTGGGGGTCTAGCTTCCACCCCCAATCCTCTCATCCCTTCTGAAATAGCCTCCACCCCCCCAGTGGAGTGCTATCATATGTTGAGCTGTATAGGAGCCAGAGGGTGAGATCAGAGACCGCTGTGTGGGAAGGGAAATAAATCGACAGTGTAATTGAACACACCAGGCTGCCAGTGGCTTAGAAAAAGAATACCAGCAGATACCATGTGAAAAAACACACACCCCACATAGATCTAACGCCTGCATGGAAAGATGAGAGGGTGTGTGTGTATGTGTCTGTCTGTGGGTGTACGCATGTGGGTTGGGTGTGTGCACACATGTGTCTGCCTGCGTATTAGGGCGATGCACTCCAATAGAAGTGCCTCTGCATATCTACGATACGTGCGTGCCGCTGTGCGCAGATGAGTGTGAGTGTGTGTGTGAGAAACATGACTCCACGCCAACTAAGGAGTGCTTCCATCTGTTGCGCCAGCCTCACACGAGACTCTCCGCTGTGTCACTGGCACTTTATGGAGCCTAAGATCTCCTCAACTGATCCAAGAGCAGATCTCAGCTGACACTAATATCCCCACCTCTCTCTGGGAGGAAGGAGATGGAGAGGAGAAATGAAGCAGAGGAAGAGGATGATTTGGAGGACAATGAGTGGGACGAGCACAGGGATTGTGGGAAAGTCGGAGAAGGGAAGTGAACGGAATTTATCACGAGATAAAGCCAAAGTGCAGAGAAATAGAAAGAGGAGCACTCAGTATACCTGAGTAGTTTTTCCTGTGCTCATTCTCACAGTCTATATGTTGGGACAGCTGCTCCTCACTTTGTCTCCTCTGCTCCCTGGAGACACAAAGTGCGTGGCATGGTCACTCAGTTTCCACCATTTGTTGAATCAGTAAATTTATGACAAAGATAAAAATGACAGCTGAAAAAGAGTTGTCCTTTCCTCTTTCCTTAAAATGAAATTCACATTAATTGTACACACATTTAACATTCAGGCACATGGAAATATAATATTTACTCCCAGAGTACATTTCTACAATTTCAAGTGTTATTGAAAAGTACTTGAGCAAGATATCAAATCCATACAACTGCTCTCCTGTGTACTCCTACGCTCGAATCTCCATGTGCAAGAAGCTTAACAATGAATTCTCCCTCTGGGATCAGCAAGAGTTCAAGAAAGTTTCCTGTACATCACAACTCCTCTGGCTGACGAAATGCTATTGGATGTCATTTTACAACCGAGCAGCTTTCCAAAAGTCATAACAATGTTGTTTGAGTTGTTAAATTTAAACTTAATAAGCTATGTGCATGTGTGTGGCTGTTTTTTTTTCTTTCTTTTTTTAAATCACCTCTTCCTCCGTGTGCAGCTGCTGCCTCGCTCTTGAGAAAGTAAATTGGAAATCAGTTTTAATTCTAATTCTGCGTGCCATGACAGTATGTGGTACTCCCGCCTCCTGTGCACACACTCACCCATACCCACACACACCCACACACACAAACAGACTTTACCCTAACCCTCCTAACCCTGTCGGCTTCCCAGCCTAATCCCCTCTCTGGCGGCATGATCAGTTAATGTGTTTGTGTGTGTGTGAGTGTGTAGCTGGCTGTCTAGCCCTGTGACCTTGCAGCCACACGCAATGAGGATACAGAGTGAGAGGGCTCGCACGTCTAAGCTCACAGGCAGACGGCCTGTTTTCACTGCCAATCTACAACAGACTTTTTCTGGCAACTGTGTGGAATATTTGTACATTTTTTTGCTAAAGTGGATTCAGAAACAAACAGCCAGCACAGCTCATCACTCTGTCAATAATTCATTACATCTCCATTTTAACAGATTGTAGGCTGGCTGACTTTTGTTCCTTTAAAGCGTATAACTAAACATCCTGACGCTGGAAGCCACATATGATGATATTTTTTTCAAATATTAATAGCAATATTTTCATAATTTAACAGTGACAATATGTGAGCTGTAGATGGGAGGCACAGGCCCAGCTACACACAATCAGAGTAATACACTCACAGCTGTCTGGCACCAGCTACCAGCCTCCCTCTCTTTTTACATCTCCTCACACATCTCCATCCCATTTCCTCTCTCGCTCTTGCTCTTTTGCTCTCCTTTTTAACCCTCCTTTCCTCCTGTGCTGTCACAGCTACTGGTGATTTAGAGCAGACCCCTGAGTGCTCTTACACTCTGCCTATTTAGCCACAGCACACAGTTCGTACTTTACTGTCCCTCATCTTTCTCCGTCTCGCCCCCCTTTTGTCCTCAAGGTCAGATATGACATGATATCTGACTCCCAGCTGCTGTTTCCACTACTCTTTATCCGCTGCTTTCCTGTCCCTTTTTTTTTTCCAGAGGTGAAGAGGGAGTAGGGAGAAAGAGAAATGTAAAACAGGAGGAGTGTTTAGTGAATTACTGTAAGGCACAGAGTTCAAAGTGCAGTCAAGTGCACAGTGCACTAAAGGAGCAGTGGAGCACTTTGGGTATATTTGTGGCTGCAGGCTTGTGGTGTACCCGGTGTGCACATGGAAACAAGGTGAGATTAACAAGAATCTATTATCACACATTATCAGTGGGCATGTCGGTGGGTTGCAACCACAGACTACTTAAGAGTTTCAGTGTAAAATCATCTTATGAATTGCCGTGTAAATGTGAGCCCAAAGTGAGCCGGAGACGTCACTGCCTCCACTTGTAATAACTCGCACTGCATAAACTAAGAAACTATGCAGAATAATGAATCATAAGCGGTCAGAGTGTTCATTGTGCAAGCCTTCGTCATGGATCTGGCATGTGTAATCACAGCTTGACAGCGCGTGTCACTCAAATTACAGGCTGCAGAAGGAACGCATACCTGTCTCCTTCAACTGGATATACAGGGAGTTAATCAGCTGTTGCGGATGACAGATGCTGATAGGGATCAAACATTAATCTTCACTCTGCCTTCTTGGTTATAATAAGAATAGAAATATACATTTCTGGGTAATTAGATGTGTCAGCCGGTCAAAAAATGTATCATAAAAGTGGAAGAGACAAGAAAAACGTGGGAGTGCCTCTACAAATTAAATTGAAGAAAACCAGTTTGCCGTTGATCTAGACCGAGCAGACGGTGAAAAATGTGGTGAATCTTGACACAAAAATTGTAATGTACCAGTAACACCCTGCTGAGCCTCTCCTCCCTCTGTGGTGTATGGCAAGTCACCAAAATACCAAACAGCCACATGAGTGGAAAAAAAACAACCCCTCTCTGCACTTTAGGAAAACACCATTTCTTGTGCGGCATGTGCTCACATGATAACACAGCTCAGAGGATGGAGAGAAACAGAGAGAACCAAGAGGGGTGAGTTGTATTTTTCTTTTTTTTTTTAATCTGAGAAAGAAAGAGGAAAGAAAAAAGACTTCCTCCTTCCTGAAGGGCTGTGACCGATCTTATCTAATATGAGATAAACAGGGGGCTGAGGTGAGGGAGGGTGTGTGTGTGTGTGTGCGTGCAGACCAAGATCTTGTGGGAAACGAGGTCCTTGGATACACCCTGGGATCAATAGTTATTTTACTGCCAACAGTCACAGAGACACACGCTGCACACACACTTTAATGCACACGCATGCACAGAGCAGCCAGCGTGCTTCAGCCTTATGAAAACAAGCTGTATCACATCAATCACATCAATCCTTTGCTCTTTCTCTCTTGACCTTCACTCATTCCATCATGCACTCTTTCATCTCTCCTCCCTTGCTCAGTGCATCCATCCTGTCTTTCATGTATCCCTCTCTTCCCTCTAATCCATCCTTTCAACCTGGCCTGCGTCTGTGTCGGATGATCCATGTGTTCATCCTCTGATGAAAGGATGAGCTCAACAACTCCTGCCAATCAGAATGTGGCAGGATGCTGCTCCAGACGTTACAGGAAGAGGTTTGTGATGCTCTCTGTGATCCTTTTTGACAAATGCTGTCAAAGTGTCATCAGGCAAAGTGCATACTGTTACCAGTGTTGGGCAGTTACACAGTAACTGATGTTACAAGTAACACGTTACTGTATTAGTGTAACAAATTACTAATACAAAATCAGTAATACCATTACAGTTACCCCCAAAATAATTTATTACAGCTTTACTTTTGTTGTCAAACCCCTGCTGATGAAATTCAACAATCAATCACTTCCTCGAATTCATTTTGTCACATATGTACGTCACAAAGCAACAAGCTAGCTGGGAGGATGGAAGTGCTTACCTTACATTCAGCAGCTGGAAATATTTACGTTACTTTGATTTTGTTGGCAGGGCAGATGATAAGATGATGACCTAAAACCTCCTGAAACATCTACTATGACAGCACAACCGTGTGAAGCCCATGGATATACACCCCGGCAAAGGTGTGCCCTCTGTGACAATGGAGGATGGCTCCAACTAAAACTGCATTTTAACTGTGGACAGCTGCAGGCTCAAAGCAACACAGAAGTAATTAAGCCTGTCGCCACAATTAACTCGCCGTATTTCAAACAGATCCTTGGGAAAATACCAGTCACATAGGCAACAACAACAACAAAAAAAATCGCAAACTATCTAGCCTTAGCTGTGCTTGCAGGAGATTATCACACAGAGCTGTATATGCAAAATCTGGATCTTGAGGAGAAGGGACATAGGGGCCACACACATGTCGTGTTTTTTTGCACACTCAAATTCATTGTTTTTGATGTAGACACATGGCAGACATGCTCACACTCCAGAGAAACATCAGAGCAACTATTTTTCAGGGTGTGACAACTGCATGCTGAGATAAATTGAGTTCAACTCTTGGAACACAGCAGCGTGCACTGCATGTCATGTGACCAGGAACAACCAATCACAGCCGACAGACATCTTTACCTTCTTCTGAAATATTAATCTGTGATACATATGGAAAAGTTGATCAGTTTAATGCAGGGCTGCCAGGGCTTTACATCTGTCCCAAGGACGATAGACCCACACACTTATAAAGCTCTTATAAAGATCAGCTGTGTACTCAGGATTTCAGGTAAATAGGCTCCAATACGGTACTTGTTAGGGTTGCTTAGCAACCTCAGAGGCAACCTGCTGCTGTGCTCTTGAAAACTGGCACAAAACAGGCACAAGAGTAGCATTCAGCGCTCGATCTCACGATTTCCAGATGGTTAAAGACGCGGCACGTGTACAGCCCCATAATTACCAGTTTTGTTGGGTGTGAGAAAAGTAATATCATGACTAGTGTAACAAAATACTACTGACAGTGAGTAATAAGTAAAGTAATAAGATTACTTTTCAAAAGTGTAAAAAGTAGGCCTAATGAGTAATAAATAATATTTTTTGCATCTTCACATCATACAAACATCATAACCAGGACTTTTCACATACCAAAGAACCAAGGAAGTCCATGTGCAAATATTGTAAATACAAGAACATTCAGGAGCACAATCAAGATTGAAAACAAGCTAAAATATCCCAAAGGCTGTGTAAGTGTGTGTGTGTGTGTGTGTGTGTGTGTGTGTACACAGTCATGACAAAACAAGCTGCCCTTGAGTGTCTCTCGGGCATGCTGATCAGATTGCATGCTCGGATCAGAAGGATTCCACAGCCTGTCTCACTGTCCTCAGACCGCCCCTGAAATATGTGTGTATGTGCGTTTCCAAGGCAACGGGGCTGGCGCCACAAAAACGCAACAGGTGCGGAACGATGATGTTTGATGGAGGTGGGGGTCAAAGGTTGGGCAGTTGTCATGGTAACCCCTCTTGCACACAAACAAACTGGTTCTTTTTGTTCTTGGATCTTGCGAGTATCACAGGTTTGGGAAGCTCTGGAGTTGATATGATACATGGTGAGACCAGAGGGATACAGAACAGACATGTGTACACACACACACACACACACACACACACACACACACACACACACACACACACACACACACACACAGAAACACAGAGCGGCTGTGGAAGTGGGTGTTTAAGCAGGCGGCCAATCAGCATCGACCGGACAGTGAAAGGAGGGTTAGCCAATCAACTCAGACGTCCCATCTGGCCCTCAGTCTAGACCTCGCCTGACTGTCTGCAACACACAACAGAGAGAGAAATCATTGAGTTGTCTTTATTATATCTTAAGTACTGCACTGAAGTACACATTTGTAAGTTACTCAAGTATTTTTATTCCATGCTACTTCATACTTTTCCTCCACAAGATTTCTTTGACAGCATTAGTTACCAGTTACATTTCAAATCAACATTTTACATACAAAACATATGATGATCTTATAAAAATATGACACACTGTCATTGATTAAACTGCAAATATATAACATTATATAAATACTATAGATTCATCTTGACAGCAGTAAAATGCCAGTTGAACACCTATGGATTTGCATTAATACTAATACACTTACAGGGACCATTATTCTGAATTGAGCACTTTTGCTTTTATGGAACACTTTGCAAACAGCCTTTTTGATGCAGGACTTTAACTTCAGTATTTTACACCGTGGTATTGCTTCTTTACTTGAGTAAAGGATTTGATTGCTGTAATCGATCATTTCACTATTTGCCTGACACCCTTTAAATCATTACAACTAACACTTAAAAGCTGTGTCTCAATTCAAGGGGCTGCAGTCTTTGAAGGACACAGCCTTTGCGGTCTACGTCGGTCACGCTCTTTGAAGACCGCATCAGCCAAACTGAACAGTCTCTGAAAATGGGACAGTCTGGTTTGCGGAGGATTGTCTGGTTGCATCACCAGTTGTTCTCACCCCGACCTGTTGGCGTTCCCGTTACCTAGCACCCAGCTGCGCTTGATGACAGAAGGAGTATGCTAGAAAGTAAGCTAGCCCTAACTCATAGACCCAGAGATTGAGGGCTGGAGACATCACCATTTGATATATTTCAGTTCTGATGGGGGAACGTTTTCAGATAAACATATTGAATTAAGATTGTTTAAGCTGTGTCCTTTTAGCTAATGGTAATGTTAACAACAGTTGACCTTTAACAAGCTAGTTAGTTAACTGAACTCAGTATATAATGAAGGATTCATCTGTTGCATCCTCCAAATTCTGGGAAAGAAGGCTGCATTTATCTGCCACATTTTAAGGAGCCTTTGAAATGGGACAGCCTTGGTCATGGTCGTTTATGCCATGTAAATAGAATTGACGTGACACTACTTAAAATTTCATTTCAATAGATTACCATTACAAGTACGTAAAAATAGTAAAATTAGAAATTATTGTTTGGAAATAGTGTCATTTGGAGAACATGTAAAGGTACATTATAACAAAAAAAAAATCCTACAGTTGAGGTTATCTGCACAGTGCTGCTGTGTAGACATTAGACAGCAGTGTTGAGCTGCTTAGATAGATGCATGCCCCTGTTTTCCCTCTCCACAATCCTTTACTCACACACACAGTCTTGAGCACACCCGCCTCCTCATCCTCCTCCTCCTCCTCCACATACACCTTATCATGCAGCATGGCCTTAAGGCTGATTCTCTCTATAGCATATGTCCATATGTCTGGGTGGGTCGCGTGCGACTGCAAACATCCCCTCCATCCTCCCTGTCTCAGCCCTGATCCCTGTACTGGATGGGCGTGCACATTCCACACACATGCACACAAACACACATGAATTTAAAGTGGTGTTTGATACACGCAAACAGTGGCATGTAATATTTGTGTGGCAGGGCAGAGGGCAGGAGGTCAAATACAGAGGTTTTTCATTCTGATATTAGCAGAGGGATTTGGCCGAGCAATGATCTCCCTGAATCGGTTTGGTATTTGATACGGAGCTTGTGTCTAACCAGCTCGTGATTAAAAAAAATAAAATAAAATAAAAACCAAGCAACATTATCTTAACATGTCATATTTCACTACTGCACTATTACTGGATGATGGTGCTTAAATCATCTCATCAAAAAGTCACATATAAATATAGATTCGATTCCACTGCACTGCAGTAGATAGTCTTTCCCGAAAGTGACAACAGCACTTTGAAACTGATAAGAAAGAATGAGAGAGGAAGAGCACAGTAATTTCTAAAGGTCAGAAACAAAGTTTATAACAAAAACATTTGGTGGAGAGAAAGAGAGACTGATATGGAGGTTATAGAGGAAGAAGGAGGAAACATTAGTGCGCAAATGAGTGCTTCATCTGCAGTCTGTCAGGTCAAGTAGTCCTTTAATGTTCCGACTATCAGATAGCAGCAACATTTAACATTTACTCCCTCTGTGTGTGGGGGGATGTGTGTGTTTCTGTGGATGTTTGCCTATGAGTGTGTCTGCGTGTGCACTTTTGAAGTGGTTGATTTTTAAAACAATATTATGAATGACATCACAAACACAAGATTAAAAAGCATCATCCGCTGCTTAAAAATAACACTATAACTCAGAATGAGAACGCGTGCAAACATTTGTAAAAGTTGCCACTGTTAAGCGCAAACAAGTCTCAGGAGAGGACCAAATATGGAATTATAGCTGCTGCTCAGCGATGGGTCGGGTCCAGGCATTTTTAGGCAATTCTGAGCAACAAGCAGAAGATTTGGAAGACATTTAGGAATTTAGCAACACAATCTGCCTTTTGCATCAGCTGAGGCTTGAACTCACAACCTCTGAGACTAAGAATCAATTTCTATCTCACTGAGCTAATCAGTCAGTGACAATTCATGTGTAGCTTCACAAATTGACTAAGCCAGACGTGCAGGTTTAGCAGCCGTCCATGCATGGAAAAGCAGATTTCAAACCACTGTAAAAAAATTCAGTTATCGAAACAAAAATCTGAAAATACACATATTGCATCTAGACAGCATGGAGATGTTGGTCATTTATTTTAACAATGATTGATTTGCTTCATAAGTGAAAAACTGATGTTTAACTAGTTGAGCTATGTGCAAAGTGAGAAGCCTCAGGTGGTTTCACACTGAAGTATTGACACCGGATCTTTGTGCAAAGTTTGGTTTAGTTTCAAGCATGAGAAGGCAGATTTTCTAGCAGAAATTTTCCACACATCATCTAACATGACTCTAGAATTTTCATGAACATTGAAGATTTATTTAGCAGGAATTTGCATGTATATGTTGATAGTACCGTTTACAGTCAAACATTTTGATGCACTGTAGGCTCAATTTTTGATAAATCAAAAATCTGAGAAATATAGTTTTTGTAGGACAGTCTGAAGATGCTCTGTAGCAAGTTTGGTGTCAATTGAGCAAAAACTGTGGGAGGAGATAGGTTGAAGAAGTTTTACAGTTTTTTAAAAAAACAGAGTGATGAACTTCATAATTTTTAATAGGTTTAAGTGTACAAAAGTTTCTTCACTATTGGGGCTACAGTTTAATTTGCTGTGTTTTTAAAATGGGAATCAGAGCAAAACACAGGAGATTTTCAAGGCTGATACCTTCTCAAGAAACAAGAGTCGGAGTCTGCAGCCATGCTAGCAGCTCTGTGAAGCCATAAGCACAGCAGTAACTTCTCAATGCTTAAATGCTCAAACTGATGTTTAGCTCTCTAGCATCCTAACAGTAGCTAATGGGCTAGCACTACACCCAAAGTAAAGGCGAGGCTGATGGGAAAGTCATTATTTAAAAAAATATATATATTACCTGATGATGGTTCTAAATAAACAGTAGAGGTAGAGTCAGGGGATCACGAAAGTCAGTAGGACTAATCATTTCAGATCTAACTCTTTTCCAGTTACTAGTGGTGTTCCTCAGGGCTCTGTCCTAGCTCCCCTTTTATTTATCATCTACCTTCTACCTCTTGGCCATATTTTCAGAAAATTTGCCATTCAAGTCGACTGCTATGCTGATGACACCCAGCTCTTCCTATCCAGTAGGCCTACTTCCACTCTCCCACCTTATTTCCTTTCTGACTGCTTATTGGATATTAAATCTTGGCTTTCATGCAACTTCCTCAAATTTAACAGCTCAGGTTCTCCTTGTGGGTATTAAATCTACTTTGGCTAAATGGCGCAGTTTGTCTCTGACCATTGAAAACTCCAAAATCCGTCCATCCCCTCAGGTTAAAGGTCTGGGTGTCAGCCTGGATAGCACACTGTCATCTGAGGCCCACATCAATAATATTACTCTGTCTGCATACTTTCATCTATGAAATATTAATCATCTTCACCCGTCACTTACACTTCAGAGAACTGCTATCCTCATTCATTCTTTGGTTACATCTCGTATTGATTATTGTGATACTGTCCTCTTTGGTCTCCCTCTCAAGTGACTTCATAAACTCCAGTTGGTCCAGAATTCAGCCGCCCGTGTCATAACCAGAACCCCCTTTTCTCCAGCAACTTCACTGGCTGCCTGTTCGATAATGCATCATTTTCAAGATTCCACTTCTCAACTTTAAGGCCCTTCATAATCAAGCCTTCTCCTGCCTGTCTGAACTCCTTCATATCCACACAACATCCTGTAGTCTTAGATCGTCTTCTGCACTCCAGCTCACATCACCATCTGCCTGCTTGACCACCATGGGTCCTAGAGCCTTCAGCCGTTCTGCTCCCACCTCTGCAACACTCTCCCCACGACATTCGCAATATTGACTCCCTTTCCACTTCCAAATCCCATCTGAAAACACACCTTTTGAAGCTGGCATATTCACTCTGATTTAATGGAAACACACGTATGGTGACCTGCACTGATGATGACTTTATGATGATGATTTTCTACCTAATATTTCATTATAATTTTCTTCAAGTCATTTTATTAATTTTTATTGTATGATTTGATGATGTAGATGGGGTACATGCAAATTTAGGTGTTTGAAAAACCCTAGTTTATGTGATTTACTGAATCTCTAGATGCATTTGTGCAGTATGTGTTAGCGGTGTGTGTTAGTGTTTCTCTGTGTATGTGTGTATATTTGTGTCTGGTCCAGGTAAATAGTGAAAAAATGTCAAAGAGGCTGTAAAATGTTTGAACTGATAAAACTTTGTCATCAGCATATTTTCAAAAGCCACAGGGGCATTTTTTTTTCCAGAATCCTAAACCCCTGACTAGACCTTTGTGTGAGTGTATACAGGTCAAATCCTCTGTTGTTGCAGCTTAGCAAGCCCAGTATGTGGAACCTGAGCATTTCCTGGTTTGGGCGGTGCCAGCGGGGCTGCTCAGAAGGTTTGGATTGGTAGAGGAAAATTATACATAGAGCCAAGCCCTGCGGTGACCTGTTCTTCACCCGGCATATTCCACATACCGAAATCCACCTGCATCCCCATCTGTCTATGTGCATGTTATAATATATGTGTTTGAGTGTGTGTGTTTAACCACATGTCGTAGACACTTGCATCAGCTGCTGAGTTAGGCGCTCTTTCCCTTCTCTCATTTTCTGTAACTCCACACTGGAATGCAGGAATGCTTCAGCTCCTCGCTCAGCACTGTTGAGACACACACACACACACACACACACACACACACACACACACACACACACACACACTAATGTGAGTTTACTTGACACGATGAAGATGCTGTAAGAGCTTACAAAAGCTTGCCTGCATGTAACTCCAGCTCAAAGCCAGGCTTGTCGCCACAGGCTATTAGACTGTATGATTTTACAGAAAGAGACAGACAGGTACAGTAGGCAGATTCTTCTATCACATTGTTACTTCACAGTTGAGCAATGGAGGAAACCCTACACCAAACAAATCTATCTACAAGAGTGACAAGATTGGAAGGAGAAACAAAACAAGAGGCGGAGGAGGAGGAACAAAAGAAAGACAGAAGTTCCAGACAGAATCGTGAGTGCACCTCAAACAGGAGGTGAGGACGACGAGTGAGGAAAACAGCAGGGTTGAAAAGAAAACCAAGGTGGTAAAGTGAAGGAACAAGGAAGCAGCTGAAAATGATAAAGAAAGGGGAAGCAGAAGAAGGGAGTGTGCTGAGGAGAAGGGAGTATGAGGGAGTTTGCGCTCATGGGAGACCATGAAACTGTACACCACAACCTGACAGTCTTTGTTGTTGTGTGTCTGACACAAAGTAGCTGCTGTGTTGCTACTGTTTCCTCCCTTCACTGTTTGTCCATTTCCCACTGACAGTTATGATATGATGAGTGAACAGCATTAAGAAACTTAAAAAAAAAAACACACTAGAATAAAATAATTACAGGGTTCCAGTTTTCTGGTAGCACTTCTCCATAAGTCATTGAGTGAAATGAAACAGACCGCTTCCTTACACAGATAAATCTATACCTATGACTTTTCTAAATATTCCATTGTTATTACCTTCTAACTTTGTTACACGAAAATAACTAGTGGTGCTTTGTTTTCCTCACTGGCTCAGTCAGTCTCTCCCTGCCTACGCTTTTATCATCAGTGGTGTCTGAGTCAGAACCTGTCGTTGTTTCTCCCTCACCATTAGCCTCTTCCTGTCTCTCCTCATTTTGCTTTTTAAAATAATCAGCTATAGACCGCATCATTTTTGAAACACGAAAACAATGACTGGATTGTTTTTCAAAGTCCTACGATGCTACTTGAAGCAAGGACCCTGTGAGTGAGCATATTGTTGCCTATATGGCTAATGTCTACTTGCTTGAATCTGAAAGTGCTGTGATCACAAGTAGGCAGTGTCATTTTTCAGCACATTTAAATTTACATAACAGGTTTCCAGGCTGGTGAATGCATTTATTAAGAGACAGACCTGGAAGAAGTGCTTAACTGCAATATTTAGGCCTTATGTCAGGCCAACAACCTGTCAGACTGTAGAGCTGGACTCAGTGCAGCTTCAGGCAGGAGTGGATATCATGCAACAAAAAAGCACTTAAGTTCCAAGTCTGGATAGTAAATAACTCAAGACACGCCACTATTTTTTTTTGAAAACATGACTTTTGTTGTGCACCTAACTGCATTTAGTAGAAATAATTGCAAACTGGCACTTGTCTCAGAGTAGAAGTGAGACAGAAAATGAAAAAGGGCTTACAGTCATGATTGGCATCACCATCAACAATCATTAGCATTATCCTAACCAACATCATCACCAGCTTCCCCATTATCTTCATTAGCAGTCAGCTAAAGTCGTTTGGCAATGATCACAGCTGGTAACAAAATTACTATACAGTATGCATGTTAAATCAGAATAAAAATAGACTTTGAAAGCCAGCTTTGCACATTAAGTGTTGGTAAAGACCTTACATGGTTGATGTAGAGAACTGTATTTGACAAAAATTGAAGTGTATGTTTCATTAGACATGTGTAGGATATATGACTAAGTAACATAGCAGAAGCTCATCCGATTAAAGCTAGTTACTGTATTAGAATATCAATATTAGTGTTACAGTATTTGCATTGGCAATATTGACATAGAACACCACTGACTTAACCCTTTGAAACCTGAGCCAACTGGATTGATTTCTTTCAAAAACATGGTAAGAAGGCATTGGAGGAAGGATGGGCCTGAAAAATGTGCACGTAATTTGTAAAATGAGAAAATTAAAAACAAGAAAATAAGTAAAAAAATTAAAAAAAAAAAAAAAAAATTATAATAATTATGTAACATCATCTGCGTACATGTCTTACTAAGTTGTCTTTTTTCCCCCATGTTTATAAAAGAAATAGGAACAATCTGCTCAGGGTTCAAATTCTTAAATACTTGAATAAGGCGTCTGAAAGCAACATTAGAAAAGTGATGTTGCGTCAGGTTTCAAAGGGTGAAATGCACAAGCCATAGAGTGATATTGAATGGGTATATATTAGGCAATGATAGGAACACAGACTTTAAATTCTACAGCGGCCACTCGCTTATTGTTGTGTGACTATGCAGCAAACATAAACAATATCCATTAACATAATGGACGAAATAGCTTAATTATGTACTTATTCTAGGGCTTAATGTAATCCCTGGAAACAAGCATCATTGCAAAGTGAGCAAATGTCATGCCCCCTGGAACAGAGCTGAGCTTTGAAGCATATTGACATAGTGGCCAAACAGTGTAACTACAACTTCCAGGATGCCATTGTGCTCAAAAAGACATTTCCATAGACTTACAGTGTGAAAGATACATCTGTAAATCAGCAGATAATTTCTTTAAGGTACATAAACTTCCCTGTACAAACACTGAAACAGCCCTCATTTACATCATTATGTCCTCAAAGTTGGAAAATTCAGCAGTTATTTTCCTTCTGTCATTCATGTGTGCGAACCTGAGAGGCGGGGTTAATGGCTCATCAGGGACATGACATGCAGAAGGATTCATCCAACATACTTGTCATGAAGGTCCCTGTGGTTTGATGGGTTCTCTTGACACAACTGTTGGTATGAAAGAGAATGCCTGGTCTATGCGTTTAATTTTTGGGATATTTACAATAGATTTTATTTGAAAATTTGAACTAAGGTTTTTAAAAAAAATGGTTGTATTAGTACCCCCAATATGATAAAGCCCTTGCTGTTTTACGAAGCAAAGCTTCACGTAGGTGCCTGACTAGTTGTTTGCATGGGAAACAGGCTAGCTTTGGTAGTGGAGTGTGTCAAAGAAGTGTTGTGTGTGTGTGTCTACTGTATATTAAAAGAGTTGTCTGTGAGGGTCCTTCAGAGCGGTGCGGCAGGGCACAATGGCTGGGACTCTGGACAGCTCTCAAACTGATGCAGCAATGTCAGCCCTTTACATTCTCCTCCTCCGAGCCTTTGTTTTCCTCGCTCTCCCTCTCTATGTTTTTCTCTCCTTCATCCCTCTCCTCTGTGTCTCTCCCCTCTTGCTCTTTCTTAATCTTTGTCCTCCTCTTCCTCTCTTTCTGTGGCTCTGTTTTCTTGTTTCTCTCTTGCCTTGCTCTCTCTCAGCAGAAAGAGAGGAGTGTAGGAGGTCTTTCTCAAAGCGGCAATACACCGATAATTGCTTTCTGGTCACTGTGACATGACAAGGTCTACCAGGGTAAAGCAACACACACACACACACACACACTCACAGACATGCAGAGACTCACACAGACTCACACGATAACATAGGACACACAAGAATTCATGCACAAAGACCCACTTGCAGAAGGACACACGAGCGGAACAAAAACACACACAGAAAAACACACAGAAAAACACACACACTAACAGACACGTCCAAACAGAAATGGTTGTATAAATACTTGATGGAGCAGAAAGACTTAGCAATGAGAGCACACCAGGCATGTCTGACTTTCTCTACAGTGCCTCCATTATGTGTCACAGTGCTTACACACAGACACACACAGTGTAACAAGGTGACAGTAAATATTACAGCAACTTACTGGCAGCTGGCCACAGAGGTACGGTAGCAGCTTTACAGTATTGTTACTGGGCAGGTTGTTTGCAGTGATGGAGTTAAAGTACATGCTTATTTACTGTAGTCACAACTAACAACTAACACACATGGGTTTAGGAATAAAGAACAGGGTTTGGCTTTAGTATCTTAAGGGACGCAAACACCACTCTCCCAGGTGAAGGTCGGTGTTTGTTGGAGACATCCACCCAGTTCAAGTTCACTCTTTATCACATCCATCACTCTCTTCATCTCAATACCACCAGCATCTAGATTCTAGGTTCCTTATTCTACCACGACTTCATCACCTCCCTTGAAATATGTGACATCATGATGGGATCTAATCACCAAAAACTATTCATATTTCTCATACTTACATTCACATGTAAATCAGTTTTCCACAGAAAACACACAGTCTGTCTCAGTTGAAATGCTAACGACAATAGCAGTCAGCAAAATGAGCAAACACATTTGTAGGGTACATCGTCATTTTTCACTATTGAAAGAAGACAAGGTCGAGGTGTGAGCAATCTACAGGAAAACAGTAAAATCAAGATGAATACTAAAGAGAAAATATCTCAGTATTACAGAAACTGTGAAAAGAACAGGCTATACTTACGGTTTCTGTTGGGTTTTATTATATCTTTTGAATAGAAAAACAACTTCTCTCGTGTTATAAGCCAGGGTCTTACGCCATAATCAGAATCAACAAAAGGGAGGAATGCAGTGCCGCACAAATGATGAGAGAATTCTCACTCAGTTTACAATGTTCTGCAGTAACACTGACTTTAAATTAACTTATTTCAACATGAAATAATTTACAATTCACAATAATTGGTCACACATTTTCCCTGGCGCCTCCAGTTATGCTGGAATCGACATTGTATGAGGCAACATATAAGGAGCTAACTGTGAGTAACTGTAATCTACCAGCCCCTGTGACACTACAGGGTGTTGTAGGCTACATCTATCTTTACCTTTTAACACACCAACAGCTACAACTTGGAATTCTCACGAGAGCCCATAATATCAGATTATTAAGTAGTTGGGCACCACAAACATTTTTGGGTGTCTGCTTAGTTTATTATACGTAATAAAAGCATTTCCAACCTCTAAACCTCAGCAGAACGGAAAAACAGCCATGGAAGTGCTGGATTGCAGAGACCTGGAGGAGTGCAGCTGTACGACTGGAATGCTGTGAAATTTTGTCCTCCCAGAAACTTAACGTATTGCCAAATTAACAAAGAAAATTGTTTTTAATGTCAGGTTTTATTATCAGATGACTCAATCACAGTGATTCATTGTAGCTCCACTTTAGATACAAACTGTACTTCTGTAGTTGTTTGTATGCAGACTGTTCTCATGCGATGGTCAAATGTTTTATGATGAAAAGTAATGCACCAAAATTCCTACATATCATACACATTAGGAGCCAGTTATTTGTGTATAACCCACATATTTGGGAAGGCTGTGTGGATGGGACCAATGACAGGAGTGAAGAGGGAGGGTGGTGGATGTGTGACAAAACACAGGACTTCCCCTCAGGGGGACCAGTACTCACAGTAACTTGCCCAAACATATGCCCCATTTTCAACGAGCAAAACAGTACAGTTCAGTTCAGTTCGCTTTTTTTCAATAAAAAGTTGTGGATGGCACCAATGGAACCATCCGTACCGTCCCCATGTTTGGTCCCCCCTCTGTTGGGGTACCTAGCACACAGATCTGGTACTAAAAGGTGGAGCTGTGAACACTGCAGTCTGTTGATTGGTCAATAGAGGACAGTCACTCTGCTCAGGGCTGAGTTGTGGCTGGTTTTGAGGCTCATGTAATCACTGTTCATACTGTGGAGAGTTTAATTAGTAAACTGTAACTATAAAATACAGGATGTTTTGCGGCCTCTTGCAGCAGCTGGAGTCGGAGAAAACTGCCGGCAACTTTTAAGGTGGTACGTTAATTTGTAATGTTATTCAATGTATGAGTTAACGATCAGTCAAAACACCTTAAATATGACCATTACTTAAGTTTTTATATGACATACACTTTTAGTAATGAGTGGAGCTTTAAGTGCTTATTTCAACCTGGTTATGTGAACTGTATACTCTCAGAAAAAAACAAGTGCTGCAGAGCGTCCTTCCTGTGAGCTACAGCAACACTAAACCCCTGAGCTTGCCTGAGAAGGACTAAATGCACAAACCTGCTATTTTTAAATATCCCATGGAGAGAGACTCTCACTGCAGCCTGTTTTATTCCATTCTGAAAATGTTGACGTGTAGCCTCGTTCTGTGGACGATAAACGAGGTGCAGACTTCCATCTGTGTCACCGGAGATGAGGAAATACAGCGAGTGCTAGATGGAGCAGTGAGTGACAACAGCCCCGCCCACATTTACGGGTACGGTTTGCGGTGGAAACGCAAGGGTCTAGGTACCATGTCTGAAGGGTTACTGTTGGTTCCAAAGGTACCATACCAAAAGTGTTTGGTGGAAACTGGGCTTTAAAGATGCCAAACCATGTTTCTTTTCTCTAAACCTAACCTATGTTACTTTACTGGCTGAAACCTAACCATCATAACTTTATGTCAAGGATGTAACATCATTTGTTGGGTGCTAACGCACAGGATAGCATATGAACCGTTGTACGAGGATATGGTGTTGTATGTCAGGGAATCAGTTTATTTCTGACATGACCACATACTAAAAGTACATACAGTATGACATAGTATAGTCATACTACAAAAATAACAGACAGACAGCAAAACACGGACAAAGACAGACAGACGTGAGGACAGGGCTCGACAGGAAGGTGACGGAAAGAAAAACTCTTTGCAAAGTTGTGTGAGAACATAGTTGATGTTTTTATATTGCTGCTGTCACTATCAACACACACACACACACACACACACACACACACACACACACACATACACATATACAAAGTTTGCTGCCGGGGAACTAGATACCATATAGTCTAAGGATAGCCCAGGGTGTTGGCAGATGGCTGCAGTTCAGGGATCGGTCACACACGCACACACATACACACACACGCACGCACACACAGATTCACACACCCTTAGTCACACTTAGTCATAGCCTTTCACCTTGATTTCCCTGTCAACCCTCTATTCTCTTTTCCACAATGCTGAATGAAAACTCCCCCCACAGTCTCAAAACTCTCTGTCCATCACCTTCACATCGAGTTGTACAAGTCAGCTGCTGACATCTGCACAAAATGAACAGAGATCAATTATGTTTCCGTCTGCGTCTGCTCTCAGCGCTCGTCTTTGTCTTGTTCTCTGTAAAATTCCACATCCCTTAAGGTCGTTCCCTCGTCTCCTCCCTCTTCTTCTCTCTTCTTCTCCACCTAACCATAAACCACATTCATCTGTTCACATTAGGCAACCTCCTTATATTTCTCCCTGTCTGCCCCCCCCCTTTCTTTCTTCTGCTGTTTGACGCTAACCACAGAACGCTGATAGACAGGTAGCACAGTTTAATTGCCAGCTAACGCCCATATCAGTTTGGAGTCATATGCGGGTGACTGATTAAGGTGTGTGCTTTTCACACATTCTGGCCAAGTTCAAGCACATTTACACGGACAGTTTTGCATTTGACATTTTTATTAAAATGGATTATTTAAAACAAGTCACTGCACAATTGATTAGTTGAATTAATCTGCAACTATTTGAATAATCAAATGGTTTTTTAAGCAACATTTCCAGCCTCCAGCTTCTCATTTGGGAGATTTGCTAGTTTGCTTTGTCATGTAATCATAAATTTAATAACTGGGACAATTAGTTGGCCAAAAACAAGCATGATCACCTTGGCTTTTAATACATTATTATGGCCATTTGTCACTATATGTAACAGGGTCAATTATACAGCAGTAGTAACAAAGTCAGATGTACATTTGTAATATTAAGTATGATAATTACACCAAATTAGTTTCAGTTGTTTTTACCTGATATCCTCAGGCCTCCATACTCAATATGTGGAGCGTTTGATACTCAGTTTCACGTTAGGCGGTATCGCACCAATAAAGAGGTGTCTCCTGCAACACTGTTAAGCTGTTTATAAGCTCATTTTATGCTGACATATTCCTGTGTCATTTAATTTGTGTAGGGGCTCGAGCTTATATGGTCGTATTTGACAGAGGATTTTGTTTTCACCTCTTATTGTCAGCTGTCAGGAATAAAAGGAGGTCGCCTCCAAAGATATCCACAGTCTGGGCCTCGTCATATCAACACAACGCAGACAACACTAGAGTCCACCAGTTATATATATTGTAAGATTTTATGGCCCAAACCATCAATCAACAATGAAAGTAACTGCTTATCCCAGCTCTGGATTGATGTATTGATTTATATATTGGCTATGTCCTGTCCTGAGAACCGTAAGCTCCATTTCTGTGCTCGACTCTGGATCCCGTGGGTCTTGTCGGCCTTATTTATCACCAACACCTGCTTTGTGGTATTGTGATCTGTAAATACGCAGGATGAATGTGCAGCTAGATATGTAAACCAAAATTAAAATGTTTTCTTGGAGGAAATTAGTTATCACAACAAAACATATGGCAGCTGTTGGTCTGAGGTCACTGAAATGATCTGATGCACATTTGTGCACCACATGATGCTGAAGTGTTTTTGTGATTAAATTAGAAAAAATATACACAAAAGCAGATTAAAAGACAGGAAATGAGGGACATCAAATGTAACTATGTTGAATTATACTATTAAGTTTAGGCTAAAGAACAAAAATGTAGAATGATGTAGCTGTTCTGATATTTAAGTTTCTCAAAAAACATCTTCTTTTTTTTACCTTGGCAATAAAACAGTAGATTTTTATATTATTTACATCATCCTCATCCTCGCCAAATCTCTATTTTGTTTGTCTGTGCTACTAACAGTTGTTTTTTGGGACATAATGTAGAGCAGAGCAGAGCACACAACAAGATAAAGTATGATATTATTCCAGTTAAGTGCCTGAGTGTGTGAGTGTGAATGTGCAGACATGTTTGGGAAAAGATATAAGTGTCTGTGAACGTTTGTGCCGTGAGCACGTGTGTTTATATGCGTTTGTGCGTGTGCATTCCTGGGTGTGTATTTTATTGCATGTGTTGGTTCGTGCAGCAGCTGCCTTTAATGCTCACGTCACTGAACAAACACATACTCACACGGCATCAATACAAACAGCAGACGGCTTTCTTTTTTCTTCCTCTTCCTCTATCGCACTCTCCCTCATTCCCTCCCTCTCTCTCTCTCTCTCTCTCTCTCTCACACACACACACACTTGGCAGCTGTTTGGAACGTGCAACAGAGAGAAAAAGACCCACCCATGAGGTGAGCCGGAGGTTAGCTCTCCTTTGGGTATTTACTGTCAACGATGAACGCACACGCACACCCACACACACACACCTACACCCACACACACATGCACGCACAGCCAGCAGTTCTGCTTAACTTGCTTGCCGTCTCTTTAAAATTTATAATAGGAGTTACATCAGTTTACAGCGTATACACTAGAACACACACACATTCCCTCCATCCTATATTCTCTGTAAAGGTTATGAGAGTTTGTGTAGCGACTGTAAACACACACACACACACACACATTATAGTCATCCATTGTGCTGCCATCAGAACTAAAAGCTACAGTTAAACTAATATTTACTCCTGCTGAGAGATTATTCGCTCAACTCTCTTTGCCTCCTTTTTTCTTTCATGTCCGCTCCAGCTGCATATTAATATACACTCTCTGTCTCTCCAATAAATCACCCTCACACATCAGAATCACTGTGTCTCACTCCATGCGTTTATACTTCCTTAGAATATGAAGCTTAAGTTGGTGTGTGAGAGTTACTTTGTTACCTGAAGCACCTGTGTGCTGTGCTGCAGTACCCGAGATCTGAAGTTCCTGCCAGGCCCCCATCAGCTGGCTGAGGAAACCCCGTGCATCTCACTGCCAGAGGATCAGAGCAGGGGAAGAAGAGGAGCCCGCAGGGCCTGCTGCTGCCATGCACACACTCCTCTGACACACACAAGCACCGAGCATTTTAATTATTTCGTCTGAATAAATTGACAGTACTTCACCGCACAGACGTCTGCAATGTCCAAACACCTTACGAGAGTTGCCACGTAAAGATTGAGACAGTGGTCTTAATGGCTACCCAGGTAGCTGTTAACAAGTGCTGTTAAAGTGACAAGTGTGTGAATAAGACAACATTAGCCATTAGAGGTGTGAAACAGGAAAAACTGAAGCCAGAATCTCACACTTGGTGGGGAAATCATCTCCCTTCCTCCCTGACAAATACTTTGACTATGACTCCCAGTCCCAACATGCTCCAGCAGGGTTTATCAGTGTGTAGCAGAAGAAGCAGCCCAGTCTCCTATAAATTATGTAGGAGCATGTAATTATAATAAATAATAATAATAAAAAGTATTTATAAAGCACCTTCCATACAAGAAATTCAGCACAAGGTGTGTCACAATAAGGGCCTCGTAAGCATTGAGTGCTTCACATGATTACCTTAACCAAAGTGCATTTGTTGCCTGAACTTAACAGTCTGGACACTAAGTTTAGGTGTCAAGGTCCTGCACTTTGTACTCCCACTGTACTCCCCAAGATCCTCCTTCTGAAGCCTACGCGGTACATGAATGTAGTGTATTGTCACATGGAAGAAAAGCTCTTTCTCAACATAATCCAGTCAGCGCTTACATTGCCACAACAATGTAATTAAGGAAAGCAGTATCAAAAAGATCACTTCTAGGAGAAAGGGCTTGTAGCAGACTGTAGTTACTGCTCCTTGGTGTAAATGTGTGTAACTCTTGAGAAGAGTATTTCTGAAAAACAGCACACTGTACGTTCTGTGAGAGCACTCCGTGTATAGCTCGAGAGGTTTTAAAAATTCAACTGCTCCTTGCAAAGAGCTTTGCCCACTTGTTACTGTAAATACTGTACTGGAGACATGATTATACAGTTTCAGTCGGACAAGAACTGACCTCAAACAACTTTAGTGGCGTTTAAATGTGAGACAGATATACATGGCAGTATATAGAGTGAGGAAAGAAAAAATTTAATCGCTGTTCAAGTCTGCAAGTCGTCTTTGAAGGGCGTAGGGGCCCAGATTTGAGTGTGCAGTTCTGATCACGTTTAATGTCATCTCTCTTTCCGCCAAAATGTCTGCCTTTTGAATATATATTGTTAATTAATGGCAAAAAATTACCCAAAAATAATTTAAAAAACAAATTAGAGGTGGTAACAACAATTCAAGTCTACTATTGAAAGATGCTGATTCAGAACTTTGGCTTAAAACTGACTGATCCAATATGTGAAAAGTAATTTTACTAATGTTGTATCCGCACATTTTGATTTCATTCTTTGTCTCTCCATTTGGTAGTTTGAAAGCACCAGTGTACCACCTTTACTTTGAAAATGGACAGAGGACATCAGGATGACACCTCACATCCAGGTCAAACTGTTGAGCTAATAGTTTAAAATCATGAACAAATTGCAGAAAATTATTATTAAGACATGGTTACACAATTCCCCTCCATATAAATCAGATCCTGCTCTTAAAAAATTGTGCTTGAATGCTCGCAAATGACTTGCAGACTAATTTAAAAGCTCCAACAGATGCAGGGAATGAATGACAGACGGAGAATGGAGACGAAAAGCAGGCAGGTCATGAAATAAATAAAACAGGTGAATGTAAGAGACAGAGGGGAACTGAGGACGGATGTAACCACCGTGTCCTTAAAAAAGGGCACAGCCATGTTTTACAGCACCCCTCCCCCCCCCTCCCCCCACTTCCATCTCTCTCACTCTCAAAGAAATATGTTCAGACGAAAAGCACTTTGAGCAACATAAAAGATCACTAGCTCGGCTCACAAAGTCACACACACACACATGTGCACACACACACACATGCTCATTCAAGTCACAAACCCATGCAAAGCGTGGACGGGGAAAACTAGAGTGCTGGAATAGAACATTCTGTTATTCCAAGAACACTTTTAAGGGAACATGTGGGCGAGAGCACGCTGAACAGTTTCCTATTTTCTTAGACACACACACACACAGGTGGGTGTGCAGTCACACACACACACACACACACACACACACACAGACAGAAGTCTATATACTCACGACGAACGTCATGAACATGGCTGGGTCTTGCATGCAATGTGACGTGACAGATTTTGAGAGCTCAGCGGGGTTGAGTGGTTGTTGTTTTTCTTATTCAGGGTTTGTGGCTTAAGGTGATCAAAAATGAACGCAGCCAAAGACGAGACGAGACGAGAGGGGGGACTTTGAGCTCCTCCGTGGTGCCTGAGTGTATGTGTGTGGGTGTGTGTTTGTGTGTGAGAGAGGGCGTGCGAAGTGGAGGAGAGCACGGGCACTGCTTGTCACGAGAGCCAGTTTTATAATGTCAGATGACATAAATCATAAGGCTGACAGCACCAAATGAAGGAACAGATATGAGCCAGATCTGTCAGCGGTGATAAGGCTAAGATAGTGAAAAACACAGAGACAGAAAGAGATTGCATGCGTTTGCTCACCCAATGGTTTACTCATTTAGCAGCTTTCAATGTCAGCGGCCTGATTGAAAAGCACTTTCCCCCCCTATGTCTCATCTCCTCCCACTCTCCTCACCTCCACCTCTCCCCTCTGCTCCTCTCCAGTCACGTCTTTTCTAATCTCTCATTCAATCTTCCTTTCCAGGAAATAACCAGTGGGGCAGCTGAATTAACTTTCTCTCCTCTGTTTTTCCATTCCCTCTTTTATTGTTTTCCCTCTATCATCTCACACAGTTGTTTCCCATCTGCCCCGGCCTTCCTGTCAGGCATCTGGTCAAGGAGCTGACAGCCAATCAGGGTGATGCAGACCACTTTTTCTTTGTGTTTCATCTCCTTTCTGCTTTGACTTCACTGAACTGTATCGTGTTACCCTACTCCAACTCTCTCACTTCAGTGTTTCTTGCTCTCTTCTCTCTCAGGCTGTTTCCTTACCTGAGAATTTCCCCTTTCTGTTTCTCTTTTCCAAGTAGCTGCTCTGCCTCCTCCTTCGTGGAAGCCGCTATTGCCAGCCTGTCGAGGAAGAGGAAGAGAGTGGAAGAATGAGGGCGAGGAGCCGTGAGCAATATTCACTCATTAGAGAGCCTAAGCCGAACGTAATGCCACTGTACTCCCACGGGGTAGAATGAGCTTATAGATGATGCAACTTTAATGATAGAGGGCAGAGGATGATCGTGATGAAATGGAATGAGATGAAAAATTAAAACGTTCCTCAGAGGTAATTGATATAAAGAGATGGGCTCCCCCCTGCTCATCTTGGTTTCAGATAATTCAATACAAAATAAATTATTATTTGAATATAAGCAGAGTCAGCAAAGCATAAAGGCAAAGATTTAATAGGATTGAAGTGCAAACTAGATTTTTAAAAAAAGAAGAAAGTAAGTGGATTAATATCAAAGTGGCTTGAAGGTACAGACGTGACTGAAGTTAGGGTCTGTCCTTGTACCCATTAGCCACACATGCAGTGTTGAGCAGTGAAGTGCATATTCATGAGCCGCAAAAGTAGCCCACATCTGAAAAATGATAACACGCACTACACTTAACCCACACTTGATGCGCTTATCGGAGCGGTTGTCAGAGCTGGGTGTATTCCCTAATTCACTATGGTCTACTCTACTGTACCACCCCAGCCCAGTTGTTGGTGGTAATGTGTCCATAGGCTAGTTTAATGACCAACAATAATCTCCAGATATGAAGAAGTTAAGGTTTATGACATGCTCTTGGCCACAAGTGTGGTTATTGGGAAAGGCTGTTAAGGCTTTTGCACAATATCCAAAATTGTTGCCAAAAAAAAAAAGTCAGTCACATTTACAAACTGGCTTTGAAACTTTGGTCTGTCATTAAAGTTTTCAGTAAAGGTTCAATTTTTTTTTTGTTGCATTTTTCGCATTTGTTAAAAGCCTTTAGAGAGTTGTTTGACCAAGAAGCCGTCAGGAAAATGTGGCGTAACCTGCAGGACACATAAACCCGTTTTCACCAAACACTTTCGGTATAGTATCTTTGGAACCAAAAGTAACTCTTCAGACGATGGCACCTAAAACCTAGTGTTTCCACTGCAAACAGTACTCTTAAATGTGGGTGGGGTTGTTGTCACTCACTGTCACTGTATTTCCTCCTTTATGAGTCTGCACCTCGTTTATCGTCCACAGAACGAGGTTGCACACTGACATTTTCAGAAAAAAATACAACAGGCTGCAGTGAGAGTCTCTCCATGGGATATTTAAACATAACGGGTTTGCATTAGTCCTTCTAAGGCAAGCTCAGGGGTTTAGTGTTCCCACAGGAACAATGCTCCTTGACACTTTTTTTTCCTCCAACAGAGAACTGGGATATAATACCAATAATAATAATAATAATAATAATAAATATATATTTTAAATGCTTGAAGATCCACTCATTACGTATGTATGTCATCCAACAGAGACAATAAAAACTACTGGATAAGTTGCCATATTGAAATTTAAGGTGTGTTGGTGGATTCATGTCGTCAACTCATACACTCAGTAGAATTACAAGTAAACGTTCCACAAGGTGCTGGCGGTCGGCCCAGTGATGCAAGTTTTTGTTTTTTTTCCAACTGCAGCTGCTACAAGAGGCAGCAAAACATCCTTTCATTTTATAGTTGAAGTTTACTAATATATGTAAAATTGTCCACAGTATGAACAGCGGTTACATGAGCCTCACAATCAGCCTCAACTCAGCCCTGAGCAGAGTGACCGTCCACTATCGACCAATCAACAGACTGCAGTGTTCACAGCTCCACCTTTTAGTACCAGATCTGTGTGCTAGGTACCCCAACAGAGGAGGGACCAAAAATGGGGACGGTACGGATGGTTCCATTGGTACCATCTACAGCTTTTGACAGTGGAAATGGAAGAAAAGTGTACCGAACTGAACTGAACTGAACTGAACCGTACTGCTCGGTGGAAACAGGGCATCAGTGAACACAGGGCCATCAAATAAAAGAAATGGAAATATATGGAAGCAATGTTCTTTTTGAAATCTTCCACAAAAAAAGAGAAGACAACATTAGCCTTTTCAGAAATACACAACAACAATAACAATCTCTACACCGCAGTGTGATTTAGTGGCTGCGCAGTATCGTTTCATACCTCAGGTAGCCGCAGAGCCATTGGCAGAGAGTGGCAACAGCCTTACTTCCCTCCAGTGGAGAAAAGCAAGGGAGCAAATGTCCTTCCCATTTACCTGGTATTGCAAATTTTTGCAACAAATGAAGGCTTTAATGGATTAAAAATCTACAAATGAAAAATATGGACTCAGTGTGCAAAGGCCTTTCCTCTGCAATACTGTACCTCTCAGCCTGATTGATTCCAGACAAGAGCAAATCCAATCTGACATACAGATTCCAGCAATCAAACCAGAGACGTAAACAGCAGGATAGTGTGACCTGGACACTTAGAAAACAGAGACAACACATCCTGTTCTTTCCTAAAACACCACAAATAAGCACTGACAGCCAGACAGAGAGAGGAGTAAACATAACGAGCAGTAAGTATTACAAGAAGCAGACTAGACAAATAGAGACTAAAAGCAGACAGGTAATAATCATGAAAGTTTAATCAAGAAGTGTATAATTTGTTTGAGATCCAGTGATCTTGCCAGCGAGGCTTTTCTGCTTATTGGCAACACTTTAGACACAAATGTGAAGCAGAGTCATTCAGAGGACCCGAGAGATGAAAATGTCTGGTAAGACAAACAGAGAGAGAGATTCTTTTGAGAGGTAAAACTAACCCAGTACAGGCTGTCCAGTACTAGTTTAACGAGCAGTTAGGTTCATAAAGACAATATCGCACTTGCCTCACGGTTTAACTCTGCCAAAAACATAATCTGCTGATTGCATTGTTCATTACCAGTGCATCGGGCGTGGCTGTTGTGAAGTGGGTGTGTTAGTGATATTGATCTGCAGACAGTGTTCAACTCCGGGTAAAGCCACATCACAGCTTACTGGCAACTCTCATCTATTTATATACATAGACTGAGTTTGCAAAACAAAGTGCAGTAAAAACAGGAATATGTGCTGACATACAAACTAAATAGGCCCTGAAATATCACACGTATACCATATGAGAACAATAACGTGAACTTACTGTTGAGCTACAACGGAAGGATGCTACTATTTCATATAACAAAGAATAAAAAGATAGATAGATAGATAGATAGATAGATAGATAGATAGATAGATAGATAGATAGATAGATAGATAGATAGATAGATAGATAGATAGATACTTAAAGTGCAAAGTTGGTCCACTAAACAAGCTTTTTTCCCCACAAAGACCGCCTCATATACACTGACGAAGAGTTTCGTGAAATTGAAGAACGGAGGAGGAGAGAGAGAGAGAGGTGCAACAGGTAGAGGACGAGAGAGGATGAATGGCTGCTGCAAGGCTGTGTAGCTCTGGAGATCGGTGGTGAACCTGTGGATGCTGTGCCCCAGTGCCCACAGAAGAGGAATGCCTCTGTTGCAAGGAATGGGACCGGTTGCAGCCTTATTTTCAAGGTCTGGATGTGACCGAGGACGAGACACCTCCACCTGGAGTAGTATCCAGCTGGGCTTTATCTAGAGCTCGCGAGATTTCAGGCACAGTATGAGATCGCTGCTTGTTCTTGCGATATTTCGGCCGCACTTTGGAAAACAGAGCTAAATGGTAAACTGTAAGGTAAGACAACACGTTTACATGTCATTTTCTATATATGTTCTCTGACATTTATCCTAACGATATGAGGCGATCTTTGTGGGGAAAAAAGCTTGTTTAGTGGACTAACTATTATTTTTATGTCACTAGTCACTTGAAACAAATTTGGGAAGATAGGAGACAGGTTGAAATAAACTGAAATTTCCCTTTAAGCTCAGGGTTGGTCTTGCGTTAAACTCTGATGAGGTAAGTCATGGTAATAACACTGTATCTGAGCAAGGCAGCCATTCTAAAATTCTCTATGGGAAAAGCCCTGAAATACAGAAAGATTCAAAGCAACAGGGAGAGACCAAATGTATGCTGTTGTTCCTGTCATATCATGTTTAGTTGGTGTAAAAGGTCAAGTTGTATTCAACCTATCTGATGCTGCACTAACTGCTGAATAGACAGTAGGCAGTATATGTAGCTATGTGGCTACATGGATTGTATTCATTGTACTCCTATTGTTACTTCTGCACTCTGACTCTATTAGGCACTGGTTTTTGCTTTTGCTTCTTGAGAACACTTCTTTCTTCTATATTTGTATATTCTGCCAGATATTTAATACTCTGTTGTTCTGAAACTGGGCCCAGTGAGTGACCCTGACCCCGGTTACTGTACTTAGTGATACTGTAATTTGAAGCACTCTCTGGCACAAGAATTTCCTTTGAGATAAACAGAGTTGAATTTAATTACACCGATAGCTTTGTCCTTTTCGCTAGGTTGAGGTAACAATGTTGGAAGTGTTGACAGGTGTCCAGGACACAGGATACAGAGTCGACAAAAAGACATGCACACATGGTGATAAGTATTTCACTTAGCTGATGATGTGGCACCTTAGGTACTCTGGTTTTACTCCAGTGGAATTAACTGCCATCATGAGCTAAATACACTTTAGTGACCACAAAACTCGAGTAGTCTCATGGTAAAGACAATCTAAGCTCAAAGGTCCATTTACTAATGACTCAAGCTTTTAATCGCCACATATGACCACTTTTTATCACCTGAATGTGTGAGAGTTCACATTAAAGTCATGCCATGACATTGCTGAGTGAAGATACAGCTAAAAGCTCAGACTCATTAGTAAGTGGGCCTTTCAGCAAAGATTACCTCACATATTGTTCCCAAAGGTCAAGAAAGATCATGCATGCACACAGCGGTAGTCTTATTTGTAGACAATGACCATGCTGTGTTGGTTGTATTCTGATTTGTAAAACACAGCAGACGTGCAAAACTGCAGTTTATATGTGTATGCGTGTGCAAGCGAGTGTGTTCTAAGGACTTAAATGGACAAGTACAATTGTTTTAATGCAAAGTTTAATTTCTGTGTTGAGAAATGGTGCATTTCTTTGTGTTTAAATAATTATGTTCTTTGTTCTTTCTCCATGATTGTTGTTATTCAACACTCACTCTGACCCTGGGATACATTGGTGGTTGACGCTCTGGGATGCAGTGTCACCATGAAACAGCCTGTTTTATGCATTGTGCATTTATAAAATACACTTCCGCTTTCACAGGAAATGTACTGTTTGCATTCAGTCTCTGTCAAAATAAACAGACTACATTGGTACAAAACTTTGACTTGATGTTTTTTTTTCCTTCAGCAACAAATGCACATGGTTACATTTAGCCAACACACGCATGTGGTTGGGTTTAGGAAAAAAGAACAGGGTTTGGCTTTCTAATCGTACATGGAAGCGAACCCAGGCCTCCTGGGTAAGAGTCAGTGGTTGTTGGACCCATCCACCACCACTCTCACCTGCCGAACTCGGACTTTGAGAGAGGTTGTGTTGTGTTGTTTGTTTGAGTAACATGTTTATGCAACTATTTTGGCCTGAACTTATAAAAAAAACAAAAAACACACAAGGTCAAATAAAAAAAGAAAAGAAAGTTCTCTCAACTGTGTGATAAACTCTACCAGTAAGAACTTCATGCACAGAGGGACAGCTGAGAGGAGTGTGGGGTGAGAATGGACTGAGCAAGTATGCATGTTTCTAGTAATCCTAGCTGTGTGTGTGTGTGTGTGTGTGTGTGTGTGTGTGTGTGTGTGTGTGTGTGTGTGTGTGTGTGTGCAATTCAGACAGAGAGTGTTAGACTTTTCCGTGAGCATTTTAGCCTGTCTGTTTGTATGTTTGCCACTTTCTGACCAAGTCAGGGTAAGCCTGTGATCCCGTGTGTGTTTGTGTCCCCGTGTGAGTATGTGTGTGTTTGAAATGTGTGTATTTGTGCATGCGTGCCTTTGCTTTTCGAGTGATGGCAGCCCAGACTCCCACTGTTCACCCATCTGTCCCCACCAGTCCCAAAGCGAGATCAGAAAGAACATTGCCTCGAGAGGGGTGCATGTGTGTGAACGTGTGTGTGTGTGAACGTGTGTGTGTGTGTGTGTGTGTGTGTGTGTGTGTGTGTGTGTGTGTGTGTGTGTGTGTGTGTGTGTGTGTGTGTGTGTGTGTGTGTGAATTTCCTGTGTGTGTATTTTGTATACGAATCTGTGTGTGTTTTGTGTGCGTGAGCTTGAGCTCCTGTTCCCAGGGCAGTGGCTGTCAGTGGAATAACTAGGTAGCGCAGTGCTAGTGAGTGCGTGCCTGATTAGAGTACCCCCTACCAGCAGCCCAAATCAACTGCCTCATCAGGACATGTCATACACACACAGGACATGCAACACACACAAACACACACACACACACACACACACAGTCATGCACATACATCAACAACACTGCTCTGCCAGCCACAGTGTTATCGTGACCTACCGAGTCAAATGTTTTCTCTTCTGGGGTGTGTATGTGTCAAAGAGTTTACCAGTTTCGTGCTCCTTCATATTTTCAGAGATTTGGACTGAAGGTCAGTGCTACAAAGTTAGTGGGTTTATTTTCAGCACCAGGCTGTGTACAAAATGTTCTGTGTCACTCTGACTGCTAATGCAAGACTGAGTGCTCGGCTTAAACTCAAGGGTGATTGTAACGTTACTATCGCTGGCCCTTAACTTCAGGACATCCTTCCCCTTCATATCTAATTAAGCGAATAAACTAACATCCCAAAAATAACAGCTTTAAGGCCCTTCTTTGCTTTACTGCCTTTGATTATTTGTGATGTATTATTGCTTGTATTGTTTACCTAGTTCACTGTGTGAGTATCAATGTGTGCAGCAAATTGTGCTTCATCTGTTATTTTCTAGAAGCAGAGCCACAGTGGGAAACATCAGTGGTGCCTTCAAAACAAACAGCAAACACAAACAAATGTGGTGTAATTCCTCGTTCAGCCACTAGAGACCATCTCTCAGATCACACACTGGAGCTGTAACACTGGTGTTTACCTTGAAATAATTGTCCAGCATGTCCTGTTCCTTTCAGCATTAGTCAGGGTGTATCTGACACAGATCTATTAAGTGATAACTTATGAGTGTATGACAGTGTAAATGTCATTGTATCTTTATACGTGTATATGTCTGTGTGTGTGTGTGTGTGTGTGTGTGTGTGTGTGTGTGTGTGTTTGTGCTGGCATTTCCTGTCATCATTAGAAGTGACATAAAAGCGTACCCATATCAAAGTGTCATCTGTTCACCCACTGTGTGTGGGCGCGCATGTGTGTGAGTTAAAAGACGGTTTTGATCCGCACAATGGCAGGACATTCAAAGCTAAAAGCCATTTTACTTTGACCAAAAAAGGAGCACAAACAGAACGTGACACACCGACACCCAAAGGCACACACGTTAACACAGTGTATGGGCAGCTTTCTAGAATTAAGAAGCTGAAAACACATTTTGGGCTTGTCAAAGACTGGATAAATGTTCTGATGAAAACTTAAGTAGTTCAATGAGATCAGTCAGTGCCTCATCAATTAACCATAATCCTTTACTGCAAATGTTTTGTGTGTGTGAGTGTGTGTAGTGTGACACCTGTCTGTATATATTTTGTTTTCAAGTTATCTGGTAACCATGTCAGGGACGCCATAACAATGATTGTGATCATCCAAACAGCGCACAGGCACATGCAGAGTAGGAGCACAAACAATGATATCACATTATGGCTAACTCAAAGGATATGAAAACGCATTTGTCCTCCAGCTTGTCAATTTTAATTCGAATTCAGCAAAGCAACACGACTCTCTGTGTTTCATTTGTATGTGTGTGTTGCTATGCTACTGCTCCAACATGTTATTGTTGATTACCAAATAAACTCTGTCATATTGTGTATGTCTCTTTGTGTGTGTGTGTGTACGTGTGTGTGCTCTTGACACACACTCATTAATATGGTTGTTTTTTGTTTATCTTGTTGTCATGAGCCCCACAGCAAAGTTGAGCCACCAGTAGAGCTGAATAGAGGTCATCTTCTACCAGGGAGAGCTCCTCTTCATTACAACCTAAATACACACAACACAGACGCAGTACTGTGTGTGTGTGTGTGTGTGTGTGTGTGTGTGTGTGTGTGTGTGTGTGTGTGTGTGTGTGTGTGTCAGTGTGTTTGTTTGATGTGGTAATGTGAACTTGAAGTTGGATCTGTGCTAATACCTCACATGCTGGCTTTGAGGGCTGTTTGACTCTGTACATAGTAGACTTGGCATATTACCTAAAACTTCTACACACACACACACTCTCTCACACACACACACACACACACACACACACACATAAACAGACACAGTCACAGAGGGAGAGTGAGAGAGAGTATGGTGATTTGTGTATTGTTTCTGTGGTTGCCAGTGGAAACCAGGAATTGAAATAAAACCACATGAGTACATAACTAATTTGCCATAAAGTACTTCCTTGTTACAAATGAATGCCTTTCTATTTGTCATCCATCATTTGTCTCTACTTCACTCCCACTCTCCCACCTGCAAGTCGTCTTATCACTGTTACAATCCAGCCCCAGGTGTGTGTGTGTGTATTTGTGTGCGTGTGTGTCCTCTCACACATTTTTATGATTCATTCTTCATAATTGCCAAGTGTAATTTTTGTTAATGTGCACAAGAGTGACTACCCCATCCACTGCAGGTGTATACATGTGTGTGCAGGCGTGTGGACAAACACACACGCTCACACACAGCCAGGAACAGACGCAAACACTCTCCCACCCAGACCCACTGTTTGGATCAGGACTGAGACCAGCCAGCCAAGGAGAAGCAAACAGAGCGTATTAAATTCCCAGACACTTCTCTCAACGCCATAAGCATGCGCACAGGCGACATGATATGTTTCAACCTGTCTTCTGTTAAATGAGCTCTGTCTATCCATACCTGTTTATCACTGCCTTCTACCAAGGGGTAGTTGTGATTGACACGGACATTACCCAACTAATGTAAACAGAGACAGAAAGAGAAAACATAACAAGAAGTGTATTTGGGAGGGTGAGAACTGATGGTATGAAATAAACTCCTAAAGTGTAGAGTTTGGGATTGACAGTATTTTATCAATACCAGATCCAGTTTTGAATCCACTCATCAAAGTTTGAATCCTTTTGAATTCCTTTTTGAATTGAATAAGATTTAACTTATAAATTTCACGAGTAAGTAAACACTGTAATCACCTTTTGTTGGCTGAGAAGGCAAAAACTGTTTTGAGTGGCAGCCTAATTAATGTTCACAGCCTGTAGCAACAGCTTGGAAACGAGGTGAACAGCATATGCTATGCAATGTTGATTAAATGCATCTGACACTTTGGAATAACAGGTGTATCCTAGTGAAGCAAGAGCAGCACATCATCAGCGTAACAGCGCAACTTCAGCCCTGTATTGATTTCATTGACAGCAAATCTGTTCTATAAAATGTGTGAGACAGAATAATGTGTCTGAAATGCATTTAGTGTTGACAGAGTGTTGCTTTACTTAGGAATCTAGGAGTAGTCAGACTTGGACCTTAAGAGACCTCTACGGCTGACCTAAAAGAATAATGTATGCCTTCATCACAAGTAAGTTTGATTACTGAAATGGCCTGGCTTCAGGTTTGGCACAAGGCAGAGTACTTGCTTTGGATGAGGGAGAGGGTGATGCATGCAAGAAGACGACAAAGAAGAAGAAGATATACTTTATCAATCCCCAAAGGAAAATTAAATAGTTTTTTTTCACTCTGTCATATACTCACAGGCCCAAAATAAACACATACCAGAGTTTGGACCCGCCAGTCTGTGTGGCTTCATGAGCAGAAACATAATATACACACAAAATATTTCTCCTCCATTGTTGTTGCTTAGCAATTGTACATGTAAGATGTGATATTTTGTCTGTCTTTGGGGTATATGTCCCTCCACTGTGATTGAATGCCTGATGGGACAGTGATGAGTGGCATTCAGAGGGGTCCACCGTGTCCAAGACAGGCTGCCATAATTTGATAAATCCCTTCATATTGTCATGAAGGGTGTAAGTCAGTTTTTCCAGAGGGATAGTTCTCCCTACCTCCTTATACCAGTCATCCAGTGCCAGGATGTCCTTAGATATCCAAAATGTGAGAATAGTCCTCCTTGCTATTTGCAAGAGTATCCCAGTTTAGCATTATGGCTGCTCCTTGCATCGTCCACTTTGGCTGCTAGAATACAGTGAAGAGGTTATAGCTGAGTGTGGCGGTTTTACCCAAAGCTGAACATTTTTCAACTCTCAGCACTAAGAAAAAAAAAGAGAAACGCCCAAATGGCAGTTCTTAGTGCCAAATTCAAGCCCAGCAGCTTGTCATGCTGCTGGCGTTTGTAGATATGCAGGCGCTCTCATTGCATAGCTTTAAATAAATACACTGGTCTCAGAAAGAAAATGCTTTCATGAACATGGCCCCTCAGTCACTTTTATTTCATTATTTTCATTTTTTATAGCATTTTGTCAATTTTGTTTTGGTTGTCAGAGTTAATATCAATGACTGTAATTCACAATCTGAATGAACAGTAATCTGTTGTTGCGCTATAGATGGGAAATGGGCTTGACTTTTATAGCGCCTTTCTCGTCTTCCGACCACTCAAAGCGCCTTTACACTACATGTCTCATTCACGCATTCACACACTGGTGGCCGAGGCTACCATACAAGGTGACATGTGCTAATCAGTAACCATTACCGGCTCTCACACACCAGTGGAACAGGAGCAACAGGAGCAGGATCAACAGGGAGCAACATGGGGCTCAGTATAATACCCAAGGATACTTCGGCATGTGGACTGCAGGGGCCGGGGATCGTACCAACAAACTTCAAAATAGCGGCGCTCTACCTCTGAGCCACAGCTGTCCCAGCTATAGTGGGGGTAGGTAATAGAGTACAGTTACCAGTTACATTTCATTACTATGTCAGTGACGTCTGATGGACAATGTGAGACATTCTTGTCTGTTTGCCTCTGAGAAACTTTGGCATCAAGTTAGCTGTATATCGAAGTCAAAATTTTGATTTGGATGTTGACATGAACGTCATTTATAAATAACAGACTGGTAAATGAGGTCACTCCAATATGACGTGATCGTGTTTATTTCTCTTCTCCCTTTCTGCCTTCCTCCTCCTTTCTCTTCAGCAGAGCAGAATCTGCAGCTCATCTGTGTTTGAACTTGCCCAGCAGGTGACATTTAAAAATCAGATTTAATTGCACTCTACACATTACCACCCCTCTCACCTTGCTTTCTTCTGTCTTACAGCTGTCATCCACACGCACTCTCAAACACTCGTGACACACACAACACACACACACACACACACACACACACACACACACACACACACACACACACACACACACACACACACACACACACTGTCTGACAGGTGACATTTTAATCAGGTTTGGTTTGTATGGAGAGTGTTGATATCCAGCTACCATTCAGGCTCTCCCACTACACCCACCCCCTCCCACACACACACACACACACACCACAACCACTTCTCTCGTCCTGTCAGACTAACACAGGATCAAACGGCCGAGGCAGATATAGGAAGACAGCAGGAAAACCTGTGTGTGTCAGGGTTTTGTTGTTGTGTACGGGTGTAGGTCAGTAACGGGATCTCTAAAAGCACTGGCAAGAGCCCAGAAACAGAATCAGGAAAAAAACAAGTACCCTGCTGACTAGAAACCTTTACATCCAGTCCTGTAAAAAAAAAAAAATCAATCTATGGTCTTTTGATGGTACATTACATAATCTCCCAACAAAAACTGTATGAACTTTCTCAGAAAGGGAGGGCAGGGCTGTCAATCATAAACACATCTCACATAACAGAAGAGTCACACTCCTGCTGTGTAGCCAGCCATTCAGAACATCCTTATTAACTCCCACTCACATGCTATCTTTCTCCTTTTCTCTCTCTCCCTCTTTTTCCTCTTACCACCTGTGTGGGTGATGGTGTACAATTGCAGCAAAGTACTGGCAAATTGCTGGTGTAAGTGTTTGGGGATCGACAGAGAGAAGAAGAGAAGAGAGAGAAAGAGTAAAAAGCAAGTTAGTTTATCAACAGGCAAATAAGGTATTATAAAAAGATGGATAAATGGAAAAATAAATTTTGCATATTTGAAAGCAATACAGAGAAATAAATGCCTTTACACACCAGGAGCCTGATAAATAAATCACCTTAACACGTGAGATACTCGCCTGAGAATATTTAGCATCAAAGCTATGTAACTCTGATGTAAATCTGTGACAGCTGCAACACTTGTTCGATGAAAGGTTTTGATGTGAATAGATTTGCCTGCAGCAATGCAAATTTGTGATAACTATCAAGATCCTATTGACCTGGGGCAACATTTGGCTGTTGTACCCTGAGCTGCTGTAAACTATTTAAGTTTCCTTTTAGCGAAATGCTTAGAGGGAAGTTAGACAAAGTTACCTCTGTTTAAGAGTTACATTTCTAGGATTTTATGAAAAGTAAGAATGTCTTTGTCAAGACTGAAAGGAGTAATACATTTTTTTTATTTCATTTTTTGTAAGTTTGCCATCTTAGTTCAGACAATGGTAGTCTTACACAACCAGACCTGTGTCACACTGTGCCAGCGCTGGAGAAACATCTGCATGAACCCATCATAATTTTGCACTGAGGGGGAAACCACGAATCCCAGGATGCAGCAACTGCCCTTGCAAAGTAGAACTTGTTTTGATGGAGAGGCGAACACCGGCATAAAAATGGTTAAATCCCCACAAAAGAAAACTCCACATAAAGAATAAAGAGAAGCATTTGGGTTGCTAGCTAAGAATTTGTTGTTTGTTGTTTCACACACAGTGCTGAAATAATAGGTTCAGCTCTGCTAGACTAGTTTCACATAGCAACAGGGATTTTGAAATTGGTAACACGTCCGAAATGTTAACTTACGGCTAGTTGTTGGTACGCAACCATGACATGGTGGGAAGATTACTTTTGGTACTGTGACATTACGTTGACCTTGGTAATAACCGCCAATGACAGGCTTTATACCCACAGTCTACATCCTGTGAGTGAGACCAGATTACGGAACAACCATGTTGCTGTTTTATAATCCTCATAGGTACAGCTGCAACGTGACTGGTTGATGCCTTTATTAGTGTCAACAAAAGCTTAGAAATTGATCTAGTTCTGGGAAAAAAAATGGCCACTGTGTGCAATGTCCTTAAGACAAAGGATAAAAAGCATTTGAATGGCGGCTGGATACAACAAGGAGCAGACAGTGAAATAAAGAAAGAATGAAAGATGAGAAAGAAAGAAAGAAAATCAGCTGCTGTCAGTCCTCGCTGGCCTCTCACACATCACTGTGTTGTGCATCATTATCTCTGCTTGAACTCTGACCTTCTGACCCATGCTTGGCCCCAGGGCTCCAGAGCACAACTGTGTGCGCTACATGTTTGTGTGTGTTTGCGTGTGTTTTTGGCACGATGCAAGAGGCAGTGTATGCGAGAGATAATCAGCTTACATGAGAGCAGATAGTGGATTGGCTCACCCGTCTACCATACACATGACAACATACGGACAACCTGAAACACAACAAACCATCTGAGCATACCGGCTGTGGCCTGCACACACACACATACACACTTACACAAACAGGAAAAATTAGAGCAAAATATCCTCTATGAGCTAATCCATACTGGATGTGCAAGCCCGGCTTTGATTTTATTCGAGTGTTTGAATTATGAGTGTGTAAAATGTATCTACTACATAGTGCTCTACATCAGCAGCAGTAGCATCAACAGCATCGACACTACTTTCTGCCAACGAACCTACAATATAGTGCACCACATTTTATAGGTTGGAAAATTACTGCTGTGCCACTCTGCACCTTTAATTATTATCATGATCAAAATGACAATAATTAAAAGTACCATAATGCATCTATTATAAAGGGAGTGGTGAATGAAGAATGAGGACAACTTTCCTCCATTTGGAGAAGCATAAATTTCATACTCAAAATACACCTTAAAATAAAATTTGATAACTAATAATTCTATTAGCCATGAAGAATAGTGACAATTCAGTTCCAGTCAATTTATAAAGCCCAATATCACATATCAAAATTTGCCTCAGAGGGTTTTACAGCATACGACATCCCTGTCCTTTGGACCCTCACAGCAGACAAACCATTTAGCCATAACCCTCACGTACCTCACGTTGCTCAGTGGCGCACACGCAAAAAAAAGTACAACTTCCAGGGTTTAAAATTAACAAGATCCTTTGCATTGTGGTGCCATAAATGACAGCAGGAAAATAATGATTTAAATGACAGCTATTTAAGTGTTTATGGCAGGAAGCTGATGTACGTTTGAAAAAATATCCATTGATTTATAAACATTTCTATGACAGTGTAAGTGTAGGAGCCACTTAAGCATATTTGGTAAAGACGTCTGGGTTGATATGACATTTTATATAGGTTATGCTATTATTTAAATTTGTACAACTGTTGCTGTATATTTTGAATAGTGTATGTATTTTGGACTATACTGAGGTTATGTTTATATTTACTTTATTTATGTGTTAGAATACAGGCACAAGGTATTAATGCCGGGTGTGGTGCCGTAAAGCAGTTCAGTGCACATGACAAAAGGACATTGTGGACAACGCTGTGCATACAAGACGACACGAAGATTTGTAAAACATTTTGGATCATATTATACAGTGTTTAAGTGTATAATAATGGGTAATGCAGTGATAATATATATAGAAACAGGACACTGAGTCAGTAGTGGATCGTACGAGATGTGATTTTGGAAGGACTCAGCCTGTCATTTTGTTTTCCTTTTTTGTTTTCTCAATAAATCTCGTTTAACATTTTCCCTGCCTCATGTGAGCGCTATGGCCTGGGAACTTTGCTGAAATGGTGACTCTGGTAAGTCTAAAGGAAGAAGTCTTTTTAGGTCCAACAGCATCACATGGTGGACCCGGAAGTTGTAATGCCACAGTTTGGCCACTATTTGCAAATTGGCTTCAGTGCCTGTTGCTGTAGGGGGCTTGACGAGGACTATTATTATCTCTCTTTTTAAATTTTATTATGTTGGTCTACTCTCTAAACAGGACAGGTCTGTCCGTCCATGTAGAAAGATCCTTCCTGAGTTGCTCTTCCTGAGGTTTCTTACATTTTTCCTCTGTTAAAAAGTTATTTTCTGGATGTTTCTCCCTATCCACTGGGAGGGTCTACAGACAGTGGGTGTTGCAGATTGTAAAGCCCCCCGAGGCAAACTGTAATTGGTAATATTGGGCCATATAAATAAAACTAATTGACTTAACCTCTTAGTTTATGCCAAGGCCTTGCTGAAGGTGACACAAAAACAAAACAAGGTGAAGCTGCAGGGGTGTGTGCAGGTGTGCATGCATGGTTGCACACCATTATGTGACTGGGGCTTCAGATTGATGTCATTGTTTTGCATGTCAACACGACAGCCTTTCAATGTTTTGGGCTATTCATAGCATTCATGAGTCATGACAAGCGAGCGTTTCATTCCCCAGAAACTTCCCTTAGCCTTTGAGGGCTGTTTGATTACAGACACCTGCGTTTTGATTACAAACACTTAAGAGCTGATGTAAGTGACACAACAGGAATCTTCACCACCTGTGTGCGCACGTGTGTGTGCATTTGTGTGTGTACACCATATGTTCCATGTCATTTTGAATCTAAATAAGATGCATTGCCTTTGCTATATAAAGAAGCTATGACATTAATAAGCACACCGAGATGAATAGATGATATAAGACTCGTTATGGTGTAAGCTTACATTCCCTGGAATAGCTTTGTACAGCCCCCAGAGAATGACTGAACATGACTGACATGACTGAACCTGTTGCATTCAGCGGAGATACAGAACATGTGTAGGTGGGGAGCGAAATAGCAATGAATGACGGCATAGCAATGAAGAGAAAAGGAAAGAGAGGCACTCATTATTTTAAATCATAACATGCCACACAGCTCTGTTGCATTCTGGCCTTATAAACACAACTGTCAGTGGAGGAAATAGTCTAATTTAAGCCTCTGTGATTGTTTATGTTGAGGTGAGGATCGAAAAAAGCACTTCCTCTTTAACTGTGAGGATCTGAGACTTACTTTCCAGCATCAGAAAAACTGACAAGGAACACTGTTTGCCTGTATCAAAAAGTGTCCCCATGTCATATGAAGACTTGATATAGCCCAGCATTCTATCATCACCCAATTATTCGGTAATGAAGATACCAATCGGCCAATAAAATGGTCTGTTACACACGGTTATCTACGTAAAATCAGGAGTCTGTCTGTCTGTATGTATATCTCATCTCCGATTTCTCCCTGACCACCATTCATCCGATCTACTTCATACTTGGTGGGTGTGTTCCTAAAGACCCATGGAAGTGCAGTGTGGAGTGGGATCTCTTAAGATCTACAGGACATACTTATTAGCCATGCATTATATACACACTGTGTAGTGTTTTTATGCTGGGCTCAGCCTTAGAGATAGGGTAAGGAGTTCGGACATCCGCAGGGAGCTCGGAGTAGAGCTGCTGCTCCTTTGTGTTGACAGGGGTCAGTTGAGGTGGTACAAGCATCTGATCAGGATGCATCCTGGGCACTTCCTGTTAGAGGTGTACTGTAGGACTTGTAGGAGGCCCCTAAGGCAAACCCAGAATACGTTGAAGGGATTACATATCTTGTCTGGCCTGGGAACACCTCAGGTCCTCCAGGAGGGTCTGGAAAGCGTTGCTGGGGAGAGGGACGTCTGGAGTGCTTTGCTCAGCCCGATGTCCCTGTGATCTGGCGTTGAGTAAGTAGTTGAGGGAGGATGAATGGATGGATGGATGGAAGGAACCATTATTGTACACAAATGCTGACATTGACATTAGGGTAGGATGTTGAAACATCAGCAAAACACTGAATGCCACCGTGTTTCATAAGTGTTTTCGCGCAGTTGCTGCAGCTCAGTTGGCTGTACATGAGTTTCAAAATTATTTCAAAGGCGGAAATGAAAAAAAAAAATAGTTTCTGAAAGAGCAGTTTCAACACATTTGCAGGTATCTGTTGCCCCTGAGGTGAAAATCCAACAACAGCCAGGAAACACTGCACAATATTCCATCTTTGAAGGCTCCAGAGCTGCCATTATTATGAGTACTTCTCACAAAGGCTACCACCAGTTTCCACACAAGGCAAGCAGCTGATTAATTTTACAAGAAGAACTATTGAGACAAGATCGCATTAATTAGCATTGCAGTGTTTTTTCACAAGAAACATTTTTACACTCATCATGAGTGTAGTCATGTTGTGTGTGGGAATCAGGATCACAAGAACAAACAACACGATGGAGAGAGTTATTACCATTTATAATCCTAGCATGTACAGTGTTGAATACAAGCTTAAATAAATTTGCATAGACCTACAATATATTCCGCCCTGCTACATTTTGAAACTGACAGGGTTATCTCTTGTCAGCCTAACACCTCCACACATCCTGATGCTAAAACAAAGTCTGCCTGCTCATGTATCATTTCTGGACACTGATCCAAAGTGAAACAGAGCAATGTGATCTATTCGGTTATGTTTTACATAATATAAACCACAAAGACATTTTCAGTTCTCTGATTAAAAAGAGGAAAATGTTTGTCAAAGATTGTGTCACAAACAAACTATTTTCTTCCTTATTAAGTCAGAGCCTGTTTACAATGACTATGTTTGTTGTTGAGCAAAACAATTCCTTCAAACAAACCTAATAAATATTGCCAAACAGTCTTGTTTTACGGAAATCTGGTTGAATCACTCGGGATTTAATCAGTACAAGCTTTCTAAAATAAAAAAAAAAAAAAACTCATTTCCTTAGACGTTTTTCCCCAAGCTTAATATATCCATTTTACCTTTCCTAGATAGTGGATGATGGAAGCGTCGAAGATGACAGTTGAATATATAATTATACAGCAAGGTCTGTGTCAGAGATTCAAAAACACACACACCAGCTAGTGGGATACATGTCTGATTTGTCTGCGAGTGTGTTTGTGTGTTTTTGTGTTAACAGCGTGACTCACAGGATAATTGCCCACATGAAGCCTGGCATTAGAGATCATTTCACACCAGGGACGGGAAGCACAGACAAACACGTACAAACCTCACCTCTCTTCCAGCTTGTCTGAATTTTTATTGGCCTTTTGATGTGCGTCACTCAGAACTTTCTCTCTCCTCGACCCTCCTCTCCAGCTCTTTTAACCGTTTCCTCTGTGTCTCCGCCTGTAAGGCTCCCAGCTCTCTTCCAAGATGTCTCTCTTTGCCTCGACAGATTTTCCTCTTTCATCTCTCGCCTCTTCTTCTCACTCTTCTGTTCAAACTCCTCTCTCAGAGCTCTCTCTGTGTCTTTGTTCCTCTTCCCTAGCTCTTGTGCTTTTCTCTTTCTCCTCTACCTGCCTCCTCCACTCCAGTCTGCCCAGCTCCAGTACCTCATACTCACTACCTAAATGTAAAATATACACAATTTGTTGGAAATCATAATAAAAATATTAATTTAAAAGCAACAACAGATGTACAACTATACATGAAACTTACACAATATGTTTTCAGGACCTTTGAAACAAACAGCTGGCCAAATTAAAGAGAAAAGACCTCGTTTTTAAAAAGACAAAGCCGTCACTGGTGCTTTTTTAATGTTATGGAAACAATCAAGTTGGTAACAATTAGCAAGCTGAATAAAATCTAAACAGACATGAGACTGACACCTTCTTAGAGTCATAGCGGGAAAAGCACAGGTGAAACAAATCTTGTGAACAAAGGCTCTGCTCCATTGAGTGTCCCACTTAACAACAGTTAGCAAGCATGCACTAGGACTTGGAATTGGCTAATCAAATTGAGCATAGAGGTAGTTGAGGACACGATGTCAAGCTCCCTCACGTCCCAGCTACATCAGCTGATATCAAACAGCCCAATCAACTGATGGAGTCAGCTGATAGATCACATGAAAAATCTCATTCAGGGCGCCCTATTTAAACTGCTCTGGCCTGCCTACTGTTGTTGCTTCCTTTGCAAGCTGCTTTGCAACCTGCCTTCACCCCAGCTCCTCCTTTTCATGCTGTGTCTGACTTATCAATGTCATTTCTGTTTGTCATTGATGCTGCTCTGTTCTGTTCCCGGAGGGTCTTTGCTGCTGCTCTCCCTGCCTCAGGCTTTCCTTGTTCGCACATGGAAGGGCAGAGAGGCCCCAGAACAGAGCCATACCACCAACTACTGCAAATGGAAATAAAGTTTTCTTTGACTTAAGTGTTCCTGACTGAAATAAGTCGTTGAGTGGAGGAGAGTGATTCCTATCATGTTTGGAACAAAGCATTAAACGCATGCAAAAAGTACAAATTGTGAGGGTCAGAGTCTGAATTTGTAAAGAAAGAAATTACATACACTGTACATCTTGTGTGCTACCCCGACTGGATATCCCAGTGCCCCATAATCCCCATAGACAGTAGACCATGCCAGACCAGAATTGTGGCACATTCAAATATGAGACAAAATGAGGAGTCTTTCTCGAGCATAACATAATGTATCATCTATTTAAGCACACAATACTGAAACTGTGTACATATAATGAGTATGTTTAAGTGTGTTATACATTTTATAAATCAGTGTATACATAAATATGGCATATTTTTTTTTATCGGGGAGTGAAATTGAGGATGTCTAGAAATAGCTTTCACTTTTTATGCTTTACTGTATGGGGCCTTTACAACTGAAGTATCAAAGCTGTCTATAAAAACATTTAGACTGACAACTCCAGGCCCCATTATCCATCACAATCCGTTACAACCGCCGGTGTCAAAAACATCTTTTTATCTGTCAGCAGTTCAAAGCAGAGGAACACAGCTACTCTAATCCCTCCTTCAGATATTGTTTTTACTGCTGTCTGTCAGGAAAAAACATCTCCCAAAATTATCTTTCTTCCTCTGTGCGTGTCAGTGCATTCTCTCCAAGCTGTTGTCACTTCTTTCAGGCTTATGAGGGATAAGATCACATCCTCGAGCTTTCATCTTCATGATGATATGTGGCAGCGAGGCAGCTGATATTTGGATGACATGCTGACAGCCCCCATGCCAGAAAGCTCCAAATAGACTCTTACATGATGTAAACAAGGTGAAAGAAACGTGCAAACAAAGCCGTCATGACTTGGAAGACAACAGGAAACAGAACAGATCATTCAATTACTGCTGTCAAGGCACAGAGGTCATATTGTTGGTGTTTACCATTTTGGACATCCAGTAATGGCCGGAGTGGTATGAACTTGGTGTGCAAGGGCAAGAAACCTATTGATTTGATTCTGCCAGTGCTTTTCTCCACTGCTACATACAGACCAGACTTGCCTTTTACTAACAAGCATATCTCTTGAATTGACTTTCAAATTGACATTCACGCTTCAAAAGTGAACTGTCTTATTTGTTTTGGTGATCCCATGACCTTCCCCTTTGCCCCCAGACCCACAGCACCACAGACTGATGGTCGTGGTGGTTTTTGTGGAGCGTTTGATTGCACTCTTTCTGTCTAACTCATCCTTTCAAGAGAATAAGACAGCAAAAAATGGAAACAGCTAAAATTCAAATGTTAAAATACTGCTGAAAGAATGAAATGCAAAGTAAGTCTACCTCCATGAAGTCATCATAATTATAGTAATAACAGCAAACGAGTGAAATCTATACTCAGATGACTTTTAAATGACTACAACTAAGACAAAACAACAAGAGAGCCTACACATGAAAAGAAAGTCAAAGGACGGAGATCATAAGAATGGGACCCACTGCTCAAAAGTCTTTTTCCTCAAATACACTGAAATGGGTTTCACTTAATAAATACTTGTCATCCCTCTCTCTCTGCCTCTCTTCTTTTTGTCATCTTTATGGTAAGAGTGAAGTCAAAAGAATGACAGGGTGGTAGACGAGACAGACAGACAAAACACTGACTTGAAAGTGTTTTTGACGTGACAAATGATTGACGTGACGCCTTTAAGACGGTAGAGAATCTCTCCCTCTCTCTCCACCTTCGTCTCAGTCAGCCACATCTAACTTTCTCTCTCTGTTCCCACCTATCACAGCGCCTGCTTGCTCTGTGTTAGCATCTTGTCTTTCCATGTCAGGTCAAAGTGCACATTATGTCTGCCTCATGTCTTCGGGACAGCAGGCGTCTGTCTTCTAGCAGCCATGACAGACAGAAAGACAGACAGACAGAATAACGCTTTAGAAGAAGAGCACTGCTGAAGACTTAAGGCCTGTGCATACTGAGTCTTTTTTTTTTTTTTTTGTCCGAAACTGTCATACACCTAAAAATTAATACGACTTCACGTTGTGTCAATGACGTTTGCACACTGTGTCCCAAACTTTTGTCTGTCATTAAATTTTTCGGAACAGCTTTTCTGCGTTTTTGTCATCTGTCAGAAGCCTCTAGAGACATTTGATCAAAAATCAGTGAAGAAAGCGTGGCGGTGGAACACATCCGTGACAAGACAGGAGGGACAGGTCGCACAGAATCATATCATTACTCTGATTGCTCACTTTCAACAGGTCAGATAGGAATGTTCAGGTGGATGATGATGAAGAGGAGGATGATGTGGACCGCACACAGAATGTGGAGGACAGCTCGGTCCCTTCGTACAGCAGCAGTGCCAAATGAAAGACAGGGAGACAGTGGTGACAGCCAGATAGGTAACTCCAGTGGAGAGAGGCAAAGGAGGAAATGTGTCTTTTCATTTTGTCACATATTCTACATTTTTACAACGAATAGATCAACAAAACACATCGTAATCAGTGTACAAGGTTTCTGTGCCTTTCAGATGACATTTTAAAAAACGCATGCAGAAAAAAATGGACTCAGTGTGCAAAGGCTTTAAGGGTTGACACCAATGCTAGCAGTAATGTTTATCATGTTCACCATCTTAGTTTAGCGTGCACACATTTGCTAATTAGCTCATTTCACCACAGTTTTGCAGGTATTTAATCACAAACAAAAGTACTGAACAATCTGACAATTTGAATTGATATTTGTGCTAGATGAAAAGTCAGGGGATCACCAACGTGATTATAATTCATCCTGAAGGGCCCATGGATGTGTGCACAAATGTCATGGCAATCCATTCAATAATACCTCATATTAATACCTTGTAATGCCCCATGGTGGTGTGACAGAAAATGTCAGGGCATCATCAGAGTCATTAGGATTCATCATCTTGGAACCATAAATGTCTGTTCAAGATTTCATAGCAATTCATCTAATTGTTTGTATCTTTCACTCTGGACCAAAGTGGTGGGCTGGTTGTCTGATTAAGCAAAATTGCAATCACAGAAAAATAGCTTGTAAGCTTGTACATCAATAGACGTTAATAAAGACCAATGTTTGATAGAAGGAATACAACAACTTATAAGAGGCCCAAATAGAGAACATATTTTAGGGTCATGCAGGTAGACACAGGAAACGTGCTCCAAAACAGTTGTCATGTATTTATTTTAGTGGTGTTCTCTTTGTTCCTTGCTCCTCCTTCAATTCATGTATTTGAGTGCTTTTACAATAACACAAAGGTGTGCTCCTCATGGTCACGCTGTAATGCGGGATTTTTACTTCTGCAACCAAGCCATATGTACCTACGCCATAGCCTGACGTGCACCTCCCCAGAAATGTAACTACATGTCACAGTGACGCAGACCTCCTGTCCATTTTTGTAAGCTGAAACCATTTCCCTCAGTGGAAACAAAGCTTTTGGATTTATTCTGGCTTCATACGAGCAGAGGAAATCTCTGCTTGTCGCTAGGCTAAATAGGCTTGTGCTAATAAAGTTAGCATGTTATATTTGTTTAGAAAACATGTTTAAGACAGTTGTTTTGTCAGTGAACCTTGTGAGTTGTAATGGAACTGAATTTTGAAATGTGACCTTTGTTTAATGTTGCTGTTGTCCCTGGCTTCATATGATTAGAGGAAAATCCGCTAGCTGCTAGGCTAATTTATACAATGTAAAATGCCATAGGCTTGTGCTAAAAACATTAGCATGTTGTATTTGTGGGGAAAATGTGTCCAGCAAAAGACAAGTGCTTTGTCTGTGAATGCTGCGAGTTATACTGAAGTTGATTTGTGTAGTTGTGTTTGAAAGTGTCACTATTAAGCCATGTTTAATGTGTGTTTTGCTTTACAGCGCTTTACAGAAACCTCACTGCCAACTAGTGTTCTGGAGGAGCAACTGCAGAGTGAGGCAGACACACCACCGCACAAGTATGGCATAGGCCACGTGCGTAGGCTTTGCATAGAGTTGCCACCCAGGTAGGCCTATAAATCCCGCTCTAGGTGTTGGATATCCCTGTGTTGGACATTTGCCGTGATAAAGGCCCAGAGATGGACAGAGGAGAAAAAAGGAAAAAGCTCCACAACACAACAATGTATTACATTGTGTTGCCACAGAATGCACTTTGGGGAATATGGGCTATTATCTGTTTGCAGTGTGAGCGTGTATGTGTATGTGTGTGTGAGTGTGTGAGTGAGAGAGAGAAAGACGGTGAGAGCCAGAGAGAGTAAGTGCGTGCAAGTGTGAGCAATATTTGGGACTGGGGCTCAGGGGGTTTTAGTGTTTACTGTGCAGATGTCCTCGTGGTTCCTGCAGGCATAGATACAGCAAAAACTACTAAGTGTGTGTGTGTGTGTGTCTGTGTGTGTAGGACTATTTGTGAGTGGGGGTTGAATTTCTTCCAAAAATGCTTATGCATGTAAATTTGCATGTGTGTGTGCGCGTGTGGGAGGGTGGGTGAGTTCTTTATGCAAGTGATGTAGTCATGAAAACAGACAACAAGGGGGCAATACACAACGTTAAAGTGACCTGAGGGCTGAATCGTGCCTTAGCTATGGCTACACACACACACACACACACACACACAAAGAGACAAGCTTTCTCACACTCATACAATCCAGCATAAACACAGTGAGAAGCACATTTTGCACACACAGGGGCAGATGAAAGGCACAGACAGAAACACACACACTGACAAATAGATACACACATTAAAACCCACGCTGATACAAGCACAAACATGTGCACGGGTACAAACAAAAGACAGACGTAGACAGACACACACAAAGGCAGATTTACTCACATAAGCATGATCTTCAGTCAGACAGGAAACTCACACAATCGCTCACTCTTAACACACACTGACACACACACACTGACACACACGCACATGCCCTGAGGGCAGAATGTCTGCGCCACCAGTGGGTTGTGTGCTCCCGTGACTGAGTTCGGCCCCTCGGGGAGACCCTTTGCCCAGGGCACTGACACGTTCACTTAGCACTCAAACCACAAAACTAACCCCTCCTCACGCTCACACAAACACACACTCTACATTACACACTACTACCACACACATGCCGGCAAAAACTACCTGAGAGGAGGAGTAAGAGGAGGAGGAGAGGAGACAAGGATGGTTTGAATGAAACAAGGAAGTGATAGAAAAAGAGAGAAAGAACGAAGGAGAGGAGGAAAAATGTCTTGTTGTCCTTTAAATGTTTCATGCCAGCAGCCAATAGATGCTTCTCTTTGACACACAAAACCTCTTTTGTCCTCCAGTGCACACAACACTTCTATGGCTCCCCTTGTGTCTCGCTTATCTCGCATTCATTCTGTCTCTTGATTGACTCCATTAGCATGCTGGACTGTTGCCAAGAGCGGTTTTAAAACATTAAATTTCAAGACACATCCAGCTCTTACACTCAGTTAGTTAATAGTTAATACATATCTATTACAAAGGAACGCATCATAAAGTCAACATGCTGTATACTATGCAAAGCACGCGTGAGGCCTCAGGGTACGTCAGTGATGTAGTGGTCGCGATCTTGAGTCAATAACCACAGAAAGCCAACACAGAATCATCCACCTTACTGTAACTGAACCTCCAGCATCCAGTGTCTACACCTAACAGGTAACAAGACTGCTCTGCTGTGCGACTCGCCCCCCCCACCCCTCTCTCAACAGTCCATGTTATCACCACAATGCCTCCATGCTCCATCAATTAAACATGGGGCAATTACCTCTCGCCTGATGTGAAACATTTAGGAGGGGTGGAGTGGTGCACGGGGAGGGGGGGCAGGTGGGGCCGACAGGGTGGGGGGGGGGGCATTCTGGTGTCTTGCCAGGATGAGAAACATAATTAATTTACGTTATGCCTTTTTAACTCCCTGACTGTCTGCGTGTGTGTCTGTGTGCAAGTGCCGCTGCTCATTGTCTCATGCCGAGGGTGGAGATTGACCGCTACGCAAACAAGACACGTAAAAAGATCTAATCTTCCCCAACTTCTCCTCTGCTCCCTGCTCCACCTTCATCTTTCCTCAATCTTCCATCTCCTCTTCGCATCCTTTTTCCTCCTCTTTGTCCTTTTCTCCTCCTTCTCAACAACCATCCTTTCCCCCCTCCCTCTCCTCCTCATCTTCCTCCTTCCTCCTCTCCCTTGTCCACCTCCGCCTCCTTGGCTACAGCTGCCGTGACCCATCTGGCTCATCAAAACACCAGAGGTGGGTCACTGTCACGAACGCAGACCTTTCATGTAACGCACACATACACGCAGGCACCAGACACACACACACACACACACACACGCATGTTCATACTCACAAACATGCATTCCATGACCAAAAGCTAATGCAGCCACTTACACACACACAAGCATGTACATGTGTGTCAATGGCCACACAAGAAAACACTAAGTTTCCAAATATACCTACATTAATTAAAAATACACCCAACGGGAAACAAAACGTGCTTGTGTAAGTGCTGACATTTTGTAAAAAGCCACAAGAGCTATATTATGAGCAGAGTTACTTTGTTTTTTGATGACAACAAAGAAAGAGGCACTTGAAGGCACCAAAAAAAGGACTAAAAATAATGTTTTTTGCTCCTTAATTTTCTAACTTTTCAACATCAAGCAGCTCCTCTAGCTTTTTTTTCCTTTGTGTTACTACTGACCCCGTCTACTTTTGCCATGCTTCTTTGCGGATTTCGAAACTATCTCAAACATATCTTTGACTTCTGCACTGCAGTTTCTTGGTTCTTAACGGCCAGTACATCCGTCACTATCAGCCTAGCCAAAATCTGACAAAAACAATATTTGTTTCTTCGGTTACGTTTATTAGATAAATAGAAGGTCAAAAATGAAGGAGAGACATCAAGCACGCTATACAAAAGCAGGCGTTGTTGTTGACAGCAGGCCCCAACAGATCCTCACAAACAGACAGTCTTAACAATTTCTCTAATTCTCAGTACTTGAAAAACCGGAATACCCTTGAGTAATTTCGGAAATCAGGAAAGCTAAAAAAACTGCAACCCACGCTCACAAACACAGTCACAGAATCACTGCATAAAGGCAGCGCACACTGAATAACGCTGAGCGATGTAGCAGAGGGGTACAAGGCACTTAGGCATTTTTTCCTTTTTTTGGGTGCCTGAAGGATTAGAGGCATTAGGATTAGGTTTAATCAAGTGATATGATGATGGGCGGCGGATTTAGGGAGGAAAAAACAAAGGCATGAGTGCTGCCTCACATCATACCTGGATCCTTCTAAACTATTCCCCTTTCAAACTCTTTCTCTCGTCCTCTTTCAATCTAACAAATGCTTTCTCCTTTCCATCTGCTTCGCTGGCACTTTATCCTGCTCTTCTCTGTCTGTGAAATCACAGACACGATAGATCACGCAAGCATTTAAGAAGGGATTAAGCAGTTGAGGGACTTATCCTTGTTTTTTTCCCCTAATTTTCCTAAATTATTTTCTTTTTTGGACTGTGCCAGTGCGTGAGAGCTTGAGGAGTGTGTGTGTGTGTGTATGTGTGTGTGTGTCCCACTGAAAACATCGTCCAGCTGTGCTCTTGTCTTTGCGTGTCAAAACGAGAATGTTTTTGTGAGCTTTTGTCACTTTGTATGCGTGTGTGTGAGCGCTTTTGTTTTTCAGTGTCTTTTATGTGTGTTGCCGGTGTGTGTGCGTGAATATGCCTGGGTGCATGTGCACGCATGGTGTGTGTGTGTGCTCGTGTTTGTGTGTGTGATCGAGACGGCGCTTCGTGACTGTGGCTTTGTTGATTTTTGCGACTATAAAGACCCCCTGTGGTGCTCAGTGTAGCGAGAGCCAACACTGAGATTCCACTCATCTGGACCCCATGGCGCACCACACATCACATGGCAAGTGTGTGTTTATGAGCGAGTGCATGAGTGTAGATGTGGGCTTTTCTGTGAACATTTGTGTGTGTGTGTGTGAGTTCCTTGACCACGGCACGGTGTGCGTGTCTTTGTGAATGAGTATGTTTGTATGTTTATTTGGGTGTGTATGTGTGTGTATCTGGGTGTGTGTGGAGGAGAGAACAGGGAGGGGTAGTGGCGGTCACAAGGGATAGAGGGAAGTGCAAGGGGGGGCAGAGGCGTGCAAGTAGCAGGGAGGAGAGAAGGGAGGGGGCTGACAGATCAGGGGGATACTGTACTGTAGAGTGGCTGAATCAAAGTGTGTAAGATGGCCAGTTTTTGGGTTGTGTGTGTCTGTACGGAAGAGTAAAACAGAGGAATTCACAGTCAATCACTCGCACACACTTGACAGATGTGTGCATGCAGACAGCGGAGGTTGAAATGATCAGCAGCAGTCACAAGAAAGTCAGGACGAAGTCAGCAGAGCAGACAAAGTGCAGGAAGGAGGGGTCTGAGCCATGTGTCGGAGGGCTTATAACCCCAGTATAATCCAGGGTTGCATGTTTGTCGGCTGACTGGTTGTCCTCCCATTAAATTATTCTCTCTTTCCTTGCCTTCCCTTCACCGTCTGCCTGGCCGCTTACCTCACTTGCTCCTTTGCGTGGAAGCAGGGAAAGGGCAGTGGCAGGGAAAGAATCACCTATGGCTGCCTCGACCGGCACTTGGCCACGCATCACATCACATCCAAACACAGGGCGAGGCACAGCACGGCATGGCACGGCACACACAACAACAAACAACTAGCCTGAGGAGCAGCAGGCAGAAGACGGGCTGTGTCCATTTTGTTGAGTGTGTGTGTGTGTGAGGGGGGTTCGGTCGTGTGAGAGTCAACCAATCAGCCTTTATGTCTTAATGTAGCTCCTGAAAGTTAGCTGTGCTCATCTCCAGAACTGACTGGCCACTGCGATCTCTGCAGCCAGGTAGCTTCTTACAGTCAGTATCAGGGGCACAGGAGAGTGAGGCCTACGCACATGCACTTGATCTATGTGTGTGTGTACTGTAGTCAAGAGTATGCTGTGTCGTGTACCTTACCTTTGTTTTAACATTCTATTAAAACTGCCATCATCACTGTTTGGGTGTTTTAGAGCCTTGGGATGTGCATCTGACTGAGTGAAAAACCTGCCTGAATTATTCTTCTGCGGATAATAACTTTATCCTCCTGAGACCCCGTGTCCTCACACAAGCACATTGCATTTTTGGTTTACTTCGTCCGGTTGTCCTCCTTCCTAGAACTTTTTTTGTATCATCCAGTGGCAGTAAGACCACAATATACCAATCATAGCAATACCAGATCAAGTTTGATGGTTTAAACTTGTTTATTTATGATTGATAACATTTGTAGTTTAACATGCCGATAGATTTCATCCATTTTCGCAACGGTAACAAGCTAAGACGCTGTTAATTAGACGGTGCTTGTTTGAAGACGTAAGGAATTTTTCATTGGCTCGTTGAAGGACATTGGTACTTTATTGTCGTCACATTTGAGGATATAGGGGCTTTATAATCATTGATAATGTTTATTTTCTTGTAGCTATCAGGTCTTACTGATCCCAAATTGTGAACCAAACAAAAGTTAGGGTCTCAGGAGGTTTGAGTTTCTACACAGTTCACTAGTGGCGATCTGAAGCCAGCTGCACCAGCCTTTGGCAAGTTCAAACTTAGCTTATATAACTGTGTGTTAAAACAAAAATGATCACATCACTAAACATTAAAATGGGTTGCACTGCACAAAATAGCTCTAAATTACCAGTTTCTGAATGATCCATTCATACTAAACTTCATAAATCCTACTAACTCTGAAACACATGTATGTCTCCATGTATACACAGGTTACTTTTTATAACAGCATAATAACATTACAGAAGCTAGATTGACTCTAAACTGTCCTGAGCCCTGCAACTAGCATTTTGTACCATTTTTATCCTACACTGCTCACTTTATAGGCTCCATTGCCCTATATGCTAGAGAAGCACTGTATTATAATTTAATGACTCCAGTTTTGAAACACAGACTGAGTGCAGACATACATGTAAGAGGTGAAGCCAGGACAGCAGGGCGGCCAGAGAAAAAAAAAAAAAATAAGCCAGCGAGAGAAGGGGGAGTATAGTCTGTTACATTAATCAGAGTTAGCAGACAACACATGTGCTTCCGTTAGCCCCACTAGACCACGCATCACAACACACGGCTCGGCACGACATGGCACGGCACAGTAAGCCAGGAGAGGCCAGAGGAGGTAATGCTGGCTGAAGTGTGCTGTGCGTGTCAGCCTGCCCGTCTATCCGGCTGGTTCTATCTATTTAACGTTGCTGTCCGGTTTGTCACCTTCTTAACATTTATCCTACTTTTGTGTTCATCATTTGCAGCTTAAACCAGGTGGAATGACATTCTGTCTGACTGGATGGCAGTCAGTGGAGCGGAGCAAAATGCAACCTCATTTAACCCTCTTAAGCAAGAGAAAACAAGTGCTGTCGCCTGCAATGTTTAACTCTGTGCTGAAGTACATTATGCAAAGAAGCATCACTTATGAACACTTATGAATGAGTAAAACAGAGGAGCTCTAATTCAGTACGACTGTGCTAATAACCCAAGCTTAACGTCACAGAAGGCCTTGATTTGAGCAATGCGTGTTAAACATACTTTAACGTTTACAAGAAAATCCTTTCCTCTTACACTGTTAGGTAAGATCACTCTTTACAGGTGCTTTCAGACCTACAGTTGTCTTGCTTTGGTCTGAACCAGGGACTGATATTGTTATTAAGTTGCATAACTGGCCTAGAGTTGGTTCGTGTTCTCACGGCAGCATTTACAAGCGGACCAGATCAAATGCCTTGCATGAGAAAAATGCTCTCGATTGGTCAGAATTTCCATGCAGGAAAAATCCAGGAAGTAAACAAAACGTTGAAGAAGAGTACACTGTGACACTTTCTAATGTCACAATGGAGGGACAACTACGCAGGTTGATTTTAGCGCTGCTCATCGTGGACTATATTGCTGTCATTGTTCATTTTAGTCAAACCATACAGTTTGAAAACGAGGCGCGGCTCCAACTAGAAAACAATGTTTTGATGCATTGGATGTGCTGAATGTGCATATTAAGGCAGTACAGGAGGAGGTGCACATTAATAATCCTCCAGGACTGTAACATGCTCATGTTTAACCCAAACAATGTGTCATGTGACTGCAGTTGGTTCAGAACACTACAAATGAACCGCACCAGAGTTTGTTTGTAACTGGACCAAAACCACCTCTTCAAGCAGGACTCAGTCCAGGTGTTTTGGTGCACAACCGAGCGATTGCTGTGTTAACAACTGCCCAAATGAACCGCACTTAAGAGGCAAATGAACTTGAGTTTGATTGGACAGCATCAAAGTGGTATATTTGTTGGTTGTGCTACTCTTCGATGTAAAACCCTGAATGGTTTAGAGCTCAAATACATGTCTGACCTTCTGCTACACTGTGGACAATCAAGACCTCACGGGTAATCTGGGACAGGTCTGCACTGTGTCCCCACAGTCAAGACTAAACATGGAGAGGCAGCATTTAGTTTTTTATACACCACATATCTGGAAAAAACTCCTAGAAAAATGCAGGTCCACTGCAACTCTCAGTTCTCAAAAAAAAAGCATCTGAAGACTTTTCTGTTTGATGCTGCTTTTTATTAAATTAAATATCTATTCCTTTCTAACACTGCACTGCAACTGCAAGGGATTTTATACCATTCATTCATTCTTTTATTCATTTTCAGTAACTGCTATCCTATCAGGGGTCGCAGGGGGCTGGAGCCTATCCCAGCTGACACACAGAAGGGCTCCCCCACCCTGGGTTCAAAGCAGGAATGCTCTTGCTATGAGGCAACAATGTCAACCACTGCACCACCGTGCTGCCTTTATTATTACATGGCTTGTTTTTATTTCCTATACCCTAGCTCTTTAATGGTTTCTTTAATTGTATTTAAATGATCTTTATAGTATATATCTTTTGCACTTCATCTCAATGCTTTTAATGTTTTATGTAAAGCTCTCTGAATTGATTAGTTGCCCTGCCTAGCCTGTTTTACCTTTCTGTTGTACCCACTTTGCTTCAAAAATTCTTCCTCGCTTATTGAGTTTACTTGAATAAAGTCCAACAGCACCTACAAAGCACATCAGGACTAGCTGTATTTAGCTTTGAAAATGCTTGAGTGGTCAAAGCAGTAACTGTGATAGTAAAATAATGATAAGAATGGTGGTAAATGCAACATATTTTCCTTTATTAAAAAAGTAATATTTGCACCCCAACACAAAAACACATTGTAATGTTGCCCTGAGAGAGCTATCAGTAAGGAAATTATTCCTCTTTTGGAAGTTATTCTCTTTGTATGAGAATCAGTGCACAATATTGTGTCTATAAAAAAGTCCTTCCCCTTATCATTTAATGCTGTAGATACTTTCACTATATCAAACTCAGTACAAATCTGAGGTATCTTGACATGACATTGACATGATGAGGGCAGTTTCACCACACGACAATATGGATGCAGAGTATAAAGAACAATCATTGAGAATAACTGGGATTTTCGTGTTTGTAGCCTGACTGTCTGAACACTTGATTACTGTGCATCTCTCTAAAGCAACTGCCACAGTGGCTGGCATGGCAACTGCTTCATAAAAGCAACGGTGACCTTGCAGTGACCCTTGGATTATCATGCAATATTGTCACTTTGTATTTCCATGCTCCAGACAACACCCGTGACAATATTGCACAATAATCCCCCCGCTGTCTCTCAGTCATTACTGCAGATCAGCATTCACCTGATGAAACCTCCCCCTCTCCCTCTCCCTCTGCCTCTCTCTTAATCTCTCTCTCTTCCCCCAGATTTAAGAAAACAGACTGAAAAGGGGCAGGAAAGGTGATGGAGACAATGCAGGGAGAGGAGGAGTGAGGGAGCAAGTCTGAGATACACTGATTAGAGTGAACAGACAACACATGTGCGACCATTATCCAGCGACCTCCTGAGGTCTTATTGAGGAGAAGGATCGAGACAAAAAAAAGGGAGGAGTGTGTCTGGTTTTAAACTATCCATTATTCACGGAGAGGAGAACTGAGGGAACGACAGAGAAAGAAAGTGAGACAGACAGAGAGAGGAGAGAAAAGGAGAGATGTGTAGCACGGTGTAGCTCACTGGGACATGTGGCTCGTCTCTACCCTCCTCTTTTCCTCTGGAAGACTTTGCCATGCTCATATTAAAAATGGATGGAGGGAGGGAGGGAGAAGGAGAGCAGTGAGCAGTTGAGAGCCCTTGCTTGGACAGGCAACAGTCAGAGGCACGGAAAGACACGGCAGAGGCTAGTCGGGACTTCGATTTACACCTTTGCATTGAAACAGGTAAAGAGAAAAGCTGAAGGTGTTTTTAGAAGCAGACGCAGCAGTCCTCATCTAAGTGAAGGTTTTCTTTAGAAGAAAAAGAAGGAGCTCGCCAGCAAACAAACCCGACTCCAGACTGTTGACAAGATCGTTTCAGTGTTCTGCCTTCAACTAAGTCTCCTGTGAGCCTTCTGAAAGAACACACTGTGCCACTGTATAAAGTAGACCGCAGACTACATAAAGACAACTTTCTATACACTGCTGCCACTGCAATATTGTTTTGTTCTTGCAAGAAATCCTTTGCAATTTCGAGACTCTTTTGAGATGAGATAAGATAAGATAAGCCTTTATTGATCCCCTGAGGGAAAATTCAGAATGTACGGAGAAAGAGATTAAACATTATCTATAGAAAGGGAGTGTTTCACTCCAGTGAGTGGGGAGTGACTTTAGTTCAAGTATATTTGTATTGCACTATATCATAATGCAGCTAAAAGCACTTTACAGGAATATAACAGTGTAATTAGAGAGGCAGAAGCAATCCAAATGTACACACACACACACACACACACGCACACACACACACACACACACACACACACACACACACACAGAGGTCATGGTAATGTGGTCCAATGAATATGCAGATTTTAGAATATGTCATTTTTCCACCCTTACACTAAAACAAACACATAAGTGACTGATGGGACTCGAAAAAGGTGGTGCATTTTTACACATACTTGTCTACAAACAGGGTCCGCACATACAGAAACCCTCATCCTATCGATCACGTGTACACGCCCATCCCCAGCTCTACACTACATTCACCACATGAAGTTTGGCTCACGCATTCTGCAAGTCAGCTTGAGTAGATTTCATTACGTCTGTATAAAAAGCAGCATCATATGAATGCCTAAGAAACTGAAGTTAAAAAAATGTATTTCAGGAGCTGATTAGAAGCTTGATTTTGGTTTGTGAGCTAAAAGAATAAACAGACGCACTCACACTGAGGTGAAGTGCTCAGATAAAGAGGAACAGAGGATTTTTACAGTCGACATAACTCAAACTTCCAACTCGTGATGAAGATGACTGAGGCCGAGTCATTTCTGTACCTGTCCTATCAACATACAGAGGGCAGTGTGGCCAAAGCATGGACTCTGATAACAGCTGATCACATCAGCAGGTCTGTATCTGTGCACCAGTTGATCTACATGTGGAACTGTGACCGTCACATTTATTATACAAGTCGGATGTGACTGTGTTTTTTTAATTAATCCATATCCTGTTGCTAAACAATTTACCTGCATCAATAGGATTAGGCTTGTTTACACAGGAGGTGTTTCAGCCATGTTTTCAGTCTTGTATCTAAAGCAAAGACACAGCTGTCTGTATACAAGGCCCATGTAACGGCAAGCATTTCACTTTCACTACAATGATTAAGTGTCAGGCTCTGATCGTTGCCAAAATGCATGTAGACACAGGTGAAGGACTGGAGCTGCTGCTGCCCTGCGACCACTGTGGAGGCTATTGTGTAACCGTAACTCTAAATTCACAAAAATGTCCTCACTCTCAAAGTCTAAAACTCACATAGAGACATCACCCGGCCAGGGAGGAAACTTGTCAGTACTACAGGTATAGTGAAACACCGGTGTCTCTGCTCTATCAGCTGTCCGTGTAGAGATACATGTGAAGATTTGTACTGGATAAAGAAATAGAGACTGAAGGATCAATAATCTAAATGTTTATTAATAACCTGATGTTGAAGGTACAAGAGAGGCCGATCATAACAGCAAGAGCAGTGCAGCACCCGGACAGTCTACAGCACAGTGCACATTATAGTTAACTCCTAATCCATCTCCACAGAAGGCAGCATTTGCAAGCATGTTTTAATTTAATGTCTAAATAATTACACTTGCGAGACGAACATGAAGTATATTGGCAACGGTTTTTACACCACCACCCAGAGACGAATGTTAACAGCGCAGCAATCAGTGGGAACGTAAACAAACAAGACCTCCTCACCAATACAAACTGCAGCATTTAACAATTTAAACCAACTCTGTGGTGATGAAAATAACTCTCTGCTCAGTCCGTTACACCTCAAAAATGTCTTTGCCCAGCCTGCTCAGCGTCTTGGCTTTTCCCTGAAGGCGCAGCAGAGAGGTGGCTTTCAACACGGCGGAGCACGCCGCCTCCCCCTTATTTTATTATAATTATATAGGCAAGAGACTGTAAGGTGCTTACAAATGAATTAATTCAATAATTAATGCAGTTAACTTTTTTTTTTTAAAGGCTGCAGACCATTTACTATTCAACAGTATTTGGAATGCAAACTATTTCTGGCTGAAATTTATAAAATATCCCACAATAGGTTTCCATGAGCGACTGCAGATGGACACAATGCAACTGGTTTAAAAGCTGAAGTATGGAAGGATTTTGGCTGTAAAGTTGAAGGCAAAAGGGACCTGTACAAGTGCCACATTGTATGCAAGTAAATTCGTCTGTTAATTTAACCATCATTACAAACATACTAACATAGTACAGTGTGTAGAAATCAAAAAATGAAGCACTGTGATGCATCAATAATGGTTTTATCAATTAATTGTTGCCCTCCAAATCGCAATGAAATCGTAAGGTACCTGGAGGTTCCCACCTCTACGAGATACTGTAGTAGGGACGGCAGCCACAGACTGAAACTCACTATACTATGAATGCTCTGGCTAACAAAATGCAGCACCTCCTCAATAATGAATGAAGCCAGAGTCAGACAGGTAGTGCATGCATGCCATGACGTGCAGTGTGTGTGTGTGTACATCTATGGACAGAGTGCGCTAGGTAAACACAGCCCTTTATAAGTACCAATGTTTTGTCTAAAATCTCCTGTTGTGTTGGTAATGTGCATGTCTGCTGATATGAAAGGAAACAGAAAGAAGTTAAACACTATAAAGGAGAAAGATGGCGTATTTGTGTGCTTGCATGCGTGAGAAAGAGAGAGGGTCTCTTCATTTTAGTCCTTCTGGTCTTATTCTCTTCATTGATTCTCTCTCTCTCTCTGACAAAAACAAAACAAAAAATCACTTATCTGTGCTGTACACACACTGGGATGCTCCCTGTTCTCTCTCTGCCTCCCTTGCTCTCGGCTCGCTTTCTAATTATCTCTAAAGTGAACGTCTTGTCCTGTTACATTGTGTTTCGGCACTCTTCACACGCCACAACATTTGAGAAGTTAACAGGGAGTACTACCCCCTGTGTTTGTGTCTTTCTCTACTTGATTTTCTTGCATCTTCTCCCTGTTTTTCCTCCCTGTGCCTCCCTCTCTCTTGGAGGTGAACGTCTTGTCCTGTTTCACTGTGTGTTTGAGCTCCTCTTAGACTGTGACACTTGAGAAATGAATAGGTAGCGTCAGCGCCTTGTGGGCAACAAGAGGTGCTCAGCTGCTGCGTAAAAAGGCTGTGGTGCTGCTGGGTACTGCACTGAAAACAACTAATCTCTGAGCCATATTAGGATTAGAATATGCAGAGTATATCTATCATATCTGTGAGTCAGGGGTCATCTGCACATGGTTCCACATGGGCCGGCAGTTATAGCAGGTGATGGTGCTAAGTCCTTAAACAATCAACCAATCAATAATTTGTTACATGGAGGTACAAGGTACAGTGCTAGTTAAACATGATCCCATCAACTCCTTTAACTTTTGCATTGTTATTTAGTATTTTATTTGCATCTTCTAACATTGTTAGCTGCTGCTTGAGTCATTTAACTGTCCACACATCCCAACCTCAACAAGACGGCTGCAGGATCAGGACAGCAACTCACATTCTCACATCACATCAGTCCTTATTCACTGTAAAACACGGCATAAGGAGAGTTTACAAACTAGTGACTCTATATCCTCATCCACATGACTGACTCAGCCAGACGCCACCACCTTCAAAGCCAACCATAAAAATTGCCATCAAGACTTTCAAAGTAGACGTAAGAGCCTAAATTTACCGCAAATTTGGGGGAGCTGACAGAGACGTGACTAGAAACATCTGCGCCTCAGTCATTAACAGTAGCCAACAACGGCAACAGTGCTGACAAAGCTAACAGTGCTACCAAAGGTTAGGCATTATGCCTCCACAACGACGCCTTGGGTCTGGACAGAGTTATCAGCGGTAACCGTAGTATGAGCACCAAGCTAAGCAGTGGCGATCAGCTAGCTAGGCGATCACACACAGGAAGTCATATGCACTAACATGCACACGCCACCAGACAGTCTACCATAACAACAAACAGGGAAGCTCTGCTCAGGAAGCAATAACCCCATCATATCTTTGTATATCATTAAGTTATTTGCTGCTATAAAACACTCCGCATGTCATATATAGTGCATTTGAAGTGTCACTTTGACAAGTTGGAGAAAAATCCTACCAAGCAAGGAAGGAGTTAAACAGCATTGGTTTGAGTTTTGGTTGTGGCAACAGACAAAGGCTCATGCTGTGTTCAGACCCACAATAGCACTGTGTCACTGCATTAGCACAGCAGGGGTCCTGATGCAGAGGACTCCCACAAATAATGCCGGATTGTCCAGCAAGGCAACACAACGTCATCCAGCAGAGCACTGTGTTGGCCTATTTAATGAGTTCAAGAACTAAATCCAGGTGTCGTACTTTGTAAAATTAACAGCTTATTCTACTCTTCACCTTGTGATTATTAAAGGAGAACATAATATGACTGCATTCGTGATAACTTTGCAGAGTACTAGAATCTTGTCTCACAGTATTTTTAACGTCTATGTAGTGTTTTGGCATCTGATAAACCTTCAGATTGATTTTATCAAACTGGACTTCCTGGACCATTTTTCATCTTCCCACTGATACTTGTAGCAACAAGCCAACACAGCTTCTTGCCTTTTTTTTTTTTTTAATGCAGTCCTATATTTAGCCCAACCACCTGCTTAGAGAAGCAGGTCTGAGTTGATTTTCAATTCAAAGACCATCAGGGAAAGGGGGGAGTAACGCTCTCTGGACCCTGAATAACAAGTGCTAATGTGCCCTTGAGAAAGACAAAGAAAGGGACTGAGGGGAAGTGTGACTGTATTCACATGACACAGGGCAAAAAACTGAAAAGCAGCATGTATTCTGAGCACACAATAGAATACAATACTGCAGTTCCCCTTGCAAAAACGGTAATGGTGGCAGAGAGTGGTTGGTTTGGCTGCACAGAAATATGAAACAAGAACAAAACCATGTTCACCTAGACTTCACTAAAATAACTAAGATGCAGACTGTTGTCAGATTGGCACGTTTCTAATTATCTGTACTAGTTGAATGTTCCTCAGAAATGCTCCAGCATGGTCTGGACAGAAGAAAGGGAGATGCCGTAGATCCCATGCTGCATGTCCAACACATACCCAACAGAAAATTATAAGTTTTAAATCCAACCAACTTGCATGTTTTTCAAATGTGGGAGAAAAACCACATGAAAAGGAAACCCATGTCGGTGGTGTCACACCCTGTCTAACATGTCTTGTAATGCATGAGGAGGTGTGTTCATGTGTGTGTACCTGGAGCTGTATTTGAGCTGCACCCTCGTGTGTGTGTGTGTGTCTGTATACAAACAATAAACATACTGTCGGCATGAAAGTTCACTGCAAGTATGTGTGTTCCTGTGCCCGAGCGTGTGGGTGGGAGGCATGGTGTTTGTGTGTAACCGCAGCGCTCTCCTTCTCAGCAGCCCACCATTAAACCTTGGTGCCAGCCCTCTCCCAGCACACCAGGATTAACAGCACTTAAATGGGCCTGTTAGTACACCACCTCCTCTTTGCCTCCCACGCCGACTAGTGCACATGGTGCTGCCCACAGCTTTGCGCTTGCAACGCACACAGCCTCTGTTGTTTTTTGTTCTCCGCTCGCCCCCAGCCACCTAAGCCTCCTCCAATAAATAGTGCTGAAGTGTACTCAGCAGGGGTCTAAGCCCAGAACATCCTCTATTTTACCGACCTATTGGAATCTGAGTGGATGACAGAGGGAAGAAAAGAAGGAGGGAGGGAGTCAGATCCCGAGACTGAACCAGATGGGCTATGATCACAATGTCAGTCGCTCCCTCCCTCTTTCATTCTTTGTTATTGTCTCTTGTTCCCTCTTTCCTTTTTCCTCCATGTCTGGTTATCACATGCCCCTTGTGACAAACCATAAACAGCAGCACAGAAACAGATGCACACAAACACACACACACACACACACACACACACACACACACACACACACACACACACACACACTGGAGAGAGATGGAAGCCCACCACAGAAATCAATAAATAAAATGGATTCCCATTCGAGTCTGTTGGCCATGGTGCAGCAGGCAGAGAGAGGGATGGGAGAATGGACTGTCTGTGTGTGTTTGTGCACTGTGCATGCATGGATGTGTTTGTGGGAGACTTTCGGGGGACACTGGGGGGATTTTGTCTCTACATGGGCATGGAAAGGCCACCCTCATATCATACCAGGGGGTGTATTGTTCACAGCCATCTAAAAGCCGCAATGAGAAATTCCAGAAATTACTGGAGAGCAGCAGACAGGGGAACTGAGAGAGACAGGAAGAGGGAGTAGAGCGGAGAGCCACAGACAGCAGCCTCATAGATCCTTTGAGTTATCTTCGCTCTCACTGCTGTTTGTCATGCTGTATAGAACGGATCAATGTAAAACTAGTGATAAATGTGTTATGATATTGATTATTTTGCAACCAACTGACTTATTTATGTCATAACTGTGCAGCAGCAACACACATTGCTAAAAAGGAAACTTCCTGCTGCCTCCACTGTGGAAGTATTAGTTCCAACAAAACTGAGTGACTTTGTGGATAATATTCACCATCAGAGAATAAAAGTAAATGCCACAGTTTAAACGTTTTTTTCCAAGTTGGACACAGTCCGTCACAATTTTTTCATCATCAATTAATTAATTAATATTATTGTAACCATACTTACAGCACACATTATATTTTTGGGTTATTTTTATTTCTTAAGTTACTGTGTTATCTATTAATGGGTACATTATTTATATTTAAGTAGTAATAGATCCAGCATTATTGAGTTACTGGGAGATTTGATGTGCAGTGTTTAAGTGGAGTCATTTTGTTCTCTTGGTTATGAGCTCATTGGTTCCTACCTGCACTTTTGTGGGGACAGATATGAGTGATACAGTGACGGTGAAGAGAAGCTGCTGTACCCCTAAGTTGGACTGTGTGAGTGTGGTGTTGCCATGTTGTTAAAAACTAAACGAAGAGGAAGAAATAAATGTTGTGGCCTGCGTATTAGCCACAGTCCGGAAGAACTGAGAAACACCAGCACTAAAGAAAAGAGGGGTGCATTATCATCATAGATACAGTGTGATGATGGCTGAAATACCTTTTTCATTGGTAACCTTTTACAATAAGGTACACAAAAAACAAGCAGTGAGGTGGATGGAAGAGGAAGACTTGAGAGAGGGGGTGTGGATGTGCAAGAGGAACTAGGTTGTGGAGGGCCTTGCCTTATTAACTAATGATTAGCTACTTTATGACATTTGATTGGGAGTTACAAAAGAACTGACTGTTAACTAATGGTTAGTTACTCATTTGTTCCTCATTCGTCCCATAGTAACTATTTTTGTGTACCTTGTTGTAAAGTGTAAACTTTTTTTGTAATTAATCTTTTCAAAACCATGTGTCCCACCTATAACCAACTCGAGTAAGAGAAGGGTTAAACAGTTACACAGATAACTCTTATAACCAGCCAGCTGCTCTGTTTGGACTATTCTGCAGTTCTTATGTGGAAGAGATGATTTATATACAGTTACTACTGTAAGTGGAAATGACACCATGTTGGCCGAGTTTTCCACAGGCAGCAGACGTGGATGAATGTTGCTAAAGACCAAGGTAGAAAGCACTCTCTCAACTAAACACCCTGACAAAGACTCTCTGGTCAAAATGCATTTGTTGTCCATGTATTAATAAAGATTTTTTTAACAGCAGTCAAAGTCCCTCAGATGCATTTTTGGACTGCCTGCTTATACTATGGACTTTAACACTTTTACACTGAGTGAGTTGGCCAGTCGTTTTTTTTATCTTTAAGTGACTCTTTGCCCCATCCTTCATGAGCACCATTTTTACAACTAACTTTACAGAGCCTTAACCCAGTGCAGCACTCCCTATGTTTTCTTCACTCTCTCAAATTAATTTGTTTATTGATTGATTGGAAAGTAAAACTCCTGAGTAATTTGCTAAAACATTTTCTTAATGTAATTACTTTGCTCAACACATTCACACTCCGACTGAGTCACATATTGATGTTTTGGTCGTGGACTTTCTATGTCCAAGTACAACAGGCCCTGGGTGCGCTGGTTGTTGACATTCTGCGACACCATGTTAAGTCATGTTAACCTATAATACTATTACTGCTATAATGCTATGTCGGTACATACAGCACCATGACCTGACACATGGTGGGGTTCAGGAAGAACGAACAGGGCTTGGCTTTAGAATCTTACGGGATGCGAGCACCACTCTCTCGGGTGACAGCTGGTGTTTGTTGGACCCATCCAGCACCACACCTCAAGCCTGCCCAACAGGGACTTTCACTGCCTTAACTTTCGTCCTTGTCCCATCAAGTTTCCCTCTGACGCCACCGGGCACCATTAAATTATTACTGCAACCAGCCGCATATCATGCCGACATTAAAGGACGCCTTTTCCCATTGGATGCTGCAAGTTACTGCCCAGGAGCCGGATTTCGATGACTTCAGAGTGAGACCTTTGCTTTGTATGCACTCATAAATTTTTTGATGTAAGGACATATGAAAAATTATATTGTGTCAAAATAAGAGTAATCTTTGGAAAACACGGTCTTTAAAGGAAATAATCACAGCTAACGAACAGAGAATATACCTGCTATAACTGATAGTAGAGACCCTATGTACTTCCTGTTTAAAACAAGGCATATTCCCTGCTAATTCATACCATATGGCATGTCATATGGGAATATGTAACTGCCACCTGACATTGAAAAGGATAAAAAGCAACATGCCATCATTGCCATGTTATTTCCTAAGTGCTTTATCTTAAAACAGATGGAAGAAAAAAAAGGAGACATTGTCCCATTTCTTATTCAAATCATATGGATCATGACAGCATATGGAGAGAGAGCAGTGTTGACACACTCATCAGGATGTAACAGACACATTCGTATATCTGGGTTGAAAAAAAAAAAATCAGAAAAAAATTGTTAACGACATATGTTGTGTCAATATGGTCTTTCATTAACATGCGGCTTTGGTAGGTAACATGTACAGTATGGTTCCAACCTCAGTGCATGCGTGTGCTGAAAATGATTTCATATGTTCCCCTGAGAGGAGAGTTTCTGTGTTCTGATATAACTTCAAATAAAAAAATCAGCAAGGTACCTGCCAGGGGTTTTCAGAAACATGATTTTTGAATCACAGCCTACCTTTTTTTTATCTCTGCAGGCAGTGAGTAGATTGGAGGAAAGTGAAAAACCATCTTCATTTACTTCTCCCCCCCTCCTGCTCCGCCTCCATAGATTTCTCCTCGTCTCCTGGAAACAAGAACACCAGCAGACTTAGCTATACTGGAAATGGTATACATGATGTGATATGGATTTGCTGCCAACTAGGGCTGCAACTAACAATCTTTTTGAAAATGGATAAATCTGTCACTTCTTTGAATGAATACAATTAAACTTCTGTCTACACAAAGTCAGAAATAAGAGACATTCCTTGCTTTGAGCAACAAAATAATCAGTTTAAAATGCTATTAAAACCACTAATCCTTACATATAAAGATCAGGAACCAGTGAATGATTTTTGAAATACATTTACTTATTTCTTATTATTCTAACCACTTATCCTGTTGGGAGTCGTAGAGGGGCTAGAGCCCATCCCAACTGGTACTGGGCAAGAGGTGGGGTACACCCTGGACAGGTTGCCAGACTATCACAGGGCTGACACATCGAGACAGACAACCGTTCACACCTATGGGCAATTTAGAGTCACCAATTAACCTAGCCTGCACTGTGAGAGGAAGCTGAAGTATCCGTAGGAAGCCCATGCTGACACGGGGAGAACATGCAAACACTGCACGCTTCCCCACCCCGGGGTTCGAACCAGGAACCCTCTTGCTGTGAGGTGAGGTGACAATTACAACCACTGCACTACCATGCCACCATCATCAACATTGTTGCTGGTTAATCATAGTTGATTTATTGACCATTGTTTTGGCTCTACTGCAAACTTGTGTAGAAATATTGAGCCTTGAAGGGAGAAACACATTGTCTGTTTCTTTTTTTTGGATGTGTTCTGTTTGTTGGTTCTTGAATGAGCCCGGTCTCTCGAAATCCGGCGCTTGGGCAGTGACTTGCGGCATCAGACAGCAAGGAAAAAAGGCGTCCTTTAACGTCGGGATGATACGCGCTTGGTTGCTGTTAGATTTTAACAGCATGGGGGAAACGCGGCGGGACAAGTACAAAAGTTAAGGCAGCGAAAGTCCGAGTGAGGCGGGCAGGAGGGGTGGTGGATGGGTCCAACAACCACCTACTTTCAGCCCCGATAGCAGTGTTCATGTCCTGTAAGATTCTAAAGCCAAACCCTCTTCTTTTTTCCTAAACCTAACCACGTGCTTTTGTTGTTGAAGGACAAAAACTATGATTCGCAGTGTTGTACCGACGTGGTGCATTTATTTTGAAGGAGACTGTATGTAAACACTTAATTTCCTGTGAAAACGGAAGTGTATCTTGAAAGAACACAATGCACTTAACAGGCAGAACTTGAAACAGCGACCCAGAACATCAACAACCAACACATCCAGGGTACCTTGCACTATGTATGTGGATGTGAAAGGTCCATGACCAAACGTCGATATGCGACGAGGTCGGACTTTGTTGCAAAGAGAGAATGCAAACTCTGCACACTTTCCCACCCCAGCTTTGAACCAGCAACCCTCTTGCTGTGAGGCTACAATGCTAACCACTTAAATTGAACTCTTGTGAGGTGAGTCTCTCTGTTTTTGTCTTTTCTCTGCCTTTAACTTCAACATTCTTGTGTTAAATCATCTCCTTTGAGTAAGAACACAATGACTAGCAGCAGCAACTTCAAGAAAAACAGCATCAAAGCAACACATGGGTCCTAATCACTCTGAAGTATAGCACAATACCATGATATCAAAGTATTTCCACAACCGTCCTATGACATTGTGTTCTACTCAATGTTACCCAGGAAAATTTAAGATAGAAGTGGGTGGTACTTTCAAACTGATGAATAGCACTTAGCCTTCGAGGTTAATGTAAGGGTAAATCCCTTAGCGTGATGTCCACCATATTAAACCCATTTGCCGCACACACTATTCAATAGATTAATCAGTCGAGCTTATGGCATTAAGCTTATAGACTGTAGATTATGGCATTTCACAGCTGAGCGTATTTTGACTTCACAGCCATACATTAGCCTGTCCTCCACTGCAGAGGTTTAATAAGAGCTGATTCAACCTTCAAGTGTGGGAAACATCCACAAAATGGGTCAAATGCACGCAGAAAGAAAATTATTTGTGTCCTCTGAGTTTTTTTAGTAACAAACCAAGGAAAGTCCAGCTTTCCCATGTTGTGTAATAGTGGCCACTGAGGAACAGTCAGTAATGTGGCCCTGGGAGCAGGAGGTCGTGCGAGGAGAACAGTGTGAGCCTATCCTGGCCTCGGTCTGTCTATCTGTGTGTGCAGGCTTTCAGGGCATTTATCTATCAGTTCACCATTAGGGAGGGGAAAGCATCACGCCAACTCAACACTTGACCTCAGATTAAATACCTCTGGCTAACTTGGGGCCAGAGGTCACTCCTATCAGATGGTCCCCTGTGCACGGCTGCATGCCAGACATTAAATGCCCTCGCAGACCATCGGAGGGAAATGGAGTGAGAGGACACGCAGGAAAATGTACAGCAGAAACACACAAGGATTTGGCCACGAGCACAACGCAGACTGACACACATCCAATTACATACAATCTAAGAACTCGTGCAAAGACAGGCAGGTTTCACTTGATGCACATGACAAAACATTCAAGAACTAGCGTGTAAACAAGTGTGTGCGCTCCCTCTGTCTCCCTCACACTCACACACCAGTACAGACACACAAACCCTGCCCAGTCAAAGAGCAGGCTTCATGCTCACGCACGCTAATAGCCTGATTGCCCCCCTACTGTCTCCGGGCTCTGCATTTAAAACACAGCAGCGATCCTCAATCACTGGCTCACACAACGCAGATAAATTAGTAACGCCCTGTGGCAGCATTAAGCAGGCCTATCCTTTTAGATGGACGCAGATAGAAAGGGCTGATTTTGCATGACAACTGTTCCCCTGTGACATTTCGTCCGTTTTAGCCCTGATTGAACTATTAATCAGTCTAATGTGAGAGAGGCAAGCTGTTCATAAACTCATCTATTCTGCATGGACGCATGCCTAAGTCGTGAGAGGAAACACACACGAACAGATAAACTCATGAGGGCCCACGGTTGGGCACGAGCACAAATACAAGCACTGAGGGGCAAAAAGCATTTGGCTAGTCGGGAAGGGAGGACAAGATGAAGAATTGTCCTACCTCATCCTGAAGGAAACAGATAGAGTCAAAATAATTACATTTAACTGATCCACAAGATAGTTATTAATTCAAGGAGCTGAGCAGCATTAAAGTTTTGTAGATTATGGCTATATCAATATGAAATAATGTGTTTTAAGAATGGATTGTGGGCCCATAGAAATATCATAAGAAGGCAGTTTTAAGTTTATGTATATGCAGCCTGTGTGACAGAGATATCATATCACCTATAATCAGTGTTGGGGTGTAATTTAATTACAAAATATGTAATTGAATCAGTTGCTGTAACTGAGAAAAATATGTGGGCTAATTAAATTACAGTTTCTAATCAAAATCTCGGTGATTACAATGAGGTTAAATCCAATCATATTCTTTGCAGTAAAAAACAGGCCTATATTTAGAATATGACTTGTGTTTCTTTGCATCTCTTTGCTGTGTAGGAATGGCAAAGAGTATTTCTTGACATTTTTCAGCTTTATATCCCAGGTTAAAACATTTGTTAGAGCCTTAATCACAGGTAGAAAAGATTTCCGCACACTTACATCTCTGCAGTGTTTCTCTTTATTGTTGTCTTCATCAGCGCATACATGAGGCAACAGCGGACAGGCAGGTAAGAGTAAACACCACCCTCAGTCTAATCATTAGCAGGATGCAACACACCTGTGCACAGCCCCAGTGGTGGAAGCTTCACCTCCTGGGAGTTGTAGTTTTATCACTATGAGGCATACAAATGGAAGCCATGTTTGTCTTGTCATACAACACCAGAATACAAAGAAATGGGTGGAGCACAACGAATACAGAAAAACATATAAAACCAGAAAGCACCTTATAACAGTATGAAAAAATTACAATTTCATCACATAGTAAATGGGTCTTTGAGAGTAATGAGGCTGAAGCCATCTTTAATCAGAGATCTCAAAATCTAAAAAAAACACACATCTCAAAATAGAAGAAGAACAAAGGGCTATGAAAGGGTGACAGGTGAGAATCATTATTAATCATAGACTCCAAATCCTATTAAACAAAATGGGAAAACATGTAGGATTCAAAAAGTAATCAAAAGGTAACCAAATGTAATGCATTACTTTGATTAAGTAACTAAAACAGTTACATACAGTAGGCCTACTTACATGTTCAACAAGGTTCCTTTTCATCTCTAACCTATTACATGTCTAAAGTAGCTTTACCAACACTGTCTTTAACACAAGGAAGTATTGCATAAAACACAATATTAAGAATGACAGACAAAATGTAATGCTAGCATTAATGTTTTGCCGACATTGGGTTTTGTTTACCATACCTTATGACTAAATGTTGTAATAATACATCAAGAAAACCAACAAAATGTCACCACCATCTGTTGTCAGTGTTCTATGTCAACTGACGTTGTCATTAGATGTGGTGACATTGAACTTTGGTTCCCTGCCATCACAATGTAAATTCAACCAAATATCAACTTCTAACAACATTGATTGTGGTTGGATTAGTTTACTGGCAATGTGCATTGTGTCCGAAAAGCAGATTTGTTTTGATGCAGACTGTGTAAATATTCTAAACTCTGCATTGCTGCAGGTCTTCCTTACCGTTAAATTGGAGAACACTGAAAATAAAAGAAAAGAAATTGAGCCCAACAGCATATGACGCTAATCGTAGTAACTGGCTAAACTAGCTTAAATAGCTAACAAACCTGTACCCGCTAAACAAACTAGTGCACACAGCGTTTACCACTAAACTCATGCAAGAGTGAAACTTTTTTTGTTTGACTTATGTCGACTTGTAAACATAACAAATCTCTACCTACCAATAGTCAACTTCCTCTTATGTGAGGAAGGCAAAACTATGAATAAAAATACTAAAAACTTTGACTGACTTTTTCTCTAGTGTAAGCCAGACTTGTCACAGTGCCGACGGGATACCGCTGCTTGGCCCCGTGAAATGTTTACATATAAAAAAGCCCAAATGGAACTGTTAATAGGAGCACCCTTCTCTGCAGTTTCTGCAGTAAGGAATTTTCGGGCCATTGGAGAAAGTCCAGCCTGTATGGAAAAATCTCAGCACACCCAGAAACAGCAGGTGCGTAGGAGAGAGGCTGCAACCCCAAAATATATAAAAATTCTTATTTTCATTTTATTTAAGCAACGTTACTGTTGGTGTGACCTTCATCAGGCATTTCAGAACGTCTAGCCTAAAATATCACCTCAGTGCAAAGCATTTAGCATCAAACCCAGAGGTCCAAGCTTGCCTAGCCTCTGATGCTAGCGCTGGCAGTCAGCCTCATTAAAACAAACTCGACCAGGCGTTCAGGCGCAAACTGAGTAAATCTACCTGTGACTGACTAACACCCATGCAAATGATTTATCACAGAGCATGTAATTATTAGATTATTTTTTGAAATGGCTTGACCGCCTGATAATAATATTATTTCATAATAATATATCATAACCTCTTAGCTATCACGTTAACACAGGAAGTTTATTTTTCTACCAAAATAAAAGCATAATAAATGCATTTACACTGAGCGTTGAGTTTCCTTATCATACACAAACCACCACATGTAATATATTGCAAAATCATTCAATTAATGCTTCATAATGAATAAAAAAAATCCTATTTAAGTAGGAAACATCTCCAAGTCTGAGCCAATGACCCAGCATTCCCTAACAAGGCCATCTTAACCCCGAACCATCGTCAGACGTCAGCAGCTTCTCTGTGCTCATGGAACACTGTTGTGGAAGCCTCTCATATTAACCTCTTTCCACAACCACCTTAACCACTGCTCAGGCTCAGGGGATGGAAACTTCAGTTGATAATGCTCATCAATTCAATGCTACGCTTTGGCAGCTGGAGGCTTCACATGGCAGGAAGGGCCCCGATTGACATGAACAGGCCAGTGGCATTCCTGTGGCTGTATGTTTTGCAACAGCAGAGTTAGCAGATGAGATGAGGGTAGTAATTAAGATACAGGAAGAAGAAACTGTTAGTATAGTTTCCAAAATGTCAGAGCCTTTCCAGATGCTCACGCAAAAAAGCTGGCTCAGATACAGTTGGGAGAATAATTTACTTTTAAAGTACACACATTTTTTCCTTGTGAAAATGAATAAACAGTTGTATTTAAAATGCAGACAGACAACGCTTGAAGTCAGATTAGCTGAGCTCTGCTTGCATGCATAGGTCACACTCCATGCTCTGTTTGGGTTGTGTGCATTTAATTCATTGCCTCATGACTAATTTGAAATAACGTCCAGACATCCCTGCAGGGGCTGTTACAGGACCAGTCTACTCATGGTAATATGTGGTTTACAAATGTCTTAAGACGGACATTTCTGCCTTTTCTATGTGATATAATTGTCCTTATTTCCTTGTGGCTGACCAAAGCAAACCTTCATCTCAGCTCGTGTCGCCCACCCTAACAGAGAGAGGGAGAGAGAAATCTTTGCTATGATTTCATCTGTGATGCATGTTCGTGCTATTTCTGGACCCGTCAATGAATCGTGCAGACTCAGTCGCTCTGATGCAAATTGCACTCGCCCACTCAAGTCTAGCCTACCTTCCGTGCTTGTTTATCTGCCTCCACAGCAGAAAAAAAGTGGTGAACGTGACAAAGGGAGAGAAAAATGTTGTACTCAGGCAGAGACAATAATCAAACCTCGCACCCTACTGTGCCAAAGAGGGGAGAGGGAAGACAAGCCCTCTCTCTGTGTTTCCCCCCTCCCTCCTCTTCCTGTCTCACTCTCTCTTACCCTCTCTGAAACCGGTCATATCCTCAAATGCCCCTATGGCAAGGGCATAAGAGGAAAGACGTGGTGGCAATTATTTAATGCAGCATCATATAGAAAGCAGTACATCTGGACCATGATTGAAAATCATTTTGTGACGAATCATTTAGCTGAGCTTTCTTTGCTGTATATCAAATAGTTATTGTGGGGTTTTTTTGTACTTTGAGAACAGTCTGTTGCATATACAGCTGTGGGTTTTTTTGCCTACAACAATGTTATCATGACATTTTAATCCCCTTTATTATCATCGTATTAATATAGTTCATATCTATTTCACTTTAGCCGGTCTGATTATTGAATCCAGGCAGGTTAATAATTGATGAGGAGCTGGAATTTACAAAAAAATAACAATCTAATTATTTCTCTGTCATAATTGTTTGTGGAGCTACTAGACTGTGTTTTGGGCAGTCTCTGTGGCAAAAGCAAATTAACCTAATTTGGGAAGGTGCATCCAGTGTTTTAGGGGCACTGAGCCTGCAGGGACTGGGAGCTTGGCATCTATTGAGTCTGTTTCCGGCACGCTATGCTGTGTGGGCAAGTGTATAATGAAGCATGCTGAGTGTGTGCTTGCGTGCGTGTGTGAGAGAGAGGGAGATAGGGAGGGGAAGGAGAAGGAGGGGGAGGGGCGACAGGCGAAAGTGTGTGTGTGTCTGTGTCTGTGTGTGCATGCACGGATTTAAGAGGGGGGTGGAGGGGTGAATATGACCCACTATTCTTTTTTTGGCATGAAATGACTAATATTGTCACGCTTGACATATTTGGGCTAGGCTATGCGGGACAAATCCGCTGGCCAACCATGCAGGTTTAACTCACCAAAATCCCCACAAAATACTGCAGGACCAGCACTCCACACACAAAACTGTGACTGACAATGAAAGAGGAGAATTATGAAACTGGAGAGACAGACAGGCACTCAGAACACATACACTGTGAAATTAAAAAAAAGTCTTTCTTTTTTTGTGTGTGTATGATGATATAACTTTAGTGACATAAGCTCCTCTACACTCATTCACTTCACCCAAATAGCCAATCCCACCCACTGCTTTCACTCTGCTCAGCAGATGTGAGCTGCTTTCCTTGGTATTTCTTTGGGTGATGCCAAACGGTCCTCTTGTGCACGCCATGCTCTGCTGCACAAGCCCCGTCCACTCCATCTGAATGTAAGTCACGTCCACCTGTGTTGTTGCGTCACTGCGTGTAGCCCCTGACACTGAGTCACGAAAAATTTGTAGGCCCCTGATTTTTCATACACATGCCAGCCAATTTGTCATTGGCTTGTGTGAATGCCCAAATCATTGTGAGTAAGCGCAGCAGTCCCTGTGTATGAAAAATTCTAATTATAGTACAACAACTACGATAAGAATAAAAGCATCTATGAGAAACCTGTCGAAACATGAAAACATACAAACTATATCATCACATCCATGTCTTGTAGCCAGCACAGTTTGAGTTTACAGGTGATATTTTATTGTAAAAATTGTACATGGTGTCAGTTGTAGTTCAGTGCACCCACATTAGGGAAGTTTAATCAGCTTCAGCAATGGATGCCTTGACCTCTACGTTACTGAGTGGGATAAACTCTGCAACTCTGCACTTCATTATTGGGAAGGAGGGGTGTAAATATAGACAGTGCGGGCAGTGCAATTGCACTGGGGCCCCTGGGGTGGAGGGGCCCGTAGGAAGAGCAGGCCCTTGCAAGTGAGTCAGCTTGGAAATATACTGTACCTGTATTCAGATGTCCTCGAAAAGGCAAACCCATCTCACCCATTTAAATATGCTTTTTCTATAAGTATGAAATCTATAAAGAAACTAAAAACAATTCAATTAAATGATTAATTTCTTACTTTCTCTGATATTTTTGTCAGATATGCTCTGATGATTGCTAGCTAAATGTATGCTGATGTTGTCCAATGACAATACGTCATAATAGTGTCCACTAGGGCCCATCGTAACGTCCTTACGCCACTGCTAAACAGCTACATTTATGCTAATTTCAGGGGGGTGAATGTGTGCTCGTGATTGGAGGAGAGAATTACTCATAGCGTCCAATAGTGGGTGGAGCTTGTGTAAGACAGAACTAATTTGTTGAATAATTTTGAAATTCTTAGCTGTCCATGCTCATTTATCTTTATTAGAAAATAAGAGGTATTAGCAGTATGTTGTAAAAATTGACAAAAATTAAGCTATAGCGGCAACCAGCCGCATATCATGCGGACGTTAAAGGGCGCCTTTTTTTGTTGGTTTCTGATGCCGCAAGTCCCTGCCCAAGCGCCTGATTTCGACGACTTTGAAGGGTATTTTTGGATTTTTATTTGCTAAATCTGTTTCTGTTGAACTTAGTTGCGTTTACCTTTTATCGATACACCTATTTTCCTCCTCCCTTCAGCGTAAAAACTTAACATACTTCAAGATTAACTTTTTTTCCATGGAGGCTTTTTTATGTGCAAACTGAAAATGAACACAAACAGTTGGATGGATGTGTACCTTGTCATGGCAGGCTTTTTACCCTGGTTTTGGGCGTGGCTGTTAGCTATAAACACGTTGGCCTTCAGATGTGGTTCGATGGGGGGTTGACCGACTAGTTTGCTTCGACTATGCCTTGACCTTTTGACCCACTATCAATGGCTGCTCCTCTACTCTGCCTTCACTTGCATCCGCCACTCAGGCGAACGGCGAAGATTTCAAATACAAACAATTACCTCTTGTTTCCATTTGCGACTGCTAGTGAGTGACGTAGCTCAGGACAACTTTAAAATGTTGAGGACTAACCCAGCCATCATTTATATTAGATGTAAATCTGTCCATCCAGATAACAATTTAACTATGTTTATTATGGTTTGTGTGTTTATCTCTGCCTGTCTGTCTTTTGTCCTCCAGTTTGTTTGTCTCTCTGTCCAATGGTTTTCCTGTCCACTCATCTCCCTCTGCTTGAATCTCTATATAGCTCTCTGCTGGGCTGCCTGTCTGTCTCTCTGTCTTTTTGCTTATCTGCAGGACTATTAAGTGTGTGTGTGTGTGTGTGTGAGTGTGTGTGTGTGCGCGTGTGTGTGCTGAATGGATTTGCATGAGAGCCAGTGGGGTGACCCTGCTCTCTCACGCCAAGGCTTCTGTGGAACAAATAGGACTAGTCGGATGTCGTGACAGCACTCACATCAGTTTAAATAAGAGTGCTGTGCTGCAGCCGTGTGTGTGTGTGTACGTCTGTGTGTGTGTGAGTGTGTGTGTGTTTAAGCGAGCAGCCAGGCACGCATTTAGTCAGAAAAGCTTTACGAGGCTTTGTGTGTGTGCGTATGAGAGTGTTTCTGTGTGTGCGTGGGGCTGTGTGTTTCAGCCACTGAGCATGCAATATCTTGTGAGGTTTGAGGTTTTGTGAAGAGGAAGACAGCGATATTAACAGTTTAATGAGCTCAGTGGGGTTCACACACACTGACACATAGGCCAAACACTCCACAGAGTTCCTTTGAAAAGGAACAGGTTTGTCCTGTAAGGCCAACCTGCCTTCTGAATAAATGAACGCTGTCACGGGGTTAAACAGAGTTCACTTCATCATACATCACTGCAATATAAATGAGTGCCAACCACAATGGATCGTAACCTTCATTATAGTTATGATGCCTGGGAAATTAAATAGACGTGTTATTTTCGAAGGTGCAGTCAGGGCCAATGAATTGTTACAATCAATTAAGGTAATTATTTTTTGATTGTTTACTGAAACAATAGTTCATTTTGTTCTGTGTCCTTATCTGCATGCTCCCATTCTGTCACATAAAATGATATTACTTTTTCTTTTATCTATTTGTGAAGGCCACATACCTTCTGTACATTTTCCTGTGAATATAAAACCTCCCCATGTGCACTGCTGCCTTTGAAAACGACTGAAAATATATTTTACAGACTTTCATGAAAAGACAATCAAGTGCAAAAAGTGACATGTTTTTGAGAGATTATTTTCTGGAGGAGACGTTGATTTCTTTCTATAAGTGTCAGGTGATTGACAGTGAGCAGAATGTGATGTAATGCAGAATCTAATATGAAAACCCTTTGTTAAATAACGATACAACTAAATAAAACTGGCATAAACAGATTAAGGGTTATATCTCATTTAAGGTGTTTTTAATGCTGTACACCAGGGATACTTGGCTTGCTGTATTCGGGGGCCAATTTAGCAAAATTATAGAAGGTTTATGGGCTTCGTTTCTGGGATTCGAGGACATTTGGGGCTTAGCTCAGACCTCCGTCCAGGGGATTCTCCCCACTAGCTTTTTGTTTTTCATGAGAAGCAAGCTCTATTTAGCTGCTTTTTAATGCACTCTGGCACCTCATGTACATTCAAAGCGCAACAAAAATTCCCATTGTGTATCATATTTTCACTGTGAATAAGAAATGGTTGGCCAGGCCACATGGCATCCTTTTGCAGGCCAGTTTCACGGGCCACAAGTTGAGTATCACTGCTGTACAGCCACAGTGAACCCTGATATCTCAAACTACCCTGTGTGTTTCCTTTGAGGCTGCCGTCAGAATGTGTTTGTATCATAGCTGTTGTCTTCCGTGCCTTGCAACTGTGTGAAAACTGCCCCACAAATGTGAAATTACATACTTCATGATGGTTACAGTTTTTGTCCTTGTGGTGGTGTCACTACGTTTTCTAGTTTGAGATTTATTGTACAATGAAAAAAGTTTGTTTTGGTGGCAAAACCAAAGATGAGCGCTTTATGTGTTTACAAGTCACACTCATGGTTAAGCAGAGGGAGTGGTTTAAGGGTGTTTTGAGAAAACAATCAGGGATGGAAACTGCAGGTTCAGCTGTTTAGCATCAAATTAATTCATGGGTCATTCTTTGTATTATGATTCTTACTTTGTGCTAAAACGCTAGGATAATGTGTGATGGTACAATGAGTGCTTCACACTGAGAAAGTGGGAGGAAGATACATATTCATACAGCATTACTAATTTGACTTTATAGGACAGTTCTTGCTCATTACAGTATGGTCTGGCCATTTTCATATTAGTAATGTTAACATTGTAAGTAGTGAAGTAAGCAACTGCTAAAGTATAAATATACTTAAGTAATGTAAATATATTTTAGTTTTATCTATTTTTTAATTTTAATCTAATTTAATATAAATTAATATTTCATTCTATTTTATCTTTTTCTAATTTAATTCAATTTATTTATTTTTTAATCTTATTTTATAGGGACAATATCATTTAACTAATGTAGTTCCAATACAGGGCATGAGACAGAGACTTTCTACCTTTTGTTTTTTTCTTTATCTTTCAACAAAATAAATTATTTTACAGTGAGGGATCCCCTCAAGCTGAACTCCTATGAACCTGGTCAGGTAGTCTGGATTTAGGGTGCCCACACAGCCTCTGCGTCACCACACACCCTGAGGCGCGACTGCTGATGAAGCACAAGGAAGATATGCGTCACAGTGCCAGCACCGTGGAGAGTGTGATGCGTGCAGCGGATGACTCTCACATTGGAAACCCCTTTTACTATATGGCAAGTCACGAAGGCATTTGCGTCTCTGTTTTCTCCCTGAAGCTGTGAAGGGAGTCCTTTGAGTGTGTCGGCAGGGTAGCAGCCCCATTGACACACACATGCACCGCTAGCCATCCTGAGGCGACCACGACTCTGGTCTCCTGTGAAAAAGAGAGAAAGATGAGGAAAAAAGGAGAGATAGTCAAGGAGACGGAGAGTCAATGTATGTGTGTGATTGTGAGTGAGCTGGCTGTGAGACATAATTACGGCAGATTAGTGAAGCCACACTGAGAACCTGAGTCGGAGCCGTCTGGACCCAGAGACAATGACCTCTGGGATAGATGGCTCTCACACATACACACACACATACACACACAGACACACGCTCAAGCGTTCCTCACGGAAAGGTGGAGTTAAGTGGAAAAAACACTGAGTATCTACATGCTTATCCCCTGCTTGTAAATTCCAATCTGAGCTGCATGTTTTTAGTCTGTCAGCAGGATCATGAATCCCTGAGGTAGTGACTGTGAATGTGAATAATATCAGTAAAGCAATGACAAGATATTAGGCCACTGTAATAAATAATCAAACAAAGGACACCTGTTATCTGAAGACACACATACTGCACACACGGTGGAAAGCTACGTTGGTTTTAACGGTGGTTTCTAAGGCATCTTGAGTAAATATGGTACAACAACAATAACAAAAACCTTTATTTATACATTTTAGACAAAAAATATACAATACAGTGTCTTTTACAAAATAAAAAGGCAAGATATGGGAACTTAAAAACATAGCATATGGGCTTTTTTTTTTTTTAAGAGACAAATAAAAAAGAGATTTAAAAACCCAACATCACTGCTGACTTAAGTCCTGGACAGAGGAACCCCTAATGTGAGACAGACTGCAGTAATATGTGAGAGGGTCACTGATGTATCCTGCAGCAAGGCCGCAGGAGTTTCCAGCACTGCTGCAAGACACCCCAGCACCTGGTTGTGCCACCAGGTTATCAGAACATCATAGGCAGCCTTGATGGTGAAGCTCACTCTTCAGCAGATCCTTTTCCGTCTCTACTCCCTCTCATTTCATGCATTGCCCTGCCTTGCCTGAGCCATGGCCTTTGCACATCTTGTTGCTTCTTCCTGCGGATGTATCTCCTCCACCGCAAGCCCGTGTCTCTGAGATGGAGTAGACTTGTTCCAGGCTGGTGTGCTGGCCCAAAGGCCTTCGCCACCCCTCTACTGCTGCACTTGGCCCACAATGTCCCCATGTTTTAGCACCACCTTTGCCAGCTTGGTCGCTTCTGCCCAGGTCCATTTTCTGCCTTTAGCTAGGGTAGGACCAGCTGGATCACATGAGTCTGTTAGTCTCAACTTCAGTCTTACTTTGGCACACTTGTACTCCTCTGAGACTGAAAATGAGTAGGAGCCCTCTGCGGCTGAGGCTCCTGGGAAGACCAAGCCACGCTCTTGCATATGAGCTAATCAGCCTCTCCAGCTTTGTATAGGGTTAATGGTCACATGAGACATGGAAGGAGCCTGAACTGCATGTACCAGAGCTTCGACTTGCCTGCTGTAGATCTTGAGGCCACTCACACTATCCTTCCTGAGTTGGTCTACTTGCTCTGTGTGCTTGAGGGATGCTTTATACCACCATCCTGGGTTCTTCACAGGTTTCACGGAGACTGTTGGTATAGTCTCCTAGGCAGGACAGAAGCACTGGTCTGGCAGCTTCCCCTTGATGATGGAGATGCTTCTAGACTTGCTTGGCTTGATCCTCATGCAAGCCAGCTCGATCTTCTCTTGAAGTTTTTTTTGACACAGGAGAACATGCGAACTCCACAAAGAAGGGTTCCACCACCTCGGAGTTTTAACCCACCACTGAACCAGGAACCATCTTGCTGTGAGGTGACCATGCTAACTGTGCCGCCACAATCATTTTCTTAGAAAAGCCTGTAAACAGAGCATCGGATTAATCAAGACATGGAAATAAAAGCATGTTCTTCAAATGGTTAAAGGCCACTATAATAGTGTGCTGAATGTGTGCTCCAGAATTTTAATTTCTATCAAAAATTATTCCAAAAGAAAATGTGCATGGCTCAGATCATCAAGTAAGAAATGTAGAATTTGGTATCATCTGCGTAGCTGTGGAAAAAGATGTTACGTTAATGGATGATATAACACAATGGCAACATGCTCAGACAGAAAACAAAGGGGCTCAGCACTGAACCTTGGGGCACACCACAAGAAATATTTACTCTTCCTGAACAGAACACCCCAAGGGACACAAAGTAGTTTGATCTCTTAGGTAAGACCTAAACCAGAGTAGAACTGTGCCCGAGATCCCAACTCAAATTTATTTAACAATAAAATTCTACAATAGAGCTTTTATTTACTCTTATTTGAAGCCACCTTTAACACATGATGAAAACAATGTCCATATGTTGCTAAGATAGAGGATCGCCAGCTGTAAAAGATCCACTAAAGATAAGCAAAATGACATCTGTGAGTGCAGTGAAATGGTATATAAGTATATGTAACTCATCTTGCAGGTTCACTAGACAGTTCTGGGAAGTTAACGTGTTTGTTTGACCGAACAAAGAACCAGCCTTCTGTTTTCACTCGCTTTTTTTCTCCTCCTGTGAAAGGCAAACAACAAAGAATGCTGATTTTTTTCTTTTCTTTCTACAGAATGCTTTTTTAATTTCCTCCTCATTACTGTGTGTGTGTGTGTGTGTGTGTGTGTGTGTGTGTGTGTGTGTGTGTGTGTGTGTGTGTGTGTGTGTGTGTTTCTGGGCAGCACTCCAGTCTGTCATCTCAATCTGATCTCTATCACCCACGGCTGTCTGGCTAGGGTTATCTAGCCAGAGGACCACCCCTGCAGAAGGGAAGAGGAGTGCAACACAGGAGCACCACTTGTCCTTCCCTCATTTTTACATCCTCTCTCCTTGTTCCTCCTTTACTTCTTTGTTTTCACTTGTCATTCATTAACACCTGTTCCACTCTCCTTGGCTCTCACCTGTTCTTCTGTCATTAACACTATATTTACCTTCTCACCTTGACTCCGGTTTACTTCATACACTATGTTCTCCTTTTTGACCTCTTGATTCTTTCTTTTCATCACATCCCACCTCTTCCTTTTTTATACAAACACAGCCAGGAGATTCTTAGCTAAGTTTAGCATACTGACGCACACACACACATAAACTTCAATCTAAAAATATCAAGTTATGGCTTTAAAGGAGGTTATGTGCTGGACTATTTAATGATCCTAAGATCCTCTGTTAAGCTCTTACCTTTGGAAAAAGCCAAGCTAGTTGTTTTCCCCTGCATTCAATCTCTATGCTAATAAGCTTACCGTCTCCTGGCTGTAGCTTCGTATTCAACAGACAGATTTGAGTGGTACCAATCTTCTTATCTAACCATCGCCAAGAAAGTGAATGAGCATATTTCCCAATATGTCAAACTATTTCTTTGATCATCTTGAAAACTGCCCAGTTCATACATTATATACACTGAACAAAAATATAAACGCAACACTTTTGTTTTTGCTCCCATTTTTCATGAGCTGAACTCAAAGATCTAAAACATGTTCTATATCCACAAAAGACCATTTCTCACAAATATTGTTCACAAATCTGTGTTAGTGAGCACTTCTCCTTTGCCGAGATAATCCATCCCACCTCACAGGTGTGGCACATCAAGATGCTGATTAGACAGCATGAATATTGCACAGGTGTGCCTTTGGCTGGCCACAATAAAAGGGAGCAAAAACAAAAGTGTTGCGTTTATATTTTTGTTCAGTTGTAGTTCTAGAAAAGCACATTGAAACTTTGCATTTAAGTCATACAGTATTGCTTTAATATAATGTACTAGGTTATGCCTGTCATGTAGATGTGAGTTTACTGATTTCTGAAAAACATTGCTGGCATAAACAGCACTCATATATGTACCTACAAAAAAGTAGGTGTATTGCCTAAAAAAGTATTCTTGGCATTCATTTCTTGGTCATTGCAGGTAGCATCAATGCTTCTCTCACCACCTGCTTGGTGTCCATGTTGTAATACCCAGTGTCCAGTTAAAAAAAGCCCCATTGCCATTAAAATCAGTTAAATTCTTAACCTCATAGCTAATGGAAAATGGCATAAACCAAAACATGGTCGAGTCACATTGCAAGTGGCCCACCCTTTGTGTCAGTGTTGATGGTTCCTTCCTCACTTCCTTGTTGTGAGATAAGAAGTTAGTCTGGCCCTTTAGAGGGGTGTGTGTCTTAATCAAGATTGCTCCATACAGAAACACAAGCAGAGTGAACAAATTAGACTTGGCAGAGACCAGGGGAGAGTTTATTGGGATTGGGATCTTGGAGGGCGTACAGGGATTTGGCCGCCTGCTTATATACAAAGTTATCCATTTTAATTTCGGTACTCATATTGTTTTGTCTGTTGTTGACTCTGGTGGGGCTGCCAACATTCAGGCGTAGCATTTCCTCTCTTAATAGAGTAAAGAAAAACGCAGAAGGGGGGGAAAACGACAAATTGCTCTCCTTTTAAGCAAATAGGTTCAGGGTTGATTTCATCCATAAGTTTCTCTGTATTTGCCTTTCTATACCTGCCTAATCCAGTCTTCGTAGTTAACATCTAGCAAATGAATCCTTAATTCATCCCAGGCTGCGATCCAAGATCAGAGTATAATCCTTTGATCATTAAATCTACCAGCAAAAGCTGAACTTGACAGTGTCAGCCTGATCTTTTGCATGGTTAAGCAAGGTGTTTGCATTTGAGCTGTTCCAGATCCATTTCCCCCTCGGTAATGCTCGCTGCGTATCGTAGTTAATTAACACATACAGCTAGACACACATAACAAAAAAGGCTGACACGCACACACCGGTGTGCACACAGATGTGCACACCGGCTTTCACATGAACAAACACACACACAAAACCCCCTAAGCCAGCCATGAATGCTTTCTCTGTACCAGAAAGTGCACATTAACACATCTTTAAAACCTGACATTTATATCACCCTCCCTCTCTCGGCTCCCCTTCTCTTTGCTATATTGGCTGTGGTGTTGTTGGCTCCATTTGAATCCCCAGCTACTAATTAGGCATTTGTTTTGAATCTTTCTCTTGATTTTGCCTGGTCGTTACTTTTCCCACATTTGCATGTGAAGCGCGGGCACGCCCAGCCATTAAAACTATCTCAGGGCTCTCGGGGGGGATACTGACACATGAATGACACATGAGAAAAAGAAACAGAGAGAAAGAGAGATGACAGATTATAAAAGCCACGTTCTTTAGAGGTTAAGAGGAGGAGCAACATAATGATAAATGTCTTGTTATTCACAACAGAAGGCACTCTTCACACAATCAGACATTCAGAAATCCTACACAATAATCTCAAAGAACTCGTGGGAACAATGCAAAGTTACATCAATATGATCTCAATACAAATTCTATTTGAGGATGTTATTTTCCGTCTGGACACACTGTGCCTAATACATCATTTCCAAAGTCTGTTAAAGTAGGACACTAGCTGTGAGACTAAAGATACAGTGTTGTATAAATAAAGCTCGTGACTTGCTGCCAACTTTAGGTTCCCACTCATCAGCTAAGTCGTGAAAGGTTCCTCAGCTCCATCCTACAAGCATTCACTCACGCTGCAAACAGAACTATGGTGACGTATTCGCCTCACACGTCTAAGCAAACTACATACATCACCTGTATGTATGCGTGTGTGTGTGGGTGTGTGTGTGTGTGTGTGGCTCCCGTGTTGCCTTGACAACCTGCTGCAGTTTCTCTTTTTGTTTGCCCTTGGAGCCGAGAGCGGACTCACGCCAACGCAGGAGCAGAAATCGGAACAGAGGGAGGACGGAGAATGACATCGTCCTGGGCTTTTCAACTCACCTCTCGAGTGAACGACACCCACAGTTCTCCCACCTGCTTTCACCTGTCAAGCAGCAAATGTAGGCTGATCGTGCTGATACGTCTGCAGGGAAGGGAAGAGAAAAGCGTGTCTCATCTGTGAGCTTCGTGCTCTCAGGAAGTGGTTGAACTGCTAAGCTGTGTGGAACACCAGGGTCCAGCTTTTGGGCCAGATTTTGTATCGTGCTTTGGCAATAAAAGTAACAATGTTTAAAGGTTTACTTCAATATTGTGGGAAATACGCTTGTTGGCTCTCATTCGGGTTAGATGTGAGGATTGATAGCACTCTCATATCTGCCTAGTAAATAAAAGAACACAGACAATAGCTTCAATTAGCTCAGCTTAGCATAACCACTAGAAAGGGGGGCCTGGCTCTGTCCAAGGTAGGGCTGGGTATTGTCAAAAAAATTCCAATACCAGTACCCTTACAGTGATATGAATACTAATAGAGTTCTTCATTTAATACATTTGATACTTTTTTCTACTTCATTCAATGCCCATCATGTGAATGGAAGTTAAGTTGATAAAAGAATTTAGTATTGCCATACTTTCAAACTCTGTCAAATACACCGTGCTCAACTTCACTACATCACAGACTGTATGGGTTGTAGCTGCTGTGGTAGTGGGCCAGTGATATGTTGCATTAAATCAAAGAATGTATGTAGCAATTGGCTGTAAGCAAAATCATACAAATAGTCTTCTTGTTTTCTAGATCTGGGTACAACAAGGATCAAGTTTCGATACACCTTGGTAATGGGCTATCACTGTCAATACTATAAAGGCAGAGGTGGGACCAAGTGTTTTGCAAGTGGCGAGTAAGTCTAAAATCTTTGCACTTTAGTCCCAAGTCAAGTCTCAAGTCAAGGCAGGCAAGTCCTGAGTCAAGTCCCAAATCCTAAACTTTGAGTTTTGAGTCCTAAACAAGTCATAATGGCTTCTGCACCATATGTACTGCCATTTTAACAGTACGGATGTTCATAAAACACAGATATTTCTTAAAATATTTTCGCTAAAACAAGTGCAACTAAAGTCAATCATATAGCATATAGCACTATTTACTAGTACAACAACAGCAAGAACTCTGTATGTTTATGTCCTGTCTTGTTGTATTTAACTCATCTCATATTGGAAAAATGGGGGAAAAAATGGTGGCACAGTGGTTAGCATTGTTGTCTCACAGCAAGAGGGTTCCTGGTTCGAACTCAAGGTGGAGGGTTCGAAACTTGGGGTGGGAGAGCCCTTCTGTGTGGAGTTTGTATGTTCACCTCGTGTCAGCGTGGGTTTTCTCAGGGTGCTCCGGTTTCCTCGCACAGTCCAAAGACATGCAGGCTAGGTAAATTGGTGACTCTAAAGCCTGATTTATGGTCGTGCGTTGAATCGACGACGTCGCTACGTGGTTGCCGTGACGCCGTCGTGAACCTTTCGAACTTCTCCGTCACTCCGTTTCGTCGCGGTGCAATTCACCGCCAGAGCGGTAGGAGGCTTCGTTCCTTTCCTGAGTGGTTATCGTCATCTCTAGTTGATTCTTTGTTTAGCTTCCGGCTTTTCCGGTCACAGAGAAATGAACGCGGAGCACGGACAGATGGCTCCGGCCGTATCCGTATTGAACGTTGAGCATAATGGCATATATATATATATAATGAGCCTTAACAATATCTACATCGCAATAGAAGATGTTTAAAGTTGGCTGGGATGGCGGAATCTGGAAATATGGAACCGGAAATACGTTGCTACCAAGCAAACCAATCACAGCCGTGTCGGTCTGCGCTGGGTCTGCGTCGCCTCGACGCGTAGTTACATTTTTGGGGAGGTGCACGTCAGGCTACGCCGGGGGCTACGGCGAGCCTTCTGCGTAGCCCCGTACCCTACGACGTAGCGACGTCGTCGATTCAACGCACGACCATAAATCAGGCTTAAATTGCCCGTAGATATGAAGCTGGGATAGGCTCCAGGCCCCCCCGCGACCCCCAACAAAATAATCGGTTATGAAAATTAATAAATGAATGAATATTGGAAAAATGTCTTAAACTTTCTGTACCTATTGGCTCAGATGAAGGAATCAAAAATTTTCAAGTCAAAATGCCCAAGTCCAAGTGTGTTCTCGAGTCACTGGTCTTAAAGTTCAAGTCAAGCTGCAAGTCTTTTGGGTTTGTCAAGTCAAAGTCCCAGCCCTAGTCTGACAGTAACATAATTAGCCTACTAGCATCTCTAATGCTCACAAATTACTGTGTTACATCTTGTTTGTTTAATCTGTACAAATGACAAAAAGTGTATAACTGGCAAGATTTTAGGGAGTCTCGTCATCACAGCACAATGCCAGTAAAACCAGGAATTTATTGCTTTTACCCAATCGGTTTCAAGTCTTTATGTTAAGCTAAGCTACCCAGCTACTGGCACTAGCATTATATTTACTGGACAAATGTGACAGTGGTATCGATGTTCTTGTCTATTTTAGAAAGACTGCAAATAATGACCTTGGTTATTTTGTGCTAAGATACACTCACTCAAGAGGCCAGAGGTCAGCTACAGAGAAGTTACCATAGAGCTTTTTGGGCTTTGCTGTTTTGAGGGTTTGACTTGGGGCACTTGGTTGAAGAACAACTCTCACTGTCAGAGAAAATGAAAGACAATGGAGCAGAGCTAGGCTGCCTTCTCTGTCATGTGCAGAACCTGATTTTGAAAGGGAACAAAAGAATCACATTTTGAAGGACTAAATAAGCAATCTATTGTTACACAATCTGAAAACCTGATATTGCCCTTGATGTTTAATCAGACACTGTCCTGGGTATACTTGATCTGACAGATACCTTCCCTCAAAAAGCAAAGTACCATCAGCAGCTATTACAGTGACAGTGTTTTTATTCTGTTTCGTTTTTCTTTCCTTCCAGAAATGTATTTTAAAGACCCTTTGCCATTGAAGACTAACCGTTTATGCAGTGATAAAAATGTATACCTTGCCCTTCATGCTGCTTTCCACTGTACCCCACAATCTCCATCTAACCGAGCAGCTGTGTTTGGCAGTAAACATCAGTTGGCTAGTAAGTACAAACAGCTTAAGACTGAGTCAGTGAAAATGACCTGAAACACCCAGCGTCCTCCACGACAGAAATGCTGTGAGAGTTTGGAATAGAAACAGAGCAGAGCAGGTAACCGTGTCCCCAGTGAATACATGCATCTGTTCCTCGAGGTCTGGTATTTCTCTCTCTCCATCTCCCTTGTTTAGGGTGTGTGCAGGATACTTCCCAGAGTACCAGACGCCATAGCCCCGAGCCCACCAATATCCTGCACCCCCTCCTCTTTAGCACCTTGTCAAACTACAGTGTGTGTGCAGTTCAATCAGGCAGGACATCGTGACTGCCAAAACAATATCAGATGATAAGGGAGCACGACGCCCCCAAGGCTTGTTGTCAAGGTTATGAGAGCAAAAGAAAGAACAACAAACATTTACTAAACGACACCACAGACAGATGACAGAACCAGGCTGCGTAACTGGCCTTCTTTCAGTAACGGTAACAGCTCTTCTTTTCAGCTAACACTGAACTCAGTGACGTCTTGTGCAACCTTTATATTCTCAGCATTTAAAAGTCTGACGTGTTTTCATGATTGAGGAGTCTGTAAATTATTTTCTTAGTGACTTGATTAATTGTTTGGTTTGTATATGTCACAAAATTAAGGAAAATTGCCATCGCAACAACACTTAAGGTGAAATATTCAAATGTCCACTTTTGTCTAACCAACACTCCAAAACCAAAAGATATTCTTTTTACAAGCACAAGCCCTTTTTACACAAAGAGTGCGCTATAGGGCCGCTATGAAGTCCCTTCTTTATGCTGAGCTTACTTTCTTTTCTTCCCCTTGAAACAAACAACGGTGGCATCATGCCGCTTCAGTTCGTGATATAAGATAGCATGGCGGTGTTCCAAAAGCAAAAGACGCACGAGGGGCGTGACAGGAAACACAAAGGCATCAGCCTCTAGTGTGACGTATGACACATGTGACGGCGGCCCTTTCTAAACAATAACAAGTGCATTAACATGGCAACAACAATCATTTACCATCCCTGTTATATGGTGGCTGATCTCGTCCTTTGCTCGGAGGGTAAGGAGCTCCTGGACCTCATTGTATCCCAATTTATGGGCATACTAGGCTGCTGTTCGTCTTTTATGAGTTAGCTGCTAACTGCTTCTAGCTGCTTTTTAAATCGCCTGGCAGTGAGTCGCACACATAACATGTCCTTAAGACATCACACCAGTCAGGTTCATGGTCCAGTCCTGCTAGTTGTCCATTGTACACAGACTTTGATTTGGCGCTATTACTACCTCCGCTGCTGGCTTAAAGTGTAGACAACACTGTCCCCAATCCCATGACCTTCTGTACCTTCGATAAAGAACAGTGAAGTGGATAATAGGGGCTATAGAGGACCGGCAAATATATATTTGAAAAGCTAAAATGTTATTTGACTTATCATTGCAGTTCTAGTTGACATCAGTGCTCAAACCTGTAAGCTTAGGCTCAAAGATTTTTCAAAGTTTTACTGTGGAACTATCCGTGACCAATCAGTGTCAGTGTTTGAAGGCATAAGTATAGCAGGAATGATGTGGACCTCAGCGTTATTGTGGAGTGATTTCTTATTGTGAATAAGTTTGAAAAAAAAAAAAACAGACAGCAATCTGTTAATACAGGATGGATAATCACCGGAAATATCGACCAAAGAGTTTTCGGTGGACCCTCATCCCTAGCCGGTTAAAAACAAAACAATTAGGAGAATCTTAAGATAGTGAAAGTCAATCAAAAGTTAACAAAGTCTGATTGTAGACCGACGGACAAAGAAATCCAGTTTATCTGCTTAAAACATTACCATTGCTATCACCCTGCATCTTCTGCCTCTTTCACAACAGGGACCTCTATTCAGTCAGTGTTTCCAAACATGGGCCTGACTCACATGGGACCGTTTTAGACTGAATCTGATGACCAAGCCGTTCAAACAAGACGTGGGCACACGAGTCATACAGTGCATTGTGGAAGCAGTCATTGTTTACAGGCTCTGACATTTCCACAACTTCTGTTTTTTCCCGGATGAATGTTTTTAGTTTCTGTCCTACACACTAGCAGTATTAAAATCTGAAACAGAGTCAGAATCAGCTTCAAAGGTCCAGTGTGTAGGATTTAGTTGGATCTAGCCAAGAGTTTGCTGAACTGACACTTCTCAGATGTACCAAGAGTGTAGGAGAACTATGGTACAAATGTCCCAGACATAGGGCTGACCCCGACTTAGAATTTTCCTAGTTGACCAGTACTCATCATTTAGGGCCATTAGTCGACTAGTCTCCGGCATGTTTACGATATGAATGTTATTGTCAAATAATATATTCTGGGCGGGGCAACACAATGGTTTGAGTTGAAGGTGTGAGAAAGAATAGTATCAGTAACATTGTTAACACTGTGCTACATTAGAGAGAAATACAAAACCGTACTAATGAACCTTCATTAATATAGGCCTATATTTTATCTACAAGTGCACGTCACACACTGAGCGAGCCGCCTGTTAATGACGCTGTGGGCTAATGGGCACGTAGCTACTTCCATGTTTCAGATGATACGTCATGTTTGTAGTCGACCAATGAAGATGAGTTTACATATCACCTTGGGTTCGTCCTTCACCTTCTCAAAATGATCCCACACTTTGGATTTCCTGCCCGACATGTTATTAAGTAGCCTGTGGAATAACCGCAGGTACCAGCCCTGGAAATTAATGTAACACATGTCTGACTGCTGAGCGTGGCCACTTCCTGTGTCTGTCCTTTCAAATTAAATTGTCCACACATGGTCCGGTCCACTAGGTTTTGGTTTATTTTGACAGGGCGCAGGTCCTAATAGAGTTTCACGTTTGTCGACGAATGACCCTTCTGGTCAGCTAGGGTTTGGTCGATTATTATGGGGCAGCCTTATTCTATCTAGAGCCAGTGTTTGGGTTGTCCACTCTGAGCTACTGTAGAACTGTCGCACTTTCCATTGTTTTTCTTTTCTGTATTGTCTTATTGTTTGTGTGTGTGTGTTTGGTACTTCATGTACTTTTATTGTTATCTGACACTGTTGTCAAGCACTTTGGGTACCTTTGGGTTTTGTAAAGGGCTGGAGAAATAAATGTTGATTGATTGATTGAATATGACGAACTCTGGGTGGAGGACCCTTCTGGATAAAAATGGCTCATTTTAAGGTAACAAAAAGACAATGATTCTTATTATTAGGTGATTATAATTACCTAATTAAAAACATAGCATAAATATTATGTTCCATTTCTGCCATTAGAGGTCCCTAAATCCTACACACTGGACCTTTAATGACCAAGTAAGTAAGTACACATACATGAAATGTGACTCACACATAGTGATCTCACACATAGTAACACAGGGTAACTGGCACTTCTAATTGTTTTCCTCTACACATTGCTGAGTACTGCATCCAGAATAACTGGAAGTAAGCTCAGAGGCGCTGACTCGTGATGAGTAAGTAACATTTCTGACACAAGAGCACTATTATCATAGCATGTGATTCGTGTGTCATTCACAGGACATCACTATGAGTTAAGGACACATTTTAAAGCTAATTATTAGTGTAAGAAAATTAATGCTTTTACATTACTGCATCTCCTTTGCCAGTCATTATTGAATCCAAATGTTGTGCTGTACGTCAGAAGGTAATTTGGCTGAAAATCCAAGCATCCAGCTCGTTACACCACTGGATGAACACATGAAAGGTGAGTCACTTTGCTACATACTGCAAAGTAGGGTACAGAGTTTGCAGGCTGACTGCAGATGGCAGGAATGCAGGCCTGCTGTGGCTAGTTAGCCAGCTCGAGCTAAGCAGCATGCAGCACAGTAAATAAAGTGCAGTCTGTGCTGTTCTGCTACATGGTCTGTTCTGTTCTGGTCTCCAGGATAATCAGGACGAATGGAGAGCAGCTGTTTTTTGGGGGCGTAGGGAAGAGGAGGGGAGGGGGTGCGAGGGCAAAATGGAGGAGGCAGAGTTTTTACATGGGAAAAGAATGTGGATAAAATGAATGGTGAGGGAACATGCCCAAGGCTACTTGTCAAGAAACAGCTCTGGCCCGATGCATAAGTGTGAGACAGGAGGTAAAGGCGCAGGTGTAAGGTAAATCATACATTTAGTAGTCAGGCGAATCTTTTTCTGACTCTACACTTTAAAGGGATTCTGCGGCGTATGCAGGTGGAGAGGAGGCGACAGCATGTGACACAAAGGTCACCACGGCAACCTTTGAAGTCGTGAGTTGCAAGCTGTAGTCATTCCCAGGGCTCCCCTGAGATTCCTGAGTATGTGACTCACGCTACAGCAGCAAGATATGACGTATAGCACTGAAACTTTAGGCTTTGAGTCACTGCAGGGTAGTTTGAGGGCGCAGAGTGATAATGGGATCATGTCCCATTCACTGCAGTTGTCTCAGTCGCTCTCTATCTATCACTATCCCTTCAAAGGCAATCTCTCTGACCTTTTTTTTAATGTCCCAGATCCCAAAGGCCCTCTCCCCCCCCCTCTCCCGCCACCAGTCTCTTTCATACATATCCTCTCTCCTTTAATTTCCCTCACTATCTCAGCTTACAGATCTCCCCCTCTTGCTGCCTGTGTGACTGCTGTCCCGTACGGGGAGGGAAGGGACAGCGGAGAGGAGACTGAGTGAAGGCAAGAGGGGAGAAAAGAAAGTGGTGCAGAGGAGGGAGGGAGGGAGGGAGGGAGGGAGGGAGGGATGAGTTTCACAGACGTGCCACCAGGCTGTACACATTCCTCAAGGGCTGTGCATCCTGTTCTTTTGTCCCCACCTCCACCGAGGCTCACACACCACGCTGCACGTACGCATGCCTCACACACTCTTAAACACATACCCCCTCCTACTCTCACAATGGTGCCCACTCTTCCCCCAGCAATACTCCCTATAGGACAGGAAATGGTGACTTTTTCTTTATTCCTTCTTTTCTTTTCTTTTTTCTTTCCGTTTCTTCGTTATTATTTCCCTCTGCACACTGCTTCCTGCACCGCCAGTAATTTTTTTTTTCTCTCTGACATGGAGAGCTGTTTTCCATTTTACCTACACACTGGCCTGGATGATTGGGAAGCAAAATGGTTTTGATAAGATAAATTTGCACTTTCCCTCCCGCTTGTCATCACCATCCTGCATTCGCTTCCCTCCCTGTAACCTGTTATTGCATCATTTGGCCTCGGGGATCAGCAGCAGACAGGGACACGGGGAGCGAGATAAATAGAAAGGGAGACAAATGAAAGCAAGTAAGCAAGAGAGACAGCAGCTTGGAAAAAACTGGTCTGATAGTGACTCATAAAAATGATTCCATGTGGATGACACTAACATTTACCAAAAAGTACAGTTATGTAAATTCAGTAAAAACTCTAATTGACATATGTAACAAGTCTATCAAATGAGTTTTTTTAATTTATTTATCTGCTGGAGTCTTTTAATGTGGTGTGAAGTGATTATTCAAATTATTGGGATACTTGAGATTAATGTGTGTTTCTGTCATTTTAACACCATTATATCTGGATTAATGAATAACAAAATAATCAAAATGGCCTTCAATCAGTAATACTGTCCCACTGATTACACATAAACTTCACTAGAAAATAGAACAACAAAGATAATTTGCCAATTGAGAACCTTTTAGTCATTCCAATTGTAATTTGGGACAAAAAATTGTAGTTATGGTGCTGCTAAATTATGGGCAGATGTTGCTTTTGTATTCCATTTCTTTTAGACGAGAATGGATAAGCTTCATTTGGACCAGATTAGCTAATTCTTTGGTAGCAAAAGTAAGTTGCCATATGACCAATACAGTATCTAGCAGTACTGTAATGTAACTAAGTACATTTACTCAAGTACTGTACAGTTTGAAGTACTTGTACTTTGAGTATTTCCATTTTATGCTTCCTTCTGCTACAAAACATTTCAGAGGGGAATATTGTACTTTTTACTTCACTGCATTTATTTTAAAGCTTTAGTTACTGGTTACTTTGCAAATTTGGATTTTTGATAATATAAATGAAAATATAAATAAACTAATAGGTTATTTTAGGGTTAAGCCGCCCTGCTATATATGGAGAGTAATAAAGAGTAATTAAAAGTAGCTTGAAATGGAGTTGAGTTGAGCTGAGTTCAGTTCAGTTCAGTTCAGTTCAGTGTAACTTTATTTATCCCAAAGGAAATTCTTGTGCCAGAGAAAGCTTTAATTACAATAACACAAAATACAATAACAGCAGTTAACATTCAAAAACGAGAAACAACCACAACAACCAGTGGGTTCCCCTGGTCAGGGTCACACACTGGGCCCAATTTTTAAAACAATAGAGAATTAAAGTATTAAATTAAAGTACTAAATTCTAATTCAGTAATATCATTAGTGTAAGGGAGTAGCCAAAAAAATGTAATTGTAATCTGTTACACTCACTAAGAAAAAATATGGTATCATTAAAGTTGCTGATCAAAATGCTTGTGATTACAAAAGGAGGTTACATCTAAATATATTTTCCACTGTAAAAAACATATTTGTAGAATATAACACTGATTCATTATGCTGCTTTGCATCTTTTTGATGTGCAAGAGTGTCTTCTTTTGGCATATTTCTGGACAACGTGGGTCAGCAAAGTCATTGTGATGAATTTGAGTGCAACACGTATGCAATTATGTCTTTAGGACATATCAACTTTATTGCCCATTTTAAAAAGTGTTAGAAAAGTAATCAAAAATTAATAAAATGTAATAAATTATATAACTTTCATCAAGTACTTAAACTATTTACATTATTTATTATTTTCACAGAGCAATTAGTAATCTGTAACCTTTTATATTTAAAGAATAAGCTTCCCAACACTAAACTATATACATATGTATATAAATACATAAATATATGACAACTTTAACTTCTGATAAAAATGAATGAAGTAAGATTTGATTGCAGACTTTTATTTGACATTTTCACTCAAGGAAAAAGATGTGAATATTTCTCCCACCATGGGATCTAGTATAAACAGCAGTATTTCAATTTATTTTGTAGACTGAGCCAACCAACTCACTGTGGACCATAAACGCTTTGATCAAACTAGTAGTCTAATCTGATTATTGACTGTAATCAGTATGTGCACATATAACATTCCTTGGATGATGGAGAACAACTTGACATAGACCCTGTTTCAAACCAAATAAAGCTGTGACGTATCGAGGAAACAGGACGCCTATCAAAGAGAGTCATGTACAAGACAGACAGTGCTTGATGCTGGATTTATACACAAGAGTTTACTTGTACTAAAATGTGCTGTTGAAATGAAAATTGCCAGCATGGACGCGGTGGTCCTGGTGTGGAGCAGAGGAGTTTCTGTTCCATTCGGGGACAAGAATAGGCTCTAGCACATTTAGCCTCAATAGCAGACTTGGATGGATGAACAAGACATACAAGTTCATTTATCATGTCGGGAGCGGCGAGACACATTTTGAGTCCCAGCCCATTTTATTAAGAAACACTGCAGTACAGAACGTGAAAATAGGATGGGTGCGCTGATTCATAGCCGTTCGTCATTTGGCAACTGCTAGAATTTAGTCACCCTGTAGTCTAATTGTTAAAGGTGTACACACATCTGAGTAAATAAGGTGTGGAGAGGATTTATAATGCTCTGGGTGTCTGTGCGAGCTAGATTGCCCATGTATGAGCATCTGAGAGAGACTAAGTAACGTTAAGTTTTGCAAGACTGAGCGAGTATTTGTGAAAAGCCTGTGAGTGTGTGTGCTCTAGCTATAATCCTTGAGGCCTTAGGGAGGTGTGCACACATTCAGTCTTTTCCTGTTGCTTCCCATTAATTCCACCTGTATACACTGGGAATGAGCCCCTGCTGGCCCTCACCCTTCCTGCCTCCTCCCTCCTTCCACTCCTCCCTAACTCTAAATCCCCAGATGTAGGCTTACTGAACACCCAGAGAGACCAGGCTGCTCTCTTCTGTTGCATGCTGTTCTTCTCTGCACACTCTGTTCTCTGCCACAGCTCCACACATTACAATTTCAATGGATAGGATGAGAATATTTATTCAAATCAACATTTGAATGGCCATTTCACTGGAACACGTAAGACAGCTGCCACATGGCTGCTGAACTTTTGATAATGTTGCCATGGGAATGAGCACTGGCACAGTGCACGAGCCTCAGAGAGCTGAGGTGTTGCCAGCTGTTCTGAACATTTGCATTGTGTGTGCTTGTTTGCGCTGCCGACACACACACACACACACACCAACACTAAAGGAGCATAATGGACATTTAAATAACAACTAGGGATGGGCAGGTTGCTTCAGAAATATTTTCCATCACAGCTATAATGATAATGATTAGTAACATCACCCAGTCTCCAGTGGAGTCAGATTACTCTCAGCTTCTTTTCAGCTTAAGGTCAAGGTACTGACAAAGTCAAACTGTACTTAAGATGAAATGCTAGTTGTGCACCACAATCACAGCTGTATGCCACCACAAACCAGTTAAGCTGCAGCTACAATTCACATCCATGTCTGTCCAGACTCATATGTAGCTATGACAGCTGATAATGCTTCCAATATGGATGCTACTACGAAGAAGCTACTTATTCTAAAACATGGATGCTTCACACATCTTCAACCCTGCAGCACAGACGATCTACACAATCACCAATTCTCACCTTCCTGAATGATGGTGTTGAATGAAGGCCAGAAAAGTGTTTTAAGTGTCTGATAAATATGGAAAAGTTGATCATGTTAGTGCAGGGCTACCCAGAGCTTTACATCTGTCCCATGGACGATAGGCCTATACACTTTAAATCAGCGCCTGGAGGAAGATCAGCTCTGCACTCAGGGCTTCAGGTAAATAGGCTATAGGATGCTTGTCAAGGTTGCTTGGCAACCTCAGAAGCAACCTGCCGCCACGCTCTTGAAAGCTGGCACAGAAAACACACAAGAATAGCGCCCAGAGCCCGACCTCGCGTTTTCCAGGAGGTTAAAGACGCAGCATGTGTACGGCCCCTAATTTCCAGGGCTGGTACCTGCGGTTATTCCACAGGCTAGTTAATAACATGTCGGACAGGAAATCCAAAGTGTTGGATCATTTTGAGAAGGTGAAGGACGAACCCAAGGTGATATGTAAACTCATCTTCATTGGTCGACTACAAACATGACGTATCATCTGAACATAAAATATAGGCCTATATTAATGAAGGTTCATTAGTGCGGTTTTGTATTTCTCTGTAATGTAGCACAGTGTTAACAATGTTACTGATACTATTCTTTCTCACACCTTCAACTCAAACTATTGTGTTGCCCCGCACAAAATATATCATTTAATAATTAAATTGATATTGTAAACATGCAGGTGACGAGACTATTGGTTGACTAGGAAAAGTTGTCTGTTGGAAATGACCACCAAATTTTTTATCAGTCTTGTGTTCTTCAGATACTACATTCATAAGAATGAGACAACAGAGGTCACGGTGACCTTGACCTTTGACTATGACCACCAAAATCTAATCAGCTTATTCTTGAGTCCAAATGGAAGCTGATGAAATTCCCTCAAGGAGTTCAAGAGAATGGGACGGACGGGCAACCTGAAAACATAATGCCTCCGGCCACTGCTGTCACTGGTGCAGAGTCATAAAACTGTGCCACTTTTCACTGTCAATTGCCTTTAACATCTAGTAATGAGAATGCCTTTTTAGCAACTATAAAACATACCCTGATACCGCCAACCCAGAATACAGCAATTCCAATTAGATATCAAATGCAGAAATATAAAAAGAACCTGTCATGTCCACTTATTAAACCTTTGAATATAGCCTACAAACTGGCGGGAGTATTCATGGTGGTTTAGTGGCCAAAGATTCCTCTCACTGCTGGATGAAAAAGTACTCTAAAACTTCGACTAACCTGTGGGAAGACTACCTGGAGTTTCCACTTTTACAATGTGGCATGTGATGAAAACCGCCTTCTAAACTGAGCCTAGACGGCTCTAAGTAATATCATTCATTAAATATAATCCAGCCAGCACAGAATACATAATACCCTACTTCACTGTATTATCCAACATGCAAAACGGATGCTGATGCCTAATATGGTCATGCCCTGAAAGAAGAACAGAGAGGGATAGAGATTTGTTATCAGTGACGTTACTAATTTTCTAATCCCGTGAATCTCAGACTTGTCCTGCTGGTTTATGTCTCAGTGTTAAATAGACAACACAGGAATGGACTAGATTGATCTCGCAGATATAAAGTGCGTAGTCGTGCTATGAAAGTGACATCAGCGTTCTTGGTTTCCAGAATGACTGAGAGAGATATCACACCTTCCCTGTGAGAGAGATGGTGGGGAGATGGTGTTTTTTCGCTGGTGACTAATAGGTGAGTGGGCAGGTGTGTTCCTCCCACTGTAAATTACAACCTCTTTTAAATGAAGAACTAATGATTCAAAAGCAAATATACAAAAATTAGCAAATTTCCCAGTGATAATAACTAAAGTGGAAGCCTGAAGGTGAATGAGAGAGGGAGGCTGGGTTCACTTTGGGCACATGAACTGGTGAATAATTGATTTTGGACAAACAAGCTGTTTTAGCTGCTCTCATGTCTGAGCCATGACTGGCTGAGGGGATCATGATGTTTTAACATGTGCTTGTTAAGCCTCAATTATTAAGGCAGGATCCACAGCCCTGTGGCACGGCTAACCTTTTGAACTCAGCGCAGACAAGCTCAGCTTGCATGCATCCTGGCATACATGCGCCTGCACGCACGCACGCTCCATATGGCACAATTAACCTTTTGAACTCCACACAGACACACAGTCAGACGGATGCACATGAACATACATAGATACACACACATAGATGTGCATCCTTAGACTTTTACATGCAACCTTGTGTGAGTTCGTTGAAGACTCCTGAATAAGTCCTTGATGAGAAGCCATCTTTCCTGTCTTTCTTCCTTGAAAGGCCACATTATACATGGTTCGAGTGGTGTGAGGAGAAGCCACCTGTTTCTCACGCATTCGAACAGGAGTACTTTGCTAGAGAGAGAAAGGAATGCTCTTTCCTTGGGAGTGGCATCAACCTATGTTCTAGCTGCCTCTTCAAATCGTACACTACATGTACATACAGATGGGCTAAATGAGCAAAACATGTCAAATAGTCACAGAATTATTCATCTTTTCCTAATTCATGCCACCATTTGGATGCCTTACATTTAATATTTTAACATTTGCCATATTGTTGCTCACAGCTTCACATACCTTTAGCTTTCAAGGAGCCTTTCAGGTACACATCTTGCGGGCAGATGCAAACCCCAACCGCCACATCTAAAAATTCAGCAAAACACATCACATTAACACACTAAGGTCACAGAATAGGAGTCATTAGGTTCCTCTTCTGAAATATATTATAGATCAAAATTATATATAATTCAACCCATTTTCCCATTTTAACTAGGGCACGGTCACATATGAGCGACTGCATTAAGGCCATAGTCGCCTGCTGAAGTAACATTCATGCTGAATGTGGGCAGTGCCTATGGAAAGCTAGCCTGTTAGCTAAAGTTAGCAAGCTTGCTAATAGATACCGCAAAATACAATGTCATTGGTACATTTAACGTTCAATGCCTGTCTCCCGACTCCCTGCCAGACAGGCAGCATCGCTCATGTGAGGCAGTTTGTACATTTCATATTGGCTGATTAGACACAGCACTAATCAACGTCAGCTCCGCACAATTTTTTTCCCTATTGGTTGAGGCTGCGACTTCACCGGTCATAGATCACCAAAGTCAAACTCCACGCAATGCGAACATGCAAGTTTGCGTTGCCCCCAGAAGCAAATGTGTATTTGCCCCGGGAGGCGAATATTTGCCAGTGTTAATTTTGCTCATGTGTGACTGTGCCCTTTAACTACTGAAATACAGAATTAATCTCCAGTTTGTCTGATCCACTACCCTGTCTAGCATTCATTTATCAAAAGACAGTCCAAACTTGTATCAAGGAGCCTTAGTCCATCCAAATCTAGCATCCATCTATTCAACATGTTGCTTATAATTGCTTGTTTGAACTCCAGCTTTGGTAATGGAACAAAACAAGACATCAACTACTGTTGCAAAAAAGAATTAAAAAGTATACTGAATAAATAATAAAAATGAAAAATAAATACAAATAAAAATACTGAATAAAGCTGCAATCATTTTCATATGCTCCTTCTGTTGTACTTCCAAAATGACTCCAAAAGGTGCACTTTATGCTGGGCCGTTCAAGAGTCTCTATAACATCAGTCATAAAATCCTAATAAGCACATTTGTTTACCTTCCACAGGGCTAACACTGAAGCTAACATGCTAACTTTGCCTCGCCATTCAGAGAAGCAGTTTTCCTCATGTAAACCCGTTAATCACTCACACACTGACGCAAAATATGGCAAAAGCAGAGTTTGTTAGCTACGTTATATTTCTCTGTTTTTCTTTCTAGCAACATTCAGAGACATTGTACACACTGCTGACAGCAGAGGTAGCTTTCTGCTAGTATCATAATGGGCTAAGAAAACAAAACAAAATGCACACTTAAATTACCATCTGTTGTATTTTAAGAGCTGTTTTTTGTTATTAACTTTACAGCCAGAGATCAGCATCATTTCCCTGCTACAGACTGCGGCTATATTTAATTGCAGGCAAGGCCATGAAGTTGTGACTTATAGACATCGGTGGACTTACCAGGACTGTGAACCCGGGCATTAAGAATTCCCCAGCAGGTTGAACACTGCAGACTGTCCTTCACCCTCTGAGCTTCCTGACGGTGCCGACCAGCCAAACAAATTAGTTCTATTTGTTTGGAATATTCCCGCCTGTTCCAGCTCCTGATAGGCCTGTTCCTGAAGTCCCTTTGTCTTTCTGCCTCCTCCTCCTCCTCCTCGTCTCCATCTCCTGTCTCCCTCTCCCTGCCGGACTCAAGTCCTCTGAACCCCAATTAAATAAACAGGAGATGACAGCAACACTGGTGGAGCACAGCCAGAGAGATAGATGATGATAAAAGAGAGAGGGAGAGGGAAAGGGAGATAGAGATGGACAAAGAGACGGAGGGCCTTAATTTTGTACCTGCACAGTGACGGGCTAGTGTTTGGTACTTTCATGCCTCATCCTGACATTGCTTGCCACAATCTGAGAGGGGAATGCACAAGAAGGAAATATCAATAAAACCCAGGCATTTCGGGATCATTATGGCATCCACCTCAGGCCACATCTTGGCACAACCACTGGTGTTACCTGCTGTTTTTTTTGTGGTTTCAGGTAGCAAAAACAAGATGTGGCACCATCAAAGGCCTTCGGGAAATTTCCATATTCTCTCTTCACAACAATAAGCTCTATTGTGGTAACCTCTTCCCACCAATTTGTATGAGAGAAGACAGATGAATATATCCATTTGCTCAGCTGCTTGTCAGGTTGCATCACCTGTTTAGAAATGCTGGCCGGAGGGAATTAACACTCAATACTGTACAGTTCTGTTTCCTAAATCTCTTACAGCATTAAGAGGAAGTCATAAAATGGCAGAGACAAAAAAATGAGAACAACAAAATACGTGAGAGAGAGATAATTAGGACGCCATAAACCAAGGGTGCAGAAACAGCACAACGAGCCACTAAATGGTCAGAAATATTTAGCAAGTCACAGGTCATGAACTCTCACTCTCAGACTTACCCACGACAGCGTGCACACGCACACACACACACACACCCAACTAGTTTCCATGGTCATGCTGAACGGTGCCTAAAGCTCAGCCTCAGGCAGGGTCTTAAAGGTCACGATCTCGATGCCGCTTTAGAAGGTCGCACAAAGTTCATGACACAAGCCTGACCATATTTGGCTGCTGGCTCTTTTAAAGGCTTAGAGCTGAAATTTGAAATGATAGAGAGGGAGGGAGGGAGAAAAAAACACTAACTGGAATGTTCATTGGTTGCAGCTGGGCATCGTTGGAGCAATATGGACCTGGGCTTAATGCAGGAAGTGTGTGTGTGTGTGTCTTTGTGCATACATATGTGCATGCATGTCAGTGTGTTTATCTGTGCATGCGTGTGAGAGAAGAGGAACGAGATATTGGGTTAATACAGACCAAAGCTCAGACATTTCCAGATACATGTGTCTGCGAGAGTGTGAGTCTAAAAAATAAACACATGTATGCAAGCTCCTGCGTGCGTGCGTGTCTGCATGCAGGCCGCCATGTGTGAGTGACAGATATATTAGAGCAATATGAAAAAGCTTAGGCCGGAAGTATGGGGCTGCAGTATGAAACCTGTGTGTGTGTGAGGAGAGTTTTGGCTGAGCAGACCACAGCAGCAGAGAGAAGGTGAAGAGAGCAGAGAGGAAAGTTTTAAACTACAGAAAAGACCAGAGCAAATTAAAGAAATGTTCCCATGTGTGTTGCAACATTTTCTGTGGAAAAAAACACATTCACATTAAGACACAGTGACATTGAAAGCTGGACCCCACACCACTGAATGATTCACTTCAGGTAAAACTGTTAAAAAAACAGAAATTCAGCCGTGTAAACCCACAGGTCACTTCTAAATTCATCACCAGCTAACTGCATCTCATGTGCAGAAATAATGTGTTATCCAGTGTACAGCAGCACATTAACAGAGGTAATGTTCTGCTGCTTTTCTTGGTAACAGCATCAATTATTAGAAGTAAAAATAACACTAATAGTCGAATGAGAAAAGGCAATTTTCCACACCTTCAATCGCAGCAGTGTTTTACTGTCTCATTTCTCTACATAGAAAACTCCCTTTTTACACACTTAATAATTTAGATCAGAGAGTTTAATAAGCTTGATTCAAATTGATGTGTGTGTGTGTTTGTACGTGTAGGTGCACATTTGAAGTTAACGTACAATGAGACCCAAATTAATTATAAATGCATTCAAAATGATTTTGTATCTGTTTCAGAAGTCTGGTCTTCATTCAGTCTTACTTTAGATGCCGCAACATAAGACGTCAAAACACACACACAAACAGAAAATGGTCGCTGTGGGACTGCATCAAACATCACACACAATAATCTTGACTCCTTTGAATAATTCAAAGTTGTGTCGTTGCTCTTATGAAGGCCATACTTCACTCTCCGCGTGCCTTTATCTTTCTCACACACACAGTCCTTCTTTCTGCCACCTCATCTCTCTTCTGTCCCTCTTCGTTTTTGTTTTTTTTACCCCCCCCCATCCTTCCCTTGTCTCTCTCATCTCCTCCGTCCTCTCATCCCCTCCATCCTCCCTCCACATCTTCTCCTGCTCTCCTCCTCCTCTTCTTCTAACCCTCGCCAGCAGGTCTACAAAGTAGTGCTTTCTGTGTGCCAGCAGCAATTCCTGGAGGGCAGTCAGGCAAACAAACCCAGCCAGTGCCCGCTGCATGACTCACAGAGACAGAGACCGAGAGAGAGAGAGACAGAGAGAGAGAGAGAGAGAGAAGGGGGTAGAATCATTAAGATGAGAGGGCAAAAGGATTTTAAGCTGCTAAGAGCTGATGAGAGGGGGCAGGTTGGAAAAGGAGATTGAAAAAAAAAAAGTGGAAAGAGAACGAAAGGCTGTAAGAGAGATTAAGAGCGGGGAGCTAGGCATGAGAGAGGGAGAGACTGGGAGATAGAGAGAGATGGGGGCAAACAGAGGGCAACCTGCGCGATCTTGCATGCACACGAGAAGAGCAGACAGGCACGCAGCTTTGCGAGGAGGCACGAAGAGAGCAAAATAACTCCTCCTCCTCCCTCACTCTATCCCTCTCCATCCCCCTCCCTCCCTTCCCCTCTCTCTCTCTATCTCCCTCGTTCCCCTCTCCCCTGCCAAAAAGCGAAGCTCAGCACGACAACCTTACACGACACGGTGACCCGAGGCCGAGCACAGAGCGGGACCGAGGGAGCAACCAAAGGGAGGCAAAGGGGTGCACAAAGAAATGTGCCAATAGATGAGGAGCCCCACATAACAATAATTTAGAAACTTATATTTTGGCTGTTAATCATTGTGATGTTGTATTTTGTTTTCAAATATACTTTTCTTTTTAAACTTTATTTTTAAATTCTTTTTGAAATTTAGTTTTAGTGCTCACAAATTTTGTCACAAGGGGACACCACTTTAACCCAAAGAGAAACATGAAACACAAGCCAGGATTTTAGATATAATGAGGTGATGTGTCTGCCAACACATGCTCTACCACTCTCAGATACTTTTGACCAGACATCAAAAATTATTATTTCTTAATTATTTGGTTTTATCCATATTTGTTGTGTTAACGGTTAAATTATGTCTATTTTACTATTTTTTTTTTACTATATAAGTATTGACATTTAAACATATACACCCTACTAATACTGGAATAAGGTCAGGAAATAAAAGCCATGTCTACCTTTAAATGAACAGTTACACAAAAGTTTCATTAATGAGCTGGAACTTGTATTGTTTTGTTTTATTTTATTTAATATTTCATTTCATTCTATTTTAATTTACATTTTATTTTATTTCATTTCATATTATTTCATATTATATTTTATTATATTTTAATTTACATTTTATTTTATCTTATTTTTTATTATTTTATTCAATTTTAATTTTCATTTTCATCTTATTTTATTTTATTTTATTTCATTTCAATTTAATTTTATTTAATTTTATTTTATTTTACCAGCAGACTTATGGACAAACAAATGAATCCCTTACATAACCCCCTAAAACCACAAATTGTTGTGAATACCCTGTCTTTATTGCACAAATTAACCATGTTAATTTATGACCTTCAAAGTTTTTGATGGGCAGATTTAGTTACCATCGGAGAGAGCCAGGCTAGCCCATTCCCAGTCTTCTAAACTAATGTCGAACAATTCCATTAATCCCCAAATTCACAAACAAAAGAATAAAATAAATAAATAGTGAGGACCTGACCTCATTGGACCCAATGTGAGCTGTGGCTCTGAAAACAAATAAAACCCCACAAATGAGAACAATCAAGATTAGGAGAAGGGAAGATAAAAGGATTAGCGATAGAAAGACAAGAGATGAGGTGAAAGATAAGACAGGAGGGAGAAGTTTGTCGGAGAAATGAGAAGTGAATGAGCTGCAGAGGAGGAGGAGGAGGGAGAGGAGGAGGAGGAGGAATGGGGTGTGGAGTTCTTTTGCTGTGCCCCATGTGTGCTGTCTCTGGGCTGGAATAGACAGCTACCTCCGCCAGCCTCCCTCTGGACCGCATTAGACATGGCGCTCGGATAATACACTGCTGGGGATGTGGCGAGGGGGGAGGAAGGGAGGGAGGGAGGAGAACCCGGGGAGGTGGCAGACAGAGGGAGGGCCGAGCATGGGAGAATTCTTTTCTGACTTTAATACCACTGGTCCAAGACAAGAGCAAATAATCACATGGACTCCTCGAAACCACTGACTGTGAAATATCACGCTGTACTTATTGAGACCAGCAGTGCAGCCAACAACATATGGACAGCAGTTCTTTCTGCATATTGTATTGGCCCAAAGTTCTTTAACTAATCATTCCACATTTCGGTACATACACTGATTTGCTTTCTCGCAGAGAGTTAGACGAGAAAATTGACTGGTAGCTAATTTCTCATCAAACTCGAACCAAACAAGCATGTTGTAGATGTCAGACTGTTCAACTCTTTTCAGAAACAATTACAATAGCTGCTTTTATATATCCTCTAAATAAGTTTCATCATCCACAGAGCCCACTCACTGGAGGTTATCAAAACACCAATGCCGCTACGTTACTGATAAATCTGAATAAAACACAAGCTCACCAATCAGTCGTTTTTTTTCTTTTAGATTCTTTATTTAATCAATGTTACATTAAACTAACATAAATAAATTTTTTTATGAACAAAAGGCACACAGTTCAAATATAAACAAAGAGAACGTCTGTACAGTTTGTCTCAATAAAACATGTCTACTGTCTCTGAGCGAGAGAGCGGTCCAAGAGAGATGAGTTTCAGGGGGGCGGGTGTTTGTTGACCAAACGCTACAGCGCTGCCGAGTCTCAGCGTGAAACTGTACACTCTTCAGTTCCCCCAGCGAGGAGCTAAAGTGGTGGGCGCAAAAGGCAGAAGCGCCAACCGGGGCACAGCACTGGCTTCATGCGAAACCTCTGCCTGGAGGTTTTCTGCGGATGTCCACGTGTTAAAAGTCCCACTGAAACTCACGTCCATTGTCTGTTTGAAGAGGCCACAAGATTCATTTCCACTAAATTAAAAGATTCAAACACGCAGCACATAGACTTGAGAAAAAAAAACGTAAGGGCTGGAGGCTGGGTAAACACTCACAATGATTTTTGTAAGAGAATTGTGGGGGGGTGGGTGTCAGTGTCGCCATGGTTTCTCTATGGAAGCGTCTGATTGATTGGTTGATTGGTTGCTGCTTCCTCAGAATAATACGGCCAGTTGGTCATTCACAGTACTGGCAGGACGCTGCCTACTACAGCGTTTGTCCTGATGTGGAACTGAGTTCACGTACAGCCATACGACTAAGTCAAAGCGATAAGAGGAATATGTTTGGTTTTTCCTGCATCTGCTCCAGATCAATAAGGTATAAAAATTCTGTTCTGATCATCACAAGGCTGCTGTTCATACTAGGTAACAAAGCGTGGTACATGAGTCCAGTCAGTTGTGGTCGCAGCTGTTGTCAGTTGTCATCCACCTCAGAGCACGGGATGAAACAGGTGTCGTCCTTTGCTAGTCCAGTTTTGTCCAGTTTAATCCGGTCCAGACCGGTCTGTTGTTCCTCACCGCAGTCCAGTCTGGTTGGATCCAGCTGACTGCGGACCTTAACCACAGAGTATTTGCAAACATGTCTTAGACTGTTTTAACCTGTTTAGAGCAGCAGCTGGGCGAAGCTTAGTCAGCAAAGTGATGCCGATGGAGTTGGTTAAAGCCATCAAAAAGTACTCGAAATTTCAGCTTCTTGTTCGTCCACACTGTTCCTTTCATCCAAAGTGTCAAACTCCACCCACCTGGCACCTTCACAGGCTAGAACAAACTATGAGTAAGTGTTGCTAATACAGACAGAAGCAGGTCTGATCCAGGGCTTAGACGGCGACAGTGCTGGGTACCTCCTCGTAGTGAATGATAAAGTAAGGGTAGCTCTGGTCGTCGTTGAAGATGACATAGATCTGGGGGTCCACCCAGTTGTCCACACAGGAGTCATAAAGGTCGCTGGAGGGGTCGCGGAGGTTGATAGGTGGAGGTCGCCGCATGGAGGGATTTCCTACAGTAAACCTGTGTAAACACAAAAAGGACAGACACGAGGTTGGTCATGAGGTCTGGAAGGAGTCGTATTTGTGCTATATAACAGCCTTTCATTCAGCTCTGCAAGTCTGGAGTTGAATAAGAATAATTTACCATCTAAAAGAAGACTCTTATAATTTTAATGATTACAAGACTGCTGCTCCAGTGTGTGTTTTAGGGCACCTTAAATAATATAAGCATATGCCGTAAGTGCATGAACTGAATGTACTGTAAGTATATGAAATGAGCCAGCACATTGTAACCGGTTTGTTTTTCCTCTCTTAAATATTCATGTCAAACCCTAAAGACCCGTAATCCATCAATCTTTGTTCCGCTTTCTCTGGGGTCATACATAAAACATATTAAAAATTTCCAGCTTCAGACAAAGTGGGTGGGTAAAGACGTTAAAGAGTCTGTGTGCCAGATACGGTTTCAGACAGGGAAGTTAACCACACGGTACAGATAACTGCTTTATTGGTCTATATCCCCTGCTCAGGTCTGGAGGCAATGTCTCCGTCTGTGTTGTGGAGCACATGAAAGCCAGGTTTGGTGTGGAAGGAGAGGCGGGGGGGGGGGTTCCGTGTGGTGTATTTCCAAACCACCGTCCTCCGGGCGCACCGCAGACTGTCTGCTGCGCCATAACAAAGCTGGTGATGTATGATGGGTTCAGCCAAATCAGCTGTTTTACATGTGTGGCTCCGGATTTGACTTGCATTTTTAAAGAATGGGAGTAGCATGACGCATATAGCATGACTGAATGATGGTTTATGGAAAAGAACTTGCAGATTTCCATGATCCAAATTAGTGCTGATGTGTCCTGTAAATCTATTATGAAGCCACTGAGAGCGAGAGCGTGATAGGATCTGAGAGGGGGTTGTTTGTGCGGAGGTACGTGCTGGGGGAACGCACTTGTCAAACACAACTAACAAGGGACACTAAAACATGCAACCGCACTAAAAACCAGACGTATAAAGCTTCAATTTAGCTTTTGCCAAACTTCCAGTGAACACATCAACCCAAAGCATGGCGTCCTAGCTAAGATACACCACTGACAAAATTAAATAATGCCACTAATATAACAAATATTTGAGGCTCAAAATCAACTTAAATACATTGAGAGAAGACAGAAATTTTCTATATAAATTGTTTTAGGAGTGAGCGAGTTTAGTTATTGCCATAAATTGATTTTTAAAAATATTTCATTCACTAAATTAGCCAAAACCAGAAAATCCCATCTGGTTATTTAAATGTAATAATTCAAAAAAAAAAAATCTAAAAATGTACTTTAGAATATAAATCAATATCGCAATAAATAAAACAAATACTATGATCAAAAAAAATTAATTAAGCATTTTTTTTGCAGTGCTGTTTTTTTGTTTTTGTTGTGACTAAATTGCAACAGACATCAATTATCATCATCAATTAACATCATTTATCAAAGTCATATTTTTCTCCCACTATCAACTTGTTAACTACAGCGTACACACACACACACACACACACACACACACACACACACACACACACACACACACACACACACACACACACACACACACCTGCCAGTGAGGACTTTGGCCAGGAACATGCAGTGGACTCCTTTGGGGGAGCGCTTGGAGAAGTTATGGGAGTAGACAGCCTTGCGGGCAAAGTAGGACCCCTGGCCAAACATGGTGGCGTGCTTGCCGCAGACTCGGGGGTCGAAGTTGTGCTTGCAGATGCCTTCCACCACGTCGGCCGAGGTGCCGTGGAAGAGGTGGCGCTCGCTCAGCAGCCGGTCCATCTCGGACATACGCCGTGACATGTACTCCTTCTTCCTGTTGGAGCAGAGAGAGACAGAAGGTGAGATTAGTTGATTTGTTGATTTGTGTTTGGAGCTTATTATTTTTTTAATTTCAACTAGACATAATATAATAAAATAATAAACTAATCTGATGAGAACAGGCTGATGCACCAGGACAGATCATCACTCAGGTGATGAATAAGTAAACAGCCGGAAGCAGTCCTGCTATTTGTATTCAAAACTTGCCATCACAGCCTTGTTTGCTCTAAACTGGCTAAGAACATTGAGCCTAATCTGTTTCTTGAGCAACACACACACACACACACACACACACACACACACACAGTTCATTTGATGTGAGCGGATCAATCAGGCATGCGGAGGTGAAAGCGTTTCGAGCCAGAGCTGCTGTGACCCGGGCATGAACTCCAACGACCCCGCAAGCTTGTGACCTGACACAGACCGACTCTGCACGCATCCGAGTATGCACACACATACACAAACACACACACTTTAATTTCCTACTATCCAATTTTAGGATGAAGCTGCTCAACTTCCTTTGATATCAATAACCAGCCAATACACACACACACACACACACACACACTCACACGTAGACAGACACGCAAACAGGCAGTTACGGCTTCCCTGTCATAACCCGAGTGTGGGAAGAGGAAATCAACTAACGCTCAGAGAGGGGGGGGCATCACTTTCAGCGTCTGTGCCACACACGCACACAAACACACACACACTGTCAGTCATTGTGAAACCGTGCGGTACCAGTCAGTGTGGGAAACTTTAACTGTCACAGCTGATAGGACAGGCCTCGCTCTAACCACGGTGGTTAGCCCACTGTGTTTGCGACAGGAACACCATCATCACAAAACATCTCTCCATCCGGCGTGTTCACACACCACCGCCGACTCGTTCTCACAAAGTCTCACACAGCTGGTCCCATTTGTCCTATTTTCTTTTTTCCCTTCCCCTCTTCTCACATTATTTCATATTCAACCCCTGTTTGTTGTTAGAGACATGTTTTTATTCATGTGTCTGTAAGTAAATACGCAGCTGTGTCTGAAATAGTTCAATAATAGAAATCTGGATAATACATTTCGTGCCACACCAGCAACATATGTGCGACTAGGATAAAAGAGGATCCAAATCATTTTCACAAAACAGAAACCACACTGCACTAATATTTTGTGCAACTTTAGCTTGGCTTTAGGTTCATAATATCCTATAAATATAAATACGAAAGACTTATTTCTGTGCTCGTAACCTAAATACTATCTCAGGTATCCAAGTGTGGTCAAATCTCCTGACTGTGACGATCAAACAGAAAAAATACGCAACTTAATGTCATACCATTCTGATGACACAGCAGCTGATGATAACTTCAACACCTCAGCAGAGGTGCGTTCGATAAAACAACCACAAATGCGTCAAAGTTGTACACCACAGCTGCACATGAAGGCGAAATGCATGCAAAAGGATCAGAGACACGCAAACATGGCGACAGTGAACTTTCTGAGACCCTGACAATTATTTCCTCTGCGTTTTTTTTTTTTTTAAACATGGTGTCACAGCTACTGGTCACGGTTACTGGAAGTGACTCATGATTCTGAGGTTAGATTAACAGATATATCTCCAACAAAGAGGAAGAGATTTAAAAAGACGTCTTAAGTAAAATGCTTTGGCTCCCTCGCTCACCTCTTGTACTTCTCCCAGAGGAAGGGGTTCTGCACACGCATGATCTTGAGGATCCTGAACTTGGTCTCCGACACGGTCTTGTGGAAAAGGCTGTACACCGTCCGGTAGCTGCGGTCTTCACGCGAGACCGGCACCTGCAGGAAGTCCTGGTTCATCGTCATGGGCAACCACGTTTCAGGAAAAAGGCTAGGTGGGTTGGTGGTGGTCGGCGAGAGGGGATGCGAGACGGAGAGGTCCATAGACGAGGAGGAGGTGGACGAGGAGGAGGAGGAGGAGCAGGGGAGGGGAGATGAAGAGAGGCCGCCCAATGTCCTAGAGAGAAAGATGAGAAAAGGTGTTAGATATTTGGTTAGAAAAAAAAAGTTAAATCCCAAATACAATTTACATCACATGTCGATTATTTGTAACTTAACCTAGTTCAGTACCAGATGGTTGAGTTTGCCACATTGCCAGTCAATCAACAAATACATACACACTCAATAATAAAGTAAATATGCAGCAAATATACACTGTTCCTTACAGCTGACACTGCTTTCAGTGACTGTTAATTGGTCTCAAGAGCTCCCTGATAATATAGCAATGATAAATTAATATTTATTCATGTTTACATAGAGCATCTACTAGAAATTAACATCTTTCAAACTCAACACAATGAACAGGTAACTGTGTAAAGAGCTTTTTTAATGATTATGGGAATATACCCATAAAATAAGGCACTGAATACAATGTATTGACTTTTATTCCCCTCCATGAACATTGTTTTACGTTATTAAATATTGTATTTCTTTAGCTGTGGTAACACTGGCCTAAAAATATTATCTCTAGGGATAATTCCAAAAAAGATAAATGATAAATAAATGAAAATGGTGGCTACATGCAGTCTAAAAAACAAAAAAATGCATATTTTTGTACTTTATAACCCTCTCATTCTCACAAGCCTTCACATACAGTGCCTCAACAGCTAGCATTTTCCCCATAAAGTCTTTCTTCATCAGAATAATAGATAAAGCCATGATTCACGTTGAAATGTTCCTCGCTGCACCTCCCTCTATAAACTAATCAACCCCAAGCCGTAAATCACAGCCTGCTACCTATCTCTGCTCCTTCCTACAGCTCCATTCCCATGTGTTTCCAATCAAGGCTGCATCCTAACGTAAAACAAAACCGCCCTGATGAACCGACACGTCTTTGCTTCCAAAATCATATTCCCACCAACTGTCAACAATGACATCACCGCGCTGCTGAGCGGAGCAGCTCCACGGCAGCCGTCAGCGACCAAACAAAACAGCAGGGCCGCGCGAAAATGAAACCCAGACACCAAACAAGACAACAGGGAGGCAGAGAGAGAGAGAGAGGAGGGGGGATGGGGACGAGGGCAAGAGAAGAGGGAAGAATGAAAAAATCCAATTGCGGAGCTGTCATGAAAGTGACAAAAAAGCTATTGTGTCTGGCATTTGAGTCAATAACAGTGGTTTGGCTGTCAAGTTATCGCTCTCTAAGTGTAAATGCTGTTAGCCCTATCAGCCATAAGAGAGTGTGCATGTGTGTGTGTGTGTGTCGTCAAGAGACTGTGATCAGTGTGACTCTGAGTCAGTGCGACAGTTTTTCTCATCTCTTTTCTCTCCCTCTGTCTTTCTCCCTTATCTTGTCTGTTCGGTCTCGATCTCTCCCTGCAATCGATGTCTCTATTCCCCCATGTGCTCTGTGGAGATCACAGCACAGCCTGCTGCAGAAAACAAGTGTGAAATGAAAAGGGACAGATAACAAGAGAGTGATGGAGTTGAGGGGAGAAAAGAGTGAAAAGGAGAAAGATTAGGACAGATAACGGGGGGGTTGCTGAAAATAACATCATCAGGAGGGAGAGATGACAGGAGGAAAGGGAGCGAGGCGGGGAGGGAAGGAACAAGGGAGAGTGCCAATCAAGCTAATGACCTCAACCTCTAAGCCTAGCACAGATTGTTCCTGATACACACACAAACACACACACTTGGGAGGACACTGCATTGATTTACAGTCATTTCTCTGGGAAAAAACAACTAAATTTAACCGAAAAACAAGCGCTAACTTTAAGATGTGAACAATTTACCTGCTCTTTTTACCATAACTTGAGAGTGTGATCTGATTTTGTCCCCCACAAAGTGATTAACTGAAGCACACACACACAACAAACAGATAAAAAAAGTCCCAGTAACCAATCCCTTGATCCAAATTCCAGCTCCCCATGGTCACATTTCACACTCCTTCACTCACCAGCTCTCCTCCGCTGTGCGCCCAGTCTGGAAACCATTTAGACCTCTCTCACTTCCTCTCACTGTTGCTCTCTATCTCACGAGCTGTCTCTTTCTCCCCTCATTCCTTCTCTGTCTCCCGCTTCCTCTGTCTAATTTTCTCCCTCTTTCCCTTCTGCTCTCCATTTTGTCTCCTCTTGACTGTCAAGGCCCTGCGGGAACAGCTCGTACTAGTTCGCTCCGTGCGGGACACTGGCAGGACACGGCTTCAGCAGCCTGCGCAGCAGAGGAAGTGAAAGATTCTGCAAATGGGGTGAGATGACTCCACTTGTTTCCAATCTGGCATCACTTGTTTCAGTGAGGCGAGTGCGGAGAGGCGGATCACTCCACTGCTATAAAAAGAAAATGGCAGCTGAGGGATGAGAATTCCTGAAATTCGCTTATTTCCTCGAGAAGAAAGTGAACAGATCTCATCTCATTCACAGATTTTCTCACTGAGACAAATGAGATTTAAGACCACTTGAAAATACTTCTGCCCTTTCTCCATCCGTTCACTCGCAACACTCTGTGTATCTGTTGTCTGTTCTCATTTGCCTCGTTATCTAACTTTCCATCTGTCAGGTTGAGGCCCGTTTCGTCCTACACAGGACAGCTCCTCGGTCTCAGTGACTCTGATTCACCAAAAATCAGGTGTTAATATGGGCACAGCACTGGAATCGATTAAACTTGATTGTGGCATTCAGAGGCTTTTGATTTTTCAACCCTGAGTGCAACATTAACATTGTGTACCGACCTCTGTGTGCCTATCTGTCTCCAAACAGAGACTCAGGACGCGTCCAGAACACAGAGAGCTGCAGGGGGACAGCGTGTGACATACCGGCGGGCCAATTTGTGTGTGTTGCAGTGCACATGTTGCCAGGAATTTCATGTAAAACCGGGGACTTTGTTCTAATACTCAAAGTGGCCTCATATCCAAATCACGAAATGTTCCCTAACAAGGTTGAGATCTGAGTGCTGAACCATCAGCGAGATGAGACAAAGAGAGACTATCAATCAAGCGAGTGACCTCTGCCTCTCGACTGAGGACTGACTGTTCCTGTCACTTTGCCTCACTCCTGTTTAACAGCCGTTCTAAACCCTGATGCTTATCAAAGTGTTATCCTTCAGAGAGGTTAATGGGCTGCTCCGGAACAATCCCTTTTTGCATCCAAATAGGCTCCATATCGACAACGCCAAGCATGTTTGACAATCAGCTTGTTAGTCAGCTCGTCCTTTATTTGGCAAGATGACTGGCAGAGACAAGAGTCTACAGCCTGCCAGCATGCTAACATGGTAGCATGTATAATGTTTACCATGCTCACTGTCTCAGTGGAGCATGTTAGCATGCTAACACCTGCTAATCAGCCCAACACATATTGCAGCTGAGGCTGATGGGAATGTGATTAGTTTGGCAGGTTTCTGGTCTGACTGGACAAATTAAAACTCTGACCTAGATCAAACCTGAGGAGGACATGAGTGTCTCTACTAATGGTCATTGCAATCCATCCAATAGTTGACCGATAATTGGCAGACTGACAGACCAACATCGCCATCCCTGGAGCACCACCGCTAGCATGGCTAAAAAGCAATTTCAGAGTGGTAACATCAAGGCTACGCCATTATATGTGCTTCCCTCTGTATTTTAAGAGTTAAATGTCAAATGTCTTTACTTACTGTAAGTGGGGTGTAAGCATCACAGAGGACATGAACATGGGCCGCTTCTTGATCTGGCGCCTGAACCCGAAGACGGCATTCTGCTGGAAGCCCTCCCTGATGTTGAGGATATACTGGTTCTGGAGCGTAATGAATCGCACCTCCTTAAGACCCCTCGAACTCGCCTCCTCTATGAGCTTCACTACCGGCTGTGGAGAAGAGGAGGAGAAAGAAGAAAAGGAAGTGTTTAGACTTAACTGTTCATCATTTTTGACTTTTCTGCATTTTAATCCAACAGCGGAAGGAGGAAGGGAGAGGTTGACGAGAGAAATGTCAGTGGAGCGTGGTGCAATGCTCAGATAACAAAATGCCCAGCTGATAACGAGTATCACCGTGAGACAAACTCACACTTACGCACGGACAGAAAGCAGTCAATCTTCACTGATTAGGTGAAATAAATTGCAATTGGCTGGGGACAGCTGCGTCACAAGGGATGTAGAAGTGTGTGTGTGTGTATGTGTGTCTAAATCAATCTCATCCCAGTGGCTAGACAATCGATTGGTGTGGGCCGAGTTAATGTGTCTGGCCTCGTGTTCATACAGGCGTGCACGCAAACAAACAAACACACACACATAAATGCACCGAGTGGCTCACCTCAGAGTATTCCCTCCAGCCAAAGTTGTCTCTGCAGTAGTACTTCCACACGGTGTGGCAGCTGGGGGTGGGGTTTGGGTTCGTTGCGGGCGCGGGTAGAGGGCTGGCGGGAGTGGTCAGTCGTCGGACGCGGTCAAATTCCAGGTCACACACTCGCATCGCCCCAAAGTCTAGGGAAAACACTCGACCCCTGGAAAACAAAAAATCATTGTTAAAAAAAAAACAACAACTCACTGCTGCAGTCAGCAGAAGAAAAAACACAGCGTACATTTACACGGTCAGCTAACATGTGGCTGTGGCACAGTGACCTTGTTGTGCGCCCTGGAGCAAGACGACCAAACCTCTAATTGCTCACTCAGTATGAGTCACACAGGATGACAGCATCAGCTACATGACTTACATATCACATGCAAACATGGGAGAGAATAGAAAGAAAGAAGACATACTGTATGTGATCAAAACATTATATGTAAACACACTGAAAACAGGTCACTGGAACGATTCAGATATTAATTTTATTCTAATAACAGCACTTAAAATGCTTAAACAGACCCGAAACCTGAGAGATTCAGTTAGGCTTTAAACAGAATGACGCAGGCAGGACTGCCAATGAATATACTACCTTTGCCATTTCATTATGTTTCGTGACGGTCATAGAAATTAGGGGAAATTTGCTCTTTCGCTATCTTGCTGAGAGTTAGATAAGACGATTGCTAGTACTCTTGTGCCTGCTGTTATGTCAGCTGTAGCTTCATTTAGCATACAGGCATGAGTGGTATGGTTCCTCTCATTTCCTCTCAAATTTCCCAAACTGTCGAGCTCTTCCTTCAGAGCTTTGCCGCTCATTTTTGTGATGCTGACATTTGTCTTCTTCTTCGGTCAGGTTCAGCTACAATGCTTTTGTAACATGCTAAAGTGTTAGCATCTGCTAAGTAAATAAATGGCGATGTGCATACAACCTCGCGTAACCCCTCTCTGTCTCGACAAGCGTGGGTCAAAGCCCCGTTATGTGTGTGTGTGTGTGTGTGTGTGTGTGTGTGTGTGTCTGTCTGTGTGTGCATCAGTCTCTCTACATTAGCTCTCCATAGGGCCTCTGGCAAATCCTTTCTGGGTCAGACATACCACTCACATAAATGTGGGCATCATAGACTGGCACGCTATGCCATGGACGGCAGCCAGACAGGGGCAGACACGCACACACACACACACATACATGAATGTACACCACATACACACAGACACATGCAAACTTTGCCGAACATGCACACAGCCTGACACAGTGTTAATGGGCTCATTGATTTTTGCCGAGAAACTAATTGGATGCAATGTCAAAGGTTAGACATCGGTGAGCGTGTGTCTGTCTGGAAACGTGTGTGTGTGTGAGGCAGGGCTTGTGTTCCGGTAATGTGTGTGTTTCAGGTTTGTTCTAAATAAAGCACATGGATTAGAGTCTTTAGATGTTTCCCATCTAAAATGTGGAGAAGCTGAGTGTGTGAACCTGCTGTTATTCGTTCAACAGCCTGCAGAAGTGAAACCTCATATTATAATGGGTATAATGTAGCTATAAGTATTTGGTTTCGTCTACTGTAAGTACATTTACTGGTCACTGGGGTTTCACACACACACACACACACACACACACACACACACACACACACACACACACACACACACACTCACACAGAGTCATGCTGATTTCGGTCAGGAGGGTGATAATGAATGTGCTGAGTCATTTCCCCAAAACACACATGCACCCTGGTACAAATACTAATTATACACACAGTATTTACAGTCTGTTTCTGCTAAGTCACACTGTGACTGCGTCTCTTTAAGAGGAAGTGAAATAGGAATTCATTCACTGAGCACGTGCAGAAACAAAACAGCAACTGAGGAGTGAGTCACTGATTATCAGATCACCAGATTACCAAAAAAGACCAGGCAGATGTCCACGAGTTGTTGTTGTCTGAACCGCATTTAAGCAACTTAAAAGCGAGTTTTGGTTTCATGCGAATGAAAATTAAATTTGAATATCAAAGGCAGAGCTAGAAGTGAAAAACAGAAGAGAAAGGATGATGGAAATAAGTGCTACGAGAAAAGACAGGAATACAGACGGATGTGAGAGGCAGGGAAGTGAAATTATAGCAGAAACAAATTAACAGTGAAGACAGTACATCCTTTGCTTCACCTCTGGTCAACCTGTTCTCTGCTGCTCTTTGTTTTCTTCATTTTTGCTCAATTTGTTCTGTAATGTTTCCGCTCTGTTCCCTGCTTCGCTGCTTCTTTCTGTCTCTCCACACGTCTCTGTTCTCTGTACTTAGTGTCTGAAAAAAGAAAGACACACCTGTGTGGCCTTCTGTCTCTTTCACTGTCTCTCAGTACAGAACAGTTTCTGCCCGCAACGGTATGTTATGATGACAAGAGTTTCTGTATGTGTGCGTGTGTGAACTTGAGAGTGACTTATGATGCACACACACACACTTTTTCCGGTTGTAATCTGAGGAAGTTAAGTGAACTTAATTACTCACTAATAAATAAGGTCAGTCAATGATTTTCAAAGCCCTTCGCAGAGTCCGTTCCCCTCCCTCACCAGACTAGTTTGAGCTGTTCTAAAAATAAAATTCCGCCGGTTAAATTAAGTGCACTGAGATTCGGTGCTTTCAAAGAGGAGGCCAGTGAAAAGTTGGAAAGAGACGCGAGGCACGCCCACTCTGGCAAGGTCGACACTTTTCAAGACCACGCTTGAAATATGGGGCCGCTCCAAGTTTGTGCAAAGGTGCACACGCGAAAGTCAACTGAAAATGCAAATTGAAAGAGCAGTGTATTTTGGGTTTACAGGAAAAACACATTCGAGTGAAAACCCAAACTGCTGACTAGGGAGGGGTGTTTGTATGCTAAAGGTGAAAGAAGAGGGCCCTTGTGTGAGAAGCACATGGTGCTGAGAATGCACCAGACCTGCTCTGTTCCTGTACCGGGCAGCTCCCAGGTGTGAATGTTTAGATCAGTGCTGAATGTGGGAGCGGGGTGTTGCTGGAGAAATAGAGAAAGCATGTTCAGCAAAACCTTTCCCTGGATAAATAAAGGTTAAGAAAACTTACTGCACTGTCAAAATGGCTGTTAATCCTCCACACTGCCTTTAGCACACACACACACACCTTTGAACTTTCTCACGGCTGCACACACAAGGACCCGCATACCAGCATCTGTCATGCTATTGTGAACGTCACAGGATAGGGAAAAAACAAAACATAAGCGCTCACTCACAAACTCACATTCTTTCGACAGATTCATGTACACACGCGCAAACTTCATCCAGTCACGCCTTGATAAGTCAGTCAACCAAATCTGCTGACGAAGGCTTCTTTCACTCACACATACACACACACACACAGCTTGATGTCATGGTGTTACTTCCTCATGTCAGAGCTAATCACTTTCTGGTTATCTATTCAAATCTGCTTCATTTGATTTTGTTTTTTATTTGCTCTTAAGACTGTGAAAGACATGAAGTCAACCGCAAAAGAGAGCAGGAAAAAATGTACACCGCCGCTTCCTGCATGTCCTGGATTGTTCCTGTTAAGAGTGCGTCTCCTTCCTCCTCTCCGGCACATCATTTAGCTCATAGTTCAGGGTGTCCTCTCTCGCGGTCCTTTCAGTCTTGCTTTGAAATTTGAAAACTCTTCCCAGGGTGCAAAACGTGAAAGAACAAGGGTTAGGACGGGAAGATAACCGAGTTTGACGTTAAAAATAACACTTGGTGACACTTGAAAAAGAGAAGAAGGTGCTGCTTTAGTGCAGAGGCAAAGCACACACACACACATACACATCTCCACATGTCTTACACCTCTTTAGGCCCTCGAGGGACAACTGAGGAATGAGAAAGAGATAGGAGACTGAGAGAAAGGGGGTAAAAGAGGGGTGAGACAAAGAAATGTGTAGGTCGAGTGATCCAGTGAGGAAAAAGGAGGAAGAGGTGGGGGGGTGGATGGATGGATGAAATGAAGGCAGACTCTGAGTAATAAGAGGCAGAGCGACGCAGACCTCGCCCGACTGATTCATGGCATGGGTTGTCTGACACGTTATAGCCACACACACACACACGTACACTAGTGGACACATTCAGTCTGATTATCTTGACACCGCCTCTTTTCACACACGCACAATCACCACACGCAAGCAAGCTCTCATAGACACAACCATCCTTGATTTTCTTTGATTCGTGACACAATGAGGTAGCATGGAATCCCCCGCGATATAAACACACACACACACTCACACACACACACACACACACACATACACACACACACACACACACTATGGTGTCAGGTCGCTCTGCCCTTGATGCCTGGTGACTCTTTATGTCAGTTAATGACAAGCAAGGCTTTTATCACCTGGCTGACAAAAGAGTCTCTCTCAATCGCTCTCTTTCTCTATCTCACACACACACACATATGAAAAATGTGCGCATCGTCATGGTTAAGAAAAATCTGAAGACTTTTTTTAGTCCCACTACAAAGACATTACAGGAAATTAGTGGAATTATAGAAGATTTGGTTCATAATTTGTGTTTTTCTGTAAATAACATAGTACTCCAGTAAACCAAGATGGAATAAAGGCATAGATTGTATATTTTCTCTCTCTCTCTCTCACACACACACACACACAACAGCACAGCATAAATCTGTTAACAAGCAAGTGTACAGCCGAAGATTATCACCGTATAACTTTTAGAAGCGATGACTGTGACATTCCTCCTTACTGCTGAGTTCATGACTAAAGCGGATTAGCCAGACTTCCATTCCTGCTTATCATATGGATGGGATTAACCTGTGCTATGGATCATACACACATGGGAACAGCTCAGCGCGGAACACACACTCGCTTACGCCCCACCAGGGCCGCACAGGATATAATCAGACGCAGACACACAAAAAGGCTCATACGTTTTCTCTTCTGTCCGCTCCTTCTCTTCCTCACACACATGCACTCATGGCAGATGGCAAAACAGGCCTGTGTTGCCATACCGACAGTAGAGCTTGTTAAGTCATCTGCTGCTCTTTAGATCACTAACGATGTTATCATTTGGCCGTGGTAACCACGGTGATGCCTTCGCCCTGTGTGCGTGTGTGCTTGTGTGCATGAAAAGACAGGCTAAAAGAAAAGTATCAAAAGAGCTCTCACACACACCCAGTACGACACAAAGCTTCCAGTAAATGACTGGTCTGAGTGCTGAATAACCATAACGGTGTGAACGCTAAGCGGTTTACTGACTTTTATGTTTGTCTCTCATCATCTGATCAGCTCTGAAGAGCCCCAAACCAAAACTGAGTTTACCCAGCGTCAACATAACCACCCAAACACTTTTTACATCCACCTGAGGCAGCACAACCTGCTGTTTTAAATCCTAACCTGTGGTGTAAATAAACACTGGATTAAAAGAGGACAACACTTTTTAAAAACTGGGAATTAGCCAGTGTTTTCTTACTGCGGATGAAAGCCTAAACATAGGAGTGTTTTTTCTCAGAGAACTCATGTGTGTCAGCGAGCGAAAGGGTTTTACGTCACGTTGAATGTTTTGCGTTATGTTCTCACTCTACCATTCTCAAACAGTCAAACCTGTTTTCAGGGTCAGGGCTAGAAAAACTTCAAAAACACATTCTTGAGAATTTTATGCCTTGGGTGCTTGAACTAAATCGTCAAAATGCACTCCAGAAACAGCAGCAGAGAGGGTTATGATAGAGAATAGCAGTGTGCGTGTTTGGCAGTTATAGACTTTACAGGTGAAACTGAAAATGTGTTGACACTGCCTGGAATGGTATAATTAAGTGACAACGAGTGTGGATTTAGTGACTATCCAGCTTGTAACAAAGTGTGTCGAGAGACTTGAAAACCTAATTATCAGAGAATACATCAGAGTCAGACTCAGCTTATCGAATATCACACAGAAAATCGAAAGAGACAGCTTTAATGTGTGCTAATCAAACCACAGACAAACACAAAGTGCGCCGTGCAAAATGTTAAGCGCACATTACGAAATAAATGACTTTTAAAATAATGAGTATGATCATTCTAATGACAACAAGCATATGTCAAATTATTCTGGTGCTTCTAGTTTCTAGTGGAGTTTCAGTCGAGCGAGCCAGATGGTCCTGTCTGACTGTGTGAGAGTGTAACACACTCAAAGGGCCTCTGAAGAATTTGGGTTGACACCACCAGGTGCATATCCTGTTTGTGGAGCAATATGCACTTTGCATAGAGTTTCAGTTGAAAACATGAGTCAACAAGTCAAACACACAGACACACACAAATCTTTGTACACACACGCAAACCAGTGTGTGTGTGTGTGTGGTGTCCACACAGACGTAAACAAAGACAAACACACATGGCCGCTCAAAGGGCTCAGTTAATCATGAAAGAGCTGATGATGTGGACGCGGTTAATAGTTTAGTATAACGGCAAGACGCTGTGTCATTGCCTGTGTTTGAACAGACTGCCCTTTAAACCCGATTCAGATGATAATGTGACGAAGACAGCGTCCAAATCTTCTGATTACATTTCGAGATCATATTGGATGTGAACATAAAAGACTTTAAACTGTGGTAGATTACGAATTACGTTGCCTTAAAGACGTGTCTACACCTTAATCAAACAATGACTATCTGGGTGTTTGCTGATTTTAGGATAAGTATGACAGTTTAACCGCCTGACAATGCCCAAATCCTCAACTGTAAATGTTACTAAAACAACAAGCTGAAACTGGGGAACGGTAATTCTGATGACTGATTAGTCCAAAGTAGTTTCTCAAACAAAAATACCAAACTTTCTGGTTGCAGCTTCTCGATCGTTGAGGATTTCTTTAACTTTATGTTACAGCAAAGTAGAATATCTTGGGTTTTGGACAGTTGGTCGAACAAAATCTGACATTTGAAGACGTCACACTGGGCTTTAAGAAACTGTCATTGTGAAAAGTGCAACAGATCAAACAATTAATCGAGAAATTAATGCAAGAGAGGACATCTTGGGTTATTGTATAGTAAAGGAAATAAAAAACAAAATAAACCTGTGTTTAAGCAGGTTTTAGAAAAAGGAGAACAGCCTCTGTGCAGATGTACTCATTGTGTGCGAGTGCATTCAGTACAGTTTAACAGGAAGCGGTGCATGCTACTTTATGTCACCCCACTGGGGCTTGCCAAGTGCTTGCATGTGTGTGTGTATCTATGTGGGTGTGTGAGAGAGTGAAAGAGAGGTTTATCTCTGTCTGCTAAAAGGCGTGCGTGTGAGCACTGCAAGCCACTGAGCCTCTCTGTGCAGCCGATTCGTGCGAGCGTCTGCGTGCCAAGCCGTGTGTGTGTGTGTGTATGTGTTTGAGTGTACACAGTGGTGTGCATGTCTATGACCGAGGGAAGGGGAGAAGCTGCCAAGTGCGTCTGTGTCAGTGACCGCACAAGGCAACTGAGGGTCATGGAAGTTCACAGCTTTCTGCCATGAGTGCTGTAAAGTCTAGTTTGGACGGAGATCCAGCCAATCATGGGGGAGTTTTGAGAGTCGGGGAAAAAAATACAGGAAATAGATAACCAATATCAGGGCTGGGAGATGGAGTGCCGTGACTACACAAGGGCACGATAGCTGATATGATAGCTCGAATGTAGGGAAAACATTAACTAGATGACACGTGAAGGCCAAACACACACACATACACCTGAGATAAAAGGACTAACACACACTTTCACACATGAATTAAGAACCCACGTTCACAGTATTAAGAACTGTGGAAATGACAGTCATTCAGGAACACGCACTTGGCTGCAGTCCACAAGCCGCACATGTACAGAACAGCTGTAGAGTCACAGTTTTCAGTGTGTCACCGGTTGTGAAACCAAAGAGGAAGCTCAGGCCGAGGTCTACTGTTTCCAACACCCCAGACCAGAAGTGCTTATCATTCACAAGCAGCCTATCAGCTTACGGCACCATTGTTGCCATGTCACAAGTGCCAAATATTTGTTAATTCATAGGTACTTGTGACATGACAACAATGTTCCTATCAATTTACCACACAGTAGCTTTTTACTTGACTATAATATACAGGTGTGGGTGCAGTGTACTGCTTCAACTCTATGGATCCGGTAAGAGGAAATTGCTCTGCTGTTATGTCATTAAAGGTCTATCCATCTTTATCAAGAAATAATTAAGAGTAAATTGCCCACAATGAACAGAAATGTAGGAAACTGATACTCTTCACAGATGCACCAGCCGTGTTTTCAGTTCCTGTTTTGAATCGATTGAATTGAAAGTGAATTGACCCCCTGCCCACAGATCCAAAACAGAAAGACAGAAATACTCTGTTACTGCTTCCCTCCACAGTGAGATCCTGTATCTAACCAGAGGGCACACAAGAAACCCAGTACACACAATACAGAATACACTACAGAGGGATACTTACTGAAACTTGAGCCTGACTTGCTCATTGTCCGGGTTGCAGTACAGTCTCTCCAGCTGTTCCTGGGAGTCGTCTGCTATGCTCTGCCACGTCTGATTACTGCTCCTGCGGATCTGCCAGTGGTAGGGCAGGACAGTGTGGTGGTGGGCACAGTCATTGCCATACACACACTGTCCTTGGAGGAAATCCACACAAATGTCCACAGAGTCTGACTGGTGTGTGTGATACTGGAGCTGGGTGAGCAGCTCAAAAACCAGGTCCAGGGAGGCCTCTTCGCTTTTATCCTGAAACAGCACCCCTTTGTCGGGCTGCAGGAGGAGGACATGGGGGTCCTGGAGGCCGGTGCAGTCTTTGACTGGAAGGTTTTTAGCCCCAGAGGTTAAGAGGTCATTGCTTTTGATGCCCCCCTCCTGGTGAGGCGCCTGGGGTACAACTGTGGGAGGTATATCCCTGCCAGGGGGCGTTATTGTTACTGTGCTCCCGGCTGCCCTGAGGCCGGATTTGGACTGAAAGCAGCGGCTGTTGGGGGTAGGATCCGTGATCTTGGGTCGCTCCCCTCGCCGCTCAGTCTCCTCCAGCTCCGCAGTAGTATCGGCTATTTCCACATCACCGTCCCGGGTCATCAACCCCGGCACTCCAGCCCCAGCTGTGGTGTCGTCAGCAGCTCCAGAGTCTTTGAGACACACCTGGCCCATACAGTTCTGTTTCACCACGGCTGCTGCGCACATGTTGCCCGGAGTCCGGCCCGGCTGGCTCCGGGGAACAAACACCCCATCCCCGGACACCAGCGCATCCGTGCTCAGCAGAGTGGTCAGTATCGGATCCTCCAGGGCGCGGTGGAGGCATTTGGCGTCCAATTTCCTCTGCTTCTTTTTGAAATAAGGTTTCACCAGGGGTATCTTGTCCGGAAGCCCCACTATCTGCTGCTCCGTGAAATCTTCCCCTTCGTCCATGTTCAAACTCATATCCAGGGAGATCCCAGTCGGTACACCGTCTGTGGATTTCTGGAGAATGTGCAAAGTTTTATCCATGGTCCCCTCCTAAACCCCGACAGTCCTGAAGAGAAAGAGAGAGAAAGAAAGAAAGAGGTAGTCATCAAAGATAACACCGATAATCCTATAATCTTAGTTTCCAAGGTGAAGTCATCCTGGCGCATGAAGCGGTGATTAATAGGTCGGGCTATTATGCTGTGAAAAATTACTGTGAAAACTCATCTTTCCTTTCCTGGAAAAGGAAAACCCTGTCTGTGTATGTGCCGAAACGAAACCTGTTTAACCCCTCCGACAAAAACTACACACTGCTGGGCTGATCCCATAATGATGCTGCAGGAATAATTATAATGCCCAGCTGCATCACACATTACAAACCCATAGGCCGTATATGAATATAAGATTAGGCTGTTTAATGTATTGATTCGTGTTTGGAGAAGGACAGGCGCAGTTATCGAGGCGGAAAAATATGAGCTAATCCTGCTGTAGGGAACTTGCGCACAGTCACCAGCTTCACATTGATTTAATAGAAACAAGAATAGCCGATACCTTTAATTGGAGAGTGTTAGCCTGTTTGGCTTTTCCTCTGCTGTCTTTGCTCTGTGACTAACGTCATGCCTGCAATTACAGCTGCGTCTCTGAGCAGGAGCGATAAAATCACCACTGTAACAAAACCTCTCTCTCTCGGGACTATATATTTTGATCACGGGAGTCCGATACGCGGCCCCTGCCGTCTACGTGCCGCTTACACACTGCTGCCCGAGCAAGTTTGCACGTAGGCTACAGCCGACAAACACACACACACACACACACACACACACACACACAAGGCACTGCGGCGGAGCAGCGACAAAAGATAAACGGGGCACCCCGGAGCTTTATTCACCATGTCCCTACAACAGCCTTCCTCTGGTTAACAAACACTTCTCCTCCTCCTCCTCCTCCTCCTCCAGCAGCAGAGCCGGAGCTGTGTGTGCAGGCTGCGGAGTTTGTAAAAAGCAAACACTGGAGCACTGCAGCAGGCAGCCAGGGTGATTTGTTATAGCGCAGCTCTCCCATACACGGTTTAAAGCAAAAAGAAAACCCCTTTCTGTGTTTCTCAAACAACAACCAGACGACAAAACCCTACCTGCGCGATAAAGTCCGTCCCTCTCCCCCCGGTCTCGACACTCTTTGGTGAGTAAAATCCAGTGCGTACATCGGCGGAGCTCCGTATCCAGTCTGGAGATAATAGGATCCGTGTCTGGACTAGTCTGTAGTCCGGTTAGGTTTCTCGTGTCCCTCTGCTAACCCCCGCCGCTCTCATGCTCTGTCTCTATTTCATGCTGTCTGTCCCTCTTTTCTTTGTATCCTTCTGCCGGATAGGAAAGCGCAGGGAGAGCAGCGCAGACCGACAAAGAGCGAGGCACAGCTGTGGCGAGAGACGCTCTGCCTGCCTCCCGGCTCCGCACAGCCCAGGCCCCGCCCCGTAACCTGGTCACAGGCGGGGCTTCGCTTCAAAGGCAGAGGGGGGAGCGAGAGAGTCGTCTGGTGGTGATCGGAGGAAGGTGCATGGGGGTGTGGAGGACCCTCGGGGGGCCTTTCGTGCCGGGCCCCGGAAGTAATAGAAAGCAAACTGGATGTATTAATAAGAAATGTCATTACATCATGCAATTATTAAGGCTAACCAGCACGAGCTGTGCAAGAAGAATTATGATGATTTAATTAAGTTAAAGTAGTAATTCAACATACACTGCAAGTAAAACACACATATCAGTACAACATCCTCCTGTTTGGCTGCATTTTTAATTCCCTCTAGCTATTTGGGATTAGCAGGACCTGATATCCTCAAATGTGACGACAATATAGTCTCAGTGTCTTCAACAGGCCGATTATGTCCTCAAATGAGTACTTTATAATAAACATCTTAGCTTGTTACTATTGCTAAAATTGGTGAAATCTGTTGCCTACAAATGTCAAATAAGTTTCAACTACGAAATCTGATCGGGTTTTGGACCTTGTCCACGTTTGTGTCAGCTGCAGAATGACTTGGCAGAGATGGCTGCCATCTTGTTTTTACATGACTTGGTGTATTGTGCTCTTACTGCACAAACAAGGGTCCACAAACAAGGACAACAGCAGAATATAAGTTCATTTTATGCTAAAATATTCCCGTGTCACTTAATTTGCGTAGGGGCTCGAGTTAATATGGTTGTAACTGGTGAAGGATTTTGTTTTTACCGCTTGCTGTCAGTTGTCAGGAATAAACGGAGATCGCCTCCAAAGATATACATGGTCTGGGCCTCTTCATATCAACACAATGCAGACATCACTAGAGACCAGCAGTTACACAAAGAACCCCAAAATACTGTGCTCCCATACTAACCCAGCCTTGCGGTTCAATCTTTTGTGTGAATACAGCAGTCATACAAACAGCCCAGCCACTAGAAATCATTCAAACTCAAAGAATTTTGGACAAATTTTAGTGCAGTTTGGATTGTTACAATTTACAGAAGTGTGTTTACGAAAGAGAAAACTTCATTCTCATACCAATTTTTTTTATCTTTAGTAAACGGTAACTGTAATATTTCCATATTTAAAATCAACGTACCTTAAACAGTTAAGTTCCAAGTATATTTTTCCTGCATTTAAAGTCGTTGCAGTGGTGTGATTTTGTTTATAATCCTTTAAATAAATGAAGACTTGATTTTTATTTATTTTATTTTTTTTTAAAAATGACATAATTACAGCAAATACAAAAAAATCAAGTTTCTGGCAGCCTTCAATGTGACTTTTTTTTTTATTCAGCTACTAACAACACATTAGGGAGTTTTTTCTACATCTCATGAGGGTTTGATTGATTAATTGAAATATTTTATTTCAAAGTTAACGAAAACAAAATAGCAATAACAAAAATTACAAAAAAAAAGGAAAGAAACCAATAGACAAACCATTTTTTTGTCTTTACATATTTGAAAATGAGTGAGAAGAAGTGTACACTTATTACACTTAGGATAATTATTTATAGAATTATACAAACATGAAACATAACTTTGACAAGTATGAGACAGTTTGTTCTTTGGCTGGCAGACAGAGATCATCGCAGACCACGTGCATCATGAGTTTCATGGTTTTGTCTTGTTTCTGATTGTTGCAATTGAACATGTTACAATTGCGCCCAGTCTCCCCTACTTTCTGATAAACCTTCAGCAAAACCTTTCCATCAGCCTTAGCTGTAGGCCCACTTTGTGTTGAGCGCATATTAGCAAATGTTAGCATGGCTATTAAGCCAGATGCGTGTCATTGGCTATACATCAGCATGTTAGCATTGTCATAATGAGCATGTTAGCATGCTGATGTTAGCATTTAGCTAAAATCATAGCCCTATCAGAATAACATTCATTCATATATTTAAACGTGAGGCTGCATTAATGCAGTTCACACACACCTCTACTTCTACTGCATCCCTGATTTCCAGCACACATCTCAGCAGTGTGAAGCCCTGACACATATGCTACAGCATGTGACTCAGCTGTCAAGGTGTACGAGGGCACCTAGCTCACTGTCTAAGAAAGTCTGCAATCTGATGCACCGTCACGTGTGCAGACAACATGTGGGAATGCATGTACGCAAAACCAATCTCATGCGCACACATACAAACACTAAACCTAGTTGGTATCTCAGGATTCCACTCAGTCTACTTAAACTAGCATGCTTGTCATAGCTCTTGTAGTTATTTCAGGTTACATACTGTTGTCAGACAGAGACAAATTTACAGGTAGACTGACTGGTTTGATCACAAAGAGAATGGTGTCTGTGTATTGTATTTCATAGCGAGAGGATAACTAGAGTGTGTGTATGTGTGTGTAAAAGGAGACAGTAGTGTGCAGACTGATCCTGAGCTGTGTTGAAGGAAGGTTCAATAGATGTGAGAAATTATTTTTGCCACTTTATACTGCAGCTGTGGGGACCTCGTAATGGGTTAGCACCATCACAGAGTGTTCCCTCCAGCACTTCAGCCCATTAACATCCCATTCAACCTTTTAGTCACCTGATTACATCATCTCATTGCCTTTTTGAAAAAAAGAAAATCGTCCTTTGTGCCTTTGACGGATGACATTGTCTCTGAAATCAGATTTTGCTGCTCACTAAAATGCACAAAGCTCTACCAGGCTTTGCAAAAAATAGACTTCTCCCCAGTGTTTCCTGTTTTGTTTGTATGTGTGCGATCGCAACACAACACACATGAGAGGAGGCAAAATCATTTCAACTATTTTAGTCACCGATCACCTCATATACCTCTGGGCATGTTCACATATCAAAGCTGCCCTGAAAAAAACATTTCTCCTGTGCCTTCCGTCATCATTTGAAGAAAACTGTTGAGCAAAATCTAAACATGTAGAGTGTGGTGTATGTGGGTCCATGCAGGCTGCAGGTAGCTCATTAGTGATGCTACCAATCTTTAATCTCTGTTAAAGGCTGGAGAGTCATAAATTCAGGTTGTTTGACAGCTTGTTGACTGTGTAGAGACAGATATGGTTCACACTGCATGCAGCACAAAGTGTTGGGATTTTAGTGAACCAAGGACGAAGAAATGCATGGTTTACATTTAAAGCAACCGTTGTGAGATAAGAATACACATGTTCTGTTCAGCCCTACTGTTTTTATCTTAAGCCTCCATCAGTCTGAGATTTTAGCAGTCTTAAAAGTTTAGTGCAGCTACACTGTGTGACTTGGATCTAATAAACTTGGGTACATACATAAAGGCAAGGCTTCCTCTTTGCTTGAATCCCACACATTTCTTTAAACACGTTTTGTCTCCATAGCGAGCTGCCGTCTGTCTGTTTGTTTGGGTTTAGCACCAGTGCATCATTTCATGCAGCATTTCTATTAGTTGGGTGGTAGACGTAGATCATAATGGCAGTCACACAGTGAGGTGGTCATTTGACAACAGCCATCTTTAAACCTCTCTCGCTGTGCGATGTGAGACCACCTTTTTAGAGCCATTACCAAAAATATTGCCACGTTTCTTTCACGTTTGTCATCTTTTCTCTGGGACAGCCCAAAGTCACACAGTGTATACTGAGCTATACTTGAAAATGCGTGCTCACCTTCTCTAATCCAGACGTTCAGGATGTTTTTACCACGAGCCCATTTGTCTGCAAAGGCCTCGTCCTCTCCAAAAAGAAAGCACCCGGGGATTTAAACCAGTAAAAAAAAAGATGGATAAAGCAGTTTCAACAAATCAATGTTCCTCCGATGCTGTTTAGCATGTTGGACATGGACCGCTATGAAAAAACTCCCTGCGGCCAAAAAAGCATTTTCCCCATAGACCACCCTATAAAAGACACGTTAACATTGTTAACAAACACTACTGCTGATATTCAGTGAGCTGCATACTGCAGAAATTAACCCAGAAGCTACAAACTTTTTTCTGGTGTATGCGCCAGGCGAGCAGCTGCATTGGAATGAATAGGTGTCATGTTAGCGTCTCATATTTAGGTATTATTATAAAGCTATGCCTGGCACCTGCTAATCTGTGCTCACCTTTTTTGTCTGATAACTTACAATCCAGATGTTCAGGAGGTTTACACCAGTAGAACTATCCGCAGAGGTCTCAAAAACCAAACTAGTCTTAATTTTAGGTGGTTATACACCAAAGACAGCATAATACTTATGCCTTTATGTTCCATTTGTATTCAATTTCACATTGCCATTTTGACGTCAACATATCTCTTCTAATTTGCATGTGTTCCATCTGTGGCTAGAATAAAAGATTGAGAAAAAAGAATCAGGACAAAAATAAATACGTTTACCTTATTTAGCATTTTTGACAGGAGTTTCCCCGTATGCATGTGGTTATGTCCGACAGCCCATGTGTGCTTTTATTTTTATGGTGTTTTGCCTCTCACACTAAACAATTAGTCATAAAAAAAGGTCTTGGCACAGTTCAAAGGTGGTACAGACACTTAGAACCAGTTTCAGTCTGAGAGAATGGAACAAGCTGTGTCGCTGACTCACAAAATAAAGCACCTGCTATGGGCGTTGGAAGTTACACATATCTGGAACTTTAGTCATATAAAGTCAATAGCCTCATGTCACTCACACTGCTTTCTGTTAAGTCAGTGAAGCCTGCCAGTGGTGGAGGAAGTATTCAGATCCTTTACTAACTTGGAAAAATATAAAAATACATCATCAAAAACCCTGCATTGAAAATGGTGTTTGAGTAAAGATTAAGAAGCAGCAAAACATACTCAGTATGGAGAATGGTAAAATCTGAGAAAATCTTTCCACCTGTAAACCCTACACAACAAATGTGACATAGCTGTGTAAAATCCAGAAATTTACCCATTGAAAATCACATGAAAGAGACAAAATGACTGGCCATAATGACAATGATTATACAGCCAGACTTTCATCATTGTTTATGGCACCCACGGGTTCCACTGCCAATCCAACGCCAATTACCTCAATAAAATGTATTTTTATGTTTCCATGCCGTGGGACCGTTTTGTGCGTAAAACAGGCGTGTCAAGGCTGAGGGCCTGTCACCAGTGTTAACCGATCTGCCTCCAGTAATTGTGTTATGTGCACGCATGTGAACAGATAAGATTCGAAGGGTGGGGGCTGAAACGCGGCACCTTTACCATGCCACTTTCAAAGACCCACCCAAATGTCCTTTCATGTTTTCGTGGTTTGTAGAATTAGTTTGCTGTTCGTCCTGGGTCTAAGATCCTGCTGCTGCTGACCTCTGACCTCCTTTTCAGCGAGGTAAGCAGACAAAAATGTACCCACAGGAAACAATGAAGCAGTACGTATTGACTCTAAGTCTGAGCATGATTCTGGATTTGTGAATTTATCTGAGTTGCCAAACAAGCAATACTCCCTGATACCCTCTGCGGAACATAATGTTATTTTCAGTCTCCAGTGATATGACGACAGTATTTCTATCGTGTCTCTTTAAGCTGTTACGCTTCATAATTCCCTCCCAGATGTATGAAAGGATCATCACAGTACTTGTTGTTTCATGTGTTGAGATCACTCACTGACTTTTGTAAGACAACAAGTGAGCTGGAGTTGGCAGGCAGGTATCTCTTTTATAGGGCGTCCTCCGAGACAAGTCAAAACTTGAACAATAGGACATCGTTATGCATGTCAGCCGAGGAGGAATGCTGGAGATCCGTCGGTATGCAACCAGGCAATTACTCTCATATACGTCAGCTCTCCCGTGTCTTTCGTGGCAAGACTGTAATTTCCCAATTACTAACCCTCATTGGATCTGCTTTGACAGCAATGGTGTTTGCCTGGAAGATGGTTTGCACACGTTTCTCTTCATCTCTGACCTTTTGACCCGCAGCTTGTGGCCTGTGCATGGAAAAATAAATAATTTAAAAACTGTGCAGAGATCTGGTGGCAGTTTGTGGGTGAGAAAAATGGTTTGCATGCAAATAGCTGTGGCACATTATCAGGAAGGTTGGCCTTTTCACCTTTGTTATTAAAGTTCAGGGAGTTATTGGTGGGAGATGTTAAGAGATACACGTGCTTAAACGGCGTTGAGGGGGTAATTAATAGGTAATTAATCTCGTGAATAACATATTCAATTTGATGTTCCCTCCACAGTGGCTCCCACAGGGATCCTGAAAGCTAAATGAGGGTGACTTTAATTTCCTGTTATTTCACTTTTGAGAACAATAGGAAAAAGTACGAGACTGAATGTTGCATCCTACTGTTATCTCCCGTCCTTACAGAGACGGGCACTAAACCTTAATGGGTTAAATGCTTGACTGAGTATGTAGATGTAGGGGTCCTTATGTAAACTAGTTTTAGAAATCTGTCTCTAATTCCCGTTGAAAGGGAATAAAAGGGCTCAGCTTATGACTCTCATAGCAGGCGTATCCTTAAAGCCACCCATCTAAATGTCACATAGATAGTTTTTCGGGAAGAGATTGCATAAAAATATAACCGGCCACACCAAGCATGTTACGTAATACACAAAAATCCTTGAATTGTTTCTGTTATAATCTGACGTATACAGCTACGTGTCAAGTTTGCATTTCGCGCTTAGAGTCCAGCCCTTTCGAGAAATCCTCCCTTTAGAAACTGTTTGTTTGAGCAGGCTCGTCTGCACACAACGAAACTTGCGCCGGAAGGCAGTGCAGCATAGCAGGTTCCTAAAAAACTACATCTAGTGAAACAGGGAGGAGAGGGAAGCTGACTCAAAGCCGAGTCAGTAAATATTACACTCCCTTATGGAAATGTAACTGATCAGCTGTGCAGGACAGAGTCAGGCTTCCCGGTAAATACATCAAGAACCCAATAAATACGAGCATAAGGGGATGACTCAGTCTCAAATTTGCTCCTGGTATAATTAGAACTGTGTCTCAACAAGTTTCATGTTTAGTCTCATGTGAAACGATCTGCTGTGATAAGACATCCAAATGTTTCCCATGAAGTTTCACCTCTTTACAAGAACTGTCACGAGAGGAGTAATAATCATTTTCAAACAAGCCTTAATTAACAAAATATGTGAGTTAACAAATTTCGTGTACGCACAAATGATCTCAGGTTTAAGATGGGTTATTACACCGCATTTCTCAGAATTTTTACTTGGTGGAAAGCAAATAGGCATATTTGCATTTGTATCTATGCGCAGTTTCAAGATACTTTACTTGCGTTTTTATGTTTTATGCTACTTTATTTTTCTATTTCAACACATTTCAGATTCAAATTATGCACTCTTTTCTCAACTCCATTTATTTGACAGCTAGTTACTTTTTAGACTGTGATTTTTAAGCCCAAAACATGCTGATTTTACATTGTTATTGATTAAAGTGGGCCAAGTAAAGGTATGCTATGCAGGATAGTTGGTTCCTTCTTGTAAACAAGCTTGCATGCAAAAGTGAAAGTAAAAGCCAAGCACAGAGTCACTCTTGGTCTGTGTTGTGCTGTGCTATATGTGCATCTTTTTTACCGCTGTCTCTTGGATACATGCTGCCTCTGTTCTGGCATCTAGTCGCTACCTTTTTATAGAGCCCCGACCTCACCTGAGCGCAGTGGGGGGACACGCCCATATGTGTCCTGAACACAGAAAATAAAAAAGAAAATGAGATAATAAAGGCAGGTTTTCAGAATAACACACCACCACACACTTCTAGTGGATCATTACTTCTGTATTAGTCCAGAGTGTACATTGCTTTTTAGGAAAATCCTGCATAGTGTACCTTGAACAGCACACAAAGCAGTTCCTTTCTAAGGAGCCCCACAGTGCTTTTATTCCAAAGATGTCAGGATAGCCAACCAGGCAAAGCAGGAAACTGCCCTGGGGCCTCACACCCAAGGGAGGCTCCAAAATCCCAGTTCACTACATCCACCATTTGTTTGGGAATGTGCACCTCTGAAGTACAACTAAGATGGGTCTTGCATTATTAGGGGTGAACCCGTCTTGCAGAGGGGCCCTGCACAAGGGCGGAAATTCCATGTCATTGCTGTGCTTCGCTCTTTGTCGGTCATTTGATGGTGAGAGGAGCAGCAAGCAACATACAGAGGAACTTCACCTGTATTGAAGCTTTGGAAGTGATTATGGAGTCTGACTCTTCCAGCAAGTTGCAGGATAAACCTCTCTCCTCCCCCTCTCCATCTGACAACACAGACCCAGGAGGGTCAGATCCTGATTTTGTTCCGGCGCCCTCATCTTCCTCTCCAGCTTCTTCAAGTGAAGGCGAGGAGGATACAGAGGGATGTATCCCTCCTTTTCAACCCTGGCAAAGATGTCACAGTTGATGAGCAGCTCCTGCCATTCAGAGGGCGATGCAGATTTCGGCAGTACATGCCCAAAAAAACGGCCAAATACGGTTTGAAAATGTGGGTAACTGCGGATGTCGCCACATCCTATGCCTGGAGGTGTGAGATTTACCTGGGAAAAACAGGTGATGCTCCAGAGGTGGGCCAGGGCAAGCGTGTCGTCATGGAGATGACAGAAGGACTCAAGGGCGTCACTGCCACTTGTGACAACTTTTTTACGTCCTACTCACTTGCTCAAGAGCTTCTGCGGAAGAAGATAGCCTTGGTCGGGACAATCAGAAAAAATAAGCCGGAGCTGCCACCCAACCTGGTGCAGGATACAGGACGAGCTGCACTCTCCTCTGTCTTTGTCTTCACGAAGAACACCACGGCTGTGAGTTACGTTCCAAGGCGAGGGAAGAATGTGGTCCTCATCAGCACAAGGCACTGGGAGGCAGCGGTGACCTATTCCTGTTAGTTTTTACTGAATTCATGTGCTTGTAAGAGATACATTTAGAAGATACATTTTGTGTTTTTATAACGTTTGCATGATTATTCTTATTGTCATATGCAGCTTTAGAATAAAACTACTTCTTATCATGATGAAATCTGTACTCATTGTTTTGTGTTCTTTTGTATTTGTAGGTCGTCGGCACCTACAGCTGCAAAAGGATGAGCAGATGGTGGCCACGAGTGTTATTTTCTAACATGCTGGACATCTCAGCATATAATGCATTTGTCATCTTCACGGCAGTGGATCCCTCCTGGAACCAGGGGAAGACGTTCAGGAGGAGGCTTTTCCTAGACGAACTCGGAAATTCTCTGGTCTCTGCGGCAATGTTGAGGAGAGAGCACCTCCCTCGTGCACCGGTTGCGGCCAGACTGGTCAGAGAGATGCAGGCTTCTGCAGCTGCCACTCCAGACACAGAGCCCCGAACACCAGCAGACACCAGCAGCTCAGGAGTGACGAGGGGGAAGTGCAAGTTGTGCCCAGGACAAAAGACAAAAAAAAAAAAAGAACAGCCAGCACTTGCACCTGTTGTGGAGGACACACTCGCAAAGTGCACCAGGTGAGATGCTGCTTTTTTCCCCCCAAATCAGTGATATCACTTATGAAATTGGCATTTAAAGAGTTAAAATCCTGCATTTTTAAAGAATATTTAGTAGTTTTGATCAGGACTGAGGTTGATGAACAGATTTAAGCAAAAAAGTTGAGGAAAATATTTATCTAATTTTATTTTTACAGCAGTCTTTTTAGTGGCTGTTTTCAGCCACTACCAAAACATTAGAGTAATGAATTTAAGGAACAGTGTAATATTGACCTATTGAAAATTTTAAAATCATATTTCCAAAAATGTACATATGTAAGTTTCTCAGCAAAAATCATTCCGTTTGCTGAAATACAGTAAAAGTTATGGCCACATTAAGACTTAAAACTGACCCCTAGTGGATGAAAACATCGCCAACAACACATAAAACTGGAATTTGTTTTTTTGTTTTTGTATCTGTTTCTATATTCTTGGGAGTAGAGAGTAGAAATGTACTAGCAGTTATTTAAAAACGGGTAATCTGCTAGCCAGGCAGATAATCAGGCAGATATTCAATCAATATTGTGACTATTATATAACATCACACTGTATACAAAAACAGCCAATGACTGTTAACAAGCACAACACATATAAAAGCTATGCACTGAAACCCATACCCAAATAGCTCAAAAGGTTTGAGTTATGGTGTCAAAACCAAAAATTGTTACAAATGCCCCCGGTCTCCCCTATTGGAGAAATGTTTACTTGTCCAATACTATTTTGACCGGACAGTGGTGCAAGATGAAAAGTCAGAGGATCAGCAAAGTCATAAGGATTCCCGCTCTGTCTCTGTCTGTTTCTGTATACTGAAACCATTTCCCTCAGTGGAAACAAAGCTTTTATTTACTTTTATTTCACAGATAAGAAACAATAAATTGCAAAGACAGTAAAGCCTCCACTAAACTAGCATTTTAAGTCTTGTGTGTAATTTATCCTTTAGGGATTTATACTTCAGGATTCATCCTGGTAGAAGAAATCTCCACTCATCGCTAGGCTAATTCATACAATGTAAAATGCCATAGGTTTGTGCTAATAACGTTAGCATGTTTAATTTGTTTGGAAAAGATGTTTAGTACAAGACACTTGTTGTGTCAGTAAACTTTGTGAGTTGTAATTGAGCCAAACTGTGTGCTGTTACCTTTGATAAATGTTGCTACTGTCCTTGGTTTTATATGAGAAGAGGCAAAGATCGCTAGTTGCTAGGCTAATTTATACAACGTAAAATGCCACAGGCCTATGCTATTAACAGTAGCATGTTGTATTTGTGGGGAAATGTGTCCGGATTAACACAAGTGTTTGTCTGTGAATGCTGCGAGTTATAGTGAAGCTGATTTGTGTACTTGTGTTTGAAACTGTCTCTATTAAGACATGTTTAACGTGTGTTTAATGTGTGTTTTGAATCAACTAAACTTTATAGCACTTAAAAGAAACTCCACACGTTTTAGAGGTGTAACTGCAGAGTGACCCTGGCACACCAGCACACAAGTAAAAATGCTCACAACGGCATAGGCCACGTGCGTAGGGTCTGCACACAACTATAAATCCCGCTTAATAGTTGTTGAGCGTTGGACTGATCAACACACAGACAGATCACAGTTTCCATCCTGGATGCCACGACGCCAGTGCGGATCATTGACCAATTTATTCACCTTTTTCTTCCCTAACGTGTCACTGTGTATAATGCATGATACCTTTTCTTAAGACTTTTCAAGCTTCTCACCATACATTAACCTTTAGAGGGAGCCGTCTCAGTGTCACATCTGATCTGTCTGAGTGGACCCCTAAAGGTGAGAATGACCTACTCGCATGCAGGTTCAAAGCGTTTGGTATCAGGGATCTCTGCTGCTATGGCAACATAACAGGAATGCACGTGTGTGTGTGTGTGTGTGTGTGTGTGTGTGTGTGTGTGTGTGTGTGTGTGTGTGTGTGTGTGTGTGTGAGAGAGAGAAAGTATGTGTGTTTGTGTGAGCGTGTGCTCCGGTGGGCTCTTTGATGATCAATTCCAAGAGTTTGGCATTCGTACATGTTTGAGGTTCAAGGAGAGAGGGAAGAAAGGTCAAGAAGAAAGAAAGAGGGGGAAACCGGGAGGGGCAGAGGAGAGGTTGAGGGTCAGCTAAACAAAAGGCGCCTTGGCAATGCTTCCCTGGGTCAGGGCTTAGAGGGCAGGAAGTAGCGCAACAATATCCGGCACTTCAGGTTAGGACCTCCTACCCCCACTAAACTTCTGTCTCTCTCCCTGCCTCCCTCACACACACACACACACACAGGTCACCCAGTGAGCCTTGACAATGTATGTTGATCAAAGGCAAGCTCTGGCTCTTGCAGAGGGGGCAGTGTAGGAGATTAGCTCGGGAAGGAGTGTGAGCATGTGAGGTTGTTCATGTGTGCTGTGGGTCAGGAGGTCTTTTGTGCCTGCCATTCGTCAAAGAGTAGCAGGCACTTTTTATGATTACACAATCTGAGATATAGAGGGAAGTTTTGCCTCTGTAGCAGTCGTCAGACAACGATTAGCAAGCATTAGGGTTAAAGGTCACCATACAAACAATGAGACAAGCATCCTGGATGATACAGCTTCTTTTAGTTGACTGAATCAACTGAATCACATGGCACATATACTGTTAATATTTATTGGATGGTACAACTCTGGTCTTTGGCTCCTTGTCATCTTCCTCATTTGTCAGAACTACCATTTAGCTACATAGCTATTTTAAAGATGACCTATTGCGCTTATTTTCAGGGTCATATTTGTATTTTGGACTTCTACAAGAACATGTTTATATGGTTTAATGTTCAAAAAGCACTTTATTTTCCTCGTACTGTCTGTATTCACCCTCTGTCTGAGATGATCTGTTTTAGAGCCTGCGTCTTTAAGCCCCGTCATGAAAAAGCCCACTCTGCTCTGACTGGTCAGCATTTCCAGGTCTGTACTCTCAGCATCGCTGTACTGTTACTGAAGCTGGGGAATGACTGTGACAGAGTATGGAGTCACTTTCTCCTGAGAAAAATCCCCAACAATTTGTCTCTTTCAAAATGTTGGAAAAATAAGGTACCCAACAGGATGGCTTATTCTTTACTGGTCTTTATAAGAAACTCATATTGCAAAACTGGGAAAAGGAGAAAGCACCTACACAGGAATGGAAAACCGTAATGAAATATTATCTGTGTATTGAAAGGACAATGTCAGAAGACAAGAGAAACAATTTGATAAGACATGAAGCCAGATCTATGAAGCTTTGCAGATTACAGGAGTCACAAAGTCACCCAGCTTCCACAAACTCCAAGGAACCCTGTGTAGCATCCTGTTTTGTTTACAGTGCGTGTGTGAATGTGTATGTATGTGTCTGGGGTGAGTGGACAGACAGTGGTGTATGTATGTGTCTAAAGTGGGTGTCAGTGTCTGTGTGCATATGTGCAGTAAGTATGTATAAGCTTGTGTGGGTGAGGATTCAACGTCTTATGTGAGGACAGCTGTATACGATGAGCCCGGCCTCACTCCGAAGTTGTCGAAATCTGACCCTTGGGCGTCAGAAACCAACGAAAAAAGGTGTCCTGTAAAGTTGCCATTATAGTTGAATGGCGCCAGGCAGCATCAGGGGGAAACGCGACGGGACAAGGATGAAAGTTAAGGCGACGAAAGTCAGAGAGGGGCAGGCAAGAGGGGTGGTGGATGGGTCCAACAAACATCGTTTGCTCACCTGAACCCTGAGCGGTGTTCACGTCCCGTAAGATTCTAAAGCCAAACCCTGTTCTTTTACCCTAAATCTAACCACTTCCTTTTGTTGCCTAAACCTAACCACTTCCTTTTGTTGCCTAAACCCAACCACTTCCTTTTGTTGCATAAACCCAACCATGTGTGTTTGTTGTTGAAAGAAAAAAACTTCAATTCACAGTGTTGTACAGACGTAGTGTGTTAATTTTGAAAGAGACTGTATGTAGATGTTAAATTTCCTGTGAAAAGTGAATTGTATCTTGAAAGAAGAGAACTTGACACAGTCTCCCAGAACATCAACAACCAACGCACCCAGGGTACTTTGCATGTCGTATGTGGACGTGGAAAGTCCATGACCAAAACGTCATATGTGATGGGGTCGGAGTGAGAATGTGTTGATATGACAGCATTGTTTTTATAGATGAGTAACTCAAACAAGAGTAAGTCATGAAATTTGATTTCTTGAAGAATGTATGAATGAATGATTACTTAAAAAAAGAAAAACTAAAACTAAACGCTTCTAAACACAACAAGAAATGTTCTAGCAGGAATGTGATCTGAAATTGGGGAGAAATTAACAATAGCAACCAAGTTTACATGTTTGTCTGACATTAGCATGTAGCTACATGTAGCAGTGTAGGCCAAATAATGGAAACACTTGCAGTAGCGTGCCTGGAGCAGATGATTACTTCTATATATGTTTAACTCATTATCTGAAACTCTTTCTATGTTTAATATAAACATCTGACATTGTAACATTATACCAGTATAAGGAGAAGCACAACAGGAGGTAACCACAGGTGAGCAGATGAATGTTTAGTCTATAGTTCACTTGACGACATGCTTTTTCAGCTGCCATGTTTGTTGAAGGTATTGGCACAACATTAAAGAGTACTACGGACTGATTTAGTATTGCACTTCCATAGATTTGGAGGACTTACAGACTCCAAGATATTCTCGCTTTTATTTTGCCATCTTGATGCTTCAAATATCTTAATTCAGTTAGAATTTAATGTGTCGCAAATAAATAAGTGGAGGTAGCTAAGATTTGGTACGCATGGACACACTGACATATTTTTGTTGATTGCAGCCTTAATGATTTAAGGTCTTTGTTATTTGGGCCTAGGCATTGTATTGATACAAATAAATACCTCATGATGTATTACAAACAGATTGATGGTAATCCTCAATTCGTATGTACAATAAGCATCAGATACTGAAGCTATTTGCCAACTCGATTTCACCGTGTGGTTGCTTCTCTAGCAGAGCAAGGGCTGTTTTGGTAGTACTTGTTTTTTTCTGTTGTGTAGGTGACATTTGGAAGTGCTTGGGTGCTCGGGTTGCCTGTACATATTTTAGTCAGGTCATGGCTGTTTTTGTTGTGGTTGTTGTTGTTGGCAGGGGATACTTAAACAAGTGGTAAGGAGTCTGGGCAGGTTTGACGTTTACTTTGTTTGCTTCATCATCTCAGATTTGAGCAGAAGTGACACTCCAGAGAATACCGCCTCACACGCTTGGGTGGAGAGAAAGGGAGCAGACACCAGGGAGAGGAAGGTGAGTTGAAGGGAAAAAACAGAAAAGCTGGAAGGGAGTAAAAGAAGACAAAGATGAAGGCTGACTGTCTAGATCTGTGCCGTCAAGGAGAATTTATTGCGATCACATCTGGATGTAGAAAAGAGGGAAGGGGGTGACAGAGAGGGAAGCACACGGCAGCCAGAAGGACGCAGAGAGAAAAACTTCTAGAGAAATTTGACTTCGAGAATCACGGGGAAAGCAGCGTGCTCTGCAGCAGGCAGATAAGAGCGAGAGAGAAAGAGTGAAGGTGGAGGAGAGGAGGCGAGGCCGAGCAGGTGGACATGAGCCAACATGTCGCTTGGGGCAGAAACTGTGGCTTCAGAGAGGAGAAGTGAGGAGAGGAGAGGAGGAATTTTAATGACCCAGAAACCAGCCCAGCAGGTTTGGAGTGGAGGAATGCCTCAGATACCTCCCTGGTCCTCCTCCTCGAAATCTTCTACTTCTCCCCTTGTTAAGTTAAATATAAATTTTATTATTTACAGGGAACATCGGCAGCAGCATCACTATCTGCCACACATTTATATCTTTACTGTTTATAAGTGTTTGTCTCTGTGTGGTTTCTGTGTTTTGAAGTCCCTGTTTCTATTGATGCATAAAAGCTACAAGCAGTTAATGATTCCTTTAAGTTTCTGTTTAAAAGAGCATACTTGCCGCCTTTCCCTTTCCCTCTTCAGCTGATGTCCCAAGCTAAACTTTGACCCGAGCGTGACGTGCCCAACACATTCTTCATGAGTGCAGTGATCTGCTGTTTTCCTTTCTCTGTCACACGCTGCTCTGTGTTTGACTCACTCGAGCCTCGGGAACCTGTCTCCCTCCCGCTCTCTGTTCTTCTAATCAGTTTTGGAGCAGATGACTTCACTGTTGCACGGTAGTTTTGCTGGCAGTGCTCAATTCAGGGCTCTAATGTGCATGTGACCTGAGAGTGTTTGTGTGCGTTGGGTGGGGGCTGAAGGGGGAGGGAGAGGTTTTGGTTTTCATTCTCCGAACCTGTTTTGGTCATAGCATGTTATACAAGCTCATTGTGCAATGATTCAGTGTTATTTGTTGTCCTGTTTCAGTGTTTACAGGAATCATTTATTCTTTTTTAAATGGATTATTTATTCATGTATCAGTGTTTTATTTTAATCATATACTATACTGTCTTTTTGTGGATAAGATTGTTGAGTAATATGTCGTCTCCTCTTTACTGAACTAGAACAAAATCCACCCTATGTCTCCTGATTATTATTTTATCTCCTCAGTATTTGTCCCCTTCATCACATCCTCATGCTCAGGCTACAGAATCCAGTTGGTATAAGATAATATGCTGTCTTTATGATTGGTTGCTTTGAATTTGATTATCCTGGAAATGAAGCTTATTCTGTTGTTGCGCGTAGTCCTTCTTCTTAACAGCCTCGGCTCAATGGGTAAAATGCAGCCATGAATATCTTTATCAGAGATAAATCTGAGGACATAAAACTGAAGTCACTTTCAGAGTCAGTAGCCTGTTCCTGGCCTGAGGTCAGCCATCACGGCTGTGTCTGAGACACTGTTGCGGTGGTTGACCAGGGAATGAACTTGCCCAAGTGGTGCCACCATTGTCATGGTGACCAGTACCGCCCCTGGCGTGCAGGTTTTAGCCACAGAAACTGGACGGCGCAGGAAACAGACAGAAAAGAGGACATAAAGATCTCTTTTTGCTCAGGAAGTGGCAAAGGTTGCTTTGCTTGCTTCTCTATAAATGGTAAAAATGGTGGCATTGGACAAGATGTCTGTTAAATTGTGTAATCAGCCTCTTATTACTCAGTATCATAACTAACTGTATGGTCACATGTGATCCGTTTATATTATCTATGGGATATAATTCAGTTTAGAAAGAGGAAGTTGAAAGCTACTTTATTTGTGTCTCTCATTTTCTACCTCAAGCATGTTTAGGATTCTCCTCAGAACCTTAATATTGACCAGAATTGCTACCCGACCACATTCAGTGAGCCTATTTCGGTGTCAGTCAGTTAGTTAATCTGCCCAAAACTCAAAGCAAGATTGCCGCAGGTACATCTACAGCTACAGTCCCCAAAGACTGACTCTCAATAATGATGGGCAGATAGATTCTTTTCACAGTATCAGTCCCTTCAAGTTGATCCATAAATGTGTCAAACCTTCAAGTTTAGATACTTTTTGCAAAGAAATGTCATGTCAGTTGCTCCGTGACACATTTGACAGCTAGAGCTGCCTGCCCTACAGACCTTCTTCTCAATGCATTACCATTCATTGTGTATACGTTTACATAAATAAAGATAAAATATTCAGTTGTATGTTGGGAGGCTGTGTGAGCTCAATACACTGTTACAGAAATGTCACTTACCAACAATCTGATTTTCTTTGAGGGGCAAGTAGTAGCAGACCGTCATGTTACCTCCACAGCCTTTTGCTGCATTCATGTGGTGTCGAAATAATCTGAAATCTGAAATCTTTGCATTTCCCTCTTGCTACTAGCTGCTCGCTAATTCCTGCTATCAGCTGTTTCCTGTTTATCCACCGCCAGTGGGTCGCACATACGGCGTCATCAACAGCTCCTCCCACAAGTCTTCAACAGCCCCTCCCGTTGCGGAGGGAAAATTGGGCGCCTTGGATCAACTCGCCAATCCGGCTCTGTGTGTCTAAACGCCGGCAAAATGGCCCAACAGCTTTAGAGTCATGAACACACCAAAGTAAGAGGAACAACCAGACAAGGAGCAAGTGAATGCACCATTTGGCTTGGCCAGGCGGAGGTCTTGACTTGAGTCCAATTTAATGGGTCCTCGCTCCGTTATTCAGTCATTGCTGCACTACTTTCAGATCCGTTGGGGATTTGTGAGCTCTCGGACATTCAACAGGCTGAACTCGTACATATCAGACATTAAAAGAGTGATTCCAAAAGATTTGTTTGTTTATTCTCACTAATCACCAACTCTCAGTGATTGAGCCGACCCACTGACCTCTCCTCTGTCTTGATTAATGCTTTAGTCTAAGGCAAGTTACTTTAAAAGCAAATGGGCCCATAATAGCCACATATAGTGTAGATATTCATGGTTTCCCGAGGAGGAACACTAACATTTTGATGACTTCTTGACCTCTCATAAAGCACTACCATTGGATCACATTTTACAGCACCAGTATACTCATGCTACAAAGCAGGTAAATTATTTCTGTTTTATACACTTCAGATGTTTTCGTCCTTTGCTAAACTCAGGCCAAATTGTTACCTTTTCACACAAGATATCCCAGAGTCTACTGGGCAGATAAATTACCTTCTCAGTTTAAAGACCCAGCAGCCTTTGCTCTTATCCCACCATCAAGACAAATATGTTTGCTGTGGCTGTAACTCTCATTTTATAGAGTACAGTGAATGTTGGTGGCTCTAGTGTCCACTAGTGCAGCTTTAACCTTCTTTTTCCTCTCCCAAATTCTGATATCATATCCTCTTATGTCTGTCTCATCCATCTCCTCCTCTCCTCTCTCACTGATCTGCGATACCCTTTTCTTCTACTTATCCTGTCATATTATGTTTCCTTGTCCTCCTCCCTCACTGACCATCCATCACTCCAAATGACAAGTATACAAAGACATCAGAGGAACGAAGAGAGAAACAGGAAAAAAAAAAACTATGAGAAAGACAGTTTGAGAGCTGTTGGCTAGCGTTAAGAATTCAAGTGTATTGACTGAAGGAGTGGTGGAGGATGATAGAAAGAATGACACTCCACCATTTCCTGACTGGAAAAAACAGTTTGGGCCGAATGGTCCCACATACACGCTTGCTCAAACACTCATGCACAGATACAGCAATGTTGACAGGAAAACAGCTTGTTGCCAGGACGGAGTTTTCATTTATTGCTTCCCCTCTGTCACTGTGTATGCACCATAGGGTTCTGACACACACACACACGCACGCACGCACACACACACACACACACACACACACACCTACACACACACAAGCATTGTTCTGTACATTGTTCTGTATGTGTTCCTGCTTGCATGGCAACCGCAGCATGCAAGTTATGCAATAAAGCGGCAATAAGTGTCAGAGATGAATAATGGAGCTAAAGGTGAATGGTTTGTGTGTGTTGCTGCATAACGTGCACATGTTTTTTTGGATGCTGAATACACATCCGTGCACCCACCGGTGTGTTTGTGTGTGGGTTGTAGGACAACTGACTCACACAGAGGGTGAACTTTATCCCCTGAACGTTCTCCACAGGAAGCATGTGTACAGCAGTTGCCTTTGTGTTGCGGCATGGTTTGAAATGGAGTCAATCACCTCATTTCCTGGCAAAAGGGCAGAGTGGCACGAAAGAGGAGAAGAGGAATCAGAAGGGGAGTAGAACGGCAGAGACAAAAAGCAAGAGGATAAATCTACTCTTTATGACACAAAGTCCAGGAAGTGCAGGCAGCAGGGTGGTATAAAGAACAACAAGTCGTCCTTTCACCACAGTTCATGACCTTCTGAGGATAAACACACTCCCTGCTGAAGTGTCCTTGAGCAAAATCCTGAAGCCCCACCAGCTCTCTATCTGACCCTAATCTCCTAACCTCCTCTTGAAAGGAAGCAAAACAAGAGGCAGTTTCTCTACATGGAGCCACCAGCTATTATCCAACTAATAATATGTCTAAAGTCATTTGTGTTCCTAATAGAGAAATGTGAAGGCTTTAGCTCCACCTCCTGGCCTGTTGCTTTCATTTTCCCGCTGCAGCGTGGGAGAGAGACAGAAGGAAAAGATTGTGTCAAAAAAAAAAGACATTTGAATGACTCAGTTCCTGTTAAGGATCAACATACAAAAACGTCGCACACATATGCACGCACACTGCTACGGAGTCTGTAGTCTAAACATGTGGGTATGAGCCCATTCAGTCTTCCCAGAAATTATACACAGTACTAATCTGGACCAGTTGGATTGTGTCTTTCTGTGAGAACGTGGACTTACCACACCTTTGTCTATCTCTCTTTAACACCGAAAGCATGTAGTCTAGACACATGAATTTAAGGAATAGTTTGTCAGAAAGTTAGATCAGAGGATTGATATCACTCTCATATTTGCCAATTAAGTGTGAAGCTGGAGCTGAAATGTAAAAGCAACAATTTGTAGAATGTGGGAGGTCATATGTGGGACTTTCCCCTATCATGAGGTTTCCTGGTTCCAGTGGAGACATCAGGAAGTCACTACACCTGGCTGAGAAATAATTTTGAGGGTATCGCCTTGGTAAACCACACACTTTTCACACAAGATATAACATGTTCATTAGAAAGCTTCCGGTGGTTGTAAGGAAATTGCGTTATGGACAGGGCCAGGCTAGCCGTTTCCCTTTTGTCTTTATGCTAAGCTAAGCTAAGCTAAGCTAGGTGGCTGCTGGCTTCAGTGGAAAGATATGATAGTGCTGTGCATCTTCTCATGTAACTCTCTGCAAGAAGGCAAAGAAGTGTATTTTCCAAAATGTCAAACGATTCCTTTGTTAAAGAGAGAAAAATAAAAATGCAGGACATGTTTAATGGAGTAAACCACAAAGGACACCATAATGGAAACCAGAGAAAGTGAAACAGAGCTGGACAGAGTGTGAGAGAGGGAAAGCGAAATACAGACGGGGTAGGAGTTGACGCAGCGATAGGGAGGAGGTGGTAATATGGAAAATGTGCTGCCTGCTACCGGCTTTGTGCTACAGTTAAGTCATAGTCATTGTGTGATTCACTGGAGGACCCCTGACCCATCCGAAAACGCAGCTGCAAGTGCACTTGTGTGCGTGCCTGAGTGTGTGTGCACACATCAGCGTCTGTGCTGCTCTTGTGTGGGAAATGAAGCCACCCCACCCTCCCAAACAAGTCATCTACAGCAGAAATATACACACTTACAAATTCTCACCAGCAGCACAGCTGTCATTCACAAAGTTTCCGGTAATGTCATGTCACGGAACATCCCAGGAATGGTTAAGGGAGTGCCCGGAAGTCCACTCATCCTGATTGATTAATACAGCCCAGTCAGTTTCTGTGAGATACAGATTTGTTACATTTGTATGCTATGTGCATATCAGCATTTCAGAAGTTACATAGTTTCGATTACACATGTATGAGCTGAGTTTCTCATCAGGATGTGGATGGCGTGAGACCGAGGCGAGGTGGCTACCAAGCAGCAGACCACTGACATTTCCAGCTGTGTTTGTGGCGACCCCCAACCCTAACTCTGGGGACCAAAGCAAGTATTTTAAGCCAGCCTAACCCCTACCAAGTGGTTTTTGTGCTTAAACCTAACCACACATTCACCACAGCAGTGTCACAACATAAAAATGAAAAATGGAACATAAATAAAGATAAAGCTTTAACATATTAGCTGCATATGAAGCATACAAATATAACATATCCATGGTTTGCAAAGGCACACAATGCCAACATTTATTCTGGCGATTGGGTCGATCTACAAAGACTTATATGTATATATATATATATATATATTTCACATTTCTCACGTCACTATATCACCGTTTCGACTAATCTGATGTTTGTAAAGTCTATAAACACAATGGTTATCGTAGATTAGCTGGGCTAACCGTTAGCTGTTAGTCGCTAGCCGTTAGCGGTGTCTGTAATAACTCAATAGAGTGCCGAAGTCACGCCCCTCATGGGACCTTAGATTGGAAAAAATATGAATGGCAGTGAATGAGGAGAGAAATATTATCTTTTGGTCCCGTTTGAGCTGCAACATGAAATCCAAATATGTCGTTAATGAATTTAAAACATTAATTTTAGGGTCAAGAAAGTCATACTTTGTGGTAAAACTGTTGAGATCTAAGCTTTTTAATTAGAAAGACTCAAGAGTACAGAGGAGGAGGTCGTGTATGTGACGTCATAGCTTTCGCTCGCTTCCTGCAGCTTGGCCTCCCCGCTGAAATTCCACCGTTTTATGATTAATCGATTTATGATCGAAGATGTCTGTGTGTTTTTTGCCAGGTTGCAGTCACTCCAAGCTGCTGGAAGCGAGCGAAAGCTATGACATCACATACGCGACCGCCTCCTGTGTAGTTTTTCTAATTACGTTTTTTTCAAAAGCTTATATCTCAACAGTTTTACCACAAAGTATGACTTTCTTGACCTTAAAATTTATGTTTTAAATTCATTAACGACATATTTGGATTTCATGTCACAGCTCAAATGGGATCAAAAGATAATATTTCTCTCCTCATTTACTGCCATTCGTATTTTTTCGGATCTAAGGTCCCAGGAGCTTCACCGGAAGGGGCGTGACTTCGGCACTCTATAACTCAATAAACGGTCCGTGAAAAAAATATTTTTTCCAGCGGATGTCTTAGTTACAACATGATTGAGCTAACTGGAGTAGTTTCATGTCGTGTCCAACAACGGGAGGCTTTTAACAGATGACGTCCTGATGTTAGCTTTGCTGCTAGTGTTAGCTGACCGTGTCAGCTGCAGCCACTGATGCTTTCTAGACATCGTGATTTCCCAAAACTGAATAAATACCACACATAACAACACAAAACTGCTTTGCTAGCCCTGGTGTGTTTTTTCGCTGATTCGGTTCTGCAGGTTCTCTGCTGGTACACTGGAGACGGGGATCAATTATTATCAATTATTTTTACCGGCAATTACCGGATAACGGACACGTGGGCACAGTTATCTATATAAATTACACAGACTAACTAACTAACTAACTAACTGATTGACTAATATAAACAATTGAAAATTGAAAAAAAAAAAAAATAGCTTGCACCGTTAGCTCCGCTAAGGGAAAGCATGAGGGAAAGCAGCTAACCGGAAGTCACGCACAAAAACACGGAAGTTGATCATTTACTTCCGTGTTTGAAAATAAGGTGGATACAATGTAAAATGCAACAGGCTTGCGCTAATAAGTTAACATGTTTTATTTGTGGGGAAAATGTGTCCGGATTAACACAAGTGTTTGTCTGTGAATGCTGCGAGTTATAGTGTGGCCGATTTGTGTACTTCTGTTTGACATTGTCTCTGTTAAGCCATATTTAATGTGTGTTTTGGATTTTGAATCAACTAAATCATTGCTAGGCTAATTTATACCATGTAAAATGCCATAGGCTGGCGCTAATAATGTGAGCATATAGTATGACAGTTGTCGGTGAATTTTGTGAGTTGTAATGGAGCCGAATTGTGTGTCGTTACCTTTGTTAAATATTGCTGTTGTCCCTGGTTTCATATGAGAAGAGGGAAAGATCGCCAGCCGCTAGATTAATCCATACAATGTAAAATGCCATAGGCTTGTGCTAATAACATTAGCAAGATATATTTGTTCAGAAAATGTGTTTAGTAGAGGACAGTTGCTTTGTCGGTGAACTTTGTGAGTTGTAATGGAGCTAAAATTTTGTACCACTACCTTTGTTAAATGTTGCTGTTGTCCCTGCTCTCATATGAGAAGAGGAAAAGATCGCTAGTTGCTAGGCTAATTTATACAATTTTAAATGCCATAGGCTTGTGCTAATAATGTTAGCATGTTGTATTTGTGGGGAAAAGTATTTGTCTGTGAATGCTGCAAGTTATAATGAAGCCAATTTGTGCACTTTTCTTTGAAAATGTCTCTATTCAACCATATTTATTATATATTATATATTTTGGGTGTGTTTTGAATCCACTAAACTTTACAGCACTTCACAGAAACCTCCGTAAAAGTAGCGTTTTAGAGGTGTCACTGCAGAGTGACACAGCAAGATCTCCACACAAAAATGTTTTGGGTTTTATTTTGGCGGCACTTATTTGCTGTTAATTGAACCAATATAGTTCATGAGGAAGTGGTAAAATTCAGTTTAGCTTAAGTGAATAAGGCTCTTTACCTGTAACCTCACAAACTATTATAGTCACTTGATAATACTCAGTTACTCCCCTAGGTAGAAATAAAATTAGCTGGTGTTAGAACAGATAAACACACTCTTTAATCCCTTCCTTAGTTACACTTTTGTTCTTGTATTTTGGTTCTGGACAGGGTTAAAAGAAAAGGGAAATGCATAGTATTGCTTTTACTGCAGTTCCATGCACACGTTTTCAATCTGGAATAATCTAACGAACTTTATTGTTTTGAGGAGAGGTTTAAGCCAATGTTACATTTACATTTTCTTACACAAACACCAGCAAGGTTGTCTTTAGTCTTTTTTTATATATATATATATACTTTCACACATACACACTCTGCAGCATGCTGTTGTCACACAACATTGCCTAAGCCTATTTAGACACACACACACTCACACACATACACACACAGAGTCATAGTGAAACACGCCATTGTTATCGTAGTAATGCTCCCCAGTGCATGTCAGCGTGGCTGTCTGCTCTTCTGGTGTCAGACCCGTCTATCCTTCACGCCAGCGGCTTCATGACCTACTGCCTAGCGTGCCTCTGTCTGCATGCATGTATGTGTCAGAGTGTGTGTGTGTGTGTGTGTGTGTGTGTGTGTGTGTGTGTGTGTGTGTGTGTGTGTGGAGGCTCCCGGACTGCCAGCTGTACTCGCAACATGCCCAGGGAGAGCCTCGCCTCACAGGATAGAGAAGACAGAGAGAAGACCTCTTTCCACGCTAACGCTTCCATGTTAACACGAGCTGTGCACGCATGTCTGTTTATGTGTGTGAAAGAGAGAATGAGTGTGTCAGTGTGTGTGTGTGTGTGTATGTGTGTGCGAGAGAGACAGAAGGGGAGAGAGGGGCTGACGGGATTCAGTACAGCGAGGGGGAGGGCAGAGGTGACTTGGAGGGCTTTCACATTTCATTAGGACAGCGGTTCACACATGTAAACACACACACTAGCACTCACACATTTCCTGCCCACCTCGTCCACTCCTCATTTAGCATCCCATTCACTAACACGTTTATTCCCCTCTCCCCCCCTTAATGCGAGCACGCACAGCACTCTTCTCATAAGACCTTGGCCCCTGCCTCAACCAGTAGCACACAAACACACACACGCATTCACTCTCTCATGCAAGTATGTCAACCTCTCACAGGGAATTGGACATTAACTCCGATTCACACATGCACCTTGAACATATGATCAAAGTGGCACGCACACCAGCAAACAAAGTACTTTTATATTCACAGTCTTACATGCATACATGCCAAGCGTCATGCAAATCTGTTTTTTATTACCATGCCATCAGTGGCCTTGGCACACAATTCCCTCTTGACACACACACACACAACATAGGAGGTGTTTACATGCGAAACACACAAATGATAATCAGGATGTCATTTGGAGGGAATATCTTTGACAGACTTAAAACTGTGTTGAAAAAAAATCAGTAAGCCAAGCAAAGAAAATAAAGAAAGAAAATATCTTTAATTGGTACATCTTAAAAATGTTTGCAGACAGAAAACAACGTTAGTTAAGGGGCCAGAAAGTCTGAGGGGGGGGGGGGGCAATCACCAACAACAATCACTGATCTTTAGCCCGGAGGCCAGTGTTCACTTCCTGTACGAATGTGAAGCCAAAACCTGTTGTTTTTGATAAACTTGACCACATACTTGTTTTGTCCACACCTAACCAGTGTATGTTGGCAAAATGGAAACATGTGCATATGTTGCTGAAGGAAAAAAGATCAACTTGCGGTGTTGTACCACAGACTGTGTCTATTTTGAAAGAGACTGCATGCAAACTGTACATTTCCTGTGGAAATGAAAGTTTGTTTTTGAGAAGACACAATGCATGTAACAGGCTGAAGTTCACACAGCGTACCAGAAGCAGACACACAAAGCGTACCTTGCACGCATGAATCAATTGTTAGTATTTCAAATAATAAACATGGGTAAATCCAGTGACATAATGTTTTAAAGGAGCAGTGTGTGTGAGACTGTAGTGACCCACAGGATGATGTCATTTACTATAGTTTTTTTGAAATCACATTTTGTCATAAAAGGTTTCGTTTTATGGTGTGATATTTTTAACAAATGCTTCAAATGGCCCATAAGTCAGCATGACAGCCTTGGTTTCATTTTTCATGTTGGATTTTATATAACCAGGTCAAAACATGCAAATTATCCTCTAAATTCTATAACGTTTAAACTGAAAGAAAAGCATGAAGAGTACACCTGTTTTGTTTCGAGATAATTAACAGAAAGCAAATTTGAAAATGTCTGTCTGACTGAGTACTAGTTGGATTTAATCAATCAAACCCCAAAGTACAAGTGTGAGAGATTCTGTTGTGAACATACATAGTTGATTACACTAAAACAATGTGAATTAGCACTGATCATAAAGAGTGACGTGTTTTTTGGTCTCATGCAGCTATATATATGTGTGATATGTTTTTGCTGTAGTACTGCATATCACTGTATAGTTGAGGTATGGATAACAGCAGAAACTAGGTTAAAGAAAGATTGTCACTGCAGTTGAAAAAAAAACATCCAACATTGACAGCATGACCTCTCATGTCACAGGCCTCTACAGCCTTAAGTTCTCCTGCGCTGTAGGCCCAGGCACACCAAACCGACATAGAAGAACTAGTAGTGACAAAGGCTGACTGCTGTGTAGCCTCATGTCACCTGTGTGTCTTGGCCAAAAGTCACACTTGAACACACGGCAAAGGCCAACTTTAGGTATGTTTTGTGCCTGTATAAGAGGTAAAAACTCTCCAAACAAGCAGTCAAGATGATAGTTAGAAAGTTAACCAGTTAGCACATTACAACACAACCCAAGGCTGCAAGAACAAAGGATATTTCCTGTATGCCAGCAAACAATAACTCCAGCAATTTCAAACTGCTTCTGTGAAAAAGCTCAATGGTTGAAAAAAAAACCCTATCTAATATAACAAGTTCATTTTGATCTCTTGCTTCTTGACTTTAGTTGGTTGCTTTCCTTACTTACTTACTGAGCTAAACTGCCAATCACAGTGATTTCATTCACCAGTGGGCTCCACGTCTCCAAATGCCGATTTAACACGCTGAATTGGCCAGAAAAAAAGCCAAAATGGGCCGACAAGGGAAGACAAGTGCCAACGGTGCAGGACACACTGCAAAAACTGTGGTGACAACTGTTCACTGACGGCCAATCTCAGCTTAGTGTGTCAGGGCCCATAAATGGCACACTTCTTCCTGCACTTACACTGAACCAAAACTGTACTGTGGAACTATCCAGTCTAAAAGTAAGTGAGGGTTGACATATTATAAGAGAGGAACAGGATGTATATTTAAAACAATACAGCAAAAGGGGGAATAGACAAACAATGATTAAAATGAATTTCTGTAATGTGACTGAAACTAACCCTCAAACGTTTTTTTCAAAATCAAAAACCGGTGCTATCCGCAGCAGAACCGACAGCAGACGTTCTGCAGCAGCAGTCCTACAGCTTTGATCCTGGTTTTTATAAGGAGTAGGTCAGACATGCAGTATATCCAAGAAGAATTCCTTCTGTTATCTCACACATGTTCTCCAACCACACCATCTGATCACTCATGCTCTCCATATGGTGTGCTGTACACATCCAAAGACCCAAACAAATACAAGAGGGATGTTCACAGAGGCATGTGTTTGGAGGATGAATGCAGCTGTGCAGCTGTGTGCAAACACAGGCAAACAATCCCCACTTTGTCCACTCCTCAATTAACATTTAAGTCAGTGATATGCTTATTGTTTAGAGGTATACCAGGCACCAAACTACCACTCAGTCCCTTGTAAAGCCCTCACTCTTCACCTGAAAGGGACCTTTGGGCAATAGCTAGTCGCTCCTATTTCAGTGAATAATCAGTCTCACATTTGAAAACCTTACATTGTTCTACTGTAGCGTCCATAGAGACTAAAAGGACAATATCATCTGCAAACAACAGAGACGCCACTGTAATGTCAGTAAACTGGACACCCTTCAGACCTCTCTGGCATCTTGATATCTCATCCATGAACATCATAAACACCACATCTGACACCCAGCTTAAAAGAGCTTGACTTGATGCCAAGAATGCAGCTCTCACACCAAGTACGTGAAGACTGGCTAAACTCGTGGCTCTCCACACGCCACGCATTCTTCTCTCAGGACATCTTTGCCTTTTACAAATCTATAAAAACGTGCAGACACAATTAGCTAAGCTCTCATTATTCATGTATTATCTGCAAGACTGTGAGCAGCTGGCGTGTGGTTACATGACCAGGATGGAATCTGCACAGTTCTCTGTGGATCTCAGCCTCAGCACTTGCTGTGGGGTCACGAGTGCCCTGTAACCACCAGGCCGTGAAGTACTCAGTTGACCCGACACCAGAAGCGACTCAGGTCGTAACTATGACAGGCACTGAACATATTTTGGCCAAAGCTTCTTGCAGCTGCTTCCACAACAGCGGATCAACTGCCAGACCTTCTCGTCAACATCCTCAGGCACACATGAGGTGACAGTTGAAATGCATCTTTTCCAAAGGCAGCATTTCCAACACATCCAACTACAGGTTTGTGTTTACAAGGTCTGTACACAACTCACCACCAGTCGCCCTCACTACTGCGTTTGTTATTCATGGCCAGCACAAATGTCTCCATTTCAGGGTTCCAAGTGCAAAGAGCCAGTTGCTCTGGTCATTGCCCACAATGTCCAAATTTGATTCTCTTCTTTATTTCAGCCATTAGTTACTTAGAGACTGTGTGAGGCATCTCATCACAGATAAACCCATGTGACTCTTGGAACTATTAAACCCCTTTCTCACTGAACAAAAATCCCACAAACAGCCACTAACATCTGGCTTTTGTCATCAGCAGAAAGGGTTACGACTGGCATTCACCCCTAGGACAAATGACTCTACAGTAGTCACAGTAGTCAGCTCAGATCGGCTCTGATCAGAAGTGATGGAATTACGACATCCGGGCGGACCAGCTAATTTTCCCCTCTTTTTCTAAGGCCCAATGCAATGACACGCTGCCACAGATTACCATCCATCAGCACTCTAAATTAGTCTGTACCAAGTTTGAACGAGAGACTGAGTGTATTAGCGGTCCTTTGGGGAAGCTATCATGTCGTCCATCTTTATTAAACAGTCTATGGTGGAGACCAAAACAATGCTAAAAGGAAAATGAAAGTTGGACTTGCTAGGTTACCTTAAACATGACTTTTGCATCTGCTGGATGTGTAAAAAACTGTTTGCTAACCACAACAGCCAGTAGACTTGTGTTTACAGCTTGTCCCTAGGTGGCCAAAGAAGCAATTACTGTTAAGCTAACTCAATAAAAATAAGACAGTGTTAAAACTGCTGGATGTGTGCTTTTCAGTTTAGATGAAAGTCAGCAGTGTCCAGTGTGGTAGGCCAAACATGTCAGCTACCATTGTATTGAATACAAACATTCAACTAATCTCGATTAATTTAATTTAACTCAGTTGGTAAGACAGAATTTCCCAAAATGTCGGAGTATTCCTTCAACCAAAACTGTCTGTTAGTTCCTGCGTACTTCCTATAAACATCTTCAAAGCAAAAATGTGTGTGTAGCCTATGAATGTATGTGTGTGTGTGTGTGTTTGTGAGAGAGACAGAGGCGGGGGTTGGACTCCTACTATTCTGTTTGTGCTATGCCCAACACTTCCAGCATCTTTGTTTATAGCTCTCCTCTGCTCTTTTCACACAGAATTGATGAGAAAGACACACACATTAAACACATTGCTTTTGGCAGGCACAGGGGCACACACACACACATGCTGTGCTCCAAAACCCACCACAGTGACCTTTCAGATGCAGATGGAACAGCAGCTTCTCCACTGCCAAAATGACAACATCTTCTGCTCTTGCTTTGCTTCTTAGACAAGCCAAGTTGGCAGCAGGTTAGCCTTCATGTCTCTGCACATTGGCTAAACACACACACATGCATACACACACGTACAGCCCTTGCAGATAGACAACCGTGCCCACGGTGCATTCTGTCTGTATCTCCACATTAAAACAGAACAGTACAATCTTATCTACTATGAGTACACTGTGAAATCTCGGGGTTGCTGGAGTGAAGGAATGAACCATGTGAACATTTGTTTTGGGACTATGCTCTGCCTGAAGGGTCACCATAACTCCACCAGGGGAGGCTGAGCCTGTGTCATCGCAGGCTGGATAGTTAAGAATTTCAACGCCTGGGTCTCGTCGACCCAGTAAGTAATGTTTATCTAAACGCAGCTACACCTACGGCATGGCTCACACACCGCTGTGTGTTAAGACTTGACAAAGGCCCTGTGCCGAAACGTTGTCCTTAATAAAATTCCTTTTTTACTTGGAGCTGAGTGTGCGGCGTTCCCTCTTTTTTCAAGTTTTCTACTCCATCGCCAGCACCTCAACAAAGACGATCTGCGGTGTGCGTTGCTCTTCTCCTACCCCTCACACACCGCTGTCATCATCATCAGCTGGAAAACACACACTACAAAGAAAAAGTAATTATCAGATACAAGCTATGAGCAGTTATTTTTCTTAAATGTGTAAATGAATCAACCTTTAGTTTTCAGTGAAATAAACTAGAGCTTTACAGTTTACAGAGAAAACAGATTTTATTGTGTTAGTGTGACTAAAAATGGGACTTTCAGAATACATGTTTACATGTTAATCTGACTGAACGCAGACCACATCCAAAACCATGCATTGTTTGACGGACGATACGTACAGAGCTGTAAAATTGTCCACCATGGTACCAGTTTGCCGCTAGCTAACCCTGGCTAACTTGTTTGGTCTGTGACGAAACAGGTAAATCGGAAAAAGGTCCAATACTAATAAGATGAAAGGGGGCATATCACCACCTATCTTAGCGGAGTCAGACATATTTCAGACATACTGGGACAAGATGATTAGTCCCATTAAATGGCCTAGTCCAGTTATATCTGTAGCTCAACTTAACTGTACATGTAAACATACTGAGCGTTTCACTTTTGAGGATTTTTGTAGAAATAAGCTTGAATATTTTGAGCTCTGCCAAGAAAAGTAATATTTCGCTTTGAGGGGCTTCATTTGCTCAGAAACAAAAATCCAGTCACACACACACACAAACTAAAAATATTGCCACCTTAAAAATGTTTTCAAGGTTGTGGATTTTAAAAATTCATATTTAAAACAAGCAAACACACAGTTTTTTTTTTTGTGTGTGTGTGTGTGTGTGTGTGTGTGTGTGTGTGTGTGTGTGTGTGTGTGTGTGTGTGTGTGTGTGTGTGTGTATTACTCAAGCTGTGGGGACATAAATTAGTTAACACAATTGACTCACCTTCATTTTGGGGACAAAACACAAGTCCCCATAATGTAAATCATAAAATTTTAAGGGCAGGGTCACACATGAGCGACTGCAAATGAGTGGCCATCGCTTGCCAAGGCAATATTTGTTCTGGCAGTGTCAGATTTGACGCACTTGCTGGCTAATGTCAGCTAATGAATACTTTGAAATATGATGTTATTTCTATATTTTCATTTTTATCATGTTCCACACCTGCCTGCAGAATCACTACCAGAAAGGCAGCATCTCTCATGTGGGGCAGTTTGTATTTTTCATGCCCAATATCGCCTGGTTAAACACAGCAACAGTCACTGATTCACACATGTACGTCTTTGCTGTCAGCTGAGGCTGTGACTTTGTCAGTCAAAGTTTACTAAAGTTAAACTCTGAAGATGTGTATTTTTTGCCACCAGAAGCTAATGTTTTATTTGCGCCTTCACTCGCACTGGATGGAAGTAAACAGGAGGCCACCACCACCGTTAATTTTGTTCATGTGTGACCGTACTATTAACGTGAAGACGTGGGTGAAGGCTAGGGTTTGGATTAGGCAAGTAATGTTAGACTAGGTTTCCAGGAAATAAATGTAGGCCTAGTTAAATATAATGTGATGGAAACACGTGTGTGTGTGTGTGTGTGTGTGTGTGTGTGTGTGTGTGTGTGTGTGTGTGTGTGTGTACAGTGGCACGCACACATTTTATTGCTTTAACTCCAACACATTTTCCTACCGATGATGAGGAAGAAGAATAGAGAAAATAGATCAAAGGTTAGGGTTTGGTCTCTGGGGTCTCTCCATCTCTCTCTTTCTCTCTCTCTCTCTGTCACGCACACACACACCAACACACAGTCATATGCTCGCATGTAAATTCACGTGCAAGCAGCGCAACCCCGAGGGTGATGAAACTATTTATGGTGAAAGTGGGCAGAAAGTGTAAACACATGTCTGGCATCCTTTGAAAAGACAAATATTTCACTCCTTTTCCTCCCTTCATCTCTCTGAGGGATCCCCTCACCTCCAGCCTCCACCCTCCACCTCTACCATATCACATTCTCCTCCATGCCTTTCAGCCGAAGGGGGAACATAAATCACAGGCTACGGAGGAGATAGGAGTGGAGAAGCACACGCAACCATTTGAGCAAATGTCTGTGAAAGGGGGAGACGTTATGGGTGGAGGTAGGCGGGGGGCTGGGTGTATTTTGTGCGAGTGGAATACAATCCCTTCCTTAACGAAAGCAAGATATGACAGAGGAGATGTCACCAGACCCTGAAACAGTTGCACGGCGCCTCCAGTGCCGTCACACAGGTGCTTCTGTCTGTCTACCCTCTCCTCCTCTAATCGGTTCATTTTACAGCCTCGCCGTTCATCTCTAACCCCGACTCAAGGATACTGTTGCCACATTCCATATCATTGTGTTGCAGTCTGAGGCCTGAAAGGTGACGGATTGTCCTCTTACATGTTTCTTCCCTCTTGTTCTATTTATGCATTCTTTCGTGAAGTCGTGTAACACAACACAATACAACATCCACTTTGGAACACAAGCATAACTAAACACAAGGCTGTAACCCTGACCTGTTTCCATCGTGGCCCTCTGAAAGCTACAGTGGGTAACTTTTATGAAAATGACTGTGTGTAATTGCTGAAACTGTCACTCGATTCGGAACGAATCAAAAATCTTGTCCCTTCTCCTCTATCTACTGCCTCTAATATCATTCACTACAATCTAACGTGCTTCAGTGTACTGTAAAACTCTACTGCAGCTGTCAATCATGTCAGTCACTTCTCGTGAAGTGCGGTGAAACTGACAAGCTAGGCAACACTGATCAAATATGAATTAAAATTCTGTTTATGTTTTGCCTATTTCTCACCTCAAATGTTTTCGGAAACATATTTTAGTGTACTGTTTAGCTGTAAAATGAGAAAGTCTCTCTCAGGTTGGTGGGCATCATTTCGTTTCGGCTAAACTGTTTCAAATATGGCGGCCACTGGCCAGGTCACAAACCCTCTCAGTTTACAGCTAAACAGTACACTAAAATATGTTCCTGAAAATATTTGAGGCAAGAAATAAGCAATGCAGTGACAGAATCTTAATTCATATTTGATCAGCGTTGCCTAGTTTGACAGTCTTGACTGCAATTCACAAGCATTTGAATTGACATGGTTGACAGCTTAGAGATTCCTCGGCTTTGATTGGTTGTTTTTGTTCACATGTGGTGAGGCTATTAGACGAGTGACGAGGCAGTAGAGTAGGCAGAAGATTGATTTTTATCAGATTATCTGTCTCATTAAGTGCTACGTGAATATAGTGAGAGTTTCAGCAAATATGACAAAAAGTTTTTTGTGCCTTTATGTCGGAGCCAGACGCATTATATTTTCAGGTTGTCTATCCATCTATTCATCCGTCCGTTTGTTCGTTCTTTCATTCAAGTGAACACAATATCTCAAGAACACCTTGAGGGAATTTCTTCATATTTGGGACAAACGTCCATTTAAATTCAAGAACAAACTGATTAGATTGTGGTGGTCAAGGTCAGTGTGACCTTGCGTCTGTCTCATTCTTGTGAACGTGAGATCTCAAAAAGGCTTTGAGGGAATTTTCTCAAATTTGGCAGACAGTCCACTTGGACTGAATGTTCTGACTAGACTTTGGTAGTCAAAGGTCAAAGTTAAAGATCATTGTGACCTCAACAAACATGGCAAGAAGGTTAAAAAACATGCAATACAAAAAAATAAGAATACCAAACAAAAAAAGAATGACTATAAAAACAGATAAAATAAATGTATGATTGACTATTTATGAGCCATTTACCAAAAGTTTAAACCCCTCACTGTCTGCAATCTGCTGTTGCTTCACTGATTCTGACTGACTGTAAAATGTTTGAATCTAAAAAGGAAAAGTGTTAGCTAAACAACATCTTGTTGGATAATTGGGATAATTTCTAAAACAATTATAAAGTAACCAGGATCTGTACTCTTTACAATCTTTTACGTGAGAGCATAAATCAAGTGACATACAGTATATCTAAAACCCCAGACAGTATTTTTAGTGTTGCACAATTTAGCAGAGCAGATAGATAAATTATGAATTTCCTTATGTCAAGACTTAGGGAAAAACATAAGGCTTACTCTTAAAGTCCTGCCACACCAGAAAGCTTTTGAGAAACAGGCGGCACTTGACTTGCCTAAAATACACTACAAACACATTTGATTTGATCGACCAAAATAGTATATTTCATGCAATAAACAGTATATGAAAAGCACTGGAGAAGTAATTGTCTATATTATGACATTTTACTGCAGTCCCAAGCTCAGCTGTACTTCGCAGAATGAAACAGTATTGTGGATCACTCCCTTTTCTTTGGAAGCGCCTCAGAAAGGAAATTGAGAAACCAAAGTTTTTTGAGGAAAAGGAAAAAAATCTATAAACTCCCTCTCCGAGCCCTCCAACTTAAGAACTCATGCCACATGTCAGTGATAAAAGATTAATAAATGTTGTTCCTCTTTTAACCATCAGAAGCCAGAGGATGTTGTGACCACACGCCTGCTCACTCATACTTCATACCATTTGCGAATTATTTTAGCAGCAGCAGGGAACTTCCATCTTATCCAACGCTGTGGAAAATTACTAAGTTCTGTAACCACTTTTGTCTTAGATACCATTTTAAATCCAATAAGCCTGGACTCATTTAGATGCATGTCACACTCACCTCATCAGATTGTTTTTTTCATTATGTGAATTTGTGCAACTGTTTGCATTTATCCTATTAGAAATAATCAGTTATTTGAAGCTGAATAAAATATAAACTTTAGTAGTGCGTGCTGAAAGATTCATGTTGATCTCTCAGGCTTAGAAAGTAGCCTACTTCACACAGTATCATTACTACACACACATACACACATGTTGTGGCATGCAGATGTAAGAGATGTAGGGCTCCTAGAGCTTAGCTCTGGGCGAGCAAGAGATGATAACTCAAAAAGAATTTGTCACTGTGATAGGTGATCTGTCATAAATGCTCCTTAGGGTGCGATCAGAGTGAGCTGAAACATACCAGCACTGCCAGGCACGGTGCCCTGGAGGAGTCCACTGTGTGCCAGTGAGTGTGTGTTTTCCTCTTATTCCCTGTCAGCTGTGGCCGGTCAGTGTGTGTGTGTTTGCCCCTGTGGTTATGTCTGTGGTACCACCAAAGCCAAAGTAATCTGGCACTTACACATAAGGGAGAGGGAGAGAGGGAGAGAGGGAGAAAGAGATCACCAGCCTTGCCTGGCATTGTGTTGGCAGGCTTTTTGGCATCACCCTCCTCCCTCTCTCCCTCCTCTCCTCCTCTTTGACTTCTTCCTGCACCCCTGAAGTGCACGGTTAATCCCTAAGCTCTATCCCCATTTAAAGACAGGGACATCACGCAAACCTGCCTGTCTGAATTGCATTCTAACACACACACACACACTCATGCACTCAGTCACACGCACATGCTGCTTGCTCCTGCAAACACAGAGAAAGAAAGAGAACAGCCCAGCGGGGGGTTAAGCACTGCCGTGGCAGCAGCAGCAGGCCGAAATATCTGTCTGTTTTTTCCGCGGTCCTGAAATGTCTCCAGTGGCAGGCATGTGACGGACTAGGAGGACGAGATCAGGAAGAGAGGGGGGGGGGGGACTTTTGCAGATGCTCGTGCTGTACTAATGGGTTGTGCATCTGTAGCTGCGTGGTCACAGCCTCATGCACACCATGGACTGTGGCATGTTTGTCAGATGAGGATGTGTATGTGTGGAGGAGGAGCTTTAAATAGCATCTTGAATATGTGTGTGCAGTGCAGTTGAAAGCGGGAGCACTACAGCAGGCCGAGGTGTGTGGGTCTGTAGAGTGAACAGAAGTCTCATTTACTTTCCTGATTATGAAGATTTTATTTGGTGTTGTGCTTTTAGTCTTAAAAAAAACAGTCAGTCTAAACGTTTGCTAATTTTCTCATCTCAAATTGTTCCCTCCTGAGTGATACCCACCTCTCTACATCACATATCAGCTCTTTAAACCCCTGAAACACTAAATAAATGCTTGTTCTCTGGCACCGTAAGCACTATGAAGCCATGACATCACTCTACTTGATTGCTTGTAATCATTTAAGACCTGCAGATCTACTGCCACACTCCCTGCCAGTCCCTCAGGAGGCGGCAGCTGAATACCTAAACTGACATGTACAGACATGTAGACATTGACCTCTAGTGGGCAAAATATGAATCCTGCAAGTACTTGAACACTGCACTCTCTGCTGCAGTAGCACTAGTGGAACATTTATTCTTCTAACCATCACAAAATGATTTTTCATATGGCCTCATGTGGTTTTTAGAGTTGTATTGCATTAAATGAAAAGGAGTGCTGCAATGAGAGATGTGTTTGGTACGGAGTTTCCAAAGTAAGTAATAAAGACGTTGAAATAAATGTGCTGATGTGACAGTAATGGGATGGGATGTGGTGGGGCAGTGAGCATGATTCATGGAGAAGTAAAAACTGCAGAGAGGAGAAATAGCCCATCTGATGTTTCATATCATTTTTTGTTGACAGTTATATTTGTAGATTATAATAAAGCAGATAATAGCCTTGTGTAGTTTCCATTTTTTAGTTACAATTCAAGCTTAGGAGTTTTTGTTATTGCTTGTATAGAACAGTTAGGAAGGATATGTGCTTGTATTACAATTGCAACTTACAAACTAAGTTATGAAATGGAAAAATTATGAAGAAAACTTGGTGAACCAGGTGAGAGTGGACTCAAACGCATCACTCTGGAGACAGTTCAGGTAAAATAACAGTCCTTACTTGTCAAAAGGTAGGTTCGGTACACAGAAGGACAATCAGTGAAGGCAAGCAAATCCAATAAGGACGAGGCAGAGGCAGAGTCAATCAACAGGCTAAATCCAAAAACCAAGAAAAGGATACAGGGAAACAAAAGGCTGGAACGATAGACACACAAGGAGCTAAGACGAACTGGCACTGACAATACTCTGGTGAAGGGAAGGATAAGGAGACACAGGTGAGGCTAATCAGGGCTGGACAGACAATCAGACACAGATGAAGTCATCAACGGGAGGGAAAACACACAGGGGCAGGAAGTGAAGTGATCAGAACGAGATGAGATGTGAAAATTAAATAAGAACATATTATCTCTCCAAGTGGAAGAGTAGGCCTAAATCACTCTCATTTTCTTTGCCAGGGTTTTAAGATCTACAAAACAGGCTAACGCCAGTTTTCACAGGCACTGTTTGTTTCACTTATTTCTTTATACATCTTAATTTGGCTGAAAGCACTTAGAGTTTCTCAGACTAGAAGGTCAAGTGTGCAGACTTGTGAGCTCTGTATGTTTTGCATAAACTAGCAGGTGGTGCTTGCCTTGTATGTTTTCCCTTTATGTAATGGCAGAATGTTGGCTAAATGTTAGAAATCCTAAAGATGGATAACGAACAAATTCGGAAGGTGAGGTATTTTTATTATTTTTATTATTATTATTAATAGTAGTAGTAGTATTTATTTATTTTTATTTTTATTTTTATTTTTATTTTATTTTATTTTATTTTATTTATTTATTTCTTTTTTTTTTTTAATGAACTGAGCCTTTACTGAAGCTGAGCAGTGTCCATTAATAGTTTAGTGGCATAGAGGAGCAGCGATATTGTTTTCCTGTGGAGGGCAGCAGTAAGCTGAAGCGCCTGAAAACAACGAAGAAGAAGAGAGCCGGTGTATTTCCGGGTTTATGCTGACGCGTCCCTCTTCCTCTCTTTCTCCGACGTGTCAGTCCTCTTGTGTCCAGAGCCGAGCAGCAGACAGACCGGTCAACCCGCCGACATGGCTCCTAAAGGCAGCAACAAGCAGCAGTCAGAGGAAGACCTTCTCCTCCAGGACTTCAGCAGAAACCTTTCAGCCAAGTCCACCGCTCTGTTTTACGGAAATGCTCTCATCGTTTCTGCCATTCCCATCTGTGAGTAACGTTACCAGACTGGAGCAGCTAGCTTCTGCTAGCTAGCTAGCTAACACCAATTCATTGGAGAAGTAACGTCAGTTTAGGAAAAACTGATTAAAAGACGTGTTTGTAAAGAGTACCCTGAATGAACTTAAATACCACGTACATGTTTAAAGACAGGAGGCTATAGTAAGATAATGTTTTAATAAGAATGACTGTGACATGCAAAAAGTTGACATTGCTAACTCTGATGTGAAGTGTTTAGAAGTTTCTCTGCAAAAGCAGGTTAGGATAATCGTATTAAACTATATAGACAGTTAGCAGTCTTTGTAAGTATTGTATGTTTTGAAAAGCAGAACATACCAGCATAATGCACATTTACTGACTGATCACTGACTCTGTCTTTCCAGGGCTGTTTTGGAGGATTTGGCACATGGACCTTGTCCAGTCTGCAGTCTTGTACGCTGTGATGACCCTGGTCAGCACCTACCTGGTGGCCTTTGCGTACAAGAACGTCAAGTTTGTTCTCAAACACAAGTAAGTAGGATGAACAACACTTTGCATTTGTCCAGTCTGAAGTTACTCTGACATGTACGTGTACATTAGTTGGATCAGGGATATTACTCTGACTGCTGGTATGAGCAACTTGTTTCAAGAAGATTTCTTTGCTTTATTAGATAGGACAGACTAAGCATGAAAGAGGGAGAGAGGGGATGATGAGCAGCAGATGTTTGTGGGTTGGATTTGAACCTGTGGCCGCTGTGGCAAGGACAGTGCCTTTATACATGGGTCGCCTGCTCTACCCACTCAACGACTGGGCGCCCCAGTAAGAGAATCAAAGTAGTAATCTGGTGTGCAATACAACAGTAGTTTGCATTAATCAGTAGTTTCTCTCCTTTTATCAGTCGAGTTCTGTTAACTTGGTATAGGACTGCATCGAAGTACTTTTTTATGAGCTTGATAGAAATCTTTCACTGACTTTTAATGTTTGCGACTTTTCTCTCTTTATCTCCCAGAGTTGCCCAGAAACGTGAGGATGCCGTTTCCAAGGAGGTGACCAGGAAGCTGTCTGAGGCAGACAACCGCAAGATGTCCCGCAAGGAGAAAGACGAGAGGTGAAACATGCATCATCTTGTAAAGCCATGTAAAGCCATACCTTAACACAGTGTGTTGTGCACGGTGTTTGCACTTGAAATTGGTTTCGCAATTAGCTGTGACAAATTAAGTGTTTTAGATGTAGTATGACAAAACATAAATGTGGTGGTGACGTCTTCAGAGAGCAGTCATACAGACATGCATTGATTTCAGTGAACAAAACCCATGAAGACAGCTAGTAATCCTTTCATGAAAAAGAAACCCTTTAATAACATATGTCAGAACCATACTGAAAGTTTTTTTTATGTTTGTTTAGGATTCTATGGAAGAAGAATGAGGTCGCCGATTACGAAGCCACCACCTTCTCCATCTTCTATAACAACACCCTCTTCCTGGTGCTCGTTATCGTCTCCTCCTTCTTCTTGCTCAAGAACTTCAACCCCACCGTGTATCCTTTTCATCAAACTGTACATGTCATCATTGACAGGAAGCTTTACACATACTGTGTCATCAGTCATTAAATGCTCATCTTTATATATATATGTAAGCTGGAAGCATTGAAAGAGGTATTTGCCGATTTTCAACCAGGTCTGTGTCACCGTGGCATTTGCAGTGTGTGGATGAAAGTGGTTAAAGCACCCTCGTACTGCCAGCCAAAATCTGCTGTATTGTGAAGACTTGTTTCACCTCATCGAGCAGACTTTCGCTCACAACACGAGGGGGAGTCGCAATACTCTTCATCTGCACACACTGCCCACACCATGGTGACACAGACCAGGTTGAAAATCAGCCAAGTATCCCTTTAACAAGTTGTCATTATCACTCTGTCAGTGCTTGTTCTTGCCTTAACTCGCCATTTTTCCAGCAACTACATTCTGTCCATCAGTGCCTCCTCAGGACTCATCGCTCTGCTGTCTACAGGCTCCAAGTAAAGGAGGAAGAAAAGGGGAATAAAAGCTGGAGGGATGAGGGGTGGGATTGGATTGGATTGGGTAGGGAGTGGGTTAAAGATGGGTTTACACTATACAGTTTTTCACTTAAGTTGGGAATGGGGGTTAAGGGACCGAAATACCACATTTCAACTTCATGAAATTCATGATCAAATGTCTGGAGGGTGTTTCTCCAGGTCTGTCTCTGTTTTTTGTAACAAATAAACGACCAGGAATTTCTGTTCATCATGTTGATGGTGTGTGTTTTGCAGAATAAGATTAAGTGAGTTTGAAACCTGTGAGGTTTAACTTGACTAGTAGAGAGAAAAAACGAGACACTGATGTTTCCATTGGCAATGCTTTTATTTATAATCACACTTTCATATCGACTATATACAGAGAAACCACTGTTCAGGAGAGAAATGATACACTGATGGATTGCATGTCACCGTAACCAGACAAAAAAAAAGAACCAAACTCAATGTCAAGTCTTTTCCATCCACAAATGTAGACACAGGTCGAAGAAAACAACAATTGTAGAATAGATCACTCAACACGTTTATGAGAATTGATCGAGGTTGGCTTTATATCAGAGCAGGAAATCTTGGGTTAAAGATCATGTGTGACATTGCAGGACTTCTTATGTTATCTGAATCTTTTAGTGTTGAGAATTTAGCCACAGCTCAACTGTTAATAGTTTATTCCACTTTGGCCTTCAGACCTGTTTCCCAGAGTGTGAACTTGTTGAAGATGGCTGTTACTTTTTGTCCAGGCAATGTTGTCATATTTAGGCCAGTTTCCCTAAATTATCTGTGTATCAATACATTAAATTCTTAAATTCTCTTAAATTGTTGAACTGGTAAAGACTCGTCTGAAAACAAACGGGTGCATCATGAGGCAAACGGTTGGTAGAAGGAGAAGCTACTGATTCCTGCTGCATCAGTAAAACCGTATTAAAGATGATCACATTTACCTCTGCGTGACTTAACTTTTGGGGAAACATCTTAAATAGAGGCCAACATGGAATAAAGCCGTTACCACACTGTGTAACAAGCTGTAGGGTAGGACTGACAAGACAAGAATGGCAATTCTAGGAATTGTATACTTAATTTTGAGTCGGATTTCTGAAGGTTACCTCTACACAAACACTTGTGAGGGTTTGACCGCAAAGTTTTCTCTTATCAGGGAACAGGTAAAACACTATAGATTAGGGAATCTAATACTAAAAGAAAATGAATACACATTGTTGAATTCTCACTTTGTTTGCAGGACAGTATCCGAACACCATTTAACAACTCGTAATGAAAGACATCCCTGATTTTTTTTCCTGTAGAGGGACTCAAGACAAGGCACTCTATCGGGTGGAGAAGTCTCGACACGCACCGGCACGCCGCGGTCCAAAATAGTCACTGACTTAAACTGGCAGGCAGCTCGTTGACTTGCAGCCAAAAGAAAAGAACATGTTCGTACGCATCACACATTTTGCCACCAGGGGTTACAGTCTGTATATCAATTACTATTTTAGTATACATTTATCGTCCACGTTTTGATAAGCAGAGTCAGGTGGGCGTAGGAAATGTGTCTTTTAGGGGAAAAGAGCAAAGGAAAAATTGGGTTTCTGGATGTTTTATTTTGTCAGTAAATTGCTTGGCTTTTGCATCTCAGTGATGATAAACTGGAGGTCAGGTCACACTTCTCTGTATGTAACACCAAGTCGACGCAAATATAAGAAAGTCTATTCATCATCCAAGGCCAGACCTCTCAAAACAAACCGTGAGCCAAACACTGTATATTGATGTGTCGCTCCAATATGTGTAACAGAATTTCTGGCAGGAGTGTACATGTGCTGAACTTTCCTTTGATTAAAATCTGGAGGGTGTTTATGCTACAAGTCAACAAATGTACACCGAGTACAAGACAGTGACTCGACTGGAACCGGGCCAACATTTCTGCTGATCTCTGTGATGGCTTGTTTTCCGGATGAAAAAGAACCAGAACAACAACGCATGAAGGTGAAGTGAACAGTGAGAGCTGAGCCACCTGCTCAGAGATAATGACTCAAGGTCAGTGCTTAAGTTTGAACAGAAGCTCATTACTTACAGAAGCTCCGTCTTTAAATAATGCCATTATTAATACAGATTTCCTAATCTGACTTCACGATGCAACAAAGAAAACTGACTCTTACTCCTTATAAATATTTATAACACTTAAATGAAATGTCCTTCAGGAGCCTGAAATGTACTCTGTGAGGATGATGGGATGAAGAGTGACTTGAACACTGCGACTAATGCAGTGACTCTGCAGAGGAGCAATAAAATAACTCTATTTACATCTTATTTATATATTAGCCATACAGTACTGTGAAGTCCTCACACGCACGAGAGGCTTCTTCATGGTTTTGCTTATGTTACAAGGTATGCCTTAACATTTTATGTACATCCTCATAATTCTCCAAACAATATCTCAAAATGTCAAAATAAATTTATATCTACTACTCTAGAATAAATACTGTACTATACTGTAATCTTTGCCACATCCCACTTTGCGTCTTTGCCTTCTTGTGCCATTAACAAGCATTTTTTGCTGTAATAATAACCATTACCAGCCAGGAGGTTTGTCATCCTTCATCACGTAGATTTGTTACATGCTTAAGTCCTTTACTGCAAGATTCATTGAGGCAATCGGCAACGCAGGTTCAGTTCACAGGCAGAAAAGGAGTCAAATGTCTCCATAATGAATGCAAACAGAGAGAAAATTAGTCCGCTCTTTGCAAAGCATTTTTTCTCTCTTCTATAATCTACTGAAGCAGAGCAGCAGTTCCTGTAAAAGACCACACGAGGGCGACATGCTTCACTCTCCCCCCCAACAGAGTCCCATCCCACTGACACTGTTGATCCACAATCCTTTGCTTCACAGGCAATCACGGACAGGAGACTAGCTTGCAGGACTCCTTTCTGTTGTTTCATTATGTGCTTTGTAGAAAAGAAAAGAGAGGCACACTATAGCAGGAGAAACATGCACCTGTTTGTTAATACACTCAGGATTTGCAGCCTATAATATCTACTGAATACTATTCTGTGCTATACGTAATATAGGGCTGAGTACATTTGGTAGGTAGTCTGAAGCGAATTCAAGCTAATAAGGAATTGGTTCGTTGAGGTCTTGTTTGTAAAGCTTCTTTTTTCCAGAGAAGTATATATGATCTTTATCAAACCTCACTTTTCATTGGAAAAGACACTTTATCCGACGACTTTAGCGTGTACCCTTGACACGAGAGGTGAGAGTATTGAGCTCATCTGGTCATTTTGTTCGCTGCACTGCATAGCAATTGAATGAAAGCGCTGACTAACTGACCGGGGGTGTTCATGCAACTAAAGCTTCGTCATGTCTGCTTTCCTAAGGTACGTCTAATTTATAAGTCTGAGGTGCTTGTATTGATGTATTCAGCTAGTGGTACAGCGATTCTCATGAATAAAATATGTGCTCAGTTTGAATTTTGTGCTCAAATTAAATTACCTGTGGGTGGAAGTCTGGACATTAAAGAGGAAAGGCTTGAGACCTGAGGGTCTGAGTCATCGGGAGGATGTAGGTAGGAAAAGTGAATAAGTAACAACCGTTTCGCTCAGCGATCAAGGTGCCCTTGAGCAAGGCACTTTGACTTGTAATACTCCTGCAGTGCTTTTCATGCTGTATTTTTTAAATTGTAAGGGTGTTTGTATGTGTATCATTGTTCTTGCCATGTTATAGAAGTGAGGGGAAAAATCAATTCAATGAATTTAATTTCTTGATGAGGCCCCTGGATGGAGTTGGACTGAGACATAGTGCTCTATGTGGGCATGGGTAGGACTAAGCTCTGCATAGTTATATTTGAATGGACCAGCGCTGATAGAGTTACCACCTTGGTTGGGGGCACAAAGTTTTGATTCACTTAGCTGGACTAAGTTGCGTTTAAGGCTGCAAAAAGCTGAGTTTGTTGAGCGTCTCTTGGCTGAGCTGGATTGGACCTGAGATGAACTTGGTAGAGCTGATCTGAGCAGGACAATGCTGGGCTTAGCGAGGCTGTCTGTTCCAGGCTGAAGTTCGCTGGAGCTGGAGCTGAGTGGGGCCCAAGGAGGGAACCATGGACTTAAACATTGAACGGCGGGCCCATGGTAGCAGTGTGGTTTAGTTGGTAGGTGAGTGAGAAGGCTGACCTCTCGGTAGCCCACCAGCCTGGCCTAAGAGCGATAGTCCTTCTTACTGTACGGCCTGTTTCCCAGGATGTGGTCGATTTCGGACACGACATGAGACGTCATCTTAGGAAGGACCTGGGCAAAAGAGACAGAACAAAAAGATGCTTGGTAGGAAGTAAGTGAGAAATATAGTGAGGCAAAAGGAGAAAAAATAATAACTAGAATCATTTCTTGATGGTTGTATGCCTCTGAGAACCAGTTAAGTTGCAGTTATGGTTTACATCCAAGTGTGTGAGACCATGGATGCTTCACACACATCTTTCCCCTGGCAGCACAGAAGATCTGTACAAACAGCACAGTTTCAAGTTGGGCACCCAAGATACGTGTCACCAATTGAGCATCTGTCCAAATGTTGTCCCTTCTGTTCCTGAGATATGATGTTGAATAATGTCCAGAAGTGTTTTTGCAGAACATTATGAACCTGACCTTTGACCTTTTGACCTTTTTAATATAAAATGTCATCACCTGATCATTATGCCCTCTTAGACATGTATGTGAAATTTTGTCATAATTAGCGAATGAATTCATGAGTTATGACCAAAAACATGCTTTGTGGGGTCACAGTGGCCTTGACCTCCGATCTTGACCATCAAATTCTAATCATTCTTGAGTCCAAGTGGACATTGGTGCCAAATTTGAGGAAAGTCCCTCAAGGCCTTCTTGAGATATTACATTCATGAGAATAAAAAGGGCACAAGGTCACAGTGGCCTTGACCATTGACCACTTAATTCTAATCAGTCCATCGTTGAGTCCCAGTGGACGCTTGCATCATATTTGAAGAAATGTCCTCAAGGTGTTCTTGAAATATGGTGTTTAAATGACTGAGACAGACAGGTCACAGTCACCTTGACCTTTGACCTGCGACCACCAAACCCGAATCAGCTAATATTTGAGTCCAAGTGGACAGCTGTGCCAAAAATTCCCTCAAGGCGTTCTTGAGGTATTACTTTCAAGAGAATGGGACAAATAGAAAACCTTGAAACATAAAGCCTCTGCCTGTGGCTATCTCAGGTGCAGAGGCATAAAAACCTGCCTGTATACGGAGATTCAGAAATGGAAAAGCTTTCTGATGTAGAAATCAGTCGAGCTAAAGGATAGAGGTATATACAGCAGAGAAACATCAGTAAAAACAGCAGTGTGCGTGTGTTTCTGCATGTTCCCACCTGTATGGCCCCAAGGTTCTCAGTGAGCTGTTCAGGGTTGGATGTTCCCAGAAGAACTGAGCTCACTCCTTCGTTTCTTAAACACCACGCTGGAGAGAGACAGAGAGGTTGATGTTTACACAGAACCCACTTGATGGCGCACTCCTGCTTAGTATTGTCTTCAAACAGACCACAAACAAAACTGAGCTTGTAGTCTTGTCCTCTATTTGCTCTTCCTGGGTGCTCGTGACAATTTATCACAATGTGCAAACCCAAGGCTTTTGTTTGTTTTAGTCCATTTACCACCAATCTTCAACCTTCTATTACTGCCAGTCATTCTTCCAAAGTACACCACAGACTTTCAAATGTAGTTGTTTCTACCTTCCAGGCAGCTCAGATATTTTATCGGCGCACAATAACGCAGCTGAATGCACCAACGCATTTGAAAAGTCTGTGTGTTCGTGTGTCTGTGGGGCGCTGGAGGGAAAATCAAACTGAGACAAACAATGAGCAAACGCAGACATTGTGTAAAGGATGATGTGAATTCAGTCATGTCTTGCATTAAAAAAGGTTCCTGTCTGACAGCCCTGAGCAGTTGTGTTTTCAAAGCCCTGCTTCAACAGTGTTTTGCTATAAGAAGGTGAAGTCTTACCCACAGCCAGTTGAGGCAGAGTGCAGCCCAGCTTCTCGGCAATGTGGTTGAGCTCCTTCAGCTTGGCTTGCTGCTTCCTTCCATCCTCACTTACTATTTTCTCCTTCAACCACTGATACGACTGGCAGGAGGGAGGAGAAGGAAGGAAAATGAAAGGTATGAGAAAGATTACACAAAGAAACAAAAAGTACAGATAGAGACATAAAATAGGATAAAGTATGTATGAAAGTATTTAATTACAGAAAAGAGAAGGGGTAGAGAAGTATCAGATGAGAGAAAAGTCAGAATCATATGCAGAGTAACTTTACTAATTATTCTAAGCATCAGAGACATCTGCCTAATGTGTTGAATGATCATGGCGTACAATCAAAAAGGTGTTGGAAGTCCTCCACAGGGATTCTGGCCCATCTGTTTGTGTCTTATATTATTGGGGGTTGGGATCCCCAAAGGGGTCCCTAGGATATATTGATATATTGGACACAAGATCACTGTTAAAATCTTCTCACCAAGTCATTCGTGCTTGTAACTTCAGTCTTCAAAGTCTTATGTTCTTAAAGCAAATGAAAAAAATCTGCCAGTGTAGTGAGAATATTTCTTCCTTTTCCAATGTAAATTTATTTGTTTGAAGTTTTTCTTAAATCAAGCTGGTGCCCATCTCTTCTTTCTTGGCTCAAGATACAGAGAGATATTTCTATAAACAATTTTCACAGTACCTGCAGATTTTCCACTTGTTTTAAGAAAATAAGTTTTGGGGATTTGAATTAGATATTAAAGTATGGCACAAACTTCTGCTAGTTAAGTTTCTCGACAGTACTTGACACTCTTCGGACTTCTAATAATCCTTCAAAGTAAACAGTTTGGTCCTGAGTTATGACGTTTTCTCCCTCAGACTGAGGCCATAACCTGCAACATAGGGTCATGAGTAGACAAAGGCTGGGAACCACAAGTGGGTATGTATGCACACTAATTATTCTGAATATGACAATATTCTGAACTTGATATGGTCATATAAACAGCATATTCCATTTGGGTTTTCCGAATTAGTTATTTTTTTGAAATGAGCATTTTCGGATGAAGACATGGGGTATGCTGGTATTCTTTGGTTTTTAATAGCATTATTCGTACATTTATACAGCGCATTCGGAATATGCGTCTCAACTTTTTACCGCAGATTGCAACACATGGCCTCTTGTCTGTATACGTTGTATACAACCCAGTTTGCCGAAAGTTTGCAAGGCTAGTGTGGAGATGCATGCCCAAGGGAAAAGCCCACATTTCTGTTCTGAGGAAGAAACACACCTACTAAATATGATTAAATATGATTAAAGATTTGAATATCAACAGGTTTTAAAATATGTGCAAATATCGTAACGGCAAACTTTCAGGAAGTTGGCTGAAGAGAGTAAAGTCCTAAAATCCTATTTTAATGCAAAGAAGTAAAATGACAGATGGCTAATTGGAGTATACATGGCTGCATGTAAATGAGAATATTAGTGGAATATTTATTTCAATTAGCCATGGAACCAGTTAAGTAGTAATATTGTCTTTTTCAGAATAAGGACAAATACAGGAGAATTTTGTGCATGTAAACGTAGCCAGTGTAACCGATTTACCAAACACAATCTTTTGGTTGCATGTTTAAGAGGATGTGCAAGCACATTTTAATGCCTCAAAACTACACCTGCAGGTTTTCAAACTTAGCAGTGTGTGTCTGCAACATCTCCTTCGGTGTGGTGATACAGTTGGTGGGTGTAGTTTGGTAGAAAGAAAAAAGTTCTACCTGAAATTTCTCACAACAAGGCCTGTGGATTATCCTGAGTAACTGAGTCATGATTTCTGTAAAGACATTGCTGTTGAGTTTTTCAAATTATTTTTTTTTTTTGGTGCTTTGAGCACCACAAGCTGAGTGCCATCTAGTTCTGTTATATTTGAGGGAAGGCAGACATCTCTACAGCTGATATCTCCAACACTCGGCAACTCACACCAAAACAATCCAGACTGATAAACAGCTCTACAGGTAAGAGGGAAAATATGTATTTTTGGTTTTGGGATGAACTGTCTCTTTAACAGAAGTTGGCTGTGACAGCCAGCAGCAGGTGCAGGAGGACTGGAGATAAAAACAACAGCCTGGTCTGATGTGACTGTAGATAAAACTATGAGGTTCATGCCAAAGCATGAACTGTGAAATGAGATGGAAAATATTCAGGAGATATCTGACTGTAACTAGGTTACACAAAGCTGTCGAGTTTGGTACGATCTTAGCTAGCACTGACTGAGTCTGTTAAGGATTAAAGCTTTCACTTCAAATCACATGGTCATTCTATTTTGGGAACAGAGCGTGTGTTATACAGCCAGAGAAACAAAACCATAATCAAGTTAACTTTGCTTACCTTCATGGAGGCCCTGGAAGATTCAGGAATGCCATTTTCATATTTCCCTGTGATGATGCCACATGCCAGCGGTGACCACGTCATCGCCCCAACTCCTGTCACCATGGAGACCAATATAGGCAGTCAAACAGGAGTTTTATTAAGATGCATTGAAGGAAGAGGCGTGAAAAAATGTGCGAGAACAGTGCCAGGAAAGTGAGAATGTATGAAAAGATGCAAAAAGACAAAGTGATTAAAACACAGAGGGAATGAGCAACAGAGAATGAGGGATTAGTTATCGGTTTAATTAATTCCTTAATTTTACTCATCTGTGACAAACAGTGCAAGAATGTTCTCACCATAGGATGTTTGTGTGAACTTGTCATTTCATCACAAGGCACTGATTGACTAATTCACCATAATAGTACACAACACACACACACACACAGAGAACACTTGCCTATCTTGTGGTAAAGTTCAGGAAGTTGCACTTCTACTTTCTCCCTCTGGAAGAGATGATACTCCGCCTGCTCACACACTGGAGGAATCAGATTAAACTGTCTTGCCACCGAATACGCCTCCTAGAGATAAAAAAAAAAGGAGGGCAGAGAAAAGGGGTGCGAATTAATGAATGGTTGTTATGATGTCGCATCTCGCTGCAGCAGCATCCTGTTAGGCAGCGTTTAATGTAATGCTGCATTAGCACGTTTGTTTTGTTTTCACTGAGAGAAGAAGAATAAATGGGATGATGGTGGGTAGGAGCAACAGCTAGGAGCCACAGATGGTGATGGGTTAAACCCAGGGAAGAGATGAGAGAGGGGGTAATCAGCTTGTGGGAGCGTGGCACAAATTCAAATGCATGGCTCACAGTAAGTCACCAATCAATATTCCATATCGCAACTCTCCGAGGCATCATATTCAAATTCCGCTCTATACATTCTTATCTGTGTCTCCATGTGTCCTTCAAGAAACACATGCCAGAGGAAACACACACAAATGTGTTTGGCTTGTTGCCTCTTTAAACACTCCCCACTTTTTTCACTTTGTAGGTCTCCTGCTGTGCAACACATGTCAGGATGAGAGAGGAGTAAACGAGGGGAGAATCTGTTCAGCATAACGCAAGGATAATGTCAATGCCATCACTCAGCTTACAAATTACATGTTGCCCTTCTGTTCTGCAACTCCATGACATGCGCCTCGAGCCTCTGTGCGCGGCCATGCGAGGAAATCTGTGTGTGTGTTCGTGTGTATACTGTACCGCTGCCTTGTCACGTAGACTGAGAAGGCGTGTTAACCCCCCCCCTTCATTATGGATGCTATCTAAATTACACGGCTTTCATCTGGGTTTGTGTTCCACAAAGATATCTGCTCCTTTGCACCATGATCACAGGGAGAGGGTGTCAACACATCTCGCTGTGCTCAGAGGGGGAGGGAGAGGGTGAGAAAGACGCTAGAGAAAGGAGAGTATGGGTGTTAGGTCCTTGAATGTCACTTAAGGCATGTGATCATTTTGTAACTCTGTGCTGTGGCTTCATACTCCATGTATATATTCCTAACTGTGGCAAGAGTTGAAACGGGAGGGAGATTGTTTCTGACAGGAAGGGGAAACAACGATGAAGGAAACAGCTGGGCCTCTGTGGGAACACTTCCCAGAAAAACCTGTTTCCTCAAACTTTCACACAGGCCAATTTTCTGTTGCGTCCTTCCTTTCATTACTCTTTCTCGATCATGACTATGCATGAGCAATGAGTCCAAGGAGATGATAATGAGCTGCTAGAAATGGGTCCTAAAGATGTCAAGTTATAGAAAATAACAAGTGTTTCTTCAGATTCTTGAAAGTGTATTCTTTGGATTCTTCTACCTTCTGTTATTCTTCTGTTATTGCAGCATGAAACTGAATCACTAACATTGTATTTCAACCCTTACTTCAGATGAGCTGAGCCGAGTTTAAAGCTGCAGTACGTCATCTCAATAGTGTTAATTTAAACTTAAATTGAAGTTTACACTGATTCTGCTCCCTATGTGCTCTCAAGAAACTTTGCTTAGGTAGGGTTCAAGACCTACCTTTATTACTTATTGCCACAGCACACTGTCCTTTTGGCGATTATGTGTGGCACATGGTCCCCTATTGACTGTCCTGCATGGCAGTCAGGCTAGGTGGGATGGGCTTACCTAGTCGTAGAACCTCTGTTAGTTTGACGGGGGTGTGCCAGAGTAATAAAGAAATAGGATTCGGATCAGGTGTGGGACTGCATTTGATGCATGATCTTAAAGTCAAGGATGCGTCTTTCCATGTCAGGTCCTACAGAGGCTTGGTTAAGACTCCTTCCTAGCCATCGGTGAACACACATTGCAACATGCTAGCGAGTGCTCAAGTGTGCATCATTGAAAAGGCCCCCACTTCGATTCCGGCAAATTGTGCACCAAGAATTGTGGATACTTCATCCCCACTGAGGATACACACATGCATGCTTTAAAATCCTCTGAAGGAAAGACTCGGTCCTCATTGGAATCTGAAGGATCCTTGACACTGGAACAGTCCTTTGATGGGATTCATTTATGTAGCCTTCTTGAAATTCAGCCATTTAAGGATCCTTGCTTGACTTTGAGAAGCACTATCTGAGTGCCAGTTTTGTCTCGACTTATTGTCCCCATGTTTAATGTCTATAAATATATTGTCAATGAAGTACCCACTCTGAACAGTGTCGGATCACGAAGAGTGAGCTGACCAGGTGACGGCCATCGAATCAGTGCCAAGATACCAACACAACAGGTTGGCCCACATCCCCTCCCTTTAGCCTGGCAGCCGAACACACTCTCTGGTGATATATGTATGGGCAACCAAGCCCTGGAAGCCCTTGACAAGTGTCACCCCTAAGTAATAGTATCAAGCGCCCAGGGATTTGTCTGCTGTGACACTTGTAGAAAACGTTTACTAAATGATCCACTTGAATATTCATTCATTTTTTTACCTCAAAAAACACTTCTGCAACACAGAAATTAATAAAAGCTGTTTTCTACTTACCATAATCTCCATCGCCGTCCACCGAGATGTCCCCCAGTACATCGCCATGCCTTGGTTGATCACATAGGTCATGGCCCGAACAATCTCTGCAGAGATATACACACGCCAGCATCACACCAGTCAGTTGAATCGACAGTGAACCACTTATTGATTCCACCCTGTAGCACTAGTAACAGACAGCAACACCAGTATGTCTTTGAAAAAGCAGTAACATTTATCCTGAAATGCCCCTCCGCCAGTTTACGCTCCACCTTCAGCTCTGCACTCCAAGCAAACAAAACACATCCATCCCTGCTGGATCGACTTTAAACACATTCAAAATCCGTTCAGCAAAACGGTTGAGTCTTTTAGGCTACATCCCCGAGACTCTGAGGAGACACAGCAGAAACCTAAAATATTTCTCAGCATGTTTTCCTCTTTTCTTGAAGCAGCTGTTTAGGATTAATGAAAATTCAATGTACACAGTAAAGCCGTAATTCACTCAGTAGGGTCAATTTTAAAATTTAATAGAGTTAATCAAAGCTTAATGAGTAAGAAGAGACATAGGAGAGACTTTTATGTTTATCTAAAATTAAAATCAATTTGTCAGTTGTGTATCTAAAAAATGTCACCAGGGGACATTAGTTTTATTCAGCAGGTGGAATTAAAACCACTTCACTGAGAGTAACTACAAGAAATCTTCAAAATAACAAACCACATCACAGGATCACACGTTTTGTATGTAATCCACATATGACAGAAAACAAAGGTGGCACTAAAAGATAAAGTGATAGAGAAAATGCTATTGCTTCCTTTATTTCTTTTTTTTTCTTCTAAAGATCAGAAATGACTTGCCCAGAGGCGGGCAACATGAATCGACAACAGCCAAGCCTCATGAGGAGACAACGCCAAAGGCAGAGAGATGGATGAAACCCAGAAAACCAACCCAAAAACAGTAAAAAAAAAAAATTAAAAAAAAAACCCTGAAAGGAAAAGTGGAACAGAAACAATGAGAATGCATGCATTTATTAGTGGGTTTGCTGATGCTCAGGACTCAAAAACAGAGTAAGAAGAAACAAGAGCAAGGAAATTAAAAGGCAAATTCTGAGATAAAAGGTGGCCTTAACAAACTGATAAAAGGAAAAAAAACAACTCCTTAGAGGCCACCCGCCTCCTCGAGTCTCTCTTACCTGCTGATGTCTCATCACCCGTCCCTAACAACTCTAGGGACAAACTAACAAGCTCACATAGTGGAGCCTCTCTGATCACACTCAAGCCGCTGCATTTTTAATGATGCAATTAGCTCCAACACTGCTGACTGCACGAGCCAACAGAAACTCAGATTAGGACTGTCATTAAGGTTATTCATCATCACCCTGCACTCACTCCAATTATACAGCAATCCTTGAATGTGGCACGACTCTTGTATTTTACTCTGCATAAATGACTCTTGGCAAGACAACAGCATATGAGGGGAAAGAAGGTCGAAGACAACATCGGCAGAGAAGAAAAAAGGTTGGCGACAAAGTCACCAAGGAGGAGGAGAAGTTGCAGAATACATCTACAGGAGCGTATAATCAGGAAGACCTAAAAAGACTTTTCATTCTCCCTTCATTTTGAAATAATAATTAACAATCTGAATCAAAGATGCCTTACTAAACACCATCTTGTCGTTGGAAATAACACAGTATTAAGCAAAGTAAACAGTCTCTTTCCTCTCTCTTGTTCGCCTGCCTTCCTCTCCATCCCTCTAACTGCCCGCCTGCCATCCAGCTCCAGCAACACGCTGTGATTGTTCACACTGCGCTCACATTTAAATGCTACTTGCCTCAATTTCCGACCAATATATCAAGAGAGAGGAAGAGGGAGTGAAAAACAAGTTTGAGGACGGAAGAGCAATAACAGTTGAAGGAATTAAATAGGAAATGAATAGCGAGTGCAGATGGTGGGGGAAAGTCAGCTGAGTTTGCAGGACAGCGGAAATCAATAAAGAAGCAGGAGAAAAAGTGTAAAATCAAGGTGTGTGTATGTGTGTGTGTGAATGCAAAATATTCTACACTGCTATACTTCATCATGAAAACAAAATTTCCACAATATCACAATTTTGGGCAACACTTTCTATGAAGACCACGTCTATGATGCATTATTATTAGGGCATTCAGAATTAATTATAATTTTATAAACTTGAATTATAAGGGTCAAATGTCTTATGGATGCTCTTAATTAGTTATAAACTAAAGGTTGATTGATGGGGTTCTCAGCGGCTTGCAGTCGCATCGAGGCAATCCTCTCGTTCCCCAGGGAGAACTCCCTGGGTCTAGCCCCTTTCCAGGTGTTTGGTTCAAGAACCGGCGATGCGCGTAGAGGTGAGCCCAGCTATATCTAGTTGGTACCACTCCAGCTACGGCGACGGCTACAGCTACGGCTTCTTTGCAAGGTGGCGTTTCACATCTCAAGAGCCAGTCGTGGCCACCAGAGGTCAGCACACCTGGGTCCCTGCCCCTGCTTCCTAGCACACAGTGCACCCAGCCCTGATGGCAGTCCCTACGGGTGGTGGACCCATGGGAGGAGGGGTTTCATGTTATTCATTTGGGCTGAGCCCAACCAGGTCCCAGACCACCAGACGCTCACTGGTGTGCTGCTCCTTCTCGAGGTCTAGCTCCAGAGGGGGGCCCTGGTGTCCCCATACCGGGTGAGGTACTCTTTTCCCGAATGTGCCGTTTCATTGAGGTCTTGCTGAACCGCTCTTAGTGTGGGATCACACTTTACTTAACACCAGCCTTGAAATGTTATAATGACGCATGTATTATTATAGATGCATCAATATGTGCTTCACTTTACTGAATACATACAATGATAACTGATGATACTGCACAGACTATTATTGCAGAGTCCTTCCTACAGTTGATTGTTGAGGTGTGTTTAGGTGAGTATTGGTATTCATAATGCATCATAAGCCCCATCAGTCTACCTCTAGTTTATAATTAGTCAAAAGCATCCATAAGACACTTACAATTCATTATAAGTCACATCTATAGTGTTTTATGACTGTTGATATAGTGCATCAGGAAGCATCATGTGTGATTATGAGTGCAGTCATTGAGCTTTATAAATGCATTATAATTTACTATGAATGGCTTCATAATGTATTATAGATGTGTTCTTCAAATAAAGTGTTACCCAGTGTTGTTAGACTTGTATAATTACCAGTAGCGTATTAGTCTACAATATGGGTAATGTATGATCTGAATTACAAACACTTTATTTGAGTCATCTGGGCTGTGCAGATGCTTCTAGTTTTCCATTTTGATTTAGATCCAATCCAGTTATCTAGAAAGTCTTGCTAAGTTTAATTACATTTATTATAAAAGCCCTGCTGAAGGAGAGCAGGAATCCTGAGCAATGCAAGAGCAAGAGCAAAAGCAAATAGCTAATTAACACATAATGTCTTTATTGATTAGTTGTGAGCACTAATTTATCAGGTATTCAGAAAAAAGCAGTAAATGGGCTTTACTCATGGAACACTATGGTGCAAGATTAATGCATGATAACTGGTGTGGAACCAATACTCCACTAATATGTACGTCAATAAGAAACGTCTTGATAATGAATTATAGAGTAGTGCCTGCCTCTCTTTAGCTCTACCAAAGGACACAGTTTTGCAGGAGTAAAACTGGACTTAGAAGTCTTGTTCATTATATAACATGAACATAAAACAGCTCCGACATCAACAGTTATTCTCTGTGAAACACACCGTACAGACACTGAGGGGGTCTCTACTTTGTTGTTTTGCGCTCTCTAATTTCTCTTGTAAGTACACAGTCGTCCTGAAGCCAGTGAACAACATCAACATCCCCTCTCTCCAGTTGACTGTTCTGAAAGGGTTTAAAAAATGCTGCTTAATACATGTTCTCATTTTTATTATGAAATGCTAGCAATATGTGTGCACAGTAGACATCCACAGTTAATTTAGATGTCAGAGAATTAGCAAGTCTCAAGTCACAGCTCACTCTAAGCTTGATTAAAAACGTGAAACTTATTCAAAACAGTAAAGGCCAAAACAAGTGCCAGAATAAATAACATCAACATCACAAACTGAGGCATTAAATTCTAGTGAAACACTTGCTTGACATCATAACTGACAATTTATTTGGTTACTTAGGTGTAAAGCTGAACGTTGGTTGGCTGACTCACCCTCCATGGGAGTATTGCTGTCAGGGCGGTTGGCAAAAACTACATCTACATACTCCAACTGCATCCTCTGTAGAGAGCCTTTAAGACCTGAGAGACAGAGAGATGCAAGCTCAGACAGTAGAGAGTGACTGAATTGACTGAATAAAACACTGTGTGGTGAAGAAGAACATTTATTTCAGGTTTGTTCAAGTTGTTTTGTTCATCTTACCTTCAATGATGTGTTTCCTGGACAGTCCTCTCTCTGTCTCTGCTCTGATGGGACAAACACACACCAACAATAAGCTGCACTGTCAGTCTTTTTCAGTCATTAATTTTCTTTTGGATCTTGGGCCAATGCTCTTTGTGTCCGTTTTATCTGCACAGACAAGCCTGTAATAACAGTTAGTTCTTATTTTTGTGCTCTTGTCACCTCCTCCTTGCAAAGTGTCATGCGACTAACAATGTAAATGAGTGAACAGACAGCACGAGTGGGTGCATGGACAATTTTATTCTCGTGTGTTGCATGTTGCTGTGTTTGTGGCTGTCAGTGCATTAAATAACTAACATTATCCGAATTTTGTGGTACATAATCAACTTTTAAACATAAATCATTTAGCTTACAAGCAGAATAAAAGTCATTTTAAATCACATTTAAGGGGGCATGACACGAGAATGTGCGACTCGGGCTGTTTTCTGTAAATGGGTCAGCGCGCTTTCAACTTTTCAGAATCATTATACATCCAGACTCTGGAGGAGACAGGTGGAGGGCTGAATCTTCCTCACAGGGATGAAGGAGTGCTGTGGATTGGAGAGAATACCTTCATCCTTATCACAGGAACCAGTTGGGACAGTCTCTGCCAAGGAGTGTGAGCATGTGTGTACATCTGTGTGTGTATGTGTTATGAAACAGGTTTCTTATCCCCTCTCTCTCTTCCTCCATCCTCTGAAGAGGAACTGGTTCATCCTGGACTGGTTATTGTAGGTGACATGATGTTGCTCAGGTTGTGACAGAGAAAAACTTAACTGTTGGGGGGATCCGATCTACCAATAATGTCTGTGAAACAAACCAACAGATGGTACGTGCTGAATGTCACAGGAGATATGAGAACATAAACTTTAAATGTAAATTATAAGGGTATCCATGACAGATACTCCTGGGGGAAAACTTACACCGCCACAATTTGCAACTAAGGGCCGAAACACTCACAAAATGGCTGTAGCTCACTAAAAACACTGATATCAGCATGTTAAAGGATTATTTTAGCGCGTTATGTCTACCAGAGAGGAAGAGTTGCATTGACAAACTTAATAGTGTTGGTCTATCTCAGTGTCCCCTCTCCATACCTTGCTTATCTTAGAGTCATAATCCCACTGAACGGCTAGTAGCGACATTCTGTTTGAACAAATCACCAGGTAAGATCATCATTTAAGCTAACAAAGATCAAAACCAGGCCTTACACAGCTTAGTTAGCTTCAACCTCCACTGTTTGTCCGGCCAAAATTAGCAAAACTAAAACTTTTTTTTGTAAACTCTTCTCCTCTGGTGGACATAAATCTCATAAGTCTGTGTGTGCTGACTGCTTTGTGTGACTGAGTTCTCTTTATGTGAAGTTGTATGTTTGTAATTTGTGTGTCTTTTGTTGCACAGATCTTGATCTCTGTCAGTGCGTTTACATGGACATGAATAACTCATTTATGATCAGGCTTTTGGAGTGTCCTGTTTATGTAAATACCATAGGCCTACACCGTTTCAGAATCCTGGAAAAGCCCATACCCCATCTATGAGAAACCTTATTACTGTATGCTAGCTGGAGCACTCAGAAAGAAAACTGGGATACAGTTGCGTTTATACACCTTTTCTTGGCTGTTAAAAGCGGCCTACTACCTGTGCAGGAGTGGCTTCAGCTGAGTAAAGCAACAGAAATACCAACAATGTCAGCAGCGACAGCTTCTCACTTCTGGGTGGTGAAAAAATAGAGAATAACCCAATTTCTTTGTACTCTCTAAACATCATATCCTGAATATGATCATAACTGGGATGAGCCTCATAAACAGGTTATTCGTGTCCATGTGAACGCACCCAATGAGACTTTATAATCTATTCACAGTCAAGTGTGGAGATGACAGTTTAGGGAGTTTCTCACTTACTTTCCTCCCCAGTAGAGTTTAGTTGTGATGACCAAGCTGGATCGCCTGAGAAAGAGCAGAGGAACATACAGAGATTGAGAGTTACATCATGTATTATACTCGCTCTGTGTGTTCTCTAATTTAGACATACATGGCTCTACAAGTGTCCTTCTACTACATGCAGTCCCGTAATGGATGTGTTTATCCCCCACAGTGCTGATCCTGCTCTCTCTGTTCTCACTGTCACTGAGGTACATTCAGTACCTAAGCAGTTTAACATGAGCGAACATCCCACTTTCCTCAAAGTGTCGGACGAATGTGTGAGAATGTGCCACCCACATATTGCTTAAGAGATTTTGATGACACCCTGTCACTACACATCTGCTGCTCTGTTAAAATCACTGAACCTCTCCACATATTCTTCAGCATCACAAAAGATGACCTGGCAAACATCATTTCTGTTGTCATCGGATTAACGGATAAAGTCAACATTTTTCATCGAGTGGTGCTTACAGAGTTGCTAAATGATTTTGGAAGTTTCAAATAACAACTCGCGTCACGTGATGAATCATATCATGCTGTGCCTGTGACAAAATATAAAAATATTAAAATAAAAACAGCACTAAAAAATGTGTGTTATATTAACCGTATTAATTAGGGTCTGGGCAGCTAAGCTGCCAGGACACTATTGTAATCCTAGGTATTCTTCTTCTTTCTTCTTCCAAGGAAATTATACTTCCCTTGGGTGAAAACTCACCAAACTTTGCACAAAGGTCCAGTCTCATGCCAGATATCCTCAGCTGTAAACTCAAGCCAATAGTCCTGATGGTGGCGCTACAGCAAGCGTCTAAAGTTCAAAACTTTAATTTCATAACAAATCAACCTTACGTGCTACAACTTCACAACTTTCATCAAACTGTAGCCCCAATACTGAAGAAACATTTGTACATTTAAACCTATTAAAAATTATGAAGTTCATCACTCTGTTTTTAAAAAAAAACTGTAAAACTTCTTAAAACTATCTCCTCCCACTATTTTTGCTCAATTGACACCAAACTTGCTACAGAGCATCTTCAGACGTTCGTACAAAAACTATGATTCTCAGATTTTTGATTTATCAAAAATCGAGCCTACAGTGCATCAAAATGTTTGACTGTAAACGGTACTGTAAACATATACATGCAAATTCTTCAATGTTCATGAAAAAAAATTATTGTGTGGCAAATTTCAGAATTTTGAATTTTGCTCTAATGTTAACAATTGGAGTCAATGTAAAAATGACAAACATCAGTTTTTCACTTATGAAGCAAATCAATCATTGTTAAAACAAATTACCAACATCTCCATGCTGTCTAGATGCAATAGGTGTATTTTCAGATTTTTGTTTCGATTACTGAATTTTTTTTTACAGTGGTTTGAAATCTGCTTTTCCATGCATGGACGGCTGCTAAACCTGCACGTCTGGCTTAGTCAATTTGTGAAGCTACACATGAATTGTCACTGACTGATTAGCTCAGTGAGATAGAAATTGATTCTTTGCCTCAGAAGTTGTGAGTTCAAGCCTCAGCTGATGCAAAAGGCAGATTGTGTTGCTAAATTCCTAAATGTCTTCCAATTCTTCTGCTTGCTCAGAATTGCCTAGAAAATGCCCGGACCCGACCCATCACTGCGCAGCAGTTTAAATTTCCCTTAAAATCTGTAAAAGTTGGATCACCATCCCTCAGTGCCGTCTGCTGTCTCCACTCTAAACTCATGACGACACCCAGACACTGAAATGCCAGGTTCATCATGTCTTTACTGCACCAGCATCAAACGCCTACTGGTGTAATGTAGTCAGCACATGACACTGAAGGCGGGGACACACATTACGACTGTTGAGACCATTATGAACATGATTTGGGCATGATTGGACCAAGCTGGGTCTGCTGCTGTCTGGGTCAGCTCATGCTGACAGTCTGCAGATAAAATCATAATGTGTGTTAAATATTACAGTGTTTTCACATGAAGTCCTTTTTAAACAAACTGAACTCAGTCCTCTTAAAGTATACCAGTTCTTTTGACATAGTGTTGTTTTTACTTTGACGTGGCGCTACAGTGCAGTTATTAAGCTCCTCGCTTTCCAAAGAACTTAAAAATTTGAGGAAAACCTTAGCGTTTCTGTGCTGTAGACTGTTGCCACTTGATGTATTCTACGTTCTACATCTGGACACGTGCAGTATCTTCCGTGGACCAAACTACTCCATGCCTGCGAAGAGTTACAGACTGACATGGTTTCATGTGTTTTTTCAAGCTGGAGCGCTTTGTGTTCACAATGCAGTGATCCCCACCATGGACTTGAAGTGAGCTGTCCTAGCTCGTTGTCCTAAGCTTAACATGTGATAACATGGTGAGAAAAGACAAGCAACTCACTGTTCGCACTTTACAGCTGCTTTATACTGACATATCATGGAGAGGCTCCATCAGGTACTTCCTATTACTATGAGTTACTTCCTTTGGTGCCCTGTTTCCTACAGAGTTGATGAATAATTAAAGTTAAAAAAACAAAAAAAAGGCTGAGCATGTTTAAATATCTCCTTAAAGGGAATATTTGAGATTTGTGGAATCTGAAAGTGCCTGCAGGCAGACTTTTATACAGTAACTGTTTAATGCTGCTGTACTGTGATGCAATGTGTGCAAGTGTGTGTGTGTGTGTGTGTGTGTGTGTGTGTGTGTGTGTGTGTGTGTGTGTGTGTGTGTGTGTGTGTGTGTGTGTGTGTGTGCAAAAACACACAAATTACTGAAAATAAGAAATGTGGTCTGATTGAAGCAATACAAACAAACCCTGAGGAGACAGAAATCATAGTGCCGATCTCAGCATCACTTACTATTTTTCACTTTATCAAACATGTCTGTCTCTTTCACACACTCACAACACCAACACATGCGTTTGCACACACCAAAGGGAACAAAAAAAGATCTCTCATTCCCATTCTCTTTGCCTTCATGCCTCACACACACTTATCTCGCTGCCTCTTCCAACGCGCACACACATCGTCCTCCTCCATCTTTCTGTCTCACAACAAAAGTGATGAAAAGCCATCACACACATTTATGTCATCATTACCTCCAGCATTTCTTCTTGATGATGGTTCCTAGAATGACTTCCGCCCTGCAAGGCAATATAAATGAGGCGGCGTTATTAAATGCAAATCATTGTCACCAAACTAGACAACGTCGCGCTCATTAGAAAGATTGAGAACAACTTTGTCTAAAAACAGGCAGTTAGATGGTGCATTCAAAAGAGTTAAAAACATTTTATACCACAAGTGCCATGTTTTAGTTACGGAGGGTTTTTTTGACAGAATTTGTGCTTTATTATTGTTCTTTGTTTTATGTATTCTGGTAGATTATGTTACAGCTACACTCCTTAGTGGTCTTTGTGGTTTGTTTCAACAGCAGAAAGATCAAACCCTACTGACACTGGACTTACAGCATTTAATCTCTCCAATTTTTAAATGTATTTTTTACCAAATTTAAACTTGTTGAATGCTGACACAGTAACAAAAAGCTTCTCCCTTGCCCTGATAAAGCCAGCACAGGCTGGAAAGGTGCTTTGCAGTATTTTCCTCACGTTTGCGTCAGACTGAGACAGATCGTGTAAATAAATGATAAATAATAAATATGTAATTCTGCTAATTAGATCACAGCGTAAGCCTTTTTCAGAGCTGTAATGCACTTTGTTCTCACACAAAATCCAAAGTATTCCTATAATCCTAAAGATTAACCTAAGATTCTGCCTGAGTGTTCATATTTTATATATTTTTTCTTCGTATCCAAAGGCACAGGCTCAGGTTACTGAAAGCAACGAGCCAAAACAACATCATAATCAGTGATAACAAGAATTCCAGCCGCACATTAACAGCAGTGATTTACTTTTAGTCCATTTTACATATCCTGTCTCAAATATAGAGCATGTCCAGTGGAAATGTTTTCAAAGGTCATGAATAACTGCAAATTGCATGTTGCTCCAAACCTGCTGGTTGTGTATCAGTTCGCTAAATGAGTGGAACAAATTAGTCTCTGCGTGTGTGAAACCTTCTGGCTACACATATAAATGATGAAAAACTCCTCCCGGAGCCGCAGCGGGGCCAGACGTCTGCACCTGATCACACCAAAACATGATCAGGTTGTTATGAGCTCAACTGAACTGGGAATGAACTGAGAGGTTTTCTTCCGCACCCACCTGCCGCCTGCGTAGACCTCAGCTGTGTCGAACAGGTTGACTCCACTCTCGTAGGCAATAGTCATTAGCTGCTCTGCAACCTGGCAAGAGGTCAGGATACACAAACACAAACACACACACGCGCACAAAGAAAGGTCATTGAGCTAAAAATCTCTCTTTTTGACACCTGCAAATGAAACATTCATGACAGAGCTGTAGCATTCTGGCATTTCAGTATCTTCAGAATAAATATTTATGTGTTTCCACAGCTATGGTGTCCAAGGTTTACCAAAGCCATTATCAAAGTAGAGGAAGGTAGCACACCATCAAACCAGTGCAGCTTCATGTGGTATCAGAATATAATTTCTGACGCATTTCAGCCTGAGGCCTTCCTCAGAGCAAGGGTATTGTTTACTTCTGTTACATATATGCAAGACAATCAATACTGCGACACAACAGATCACACCAACGTACATGTGCAAACTCTAAAATAGCCACAAGAGGCAAGTTAAGGATCAGAAAACAGCGGCCATCAAAGCTAATAACACACAATCAAGAAATTCATCAAACAAAATCGTTTAAAAGGTCCAGTGTGTAGGATTTAGGGACATCTATTTACAGAAGTGGTGTTTTCATTAATTCATAATCACCTGAAAATTAGAACTGTGTTGTTTTTGTTATCTAAAGCCCAGTTCAGACAACAAATTCCAGACGTGACAAAACCATTACAAAACAGTGTGAACTGGCCGGTGTGAGCTCGACTCAAGCCGGCTGATGGCGTCACCTGCAACACCTGGTCAAATCGCCAGTGGCTGGTTTTAGAACGTAAAGCACGTCACCTGTTTCTACAGTCAGCTTGTAGCAAAGTCTGCTGGTCATGTCAAAATGACCACAGACGGCGTGTTGCCTTTCTGTGGCAGGTGCTTCGTCCCCGCCAAGCCTTCTGTTTCCATCCTCACAGTCTGCCAGTGTCAGACGCTGGGTCGCTGCTGCTGCTCGCTGTACGTGCTTCTCATTTACTGATTAATTGGAGCTGGTTCTTTATATTATTGTGGTGCATTTATTATGAATACAGTCCATCTGATGCTTGTTTTCTTTATGTTCTTCGCTGTTTCATCACTACTACAAATGCAACTGTAGCCAGTATCTCACTATCACTATCCTCATTCATATTTTAAGAAGCTACAAATTATATTCAGCCACAAAATAAGCCTGAAAAGCTGGAAATCAGAGCATTAGTACAGAGAGCTGTTGCATAGAGATGATACAACGTCTCATCTAGTTGTATTGGTGTGAACCGGCAGGTTTTTTATAACGCTGTAAAATGGCACATTGCAAATAGTTGCCTGTATCAACTCATCTCGTCGCAAGTCTTTGGTTTGAACTGGGCTTTAGAATGAGCTGTTTAAATACAGAGCAGGTCAGAACAGACAAATTTAACACTGGCTCTGAAAAGGGTGTTTTGCCATCATAGCTTTCCTGCACTCTTGGCACACGGGAGAAGTTTCAGTTCTGCAATCTCAACACTAGACACCACTAAATCCTACACACTGGACCTTTAACAGCTGAACACCCAGTTAGTTTCTGTCTCTGGAAAGCACGCTTGTTGTCTTGTGTAGTTTTCTCTAGCAGAACACAAATAAAGCTCTCTGTATATTCAGCATGTAGCACTATTTCAGTCCACCAGCTCATGTGGGATGGGTTATTTTGTGACTGCAGAATATGTATAAAGTTGACATTTGACTTCTGGGCTCTGACCTTATAAGTTCCCACAAGGATACACCAAAGTCAGCACAACAGGGACTGGGAGTGATTTTAGTAACTTTTCCCTGGTGGAACTTACGTTTCTAGTAAACTTCGTCAAAACTGCACATCAGACAGTCAGATAGCTTCAGAAACTTCCTCCTTCCACACCTTTCCAATTTTGGATTAACCAGTTCAGTTCCCCCGTCCAATCCAAGGGACACAGTTTTACTAGGATGACTATGGATTCATCATCCTCCTCAAATCATACCATCTCTATGGGGTCTAATCGCCAAAGACTTTTCTCATTTTCATTCTTATGTGCACATGTTGATAAATATTCTTTGTACTATAAAAAAAAATGACTGAAATGCTGTACTAATCTGATTTTCTAAAGAAACAATCAGGTTTTGAACATACCATTTTCTGGTAATACTTCAGAAAACAGGAATATACAATACAAAATATACACAATTTTAAAGCATCACTTTATGAATTGATATGAGTTAACCAATTATGAAATATAAATTAACTCATGTTTTTTGTTGGAAAAGGTCTGTGAAGACCATATGACCATATACCGCCATTTTTACTAGTCGGTGGTTTCTCACACTCAGATTCTGTGTGCATTGGAATGGAAAGAAAAAAGAGCACATAATAAAATGATGACCATACTGACTTATGAGTGCATTTAGAATAGATATTCACCACTGCAATGTTTTTGTTAACATAACTGGGTCCTGAATGGGTCAGGGGAGGTTGTATAACTTTCCAAATCCGACAACACAACATTTACACCCACTTGTCGTTGTGATTGGTCAGCTGTGCGGTGGTGAGACAGTCAGCCAGGGTTTGAATTTCTCTCTCTATCGCTTTCTGTTATTCTTAACACAGCTATTTGTGTCACTTCTCATGCGAACAACTGAGTGCATTTATACAATATTGCGCCTCCCCTCTCTCTACGATGGCATGCTTTTTACTCGCCATCAAGTGCAGCCGTTCTGAACATCTACAAACACTTAACACAATAAGACCTCGTATAAACTAGCTTTGATGGAGCACAAGCCTCAAAGCTCTCAGGTGGATGCTGGGGTGGAGGTGGGACTTATGAAATGCTTTATGAACAGCAGGGCAGCAGGTATGGAGGAGCAAAGGCTTAACAACAGTGCCCTGCTGCAGAAGATGTGTCTGTGTATATGCTGCAGTGAGCAGAGCACTGTATGTCCTGTGTGAGTACGCTGCAGCAGCACACTCAAGTTCCTGAACTCGCGTACTCAAACAGAGCTTGTACTGTAAGTCTGTTCAAGTACAGACTTTACGGCGCAAGTGGGACCACAGCGTAATTATCTGTGGAAAATCATTTGACTCCATGATGTACGGTGGTGTCAACTCATTCCTCTTCAGATAATAAGTGCCCATGCTTTATATGAGTGTGTGGCATATGTGTAGATATCCTCCATATTTTCGGAGACATGGTGACCATAAATCATCAGACCGAGATGCAATTTCCCTGTGGTGAGTTTTATTACACGGGGACTTTAAGTGAATTTGCCATCGTCTCCCTGTGGAGTTGTGTGTGCGCATCAGTTGAGTTTTGTGAACGAGTGCGGACAGAAGGGTGTGTTTGTGCATGTGGTGCTCGTGTGTTTGTTTGCGTGAAATCTGTTTGTCTCCCGCTGTGTACATGCCTGCAAGTGCATGCACAGTCAGTGGACGTGTGTGTGTGTGTGTTGCTGTTTCAGTGGTGGCAGACAGCGGAGGTGTTGTTTCTAGAAGAATTAGATAATCTCTCCTCTGAGATTCTGCCTCAACCGTCTCTCTGCAACCAGCACAGAATGGGCAGCAGTCCAAGCCCATGTGTGATAATGATACAATGATAATAAACTTTATTTAATTAGTGTCTGTAGGGACAGTCCTTTAATGGACTCAATAAAAGTACAGGACAATAAAATTATGTACTATAACTATGTAATATAGATCAATGCAATGGAACAAAGACAAATGATGAGATAAAAGAGATAAAATTTCGACCAGTGATAATAAAAATAACAAAGATATAGCCAATAAAAGAATAATAGGATGAGAAATCAAAAGAAATGGATGTTGAACAGTGAATTAAAAACATTATTACAGCAGAAACTCCTATTAGTTTTGAACTTATCAAACTTATCATAACAAAGTATCTTTACAGTTAGTAGCAAAGGAGAAATTTGATTTTATTAGCAGTATGAAATTGATTCTTTTAACTCTAATGTGATCTTGACCTAAAGCTAAAGTTGGTACCTTTTACAATAAAGAACTTTTTTTATATGAAACTGTCACTATATTCACACAGCACTAAATGAGACAAATAATCTGTGGAAATAAACCTGTTCCTCTGCATACTTTATTGCCATGTAAAGCAGCTCAAGGCCTTACCACATGGAATGAAAACAATCAGAGTCAAAGAGTCTCTGATGCATCTGAGGCCGTGCCTCGTTTTCAAACTGTATGGTTTGACTAAAATGAACAATGAGCAGCGCTAAAATCAACCTGCGTAGTTGTCCCTCCATTGTGACATTAGAAAGTGTCACATTTATCTTGCAAGTGTACTCTTCTTCAACATTTTGTTTACTTCCTGACCAATCAAGAGCAGCTTTCTCGCACAAGGCATTTGATCTGGTCCGCTTGTAAATGCTGCCGTGAGAACACAAACCAACTCTAGGTCTACTTTGTAACAGAATTAGTCCCTGATTCGGACCAAAGCAAGACAGCGCTAGGTCTGAAAGCACCCTCAAACTAGACAGTGCCGATCAAATATGAATCAAATTCTCTTACTTCATGGCCTCAAAAGTTTTCAGAAACATATTTTAGTGTACTGTTAAAATGAGAAAGTCGGTCTGGCCTGTGGGAGATACTCAGTACTCCAGCTAAACAGTCTTGATTAATGTTTGATCAGCGCTACCTGGAGTGACAGTTGTAGACAGCTGTGTTAGAGACTTCTCAGCTGTGATTGGTTGTTTTTGGTGCATCAGGGACAATTCAGTGAATGCCATTAGAAGAAGTAGACAAAGGAGAAGGGACTTGATTTTTTTCAGACCATGTGTCTTACTTCTTTCAGAATAAAGAGACACAAATGTGGCAAAGTTATTTTCATAAAAGTTACCAACTGTAGACTTAACAGTAAATACTATACTATACTACTAATAGATGATGTATAGACCCACTCTCAGTGTGTGGCAGTGTATTTCCTTCAGAGGCTCTGCCCTCTTCCTGTTTTTTAGTATTTTCTGTGTTCAGGACGTTTATGGGCGTTGACCAACAGTGCTTAGGTGAGATCAGGACTTTATATAAAAGTAACAACAAGGTGCCAGATCGTAAGCAGCAGGCAACGCAAGAGACAAGCTGAAAAAAACCAACAGAGCAAGGAGCAACCAAAATGCCAAATGAGGGTGAATCAGGGGTTGGCTTTTACTTCTTACGACGATCCTGCACAGTATACTTGGAACAACCATTTGGAAAAGAGGACATATTTTGTGTTGCACTGACAAATGAGCAGTGCTGTTGTTTCGGGTGAGGCCATGCTGGAGCCTTGAAGAGCTGAGCTGTAAACTAATGATATTTTGATGTTTTCAGCTCAGGATAGCCAGCACTATCTCCGGTCTAGCTCAGAATTCATTCACAATCAAGAAGTGCATCGTTATTAGACTGCTTTCAGAGTAGGTTGAATGGACAGTGAGGCATAAAAATAAAGGACAGAGAGAACAGTGGCCACATTATAAAAATGACTCATTCAGCCTCTGAGCGCTGGACTGCCATTAAGGCAAATAGAGGAAAAGACAGAGCTGGATAATGGAGAGGTTAAAGAAAGCAAGAGGTCAGTAAAAGAGAGAAAGACTTGGATGACAGAGAAAGTGAACAGCATGTTCTTTCTCTGACTGCTGTGTGCTGAGTGCACATTATAGCAAACAACTCTGTCACAACTGTTGGGAGCACCGCAGGGTGATTTCAGTAAAGTGAAGGTAGGGTGGACTAAGAGATTTTTTGCAGAGGCAAGAAAATAGATGGAGGATAAAGAAAACTTGGATGTGGATGGAAATAGAAAGCAAGTGCTGAATGATTCAAATCAAAATGTAAAGAGAATTTACGGACAAACACAGTGGGTAATCAAGTTTTTGCAGGTAAGGTGAGAAACATGCCGAAGATGAAGAGACACAGATGAGTGGAGAGTTGCAGATATAGAGCCGAGACGAAGGTGACAGAGTCAGTTTTTAAAGAGTGACTGTTTGGCCTTTGCTGATTGCTCATTCACAGCGAGTCTCGTATGACAGTAAAAGGTCAATCACTGTCATGGAGCGCTCAGTGACATTCACAAGGTCAGGAAGTTTGTGTCGATGATAAAGCATCACAGCTTACACAGATTTCTGACTTCTGGCCATTTTGGATGAACTAAATGTGACTAATGGCCTTCAAATGCTGCAGCGCTTCTGTACGGGGAGGACAAACTGCAGAGACAATCTGTCTGCAACACACAAACATACACTGATGCACTTCTACCCTCACCTTCAGAAAAACACTGAGTCACTGTTAAGTTGCAGAAATACATGGGTGGCTACGCTTCAGGCTCCTGTCTTTGTTTCTTTTCTTTTTTTTTTTATTCTGGGGCACAAAAGGTGCAGGAGATATTTGATTTCCATACATAGAAGAGACGTGATGAGAAAAAACGATCTCTCTCTCACAGCCCCAGAATCAAGGCCTCCCACATACTACCCACACAGCCTTGAGATGATTTTATGGCTGTGCTGCCTCCTCCCCTCCACACTCCCGACATCAAAGTTAAAATCGACAAGACACACTTTCTTCAAATTCACTTTATGATTTATGGATCCACTTTTGGCCTTTTTGAATGAGTAAGCAATGTTAACTTGTAGCCCACCATCACTCTTGTGAGCTCGCTGTCTGGGAGTGTGTTACTTACAGCCTAGGAAAGACTGCCGTAAAACAAACAAAGCTGCAGTTTGATGAGACACACTACGAGGCTTAGAAGCTGTTAATAAAGGCTTTGTAAAGGACATAATTCTATATTTCCTATGTAATATATACTGCATATACATGTTTTAATGAGCTCAATAATAAGTGGGAAGCTCATGAGCCATCATTAGTGACTTGCTCACTTTCTAACAAGCTATCAAGTCTTCAGTTCTACATGTTTAAGGAAAATGCTGCAATATACGCTCCTTGAATGGTCCCATTACCTAAGTCGGGAAGTCGTTTTTGCAATTTCGATGTGTTCATGAGCTTTTAAGTGGTAATGTGTAATATACATTATGTTTTTTTGCTCAGAGTGTTCAATGCCCCAGTGAAGATTCATGTTGCTTTCCAAAGATAAAACAGTTTAAAGCTTCACATTACCGAGTGATTTTCTCCCAGCCGTGTTGCTGCACCAATGCATTCCCTGAAACTACTAAAATACTGCTTTACCTGACTCGATATCAGGGTTAATGAATACATTTCTAACTAATCTAGACCACTCTACATGGACAACAACCAAGAGTTACAACCCAATACCATAGTACAAATTACACCTGAGCAAAAATGAATATGCAATATGTGACTTCATGACAAACATTTACTTTTGTCCGCCATGTTCCTGCATAATATGACATCAACTTCGCAAGGCATGTAGCTAAACCTTTGTCGACTTTCTGAGTTATTCTGAATTAAGGGGGGTGTTCATGTGAATACCTCAGTGGGAGAACAGGAATAGTTCTGCATTTTGGGAAATGATTAACATGCGTATTCACGGTTTTGCTTCCTTGCATAAACACTGGATGTATGTGGAAAAAGCTAGACTTGCTCCGTTCATATTAAAATCCACAGACGATCACGTCTAAATATCACACATTGGATGCAGACAATTCCTGGAATCTGCTGTGGTTGTCTGGCAACCTCACATTGATGTCTAGACTCCAAACAGTTGCTGCAGCCAGCCGCTGTTTGCCAAGGTGCAGCATGCACTTCTAATTTTTAACTTTTCTGTGTGCGTACAGATATGACGTGGTAAATAATGAGCTCTTGAGATAGTGGTAGGAGTATTTTTCAACTATAAAGAGAACCAGGCTAGTTTATTTCCCCAGTTTTTAGTCATGCTAAGCTAAGCTGAGCCAATCACCGCCTAGCTACAACACCATTATGCGCATCACAGAGACATGAAATTTGTATTAATCTTGTCTTATGACCTTAAGATAAGAAGTCCAACTGCCAATCCTAAGGGTCTTCCTGGCTAACATTACTCCATCTATAGGTTCCAATTCATAGGCTTTCTATAAATTATGCCTCATGAGAAAAGACACTAATTAACTAAGGGAAAAGATGAGATCTTGTGTATAAGTCAGTGTTGGAGCATGTGCACAACTAAGTGCATATTTGAGCAGCACTGACACAGATTATATGTAGTAAGTGTGTTTGTGTGCCAGAGTTGTTTTGCATTTCTTAATGAGGACAGGGACACTGAACTCTACTGAGGACATGTAGTATATTTAGAGCACTTTTGATAACAATGACATTGAACGGGGGCAATCAGGACAGCGGAGAACTTTTTAACCCACCAACTCTGTGGGTGATGATGATACTGTGGCTATTGTGTGGTCGCGCCACTGAATCCACAGAGACCTCCTGTCTGCAGCACTGGCTTCTTCTTGTGGTTGTGTTTAATGGCAGTAACGCACTGCTGTGTGTCTCTAAAAGTAAAATTTAAAACAGATTTTATTAAAACCAACCAGCCTTTCCTGTATGAACCTCAGCTGTTGAAGCCAAAGCCTGTTAACTTGTGTATGAGTGATACCAGTGACATTGAACTGGGGACACTCACAATAATGGAGAGAAGTGGGGCGCTAAGCTTCGAGCGAACCATGTGAGTCGATGGCACTAAGCCTCAAAGTAAGAAAAATAATACTGTTACATAAGCTTACTGTGTCCCCTGTGGTGAGTTTTGTCCTCTTCCCCCTAAGTGTCACATTTAGTGTGTGCATATGTGTGTGTCTCTGTGTGTGTGATGGCCAAGGCCAAGACCCCAGCAGCAACATCAGAGCATGTTAGAGTTCAGCAACATGAGTGTAAAGAGGATATAAGTATGAACACGTACACATGATGCGCCGACCCTCAGCATGCCCTTTTCCTGTCGCATGTATCGTCATGTGAGTCAGTGCAAGTAATCTGAATCATTACACCTAAAGTCTTTGTGAAGGTTGTGTCTTGTTTAAAGCATTTATAAAAAGCCTTCATTGTAGCATGAGGGAGCAATAAAAAACTGAGCTGTAGGATAATTGAGCCTGTAGGTATTGGACGTTTGTCAGCCAATGGTCTGATCAAGGTTAACGATGTACAGCTGCATATATATTCATTAAATAGGAGTGGGAGACGGACGACTGGAAAACGTGGCTAAAATGCTGAATGATTCATCAGGTTGAGTCAAACTTAATTTTATAGTTTGCATACAAAAGAGGTAAATAAATCTGACTATGGTTGGACAATGACCCCCAAATATTCAGCCAACTTTTGAGGACCTGTAGGCTTCCATTTTGAATTTAGCAACATTTTCTAGTATAAATGGTCGTTAGTGTGAGGTTTCTGGAGCGCCATTTTCAGTCATTTATTCACCAGTGGGTGCATTTCCATCCACCTATTTTGCATGTCCATTTCAGTTTTTGTGGAACGTACTGTGTGAAGAAATGAAACAAAGTCAAGATATCAGACGCTTTAAAAAGAGGTACAAAGGCAGTGTCTACAGAAATGATTAGAGGGAATGTGAAGCTCACTCAGGGTGATACTGTAGTTCTCAATTTGTATTTTTGTATGTGTTTTAAACGGGCGGGTAATATTGGTTATCAGGTATTAAGAGGTGCAGTGGTGTAAATGTGTGGCTGAGAGTGTATTTATGTAATAGTGTGATTAGTGATGGATTCGTGTATTTGGGATTTGGGGTAAGGCTAGACAAGCATGTTGCTTCTTCCTACTCCTTTTTCGGGCATGAAATGTTAATTTATGTTTTTCATTGTCAGTCTGTTAGTGATTTATTGCTTGTCTTAGAGCTTCTCTCTACAATTTATTTTATTTCATCTTTTTTTTTTTTAAATGTTCAAAATAAATCAAATCAAAATCAACCAAAGCAAAAATGCCAGAAATTAGAAAAAATGAGGGAAAACATCGAGAAAAAATCTTGAAATACCACAAAACAAGTTTAATGTAGTGGAGACACCTTGAGATTATTGTTATGTGTTTAAACTTAGTCAGTATCACTGTTCAGTATCGAGTTTATATACAACACATTCAATACCGATTACTACCACGTATACAGTACAATCAATCAGTCAATGCAGAGTCCATTAAGATGAAATAAACATACAAGATAAAGGAAAAATGTTTCCTACCTCGTCTGTTATCTGTCCCCCAAATGTCACCCATGTACCTGCAGGGAAGAGACAGACATTTCACTATTAGAAAACATCTCTGCATGTGTTCTTGTTTGACATCCTGGAGTAAACACTGCTAATCTCTGGGCTGTGTCACCAGACGAGGAAGGCTGTCAAGTTCCCGAGAGAAAAACGTGTCCTGATCAGAGCTGCAGCTCAATACTGAGCGATCACCTTGAGTGAGCGTCTGTTAGCACTTTCTGTCTTCACCGGTGACTGTGTTTGTGACTGTCATGCTTATTTGGGAGACTGTGTGTGCGTACGTGCGTGCGTGTATAATGAGCGTGCATGTGTGTACATCTGACTACATGCTCCTGATTGCCCTGCAAACAATGCCGATAAGCCAGACAAAAGGCTGAGCCACCGCAAGCAGAGGAGACACTAAATCCTCGGCACCCTCCGTCTCTGAATCATGTAGCTTTGTTGTGGCAGAAAACCTTTCCCATTCAGATTATGTCAAAACAGTTTGAGCTATCTAAAACTGTCCCAGACAGAGACAGAGAGAGAGAGAGAGAGAGAGAGAGAGAGAGAGAGAGAGAGAGAGAGAGAGAGAGAGAGAGAGAGGAACACCTTTTACATCAGAGAAATGTCTGGGGCAAACGTTTAAATGCTGCACGGCTTATAGGTGTCCTGGGAGTTTAAGAAAATCTGGGCTGCCTGACAAGATATGAGGCAGACGGTGCTGCAGTGTGTCTGTAATTTGGCAGGGGAAGACCAAGTTCATTGTTCACCACAGGAAAACTAATTATGTTGCTAAATATTGGTATATTTTATGAACTGTTCATGTTATTGTGGCAACAGTATATCAGACTTTATTTATACCGTATACTACAGCCTGACAATACTGGTGAAAAAAGTGTTTTATACAGAATATCATGACGTCACTGCGACATTGACCTTGGACCTTTTGGATATAAAATGTCATCACTTCATCATCACTTTATCCTATTAGACATTGTTGTGAAATTTGTCATAATTAGCATATGAATTCTTGGTCACAGTGACCTTTGACTTTTGACCACCAAATTCTATTCAGTTCAATCTTATGTTCAGGTGGACATTTGTACCAAATTTTAGGAAACCCCCTCAAAGCCCTCCCAAGGTATCACATTCTTGAGAATGAGACAGACGCAAGGTCACAGTGACCTTAAACTTTGACCATCAGTTCATCATTGAGTCCAAGTGGATGTGCCAAATTTAAAGAAATTCCCTCACAGTATTCTCGACATATCGTGTTCATGAGAACTGGAAGGAGAGACATATAGACAGACAGACTAAAAAATCTGATAACAATATATCTGCCACCTCAACTACAACTTCAACTGCTTTAGCATTTTATCTATTTCAAATGCTTCAACTGCGACTTTTCAGCAGTGAGCGTACATCGATTTTCTGAAGAACATTTTGTCTAGGTCAGTATCATTGGTAATTAAATCATCAAATTAGCTAATTATATGAACTTCTTATGTCATTGTTCTTAAGTCGTCTGTTGTCAAACTTCATCGGAACAAGCTGTTATGATTTTTTCTTTTATTTTTACAGTTTTATTTCTCATCTGTATGTAAATCTCTAAATCTATTTGCCATATATATACACACACACACACACACACAAATCTTTCTTCCACATCATGATGATTTCAAACACATTGTGCAGCCATATTGAGTTATAATAATTGTGCTATGTGCTGAGCTGAATTTTTTTGCACTTGAAAGATAAACTTGTCAGTTCCCTCTAGTGGACAAACTATATAATGATGTAATGACAAGACTGTTGCTGAATTTCCTCAAACATACCGTTTGTGCTCTTTAGTCCTGTACTGCAACAGAGGCAGAGGGGCCTCTGGGGCTCCAACCTAAATGTTTTCTTAACGCCCGAAATCTTTTAGGTTTGAGTTTAGTTTATAAAAAACCTTCAACTTTGTGTCATTTTGATAATGTCTGTGTCTTTACCCTATCATGCTATTCCTTAAAAAACCTAAGTTAATGTTCTTCTGTTGAACTTATATTAACTTCAGAGTATCAAAGACCACATTTAAATGGCAGTGTTGGCAATCCTTGATTTACATTTACAGCAGCCCAGATTATTATGGCCTGGATTCAAAGGCAGCAGATTCGTCAGCTAAACATTCATTCTGTGAACTCTGCCTAGTATAACATAAATAGGCTTTAAGATTAGTAATGCTGTTGGTGCCAAATTCCTGCACTACCTATGTTATGTAACTTCAAATAGTAACATCAAACAATTTCTGCCTTTTTCAAGGAGTGAAAATTAGTCACCCTCAACATATGTTGTTATGGTTTCTAAATGATGGAGACGGTTTTAGAGCATGGATACAAAATAGGATGAAGACTCTACAAGATTTTTTTTTTCTTGGCAACTATTATGTTTCTCTCAAATGATATGCAGATCTTTAGGCTTTCTATTGAAGGCTTGGGAAAAAAGTGCATGTGGAGCTGCTGAAAATGGGGAAAAATCTCCCTCAGGGAAACGCCCGCAGACACCCTGAGGGTTTGGGCTGAGCCCTGAATGGTATATCTTGTTGAGACTTAATGACATACAAATGTCATAAAAGCTAATACTAATATTGGCTGATATAATTGGCCTGACAAGTGCTTTATGTAATTTTCAACTATTAAAATCATTTGCTGCTGATTAAATGGAGAACTCTGGGCATTAGCATCACCTTGGTACTGGTAGAAGCAGCCGTGGCCTTTTAGCCTCCTGTTCTAAGAGGATTCATTTCGAATAGTGATGAGCAGAACAATGCAACCCCTCCAGCTAATTAAGTATTCTCTTTTTTGGGATATTTATTAACTCCCTTCAGGCCATAATACAGCTTTCTGTTTAATCTCCCCGTTGAATCCTTCTCTCACTCACCCTGTGCCCTGGTGCCCGCAATTTCACACCAAATGAATAGACAATTCTTCCTCTGACTCCGTTGACCTCCACTGCTTGGCTTCAGGGAAACAATTGCTGCACCTCAGAGGCGGTTGACAATGAACCGGCACTTAAGCCATCTGCTCATTTCAACATAGTGGGTGATACAATAGAGCTCATTACGCCATACATCGCAATACCATCAACTCCGCCGAGGTTTAACGTACAGATGACACCCTGCGGATAAATTGGATCTGTTGGTGTACAATGATATTATTTTAACTTAATAAGGAGCTGCGGCCTTGAACATGCAGCATCAGCAGAATAATAATCTAAGTTGTTTCAGCAGAGGCCGGTGGGTGACATAACGCTAATAGCTGGTGGGAAAAGTTGTGTTTGGACATTGTTAAGACCAGTAACCATGGCAACCTCATTAAGCCTCAACTGCACCTACACTACAGTCATTACAGACTGTCATTATTATACAGTTCTTGTGCACAATGTATGTGTGTTATTTCTCGTACACATATGTATGCAAAGTTTGTGTGCGTATGTACCTTGTGTGTGTGTGTGTGTGTGTGTGTGTGTGTGCTCCACCGGCTTTTTAAAACTGTAATCACAGCTAGCGTCCAGTCGCAGCCCTGAGCTTTGTGTCTGAGCAGGGGGCTCAGCATGGGATGAACTCCCTGCAGAGCTCTAATATCAAGGCCACTGCTCTTGTAGGTTCAACTCAGTTTTCTGTTTGATGGAAATTAAGGCCTTGCAGATGACAAACAGCTCTTTTTTTTGTTACTGGCGGCTGCTAATGGAAAGTGCCGGAAGTGGCACTTGATGTTGCTATGCAACAATTGTAACCCTCATAACCTCACAGTGCTTTTTACCTGAAGCTGCGGGGTGTTCAAGTCAAACTAACTCCTGACAAGGTAGCTGATGAATCTGTAACATTTAAATAAATGGTACAAAAGGTATATCAGGAATTACTGCAGTGTCCCCAATCATCTCCACTTAGCAACATTTTTCTACTTTTATGGTAATTTTTCTTTCCTGCATCGACATGTCAAGTACTTCAGTTGAAAGGTCTACAGAAACAAGATGAAACTGACATGAGTCCAACTGTACAACACAGAAAAAGTAGCAGAGAAGAAGTGAAAGGGGATAAATTTAGGTGAATAGGGACTGAGAATGTTGAGATAGAGTTGTAGATCTGGCAAGAGTTGTAATTTATTTTTCCAGCTTTGTGTGAATCCTTTTAACCTGATTCTTCAGTCTTGAATCCAGCCCTGGCAGCAGGATAGATGGCACACATTTAGATGAAACATTTCTCTCTGGTGTCTCAGTTTAACTGACCTCCTAACTCTCTTTTTCAGCATTTTTCAGCTCGTCTGCCTACAGACAGAAAGGCTGAGTCATTTTTTTGTTTGTTGTTGGATTAATTTCCAGCTTCAATAAAAAGGCACAGTACATCTCTGAGCTGCTTGTGCTTGCACGGTGTAGGTTTATCCAGACAAGAGACACAAAAAGGCAAAATATAGCTGCACTTGGCTTATATATAGAAAACTATATCTATATCATCTTTAAACACAATAGTTCCCAACTGGATCCAGCCACAGGGTCCAGATCTCTCCTTAGTCATTAGTTCAAGGTCCACACAGTGTAATATATTCAGCATCATACTTGCGTTTGGCCATGTCGTCCAGCTAGTTTGCTGTCTCAGTCCAGTAGCTGTCTGTTAGTCACTCACTCTACAGCAGGAAACGGCACGTTTAAATTAAAGCTCTCTGCCAGAAATTCACTGTACTTCAAAATAAAGCGTGTTTTCTAGAAACTTGACATGTTCGTGAGTCACTGTTCTAACAGACACATTGTTGAACTATTCAAGAACTACTCAATAATGACATTCTCTTGGCAGTCTTGTCTCTCATAGATGGCTAACGGTATAAAATCGGACAGGAAACATGGGGTGACCTGCTGAAATCAAATGACGGAGAATTTGTTGGAGCAGTAGCCAATATGTCCGAAACACTACACCACCAGGATGCCCCATTATCATTAAACTAAATTATCTAGAATGTGTTCTGGTGTGCAGAGACCTGTAAATCTCTTTTGCAGAAGAAAAAAAAAAGTTGTATGAGGTTTTGTAACAGACCTGTTTTTATTCCAAACTTAAAGATCCTGCATGACACCTTATATATCTGTATATACACACAAACACAAAGGAAAACACACACGCCATGCTTTGCACCTATTTTCAGTTGTGTTGCATGCCCTTGTCTCCTGTGCTGCCTCTTCAAGTCCTATTGATTTCTTCTAAACAATTCTACTTGAATCGCCTCCTGTTATATCTGCTTCTGTCTTGTCTACTCTTTCAGCAGCAGCCTACCTGGGTTAGATTTACAACGCAACACAACTCAAAAATAATATGACTCTTTTTATTTTCTTTATTTTTTTTGCACCAGGTTGACATAATAGCAGAGAGAGTGCATTTGAAAACAGCATCACAACTGCAGCCTCACACATGATCAAAGTTTAATCAACTTCTTTTTGACAAAGCATCAATAGAAACCCAAAATAATAAGCTTTAGTATTTGTTGCGAGGCTTTTGCATTTACTTGCATCACATGTTACAGCTGTTCATATCGTTGTGTCCGCACGCTGTAAAATTCTATTGATGATCACCCAAAATCAGCTGGACTACTTCCACGTGATTACTCTGTGACTACAGACTACAGAGCCTAACTGAGTCTGATGCAATGCTCATGTTTGGAGACGACTTTCTACTTCAGCTGTGAAAGAGAGGGAAGTATCTACATTACACATTAGAATCAACTTGGATTTTCACAGTGGAAAAGGACAAAAGTAACGAGAAAGTGATGTATAGCTGAGGTTGTCTGCTCCCCTTAGTACAGCAAGGATATGCAATGGCATTAGGATGCAGAGCCACACAGCTGTAAGTTTTTTACCAATGGTGTTAAAGTTCAAGAAAAAGTAGAAACCAGATAAGAGGAAAGCGAGTGCTGTAAAAGTCGAGGGAAAGAGGCTGTGCACTGTAGCACAGGTTGGTCCTCTCTGTGCCTCTCCTGCAAAGTACCACAGTGACAGCACACTGAGGTCCATCCTTTTGCTGTCTTTTCTACACTGCAGGATTTTCTGGGAAAAGCATTTTAAGAATTCATCAATCAACAGTGCCGCAGCAGTGCAGCAAAACTTCAGCGGCAAATATGGACCCGGACAGTGTGTGGCATGTGTGTGATGTGCAAAAAGCAGAAAGTTATGAGTTCAACAGGAATGCTGATGGCTCAGATATTGCTGATTGCAAACTTCAGCATCAACTTTTTTTTTTTGTGTCGTCAGCCAATTAAAATAGATTTGCACATGCAAATGCACACAAACACTCCGTTTTTGCATTTTCCCCACCAATTAGCACGGCTGGAACCAGTGTGTGTGGTGACAGCACAGTGAAGCCACTGCAGACCTCCCTGCGGTCAGTCTGTTATCAGTGAATGAAGAGATAGTGAATTATCTGCAGCAGCAGACTGCCTGTGCTGAGGGGTTACGATGACTTCACTCATCACTTCACTCATCAATTAATCCACCGCCCAGGTCTCTCTCCTGGGATAATCAGTATCTTTTAATAAGTCAATTCAGTTGCAATTAACGGGTGTGAGGTTTTTCCTTATTGGAAGATTATGTCGTTACACAGTGTGTGACATTTTCAGATGCATGTAAATTGAGCTGATATTGATTTGAGTTCTCCTGGAATGGGAATTTAACTTTTTTACTGTTAGTGAAGGAGAAATAAGTGATACTGAATTGAATCTGTTACGCTAATAAAAGAAATTTAATTTTAACAGTGATACGGAGCCCCCCTAGTGTAGTAGTTAGAGCACTAGTCTTCCATGCGGAGGGTCCAGGATTCGAATCCTGCTGAGGTCGACGTCATCAAAGCCATGTGGCCGCAAGAGGTTCCCACCACCAAAACAAATGGGATCAGATTAATCTGAGCCAAGTCCTCAGCGAGGTGCGTTGTAGATGAGAGGTCCCAGATGTAAAAGTGAATTTCAGCGTCAATTAAGAGTGCAGAAGGTATTCCAGGATGTTTTTGTCATTTTGCTTTTTCACCTTCATGTGATAGGACAGTTAAAGCGTGAAGGGGGATGACATTTGGCAAAGGGCTGTGGGCTGGAATTAAACCCACGGCCACTGCAGCGAGGACATAGCCTTTGCAAATGGGCTGCCCGCTCTACCTGCTGAGGTATTGGGCGCCCCATGGAGAGCTTTTTCAATCTGGACTGCTCCTTAGAGGAAAGAGAGCAGTACTTAGAGTACTATATATGGCTTTATTATTCATTCATTCATTCATTTTCTGTAACCGCTTATCCTGTTAGGGGTCCAGGGGGGCTGGAGCCTATCCCAGCTGACATTGGCCAAGAGGCAGGGTACACTTTGGACAGGTTGTCAGACTATCACACTGTGGGCTGACACATAGAGACAGACAACCACTCACACTCACATTCACACCTACGGGCCATTCAGAGTCACCAATTAACCTGCATGTCTTTGGACTGCTGGAGGGAGTACCTGAAGAAAACCCACACTGAGCCAGGGAGAACAGCAAGCTCTGCACAGAGGGGCTCCCCAACCCAGGGGTTCGAACCAGGAACCCTCTTGCCTTAAGGCGACTGCTGCACCACCATGCCACCAACTTTGTTATTATGCAACAGTTTTTTTGATTTGATATATGTGATAAAAATCTATCTATATATCAATCTTAAAATGTCAAATGGTTTAATTTTGCCTACTCTGTGTGTGTGTGTGTGTGTGTGTGTGTGTGTGTACGCCCTTTTGATCTAGCCTGAGCGCAGAGCTAACCTCTATCCAACCTCTTTTAACCAAATAACAAGGTGCTTGTACCAGCAGCTGGGCCCGGGAGAACAATACCCCCAGGGACAGAGAAGCCAAAGGGTTGGAAGAGTGAGGCAAAGAAGGGAGGAAAGGTGAGAGCAAAGAAGGGAGGAAAGGTGAGAGCAAGAGTGAAAGAAAGACAGCATTTATTTATGCTGTTTCAGTTTCTGTTATCTCTTAAATGTCTCAGTGTTTATTCCTCCTCCTGTCTTGACATTAAAGTGAGAGGTGAGGAAGAGTTTGGATGAAGACGGAGGGAGGAGAACAAGATGGATCAGCTCAGTTCATACAGAGAAGGACAGAGTGTAAGTGAAGACGGGACAGAGGGAAAAACTGCCAAGAAGAAATCACATCTTTCCTCCCAATTTCTCCCTGTTCACATCTCATCACCCCTCCCTTCGTCCTGCACTCTGTCCCTGGGATAATGACAGTGTGTTTGGAATACTAATTCACCTGCCTGTTCAGATTCTCTCCTACATTTGCACACAGCAAATGAACCCAGCATCAGTACAAAAACCTTTCTGCAAAGTCCCTCAGAATGCTGAGTGAACACCGCTGTTAACACACATCTAATGTGTATATATGGGTTATAAATATGGGTTAAATACGGTGGAGAGTGTGATTTTATGTCCCTCTTTTAAAAGGGTGAAGAATAAATGGAGCCAACTAGGAAATGATCTGGTACGCTGAACACTATAATAGACTGAAAAGAAACACAGATCTTGCCCTCAAACTCAATTTGAATTTTAAATCAACAGTGAGAAAAGCAGAGGGAAGCAATAACTATGCATGTGATCATCTCCTCAACCACAGCCTTATAATTGGTTAGCCAGCTGATGGCTTATACTGCAGCTCAAAACTGCATCTGCTGAGAAGGTTTTTCACATAGCGCAGCTCATTTAACACATTTAAGTGTTCATGCTTCATTTCATACTCGCCACTATAACTTTATCGGCTTTTTAAAAATTAATTGTGAAAAAAAAGAAAAAACATGATGTAAGACTTGCATTCCTACATATACTGTAAACATGATGCCTTACATACTTGGATTTAACCAAAGGTCAGAGTTTCACCATCATCGCTTTGTTCACGAGCACTTTGGCAGTTTAGTCTGCATCCCAAATGCTGTGGCGATTATTATTCACTTTCCTCGTAGCAACAGAGAGAAGTAGATGTGAGCCAGCCGCTCCATATCAAGATCAATCTGCTGCTTTATTGTTACGTAACTTTCGGGTATTTCATCCAAAACACATCCTGGTCTCGGGCCAAGTTTTAAAGTTTTAAAAGCAGCCTTGGGTCTTGAGTCACAGTGGAGATAATACCACTCCAATTTACATTTTTAGGAATTTTCATAAACAAGTACTTAAACTATAGTGTCTCTTTTAGTCTATTGTTTCTATGTTAAAGACAAACTTGGTTACAGCTCCAAAACAGCACTGTCACTTGTATGAGGTGTAGAAACAGGCTGAGGGAATTCTGAACAGCAGGAAATGTTGAATTTTTTTTTTGTGAGAAAGAGGCCTCTGACCGATTAAACCATTACGTAAATGAAGCTGGTGCTGGTGAGACAGTGTTTCTCCCGGGGCATCGTGCAGTTGGCTCTTGTGTGACTCCTGCGACGGTTACATCTCCTCCTGGCTGTGCTTCACACAAGCGGCGACAAATGAAGACAAATGACTGAAACATGATTTAACATGATTGAATGTGTGTTTCATTCGTTATTCTGCCTACTGCACGATCAGTCAGGTATATGAGTGTGTGTGTGTGTGTGTGTGCGTGCGTGCGTGCGTGTGTGCTTGCACTGCTGAATTTTGCTGTGAAATGATGCCACACACACACATTCACACACAACGTCCTCATCTGTCTTGGCACTGCTCCTTCAAGTGAAACAGTGAAACACCATTTAGCCTCCCACTCTTTGCCCTCTCTCTTCCTCCTCTCCCCTGCCAGCATCATGTCCGCCCTGGGCGCAGCATGTGGCAGGCAGCTGGCATTATGCTGACCTTTTCCGCACTGTGCAGCTCAGCCAGTTTGAGTCAGACCTCTCAGTCTACCGTGAACCACCTGGGGCAGCGGCGCTCAGAGCCGGCCTGAGAGCCAGACATTACACCCTGAAAAACAAAAGTTCTACATGGCACCAAGAAGCTTCTTTGTGTGAAATCTGCCACTGACACCAGGGAAAATCCTTTGGCTTCAACTTCACGGATGACTTGAGCCAGCTCTGTCACTTTTAGTCACCTGGCACAGAAATATGACCAGCATCAACTCATATAGTGCTGGGTGAAACACTGAAACACAATTACAATCATGTAAAAGAGTTGCTGCTGCTGTACATCATGAAGCAGTGTTCTTAAACTCAATTCATCTGCATGGATTAAAACCAGAAAAATGACTGTGTGTTAAATGCTACATGGAGTTTAAAGCAAATCATCTGATTTAAACTTTGCAGTCACTTCTAGGGCCCAGGGGGCAGACTACATGTTTTTGATCACTGAAACATTTAAAATTAACAATCCCTTTCACATATTTAGGGCAAATAAAATATTCAGTTTTGAATAATATTTATGCCTGCTAAGGTCTTTCTACAAAATGTTTCTAACGACTAGTTAAAAAGTCTTAAAAATTTAATCTTTTCCTCGTCTCTCATTAAAATATCAAGACTCTATGAATTTGCAAAAGTGTTTCATTTCAAAACTGTAACTGCCAGACACATGAGGTCTGAAGTCCAATCTCAAGGCTTCATGTTTCCACATCACACTTGTGTAACAACCCAGTCACCAGAATAAATGTTGGCATGGTATGTTTCTGCAAGCCACGGTACAGAAACTCATTGCATTCACTCGACAAATTAAAAAAGCCCTGTTTTTCGGAGTGATTTATTTATTTTTCTGTTTTTCAGAGTATTTTTTCCCCCTGTTTTTCATGGTAAAAATTGTAAAAAAAAAAAAAAAAAAAAAAAAAATTAAATAAAATACTCAGAAAAACAGAAAAAATTACCTTGAAAAACAAAACAGAAAAATACCAAGAAAAACAGAAACAAAATCACCACGACAAACAGAAGAAAAAAAAATATACCAAAAAACAGAAGAATTAAAAAAATGCTCAGAAAAACAGAAAAAATTATTAAATAAAACATTTGCCTCTTATGTGCAGTGTATCAACTTATTTGCTATCAATCTGATGTTTCCTGCCATCAGCTGCACCAAGTTATGAGGACTGATAGCGCTGTGCACGGGGCATGTGCTTTTGAATGTGTATGTTTCATATTTAGCATTTGAAACCTTAGATCTCTTTACATTTCAACAACACTGTGGTAAATGTGTGGTTATGTTTAGTCACAAAAACCACTTGGTTATGGTTAGGAAAAGATCATGCTAAATACCCGTCTCTGGTGGCACAATCATGGCTAGAAATTGTTGGTCTTGAACAGAGGTCTACAACTTGGCAGCTGTCTCGTCTAGTTGTCACTATGCCAGTGATTCTCAAATGGCGTGCCACGATGCCAGTCCAAGTGTGCCGTGGGACTTTGTGATAACCACACATTATTACTGCAATATTTAACTGGGTCTACACAAAAAGTTGTGAATGGATTTTAATTGACTGTATCAGTATGTTGTGCGCAGCCATTTCCTAATAAAGAGGCAAACTCTAGCCAAAAAATGTGATTTAATTTAATTTAATTTAAAAAAAGCATTCACGGGGAACCTATTTGTCGCCGTTCACGCATGGGAATTATTAGTGTGTGACATATCCAAAGACCTGATTGGCAGCCAGTGTGAGGGATGAAAACAATCAAAATGAGAAAGCCATGAGTGGAGCAATGGATCGCTTTATTGTACGGAGCAAATTACCACACAGCACCAGTGAAGATGACCTTCTACCGAAAGTAGACAGCATCACGAAAGTTACCTGTCTTATGTTTCCTTATTTTTATTGTCTTATGTCCTGATGAGAGTGATTACACACGTTATAGAAGCTATTGTGCACAGGTATAAATACAGGTTTGCTTTGAGATTTTGGCTCACTCTTTGGTGTACCTTGGGCACAACAAATTTGTAAACGACCGCACTATGCCATACACCATCCCATCTACATCTTGATGACATATTCAGGTCAGGTTGGAAACATTGGTTGTTATAAAACGTACAAATGTAACACATCAGTGTTTTGCAGTAACGTACAGAGCAAACTTTTTTCAAACCAGACCAGTTGTGATGTCCCCAGATCAGCCTGTCAAAGTCAAAATAAAAACAGTACTTCACAGGAATATATGACATAAAGCATCACAAATGATGCATGGATCACAAAGTTAAAAACAGCAGCAGCTAAACACTCTGACTAAGAAAACTATATCTAGCAAGGTGAGCAAATTGGAAAGTTAATCCATGTGAGAAGGATGCCTCCATATGAGATAAGTAAATATGAGGAAGCTTAGTCAGCAGAAGTGCGACTTACAGCTGGAGTTGGAAATGGTAGCGCGTATAGGGAGATATAGGTGTTACTGCACAGCTTAGAGGTTGGAGTGTTGACAGATAATCAGACACAGGCTATAGCATGACTACAGCGCATGTCAAAACTAAAGGCCAAAGCAGGTACAGAAAACATGATCATCTTTTTGTACAGGGTATCACTTCCCTCTGTCTCCTGTACTACTCCTGACCAAAAACCCACTGCCTTAAAACAGTGACTGAAGCATCGTCTGTTTGAGGACACTGCACAAGACAACCTGGTGAAGGTCGGGCTAAAGCTCACGTCCCATGAGAACTGGGAGTTTTGATTCGATTTACAGTACTGTGCTCATCTGAGCCTCGAGGGCCTCTGAGCAGTGATGAAGGTGTTTGATTTAATCCCGAGGATCCTGCAGGCCTGATGCTGAAGTATTACTAACAGTATCTCTTCATATGTTGCACACTTGGTTGTGATTTAAGAGATGATTTTTCATACTTGGGTTTATAATTACAGGGGAAACAATTCTGGATAAATGTGTGTGAAAAGTGCCCAATCAAAAAAGATTTGCATGCACTCTGTTGGTAAAAGCAACTTCAGTTACCTTGCTGGTGCCAAACTCTTATAAGTGGGTTTTCATGGGAGTGGAGTGGACTCTCAAGAAGATACATGACTCTTTTATGAAAGATATCAGAGTGCAGCTACTGTAATTGAACAAGCGTGTGCAGTTTCAGAGGTTTTTCCGCTAGAACTTGGATGAGGAATAAATATTTTAATTTCTGTGATACTGAGTTGGTGATGATTTACATTTTCTCTCAAACTTCAAAAACTGGACTCTGATGTATAAGTGAATCACATTTCCTTCTGTGTTTCAGTATTCTGGTCGACAGTCGAGCTAGGAACCTGCAGTCCTTAGACGAAAAAGCCCAAATATCTGAGTCTTTGAAGATATTAAGCAAACCAAATTTAAAACTTTTATTTCTTCGTCACAACAGAATGAGTCCGTAAATGATTCAGTAACTCGTCACTGTCCAGTAAAGTTTGATCAGTTCCTCATTAGATTTAATTCACCAGATTTTGTTCCCCTCTCCTGCGATCAGGACGATTCTGAGAAGCTGATCAAAAGCCCAGCGTGGTCTGACAGTCATGAATAAACATCTTTTTAAAGAGAAGAAATCCAGCACACACAAAAGAAACATTTTCTGAGCTGTTCAGTTTCAAGCCCTGTATCCTGTAATTTTTCTACTTTGAACATATGTGACTGTGCAGTGGCTTTATAGTAATGCTTGTGTTAATCTTGATATTGTTTTTCCTTTACTGTTGTGAATGTGCTGGAACGTTATCAACCTTTATAAACCTGCAGGCCTAGATGAGTCTAAACTGGTGCAGGTTGTACAGTAACGTTTATCCTCCTGGCTTCTGTTGCAACTAGCAGGAACAAGTAAACACACACACACTCACACACACTCCTCTGTTGCTGTTTAAGAGCTCTCAGTGGTGACAGATATAGTTATGCTGTGTGTCTTCTACCCACTCTCATGTTATATATTGAAGCTAAAATGGGGGTAGGTTTGACTCTTTAGGAACTGAAGAATTTTTTTCCAGCAACCCACACTGATATAGCAACACACACTCACTCTATAGGGGGTGGGAAGGGCCAGGAAGGATACATATACATAGGCTTGTGTGATTATTTACCAAAAGTCCCGTGTGTGTATGTGATTAGTATACAACTCAGCAATGTCGTGCACATGTGACTCCTCACAAACAGGCATGAGTGTATATCCTGCAACTGCACGGCCTGCTCATATGTGACTCAGACCCCTGACAATCTCTGCTGACATTACGGTCTTGAAAAGGCTGTCACATGAAGAAAATTGTACGCTGTGAAACCAGACAACCTAAGGCATCCATTGGTACCAACCATGTCATGCTGCCTTGTTGGGAGGGAGCTAAATATGATTCAAAGTTAAAATGTTGATGGGGAAAAAGCTGGCATGGCCATTTCCCAACAACAGTAGCATTGTTCTGGTGGTCCATTTTATGTCCTGTTATGCTGCCCAGAGTTATAACTGACCTAGTCTCTATATACAGACTCTACATTCAGTGGATGCCTCCTGAAGAAGAGCGAAGGGGCCTGGTTTCCGGTTGTAGGCTGTTTGTAGTCCGTGTGATACAGACCAATCACGTTTGAGCCGGCTGCAGTTTGTTGCCAGGTTAAACAGTCCGTGCGGTGAACTAACAAGGCGGAACATAATTGGCGTCACTGCAAACTCTGAATCGATCGCAATGGTTCAGCATATTTACTTATATATAAACGAAAGTCAGAAATGGAAATTCGCCTCCTCAAACTGGAATGACAAAAAATTGGGGGTCTGCCCCCAGAGGCTGTATTCGGCGTCTGCCGGAAGTCAGACGCCGAATACAGCCGATGGGTTCCGAGAATGTAACTGACCGATCTGAAGTGCGTCGAGGTCTGTGTGGTTATACTGCAGCAGCCTGGTGTTGTTTTTAGGCAATTTAATGACAGCAAACAGTGAACTGTGTGCGTGACATCACTGTGTTCACAGCACTCCTCAAAAGCTTAATCAGTCCTGCTGCCTTTAGACGCTGCAGTGACTTCATGTGCTGAAGGAGAAGTTTAAATCTGGAGCATTATTTAGCGCCCTTCCCAACAAGCTAGCATGACATGGTTGGTCCGTAGCTTGAAAAATCAATGCACCACAATCTCTTGAAGACAATAATGTTGTAATCTTGGCCAACATGCGACTGAGGCCCATTGGATCTCCATCAATATTGGCTCAAGACTGATGGAGGTCACGTGTGTGTGTCTGCATGGCCGCATGAGTACTAATCACAAACACACACACACACACACACGTGAGACTTCAGTAAATAATCACACCTCCTCTGGAGAAAAAAACAAAAACACCTGATTAAGCTACAAGTGGCCGTTTTATCAAAAGGTTTACTGGTGTGTGTGTGTGTGTGTGTGTGTGTGTGTGTGTGTGTGTGTGTGTGTGTGTGTGTGTGTGTGTGTGTGTGTGTGTGTGTGTGTGTGTGTGTGTGTGTGTGTGTGTGTGTGTGTGAGACCATTTGAACCAGGATGCAGGAGAATTATAACACCACAGTAGATTTGTTGGTTTAATAAGAAAACAGGTCGAGCTTAATAGTTCAATTCCCAGCCCTGCTCTGAATTTAATGTTGTTTGTTTTACTTATGCCAAGTTTTAACAAGTCAATTAATTAAATGAGTAAATGAGTTCTTAGAAACTCATCTATCACTTTGTGTATTTACAGAATACAACAGAAATGCTTTTTGTTTCGTTTTGTTTTTACAGATGGTCTCTGTTTTCTTGTTATTTGTTTCGTCCATGTGTTGTGTAACTAAGTAAGGCCTGAGGGAGAAATGCATTATGGGATGTGAAGCTGAGAGGCTACTTACCAAGTCCTAAGCAAGATACTCTCAGTCCTGACTTCCCAAGGTTCCTGCAAAAACAGAAAGAAAAAGGGATTACATCTCTCGTCCTAGAGCTGCAGCTAATGACTGCTTTCTTTGGCATTTAATATGTCAGTTACTTTCTTGATCAATCTCTGTCAAAGGATCTTAAAATAAATGTAGTACATCAGTAATGATGGTTTTGGATCATATATGGTGACGTGGACGATATTCAAAGAATAAAACCACCCCATTACAAACTCTACTTCAGTTCTATTCAGAATTGTATTTCGTTGGCCATTTCAATCTGCGGTAGATTAAATGTGCTACATGATACATCATGAGACAGACAAGTTAATAATAAGAAGGCCTTCCACTTTCCTAATAGGCTGGATGTGGCTTCGCTCCAGATAATCACATGACAGGTTGACAGTCCTTCTGATTTCTCCACAGGAAATTGAATTTCACCTTCCCGAACTTTAAAGTAGATGCTCTCACACTGTCAACCTGCCATCATGCGTGAACAGGTGTGTATATATGAGGAAGCCATTTAACGTTAGTTTCCAGTCGGAACAAACAACCAGTGATAGAAAGATAGCGAGAGGGAAACAGGATGAGAGAAAAAAACACCAACACTGATCGAACACTAATCAAAACAACAACAAAAATATTAATGAAAAGAAAGTTACAACTTGTTTACTGCAGCACAGTGATGAAGTGTGTGTGTGCGTGTGTGTGTGTGTACTACCGACACTGAATGCATCTTATTAGCTCAATCGCCTCATTAGCTGTTTCATTAAAACCACACACAATCTCTGCTTAACATTAGACTTTATTGGAGTATACAGTATTTACATGCATCCCTAGATATTTAAATTAATTAGTCTGTCCTTCTACAAAGCCACACCTGCATTTGCAACCTCATTAACCCACTAAAATCAACTCCGTTAATTGCTCTTTTACCCTGTTCAGCTGCAGATCCCCTCTGGAATGAATAAATAAATAATAATTAGGATTATAATTATGACCTGTATTATTGTAGCTGATGTGGCTCGCATGTCAGTACATGGTATTACACATCTAAAAGGACACAAGTAACATCAACGTTCGTTTTGAGTAGGCGTGGGACGTATCACTGTATCGCTGGATAGCAGGGTATTTAGAAATCCTAGTGGTATGATTTTCCGTACTATCAAAATTACGGACAGTCCTCTTTGTACTCACATGTAGTACACATCACGCACCACAAGAGGTCAGTCTCTAATGGTGGAACAGGAAGCTGAGCTCAGAAATGACTGAGTGGTGGGGATAACGTGACAGGACTGCAAACGGCACAGACATCACAGGGGAAAGCTGTATATTTTTAAATCTAACTCAGTGAATTAAGAGTTTTATTTTCAAAAAACCAGAGCTGACGATTGTTGGAACAGTGGACTAACTAACTACATGAATAACAAGGCTAACTAAAATGGTTTTGGTGAGTTTTATTTTGTTTCTGTTGAGTTTGAATGAAGTGTTTTATTATGAGTTATTAAGGCAATTAAAGGGATAGTGCACCAAAAAATGAAAATTCAGCCATTATCTACTCACCCATATGCCAACGGAGGCTCAGGTGAAGTTTTAGAGTCCTCACATCCCTTGCAGAGATCGGCGGGGGGAGTGGCTAGCACACCTAATGGCTTATGGCGCCCCAGACTAACGTCCAAGAACACAAAATTGAAACCACAAAATATCTCCAACATGCACGAAAAACATCATTTGAACTCTGTTTTTAGCCTCACTGTAGCCTGTAGCTCTGACTGCTTCTCTGTGCTCCGCGCTCACGTGAGCACGCTTGCGCAAGACCAGCGAAAGCATGAGCTTTGCTTACCCGTGTTTACATAACATAACACGTGCACTGCAGGGAGAGACAACAGTAACCACAGTAGCTAAAAGATCTTTTGCACTACGGTCTTTTAGCAAAGGACAGCCCAACATGTCTGAGCGCTGGAAACCTGGTGGTGTAGTTGTTTCAAATGCAAAACGATGCAAACGGATGAGGAAAGTCTTTGCTGCTCAGACTGGGAATTGGCGATGCCTGCACTTGAGAATCTGGACATCAGTACTGACGAGACTGCTGCATTTCAGAGACCGTGCATCACCGATCACCCTGAGCGTGCACACTTGAGCGCAGAGCACAGAGAAGCAGTCAGAGCTACAGTGAGGCTAAAAACAGAGTTCGTATGACGTTTTTCTAAACAACTTTTTATGTCGGGGCTTCAGCACACTTGGATCACGGATGAGCATGTTGAAGATATTTTGTAGTTTCAATTTTGTGTTCTTGGACGTTAGTCTGGAGCGCCGTCAGCCATTAGGTGTGCTAGCCGCTCCCCCCGCCGATCTCCGCAAGGGATGTGAGGACTCTAAAACTTCACCTGAGCCTCCATCGGCATATGGGAGAGTAGATAATGGCTGAATTTTCATTTTTGGGTGCACTATCCCTTTAAGGCATTTCTAGTTTGGTTAAAGAGAAGGGGGTTGGTAGGGGGCGCCGCACACAAATAGCATCATATACTGTTGGCTATAGCCCAGTGAAATTTCAGGAAGGGATAAAAAACATACGAACTGCCCAAGCCTAATTTGGTGTCAAGTTTTTGTCCACTATTCACTCTCCTTCTAGTTTTGTTTTGTTGCTCCTGAGGTAAATATCTGGCCCTTTATCTGCGAAATACCCCACTGTGTTTACCAGCTAGTTTCTAACTTTGTCTTTCTGTCATTTGGTGCTAGACAGGTAGTACACAGTTAGGTTTGAAGAGCTTTTATGCCCAAAACAGCCACCTGCTGCACCTGAAAAAGGTTGCTGAAGATGGCAGTAGAGTGAATCAAAACAATACAAGCTGTGGGTTCTACAAAAGAAAAAAGTAAAACAATGACATGAAAGGTGCTTGACTTAACAAAGAGAAAGGCATGGGCTCACTCTCAGATTACAATTATACAGCAGAAGTCCTTCCTGTCTGTTCCACTACTGTGGGCGGACTGGCAGATCCCTGCCATGTCCGATCAAGCATGAGGAACAGTTATTGTCCTGTCATGTCAGCTTCCTGTGAGGGCATCCATAGACTGATGACTAAACCAATGCAACAACACACACACACACACACACACACACACACACACACACACACATTTAAAGCAGATGAGTTTTGAGCAGGTGCAAGGCCAAAACCAACGCTCCAATTCATCAGCTTGTGGGGAGTATAGGTGGCACAGTTTAGAATATGTTAGGTCGGCACTTTCCCACTTGCTCAGGAACCTTATTTAGGTAGGAAACTTGAGCATTGATCTCAAATTAAAAGCCCACGTCATCATTTTTATTTTAAACTTTCTATATTTATCGCACTTTAAAACATGGAGAGTACAAGAAACTTCTGTGCTCCATACTGTGTGCACCTTGCAGAAAAACAGGTTATTAACTTATGTCACAGCTAAGGCTCATACAACAAGTAAAGCAGGATGCACACAATGCATAAATTACTTTTTTCAGGACAAAATGCCCAACACTAAACATCACATTTGTTTCTCTAATCTTATGGGGTACAATACATGTTGTTCTGTTTCCAGAAAGCCAACATCAGCAAAACTTCCAATACCAGATCCAATAGGTCACTCATTGTAAGTTCATATGGAGGTCTGCCTTCACATAAAACAATGGAAAAGTACAGACTCATTCAGCTTTAAAACCTTCGCTAACTCTATAAAAGTAATTTAATCTCTCACATTTTAAGTCTCTGTAAGGTTTGTATTAAAAGCACAAGCATGGCCTCATTAAAAGCAGCAGATTTACAGGCTCAGCCTTGTGTATTGATTGAAGAGTACATTATTCACAGCTGTCAGCGATCTTTCATTTTCGCTCACCTGTCAGAACCATTTTAGTTATTCATTGCTGACATGTCACCTCTGTATCCTTCAATATCAGAATACTTAATTGGGCATACAAATCAAGCCGCCCTCAGAAAATCGATTCTGGATGATGCATTAGATTCTCTGTAACCTACAAAATATCCACAAAGGACGCTGAGCTTTTTGGACGAGATGCCCTTGAACAACAACTAACAGGAGTTACTTTATTTACGAACAACACTAAGAATGGATTATCTATGAATATAGTTAAGCCTCGTTTTGAAAATGTGCTTTGTCCCATTGACACAATGGTTCTGGCTTTGATTTCTATGGCTGTTTTTCTGGTTTGGACCCAGGGGTGGTGGGCTCTTCTCTATGGAGTTTGCATGTTCTCCCTGTGTCAGCATGGGTTTTCTCAGGGTACTCCGGCTTCCTCCCACAGTCCAAAGACATGCAGGAAAGGTAAATTGGTGACTCATGTCTGTCTATGTGTCAGCCCTGTGATAGTCTGGCGACCTGTCCAGGGTGTACCCCGCCTCTCACCCAATGTCAGCTAGGACAGGCTCCAGCACCCCTGCGACCCCTAACAGGATAAGCGGTTACGGAAAATGAATGAATAAATTATTTCTATGTGAAATCTGCATGTTCCCTAATATTAACATGGGCTCCTTCAACAGTAAAGGTTGTAAGTGAGCAGAAGGCAGTTGAGGGGGAACACCATCTAAATTAAGATTTCCAATATATTTCCCTGGCCTAGGAATGTTCAATCAATATTTGTGAACATGAGCTACTCTCTCTCAGAGCCAGAAACCACAGAGGTAAGTCTCAAACTTGTGAAGTCTGGAGCTGCTCCATAGACAATAAATGAGAGCCTGACTTTGTGGACCCACATAATGTTTGTTTTCTTTTTTTATAACCAAATGAGCAAAGAGAAAATGTTCCAATATACTCTGAACATTTCCCTGCGAGTTCTTTGTGTCATCTACAACATCTTTCACCATTCACTGTCCGTGGAGCAGCTCCAGACTTTATACCTGATGACATCACAAATTTGAGTTTTAGCACTCTAGCTTTTGGATTTGTGAGAAAGTTGTGAATGTTTTCTATTGTTTTTAGGAGTGTCTTAGACCAGTGGTTCTCAACTGGCGGGTCGTGGTTTAAAAGTGGGTCGTGTGTCCATTCTGAATGGACCGCAAGTTTGTAAAAAAAACACTTTATTTTTAAGTACAGTGAATTTCCAGCACACTTTTATTTTGAAGTGCCGTTTCTTGCTGTAGATTGAGTGAATAATGAACAGCTACTTAACAGAGACAGCGAACTAGCTTGAGACATGGCCAAACACAGTTATGACGCTGAATATATTAAGCTGTGTGGAGCTTGAACTAATGACTAAGGAGAAATCTGGACCCCGTGGCTGGACCAGTTGGGAACCACTGTCGTCGACCATAAGAATAACATGTATGCAATTTGGAAATGGGCATAGTTCACCTTGAGGTGTTTACATGAATGAATATGAGCATGTTCAGGTGTAATCTTGCAGTTTGTCACCAAATATTTGCAGGACCAGGCTCAAGACCATCCAGTGGAGGGCAGGTTTAAAAAAAAAAAAAAAAAAAAAGCATGAATAAAAGTTACACTTTTCTTGCCCCGAAAAAGATAAAGCCATTTTTAAAAAAAGTTTAAGGTACAGGCCTGCCTACAGTCAGGGCAATCTTTTGAATTTAGATCATGGGACCCAGAGGCGCTGAGTCAGGTATTGGATGCCCCGGAGGGGATTAATGATGATGTCGCTGTTTCCCAGCCACGACCATGAATGATTACGATACAGGAGACCTCTATTTCAGGCCTAAAGAGGAAAGCTTGGTGGGAGCCAGAGCAGAGCACAGGCAGATCACCTATCAAAGCAAAAAACTGCACACTGTGATGAGTGATATGACAACCAACAATCAATTCAGACACAGCACTTTTTGTTGCACATGAACTGATGGTGGGTTATGTTTCTGGTGACTGGGCACTTACACCTGGGTATACTTTCTTTTGCTCACTGTTTGACCTATGTTAACTGAGGTAATAAAGAAACAAATTACTTCTCTCAGATCGGCTCGGATGGCCCAGATACTGCTGAGCCTACACAATGCATCCCCTCACTCAGCTTTCACAGGGGTAGATTGCAAGATGGATGAAAGAACGGCAGTGAAGAGGATAATAGATGAGATGGAGAGAACGATGCAGAGCAGAAGAAAATAAGATTTCCCCACTTGGGAGATGGAGTGAGAAAGTGATCTTCTCCCTCATTTAAAACCCCTTTCAATTGGCTCTTCATAGATATGCAAACACTTATAGCCACGCATATAAATTACCAACCCCCACCGCTAAGCACACACACGCTAATACAGCCGTCCTCGCCCATCAAATATTTATTGAAATACGAACCCCCCCGTGGCCGCTTTTCCAAACAGATCTCCCATAACAAGCCTTCCCCATCAATGAAGTTATTCATCTCCACTTAAACATGTCTTCATTTGCCTGATGATGGACAGTAATGACTTTTTCTAATACCCCGGGTACTATGGCAATATCACCCTCACTCTTCATCTGCCAAAACACACTCACTCTCTTCCTCTGTTTCCCTCTCCCCTGCATGTCACCAGTCATCCCCACAGATCTGTCACTGATTCGCCCATTACCTCCTCCACTATAGTGGTGGGGGAGCTGCTCAGTACTCAGGAAGAGAAGAAAATAGGTTATGCTTTGAGTCTGCATTTTAAACAAGATTAGATTTTAGTAGACAGTTGGGTGTAACTGGCCAAGAAGTCACATTAGAAGACGGAGAGAAGCCTCTAAATTTGGAGAATGGCTTTACTGTTAAGAGCTGAGGTGACAAGTTGCCTTTTTCTGGTTTATCAGTCTCATTGTGAGATTAATTTTGTTGACTGAGGCACTTTACTAGACTGAGTGGTCATTTATGTTCAAAACTTAAACTAAACTGATTCGATTTGATAATTTTGTACATATTTTACAAGATAGGTGAGAATGTCACATCTTGGCAATTTCATCACCTGATCTCAAAACTATTTTTTTCATTAAGACATGTTATTGATGCTTCCTTGATTCTTTTCCGAATTTATTGGCTGGACATCACTATTCACCTTGTTTACTGTTATCAGCCTATTGGCGGATAGCTTAAATTCACCGGTGGCAGTGGCCGATGTTTTTCTGTTGTATCACACCAATTTTGCGCAGGATAAAAAGCAGAACTTCAGACTAACAGCCTCAAACTGAAACTAATGAGCAGGTACAAGAAGAATACAATAACTGTTTGGCAAATGGGCTCTTTGATCTCATTGTTGTGCGACAAGATGACTACTAGCAGCCAGCGTCCGGTCCTCTCGGGGACACCAGAAAACATGTTTGGGACGAACAGAGAGCTTCCTCGGGACACCTTTGGGACAAAAGGATGCAGTAAACTCACTATCCCCACAACAGAGGATGCACTCTATAAATTCCCTGATAATGCTGCATTATGAACAAAGAATGTGTTAAAAGCAGAAGGAGGAGAGGTAGTGAACGTTACATGTTAGCAGCCGGTGGCCACAACTACCAGCTAACAGAGGTTGCACTGAGTTACGCTATGATTAATTACCAAAGGTAAATTATAATGTGATCATGATGTGCTCAAATGTTAAAAAGGCTTTTGAAGCAGTTATTAAAAGATGTTTTTCATGTGAATGGTTATATCAAAGTTTGTTGCATAAACTTGTATGATTGAATTGGTGCTCGTGCAAAGAGTTTAATGGACTACTGTAAAACAGATCCATTTTTTATAGTGTAGATTTCTTTGTTTTTGTGGCACAAAAGGGGGAATAAATAACAACAACCTACAAAATAAAACCCCGCAAAAAACAATATAAAAACATCAGCATCGATACTAGCTATCAGCCAAATTGTTATTTTAAACGGAATTTTGAAATCACTGCATCCCAACCCTCAGATTGTTTTTAATAACCTTTATGCTGTCTCCTTTCTTTCTTCTTTGTCATGTCATATTCCTTTATTTGTAACTGTAAAGCACTCGTCACAATAGACTTTGGAAAATGTCATCCATGCATCGTTTATCTGTAACCGCTTGTCCTTTCCAGGGTTGCTGGAGCCTATTCAAACTGACACTGGGTGAGAGCTGGGGAACACCGTGGATAGGTCTATTATAGGGCTATTATGACAGACTATTATTCACGTCACATTCAAACTTAGAGGCAGTTTAAAGTCAACTATTAACCTAACCTGCATGGGGTGTTTTTGTAGAAGGAGCCAGAGAACCTATCACGCAGAGAACATGCAAACTCCACACAGAAAGGCCCGAGCCAGGCAACAAGTTGTAACCCAGAACACGCTTGCTATGAGAGGACAGTGCTAACCACTTCCGCTCTGAAGAAATGCTAAATAATTGCATTTGATACATTGCAGTAATGGGTCACTCTGTTAGCAAAACACTCTGGACACCTTTTTGATGATGACTTTTTTGATTTTGATGAAACCTAAGACAGCCCATAAATAATTTACTAACTTGGCTGCCCTTGTAAGTGCAGAGTGTTTTATTTTCTGAGTGTGCTTTTGCTTATAGGATTTTGTGGATGCCTTCCAGAGGGATTGGTTTCACTTTTGTGACCAATTTGAAAATGAACACTGAATTGCTGTTTAGGATACAGACAAACAGTTATGAGCCACAAGAGACTGTCTGACACACTTCTCCGTCGGGTGTAAAACAGTCTGTGTGTGTGCGTGTGTGTGTGTGTGTGTCAGAGTGAATGAGACAGGGAGGAAGGAAGCAGGAGTGCATGCCTAAGGCCACCTGAGCTCTAGATAAAGTAGGTTACAATGTTACATTAATCACCAAAGTTCTAATCTCCATAAACAGGTATCTGCATGTGTATGGAGAATCTGCAGGCAACGGTACAGGATTTTGTATCGGAAGCATTCTGGTTTCCATTTGCAGTCCGAGTACTAATGACCAATCATGTGTGAGCAGGCTTTAGTTGCCTGCAGGTAAAAAATCTGTAAAACACACTGGCTGAAATCCAATCTTGGAAGCAACTGGCTATCATTTTTTCTAATTTACCTGCATGCATATGCAAATATCTGTGTATAGACATCAGCCAAAATGATCTCTGGACCTCTGTCAAGTTGCTTATTGAACTGTAAATAATGAGCAGCGCATGGATCTCCCGAAATACTGGCCATTGCCCGCAAAGGCTGACTGCAGTCAGACAATAGCTGATGGGTTTCAAAGTTGACCAAGTTCTGGCAGACATTGCTCATCTATGGTGACACTTCAGACTTTGTGGAGATGACAGCAACAGTTACCTCACTGTGCCTCGTGTTTCTTTCACCACTGTCGTCATAACTGTAATTAACCACTGTTTGTATCTGCCACACGAGCTGTCTTCATCAGTTTTTATTGATGTCTTATGGCCTATGTCCATACAGCATGTTTTTGAGTGCCAGCGTCTGTTCCAAACAAGGAGAGTACATATGAGGCCACCTAGAGAACAAGCGACATTCTTTTTATCAGAGCATTATGGCTTTTTTGTGCGACCTCTCCAAGCACTCCTAGTGCTTCAGAAAAGCGCTGGTGTTGTCACTGCATCCCCCCCTCCTCCTCTCACACAGACCAGCTATCTCCCCATCCTCTCACCCTCTTTTGACCTCCTACCTACTTGCATGCCATCATCTTTAAAACATGAAAACTCTCTGCAACCAGTCCACTGTGCACAATCATCCCTATTAATCACATATTCAACTCTGAGGGTCTGTCAAGGTGCCTGATAGACGCAGCAATTTGGCAAAAACCTCAATTGTCTCATAGTTGCTGCTGACTCCTTTTTTCTTGTTTTCTCCTCTAATTATCTTCAACCTCAGATTCATCCAACTTTTCTACGCATCTTTGCTGAGTTTCCATTACCAGAGGAAATAAATGGGCCAAGTCCAGTTGGAGGTCTGTTCATGTGACACAGATATAGAGAAGAAGAGACAGTGGGAAGACTTTTCTATAGATTTAAGATATTCTGGGGAGATAATCTTACATATACATTTATATTCATTAATGTAAGATGTGTGTGCATGAAATCATGGATTGGTAAAAAGGCTACAATGGTAATGACTTCACTTGAGAGGAAAAGAGAGCCATCTGTAGATAATCATCATGCTGTGTGGACTAATTATCTCTCCATATCTAATTGACTGGGTGATTAAGAGAGGGAGATAGTTGTGATGACTGGGAAAAAAAAGAACAACAACTAAAAAGCCCAATCAGATCTGATGAGATATCATCTATGACACAGTTTATTCAGCCACATTAATGAAATTCAGATGAGAAATCAGGCAATTCTGTAACCTCTAATGAAATGTCACTGACAAGTCATGTCAGTTGTGCTAGTTTAATGCAAATATGTTGGCTGGACAGAAAACTGGAAAACTGAATGGAGTTGCTGCGACCTTGTAAATGCATGCATCCATATTATTGGATACTAAGTGGGTAAAGGCAAATAATAAACAGCGATTAAAGTCTGATAAGTTCAGATAATTACACCACTTCACTGTAATGCAGCCTATGAAACCAGGGAAAGACAACACTTACGATATTACGATATCCAAAATCTCAGATGATATCTAGTCTCGAATCACAGCATATTGCCCAGAACTACTTCACACACATACACACCCTCGCAACTTGACCTCCATGCCCAATTTCAGCCTCCTAGGGCAAAAACTGTTGCCGCCAAGAGCTGGGAAATTTTGAGGACCAACCAACCGACCGAGAGCAAACTTAACAGCTGCTGCTATAAAAAACACAGCAAGCAAGACACTGATAAACTGCTCCAAGGAGCCACATCAGAAAAAGCACTTGTTCAAAGATGAAAACTGGTGAGTTGTGTATATGGTGATTAATGATGCACCAATTATAATAAAGATTTAATTATAATTGAGGGTGAAAAATGAGAGTGATTAGGTTGCCTTCAGCTCCCTGAGTGAGAGAAAAAAAACATTAATTAATCACACTCAAACTCTGGATAGATACAGTAGATACTGTAGTCTCATAACTGCCCTCCTGCTATTTCTGACCTTACACTAGCCTTTCCGTGATTCGTTACACATGTCCTTCTACTAATAACTACAGACGCTGTTCTTTTGAATGGTATTTAAACTGATATACTTAGATTGTGACTTTGCCAATAATGTTTAATAAACATTTTCAGCAAAATGGCAAAATGGTGTCACATAGATGAACAGTAGTATCAGCTGAAGATCGATCAGCTGCTTTCGCCTTCTCCAAGTCTGATGTACCTGTGACTTTGGAACGATCATCTACTGGGCAACAGTGACAAAGACTGAACATAAGCTACAACAGCTCAAGACTCTTCTCAGTCTGATGATATTCTGTGTTTTTCTAATGGCCAACAAATCCCATGAAAAACAAAACAAACAAACAAACAAAAATGATCCCACAGACAACATTGGTTGAAGTGTTCTTGTATTTGTGATTAACCTGGGCAGTGTAGTGTATTTTGATTCAATCCCACAATCACGGGTCGAAAGTCTCAGGGTGCTTTCACCCCTGCCCTGTTTGGTTCGGAACTCAAGTTTGTTTGCCCATTAGTGTGGTTTGTTTGGGCAGGTGTAAACAGAGCAATCTCACGTGGGTGCGCACCAAAACAACCGGACCGAGACTTTCTGGAAGAGTCTGGTTGCAGACAAACTCTGGTGCAGTCACATTACACACTGTTTGGGTTAAACAAGTATGAGTATTTTGTGTGTATCCCAATGGTTAGCTCATTGCCACTGCTTTGCACTGCACTCATAAAGCACTGACCACTGCGGGAAGTCATCAACATGGAAGCATAGTGCCCACCCTCCGGTTCCCTGCTGGTTAACACCATGATGTCTGTCAGCACTGTTGCCATTGTGCAGCAGTGTAGATGAAGTTAGCATCGTTTGCTGCTAGCTAAAGCTAAAGCTACAGCTCAGCCACCTCCATGTTGAGAACCATGTACAGACGAGTTATACGCACTGAAGTTTGCATAGAGCCCCTTTAAGTTCCACAAGCAGCAAAGGGATACTCAAATTGCCTTTCCCGGGTGCACTTTTGCAAAATGAAAGGAGGCTAGGTGACGGTTAATAAACAAGCAGTCATTGTTAAATACTATATTTGATAAACAAGCTCTTCTTTGATGCTTTATTTACAGTCCAAGGACAAAAAATCACAGTGTGAATCAATTTATTTTCACTGTGAATTAGTAAATGGTCGACGAGCCACCCAGCACCCTATCACAGGCCAGATATGGCTCCCCACATTCACCATGTTATCTTATGTGCTGTAATATCCTGCAGGCCTGTATCCTGTTGCCCCGGAGCACATCCAGTCATCTCTTACCCACTGCTTCACAGACACTGCCTATGAAATTCCATAGAAAAATAAACGAATGATAAAACGGCAGCCATCATTCTTGAAAAGCCTCTTTTGAAAGCAATCTGTATGTGCGTGTGGTTGTGTGAACGTGCCAATGCAGCCATGCAGGCATGCATAAATAAACACATGAATATATTTGTGTAAAAGGTGGGTCAGATGCACCTGCTTGCATGTTGTGCTCGTATTTGCCTGTACCTGTGTGCCCGTATGAGCTTAACTGTTTCCATGAACTAAGGAGCAATCTCAGCAGTGGGGCTATTTCATGCCTATCAAGCGCTGAGCTCTGAGTGGGTGGGGGTGTGAGAAGAAGTGAGGGGGGCAGCTCTCAAAGCCCACATCCAGGCATCCAGGAGTAATGCAGCAGCCTGTGTATGGCAGTAATATAAAAGCTGTCACCTAGCAAGCGAGGCGAGATAACACTGCCAATGGGACCAGTAGGGAGCACACTTTCAGCCAATCAGTCTTTTGACACCTTCACAGTTGCAGCTGCAATATATACTCTGACGAGAGCAGTAATTGTGAGTATGGAGAGATTTGTGGTGGTGGTGCCAGCGTGCACATGGGTGCTTGTGTGTTTGATTTAGCACTGGATCATGCAACTATGCATTGCTGCACAGTATTTGTACCCGTGGTGTATGCAGCTGGTGAATTGTTAAATGCAGCCTGTAGAAATTTAATATATTGAATATATTAAATATATATTCACAAGTGTGTTGAGAGATCAACACCTCCTGCTATCACCATGAAACAATAAACCTCCTGACAGAAATAGAAAGACAGAGAGATTATGACACTCATGTTCAAACTCCTTCATGTAACTCTCGGCTTTCTGGGCTTACTAATGCAATGCCTCAATGAACCACACATTGAGAGAATACTGTTTTAAATACACATTACCAATGTAAATTAATACTGCACATATTACCTGTGTTATATGTAAATTTGTAGCCTTCTGGTGTCAGTCTTCCCTTTAGGTATCTTAGTATTTACAACGCTCATACAAGCTCGATATGTTTCTTTAAATGCAACACTACACTGAGGTCTGCTCATTGCAGAAGTAGATAATTATTGACCTGCACTGTATTTCTCAGCTTTTGAGGAAGACTGATGAAAAAAATGCCCAGATTGAAAGCTGGGAACTTGTTCAGCAGAGGCTAATCTGGACATGAGAAATAAATGTGGCACTCCATATTAATAGGACAGTAATAAAGAACTTACAGTGTACTGTGAGCCTCCAACGTAAAAGCATATCACCACGAGCCAGAATAGATTATGTACTGTAACTACTACATTCAGCTTTGCTGGAACAGGATTGCTCTCCTGGTGGTCCCATTATGTGGAATATTTACATACCAGGTAAATTTGCATTCACCCTCAGGGAATCACGAGACTGCTAGCAATCTCTGCCAACATTACTATCTTTAAGAGGCTGAGCCACGCTCATTTTCTTAGCTTCATGGTACCATGTTAAACTAGACAACCTGCTGTAAGGCTAAATATTGGCCATGACCATTTTCAAAGCGGTCCCTTGGCCTCTCACCTCAAGATATCTAAAGGAAATGGCTTCTATTGGTGCTCAACTAATTTACAAACATGCCCACTTTATGTTAATCCCATGCCGTTGTTTTGGCATAAATTACACAGTTGTTTGCATGCGGTTATAATATGATAATTTCGGCTATTTTAAAAATAGTGTATTTGAATATTTCTGCGTACTCAGGTCCATGAGCAGTCTTGAAATTGCATAAATTTAGTATGACTGGAAAGCTGAGACTCTTGTAGATTCAATGAGCCCAAATGTTTTCATGTGTGATAATGTTAGGCACCATGGCAGCCATTTTATTGTAGTGAGACCCTTTTTAAAAAAAATAAATAAATCCTGACATCACTGTATAAAATGACCTATTATGACCTCTAGGGTAATCACAGCCTCGTAAAACTTTATAACCACAAACTAGAGACCTCGGGCATTCAGAGGATTTATGGCTTTTATAGGTGCATGGACAATAAAGCTGTTTCTAATCAGTTTCCAGAGCAGAAGTGCTCCCCCTTCAAATCACAGCATGGATTTTTCTGTGGTGTTCCTCAGGGTCTTGGTGTCTTCACAGGGTATTTTGGAGGGATTTCTGACCATATGTATAAATTCCTGAGTGATAAACAATCCTGTACATCCTGTGGATGCACTGGGGTGCATCATCAGTGGTGTGCGCTGGGGTCATCAGGTGTTTTGGGTCTTTTCAAACACCAGACATACTTCAGCCAGAGCCACCCAGTAGCTCTCTCTGTGGCAATGATGACAGACTTGATGGCCCTCTTCTTAGCCAGCTCACTATCCCCACTTTGGTGGTGACTCAACAGAATGACCAGCCTGCAAAGCGCTGACATCCCACCTTGACAGGCTCACAGTGGTGTTCCAGCCTGTTAGCCCCTGGTACTTGGCGCGTTTTCACTATTGGGCTTTGTCCATGCGCTCCTTCGAGGGTACTGTTAGGTCTACCATGATCACTTGTTTGGTGAAATCAGAAAAGATGAGCATGTCTGGACGGAGAGTTGTTGAGGTGATGTGTTCTGGAAACCGCAGCTGCTTGCCATATAAACTATCAGTTGCCAGTCGGCTGCTGAGGCAAGGAGGCCAGTTGCTGATCTTGGCTTTGGGGTGTTTCTCTCTCCAGCCTTAACAAAGGTGACGATCCTCTTTGGGCAATGGTGTTTGCTGGTGGTTATGGCTGGGGCTACTGTCTCTCTGCAACTGCTTCCAGCAATTGATCATGCCGCCAGAAGTAATGGCCTTCTGCAAGGGCCTTTGGGAAGCGACTGAGGATGTGTTCCAGGGATCCTCTTTCAGAGAACACAGCACAAGATGGTGTCTCGTTCTTGCCCCAGACGTGGAGAGGCCATCTAACACAGCCTGGATCAGAAATCGGACTCGGAAGTAGTCTGCCCACAGGATGTTATCCAGGTGTAACGAAGGGTATCAAGTCAACCCAAAAATTGCTAAAGCTTATGAGACATAATTGAGTATGGGAATGCTGGCCGTAATATACTTCCACCATAATGTTCAAAGCCCTTATATACTCTTAACTTTCAAAGTTTGAATAGGCACCTAGACAAAACAATGTTTATTACAGATATATGACATGAAAAATATGACACATAATGATGAGCTTCATCTCAAATTAATCTTCAGGTTACCAGCTTTTAAGTGATATATAACATTTCTATGTGGTATATTCTGTTGACCTGCTATCTCGACATAAATGTCCCCCCCCCCCCCCTTAAAGAAGACAAAAGATGATCTATGGTGGGTCTCTGAGGATTACATCAGACACTCAAAATGCAAATTATCCACAATTAGCTTCACACTCACAAAAACACGTTACAGTGTTCTTGTAGTGCATTCAATCATGAGGGACAAGGCACTGATGAGAAGCGAAGTGAATGTTGAAATATGTTTGAGATGCAATCATGTATGTACTTATGCATGTATGTACAGTACGTATGTATGTCTTGTGTTTATCAGTAATTGTGTGCACAGTTAAGTAGCTACAGAAGGACACAGCCCCATATGTGCCTGCGGTGACTCAGAGTGGCTGTGTGGGCAAAAGATCCTCACATATCAGGCCTGAATCATTCTGCCAAAGTCTCTGATCTATTTGTTGTCAAGTGGCCTTGCTGTTCAGCAACAGAGACTAACTGCTTTCCAAAGCTATGTAAAGCCACTGCATCTGAGAAAGGACAAGCAATCTCCACAAACCAAGATCCATGACACTACAGAATCCTTTTTGGCAGACAGTCAGGTAATTGTCATCTTTTATCCCATTTTTTTCCTTTCACTATTTGTGTGGCTATAGAACCCAGCTGATATCCATCACCCTAAAACAGTGCCCCACCTGCTTCTCACACAAATCAATTTCCCTTCAATTTTCAGATGTGCTGATGGAAATCCGAGGCATTTCGGATAAATGCCAAACACTACACTTGAGGGGGAGAAGATTATGATATTGTTGCGGGGATCTGCAGCAACTTTCAAGTGCAAACTAAGGACAGACAGTGAAGGATGCTGACGAAGGAGAAGTGGTGCAAGAAACTTTTTTCCTCTCAAACTTATTTTTGTTGCGGCACAGACTGCTTTTGTTTCTGACAACAGCTGTTGTGTAGAATTCTGTTCAAATCAAAGATACGGAAATTATAGCACTCACAGTGGAGTGTGGCTTGAGGGCGTCTCCTGTGAGTGACAATGGTAAATGACAGAGGCACGAGACTAAGGAGGCAAAGGCTCACGATCTCTCCTCTGAAACTTTATACTGCAAGACACCAGCAGCAAGATCAATCTACACAGGCTCACGAGCGCTCAACAAAACACTGTTTCAGAACATTACGACACTGTTTGGTGCTCTTTATTTGAGAAGCGAGAAAAATCGATGCATTCTTCATAGTGTGTAAGAACAGCCAGCTCTGGTTTAATTTCCCCAAACCTCGACTGTGGACCAAGATGACTCAGAGCCCGGAGGCAAAACAAAACAAATACCAAATGAGATTCTTAGAAGATCCGAGATTCTCCCTCAGCAAAGACTGCACCCACACATGCACACACACATACAGACACATACACACACAGCTTGAAGGCCGTACAGTTGTATTACTATCCTGTATTAAGTGTTATGAGATGATTTGAATCGAGCCCTCTTCCCAAAAACAGGCAGGAAATAAGGAAGGATAGAAGGATAGATGGAAAGATGGATGGGCAAACAGACCAACCAACTGACCTTGTTGTATATGGCACGTAGTAAAAATGTCCACCAACAACGTAACGTAGAAATGTTGCTAGATGTCACTGAGCCTCGGGTCTCCAACTGCAGTAAATTTAACACTTATGAAGCTCTGGCGAAGGTTCAGTCAGGAAGACAACTATCTAACTTTCTTCATCACCTTGCCATTCACTCCCTGCACGCATGCTCACGCTCTATCTCTGGCTGTCAATCGAGTCATCAGGTGTTTTACAGCTGATTCACAATCAACCAACACCACAGCGACACACCTCCTCTCCATGCTGCCATGCGTACCCTCCACCTCCCCATCACCACCTAGTCTTCTCAGGTACAGCCTCTATTCGCCTCAGCAGTCATCAACCAAAGTCATCAGCCACCTCCACCTCCACCAGTGTCTCGGCTCCATGGGGGGATTTATCCTGCTGCCGCTCAGATGTCCTGGGATCACAAGTAATCTCCCTCTGGTGTGTAAGCGCCAAAGAGTTTGTTAAATCTTATCAGCACAAATCAGCTGTTAATCTGTACACTGATATTACGCATTAAACCTCATCTTTATTTCATTCTTCTGTTTCTCCTGATTGATATGTGACAGATTGATGTATAACAATATACTGCATAAGTATGCAACCAACATCATCAAACTATCACCCAAAAACATTCACAACCTGTAAAGTCCTTAACTGTGTTCTGCTCCGATAAACAAAAGAACAGAATTACTGTAAACCTTAAAATTACAGCGTTGATGTGCAGTTTAATGTGCAGCAATGAGAAGCCTCGAGGAATAAATATGTTTTCAGCTTTTATCATTACGAGTAAGGAGCTTCACGCTGTGGTGACTGTCTCCTCTCAAATCCTGTGTTTAAAAGTCAATCAAACGTTCTCAGCATCATTACCGAGAAAAACAACCGTCATCATAGACGACAATTTTCAGAGAAGCTTTTTTTTCAACTTCTTTTATGATTTTTTGTTTTTTCGGGAGGCATTAAGGGTGTCCATGGTAAATTTATCTACGGTCGTGCACATGCCAGTGTTTATATTACCAACAGGCACGTGTGTCATGGATTTAATGGAACCTACTATGTGTTACAGAGATATATATGAGCACATATACACATAAACAAAGCTTCCCTTCAGGCCTCAGGTAATGGGCTGCCCATTTGACATGATGCATAAGTCACTGTGAGTGTAATAAAGTGAGGTGCCCACAAATCACAAATGTTGTACAAATGAATGAGTGCACACATTATATATGAGGACTTTAGCAGTGGTGTGACTGTAAACAGAAGTCAAAGTTTGGTTCATACCCCAGTTTAGGAGTCAGTTTGGTGCAGCAGGGAAATAACCAAATGCATAAGGAGATGTTTCTTTTCATTTATCCTGAACAGACAGGAGCGCAATGTCAGATATAATACAAGCTGCAACTTTGGTTTATTATTTTCATTATTAAAATTAGAAACATTTCAAACACCTCGGTATAACACTGTGTAAGCAATAAACAAACACTTTCCCAAAAGGCACCAGGTCACAACAGGTAATAAACTAGAAAGCATCTCTTATGATGTGAAATGGAAAATACAAAAGAAACAGAATAATACAAAATAAAACTTGTGCATTAGGAGGAGCGTTAAATTGGTTCCACCTTGGCTTTGTTTAATATTGAAAGCACCCACACATTTATGTTTTTGTTTCATCCCAGTTGGGATGTTTTCTACTCACATCCTTACAACGGTGGAGCTACACAACACGTCTTCCTCATCATGTACACAACTCTCTATCTCTGTAGCTGTTGTAGCTGGCCGGGAACCTGCAGGTGAGTCTTTTAGATCTGGCATTTTATTTGCGCTCAATATTGTGTGACTAACTCTAACACCAATCACTTTGTTGTGCCTGTTAGTCGCAGCCCATGGCTAAAACTGTCCAGGTGGAACACACAGTTGTGAACTTTAGTTCCAAGTTAGACGCATCAATCTTTGGCACAAATACACAAACCCTTACAGCCCTGTACTCCACTGTTATTGATTTCATGACCTTGCATTTGTAGTGAGAATTAATGTCCTTCAGCCTGGATTAATTTCACCAGGGAAGGACCTGATTTAAAGTTTAAACTTCAGAGAGTATTTAACACAGGACAAGGCTCTAAACAGAGATGAAAGACGTGCTAATCTGCACCTCCACTTCCATGAGCATCTGGTCAGACAATCTGCTAGATAACAAAAACATGATGCGGTATTAACGGTTATGTGTTGGCTGAACACGAGGAGGTTGTTCTGGATTTTGTACTATACAGGCTTTTAAAGAATTTCAGCCATGTCAGATTCACATTGGATTGAAATTAAGGATGCCACTTGCAACATCCACTATTAGCAGACACTAATCCAGTTTAAATAGGGATTAGTGTTTCTTTCCGCCTGCAGTTCCCTGCAACCAAATGAGGAATAAACAAACTGTGAAAGAAACAACAAACTCTTAAGGCTGTGGTACAAAATGAAATGAAATAGAGGACACACAGTACAGGACGCATGTGATCTCAAAGGTCCATCTTCACACACAGGTCTTTAGGTTCCCAAACCCTAAGTCAAACACATCAACACTCAGCAGAAGACACTGGTTAGAGCTTTTTCTAGCAGGTCCTAGTTTCCTATTATTTTTTGAGTCACTTTAATGCACCTGACCTGGCATCACGAGAACCTTTCATTAAAGGCAGGTGTGCTCAAGCGAGTGTGGAGCGTGGAAGACGCCGTGTGGTTACAGTCTTTAATCGACGTGCTTTTGGTTAACCTTAGTTTTTTGATTGTTTGATGAAGTTGTTTAATAACTTTGTTTTTAGAAAGGCCTGTTTTTTTGAACAGTCAAGACAATCAGTTCATCACCTCTAAAACCAACCAAGCACCTGGATCGTCAAACAGTGATTAAAACTAAACCAAAGACAGTGAGTTCATCATATCTCCCGTTCTGGCGTCTGTGGGTGGCTATTTTTTAACTTATTTGGAAGCCACAATAGACTCCTTGCAGGGAGTAAAGCCATATAGCACAGACTGAATACACAGCCGCTTACAGTGATGACTCTGCATTGTGCATGATTAAAATGTACAAATTAGGAATAGAGACAGGGGAGTATGCCAGGCTGATGGAGCAGAATAAAACTCAGCAGAATTTTTTTGTCTGATGTCCAAAGATCTGTCTGCCTACTGCTGCCACCTGAGCAGCATCTCTGTTGTTGTAAAGGGGAGCACAAGGTTGATTTGCTTCCCTGTGTTGAGACTCACTGCTGCGCTGCAAAGAGCCGGCCAGAGACAGAAGGAGGTGGACAAACTGAGACAGCAGCCAACTCAGAGATACTGTGTCTATGTGGTCCTGTCACTGGAGGATCTGTGTTGAAATCCCAAACTGTGTGAATGAAAACTGGGTTACAAGCTAAAATTTAAAGTATCTGCTTTTTTGCAATGAAAAAAAATCTTTTTTTTAAGCAACAACTGTATGCACCTCATTAAAAACTGATTGATCGCAAAAAACACGGACTAAAGAGCGATAATGAGTGAGACAGATATGATGCTGCTCATTTTTCTGTCCATCTGCAACATATTAAACTAATCTTGATGGGTCATTAAATACACCAATTAAGACTTCACTCAATAAAGGAGACTGATGTGTACACACATGCACACCAAGACATTCACACACATCACACAGAGGCGTGTTCACACACACACAAACAGGAATACACACAGATATTTATGCATAAATCTGTTTTTATCACTCTAATTTCTTGTTTTCACTTGTCACGGTCTAAAGGAATCATATTGAGTCGAGATCGCAAACTAATTATGTTTGAGAGAAATGAAACAATAATGCTGCATGTGGATTTTGCATTTGTCATTGCACCATTTACTTTTGCTAGATTTAAACTGAAAAAGCAATTATCCGTATTCAACATCACAGACTGCCTAAAAAACATCAGTAGAACTCATCATGCATGTGTAACTAGTTTTTCTGAATACATTTTTAAATCCTTTTTTATTTGCTGTAGGTATTGTTAGTTATGGTTATGAGCACTATCTGGTAAAACAAAAAAAAAATCAGTCTTATTGAATGTTGTTTCATTTGTAAGGAAACATAAGTGGAAACGGAAAATCAAACCTTTTCTTTTCGTTTCGTTTCTTTCCATTAAACTTTAAAACAACTGAATGACAGCTGCAGTGACATTTTCATACTGTACATACACAGAACACTCACAACAGATAACATCTAGTAGTGTTTGGTGCAAAAGCGACTTGACTATCATGCCATTTCACAGGGATTAGTTTGTATTGTACTCAGTGTGTCTTGCGATGAATAGTGAGAGATAGAATCAAACCATCTGACATTACCTCCCATTCAAGAGGGCTAATTTATGTAGCCTATAGCAGGGAAGCAATGTTGATCTGATGAGTATCTGACAATGCAACTGGGTTTCTAATTAATTATTTACATTGATGAGGCAATTTTCAAACTAGTATGTCATTACATGACTCAATGGAAGTCCACCAGGAATGTCTCAGTTCAGCACTGAGGAATTAACATACAATAAATGGTGAAAGGGAAACAGTGCATAAAATATGGATATATAACATGTTACTGTGTTTCTTAAATTAATAAAATAAATAGGTCACAATAGTTGGGGCAAAGATTGCAAGAAGAAGAAGAAGAAGAAGATAAACTTCAATAATCCTCGCAGGGAAATTCAGTTTTTTCACATTGTTACACACAGGCCTGAAATACACACACATGCAAAAACAGGAGCAGTTGGAGGTTCAGTGCCTTGCCCATTACTATTATTACTCTACATTTTCTCTAAATCACTGGAATCATTGGGTACATTTAACAAGGAGTAAAAAATACAAGTATCTTGAAGAAACGAGAGGTACAGTAGTTCTGGAGGTTCCTGCAGCCACACTCAGGAAGAAGTTAAGTTCTCCTTTCTATCATTATTAAAGAATAATAAACTGAAATTCACTTAAGAAATGAAGAAAATAAAAAAACAGAAAATAAAATACTATCACTTGTAAGTGTATGATAAAGACAATGTGAAGACACTTTAGCTACAATTAAGACCAAACCAGTGCTGTAACTTTACTGTTGGTTTGCTTTACTGGCTGTCAGAGCGTCTTAATCTACCATCACTATTTACAGTATACTCATGTTGTGGTATTTCAGTTCACACATTTTGTCCCTGCAGCAGAGTGATGACAACATCAGTCACAAAAAGGGCTTATACAAACACAAAGAAGCTTGTTGATGTCTTTCAGCTCTATGGAGCCTGTACTATGAAGAGAGTTCAACATAGCCAGGATATCTTTTCATTATTGTGTGTTTAGTGTCGTATGTGATCTCTTAGAAGCTCTGTTTTAAAACCAGAATGGAAAGAGAGAGCCTGGAGCCTTAAAAATGATCCTATTGATCTATAAAAATATATCATTTTTACTCATTGCTCAGGATTTTTGTTTATGTTGAGATCCTTTTTTTCTGGTGATCTGAATGATCAGTAGTCGAGGTGTTGAGAAGATGTGATCTGATTCTCTGAAGCCAACCTGCTCAAGAGTAGGTTAGCTGTTCAGCTGAAGTTACCATAGCGATTTATCTTGGTGAAATCTGAACTAGCTGTGTAGTACTAAAAACCCAGGGTTAACCCTGAAGTTACCTCACTGCCCCCAAATCCCTCTTTCTAGCACAAGCCTCTGTATTAGTCACATTATAAAGCGTTAAAAGGCCAGAAATTCAACACAAAAATCACAGAATGCCAGTGGGACTTGGACACTAAAGGTCATTTTATGCTTGATTGAGTAGTAGTTATCAAAAATGTGTATGGCTGTTCTGAAGGGCCACAAAGGTGTAGTGAAAATCTGGACATCACAGAGAAGGGGAGAGATATTAGTATTAAAATATGGAGATAACGGCGTACATTTTCAGACTATCACCTGAAAGGCATTCATGGTGATGCACTTGCTTGTTCACATAAAAAGTGACAGAAATAGTTGTGCAACAAATGATAAAAGAGAGAGCAACTGTGAGAAGTTCACACCACTATTCACTTAAAGGTCAGATGGGCTCACACTGCGTCAGCAGCCTTTTATTCTGCCAGTTCACGAACAGCACATTCAGTCTATGTGGCTTTTGAAAAGCACAATGGGTTTGTCTTCACTCATTGCCATAATCTACCCTCTCTGATGTTCATGCAAGTCAAGAATAAATGACAAAATATCAGAGTATGAGCTTCATTTCATGACGTGTGTTGCCTTCAGGTCATCTCAAATTGTTCTGCTGCCTACAAATGTCAACATCTGTCTCTTTGTAGCTGCAGAAACATATGGCAACAAATTATAATACATTCATTTATAGTCATGTCCTCTTGCTGATACAATCTTATTCTCTTCTTGCAGTCTTGTTGTTACCATACCCTTCACAAACTGAGCCTCCAGACTTGAGCTGGATAGCTCTGCCCTTGCTGCCCTTAGAGTATAATGGGTTTCATATACCTGACTCAGGACAGAGAGAACCACTTGAAGATGCATCTTGGGGTAAGCATGGACCACAGGTAATTGGATATCCATTTCCCTCAATACTTTACCAGAAAAATAAATATATATAGTAATGTTTGTCTTTTGAAATAAATAATAACCTAATCTAAGACCTCCTGTTCCTCAAACACACAATTACACTGTTGCACTTGAAGCTTGCAGAGGAGCAGCGTACTTCAGGGATTCATTCAGATTAAAGGAGAATATATTCAGTCTGATAGGCTGTGGTATCGTTGAAGGGCCTTTCCTCATGTGTAAAGCTAAACTGGAACTACTTTTGACACACTCTGAAATACATCCAAATACACACACACAAAAAAATACAGATGCATGCACATTAGCAGATGGAATTTGGTGAGACAAGCGTACACATTTGTTTCCGACACAGCATGCCGTAGTACTGACACATACAGTATTCAAAGACCAAAGTGCAGAGATTGGATTAAATTTACTCTCGAGATGCAGAGAAAAGTGGGAGCCAGCAGATTTCCTGGCCTTCACAGTGTATGTTGGGGAGCTGGACTGTGTGGGACAAGATCAATAAATCAGAACCAGAAACGCTCAGATGGATTCCCACCTAATTACTCCTTTTCAGACTTCGCTGCACACACACACATACACACACACACACGCACACACACACACAATGAACATGTATACAGGTACAAATACACACACATGCCCGCACTCCCACAAAAAGGTCTGGAAACACACACACACTACCACGCAAGTACACACAGTTTAAATGAACAGTTTTATAAATGTCATAAAACTGCTGCGGACCATAAAAAGTCTGATATAAAAGCCCAGGCTCTTCCAGAGGAGAGACAAGCCCTGCTGAATCTCCAGCATATTATTATTACTTATTGCTGTTTTATGGTTATCACTGTATTGTTTTATACCGCTAATAAATGACACTGAATAGAGCAGAAATAAAATGAGCTACCTTTCTTTTAAAGGATGGTTTTTCAATAATAATGTAAAAATGATGCGATATGTGAGATGTCCTGCCAGAGTCGAGTCAGGGCTCCATAAATCAGTGCCGACTCCTGACAGAGAGTAAGAGAAAGAGAGAGTTTCTGTTTTCATGAGGGGAAAAAGCAGCTGCAGCCATTCAAAGAGCAGAGGGTGGCAGAGTTCACACTCTAGCCGTCTTTTTACACGTTTTCTATGCCGGACAATGTTTTGTGTCTGTGCTCCTTCTCTCCTGATATTGTTTTTAACATACAGTAAGCCACATGATGTAGTCTTTGTTTGCTTGTTGTGTTTATCTAATGAGCAAAAAAGAACAATTGCGGGACAAGCTTTGACATGTTTTTAAATGTATAATGTATGTTGGTATGATCTATTTTTAATTCATAATACTCAGAATGTTACAACAGAACAAGGTGACTGTTTGACATTTAGACTGCAGCACCACCAATCAAAGCAGCTAAATCCAGCCCCCGTGTCCTGCCTGCTGTGTGATAACTAAATCCCTTCAGGGATCAACAAATGTCCCCAACTCTTTGATTCAATTGTAAGATTTATAAAGGTTAATGAAACAAAGCAAATCTTGACTGAATTGTAACGAGATGACCTTTGCTGTACTGAACAATGGGATTAAGAGTGCATTTGTTGGTTTAGCAATCCAAACAAAAACTTTCCAACGCACACACGTGGGACCACCGGGCCTCCACTGACAGATGTCTCTGGATTCGTAGGAAGATCTTAAGTGGGCCATATCAAAATCAGATAGACATCTACTTTACAGCATAACCATTGTCTGAGGGATCATTTATTCTCTCTTTACAAATGAAAATACACTCACCAGCTACCTTATTGGGTACACCTTGCTGGTACCAGGTTAGACCCCTTTTTGCCTTCAGAACTGCCTTAATTCTTCATGACATAGATTCAACAAGGTGCTGGAAACATTCCTCAGACATTGTGGTCCATATTGACGCCGGGTTGTGGTGTTTAAACCATGCTCACTTGGTACTAAGGGGCTCACAGTGTGTCAAGAAAATCTCCCCCCACACCATTACACCACCACCACCAGCCTGAACCGCTGATACAAGGCAGGATGGATCCACGCTTTCATGTTGTTTACACCAAATTCTGACCCTACCATCTGAATGTAGCAGCAGAAATCCAGACTCATCAGACCAGGCAACGTTTTTCCAATCTTCTATTGTCCAGTTTTGGTGAGCCTGTGTGAACTGTAGCCTCAGTTTCCTGTTGTTAGCTGACAGCAGTGGCACCTGGTGTGGTCTTCTGCTGCTGTAGCCCATCTGCTTCAAGGTTGGACGTGTTGTTGGTTCAGAGATGGTCTTCTGCAGACCTTGGTTGTAACCAGTGGTTATTTGAGTTACTGTTGCCTTTCTATAATCTTGACCTCTGGCATCAACAATGCAATTTTGCCCAGATAACTACTGCTCACTGGATATTTTCTCTTTATTGGACCATCCTCTGCAACCTTAGAGATCAGCAGAATCCCAGTAGATCAGCAGTTTCTGAAATACTCAGACCAACCCATCTAGCACCAATTAAAAATCCCTTAAATCACCTTTCTTCCCTTATTCTGATGCTCGGTTTGAACTTCAGCAGCTTGTCTTGACCCTGTCTACAAGCCTAAATGCATTGAGTTGCTGCCACGTGACTGGCCTTTTCGCTATTTGCGTTAATGAGCAGTTAGATAAGTGTACCTAACAAAGTGGCCAGTGAGTGTAGATCTGGTCATTTCAAACGTAACCATCACTGCCCACATACTTCCATGCATTCTTTATGTTGGCATAGGTAAATCCACAAGATGACACTAGAGGGCAGAGTCACAAGTTCCTGACAATGACAAAATAGTCACGATAGAGAAGGTCAAAATACTGTCTTTAAAAATGTCTCAGTTGTGTCCTATACAATTGTGCCTCCCTTAATTCAGCCACACTGCCCCATGATTTCCAGTGGTACTGCTCAATTTCATTTGTGTCTGTAAGCTTCCAGAAAACATGCACAAATACGGACAAAATGAATGCAGAGCACAGACAGAAGCTCCGTCCACGTCTCTATACATATCCAGTACTCAGCATAAATGTGCCTCCTATAGATCTACACTGATGGCTCTTGACAGCACTAGGAGCAATAAATGTAGCTTCTTCATGCTCTGTACTGTTCTGTCAGTCCAGCTTGTGACCTGTGAATTAGTTCATGTGGACTTAAACCACACTCTGTAAATCTTGCTTGGTCACTCCATCCTGCATTATTCACAACACAGCACCCCTGCTCGCTCGCCCATGCACCACACTGCAGCATCCCTGACTCTCCTTCCCGCCTATATGGTGTATGCTGTCATCTTAAAAGAGTCTCTCATTTGCTCTCTTGTTTGAACATTATCACAGAAAAAAGCTCTTTTACAATTTAGCACCGTCTCATTTGCATAACATGTGTGGACAAAGGGTGACAAGAACACAGGACTAAAGAAATAGAAGACTCTCTCTGACAGTAGACGGTATCTGTCTGGACCTATCAGCTTCATCATTCATCACATAACCTGATCTGGCGAGGGTAGCTCAGCTTTCATTATCACAGCGAGTCATGATCCCTCAGTAGGGATGTGAGAATACGGGGAGTCAGGGGTTTTCAGTGGGGTTCCCGGGCCTCACTGATGAGGTCCACTGCAGTTCAGAACAAACTGTTCTTGGCGAGTGAGGTTTTGGTCCTTATGGGCTGCAGCCTCCTGCCAGAGGGGAGTGTTTCACAGAGTTTGTTTTTGGGGTGGGAGGGGTCAGCCACAATCTTTCCTGCCTGCCTCAGGGTCCTGGAGGCGTGGAGGTCCTGGAGGGATGGCAGATTAAAGCTTAAGTCACCTTCTCAGCAGAGTGTATGATAAGTTGCAGTCTGCCCTTGTCCTTGGCTCAGTCTCTGGCAGCAGCGTACCACATGGTGAAGGAGGAGGTGAGGGTGGACTCAATGATGGCAGTGTAGAAGTGCACCATCGTTGTCTCTGGCAGGTTGAACTTTTTCAGCTGCCACAGGAAGTACATCCTCTGCTGTGCCTTTTTGATGAGGGGGATGATGTTACGCTCCCATTTGAGGTCCCAGGTGGAAGCAGAGGGACTCCACAGTGTCAACGGGGGAGTAACACAGGGTGATGGGGGCAGGTGGGTTTGCATACTTCATAAAATCCACAATCATCTCTACAGTCTTAAGAGCGCTGGGCTCCAAGTTGCTTTGGCTGCACCCGGTAACCTGATGGTTAATGTAACAGCTGCAGGTGGACTCATTCCCATCAGAGATAAATCCACTGAGGGTAGCGTTGTCCACAAACTTCACTGCACTGCACTGATGCATTTGTGCTTCAGAGTGCGTCTCTTTAAGGAAAACTTCCCCCACAAAATGACCATTTAAAGTATTCCTTTAATGCCGAAGCTGTGCATTTTCTGAGTTATTGAGTTATCAGTTATTGCTGCTGTGCTGCTCTGTGTTTAGCTTCACTTCTCAACAAATGTTGTTGTGTTGGTGAGAAAACTGTGACTAGTTTTGCAGCCAAAGTGCAATGGCTTTTTCCTTCCTAAGCACACTATTAGTTCGTCGCAGTCTTAAAAGACACATGAACTGGCCTTGTTAAGTACAAAAAATAGGCAACTTGTTACCTTTGTCCTAGTTTTATTTTCTATAAATAGGCTACTGTCATCAATTAAACTTGGACATGTCTACTTAATGGAGTAATAATTACGTTGCACATTATAATCATGTATCAAAATACAGCAGGTCAACAGCTTTTGTCTTTTGTGACAGGTTTACACAGCGGATTTTAGTTTTTATTGCTTCATTATTATAACTTGTCCCAATGTGCCGGACTGCACCTGCCGCTTCCTAGAGGCAGATAGTGAACATGGTTCGGTCAAAGATGTGAACATTAATGTATGCAACATAGGGTTTAGGTGACAGTGCATCAAGGTCCCTAGATGTGTTTGTGTTTTCCAGCTGTTTATGTAATAGGTTTATTAAATTCTCAAGGACTGAAGGTGATGAATTAGGCTTCAGTTCAAAAGTGCTTGCTAAGTGATACACACCAATTAATACTGTTCTGGCTGGCTAAGCTATAATGAACCCAAAACACAAGCAAAATCACATCATTAAAATTTTAATCTCTACTGGGTCTCTGTTGACCTCTTTGCTTTAGTTCTTCTCTCTCTCTCGTCCAAAAATGTGAGCAATTTCCAAATTATACTGTGGCTCCAACAGTAGCACTTCCATATACACACACTGCACCTTCCAGCACACACTCAAACACCAGCCCATGCTGATAGCAATGGGGAACTGGAAAAAAAGGAATGGAAATGAGGAAATGGGGATAATTACATGAGCAGGGGAAAAGATGGGGTCATTCACTAAAGCTACAATTAGCAAAGTGTCGCCAAACTGCTGCCCTGTTGGGACGATGCAGATCTAATCTATTCTAGTCTATTTACAATTTACAGATTACAATGTGGCAAAATAAAAACATCTATCTGAACATTGTGCATGACAACGTCACTGTCACGCTGAACGTTCTGGCAAACGCCATCGACACCCTATACAGAAAAGAAAGGAACAAATAATCGAATAGTCATACTGAATATCTAAATCTGATTCAACTGATATTATCCTAAGTCGGGTACAGCTCTAGTTTTTCTCAAGTTTAGGGAACTTTCATTTTTACACTAAAGTCAGATGGAGGTGGCTGATGGGAGCACAAAGCACGAGAGTTTTACACCAGAGATTGTGGTTCTTATCCTGAGTCTTGCTTGTGTTTAGGTTGAAGCGATTAAAGTTGAATAATGTTGAGGAATTATTGTGGATTTGAACACACCATCTCTGCATTAACTTCAGGGTTTTTCCAGTATTACGCCAAGTCCACAATCTTTTCTGCACCTTAACCAAGTGTTGTGAGCACCTAAACATAACCATCAAAGTTTTACATTGTATTATATATCATTGCAAGAGTGGAAAACAAAACAGGCTGCAAGCAAAAATTTTGCAAATGCATTCAGTATGAACATGTGTAGGCTTTGCATGTAGTATGTTCATTAAATTGCTGATTTTCAACCAGTTTTGTGTCATAACAATGAATGAACTGTGGTAAACTCCGTCTTATCAGCACCCAGATCTCCCTGCTCATCTGCCAGCTCAAATCCAACTGATGATAAGAAATGCGTCATTTTTGCTGGCTTGCTCAAACTACAGATTGTACTTCTGCATCTTCGTATATCTGCCAAACATGGACACAAAGAGTAGAAGCAGATCCAGAGAGAGACCTGCCCCCCTCTCTCTGTCTAAAACTCAGACCAAACTCAGATCAAACAGTAAAACTAGGCAGTGCTAATCAAATATAAACCAAGATTCTGTTACTGTATTGCTCATTTCTCTCCCTCCTCACATATTTTGTCTTTAAGTTTAATTATAATTTAAGATTGTGCAATAGCAACTAGCTGCCATATTGATTCCTGTGTCAAAACAGACAACCTCATATTACGTCACCCACCAGCACCAGTGTTTAGTGGTTTTCTACCTCTTGAGCTAAAGTGAATACCACAGCCCTTTTCCTCTGTTTTCTCTTGTCATGTAGCAACAATTTTAAAAGTATCTGTGTCGTTCCACTGCAAAGACAGCCCAGGTTTATGAATAGCCTATCTTTCCAGCAGTGAAGTACTTCTTTAACAACATTCCCTCTCTATGTTAACAGAAGTATGTAGTAGGCCTACATAAAGGAGACAGGGCCACAAGAAAGTTATAGCTGATTAACTTTTACAGTATGGGGTTAAAAGTTTGCAAATGTAAGCTGAATCCAGTGGCAGCCACTAAAGTGAAGCTAAGACGGGAGAAATATGAGCCTTGTGCTTCTCTGTTACAGTAATGAGTTAATGGAGTTATTACAACCACCTTGGCGCTGTTCATATCAGTCTTTTCAGGTCTATAGCCACTGCATCGATTCAGTTTCCACATTAACACGGTTCAGTTTTCCCCGCTAACGACAGATGTAAGTTTTCTGCATGAGAATCAATGAGAAGGAGATCCACACTTTCCTTAGATTAAGAGCTATGATAGGCATTTGGAGTTACACTTACTAACTTTAATGGACAGGTAATTTAAAGTTTAAAATTACAGCAGCCTCCTGACCACTGCGTGAGGGTGAGCACAACGATGATTAAAGGTCAAGGTTCCACTCTTCCACTTGGCTTTGATGTTGACAAATTAAAAACCAGATGTGGAAAAAAAAGAGACGGAGAAATCCATCTCAGTCATGCTGAAGAATTAGCTGTGGGATTTTCTCTCACCATCTTCTTCTCATTTCATCTCGTCCTGTTTCACTCATTACACCCAGTCTTTGTTCATTCCCTGTCTTTAATAATCCCGCAAACACACACACACACACACACACACACACACACCAGCTATCAATCTTTAATTCATCTGCGCTCCCCCTACGACTCACTCTTATCGATCTGGATACCGTGAAAGAGTGTGTGTTTACAGAATGACTGTGCTCATGTGTTGTGTGTGCTTGCAAAGCCATGTGTTTGTGTGATTTTCTAATGTGTGAGGGAAACAAAAACAATGGAAAGAAAAAACTGACCAAGTGAGAAAATTATGTGACGTTAAAGACATCACACATCTCAGCTTTAAAAAGATCATATACATGAAGTGATTCTCAATGGTGCCAATATAAGAACCTAATGGATGTACGAAACATAAAATAATTAACTATACATACAACCATACAGCATGGAAAATCATGGGTGTAAGAGAACACTCATCCATGCAGAGTATCTACGAACAGGCCTCCTTGCAACAAGCAAAAAAGATTATCCATGATTCGTCTCATGTCCTACACAGAGAGTGTGAGTTACTACCCTCTGGAAAAAGGTTCAGAGTTCCTCGCTGTAAACTTAATAGATTTAAAAATTCTTTTAAATAGTAGCATGTAAAGGCCATTGTTTTTGTTTCTGTTCTTCATTAGTGGCACTCAAAGCCGGGATGCTCTCAACTTTTGCACACTTCTGCAGTTTAAAGGCTACTGTTCCTAAATTGTCTGTATATATTTATACATTTTTTCTATCTTATTCCTTTGTGTATGTTCTTATGGAATTGAATGCTTTGTGTGGCTGCAGCATGGGTGAACAAGCCCAGGACAAATTTCCCACTTGTGGGACAATAAAGTTCATCTTATCTTATCTCATCTTAACTATCCACATGCTGCTTTATTTTAATACCAAACTGTAGAACCAGAAAACCTCCACCAATCAAGCGTAACAAACACCATAGGCAAACCCACACGGCTGCAGCTTTAGCACTCATTCACATCTCCATGGAGACAGAAGTCAATTATATCCTTCATATGGATACACATGCACGCGCACACACACACACACACACACACACACACACACACGCACACGCGCACGCACAGTCCCTCTTCCTCCACACCACCACTACACATGCAGATGTAACGGCATGAAAGAACATGTGTTTATTGCACAACCCTCATCAGCATGCATACATTAAATGTTTCATCACTGTCTAATGCAGGGTGTGCAAATTACAGGTTTAAGCTCCTTCCCTCTCCTGGATAGACAACCCAACCTGGCCAGTTGGAGTTGCTCATGCAGTGACCAGTACATGCTCACTGTGTCAGCTTCTCCTCTCACAAACACTGACGACTGCACTGAACCCAAATCTCTGAGATGTTTATTCAAAGTGGGACATTTGTGACAACTAAACACATGAATTCGCTCTGTGTAATTGTCACAACACCTTCTTATGTTTAGTCATTTTTGCACCTATCTGCATATTTTCCCCTGTCATTACCTCCTTCCTGCCATTTGCCACCTGCCCCCAGCATGTTGCCACCATTCCCAGTCACCTGATCCCCTTTCTCACCACCACACCTGTTCCCCACTCTCTCATTAACCCCCCTGCATATTTACCAGCCTTCTTTCTCCAGTCTTTTGCAACATTGTCAATTGCACGACACAGTCTTAGCATTCCAGGAATCAAATGTTTTGTGCACCTAACCAGAGCTTTAAACTTGACTTTTTTTTTTTGACAGCCGATATGGCCATTAACATTCCAGAATACTGGGCATGTACTTTAAATAGTCATATAACCCTACATTTAAACAGCTATAAAACACAAAACAACAAACTGCATGCCCATCTTTGCATCTTTCGCTGCTTGGTCATGCACTTTCCATGTCTACATATGGCATGCAAAGTATCCTGGGTGTGTCTGCTGTTGATATTCTGGGATGCTGTGTCAACTTCAGCCTGTTACATGCATTGTGTTTTTCCAAAACATGTGCTAAAGGTCTTCCGGAGACTGTGATCTTTGATGCCATCACCTACACCGAGCACACTACCATGGATGTGGTGTACACTCTAAAGAGGCAGGGACGCAACATTAAAATCCTGGTCTGCATAATATAAGTTTATATGAAAGTTATCTTGGCAACATATCTTTTAGGTCACAAAATATTAGGCTGTTTAATATACATTTGTTTATTGATTTGGCATTTCCCAACAGACATTTTGGGTGTTGGGTGATATTTTAATCTGCCAGACAACTACACATGATAGCCATCAAATGTGGGCCAACGAGAACCCTGCACCTGACACTCCCTAAAGAACCTAAAGATGTGCACTCTCATAGATTAAGACAAACAAAAAAAGCATAACCTCAACAATGGAGAAACAGAGATTATTCGTATTTGCCTTGAAAAATGATTTCAAAGATTAGTCAAGTGCCAAAATAGTTGTGAATCACTGTCAGTTGACTAATCATTTAATTGACAAATCATTTCATCGCTTCCTCACAGTAAGACCTTCCCTGGCAAAGTGTGTCGATGTGTTTCAGTGAGCCAAATATAAAAGCCTTACCTGCTCATCCAATTCATCAGCTGAGTGCGTAAAATGTAAATGAAGTGTGTAGGTGTTATCGTGTCTGTATTTTATGCAATATGGGTATGTAAAAGTCAGCCCACCGTGCAGAAAACACGGCATCAGCCTCGGGGGCACAGTTAGGTGATTTTGATTACGACATGGATCAAAGGCACTCAGCTCAGCAGATGCCTCACTGTAACACCTATTCCTCACAGCGTTTAGTATGCCACTGCTGTCCGTGGGAGAATTTAAAACACAGCGACAGAGACACAGAAAAAGAGAGATTGAAGGGGTGTAATCTGAGAAAGGCAGAAAAAGACAAATTGAAAAAGGAAAATCTGTTGCGGAAGGAAGTGTATGTGTTTGTGTCATACTTCATACAGACACTGATAAGCAATTCACAGGCATACATGCACACACATGCCGTACTTTCAAATTCATGTGGTATGTATAGCTGCACGCTGAGCATACAGATTCACAGGCAGGCGCATAAATAGTTAGCAGATCACTGAAGCTGAGGATTTGCTCAAAGTCAGTAAAAAATGAGGAGAACCAATTAATAACAGTTCTGACAGCCTCTCTCATCTTCCCGTCCTCTTTCCAGCACTCTCTAAACCCTCTGTGTGCAACATTCTGACAGTAATTCAATGTAATTCCACTATCATCTCATCAGCAAAATGTCTACCCTCTTAAGTAATGAGGTGGAGGAGGGAAACAGATCACTACCTGGGAGTAGCCTCCTCATCAAGCTGGATGTTAATATTTTGGTTGCAATATGCCAGAGATCAAAGCATCGTCCTGCTGTGTTAAATTACAGCGCAGTCAACCCCTCTGAGGTTGTTATGATCTTTGATTTCTCGCAGTCCACACCTACAGTACCTCAACAGGGAACAAAGAGCTTTAGATGTCTCACAGGGTGTGAATTTGAAAGTGATTAAAAAATAGAGTCCGCACATTATATGCTCCCATAAGTATTTAATTAATTTGCCACCAGGGTGAGGTTTGGAGCGACACGCTCATTGTCAGACATATACAATACAGAGACACACCTTTAAATGCCTACGAGGCCAGGTCACCTGATTTTTGCAAGAGAGACACAAAGAGAGGAGGGCTTGAACAGAAGAGTCAGCGCCCACAAAGAACTCTCTTCGACTATTAATTAAAATGAAAAATGAAGCTGCCATTTCATCCATTAACTCACCTACAAAAGATTGTAACGAGAAAAACTCCCGTCTGAAACAGATTTATGAGCAGCAGCTCTACAAACATCTTCTGTAAAGAGCTGTCACGATAACTGCAATATTGCAATTTCCACTATTGACAATCGAACTGCAGGGGATGGCAAGCGACCGCCACAACTGCTTATCATGTTTATCCTTTTTCTTCTTCATAGGAGTGCAGTGTATTTACACGATACAAACACCAGATGAGCTGCTGAGCGTCTATTCTGTGCTGAGCGCTGCATGTTTGCTGTTTTTTCTGGTGGCGGAGAGTTAAAAAATATTCAACTTTGGGTAAAACGCTGCAGCTGTTCTTCACAGTCACTTTTTCACTTTTTTTCACAACCCTTTTTTTTTTTAGATTATTTGGAGGGCTTTTTGCATTTATTTGATAGGACAACTAGGAGAGAAGGGAAGATGATATGCAGCAAAGGGTGCCTGCTCTACCAGGTGAGCTAGTGGGTGCAGCACTCTTCAAAGTCACTTTTTACCCATCTGTCCAAAGTGCAGGAGGGTCAGCACAAATATCACAAAGACCAACCGTCCCAACAATAATGACAATGGAGGAGAAATGAGTACCAAACCCACAGATTAGCAGGTCTGTCCTCTCCCATTACACTCTTGAGCCTTCACTTGTTCCAGAGCAAGTACTCTACCTTGTGCCGACATTTTTACTTCTGCAGATATTCGCTGTCATAGCAGCCAGACACAACCAAAGCGGCTCAGCTAAATAATCGCAGCGCCCATTATTGCAACACAGTCTCACTCTAACCTCTTCACATATCGACGTTGGGTCATGGACTTACCACATCCAGATGCAATGTGAAAGGTACCCTGGGTGTGTTGGTTGTTGACATTCCAGGACGCCATGTCAAGTTCTGCCTGTTACATGCATTGACTTCTTTCAAACTACACTTTGGTTTTCACATACTGTCTCTTTCAAAATAAACACACGTCAGTACAACAACATAAACTGATGCTTTTTTCCTCCAACAGCTAAAGCCAATGGTTGGGTATACGCAACAAAAACACATGGTTGGGTTCAGGAAAAAAGAACAGGGTTTGCCTTGATAATCTTACGGGAGGGGAACACCGCTCTCTTGGGTGAAAGACAATGTTTGCTGGACCCGCCCACCTTAATTGGACTTTTGTGACCTTAACGTTCGTTCCCACCGCATTTCCCCCTATTGCCACCAAGCGCTGTTAAACTATAACGGCGACTGGTCGTGTATCATGCCAGCGTTCAAGGACAACTTTTTGCGTCAGTGTCTGACACAGCAAGTCACTGCTCAAGCGCTGGATTTGGACGACTTCGTGAGACAGGGGTGATTATTGCGGCTCATTGCTGTTCTATGTTCCACATTTAACAATAAACAAGAATAAAAGTTAAAAGTTTTAAACCTGTCCTCTTTGTCATTTAAAAAAAACCAATATATCTAATAATAGCCTAAAAATAAAGCTTATTTACAAAGCACTGAAATCAGGATGAATTACGTTATTTTCAAAACAACAAATAATGCTCAGTATGCCGCAAATCCCGCTGTTGAGCCGCCCCTAATCACCGCAGAGGAAATTCCTTCGCCATGACAGCCCTACTTCTGTATACTGTACCATCTGCACTGCAATTCACACTACTTGTTCCTTTTGTTGGCCAGCAGGACAGATTCACCGAGGATCCTTGTAAATCCGGTAAAAGAGCTGTCAGAGGAGCGAGCGTGAGAGAGACAGAGGCCCAGAGGATGTCAGTTGTTATATAGACGGCAGCAGTGTGCCTGATGGGCCTCGAGTTTCAACACTGCCATGGCTGTTCGGATGTGGATTTTCATCGATGGAAGAGGACGGGAATAAAGTTTACTTTTTGCTGAGGATCCAATGAGCAAACCCCAGAGAGTAACAGGCTGGTAATGACACACACTATGGCAGCTTGCTCAGTTTGCGTAAAAATATCTGCTCTGAGAGTCATAAAACTCTGCCTCCTTGGCACATAGAGTATACTGCAGTCCTTTAGTCTTCAGCGGGCACCCAGTGAGGAGCAGGGCAGATCCAGCATGCAGATTAACACAACTGATCATCCATACATGCTAACCAAGAGGAAAACACATTTCATTTGTTGTATTTCATCCTGATATATGGGCTGAACGTTTCCTATTCGTATTCACCCCACTGCAGCCCTGTTAGTCACAGCTGCACTGCTGCGACAGTTAAGGGAACATCCTGCTGCTGCTGGGCTGCCAGCAAACAACAACACCACCAGCAAAATGTTGTTCTGCACTTTAAAAACAAAGGACAGTACACACTCAAAATAGATTCCTTTAACAATTACTTGGAAGAAAAAAAACATGTTTGTGATAATTGCTGGGACGCCTGTGCGTTCACAGTGACACTGTTTCTGTGGTGAAGGATTAATTACCAACTTAAGAAGGCTTTTGGGAGGACAGTTTGTGTTTGTTTTTTTAGATGAAGAAGGGACTGCACTTTCAAAGGTTCAACTTGGTGGTAAGCACCTAATAACATGGTTGGGGTAAGTAAAAAGGCAAAGTCACAGATGAACTTTCTCAGTTCACACTATCAATCTCTGACCCTCTTTACACCTTGTATTAAAGTGCATCTCAGACCCAGACTGTATCTAGATATAATTCAACCAGTTTATATTTACACCTATGTGTCTTCAGTGTTCACAGTAGGATCCAATCGCTCTGTCCAGCTCAAACAACTTGCAGCCGTTCTCCAACATTTGCTTAGCCTTTGCTTCATAAATGGCTCGTCTGCGATATGAACTGCCAAGTTTTGCTTGTATACTTTCGTCGGACCAAACTGGTCTCATCGTGACATCGTCCATGTCCTGAATATCAGTGAGCTCTCTTCTGTTTTCTTGCTAGTGGCTCAGCTCGTTAACAGGCTGATGGCAGCTAGCTCACTGATTTGGAACAGCTGCACATGATTATGAATTTTCGCCCACGTGGTTGTTGTATATGGATTGAAAACACTATTGAATTTACACTTGTGTTCAATGTGTTTACAATGTGTCTCTGACAAGCAGCAACCTCAGGAGCTAAAACACGAGGCCAACAAGGAACAGCTACTTGAGGCTGGCTACAAAAGAGAGTTGACACCCATGTTAAAATGTCTAACTTTACAACTCAAAAAAAACATGTTTACAGCCTGGTAACCACAGCCATGACAACTATGCGAGGTTGGATTTTTTATATAACTCACTTGTTTATATTTATTAAGGCCCCTTCACTCACTCCAAAACTGAGGCTTCAAAACAAGAGACCACAAACCAACAGGTGACGTCATGATAGCTACGTGTATTACTTTATACAGTCTATGGCAGTGGTTCCTAATTTGTCCAGCTCTGGGGTCCACCATATTTTTATTTGGCCATGTCATCAAGTTAGTTTGCCGTCTCTGTCATGTAGCTGTCCAGTAGTCATTCACGCTACAGCAATGGCACGTAAAAATAACAACTCTGTGCCAGAAATTCACAGTCCTTCAAAATAAAGTCTGTTTTTTACAAAGTTGACACGTTTGCGAGTCACTTGCAGTCCATTCAGAATGAACCCACAACACACCAGTTGGGAACCACTGGTCTGTGGTCCTTGAACACTCCAGAGGTGGTCTGGCTGATTGGATCACAATCCATCCTCAAGTTTGGAGTGAGTGAAGGGGCCTTATTTTGGGTGCATTTACACTTGTACCTGATTGCAATCCAATCACCTACAACACATTTTCATGCAAGGTATAAAGGGGGTCTCTGTCTGTCTTTCCTTAGCCCTCTCTCTGCTATCCTGTTGGGCAGCTAACAAGGGAGACAACATTATCAATAAAATCCTTGCTATCGGCCCGTGCTGATGCTTGCTTTTGGTTTTTGGCTCTCAGCTCCATTTATATCACTCTCCTGCCACACCATGGAATGAACCTGACAAGCCATCCTGGCACTTCTTTTAATTAAAAAAGCCAAAGTGAGTGAAGACAGCACTTAAAGCACTTGCATAAGGACGACCCCATCATCCTTAACTTTAACATTAGAGAGGAAGCTACACAGCGCTTCTGGGATCAAATCAGAGCAGCAGTAACACCGTCAACAACAACTATAAAATGACAGACAGTGCTATTATTATATCTTTACGCTTACATTCATAAGTAGCGAACAAGCAAACTGTTACTCCAGAGTCAGCTGCCACAGACAAAATGAAATATTTTATTCAGCTACGCACGGAGAGGCATTAGTCTTATCAAACGCTGCCATACACGAGATAAAGCGGTTTGAACTCAGAGTTAGTTTCAGCTGCAGACCTGTCACTATAATTAATATTACTCTCAGTGACTTTCAGGACACCCAAGGGCACAGCAACAGTTCACAGAGAAACTGACAGACAGCCATAGACAGCCCCTGTTTGCTACTCTGCCCACTGTTCAATATAATAGGTCCCTGTAGGGATTTACTGGCATAATCATTCATAGATTTGACACAGTGTCTCTCCACGCTCTCCCTTTTGCTCCTTTCACCATCCCTGCATCACTCTGCTTGTGTACCTGCTTGTGTTTCTCTAAAAGCATGAATTCTCAAAGCCTCCACAGTGTTTAACTTCATTTGCCAGTGATCCTTGGGATTAATAAGGTTAGTATTTATAAGAGATTTCTTCTTGATATGGTGTTACACAGCTTTAAAAGTCAGTCGGTTTAAATTTCTAGATCTTCATTTCCACCTAAAGTGGCAACAACTTGTACAAATTCTTGACAATGGAAACAATGACCGCCTACTCGTTGCTAAAAATCACTACTGAAATCAATAAATGTAGCTCCTGTTCATGCATTCATGACACAGAGAGCAGTCAGTGCTCAAATCAGTCTGTTTTCATCCCATCATAAGATCCCATTAGTCCTGTCACTCCTTTGCCTTTTTAGTTAACCCCCAATGGCTTAAAGTCTTACTTAAATATGTTTGTTTTGCGTGTGTGTGTGTGTGTGTGTGTGTGTGTGTGTGTGTGTGTGTGTGTGTGTGTGCGCGTGCATGCTTTAAAGTGTTCCAAATTGAATGATGGCACTAGAGAGCCAAGGACATGATTACCATAGCAACAAGCAGAGATAATGCGTTGGTTAGGGCCGCTGAGTATTTGTTGTGTGCTGGTTTGGAGCGCGACCAGCAGGCACAGAGAATTCCTTCCTTTATTCATTATCATCTCTCTCATTTTATCCTTTTTTTTCTCCTTCGTATAATTTGTTGGACAAAAAAAAAAAAAAAAACGCTACGTGGAAATGAACAGCTGCCATCTTTCTATAACACAAACACACATGCACACGCAGGGACTTTCGGTGTCAGTGTTTTCACACGTTTTTACCTTGTAATAAAATTACAACTAAAACATTTAGGTCTTTCGCATATACGCACGCACACACAAAGCGGCTTCACACCTCCTCCGTAGGATGGCACATCACAGACACTTTTTACAGTAGTTGCTAATCTGGCCTTTCACACCACTATGCTGTGCAAGCTCTCAGCAGGCTACGTACAGTAGCTGAGCTGACACCAACCCTCCTCTGCCAAATTAGCAGTTTATGAGTTGGCTCGAACAAAAGCTTGCCCAGTGTTCACAAAGCCTTCATGTGTTTTTATTGCAACACATGTTGAAATGTCATCCGGAAGGAACTTATTTTGTGCCGGATCATTCAAGTACATTTAAACGACCAACTTTCACTGAAAAATACCAAACTTAAATTACTTTTTAATGCAAAGACTGAAAACAAGAAGCTCTTTGCTATATCCTGTGATGATGAATACCATGACTATATTTGGCTTTGCTGCGTTTTCACTGATTTGTGTGTTTCAGAGTCACTAGTCTCTGGCCTTGACTGCCGCAACCCATTAAACGCCTCTCATCTCCCACATCTGCTGCCTCTCTTTTCTTTTTACTGAAAAAATAAACCGCTGTCACGAGGGATAAAAAATGTGTGTGATGCGCAAATCCATGCACTCACACTCAGGTTAGCAAAATCATCAGATCAAAAGTGAGAACTAAGATGGAAAAGACGTAGAAAAGAAATATGCATTGATCACTGATCGTTTATGTTCTGAACAGCACGTCACTAAGCTTGTCCAGTCATGTTTTTATCACCTCAGAAACACTGCTAGAATAAGATCTGTCTAAATCGAAAAACCTTGCAATGACTTCAGACTGTTCAGAACGCAGCCCCAAGGCTTTAAACCAAAACCAGGAAGCATGACCACACCACACCGGCTTTAGCCTTTTTGCATTGATTCTGTTTGTTTAGGACTGACTTTTAAATCTCATTGATTACTTTTAAGGCTCTTAATGGCCTGGCTCCAGATTACATTTCAGACCTGTTAGTCCCTTATGAACCTCTGTGTAGTTTGAGATCCTCAGGCAGAGGTCTTCTGCTTGTCCAACAGTCAAAGCTGAGGACCAAAGGGGACAGAACATTTGCAATCACGGCTCTAAGGCTCTGGAATGACCTGCACGAGGACATAAGGCTGTCTGAGTCACTGGCTTCATTTAAGCCTCTCCTAAAAACATACTTCTACCGGAAAGTATATCCTGACTTTATCTGAGTTGTTTGCCTATGGATTTATGGAGAGCCTTTGGTGTTTACATGCTAGAGTTTTCACATGTATGTGTGTATTCACTGACTTTTGTCAGAGCATGATGTGCCACCATGGGTTCAGCCTGACATGGGACATGCTGTTTGCACGTTTTCCTCCCAGTCGGGTGGTAGCATGCCAAGTAAAACACTATGAAGACTACCATCCTGTTTCCTTTATACTCAGTAATCTGAGGGCAAGTTAAAGGGCTACACACACAAACACACCAAAACTGAAAGTCACTTCAGCTGAATGTTATTACTATTTCCTACAGTGCTACTCCTTCTAACAAGTTTTGCTATTGGCAATAAAAGGAGGAAAAGTCTGTTATGGATGTGATTTTCTTCAGAACACAGGATAACAGAACCCTGACTGAGCAGAAAAGGTGTTCACACAGCACATAACTACACCAAAGTGGACTATTTTAAACCTCACACACCTCTGTTGGGAGGCGTTAAGACAAAAGAAGTTCCAGAAGTAAGACATCTTCAGGTGATACCAGGGTTGAATTGATCTGACAGTGATATCAGGGCCGACTAATAGCTGGATCGGGTGTAAGTGACAATGGGGCTGGTCTGTTCAATTCAATTCTATATTTACAGTTTCAGCTGCAATTTTAGATTATATTGGAATTGAAACTCCTATTTGAATTCAATATTTACAAAGAGTTTACATTTCTGTTTATATGTTTAAATATGATTACACTATGGTGTATCGTTATATTTCCACCCACACCTACTACAGTTTGCTGCAAACACAGTAACGCACTAGCAAAGAAGCTGCAAGGAAACATGGACTCAAACAGTGCACCATTAAAATGTTTTCTTTATGAAATCACTGTACAAAGAAATAGCCACATGCCAATGGGACCCACCGCAGGTAAAACAGTAAACTCACAGGTATTTTATTGAGCGTGCTGCCGCCCGATTGAACCTGATGTGTGTCAGAGCAAAAGGTCAGAGCTTCAAAAGGGCACCTGATGATGAAGCCTGTTGGAGATCAGGACACGTATGCAACTAAATAAAGCATTTTAATGCTTCACACATTTCTGTGGGGGGTTGTACTGACACACATACAACTGATTTATTAATAGATCTGATATTAAGTTAAGCACAGTCTCATGCCTCCTAATGCTTCCCTCTATCAATTATACCTACCTCCTGCTTCCCTCTCAGTGTGAGTGTGTGTTTATGTGCGTCCAACAAGGAGACAAAAAACACAACTGCTCCTGCCTATTTCAAATGCTGCCAAGCTAGGAACTCGGTCTGATTCACAGCTTGTTATCACAACACACAGTGTTGCAGGGAAGGTGAAGCAGGGAGCAAGTTGCACCCTGGTGGCTCAATCTATACAATGCAAACTGTATACAATAGTCCCACCACAGCACAAGGTTTGAATCCTTTCATGAGAGCCATCTAAATCCACTCCCCCTCTCTCCTGCTTGTCTCCTTTCACCTGTCTGACTGACTGACCAATGCAAATGTTGTTTACCAAGCCGGAAAGTAAAGGAAATCATTATCAATTGAATGAGCTCCCTGCACAGTGCATCAGAGCGACGGTAGGAGACTTGATGCGTTTAGGTAACAGACTCAGAAAATAGCCCAATGAACCTTTTGTCTCTGCTGCACTGACAGAAATGCAAAGAAGTGGGTACATAAATCCGACATAATCCAGTATCTGATCACTGTATTCAGACGTACAGCGATGCATCCACCACCCCCACCCTTCCTCGCACGAACGTATTAAAATTTAAATGATTTCTGCTCAGCCTAACTCGCACAGGGCAACAACATGTTACATCAGTCAATAAGTCAATAAGAAAAGTGGTGAAAATCTGTTGATGCGGTTAAAAAAATTCTGTATACGTTTGAACTGGACATCAAAGTTGACATTGAGAGCACCTAAACACAGACCCTCTGCCGCTGTTCAGCTTTCCAAAGGTTGCATCGACTGAAAAACAAGCTCCATGATTCTGTCAGAGAGGTGCTCAATAATTTTCAATCAACAATCCTCAGAGTCCTCCATTATGATATGCGCCAGCCAGTTTGACACTGGAATAAATAGTTAAATAGCTTGCACCCTTATGTGCCCTGTGTGTGTGTGTGTGTGTGTGTGTGTGTGTGTGTGTGTGTGTGTGTGTGTGTGTGTGTGTGTGTGTGTGTGTGTGTGTGTGTGAGATACCATGTGCTACAAGAAGCACATGAAATAAAATGCACCTACACAGGTACACACTGAGAAGCAAACACATCCTCACTTGTCGTGCTTTCACCCACAACGCAGTGCCAGAGCAGATGGTGAGCACAACCCCGAGTTCACTTCCTGAAACAAAAAGAAACAGCTAGAGAGGTGGAGGAGGGGGTAGAGACTGTCTATCTCGTCCCATACTGTCCTTCCCAAAGAATTACTGTCAGCAGGAGACAATGCAGCACTGAGTGATTAGCACGCACGCACAGGTATTGTCTCTTGTCATCTCTCTGTGTCTCTTTTCATTTCCATCTCCCTCTTCCTCTCTCTATCTTCTCGCTCATTGTTCCTATAGAGCTGTGAGCAGAAACTCTAGCCCATCCTCATCTATTGTCATAAAGCAATTTTCACCATCCTCTGCCTACTGAACTTTTAATGACAAACTGACAGGAAGACCACACTGGCACATGGCGTGGAATCCTAAAGAGGAATCTGTGTATAGAAGAATGTATATGTGTCTTTAGGTGAGGGTTTATTGAAACAGCTATAATGCTGCCTTGTGGTTTTATATCTCTGCAAACCAGTCAAGCTACACTTTACATCCATGTCTGTAAAACAGGGAGGCTTCACACACATCTTCCCCCCGGCAGCACCTTGACCTTCAACCAACAAATTCTAATAAGTTCATTCTTGAGTCAAAGTGGATGTTTGTGCCAAACTTGAGGGAATTATCCCAAGGCCTTTTTGAGATATGGCGTTCACAAGAATGAGGCAGGTGCAAGGCCATAATGACCTTGACCTTTGCCTACCAAATTCCAATCAGTTCATCGCTGAGTCCAAGTGAACGTCTGTGCCAAATTTGAAGAAATTCCCTCAAAGTGTTTTTGTGACATTGCATTCAAGTGAATAAGACGGATGCAAGGTCACAGTGACCTTGTGATTGGTTTTATTGTTGTCAGTGTTATCATAGTTGTCCATTTATCTGATGATTGCTGTACAGCACACAACAAATTTCAGAAAGGACTAATAAGTATCTATCTATCATGATCTTTGACCACCACACTCTAAACAGTTTATCGTTGAGTCCAAGTGGACGTTTGTGCCAAACTACCCTAAAAGTGTTCTTGTGACGTCACATTTATGTGAATGCGATGGACACATGGTCACAATGACCATGTTTTTGGTGTTGCCAGTGTTAATATAGTTGTCTGTTCATTTATCTGATCAGTTTAATTTCGTAAAGGACTAATAAATGTTTATCTGTCTAAACCTATGATCATAAGAATCTGAACAGTTTATCGTTGAGTCAGAGTGCACATTTGTGCCAAATCTGTAGAGCTTCTCTCTAAATGTTCATACATACAGACAGATGGATAATCGACAGTGTATTACACTAAAGAGTAGCATCACTATCAGCAACTACAGTGTGCAGCTTCTGTTAGGATTAACACATGCTTTAAATATGTCCTCTACGCCTGTGCACATATTTACTGTACATATATTATCTAAACAGCAATGCACTGAATCCATATTGTCAACGTTCCTTATCGCTGCCTGACATGTGGATATATTTGTGCTCATGAACATGTGACTAACCCAACAAAAACCTGGCTTGCACAACAACATCCTCGTAGCATAAGTGACTGCCAGTCACAGATAAGCAGTATATGATGGCATTCATAGAGCAGTAAAGAGCAGGGCGTTAACACCTGTTTAACATATGTGAGACTTCCATACGATCATGTAACAGTATTGTTGACACGATCTCTACCATCCATCAAATCATCTGTAGAATAACAATTGAGACATGTGACCAACTTTAGAGGATCTTGTCTTTAGGAGAAAATTTGAGAAAATACAAATGTTGGTTTTTATTTATATTTTATTATATTAAATCTACTCTGGAATTTGTATTTCTGGGGTGTAGGAGTACCAACAAGAAAGGTCTTTGGCTTGATGCAGCTTGTAGTTGTCACAGTCCTGCTCTGCGTTCAGAGGCCTTCATACTTTTTGTTTAACACTATTTGGCCTTATTATCGTTTTATTTTGTTATATTAGTAATCTGTGTTGGTTTTCACATGTTCTATTGTCAGGATTTCTTTACTACATCTTGGGTTTTGAGGTCTTTCTTTGTTGCATTTATCCAGTTAGTCATATATTATTTTGTCACACTGACCTTGTGTGTCTTGTCTTGTTTTACATCCTGTCTTTGTGTGTTTTCCCACCTTAGTATTTGTCTGCCTGCCCTGATGTGTTTCATCAGCCCTGCTGTCTCCATTCCCTCGTTATCACCTTCCTCCCTGTTGCAGTCTGTGCGCTCCCCTTTGTCTCGGCCAGTTCATCTTTTCTGCTCCAGAAGCGTTCAGCCTTAAGTCTTTGTGTTTTCCCAGTGTTTATCAGACTGTACTTCAGTTTCTTGACTCAGACCTTTGCTGAGTATCTCTGGATACTTTTGCCAAACCCTGCTTGTAAATAAAGGCTTTTCCCTCTAACCACTGTGTTCAGAGTTTTGTTATTGAGTCCTTAGTCCCAGTGTCTCTGATAGTAGTGGCGAATGCTCCTACAGGCCTACGTTAGCAAACATATCCTTTGGCAACATCATTACACTACGCTCAACCGGGGAATCCATTTTCTGTTGGCTGTCAACAATAAAGCCTCTCAACGGCCAATATTTCAGAAGATCCTGTGTAACAAGCACATAGCCGAGCCAAGAATTCCTCTTTCGTGCACTGGTCATTGTTTACGGCTCGATTTGCAAGACAACATTTTTGGCTAATCTATATAAACACATGCCTGCATATGAATAAGGATAAACTAGAAAAGAAATATAGACAGAAGCTAATAAAAAACTCAACTATTGTCAATGGACATTGGGTTTTGAATTTGCATTTCTGCCAATGCGTTTGACTCTTTTGCTCTCTACACTGACTGTTCGCCTGCAAGAAACCAAAGCCTGCTAAAATGTGATTGGTCAATACTCTTCAGACTAAAAGCAGAAAACAGAAACCAATATTTTGTACCGTTGCCTACAGATTCTGCATGCATATGCAGATATCTGTTTTTAGAGATTACACTCAGCTGTGACATGACACGAGCCAAATCTTTTTCAGGCTTCTGGCATGTTACTTCTAGACCCAAGAGCCTCTTCAGATGTAAACACAATCTGTTGGTACCAAGCTCAGGGGAAAACGTAGTGGCAAAGCCAATCACCATCTCAGTCTTCACCAAATACTGCTTGCTTTTCCAGGACAGTTTTCTTCCTCTCCTTAGCTATTATGTATAACTTTCATAAAATAGCGTGTGACTGGGATGTGTTTGAAGTGGCTGTAGTAGTAGTGTCAGAACCGTTGCCTTCGTGTCTGTTTTTAAAGCAGACACGTCGATACAACGAACAATCACACCCCGCCAGGAGGTGTCAGGAGATTTCTCAGTTACAGAAACACGGCTGTCAGTCATCTCAGGCACGAGGCATTCATCTTTACAAACCTTAGTAAGGTTCACTTCATGAAGCCTGATCAATTATTCCCAGCAGTGCTGACCCATCAATATGGTTAAACAGTATTGGCAGAGGATCATCAAGGTGTAAAGATACTAATCCAGTGCCTGCTACACATTTATTTTAAACATTTCAGGCATGCCACTATGGTATTACCATCTCTCTGCGGTCCATTATGAGAAAATAACACTGTGAAGTTGAAAGACAGACCTCAAAGACGACCTTTTTGGATTCCTCTAGCTCTAGAGAACTGAATCCATTTGTTGCTGGCAGGAAAATGTGCTTTAAGCCCACAGTTACCTGCCAGGTGTAGCTCTGTAAATTTCACTTTTGGTCCAGGCATGTTTACTCACTGCCCCAACCATTCTGGGCTGTTGTTTCTAACGCAGAGTGGCATGGCAGTGAGCCATGGCGTGTACGCTGCTCACCTGTCTTCCAGCTCTCATTACTGGTCAAGCCACATCACAGCCCACTTACATTACATATTGTCTAGACTACCCCAGAGTCTGGACATTATGTAATGCAAGACCAGTCTCAAAACTGAGACCAAGATGTCCTGAACAGTGTTATGACAGCCCTAGCCAGGTCATCAAGATTAAAACTGCAATACATGATAAAACGAATATAAAACATTTAAAAGAAAAACAACCATACAGCTCAGGCACATGTTTGAATCATTGTAGAAGACATATGACATGCTTAATTCTCTTGATATCCAGCGTCTTTCACTGTGTCCTCCGCTGTCCTCTTCAGTAGCGAGGAACACCTTCATTTCCATTTATAGCGCGATACATTAACACGTGCAGCAGTAGAATAAGTTGAGAAGCTGTATGCACTGTGAGAAGCCAATACTGTAACAAACACAATTAATGAAGCGGAGAAATCCAGATCAATAAGACTTAATTATGCCTCTGAGATGTTCATATCTACCACAGCTTTTGTTAAAGAGAGAGTCGTTCACACTAAGCATTATCTCAGATTTGTTTCTGGTCTTTAAACCACATTAAAAATCAAAATGGGTGAACATCATCCCCTCAAATAAGAGAAAAAGTCTTATCACTGTGGATGAAAAATTTATGTCCCTGCAATACATATGCAGAGCATGACACGCACCCTCATTTTATCAGGGGGTCTGCAGAACTTTCATTTGGCATCAACTGCTACAAATGTAAGTCCTCAAACAACCCTAAAATTTTCCCACAGATGTGAAACTATTGTCAGGTTGAGGTCTGATGTCTCTAAATCCCCTGTATTGATGCTCAGTGCTATTTTCAGTCTGCACACAGCAAGTATGTTTTCATAAACACTCTGACACACACGCACACACCGATCTGATTCCCCGGTGATCTGAGGAGCTTGAAAAGAAAGTAATGGCACCATATTTTACGTAAGATTCACAGCCTGAGGCCATGAGAGTCAAAGACACAAGTCAGCTGGGCAACAGCGCTGCTGAGGTCAAATCCAACTCAGACACTCTGCCCACACTGCAGAGCTGTCTCACCAAACCACAGAGAGAGGCAGAGGGAATAGAGAGAGCTAGAAAAAAAGTGTTTCGGTGTGTGGGAGCAAAGCACAAGCACAAGAGTCCTCTTCCATTCATGGCATTGGAAAGCATTAGATTTTTTTGTGAGCATAACAGAAAATGAAGGAGGGAGGTTTAAGATTTGTGTGAGAAAGTGTTAATGAAGTGTGGGGTGAAAGAAGGAAGGAAAAAGGGGCCATAGTGATAGACAGAAGAGAAGGAAACTGTCAGTAAACTCTCTGCAGGTAGCAGACAGCATTTATTCATAAATCCTGTCAGGCTTGCTCGTGACATCCGAAATGAATGAGCTGCTTCTGTATGACTTGCTGGTAAGTCTGGAGACTGAGGATCAAATTTGAAATGTGTAGCGCAAGCTCACTGAAAACATACTGCAGGCTTGGCAGAAGGTGCTTCAGATGGTGCTGGCAAGAGTGGCTTTATGAAATGCCACAATGAGGCACAAAAGGCACATGAGAGAGCACTGTAAGGCTGGAAAGGGGAGTTCTGTGGCTTTTAGTGAGGCAGTGGGTTGTCAAGCCATTTTCTCATTCACATAACAAGACTCTTTGAAGCACTACATAAATTTCTCTGGGTTCCACATGAGGAGGGGTCGGTTATGTAGTTAAAACCCGTGTTAAGATACCACTACAGATGTTTCTGTGGTACTATATGTTAAATTTGTATTTTATTTTACATGATTATGAAACAGTTCGACCAAAAGTTGCTTAATAGTGCTGCAACATGAGTGTCTTTCAAGGTAGGGTGTACTTCTTTGAGAGACTTTGCATAGCAATTTTTCTTATTATCTTTTCAACTTAACTCTGAAAGATGTAACACAAAAGGAATTAAGTCACACTCAAAATCACAAGTGTGTGGACAACTCAATTCTTATGAAATATTGAGCAGCATAATGAAAGAATAATGAAGATGTAGCAGCTGAGATGGAGCGGACGAGAAAAGAAACATAGACAGAAACATGAGCAGCATGGCAGCCCACACAAACATGTGGAAGAAAAAACTTTAAACCATACACATTATACACACTCCTGACTCTGACACACACCTGTACTTCATGCCTGTGTGTTTCCCCGTTGACTCCTTGAGTGAAATGTGACGTGGCGTGAAGGAGCCAAAGCTGCGAGCGATGATGGCCACGGTGCGGAACTTGGCCCGGGCTTGGTTGACCACGTTGGGGCTGGTGGCGCTCTGCTTGCTGTGGTCCCCATTCCCCCTCTTCAGGTTGTGGTCCGTGCAGGCGATGGACACCTGCATGGCTGAGCTTCAGTGGCGGGAGCAGAGCCCGAGACGCAGAGGAAAAGTACAGATGGGACAGAAGGAGTGGAGACAGAGACCGGCAGGGAAGCCTTAAGTCTCAGAGAGCGTTCTGTTTTCTTGATTCTCGTCCTCTTTTATTCAAAGTCTGTGTTCAGCTTCTCCTGTCTCTTTCTTTTGCAGTTCTTTTCTTGGAGATTAATTCTTCAGGTGCTCAATTCCAAACGCTGTGTCTCCATTTGCATCACTTTGTTCTCAGAGGCAAAATAATGCTGCAGAAGCTTTTGCTCTGTTTTCTACTCTCACATCAAGTCTTCCATTTAAAGTCTTTCCTTGTAGACGAAAGGCAGCAGAACAGGTCAATCATCAAAAGCATGAAAAGAACAAAAGACTCCTCAGTTCTTTGAGGGATCCCCAAATTATTCCCCTGCCGCGGTCTCTCCTGCTCCTGTGTCCTTCCTCTGATGCCGAGCTCTGGGAATTTTCTTACAGGGTTTCAGCTGCAGAATGACAAACAGAGGAGCTGGGGAGAGTGCAGAGGGATGGCAGAGAAATGAAAGAGAGAGACAGAGATGCGACCCAGGCGCTCCGCTCTCCCCGGTCTGACTGTGGGAAGAGAGGGAGAGACAGCGAGAGTGTGAGAGAGAGAGAGAGAGAGAGAGAGAGAGAGGAGGAGGGGACAGGGTCAGAGAAGGGATAAGGAGACAGGGCAGGAGAGGAAGGAGGAAACAAGAGGGGGGAGTCACTCTCAGGTCCTGATAGGGTGCACCATCACACTTCTGCCATCAGCACTTTTCCCCCGTCTTGTCAGTTCTCCTCCTCCTCTCCTTGCTCTTCATCTCCTCCCTCTTCTTCGCTCTCCTGAGCTCTCCCTTGCTCCTGCCTGCCGATGTTGATGCGTGTCACTAATGTGCTTGTGCCCCAGTTTCCCCCTCTTTCACTCCTCTCCCCTTCTGCATCTCCCTTCACTCTCTGATATTTGCTCTCTATCCGATTTTTGGAGGCTCCACTCTTTTTCCCTCTTCCTGTTGTTTTTGTTTTTCTCAGCAGGGCAGCTACTTCTCCGACAGCGCACCTTCAGGGAACTGAGAGGCATGTAGCGCAACATGCTCTCTCTCTCTCTCACTCCCACTCTCTGTCTCTCTTTAGCTCCCACTCTACCTGTCTCACTCACCCTCTCATTCTCTTTCCTCACCTGTCACCCACCTTTGAAGCTTTCCTCCTTTTTTCCTTCCCAATAATTTCCATGACATCCTTTATTCCCTCTGCACTTTGCACACCATTCTCTCTGTGGGATTACCGTCTTTTTTCTTTCCCTCTTTTTCACTTTTTTCTGGACCAGCACACAAGTAACATATCTGTTGCCTCTGTTGTCCCTCAGCTGATAATATCCTGCTGCTAGCTCTTTGCTTTAAAATTCACTTCATGTTGAAAGACAACATCTACACTGTAACTGGTGAACTGGATTAAGAGCAGTCATATTTTGAGCACACATACATGCATACATTATGCAAAAGCTACAGTGCGTGCAAGTCAGAAACATATTTGCTGACATTAAGTAATCATTTTTCCCCAAATCCCCTCACACACACTGTACATACAACCCCCACAGGCAGCTACAAATCAAAGCGATCGAGAGGAGGATGGATGGACGAGATGGGGGAGGTGTGGAGAGATTGGAATCAAGAGAAAAGTAAAACAGCAGGCTGAGGCGTAACAATGCCAAGAAGAACTAATGCATCTGTGTTTGTGTTTGATTACAGCACATCCAAGTGTCTGCCTGCATATGAATGACTGAGCGTGTGTGTGTGTGTGTGTGTGTGTGTGTGTGTGTGTGTGTGTGTTTACAAGGTGTTTATGTTGTGTCCTTTACAGTGATTCTATAAGGGGTGTCAAATGGAGGTAAATGGAGCATTTTGCTGCAGGGTCTCCCTTTGAGCGTGTGTGTGTGTGTGTGTGTGTGTGTGTGTGTGTGTGTGTGTGTGTGTGTGTGTGTGTGTGTGGGTAAGTACATGTGATGCTTATGTATGTATGCAAGGTTTTAACCATATCATTATCTGGACAAATACGCAGAAAGAATGTAAATACTGTATTTATAATGTGTGTATTTTAGTGTGGTTTGTTTGTGTGATGATGCTTTCACTGTAACAACAACATACACGTCTAATTTTAACACACATGAAAAACAGCTATACCAACAAGAATCCACAAGCGAGAGACTGGGGCTGTGAATGTCACGGAAATGTAATGCTAACACCCGTGTTATCAGTCGGGTTCTTCTTTTTTTTTTTTTAAACTCAGCATCTGAACTGGAGGTGGGAGGCGCAGAGCCAAGGACAAGGAATTAACTGTGGAGCATATTGGAAAAAAAAATATATGATCTCTCTAGGCACTTCACGCAGCCCACACACAATGTGAGCCACATGCACTGCACGTTAGGTTAGTTTTCTGGACACACAGAGGAACATCTGTGCCCAACAGTTCTGGGTATTGTTTGAAAGTGGCGATACGATACCTTCGGTCCAGTAGCAATACTTTTCATGATACTTTACTTCAACATTTTTAAGCCACACCATCACCAGCTGGTTGGCCCTTTGCTTCAGTCAAGTCTTAGATGATGCCCATAGGATGAATTCTCATAGCATTTATGGTTTAAATAAAGATGAATTTAAATAATTATGATGATCCTTTAGATTGTCCCTTTCTGATTTTCATTTGTTCAATACTTTGATCTTGAACACAGAACCTGAAAAACTAATGACATTTCTATCAGCATTGGTTGTACTTTGTGTGTGGTGCTAACAGGCCTTTCTCACAGCAGATATTTGGACTGGTTACAACAGCAAAAGCACAGGTGTTGCAAATAACACGAATGATGGCTCCATTCTATTTAAGTGTTCAGCATGGACGATACCAGAAACCTGAGGTTATAGCAACTAAATGGAATTCAGCCATCATTAAGTCCACACCACAACAGTGGTGAACGATATGGTAAGGATCACTTTCAGCATGATTTGATCAACAATAGAAACGCTGACAGACAATCAAAATCCATCCAAATTTGCAGGGCGACACATTCAACATGACAGATGACATTGCAGGGAGACTCATCATCAAAGTTCAAACTACAATTACCACCTCATGGTTGTATGTCCCGCACACCTGTCAAGTTGCAGCTACTATTTACATCCATGTCTGTCCAGACTCACATGCTGCCATGACAAATGACAATGTGTCAAATATGGATGTTGCTTCAAAGAGGTTACAAATTCTCAAACGGGGATGCTTCACACACATCTTTAACCCAGCAGCACAGAAAATCTATGCAATAATTACAGTTTCAAGGTAGACACCCAAGACTAGAGTCAATAATTCAGCATCCGACCAAATGTCACCCCTTCTGTTCCTGAATAATGACACTGAATAATGGCCAGAAAAGTGGTTTTGCAGAACATTATGATGTCACAGTGAAGTTGGCCCTTGACCTTTTGTGTATAAAATAAATAAATAAATAATAAATAAATTTTGTCATAATTAGAATATTAATTGTCGAGTTATGGTTGAAAACATGTTTTGAAAGGTCACAATGACCTCTACATTTAACCATCAAATCTAATCAGTTAATCATTGAATCAAAGTGGATGTTTGTGCCAAACTTGAGGAAAATCCCTCAAGGCCTTTTTGAGATTCCTTAGTCATGACAATATGATGGAGCCATGGTCACAGTGAGCTTGACCTCTGACCACCAAAAACTAACGATCTCATCACTGAGTCCAAGTGGACAATTGTGCCAAATGTGAAGATATTCCCTCAATGCATTCTTGAAATAAAAAATAGTTAGGTAGTTAGGTATGCGTGAACGTAACTGTCACGGTGACATAGTCAGTGGTGTCCCAATTCCTAGGGAAAGATTTCTACCCCTACCCCTCATTGCTTCATTTTGAGGGCCAAGGGGTAGTGGGCAAGAGCTAGGGGTAGGGCCATGGGCTAAGGGGTAGTGGACAAGGGGGGGTATTGGGATTGGGCCTTAATCAGTTCATTCTTGAAACCAAGTAAAGGTTTGTGCCAAATTTACAGCAATTATCTCAAGGTGTTCTAGAGCTATCGCGATCACAAGAATAGGACAGACCGAAGAACATAATGTGACGCAGAGGCATACAAACCAAACCTATTTAATGAAAATGTCTTTATAAGGACATTGAGTAAAGTAGATGAGTAGACAGTTGTGAGTAGCTAATACTATCTGGTGTTATAAGAATTTCATGAGCCTATGTCCTTGACTGAAATGTGGCAAACCTATGACTTTCCTTTTGTTTCTCTGCATAACGCACAGCACCAACAGCTCATCAATATCCATTTTCCTAAACTGCCAACACATTGGAGCTGACAGCACGTGCTTGGTGCCACTTGTTACAGAACGTTATCATTCATCAGTGTGGATGCTCATGCCCAGTCCAGCACAACAACTGTCTCAAATTTATTGTAAGTGTTTTAGACATATAATGCCTGAGCTTGACTCATACATTCAGATACTACTGTAGCTGCAATGGGTGTCATCAATAGCGAGAAAATAATTGTTGGAGGCCAAAGTTACAGGTTTATGCAGTCTATAAAACTGACATGATAAATCTATTCATGCTACTAACCCCATTTGTGAAGCTCCTCCTGCTCAACTGACCTTGTCTTTGAAATCGCTCAATAAGAGTCCTTTGGGGTAAAGTGGATTATGGAAACCACGGCCAAAACCGCCTGTTGAGGTTATTTATTATATCTGACTGTGACTAAACTGGATACAGTCTATTGTTTAAACTGCTGTATTTCATTGATTTGATTTCAACAGCGCAGAAGCCCATTGTTCATTCCCACAATCAGCCTTCTTACCAGCTCTCCAGCACTCCATCTTTACGCACAATAAATTTGTAAACACTGAAGTAACACTTGCCTCTGAATAACAAGACTGTATATCTGTTTATAGTGCATGTGTTGTATATTTTCTTCTCTGTGCAAACAGTGGAGAAAGTCGCACAGTGTGTTTTCTTTAAATCTGATTTCAGTCCTTTAGAAATGAACTCAATGATATCATCTCAACCCCTCCTGTCCAATCTTCCCTACCTTATTGATACAGACACAGCCTCCGATCAATTTCACACCTAATAGAAAAACCGTTCCTCAGCAGCTCATTCCAGATCGATTGCATCCCTCACCTCAGGGGAGCAGCAGATTCCCGACCATATGGAATTGGAGCTGGTTTAAATCCTCTTTCCTCTAATGAGGAGCAGAAAAGTGCTGAGTGAAAAAGGGGCTGTGGTTGCAAAGTGTGTTACTGTCCTGGAGTGAGTGCAACCCATCAGTCTCCATCCATCACTGTCAAAATACCAAAGTTGCTGGAGGAAATTTGTGTGCAGCTGTAACCCAATAGTTAATGAAGCAAAGTGAGGGTCACTGAACTGAGTGGGAAAAACACCAGAAATAAACAAGACATGCTGACGTCCTTTCATGGCTACAATTTACGTCTCTGTATTCAACCACGCTAACGATATGGCTCAAGATATGGCAGTGTTGGTTGGTCAGTCAGTCCACCGCTTTGGTACAGACTGAAATATAACAGCTGAGAAGAAGATTAATCCTACTGACTTTGGTTACCTATAGCGCCACCATGATATTGACATTTGTGGTTTTAAGCGAAATATCTCAACAACTATTGGACTGACTAGCATGTGTCAAGTGGGCACTTTTTACCTGCCATACATACCACTCTCAGTTGTTCCAGTAAATTTCCATTGACCCTGCCTCTCCACCACACCCACCTGCCAGCCTATCACCTGTCCACACATTACCCACTCCTGCAAGTCCACCACACCCTTCTCATCAAGCCAATGCCTCTCACCTGTGGATCATTACCTCCTGCCAGTATAAAGACTTGTCTCACAGACTCTTGTTACCAGATTGTTCTTTGCCATCCAATGCAAGACATTCCAGGGTGTGTTCCCAGACTGCTTTCTCGTTGCCAACATTGCCTGCCTCCGACTCTCCTGCTTCACCTGCTCCCCGGTAAACCACTCAGCCATCTGTCCCCAACCAAGAGCTCTGCTTTCACGTTCCTGGTTTCTGTTCGCCTGTTCCCTGTGGCTAAGTGGAGGGACAGCCAGTCAGCTCTACATTGTGAGTTTACCTGTTCTGCTGCTTGTGTATTCCTGTGCTGTGGATTAATTCATCGCATGTCTGCACATTCTGCCCTGTGCTCATAATCACCACTGGTCCCTCAACTCGGTTCCGACCAATCTACAGTCAGCTCCTAACGGTACCGCTGCACGTTACTGAACTGTTTGCCGTCTGTGTGCATCCAGGGGACACTAGAGATTCTCCCACTCTGTGCTTTAGCTCCTGGTCTAAAACAGTGTCCTGGGAACCCTCAGGCCTAGGAGTTAATGTTGCAAGTGGTTTCATTAAAGACTATTACAAACTGTCCTTCTGTTTGTGGTCTGCTGTTGGGTTCTTACCATACCCCTGACAGCATTAATTTGGTTAATTTGGTTTATGACTACAAAACTATGACATCAGCCTCATCTCAACTTTGCGTCTGGTGCCTAGTAGCAAATGTTGATGTTGGATCTAAGAATTTTGCTCAATGCACCGTTGTGCCTGATCGCAGAGCTGCCTGCCGAGCTGTAAACTCTGTCTTGTTTCCTGTGAGTCAAGTTTGAGTCAAACCATTTGTTCAGATGTCAGGAGTTTGGCAGCATTCCACAGCTTTTCTCCTACAGTATATTCCAATACTTATAGTTATGCTATTGCACACTAATAGTTCTCCTGTCCTGTGTTTGAACAGCATGTCACATAAGCACACAATTATAGCTGATGCACATATGACAGATGCAGTATGTAAGAGCTTAGGATCAATATCCTAGCACAACACATGAAAAATGGATTCACAAGCGTGTACACACTCCATATGGAACCATACTGCTGCAAGTGCTATCACGTTATTTTAAACACCACACATGTATGATCTGTTGCCCAATAAATGAAGCAACAATTTAGCAGCAATCAATACAAGCATTCATGTTTTATTGGAAGTTTTGCAGCTATTCTGCAGCACAGCGAAGAGAAGAAAAGGCGAGGGCAGAGAGCTGCTGGTAAACTGTATTTGTTGGGAAGAATCTTAATGTCAGTGACAGCAGCTCTGCGGTCTTTTAATCACTGGTGAGTGTTGTGTACTGTCAGTCTTCTAGCTTGCTTGTATTCTGCAGCAGCTACTGCATCTTCTCAAATGTTGTGAGGTGTCAATCAGCATGTACAGTGCGGGCCGTTTTCCTGAGGCTCTACAGCAAGTGAAAAAGACTTTTCTGACTGCAGTAGTTTTGTCACCTAAAGTAAAACGTCAAGCAATTTAACATTTATTATAAATATTACACATAAACCCCCAAACTTGATGTTTTGTTTAATTTCTCCTGATTGGGCCAATGACCATTAAATCTGGCTGAGGTGATTCTGTCTACTTTGATGTTGGTGATTTCCTGCTCTATTTGTGAAATTACAGTTTAGCTGCAATTAAGTAGTGGTATTTTATAGTTACACATAAAAACAGATTATATTCTTTAAGTTCGATCAGCTTCACATTTGGCAAGTGTACTGCTCAGGACTGAAGAAGTGCAGTGTCAAGTCTGAGCTCTTGAGATCTTACGAAATATTTATTAGTTGTGTGTTACTACCGTGGAAGTACACATTGTGTAGTGTGTTGAGAGGGGGTCCCTATTAACCATAAAGCCTGATTTATGGTCGTGCGTTGAATCGACGACAACGCTACGTCGTAGGGTACGGGGCTACGCAGAAGGCTCGCCGTAGCCCCCGGCTACACAGCCACCAATTAACCTGCATGTCTTTGGACTGTGGGAGGAAGCTGGAGTACCCACAGGAAACCACACTGACACGGGGAGAACATGCAAACTCCACACAACCCACCCCGGGGTTTGAGCCAGGAACCCTCTTGCTGTGAGGTGGCAATGCTAACCACTGCACCACCCTGTCGCTGCACCAGCGATGTATCCTTAGGAATATTAAATGTTTATAAGACTTTTTGCACCCAAATGACGGGTGTACTCTCGCTCAGGACCCAAAGAGGCACAGTGTCGAGTGTGAAGTAGTTTGGATGAGCTGTTCTCAAGAAAGCTGCAGGCAGCAATACTAGAGGCCAAGCAGCTGGCCTGTTCTGAACAGGCAGGTTTAAAACAGACTCTGCAGTAGTCCATTAAATGGGTGAAAATAAGTTCTGCACTCCTCCCAATAATAGAGGAGGTTATAACAGATCATTACTCAGCATTTAAAGGTGACTGACTGCTGTTTTGGTCACTGAAGTCTCTGCTGCAACACCAAGGGACTGATTTAAAGATTAATGATGTGTGTGTGTGTGTGTGTGTGTGTGTGTGTGTGTGTGTGTGTGTGTGTGTGTGTGTGTGTGTGTGTGCGCGCGCGCACGCACACCTCAACATACAATTCATAATAAACCACAACTACATAACCTGGGATTTGTGGCTCTACTCTTCCAGACGAGTTAAACTCAAACTGATGCAGCAGTCAGCTTGATGAGACTCTTTGCAGCTGTGGCCCCCAGTGTGTTGCAACAGCACGTGCACAGTATATCTGTGTGAAATTTTTAGAATCGACCAACTGACCGACCATCACAGTGACTTACACTAGCTGCTGGTTATGTCTAAAAATAAACTCTTGTAGGTTAACGATGCGACCCCCTTTCTAGGATCTATTATTCAGGTTGCACATATTTTAAGCCCCTTTCACCATTTTTCTGATTATCATCTACTGTTTTCTGTTTTTGTTTTGCCAGCAGCTGCCCCGCAAGCAGCAAATGATGACACACTCATAACTCTGAGCATGAGGCAGCGACTGTGTCCTAGTTTTGCACCTGTGTGTGTATGTGTGTGCGCTCTACTTCATGCTGGGTCATAAGCTTTGTCAGCAAAAGCCTACACACTCCATACTGAAAGCCCCACGCTATGTGTGAGTGTATATACACAATATATGTGTGTATATGTGTTTGTACCACTCAAAAGTTTGGACACACTTTCTCACATAATAGTTTGCTTTTAATTTGACTATTTTCTACATCTGATATCAATACTAAAGACATCAAAACTCAGAAATAACATTATGTTGTAGAAAAAAGCGTAATATATATTTAAGAGTTTAGATTAAGTAGCCACCATTTGCCTTGATGACAGCTTTGCACATTATTGGCATTCTCTCAATAAGCCTAATGAGGTAGTCACCTGAAATCCTTCCAACCAACAGGTATTCCTTGTCAATATATCTTGCCTGGTAAACAGCAGACAGCACCATTTGACTACTACAACAATACAACCTCCCAACTAAGTAAGGTAAAACAACATCTTAAAAACATTAAGGTCAGTGAATCAGGAAAATTTGAAGCACTTTGAATGACTCTCCTGGTACAGTCACAAAAGCCATTACATGCTATGATGAAACTGGCTCTCATGAGGACCACCCCAAGGACAGGAAGACCAAGAGTTACCTCTGCTGCAGCGGATAAGTTCATTACAGTTAAGCTGGATTAAAGCTTGAATCATCAACAAGGGTCGTGAGTGTCTACAGAGCCAGGTGATGTCACAGGTGGTCCCGTACGGCACATCCAGCATTTTCTAACTATGCAGTTGAGCAGACAAAATGGAGAACTGTGCTGAAGACATGAGTTTTCACTGCCACCTCAATTTTGGGAGGATATCTACTTGCAACAAGAGGAAACCATCACAAAGCATAAAAGATCCCAACATTTCTTTGTCACGATTCCGCATCAGCTCATGTCGGTGTGACCCTCCGTACAGAAAGCATAACCATTACCAGGGTGGCACCTTGGACTGGAGCCCACTAAATGCTTCACAGAGTCAAAGTAGCAGACACATCTTAACATCAACTGTCGGAGGACACTGCATGAATCAGGCCTGAAAAGAAACCACTACTGAGGGTGATCAACAAAAAACAGAAAACTGCTTGGGCCAAGAAATACAAGTGTTGGACATTAGACCAGTGGAAATCTGTACTTTGGTCTTACAAGCCCAAATCTGAGATTCTTTGGGGTCAGCCGTCATGTCTTTGTGAAAAACAGAGGAGGTGAATGGATGGTATCTGCAAGCATGGTAGCATGGAGGAGGTGGTGTGATGGTGCTTTGTTGGCAGTTCATTCAAAATTTAAGCCACACTTAACTGCATGGCTACAGCAACACTCCGCAGTGGCATGCCATCCCATCTGGTCTGTGCTAAGCGGGATCATCACTTGTGTTTCAGCAGTGACTTAAAACACACATCTGGGTGATGTAAGGGTTATTTGACCAAAAAAGAGAGTAATGAGTGCTGTATCAGATGACCTGGCCTCCACAATCACCCAACCTGACCAGCTGAGATGGTTTGGATGAGTTGGACTGCAAAGTGAAGGATGCATGTGTGGAAACTCCTTCAAGACTGTTGAAAAACCACCCCAGACTATCTCATGAGGCTGTTTGAGAGAAAGCCAAAAGTATTCAAGGCTGTCATCAAAGCAAAGAAAATCAAAATGAAAAAAAAAAAAACATTTTGCATTGTTTACACTCTTCCCTTACTAAATAATCCCGATTGTTATTTTAATAGTTTGATGTCCTCAGTATTACTCTGGATACAAATAATAAAACTAAAGAAAAAACACTGAATATGAAAGTGTGTCTAAACTTTTAACTGGTACATTCTGTGTGTGTGTGTGTGTGTGTGTGTGTGTGTGTGTGTGTGTGTGTGTGTGTGTGTGTGTGTGTGTGTGTGTGTGTGTGTGTGTGTGTTTCTATTTAAATGTATTTACACTAATCAGCAGTGAATGTACAGCGACTGACCCACAGGTCAACGCTAGCTGACCTAACACTGATGTTGAATGCCATTTCTATGACACACATGATGGTCATAATGCAGACAGCCATGTATTTTATTGCTGAGCAAAGGATACAGAGTGCACAAGACACACTGACACACATACAAGTATTATTGTGTGGGCGACTAAGCATGCTCATGAAACCACATACACTCACATAACAACTAACAAAAGACAGGATATGAACATAAAGCCTTTATGAACGTTCATAAAACGAAGACTGGCACTTTAAAATTTTAATCACAAAGACTAGTTTAGGGAAGTAGGTCATGTGGTCAAGGTCAACAAGACAATATCAAATGAAATCTGACATTTTAATGGAGTGGAAAGTGGAAAATAAATCAGTTTGTGGGGATTATTCATCATTATCATGGACCCAGTTATAAACTGAGTGACACTGTGCTGAAATCATGATTGTTACCAAACCAGTGGTCTCTGCGTACTGTAGCTAACAACATACACACACTCAGTAGAGTTCATACTCCCCTCATAATGCCCTTGTCTGCGGCTGTGCTCGGAGTGCCATGACGTAAGTTGGCAGGGCAGCATCAGGGACGTCAACCCTCCTTGTGACTGTAAGCTCTTCATCTCCTGCCCATAGGACTGAGCTGTTCCCATGTTCCCATGGACTGAACCATTCGTGGCAGCTGTAGGGGGGTTGCTATGAGTGAGGTTTGATTCTGTCGAGCAAATCTGACTCGTGTGTGTCTTCATATTCTTCCAGAAACTGCTTGGTAAGCAAAACAACAGAAGAAAGCCTTGGTGTGCATCTCAGAAAAAAAGTTGAACATGACCCTTATTGGGATTGCAGCCTCTTTGTTTTTTTCAACAGTTCAAGAACTTATCTCGTTCTTAAAACTTTGTGCCACCCCTTAGAGAGTTGCGTATTTAAATAAGCACCTCCAGGTGTTAGAAGTAGGTTGGAAGCACTGTTTTTCCATAACATTTGCAGAATATAATAAGTTGGAAAAGGCCCCTAGTGAGGAGGTAGGGTGACATCACATTTTCTGAAAGTAGCAGCGTGGATTGATAAATGTACATGAATCCTGACAGAAAAACATTATTGGGAAATTTCCTCCCATCCTGCATTTGAGTTTATTGTTTCTTTTAACCCGCATAGCAAATATGGAGCCACAACAAGGTGGCTGTGGTTCTCCACTTTACTTGGCAGGTTTTAAATATATCAAGTGGATGAGGCAACAAACCCTCCAAATTTAATGACACAGTAAAATTGTCTGTGCCCTCTAGAACAACATGCGGAAACACTGTCTGAATACATGCCCCCATTAAAAGGCTCTGTGCATTGTTTGTTTGAAATCTGACAGTGCTATGGCTATGATTTAATTAAAAATAAGAGGTGGAGGCTTTGTCATTGTAGTAACAGTATAAAGGCTTGGTTAAGGTTTAGGAACAATCGTGATTGTGCTTTACATAAACATTGCTCACTGTCGGTTTGAAACAGCAATTGAACAGCTGTCTTCCATGTTAAAGTCCAATATTTTGATGATCCATCCATCCATGTCCTTACACAGTTTTGTCGATCTATAATAACGTCACTTACTTCCTCCTTTGTTCCTGTCATATTTACTACGACCACTAGAGGGCTTTGCCAATTGATACCTGCTGAAATGACTGATACTGTCATTCAACTTAGGAGAACAATCTCGGATATAACGTGACACAAACAAAGTTTTAATGTCAGCCCCTAGAACCTACCAAGACTAAAAAACAGGATGGTGCAAGACCACTGGAGCTGAAGGGAATTAAGAGTCTGCTTTGTGAGAAACAGCTTGAGCCACAAACATGATAATTTCTCTGAACACTAGTTACAGTGTAAAGCAGAACATCTGTTCTCTGTCTGTTGCTCCAAAAAAAAAAAACAATTCCTGACCAGTACACAGTGACAATCTGGGTTTATCTGGTCCACAGACAACAGATTGTAATTAACTTCTCAACAGATGAATGCTTACTGTGACTGCAGAGCATTGTTTTTTTTAAAGGAATGAGGTAAACTATAATCACCACCTCACAGTTGTATGTCTCCGCCAACCAGTAAAGTTGGAGTTTATATCCATGAACTGTATGTTCAGACTCATATGTAGCTATGACAGTCGACTAGTCTTTAAATATGGATTCATACATGATCTAAAACATGGATGCCTTACACACATCTTCATCCCTGTAGCCCAGAGGATCTTTACAATCAGGTGAACACCGAAGATTTGTGTCACCAATTCAGTATACGACCAAACATCCGCCTTTCTGTTCCTGAGTTATGGCTTTAAATAATGGCCTGAAAAGTGTTTTTGCACAACATCATGATGTCAAAGTGACGTTGACTTTTAACCTTTGACCTTTTGGATATAAAATGTCATCATTATATCCTATTCGACATTTGTGTGAAATGTTGTCATAGCTAGTGTATGAATTCTTGAGATATGGTGAAACACAGGTCTTGTGAGGTCACAGTGACCTTCAATATTTGACCACCAAATTCTAATAAGTTTATCCTTGAGTCCAGGTAGATGTTTGTGCCAAATTTGACACAATTGCCTCTGAGCATTCCTGAGAAACAGCATTCACAAGAATGAAATGGATGGACGGACGGACAAACCAAAGACATAATGCCTCCAGCCACAGCTGTCACCGACGCAGAGGCATAAAAACCCTTAAAGTGTGTGATTTAGGTGGAGAAAACAGAATTATATAAAGGCTTTGTGGGGAGCAAAAGAACAGTTCAGTCTGCCATGTTAAAGTGACAGCTCTGTGAAACTACACTGAAATGAAACACACACAAACTCACACTATCATTAAATCTGTCCTATTCTTCCAGCCATGACTGAGGCCACAGGTCAAAGGGTAAAATGACAAAGAATGAGAGCATGAATGCTTCATTAGTCAGTCATATCCACTAAAATCCATAAAATCAGCATTTCAATTTCACCCCTGTCACCGCAGTCAGTGATCCCGCTCTCTGCGCAAATGGTGGCACCATGAAGCTGTCACACCCCTGTCACTTCCAGCAAAGCTTCAGGCTAAATCAAGTGCACAACAGGCATCATGCGTGTTTGATTCTATGTTTTTTAATGCTTATAATTTTCAGTAATGTGTATAGATATCTACACATGAAAACTATTCTGCGGAATGAATACAAAATATCCTTCTGGGAACCACATTGAAATGTTAATATGGCAAATTCACACCACAAACGTCAGCATATTGCTATATTACAGTTATTGAGGATTCAAATAATCCTGGTAAGAGCTCACATGTATCACTGGAAATGGAACATGATTTTATTTCCTGTGCAGTTATGTGATATTAATGGGGCACCCTGTGTAATAAGCTTGAAATGTGTGTACACAGTAAATGTCATACATTACACTTGGGAATTTATTCCTGTGTCATTTGTATCATTTAAGCAGTTTACAGTCTAAAGCGGGTAGATCATAGGTCAAGGATACAGCAGCCATAGGCGTATTACAGTGGCGTATTACAGCGGTAAGTCTTGGCCCTAAGGACATCCTCATGTCAATCATGGTCTATATTATGAATACATGTGTGCAGGGTGTCGTGTCAAAAGAAAATCTGTTCCTCCATCTCCTCGTTGTAGCAGAGCTGTTAGCATGTTCTCAGGGGAGGCACATGTGAGCTTATTGTAATGTGATTTTAATGACCAATCTCTGAGCCCTATGTTTGACTTAATTGTTTTGTTTTGTTTTGTTAATAAATATTTTATAATTGCAATCGATTTAATTTTATGGGCTACCACGAGGCAATTACAATACGATCCTGTGAAAATACAACAGTGGTTTGTCATGTGAAGGCGTCTCATTTTTACCATAAAAAATAATAGGAATCTGTACTGAAAAGAGTCAGAAGTTTCCAAATCTTTATCTCATGAAACACACACTTCTTGTGTGTTATTATATGCATCAAAATACAGGAATTTTACAACTATGAGGAGGGCAAACTGGGTTGGTTTACGCTATAGCAGTGGCAAATGAGCAGAAGAACAATTCTCCATCAAACATCCCCACTCAGCTTTGCATAAAAGCCAGAGTTACCATTATCTGGCTGAGCACTGAGGTGTGTCACAGTGGAGAGATGCCAGACCTTTTGCAGCTGCCACCTCCGCTCAAAGTATCAACAAAATTACCCCTGAAAATTAAACCGAATCTCCTCCAGACCAAGAGCGGCTTATGTAACAGTGCTTGTTAATTACAGCAGCACGAGTCAACTTAATTCTTGTCCAAATTGAGAGTTCACCTTTAGTTGAGCTTATAATTACAATTGTTTTGTAGTTCCCTGGTGAAAATGAGCCTTCTGAGAGTGTGCCAAAACATGCCCCAATCACACCCAAACAACACAGAGAATTTATAATAATGTGTAGACATATTCATCCCACATATACAGTATGTTACAGAGAAAGAAACACATACACCTCCCTCACTCTGCAAGGAACGCTGTAAAGTATCTGATGATAAGGAGCAGGATCTGTGTGTGATTTTTGGAGTGTATTTGGTTCAATCAGGAACTCAACAGTTTGACAAAATACAACAAACATGTGACATCAACACCACCTAATAACCTTAGCGTCTCCTTTTACTCTCTGTATCACCCGCTCATTTAAACTGAAGCGCGTGCGCACACACACACACACACACGTAGGTGACCACAGGGTCATCATCCCAAGTGTATCCATTTAGTGGCTGTCATTGTTCTCAGAGGACTATTAGATTACAGCTTGTTATTAAGACTTAAGACAGCTGGTGAAGATAAGAAGGGTCACAGTGTCATCGTGACCTTCTGTCTATCACTACCACAAACAGTCACCTCACGTCCACTGTACTGTAGAGCTGTAGTCAAAAAATAACATGCCACATTGCAGTAATGTCAATTACAGTTAAAACAGCACTGCGTCCTAATGTGTGTCTTTAACATCATTACATATTCTCTTCTGTACCTTGATTAAACACTTCAGCAGACCCAGTTCAAGAGTCAAATTAGTGGGCGGTCACAATACAGATCATTTGCCCTGCCATTAGAGATCTGCAGACGCGTCAGGACCCAACTGGCCGCGAATGGCTGAGTCGATTCCAGCCTTTTTTTTTTTTAATAGACCAGGCTCGGGTCAGCCTTGAGATCATTTAACCTTTTTCCTTTTATGGTGCTTGTATTCAGTATGAACTGAGCATGCATCAGCCACTGTAAGAAATGTTGTTATATTGATTATATTATAAATATTACATTCGCATTCTCACATGCATTACACGTTCAGTTGATCAGGGAGAAGCTGGGGCGTGGGGAGTTCCTAATGCTTCAGGAAAAGCTGCCTTTTGTGTGTGTGCTGGGGAAAGGGTACACCAGAGAGAGCTTAAAGTGATATTGTTGTCAGCCTTGAGCCAAATTCTGGCTGGTGACGAAAAATTGCTGGCTATGTCGGGCTAGGGCTGTAGTCTTTGGTCCGTGCAGTCAACTTCCTGCCATGCAATGGGAATTTAGTAGTATATTGCTGTTACAGCGTCAACTCCACAGCATGTCAGTCAGTCATCATAGGGCTTAGGAGGTTATTCACTGAGCGCTGATCCTTTATCTAGAGCACAAATTTCTTGTGTTTATTTGGATGAAACATCATGGCCTGGGCCTCCATAGATGGTGTACAAACTATGACCATGCAAAAGGGAACTTAAGCTCAATAGTTTGTTCGCACATTCATATACTGGTGGCCGAGGTTACCATACATGGTGCCACCTGCCATCTTTTTAACACACTTGCACTTTGATGGAAAAGCCATCAGGAGCAAATTGGGGTTAGGTATGTTGCTCAAGTATACTCCGACATGTGGACCGGAGGAGCCGCTGATCTGATTAGTGGACGACCCGCTCTCAATATTATTTTATAGCGCATTGTTTTTTCCCAGATCACTGGTCTTTCCTTAAGAACGTTTTTTAGCTTTCACTGCAGTTTCTCACAGCCTTCCACACCCTGTGACAAAAAGCCTGTGCGTTCCCAAGTATGGTGGCCGTTTCTTTAGTTTAAGGCCATTTCACAGTTCCTGCGGTCTCTCAGTGAGGAGTCGTAGATACGTCTGCTCAGCCGGTCTTCCCTTGAACTGAAAAACACAGCACGCTTAGTGGCCTACTTAAAAAATTTCAAGGTGCGCCCTGACAACTTTCAGGGTCTTCGCATTTGACAGGAAAGACATGATGATGTAATTTTTGGGTACCAGGGATACTACAGTGAAAACATAGCTTTTAACTTACTAATCATTAATTTGGCATAACTTGCTTTACCTTTGACAACAAAAAAACTCAAACTTACAGACACAATAATCTGCCATCTGCTATTGACGTAATTCCACAGTTTTTTAAAACACTTATGTGTACTGCAATTTGTAGCATATGAGCTTAAAGTCTTACTCCTCCATACCATTACTTTAAAAATATCCCCCAGGTTGGTCACCATGGTAATATGTATGCATAGAGCCATATGTCTGGACTAAAATGTTTTGCAAGCACAAGCAGCAAAGGACCTCATTATATAGTGCCTGCGAGCAAGGCACTGCGCTCTCACACTTCTCCAGGAGAGCCTCAGCAGTGTTTACGCTGAGAACTGAATCTCTACTCCTGTGTGTGTGTGTGTATGTGTATGTGTGTGTGTCTGTGTCTGTGTGCAGGTTAACACTTCCTCCCACTGCAGCTCAAGCCATTGCTGTATCCATCCAGGGTCACTGCTGTAAATATGAATGTGTTGTAAGGGAGCGATTTAAAAGAGGAAATAAAATCTCCGCTCTTCGATCCATCATCGTGTTTGTTCTCTGAAGTAAATCTCAGAATAGAAAACTGTAGATCAGAGCAAAGCCACCACTCCGAGTTCCATTACAGCTTACACCTTTGAAATAATGTCCATTAAAATGTTCCACCCGAACACAGGAGGATTTCTGAGAGCAAAGTTAAAAGGTATAACTTTCTGAAACTTTTGTCCATTGTACCTGAACGCATGACATAATAAGGTTGTTCTCAAACTTGCAGCACGTAATAATCACATACTCCTACACTACCTGCACCACAATTAGCTATTTGTTGCAGAGAGCAGCGTTCCTGGCTGCTAGAGAGTCTCCAGATATGGACACTTGATAGTGAAGAGTGGTAACAACAAGAGAAAACCGTCATCTCAGTAATAGCATTGCTATGGAAACAGTATGGAGGCGTTCTGTGTGTGGGAAAAAGCAGCAATAAAATAACACCAGGCAAGAATAAAGATGCCAGATGGCAACCAGGCAGCATCTGGAGGAACGAAGAACCCATGTAAACTGGTTACCTTGGAGAAGACCAATGAAACAGGATGTCTGAGAGACATTGATTTTCTATAGCGTGACTATTACACCTCTGAAGGGATGTTTTACAGAGAGGTTCACTGCTTGAATGTTGTATAAAACCAGTCATTCAATGCTATGTCCAGCATTAGAAAAAAATTTTTTTAATAAAAAGTGACATATTCAGGGAACACATAAAAAAGAAAAGTAAGATAACTGCTTGATTTGTTATTCCTTTTTTACCTGTTAAGCATCTTTAACAATCTTTTTGTTAAATGTTTTTTAAAAAATCCTTAATTCAAGCAGCTTCTCAACACCCAGAAAGTCAAACTTTGACAGAACACAGCAGCAAAATACAACAGCACTCATGCGGAGAAGACATCGAGACAACCCAAAGCATACTTGCCCTTGATTTTCTTTCTTAAATTGCGTTCATGACCGTCATGCCCCTCTCTCTAAGACACATTTCTGCTGCAGTTCTGCTGCAGTTGTGTTTGTGTTGCAGGGTAAACAGTCTGTGGATGTGCTGCACTGAGTGTGTGTAAGGTGTCTGTATGCATATTTAAGACAATGCAGTACACAAAAAAAACCTAGTCTGACATTTTAATTATTTAAGGCGACAAATGCCAAATCAATGTAATGAAAGACTAGAACATTTCCTGCACTTAACACATGTCATCATGTGTTCGTGAAAACATTTGAGTTGGGTTATGAGTGTAGCATTTGAGCACAGTCACACACACATGCACACAAAGAAAAGGTCAGTGCAATGTACTGTACTGTCCAGACAAAACCTTCACATGGGTGCCAAAGGCTGACTAAAATGACTTGTACGTGGGGTTTATTCCACAATATCCTTACAGGGTAATTATAGTATGGTGAAGATTATGCAAAAAATCCTCACACCCATTCACTACAACAGCTTCTACACCCTCAATTTTTCCACTACCTGACACTACTCCCTGCACTGGCACTGGAGTTTGTCACTGCTCCAAAATGCTGGACCCAATCCGAATCTGAACACCTACCAAAACCTGGCGTGCATAAATAGATCCTTTTAAAAAGGTCCAAGAAGATACGGGGCCAATTTACACCCCATCAAAAATGTGTTTGTCCCAAACAGAGACAAAATAGCACTGGCAGCTCATCAGGCTCCACCAATGAATAAAGCAACTGTGGTTAAGATTAGCAACACACCTCATATTTCCCTGTACTTTAGTTCCCATCATAAAAAACATCTTTTCCTACAATCTAATTATAATCCAGATGTCATGATTGGATCCACCTGAGTATGAGACATGACAGCAAAAGAACGAGGCCCTACCGTGACCCCGTTAGATTGAAGATAATTTGACCCAGCTCGACTGGGATCAAGTCTATATACTCCGAACCAAACGACGCATGTAATTGGCATTCATCTTTAGATTTGGACATAAATCATGCACTGCAGTGTTGTCTAATATGACACAATTCTTCAAGAGGCTGGGCTGCTCAGCCATATTGCTCTCTCATTCGCTAAATTAAAGTTGGTGCGCAGTGGGGTCACGGTACATAAACCACTGGGAAAAGACTCATTCTGGTTGGTTGAGCAGGAAGGCCTGCATGTACAGTAAATGGCAGTGCCCAGCTCCACAGGAAAAAAAACCTTAAATCCTCAGAGCCTGTGAAAGGGCAAAGCTTGTTTGAATTATTAAGGTTACGCATGAAATGTATTCCTCAATGCTCAGTGAGATCCGCATAAAAAGTTTTTGCGAGAAGTAAAACAGATGGTGTGTCTGCTTATGTCTGCTCTTGCGTGTATTAATTTGCATGTGCAATCATGTACATGTGCTCTTACATCAGCATTTTAGTGTCTGCGAGAGGGAGAGCGAGATGCAGAGTTCAAGAGACGGAGAGTGAGAGGGTAGATTGCATGCGCTTCACCCACCAGTGACGTGAGCTCATCATTTTGTTAATTGCATTATATCAAACACCTGTGTCTAGTCTAATGTGCGTCTCCCTCTGCTTTAATTTCATGCTCTAATTAGCTGATGGTTACTGGCTGGGTCAGTAAAAAGTAACTGTTTTGTACTTTTACTGTGTTCTAACATCACATTTTCCTGCATGGACACATTTCACTTTACAGAAAGTTGTGAGCGCGGCTGTGGGTGTGGGTGGTCCTGGCTTCCCTCATTTGCTTATGGAATTATCCTATACGTCTTGAAATCTAATTTGATTGTGATAATATTGGGAAACTAAAACACTGTAAATGAAAAACAGCACATAATTAAGAACTTCAAAGCCTCTACAGTAAACCCACACAGGTGATTGCAATTGTTTTGGCTAATTAAGCTGCTTTTCAGGACTGTGTAGGTGTGTATAGACTGTTACAGCTGTTAGGGCAGAATAAACTACAAATATTAGTATCAAGTGCAATACATTTGTATCAGATTTATATTGTGACATTTATAGACTATAACGGCTGTATGATCTCATACCTACAAGGCGAAAAGTAGACACTGGAGGCAGAACTTTTTCAAAACACACAGATATCCTCGTCCCTCTTTCTAGATGATGATCATTAGCAAAATTACCTAAACCATAAAAGTGTTGAAATGAAACCACTTGAAGATAATGGGAAGGTGAAGCGGTCATATTACATCCTGCCAAACCACTTGGCTCTTCTGAAAAGTGCTTGACCGTGGCTGTGTTCATCATCAAGGGGAGACTATGTAATAGGTCTATGCCAGGCTGGGGTGGTATTGAGGTATCATGGAATTTGGAAATCAAGAAGGTGTGATTTTAACCACTGTCACAAATACAGACGCCCCTCTTCCTATTAAATTGACAATGAAGATGCCATATTGAGGTGAGGAACTGTAGGACTGGTAAAAAAGAAAAATGCCTCTGCCCCTGTTTGGGTGTCTTGCCACATGTTTAACTCCATCTCAAGATGACTTCTTCGAACTACAATGATTTTATGAAACTGCTGTGTCGCCAGGTCCTCAAGAATCTACAGAGGAAGGGTGCTTTCCCATCTATTGATTACTCTATGGCAGTGGTTTCCAACTTGTCTAGTCTCAGGGTCCAGATCTATGCTTAGTCAATAGTTCAAAGTCCACATGGTTTAATACATTAAGCGTCATACTTGCATTTGGCCATATCATCAAGCTAGTTTGCTGTCCCTGTCAAGTTGCTGTCCATTAGTCACTCACTCTACAGCAGGAAACAGCATTTTGCAGCACCCGGAAATTTGCTGTACTTAAAAATAAAATAAAAAAGTGTGTTGTTTTTATAAACTTGACACATTTGTGAGTCACCTGCTGTCCAATCAGAATGGACCGCGACCCACAAGCTGGGAACCACTGCTCTATGAGCCACATTTAAACGCAGCAAGACTTGTCTAAGTAGACTAATTGTACACTAGACACGCAGCATTGTAGGCTAGATAACAACATGCTACAGTGACATTTAACTGAGTTTTTACAGTATTTTTGTTTGTTTGCTTTACCGTTATTTACCATATACCCCAGTGAAATCTCAGGAAGGTATCAAAAACTAAATACAACACAAGCCAAGTAAGTGCCTAAAAACAAGGACTGGGAGTCAAACTAACACTGAAGTCCAAACCTGAAAAGGAAGACCGAAGCAATCTGATTCAGATTCCCCTCCATGTTTTGGCATCCATCATGTTATTCCAAGAATTCCAACATTTTACAAAAGCTTGTCTTAAAATAATGAATGTTTGAATGTTTTGTGTCTGGGAGGGGGGGGGGTTATAATTTACAACTAAGAAGAGTGTGTGTATTTCAGTTTATGGGATGGAGTTGTGCAATGGGCTGCGTGATGTGTGAAACAAAGCACAAACATAAATCAAATAAAAAAATTATATGAAAAAGATATTTTTGGCAGATATATAGATGAGGAAAGGTTGTATTAGGGGAGTGTATATTTATTTTGTAAAACTGGGTGGTAGTTGGACTGTAAATAAACTGGGTTTATTATTTATTTAATCAGGTGGTAAATACTGGAAATGGTTGTAAGTTGTAAATAAATTTGTGAATTTATTGAAATAATATAAGAGTTAAAAGAAGAAATTCATTCAAGAGAAAAACGGCACGTGTGTGTATTGATCTACTACATGTGCATGTGTGAGCACTAGTGTGATATGATCCACACACGAGGGATTTCCCATCACTCTTACATGCTGACAGGAAATTTCTGCACCACATCTCACGCCATTATATCATCTGTGCAACACACAACTCATCCAGCAAGATTTATGGACTGTGTCTGTGTGAAAAAGGTGAGATTGTTTCCATCAGTATCTGTTCCTGCAGAGGAGATTTAATTCTTTTACACAGTGTCACAATGACACGCCACAAATAATACACAGCAGGTAAACCAACAATGAAAATATTACGGATGAAAACATTTTCAGGCATATAACTGAACTGTAAGATTACATTTTACACATTATGCTGTGCTACAGAAAGAGGCTAGGCAAGGCAAGGCCAACCTTAACCATATAGTGCAATTTCTATACAGCAGAAAACTCAATGGGATTTACAGGAGAGTTGCCCAAAAAAAAAACAACACATTCACGACTGATCTGTCACAACAAACACACCGAAGAGTGTAAACGCCAACTACTAAGTGACAAAGATGCAACACTTGTTGTTGAAAGGTAACATAAAAAGGAATGTTTTGATGCAGCTTTCAGAAGGAGTGGAGTGTGAACACTGTGAATACTCATAGGGCTTTTTCTGCTATACTGATTTTTCAGTTGAATCATGGAAGATGACCTGAGAGGTCTGGGTCATGACTTGTAAGCATGTCAAACACATATCATGAACAAAGCAATTCAGAACCAACTGACTTCAGCACATAATGGAGGCCAGTATGTGAATCGAGGGCAGATGTAGTGTGCTTTCTTTGGTTAGTCCATGTTCAGACTGCTGCTGGTGGAAGAAGCACTCAGATCTGTTACCTAAGTGAAACTAGTAAAACCACAGTGTAGAAATGCTCTGTTACAAGAAAAGTCCTCAAATCATTTTACTGTTGCTATTTAAGTAAAAGTATGTAAGTATTAGCATCAAAATATACCTGAAGTACCAAAAATAAAAATACTCTAAAAAATAATTTTAGTAGCAGTTAACATACTGTATATTAGTTAACTGCTACTAAACAATGAAATGATGCTTCGCTGTGTTTTGTTCTGAAAATGTCAGCGTGCAACCTCGTTCTGTGGATGACAAACAAGGTGCAGACTAATAAAAGGAGGAAATACAGTGATTCCTGGACGAAGCAATGAGTGACAACAACCCCGCCAACATTTAAGAGTACTGTTCACAGTGAAACACTAGGGTCTAGGTCTGAAGGGTTACTTTTTTTTTGATAATATACTTTATTAATCCCCCTGAGGGGAAATTCAATTTTTTCACTATTTTTGTCATTAACACACAGACACACACACACATGCACAAACAGGACCTATACATGCACAAAGTGGAGAGTTGTCAGAGTGAGGGGGCTGCCTTGGTGAGGCGCCCCGAGCAGTTGGGGGGTTTGGTGCCTTGCTCAAGGGCACCTCGGCAGTGCCCAGGAGGTGAACTGGCACCTCTCCAGCCACCAGTCCACGCTCCATATTTGGTCCAGACGGGAACTCGAACAGGTAATCCCCCAGTTCCCAACCCAAGTCCCTATGGACTGAGCTACTGCCGCTAAAGGAACCACACCAAAAGTGTTTGGTGGAAATCAGGCTAAAAATCGGTAGCAGGGCCGATCAAAGCATTTTCTAACTGGTCGGAATCAGCTATATTGAGCACAATCCAATCCTTTGTTTTACCTTAGTGGTCACACAGGTGTTTTTTCTTGCGAGGCTGTCATGCACAGCAATGTGAGTGCAGCCCTTGCCTTCATCAACTCTCACTCTGCACCCTGCCCACTGCGAAACACCACACACCACAAATGACAGCAAACCACGGTATGAGACTGTTTGTTTACACTATCTACCCAAGTTACGAGCACTTGTTTGATTTCAGCTCAGTGCGAGTCTCTTGCATTTTGCTGTCATCTCTGTTGCATGGTGTATCACTTCGGGCAGAGAAGAGATATACAGTGGTGACGGAATACAGTTCTACCTAGAAATCCTCAAGTAGAGTACAAGTACCTCAAAATTACAGTATTACAGCATTACGGCAGTCTATTTTACAGGTTACAAAAGCATGTGTAAGTCTGTCCAGGTCTGGTTTTGATCAGAACCTCGTATTCATGGAATAAATTAAGTCATCACAAGCTAATCTTGTCACACTGTTGTGCAAATACTCATTAAATGACATACTGAAACAGGAGACTGCAGCCACTGGCCACAGGTTGCTGCATCTTTGCTGCATTGCTGCACTGAAGCCACTGAAACACTTAATTGCTCATTTATAGATTTAAATTTATGCAACCTCTCGTTCAGTATTTGCACAACAGTGCTCTCAGAGTATTGTTTTGCATCTATTGGCACAGTGTTTCCCTGCACTTATTGCAGTGTTTAAACAGTGACAAATACTGCAGTCAGAACCACTGTGTGTCTGTGTGTGTGTGTGTGCGTGCATGCGTGCGTGCATGCGTGTGTGTGTTTGCTGGGTCAACACTGCCCTTTAATTGTAATTATGATGACAATCTCTCATATCCCACTCTGTGTCCCTGGTCGTCTCACCTCTTCTCTCTAAATAGGCCTTGGAGGAGAACACAGTATATTACCTTTTCTTATAAAAGATAGCACTGCACCCGAGAACACACATCCAGACACACACACATGCACAAACTGGCAAAGACTCAAGCTCCACTCTTTTCTATTACAAACCTACATACACGCACGCACGCGCATAGGAAAAGACAAGAAAAGTGCTGATCCGAGGAAGCATAAACTTTGCCTGCGTCAGTGTATCAGCTTAGTGCTGTAAAGCGGAGATATATGGTGACACTAAAACTGAGTGTCTATTCTAAGCATGACTGTGCAAAAAAATGTAGATGGAGGGATACCGCTAATGACAGGACCCAAGAAGTGTTGGAGACAAAAAGAAAGACTGACAATAGACAGAAGGGAGGGGAGGAAGAAAATGAAAGAAATGTACATGGGCAGGATGAAACGGCAGGGTTAAAACAGCGGTGTGATAAAAAGCTCAAAGAAAATTGGTTTTAGTGGAAGAGAGGGAAATGAGAGAGAGATAGGGATGAAAAGGAGAGGTAACTGTTTATCCGCTGAGGGATCTGAGTTGGATATTATATTGCCCCCTCTTGAGTCGAGGTTTCAAAGGTCTCTCTGCAATCCACAGTAGGTGACACTCCTACTGACTCCACCGCTGCATGAGCACTGCAGCACCTCTTAAAGCAATACAGTAATTCACTTTGGTCACACATTGTCTTCTCTCTTCGCAAACACACAGGAGCTCACGAGCAATTGACTTTTAGCTGCTCTGATTCACTGCCATCAGCCGTGCACAGGCTTTTGTTTCTGAGCTGTAATCAGAGGAAACAGTGCCGCATGTAACTGTGCACAGATAAATGAAATATCCGGATGGCGCTGCGGTTTGTATTAGTGTGGAAACACAACTTTAGCATTTTAAAATTACACTAAGGAAGTGACCGTAGAGACAATCTTCAGCAGACATTTCTTTTTCCTCTGTCGCACACACACTTTTAAAAACACACAGAAACACACTAACGTCCCTATGCTTTCATGGCCATTGTCACGGTGACAGCAGGTCCACGGCTCCCCCTAGTGATGAAACCACAAACCAGCACAACATATGAAATAAATTACAGGACATCTCTCTGGCTCTCTCTTTTGATCTCTCTCTGCATCTCCCAAGACTCTCATTTTGTTTTTCCTCTCTGTAACTAACCCACTGCATCTCACTCCCCCGCCCACATGTACCACGTAACTGTTAAACATGTTTTTAAAGTGTCTCCAGTTCCTCTCCAGGGGTTCCTCACACACCTACACCATTACCCCTCCTGTGCAACTGCACCACCATTACAAATTAACTGCTGCTCTTATCTTGAAAGATCTATAGTGGGTGAGCAGAAGAAAATTCAGTCTCACATGCCATCCTTGCTCCCAACACACCCATTAGTGAGCCACTTTGGGGATTTCTAATAGACTTACATGAACATGTGCTCAGACCACACAGACTATCATTAAGAGTTCTGCTACTTCGGCTGCGGTCTGATTTGCCAAAGGCCACAGGGTCACCTTGGACATAAGTTAATAGATTTAAAGTAAAAAGGATGAGTGTGTTGAAGTTAAAGTTGGCACGGCTCCTTCCCCTTTACATGAGGCAGTGTGGGAGGGTAAGATGAAGCTCCACTGGGGCGTTATCCTCAGGCGACCTCAGCGAGACCCAAGGAGAGCGCTGCCTCTTAAATAACTGCTTATCAGCGCTCATCAATTATGGACAAATACCAAGAGAGGGGGTGAGTGAGGCAGCGATACTTAAAGACCAGAGCGGAGAAAGACACAGATCATTTATGTCTCAAATAGAATATGTTTTGTCCTTATTTAAAAAGCCTGTGCCCAGTAAATGAAAAGTTGTGTCCGTTTCCAAAGCTAACACAGTTTCAGAGAGTGTCAGCCGAGCCTGGTAATCCACAGTGACTGTCTGGCCCGCTCCTAAATAAGCACGTCAATGAGATAAACCGAGGCCCTATCGATTCTCACAGTCGTCTAGTGCTGACACTAGTGAAACACCAGAATTCTGTGAATGTGTGTGTGTGTGTGTGTGTGTGTGTGTGTGTGTGTGTGTGTGTGTGTGTGTGTGTGTGCGTGCAAACACTCTGAGCGTGGAGACCATGCGTGCAAGAGTCCTGTTGATTTTCCAAGCTGCTGAGTTGATTAATTAATGAGAGTCATGTTAAGAACATGCATAAGCTCACTCGATAGCTGACTAATGATATGGTAATGTGTGTGTGTGTGTGTGTGTGTGTGTGTGTGTGTGTGTGTGTGTGTGTGTGTGTGTGAGTGCTGGGGGACGGCCCTGTGTCACATTTAGGAGACAGTTTCAGACTCGTTATGGCCAGGGCAGAAACAGCATTGACTAAAGTGGTGTCCCAAATTTAGGGTTAGACATATTGGCTCGGGGTTAGAAAAGGCTAAGCCTCTGGGGAGTTAACAAGTCAATGGGATGTCCCTGAAGTGACTGAAGTGACAAATGTAAGTGAGGGTAAGTAACCATCAATAAGTAAGATCGATAAAACACTAATTAACTTAAGCATTTCTGTCTAAGCAGTCCATCCTTCTCCCCCTGCTCTCAAATGACCTTACAGATCTACACTGGTGTGATTGGTATTTAATTCAAAATATCAGGAATGTACACTGGACTAAACTATATTTTAGTCTTTGAGTTTTACACTTTTTAATCTATTAAATTATCATTTATTTACAACTATAAATTACAGCTCAAAAGTAAAATTAAGTCTTTTGATTATAATCTAAACCTTTAAAAATGTTGTCACAGCCGTAATGATTTATTATATATTTGACATATTTGAGTAACAATTACTGGATTGCAAAGCATTAACACTAAAGCACCTAAAACTTCTTCCTTAGGCTACCCGACCAGACTTTCTTCTTGGGCTGTTAATCTTACATTTACAGATGTAATGTTTTATGGGGGGCAGGTAGGAAGGCATGATACTGGATTTTTTCTGATGTGCCATTATATAACAACTCATTTGGCCTATAACTAATACTGATATTGATATATCCACTTTTACTCCACCCAATCATCATCAAGTCTCCTCTGTAGTGAAATTACTTTAATATTATAAATGCATGCTCGTATCGTGATGGCCCAATGGAGACGTGAAATACAATGTTTTTTAATGTATGTAATATTAATTTATTGTGCAAAATAAGAAAAACCACATTGGATGACACCGATACTTCATTATAAAGCCAATATTGGCCGATACCAATAGTGTGCCAATATTATCATGCATCCCCAAGTGGAGGTTATGTTTTAAGTGTTTTTGCTGTGATTGGTTGTTTCACTGCCATGAGCACACTGAGGCAAAGTCCCCACAACTAAGTTGTACGGTCAAGTGATAGAAGAACACATGTGATATGTTCACTCAGTTGCCAGTTTATTAGGTACACCTAGCTAAAACTAATGCGGTCTAATACAACAGCCCTGCAATAAATCCAACCTTTATGCAAGTGATAATGTTGAGTTCTTGTTAAAACTGTTTTAGTTAGGTGTTGAATGAACTTGAGTGTTGCAAAACAGGTGTTTCTATTATTTTGTCCATCCCATATTAATGAGGGCAGGCTACATAGTGTAAATACCTCTCTGTATAGAGGCACCTCAGTTTGGCAGAGCCACAAAATTTGAGGTTCACAGTGACAATGACAAATTGACAATGTACACAACAGCATGGGGCTGCTAGTGTGTACTTTTTTTTTTTTTTTTTTTTCGGTGCAACTTAAATGAAAATATATTTTTTAGTAGCGGTGAATAACAAAAAACAGATGTTCTTTTGACATCAAAAACAGCAACAACAAAAAAATAAATCAGTGCATGTATCAAATACATGACTTACATTACTACAAGTCATTATTCATTTTACAGAAGAACTTAAAATCCAAAGATAGATCAAATTTAGCCTGTAATCAACAGACTTCCAACACAAACACTCACAAATTGCACAAAGTGAAGAAGTGACTTCATTTCAATTTTTTCCATTTTCCATAACGCTTATCCCATTAAGGGCCGCGAGGAAGAGTACACCCTGGACAGGTCGCTAGACTATCACAGGGCTGACACATAGAAATAGACAACCATTCACTCTCACATTCACACCTACGGACAATTTACAGTCACCAACAACCCTAACCCACATGTCTTTGGATTGTAGGAGGAAGTCAGAGTACACAGGGACACAGGGAGAACATGCAAACTCCACAAGGTATGGTTCCTCCACCCCGGATTCAAACCAGGAACCCTCTTGCTGTGAAGCAACAATGCTAACACCACACCACAGTGCCGCCTGAATAAGTGACTTGAATAACAAAAATGCAACCTAGGGACAATCTAAACTTACTGAAAACCTTTTCAAAAGACCAGGCTCATATTGTCTCTGTGAGTGAACACATAATGTCAGGGAAACTCAACTTGCTTTGCCCCGGGGCCACTTTTGCAAAATGACAACAGGTCAGTGGCCAGTCAGCGGAGGATATTTGAGGCATCACAGAGGCAAAAAGATGACAAGATGGAGCTGATAATGTTAATGTTTGGATACTCAGGTGACTGATAAATTGTCCACATATGTATAAATCTTTGGTCATTTCAGTGTTTTCTTGCTCCAGTAGGTATTTATACAGCTTGCACTTCCAACTTCCACCAAAACACCTGCCCACCATCACAGCACTGGACCATATCACAGCACTGGACCATAGGGACAGCAGCCAAAAACACTTTGCTTTTTGGGGAAGGCACTTGCAGGTAAACGGTTGTCAGGGTCGTTGCCATGCAGTGGTATGAAAGTAGCTTTATGTATAGTAAAATAAATAAAATCCCAATGTAAATTAATTTATTTTCACTGTGAATTAGAAAATGGTTTGGGAGGCACCCAGCACCCTGTCAGGGGCCAGATTTGGCCCACAGGCCTTAAACTGAGTTTCACAGCCATGCAATAACACAACTCCAATATCAAACCAAACGAGGCACAGTAGTGAAGCCTACATTTTACCAAGTTAATAACCTGCATAACACCAGCAGCTTATTACACAGCAACAGAAATATGACATTTAACCAGCAGCAAAGCCACAGAGCAACCAAAGACAGAGCCACAGACAGAATACGGACAGTTCAAGACATAACAGTGAATTAACTGTTACTCACACTGTTGAAGAAGACGCCATTCTCCTTGGATTTAAGTGGTCTGTCCATGTCGTGTGTTTTTGGGATGAGAAACTCCATAAAACGCAGCCAGAAGCAAACCTCACAAAACTCACATGAAGTAACTTATAAGTGCTAAATTGTAAAACTAGCTCGCTCGGTTATTTAACTTAAATTAGTTACGAACTTCTCATCATTTGAGTCTTGTCCATTCAGCCTGGCAGTGACGGGTTCAATTGATGTGTTTTCTTAACGCCATTTAAGGTACGTTGCGTCACCTGTGCACACGTCTCGTGCCGCAGGGCTGCAATACCATTTACCACCACACGGGCTCACTAACATGTGGCCGCCGTTACAATCCAGAGGGGCGCTGTTTCACCGATTTGAAGAAACTCAGTCCAACTGTGGAGGCGATGCCGGATGTCACCACGCAATACAGGAAATTGATTCATCTTTTTAGTTGTAACAATCATAGCTAGTTAGGTGGAGAAAGTGAGGGAAAGTCTGTCCTTAAAATCCTCTGTAGTTTGTTGCTTTAACAGTGTGTAACTTAATTAAACACACTGTAAAATCCCTGGTTAAGGGGATTTCCCATCTTTTAATTACAAAATGAAGCCACTCTTTCTCTCTGTCCAGAGTAATTTATTGCATGACTGGTTCTAAGCCAAAGGTGTCACAGGAGGATCTTAGTCAGGCTAATACCTTGTGTGTAAAGCCCATAACGTTTTAACGCACCCACACGGGGCTTTTAATAGCTTTAAAGCAGTCATAATAAAAAACATCTCTAAACCTTTCAGTGCAAAGTCGATCTTGATGGTTGATGCTAATGGGTGTGCAATAAAACAAACACACACATACACGCACATACACACACACTCATACACTTGATTTGCCAATTGAAACTGCAGGGTAATGAATTTCCTACCAATAAAATAGACGTCATGAAAAAAAATAGCTCCTTAGTAGTGCTATATATACAAGTGGATGCAGGCCTCCACTAACAACACCCACGTATACACACACACACACACACTCACACACACTTCTGTGACCGTCTGATCAATTAAGTATTTATTGAGGATACCAGCTCCTATGTTAAATATTCACTTGTTTTCCAGGATTAATAAAGAATGAGCAATTGACGCATTTATCTGCTTGCGTATCTCTATGTCTGTGTCTGATTGTGTGTCTGACTATGTGTGTGTGTGTGTGTGTGTGTGTGTGTGTGTGTGTGTGTGTTTGCGCGCACACGTGGTCTTTGAATCACTGGTTGAGTGCACAACTTCACTCACTGCTTCTCAAGTGTCGATTGGTTACAGCTCCATTAGGCTCTGATTAAGAACACAGACTGACATACACACACACACACACTATCACCACACTATAAAGTGAGACGAATTAGTCCCCATTTTCTTGCACTTGAGCGTAAACACCACTTGCGTCTTTTGGTCTCTTCTTTTCATTTTAAAACAGTCCTCTTTTATTTCCGTTTGAGTTGTGTTCGCCTCACTTCACCCCTCCATCTCCAATTCTTCACCCTTGTTTCTGTCTGTTCGGCGCTATAATAAATAGAGTTGCGTGCCTGCAAAGCTTCTCCTTAAATAGGCAGATGCCAGAGTCTAAACACTCTTAGTGGACACAAGGCTCCGGTCCAGAGAGGACAGCCTGGCTGTAGTCAGTAAACATGCACTGTTGCTTTCTCTTATTTGGGGTTCAAATAGCAGCGCCGTTATATTTGTTCTGCTTTTCTGTTGCTGCCTTAAAGTAATGTGGAGCTCAGAAACAATCTCACAGAGCAAAGCTTCCCCTCAACCAAAATAAATCGAATCAAATGGTGAGTCCATAACTAACTCCTGAACAATGTGGGTAGTGGTATCTTCATGTTCATTTGAGTTCATTTGAATTATAATTTTAATGCAAATTAAGATTTACCACTAGAGCAAACAATAATCATATGCATCTTTGCAAAAAGGCTCCAAAGTCTGTCAGAGCACATTTGGTGGTACTCTATAGCCTGTAAATACAGCACATTCCTACTCCGAACTCCTCACAAATTGACATTTGGTCATGGACTTTCCACGTCCAGATACAACAAGGAAGGTGCCCTGGGTGTGTTGGTTGTTGACATTCTGGGACACTGTGTCAAGTTCTACCTGTTACATGCATTGTCTTCCTTCAAAATCTACTTCCTCTTTCACAAGAAGTTTACCGTTTACATGTAGTCTCTTTCAAAATAAATGCACTATATCGGTACAACACTGTGACGTTTTTTTTTTTCCTTCAACAACAATTGCACATAGTTAGGTTTAGGAAAAAAGAACAGGGTTTGGATTTATAATCTCATGGGACGCAAGCACCGCTATCCCAGGTGAAAGTCAGTGGCCTATATTTTCACTCTTGTCCTACTGCGTTTCCCTCTGACGTTGCCTGGCACAGTTAAACTATAACAGCCACCGCCACAAGTCACTGCCCATCTGCTGGAATAAGCATAAGGACATCTTTCACTGCAGTTTATGATACAAATGCTTCTAATACTTACTAAATGCTGAATCAGGCATTGGCGAATACGAAAGACTGCGCACTGATCTGGTACCTTATCATTTGTTAATAAGCCTTTAAGTAGTTTCACACCCACATAAAACAGAAATTTTCCTGGAAATCAATTCGTCTTCACCATTTTAAAACAGTAGCCCAAAGAAAAGTGCTGCTGTGCAGCCACTGGCAGCTACCGTTATAATGCGGTGAAGAAGAATTGGTTTGCGGCTTATAGTGGAACTATAGTGGGAATATTTTACACCAGATAAAAGAAAGTTCTATGGCATTCATGGCATGAAATTTTTGTGTGTATTTGTTCATTCTTTAAAAAGGATTTAACCTATCAGCAATGTCATACAACAATGATAGCAGTCAGTTTACATCCATACAGGGTTAGTTGTATACTTCTTGCAGCAAGAGCAGCTCAAAATGTACATGTAGGGTCTCAAAAATCTCCAAAATGTTCGTATGCATGGGTCAGAGTTTCTCCCATCAAGTCTGTTTTTATAGATCACAACTTTTGCATGGGAAGAGGCGTACGCTTCTTTCAGGCCTCATTTTGTGCGTACATAATGGTTATAAATGAGACCCCTGGTGATTAAGGATTATGCTGCAAATAATCTCATAATGTATCTCTGTACTGAGAAAAACTGTAAAACTACAGAAGGATTATTTTATGTGTAAAGTTTCACTCATTTTACCCATTATTGAGATTTTACATCACGCTTTTCTTTTAACCTAGTTGTGTTTGTCGAAAAGGTGGTTAAAGGACAAATACAATGAATAATGTTAAAACAGAAAGATATGGAGATAGTAAAGAGCTCAGACACAAAGTAAAAAGTGAGTGACAGAGGAGGAGTAGATGAACAACTGTGGGGACGCTCTAACTCTGTCACCTTCACACCACGGTCTGTCAGCAGATAGAGCTCGTTTAATCAGATGGACTGACAAACATCCAGACTGTCTGCACACACACACACACACACACACACACACACTAATACACTCATGAACACGACATATGCTTCATAATGTGACCTTCTGCCCCCTGGAGGTCTAAATGCCCCCTCACTGTCACTCCTCTACCCAGCATTCCCTGCTCAGTGTCCAATAACATCATGGGCTTGTGATTAATCCATTTCTCCACTGAGCTGATTGAATTGATGACTGATTTAATTTGGTCTGTGTGATCAAAAATCAGCGGAGTGCATTTTCCATTTAGGTTAAAAGGGGATGTGCTAGATTTATTCTTCAACAAAGGTTGACTGAATCCAGTAGTTGTTTTTCAGCTTAATATTCATTTAGTTACATGAATGAAAACATGGAAACTGTTCAGAAGCAGCTATAACTGCCCAAATGAAACGCTAAAGACATCACTATTTTATGACAGCATGTTTTGAGCAGTATTGCAGAAACTGTGAAGCAACCAGCGTTTTACAAATGCAAAAAGAGCAGTGAAGAAAAACTGTGAAAGTGAACAATGTAGCGTGCCCTAATTAATTTCCTGCAAACTGTGCACAGTTGATTTCTGGCACGAACAAAGTGTCTCAACCAAAGCAGGACGATGACTTCCTCACACTGAGGTGATTCAAAATGGCAGATGGGGGAGGCTTGAATAAAATGCTGACCATCTTTGATACAATGTAAGAAGACTGGACCAAGAATGCAACAGAAGGAAAAACAGAATGACGCATGCGAGGGAAACACCACAGTGAACCTGTGACGGATGTTAATTTAGTGCGGTGACGCGTTCAGGACAGACATGTGCACAGGCTGGCTGTCAAAGTGAGTTGCTTTCTTTAACACAGTGGCTGATCTCTGCTTTTCCAACACGGTTCACTAACATTGTCACATAGCAACAATATCTGGCCCATATTAGATAATTAGCGTTAACGTTCGCCACATTAGCCCCGTGGGAACGCTGAATGCATATGTTGTGAATTGAACACAGTAAGTTGTCACCACGGCCTACGTGGTCAAGATGCACATTAACGATGAAGTGAACATGCACACGGGAAAAACCAAACACATGAAGACGCACACAGATGCTCCTTCACAACTGAAAACACACACCCACGCCCAAAACGTAGACACACACACACTCATGAATAATAAACTGCAGGGCATGTGAGGCAGCACTGTGAAGCTGAGGCTCAGGTCTGCCTGTAGTTTGTTTCTTCTTCCTCTTCCCATCTGTGCTCTTTGTATGTATTTTGAATGAATTAAGCATTTGCAAAAAAATAGAAATGTGCACATGCTCTTGCACGTCTGTTCAAAGGACTGAATTGTGTCAAAACAATAGGAAAAACTGAGGAGATTAATGTTGGTCTCCAAAAATTGGGTTTAAATTTGAATTAATTTTAGGTATTGTTGGTTGAGGTTAGACCTTTTTTTGTAAGCACTTTTTTTTTGTTGTTTAAAAGGGGTTACAAGCCAAAAAGAGTTAGAAAACGCTTCCACAGACCATGTCATGACTCACCTCTCGCTACGGAGCCAGAAGCATGTAACAGGAAAACTCGTTGGAAGGGCACTGAGGGCACCTCCTGATTTGCATCTCTTCCTCTGGGGTGTTCATATGTTAATAAAAGCATTTCATGTTAATATCTTGTGGTTGACTGTGTTTGTTTGGGTGAAGTCATGGCTGGTTTTAGTTGTTTTATGGTCGGAGCTCGGAAAAAATTATTTACATTCCAGGAGTTCTATTCATTCATTTCCTGAAATAGATTTTCTCTCCTGTTTCTGTGAGTGTGTCTGTGTGGATGGAGTGCCCATCACGGGCCTTGACCACTAATACACACTGACCTGAAAAAGGAAGTGGGCAGCCAGCTGTTTTATTAGGTTACCATGGCAATGAACACAAACGTTCAGCGCACACACACACACAGGCCTGTGTTCACGCATATGCCAGGGTCCCAAGGCGAAACGCTAACAGCACATGGCCATATGAGCTCCCATAGCCAGGTTGACCCAACAGAGCTACAGACTACCATCACACTCCCCTTTCTCTCTCCCAATTGGTGGACACAGAGGGGTGATGGAAAAGTCACGCTCCATGCTGTCATTTCCTCTGCACCAACACAACAAGTTTAGGTGGTGTTATTATTACACTGATTGTAATGTAGTCAAATATGTTTGCAGAATATAGCCACAGAATCAGTGTTGAGAGAGCCGGGGGAATGAACGGGCTGTTCAAATGACCAAAATACAGTTCATGGAAATGTTAAGCCAGCAGCCTATCCAAATATAAAACACTCATGGACACCTCATTTCTAATCATTGCTTTGGAGCCTAGTTTGGATATTGTGTGATTGGCGTTTTTAACAGGTGTATTTTGCTCATTTCATCAGTCTGGAGTTTTGATTTAGGATTTTTTTTGCCCTCATAAATGTTATTCTGGTAGTGCTGTTTCCTGTTTTCTATCATACAGTGTCAGGTGTTCATAATAAACTTGGCCAAAGTTCCAAATAATGAGGAAAAGATATGTAAAAGTAATCCTGGTCAGCCTGTGATGGAGTGCATTATATGGTCATCCGCTCCAGGCACATGACTGCAAGTGTTTACATTACATACACTGCTACATGTAGCTACATGCTAGCATCAGAAAAACCTGTAATCTTGGTTGCTGATTTTGTTAATTTTTACCAGATGTCAGGTCAAATTCCTGCTGGAACATGTCCAGTTGTAAAGATTTGATGCTTGTCACAGTAGAGAGTGATGCTATACTGCGTTAGTCATTACCCCAGCTGCAATGACGATGCAGGGGCGCCGAGTTAATAGAAGACCCCCAAAGTTGACCTATCAGAGCAGACAAGCCTTCTTTGGGAAAGGGACTTAAACAGACTTAAAAATGGAGTATTTGAGACAGAGGGTGAGAATATATGTGAAAGACTACACACATGATAAAGAAAATGAAATGTTTTTGAACGTTAAAGTAGGTAAACATGTACTATGAGAGCCCGGTCTCCAACAAAAAAAGGCGTCCTGATACGCAGCAGGTTGTTATGGTTTAATGGCGCCAGGCGGCATCAGGGTGAAACGCAGCGGGACAAAGACGAAAGTTAAAACGGCGAAAGATGGGTCCAACAAACACGGACTGTCACCCAAATGAGGGGTGTTTGTGTCCCGAAAGATTCTAAAGCCAAACCCTGTTTGTGCTTTTGTTCCCTAAACCCAACGATGTGTGTTTATTGTTGTTGTTGTTGTGTTGTTGTACTGATGTAGTGCTTTTATTTTGAAAGAGACTATGTAAATTTTAAATTCCCTGTGAAAATGGAAGTGTATTTTGAAAGAAGACAATGCATGTTACAGGCAGAACTTGACACTGCGTCCCAGAACTTCAACAACCAACACACCCAGGGTACCTTGCACGTTTTATGTGAACGTGAAAAGTCCATGACCAAACGTCAATTTGTGGCGAGGTCAGAGTGAGAATGTTTTTACTTTGAACATAACAGATCCTCTTTAAGCGTCTCACAATGCTTAGGGGACAGCAGTAAATGTGAGGGTGTGAAAGGAGGGGTCTCTAAAACAGCAATTCATGTTCAGCCAATGTTCATGAATAAACAAAGGTCAAAGATTAATCGCAAGCTACAACCAACAATAGAAACTCAGAGAATATCAGAGAATAAAAAGCTTCATTCAGGTTCATTCTTCTCTTTTGGGAACAACAACACAATGAAAGCAGAGCAGCTACATGCTGTTTTCTAGCCCAGGGCTGAGCAGTGATCCACAATGTTCCAATCACACTCACTGAAACAACTCACTCATCAACACGATGCTTTGTCACAGATAACAAACCAGAGGACAAAAACAGTGGCAGTGGGTCTCAACCAGTGGCTGACTAGCACTGTCATGAAGAGGATTATTTTCAAAACAAAAACATTTAACATGAGTCATTTGGAGGATGATTTAATGCATATCTTTTATTCAGTGCTGTACTTACATACACTCTTATTATGCATGACCCTGGTGCAACCACTTCTAGTAATGACACATTACTTAAGTCGAAACACGTGTCCAGTTTAAATGCTTTGCACAAAATGAGCCACTCCTCACATATAGCTTAAGCTTCAGTGTATCTATAACACAGGTCTGAGTAAATGCAAAGGAATAAACTGTCCAAGATGAAGCAGACTAGTAAAGAACATTAAACTGTGTGCTCAAGTTGAAGATTTGGGCTTCGTGCCACATGATTTATTTGTGTGTGTGTGTGTGTGTTTGTTTACTGCATCAAATATGGTTCAATGTAGCATGTGACACATTTCAAAATGAGAGCAGACACTGAAAATCTTATCCTTTCTGTGTTGCTATCAATACACATACAACACACTGACATAGGGTAAGTGTGTGCCTTCAGAGGCGTGATCAGTCAGCTGGTGGGTTTCACGCTGAGATCAATAAACCCCATGAGGCAGTGGACATGACATAACAGGGGTGACCTTATAACTGTTGCAAGCAAAGATGCAACGTGTGGACTAAACCAACATGACATCATACGAACAAAGCATTTTAAAACAAACACTGGCCGAATAACAAGCTCCAACATCCAAATACCTAGAGCGACAGATCCGTATAAAGGAAGCTGATCCTGGTGCCAAGGAAAGCAGATGATGGAATAACATCATCAAGGCAGAGGAATCTAAACTTAACGCAAAAAATGTAAACAACTCAGTGAGTCTCAAGTCAGCAGTGCGCAGGGACAACATGCACCCGCCTCAGCTGTGATGCTGTTTGGGGTTGCCATGGCAACACATTACCCTATAGGCACGAGCCTCTGACTTTAAAAATCTCTGGTAAACTCCGGTGAACATTCCCACACACGCATGAGCGAGGTTACCTGTAGACCATGCCTGTCTGGTTCTTGACTGTGTCGTGCAGCGACAGCGAGTGGAAGTTGAGAAACTCCTCCAGCTGTTTGAGCCGAGCCACACTGTTGGATTTGTTTGGCGTCCACAGCATCACAGGAGCATAGGGTCGCGGCGCCGTCCCCGTGGACATCTGCCTGGAGAGCCTCCCTTGACCCGGGCCTTGAGCCTGGCCTCCGCCTTGACCTCCTCCCTGGCCTCTGGACCCCTTCTGCTTCGGGTTGGGGATGTCCGGGCATGTTGCTTTGTACAGGTACATCTTCCCGCTTTCTCCTTCACTTTATCCTCTCTTTCAGTCTCTCCCGTCGTCTGTGAGTCTGTCCCACAAACATGTACGCTCAGAGTAATCCAGGTAGGCCGCCTCGCCCACACAGCGCTACATGGAGCAGAGGACTCTACTGTGTGTGTGTGTGTGTGTGTGTGTGTGTGTGTGTGTGTGTGTGTGTGTGTGTGTGTGTGTGTGTGTGAGTGTGTGTGTGATTAAAGCTCAAAGGAAAGTGAAGTATTCCTCTGGATGCAGCTCCACATGAAGAATATTCCTCTTATTAAAATAAAGAAATGCAGGAAAATCCAACTTGGAAAAAGCATGATTCAAAAAGAGAAGACCAGCAGAATTAAACTTGAGTCCGATCTGTCCATGCAGGCTTCACGTCCACACAGGAAAAGCAGGCTTTTTCTTTACATGTGCTCCTCCATGGGCTGTGCCACATATGTTCTCTGTGCACATACACACATGCAGATATAGAGACACAGATATCCCACTCTCTCTCCCCTGCTCCCTCTATCACACAACACACACACACTCATGCTGTCACTTTGCCCCCTGCTCAGCCAGTCTACATTATAAGCTCAGTTTGGTTTTGCTCCCTATTAAATGGCATGGGAATCTGGGACATTTTTTACCGCCCTCCCTCCCTCCTCTTCTCCCTCTCTCTCTCTGTCTGTTTCACTCTCTCCCTTCTTTTACCCGTTTTCTCTCCAACTCCCTCTTATCCTCTCTACGTTTCCCCATCACCCCTCCTTTGTCTCGCAGTATTCCCTCTGTCACAAGCCCTTTCACTTACTCCTCATTTCCTCACTTGCCTATCTTCCAGCATTTGTCTCCTGCTACTCCCTTTTCTTCCACCCATCTCTCTTTATCTGACACAAATACACACATTTTACTCATGTTTCCACCCCCAATCCCTCTTTTAATATTCCCCTTTTCATTTCATCTCTTTTGTCTTCCACTTCTTCTCCTCCGTCTCTCTCAAAACAAAGTGTACTCAGGAGTTTCGCCCATAACAAACACACACACACACACACACACATAAATGAACACAAGCCAACAGTGAGTTACGCACAATTGCACAAAGTCTGTGGGCAGTGTTTTTCTAAATGAAGTGAACCGCAAAACAAAAATAGGAAAGCCTCTTTCTTCTGGTATGTTTTCCCTCTTCCCCTCTCTCACACCCACCACACACACACACACACACACACACACACACACACACACACACACACACACACACACACACACGTAATCTCTCACCTCTGGCCTCCTCCTGGGAGCATTCAGTGACATGACGTCTGATCCTTCAGTGGATTGTGGGAATCATGAGGAATGCCTTTCTCCCATATCAGGAAATTTGGGTTGAGACACACACTGTCACCCTTTCTACAAACACACACACACACACACACACACACACACACACACACACACACACATTCATCCGTGGTATTCAACAAATCATTTAGGCAATTGCTACTTGGCCAACGTACCCAAACACAGATGGGGCCAACGTACACATGCACACACAAGCAAAGCCCATACTGAAGCAATGATGGAAACATGAACACTTAATTACATCTGTAGCCAGTTTGTTTTACATTTTTTATTAATCTTGGAAAACAGTTTTGTTATAAAAATCTAATATCCAACCTGCAACATCAGAATGTCGTCAAAACAACGACAGTTTTTGTTTTCTCTAAACTTTAACAGGGACATCGGCCCAGAGCTGACCACTACCAGACCCTCATACTGAACCGCTCAATGCAAATATGACGGTACACATGCACACACACACCCAAACACACAGAATTAGGGAGGGACGCTGAGGCAGAGGGGCAGCTGTGTCTATTGTCCGGCAGGATGGGTGGAAAAACTGATCCTGCCTGGCAGCAGGAATGTCAGCTAAGCTTATGCAACGCCAGAATGTGTTTACGGCGTATTTATAGTCTGAGCATACACATTCATACACATGGAGTCATACATGCACACACACACAATGCATAAACTTTAATATCACCACAGCAACGAATTAACGCTGCTTTTTGCAATAAAACTCACACTTTTTTCACATTTATTTGTCTAACTTGATTTTTTTCCTCTTATATTTTGGCCTCTGGTGTTGAGAGCAGCAGCAATCTCTTTTGAGCCGCCCTGCATGTCGGCAGGTGAGTCATTGACAATAATAACAGGGAAAAGAGGGAGAGAATGGAGCGAGGGGGAGAGGGCACGGAGAGGTCAGATTTGGGGGACCAGTTGGGCGGTTATGACATGAGTATGGGAAACTTGCATTATAAGAAACAAAAGTGCAACTGTCTTTTCTCACTTCCTCTCCCCTTTTATTTACCTATTTTTCAATCTTAACTTTTTCCTTCAGCTTCATGCTCCCTGAGACTAATTAGCCATCATCTTCCTGTCTCTTTCATTTTGCCCCCACCACCCCCACATGCACTCCTTCCAGTGAGTGAATCCCTTTACAATAATTGCATATGTGTGATAATTATCCAGCGGTGCATAGCGTGATAGAAACAGAACAAGTAGAGCAGCGTATAGCACAACACTGTACACCTTTTTGTGGATTGATTAAAAAAATATTAAAAAAAAAGATGAAATGACTGACGTTTGTGTCCCCACTGTGAGCTCCCACTACGATCTGCAGAGAATAAAACATTACTCTTGTGTTGTTAACTTAAATGAGAAGGCTCTTTCTATGCCATCTGACTCTATGGCAGCAATAATTATGCCAGTGATCAGTCTCCAGCCCTCAGGGACTGTCCTGCTCCTGTTTAACACCAGTGTTGGCCTACATTCTCCACTAAATCCCATTGTTACCATCACTGAGTATCAAAACCCAAAGCTGAAGGGTGAAAGCAAATCGAGGATGATATCATTGACTGTACAAAATATATGGACAATACACTAAGTGCAGCATAATCAATATGTCAACCCTCCTTAGGCTCCTCTTTTTTATTTATTGTTATTTCAATCCTCTAAAATGTTTTAATAGATTAAACAAGGAGATAAAATGAAACAGCATTTTGTGGTTTGGCTACAGCAGAAAGAGAGAGGATATTACTATCAGGCGCCGTGCAGGTGCAAAGCGTTTTGCTGTTGCGTGAATCAAACCACTAATCTTGGCAGCAGCCTCGTGCTTCATCCATCAAGCTCGACTGGAACTTGTGTTTTTGTTCTACATGCAACGGTATCATGTTGCCACGCCTTTGTCTCCTGTGCCAAGGGTGTGAGGAAATATATATCCAATACCTGGTGAGAGAAGGGCAGTGATACTGTTGGCTCTCATTGTTTGAATCAGCCAATTTGGTTGCTTTCTGTCTTAGGGACAGAAGATTGGCATAAAGTAATGATTTTTCATTTACTGTGTGTGACGAATCTCCCCGTGTCTTAACAGAATAACAAACCTGAAGGTCTAATACAGAAAACTGGATCAGCATAATATCTCATCATAAAAAAATAGGGTTTTATTTGGAGATTACTAAACTCTGATCCGTTTCTGCTAAAACCCCCTTTGGAGAAATAAGGAGCAAAATAATAAATCAAAGTTATTTTGCTGTGCTCATTGGTTTCTCAGATGTTTATCTATTCTAAGAACAGATAAAACACAGAGTTGAGAGTTGAAGTTGACCACTGACCACCGTGTAAGCTCATTTATAAGCCAGTCAAGTTTTCTTTTGGATCTTGCTGTTACCGCAACAGCCAATTATTTCAATTACTGCAGTACAAGAGGAAAAAGAGCGTTTTAAAATCTTAAATTAGTCTCAGATTGAGACAATATGAGGACTATTTCTCAGGAAACGACATAAAAAAGTATGAAAAAATGGGCAAAATCTGATATTAATGTCATATTGACCTCAGCTTTGTTTAGGACAAACAGGTTAGACAAAGAGGTATTTTTGGGCTTTTTTTGGGGTGAAAACATAACTACAACTAAAAGCAAGAACTCTAGATTATTGGCAACTTTCAGAATTTATTGCAGCATAAAAGTATTTTTTAAGCAAGTATCATAATATGATGCATTGTGTTGCTTGTGGCTGACAGTTCACTTGTTTAGTTTCATGTTTTGCTCTTTTACAGCATTGTTTTTCCTTAATTCCACACAATTTCTGATGTTTTCTTAATCAAACAAATGAGGAATATTAATCCCAGCAATATTAAATAAAACTAAGTGTACAGTAAAGTAGGTACAGTAAACAATGTGATCCCAAGGCAGCACAAACATAGGCTATGTGCACGTGATGCCAAAGAAGCAATAACAAACACCATCTAAAGTAAATTTACAAGGTGATTTGTGTAATTATTTACCAGTTACAGAAAATTTAATACAGTTGCCTTGATCTAGTAAGGCAGTATATATTAAATAAATAGTCAGTGACGTGCACAAAGATAATTAAGTTAAGAGAAGGAATAGTTTAAATACTCCGTCTCTATCTAAAACACATTAGCATTAGGGTAATTTGTAGGGGGAAACAAAATGCATGTTTAAAGGGGGAGAAAAGGCTATTTTTAGCTCAGTTATAGAAGCCCAGGATTTCTGTGGTTATATTGTGCCCCAGTTTTTATGCAGAATCACTGGAGAGCTAAAAATCGTAGCAATTGTTCTGATTCGAATGAGAGAGAGGATATCCAGCCATCGCATGCTGTTTGGCATCCGCGTCAGGGGCTCAGAGAGCAGAGCTGGCAGACAGCAAGCGTGTGTGTGTGTGTGTGTGTGTTTGTGTGTGTGTGTGTGTGTGTGTGTGTGTGTGTGTGTGTGTGTGTGTGTGTGTGTATGTGTGTGTGTGTGTGAGGCACGAGTTGGCTGATTGGCAAGGAGGGCACTTTTGGTGGGTTTCATCTCAGGCTCATGTCTTTTCTAGGTCAGAGTCAATCATTAGTCGTCCTTTCAAGCAGCAGACCGACTCCCTGTTGTAATAAATTCAGTCCCAGTGATCAGACACTAATGATCAGTATTGATTCTCCAGAGGGAACGGATTATAAACTGTATTTTTGTCTCCGTGTGCGTCAGTATGTATGCTTAAGTGTGTGAAGGTCGTGCTAATCTTACAGTGATTCACACGGTGTAGTCCTTTTTATTGGTCCTTCCGCTGAGCTCATCACTTCGGAAACATGCCTATTAAACACACTTACACGCACCCCTCACACTCCACATGCACCTGTCTGTCAGTCTGTCAGTCGAGCCCAAGAGGCTGTCATCATATCTTTATGGAGGATGCAAAGTGTGCAGCCACGAACATGTTGCCAAGCCAACTTTAAAATAACATTAGAAACCACATTTGAAATGACAACCTGATGTAGTGTGTGGCGCGTGATATTTTCATAGTGGCCGTCTTATTTCCCTCACAGGTTGTACAATAGCTGAACTTGATGTAAAATAAACCTGACCGGTGGGTTCATGCCTAAGTTTTTGCTTTTTTACCCCATAAGATACAGATGGCGGTGGATCGGGGAGATGCAGGATACAAAGGTGATGAAACAGGTAAAAGAAGGATTTTGTGGCACCAACTGCGTAAAAGATACAGTCCAACGGGCTAAGTGCATTAGCCCTTCATACTGTGGTGCACCTCTTTGGCATATGACAGGTGGAGTACAATATGGAGTGAGTGAAACAATAATAGCACAGGGATTAGCCCCCTAGATTAGTGATTGTTGTGCTGTGCAACCAGCTAGCTAACCCAACGAGCAGCTGATTGGTTGTTCCTATAAATCCAAGGTTAAGAATGTGAGAATTCATCATCGTCTGAGAGGTATGTTACATTACTTTCTATTGACACTGTACTGCACACTTTTAAAATCAAAGAAGAGATGGTTGTCACAGAGTAATTAAACCGATAATGAAAATACATGTACCAGCACAGCCAAGCTTGTAGTGACCTCTGACTCACCTGGTAGAGTGCACCCCCTATAGGTTGATTTTTACACTCTAACTTGTAATTTGTAACCCATTCCCAACTCTGTTGGTGGCATATTTATCTGCAGACACTCTGCACTCTGTCTGTATTCTTATTTTCTTTTCTTTTTGCCGTGTTCAGGACGTTCACAGTGTGCAGGTTAGGTTGGGACTTTATTAAGAGGTAGCGGCCAGGTGCCAGACTGTGAGCAGCATGCATCCATTAGGAAGCTACAAAAATCCCAGACACTGTGCAAAAAAAATGCATATGTAGTGAATCTGGGGGTTTACAAAAAGCAGCCAAGAATTTCTGCATAGTATAGCTTGGGTAATAATCCTTAAAGGATAACTGGTATTATCAACCTGGGCCCTATTTCCCCATGTGCATGTGTGCGTATGATTCATAGGTACAACTAGTTCGAAAATTGGTTCAGTGTTGAGGGAGGCGGATGCAGCCGGGAGCCGCGAAACGAGCTAAAACGATAACGGGGGCAAATGCGTCCCGTATAAGTTTGTGCATTAAAAGTGCTTTTTTTCGCCACTGACTGGTTCAGATCACCAGTGTTATCTCTGTAAATAGCATACTAAACGTTTCCCTTACCCTTCACTTGCTCTGGGCTGTGACATCATCTTGCGAGAGCTTTGCTTGTTGCCGGAAGAAAACAGAGGAGCCATGCAGAGCGCCGCTCAGGGTGGCGCTGGTTGTCCCGGAGTACAGCTGAGAGTTTTACTGCATCGATTGAAAACAATGGTTCGTGTTTGTGCTTATCCGAATCGCAAGAACAGGATGTCGCGCAACACCCCGTACAGCTTTCATAGGCTGCCTTTGTCAGAAGGCGAGATGCTGAAGCTGTGGCTAGTTGTGCTACAAATGGATGCTAACACTCCTGTCCAGACACTGCGCCTTGCAGACCATCGGGTCTGCAGTGCTCACTTCTCCCAAGATGAGTACTGCCAGCCGAAGAAGAGAAGACATCCAATATGGAAACACCTCTTCCTCAAGAAAACAGCTGCCTCATGAGTAGAGAGAGCTACAGACACAGTGGAGCAAAGTTCTCGCAAGATGACGTCACACACAGCCGAGAGATAAGGGAAACGTTTACTATGCTATTTACAGAGATAACACTGGCGATCTGAACCAGTCGGTGGCGAAAAAAAAGCACTTTTAATGCGTAAATGTATATATGGGACGCATTTGCCCCCGTTACCGTTTTAGCTCGTTTCGCGGCTCCCGCCTTCCTCAATACTGAACCAATTTTAGGACGTGTTGTACCTATGAATCATACACACACATACACATGGGGAAATAGGGCCCAGGTTGAAAAATACCGAAGTTATCCTTTAAGTGTCAGTACAACCTTATCTTGGACATTTACCTTATAGTCTGTTGCCTCTGATATAAACAAGGCCAAACAATAGATCACACAGCACATAGTAGCTGCCAGACAGTTACAAAGTTTCATGAAACACATGTGAAAGACCATCTGGCAAAAATAGCTGCTCCTGTCAGTTCACAGCTGAGCTGTGCATACAGTCAGATTCTGTAATGGCGAGCCAGTCGATGTACTCTGAATAGTCCATCAATCCATCAGCTGTAAAGGCTTATCCCTTTATATATCTGCCTCTGTTTCTGGCTGTTTACAGTTCAGTACCCACATATCATCCAAAAAGCCATTGGTGTGTACAGGAGAGTATACCCACTTCCTCCTCGATAACCTACCCATCTACCTAGTACTACACCCAACTTATCAACTACCACTACACCACTGGATGCAGGAGCAAAGGTGGGATACACCCTGGACAGACAGCCAGAGACAGACGACACTTCACACCCACATTTACACCTGCAGTTGATTTGAAGACAACAGTTAACCTAACCTGCATGTCTATGGACTCTGGGAGGAACCCAGAGAAAGGACCAGCTAGCAGGTTCACACCCAGAACCCTCTTGCTGTGGGAAGTAGTAGTAACACTGCACCACCAAACAAACAAATTTGGGTTATAGAAATCCTTTTGAATTCCGAAATATTCTGCTTTGCTGCTCTAAGAAATAAAAGGAACAAAATATTTGGGAGAGCTCAACATTTTGTCGCCCTTGGCTCTTAGTCACCCTAACCTCTCATCTCTGCTCTGCTTTGTTTTTCTAAATTAGAGAGTGAACGGAGCGCAAACCAGCAGGGAGGCCGGAGTGTGAAGACAGAGGGAAAAAGAGTGGAGAGGAGATAAGAGGGAAGGAGAAAGGCTGGACTACAGACCCATGAATGTGGAGCTTTAGGCTCGAATGATTGGAATGGGGCACAGGCGGATTAGGCATTTAGCAACAAGAAAGGAGAGTAGAGTGACGAGAGGGAGGACATGGTAGGAGAGGGGTGTGTGTGTGTGTGGGGGGGGGGGGTAACCCAACTCTGAAAATATCCATGTGTGAGAAAAAGGATACAGAGAAAAGGAGAAGATGGGAAAACTAGATCACCGCTACTTGCTGCACTTGTATTCAAACTTCCAAAAGTGGAAAGTGTTGTGAACATCACAGCCTGGAAACCGGTGCCATTGACGCTTTCTGTCCGTCAGTCACACACACAAGAATCAAAATACTCCCTCCAGCCTCCATATGTTTTGTCACCATGGTGTTAGAGGATGTCAACACGGTCTAATGCGGCAAGACAGATGCTGGCTATTAGCATTACGGCCAGATCAGGTGACACAACTCTAAGCCAGAGGTCTTTATGACCGACCTGACTCCTGTGACACACAATGCTCACAAATGAAATTATAGGACGGGAAGGGGACCACTTGTCAACAGATAGCACTGACGGTGCAGCCCCAAAAATACTATAATAATCTGTCAGTGTACATGCACACACCATGTGTGTTTACTGTGTGTCGCAAGCACAACACTTTACTGATGGTAATGTTAATGATGTGCAGAGAAGTAAAACACTTTTAATACTTTACTGTATGTGTGTGTGTGTGTGTGTGTGTGTGTGTGTGTGTGTGTGTGTGTGTGTGTGTGTGGCTGAGCACTTCTGAGATGGATTTGTCCATGGAGCCAAATTATTCTGTGCATCAACAAGCAGCTCTGTACAACACATTAAGCCCTCAATCAGTTTGCGCTGTGTCAAGTGTGGCTGCCTGGGCACTTTAAAAGCTCTCACACACACACTCACACACTCACAGGGCTTCACTGACCTGTAGGGCATGCCAGTCTTATGTGCAACTGTGTCCTCTTTGGCCAGTCCAAACATTTTCAGATACCAGTTGGTCTCCATCTCTCTGATCAGCGCCACCTTGTGTTTGTGCTGCGCGGGCTGCTTCCCGGATGAGGAACTGCGCTTTGCATCCTGGGAGTTGCTGCGGTGGGCTTTCGTCCCACTGAGAGAGGCCACCGAGTGCTTGCGGTGCGCGTGGGGATGTGGCTGGTGTGCGCCACCGACACCCCCTCCGCTGCTCCGGGCGGCTAGCATGGCCCCAGAGGGTGCCCCCTCCCCTCAAGGGCAGAGTTCAGGGAGCGAGGTGAAGAGGAGCTGCAGGTTGGTTTCCAAGTTCCTCTTTCTGACTGATCAGTCGAGCTCCAGAGAGTGATGCAGGTCTGAGGAAAGCTTCTTTTGCCTGGCTTTAACACCCTTGTCTCTCTAGTTTTTGTCCATCTTCTGCGCTTCTCAAACTCTCTACATTTGCTTTTGTAGTCAGGTTTGTGTCCTATCTGTTTATTCTGACGTCTGTCTGTCTGTTTGTCTCCCTCATTCTCTGTCTTTCTGTCTGTCTGTGCAGAGTGCTCTCTGGTCTCTTATAGCCTCATCCAGCCTGAAACAGGATCCTGGTTTCCTTGTCTCGTCACCGCCGGCCCCGGCCTAAAAGGAGGGAGCCAAACATGCCAGGGTGTCAACAATGCATGCACACAATCACACAAACACACACACACACGTCCTGCAAACATGACAGTTGTACACAGAAACGTCCATAAACCACATATAAGAAATGACATGAAAACACACACAAACTTCGTACATACAAACAATATGCACCTTGACAAACAAACTGTAAAGTATAGACCAGAAAGAGAAGATAAAATAGAAAATATTCTGCATTTAAATGTGGATTTAAGCAACAGAACAAGTGGAAAAGGAAAGCAATTAACAATCATTAACACACACACTGTCTCACACACACATTGTTTCCTTTTATCTTCAGGGTTGGTATCAGTGACAACTCTATATTTACACTCCTCGTGGACCATTTCAGAGTCTTGGACTCTTAACACCATTCCTCGTGTCATAAGACTCCAGGCAGAGAAACACACATTTACATTTTGCCAGACATAACAATGTCGGAAACACAGATATTTGGCTGCAAAAGATGTGAGCACAAACAAACACTATGTTAAATATTTGCAGTATTTCAAACTTAAACCTCAAATGTTTAATTTGAATAGTACATAAGAAGTGTGAACATAAAAACAGTCACAACTTATATGTATTTTTACATGTGTAAATAGAGTTTTTATATGAGGTTTTGTGTTTCACTCTGTTTCCGTTTGTTGCTCTGCAGGAAGTTCAGAGTTTAAATACGCACAAACACCAGAGAGCTTTTATGGATTCCCTCCTGACAACTTTCAAACACACTTTGAATTCCTCCTCTGCAAACTTTTTCTGGCCACACATGCATCCAGCCACATATAAACTTTATTTTTTGCCTGAATGCACCAAAGAGAGGCGCAACAGCAACAGCAAAGCAGCACGGCAGAAAGAGGGGAAAGTATATTAAGTGAAGGTGAGAGGAAGGACCCAGGAGATGCACGCATTCAATCATCATTTGTGTGGTGTAGAGGGATTGCATGCTGATGAGATGCTAATTGATGTCAGGTACTGCAGGAGAGCAGGGTGGAGAGCATGTGTCCTCTTACCACCTGACTCAACTCAGTTTAGTCGAATACGCGGTTAAAGTCAGATCAGTCTGTTATAAGGAAATGAGGAGGGTGGGTAAAGAAGGAGGGAGAAAGGCAGATGGAGAAACGAACTCAGTGTGGAGTTTATTTATCATGAAAGCTGACTGAGTAAAGTGTTGGCTCACTTTTCCAAACTGAAGGATAAGAGCGAGCTTTGTTAGACGTGCAGCAGGGAGCACTGCATTTTGATTCTCAGTCAAATGTCTGAACAACTGTTTCAGATCAAATAAAGTCTAAATAAAGTTTAACCGCAATTATGGCAGTGGTATATTTGATGAAGCTCAAGTTTACTCACTGAATTTGTTGAATAAGGACATCCACGCAAAGTAAAAAGCAAAGTTAAACTAGTTTGATTCAGACAAACCTTTAATTATTGTTGCTACACCTGTCAGCTAACATAATAAGGCTGTCGAGCTGACTTGCTTCAAGGCTAGGATCTTAAATACGCATTTAATAGACACATAGGCTACATGATATTGTGATGAGAGACTGAGGCTAAAGCGACACGTCCAGCTAAAATGTTGGCGTCCTCTGCAGGAGATGATGCATATAGACGACATAGAAATAAAGAAGCAAATCCTTGCACTGTGATGTAGAGTCAGTGTCAGTATTTTGACTATGATAAGGACACACATAAGATTATTCATTCAGACATACTTAAATACTTGTTTGTATTTTGAAAACTTATCACCATGATTTTTAACGTGTTTGTAACATTACATGGCTTTTAGAAAGGAGACTAACCAACGGGTTTAGCCAACACAACTCTTGGGTTGCTGGAGTATAAACTGACCCAAATTCAATAAAGAACAAGACACAACATTTGCTAAAATTCTGATAACGTCCATCAATTGGTTTCACGGTGGTGAAATGCCAGACCAAGCACATTCTGCACCCTTGGTAAGCTTCCCATATGTACTCACCTTCACTACTGAATGAAGCACCCTACATCAAGGTGCAGGGTGTAAATACAGCGGTAAGCTTTGTGCTGCTGTTTACCAAAGTTTTTGTATCGTATAGTATCCTTTTACCACTGAAATCAATAAATGAATCAATAAATAAGTGAAATACATACAAAAATAAATAAATAATACATAAAGGGAATAAAACATATCCCTGAGATTCACTGGTGACATTTCTTGTCTGTTACTTTTATAAACATCTTCTCATTTTTCACACGCTCAGTGACTAGAGAGATGTAGATTTGGTCCTAAATACAACATTTAAGATGTTAACATCTGTATCTGTATGTCTATTTTAGTTTCAACAGTTTACATTCCTCAGGGTCGTCACGCAGTACTTTATTTGTACAGAGCTTCTTCCATGATGAGCACAGTTCTGCGTTGCACATGGTCAGTAAGTCGGCATCGATGCAGGCTCGCTGTTGGAGGGTTTAATAACCCACTTCCGCTCCTCACTGGTTGGTTTGGGATGGCACTTAATGTTGCGGACATGAACAATGAAGTCCAAGGACACTTTGACATGCAGACTGGAGAAACCAGGGATCCAACTGCCAATTCCAATTAGTGGACGACCCGCTCTGCCTCCTGAGCCACAGCTGCCCTCGATGGATTTCCCTTTTCATTTTCTCTTACTCCTCTCCAGACACACTTCTCTCCACCATAACCATCGATACTCTAGCATGGTCTGACTGTGATGATCTCTCACTGATGAACACTCTCTGGGTCACTTATGTCACCTGTAGGAAGTTTAACGTGTAACCCTAACTAGTGTAGTTGGCTTTCTCTAACATGTTTGCACTCGTCCATTAAATGGCCCCTTGTGGTCAAGCGATGTGGTCCGAGGATTATCCTGATATTTAAGCAGATACCCAGAGGTCGGTGTCATCACAGGTCAAGTGAATAGATCAGCGATGGAGTGTCAGCCGTGAATTATTCAGGTGAGTAATGAGACCCTGAGAGCTCACTGGACGTGTCTCAGGGGCCTGAGGGGGAGCGGCTGGGGTCAGTGCTGACTGTACAGAGTGTCTGTGTCTTTGATCAACAGCTGGTTTGTACTGGAAGTTTGCTGCAGGGTTGTGAAGTGTCCTTTAAGAACGTGTCACTGAAAGCTACTACTTGGATGATAGTATAATAACTACCTTAAAATATTGAGATGCATAACCTTGGAGAGATTTTGCCATATCATTGCAGGTAACGTACTTCAGCTTTGTTATGAAGCACAACTATTAGTAGTATGTGTTAGTTTGCCAGGATCCAGCATTAGAGGTAATTTCCCCTGGGTTATTTGCAGTGTACTGACGCTACGTCCCTTTGGATACAACAACATATGGCATATTTACCATGTCACACACTGGCCTGCACGCAGCACTTGGATGCTGGATGACCTGCTGTCCATCAAGGTCTTTGCCTGAGGATATTCGTCACACAAAGTGAACCCAATCTGACTTCTCTACAATGTCGCCGTCACTAAGAGAGAAATCCTAGCATGGGAAAAATCAGTCATTCAAGTCCTTTCTCCTGAACCCCTACTGAGACGCAAACTGATACACAGGCACACACACACACACACACACACACACACACACACACACACACACACACACACACACACACACACACACACACACACACACACACACACACACAGGGCTCTTTCTCTTAATATGTTAGATACTGTTTGATTAGTCTAATTGTTACTGGCAATATGCAGTACTACGTTTGTACAGTGGAGGTGAGTTTATCTTCTGTAGCTTTATGCATAACTTTATGCTACATGACTTTATATTGCTGAGGTTTTATCTGCCTTTGGGTGATCGGCTTTAAAGTTTACAGCATCCATTTACGTAATTAGAGGCTACAAGTGGAGCAGTAACATCATACCCATGTTAAAATATGCTAATGTGTGAGAGTTGTGATGCAAGAGGTAGACACAGCCTTTAGGGTCACGGCGAGGCGAAGGCCTGAATGCCTTATTGTCAGTTTGTCTGGTAACTTTAAACACTCATTAATATAATTTACATGTACTTAAATGGAGAAACTTTTTCTCATATCAGCAATGTACAAACATAAACACACACAACATCAAATATTCCATCATGCAGTGAAACATGAACCGCTGTATCCCAAGCGTGATAAATCCTTACACATTAAAATTTTATCTGCTCCTGTCCTGCACAACTAATACACACTTTTTCTTTAATATACCGGATGTAGAGCAAGTATATTTTATTCCTGCATAATCTCTCACAGCTGAGTAAAATTATTTCACCCTTAAATCTCTATGAATAATTCATTGACGATACATAATGCTCTCATTTTGCATTGAATATTTTTCTAATACGCTTTTGGATAATCACATGAGAGGAGGGGTAATCCTTTATGAGCAGAGTTTACTTACCTTTAAAGAGCATAAGTAAATACAGTAGTATTACATTTTTGAGCTGTGATTCTAAAACCGTTTTTATTTCTTTACCTTAATACCATCAGTAGATGCAGGAATCTGTGCTGTATTCTCAAAGAGAGGGCAAAGAGAAACTAAACCTCTACCATTTATAGGAAATAAAACATCAATTCAAAGTTATAAAAAGTCTTCAAAACTGAAATTAATCTGTGTCTGAACGTGTCAAAAACTGACATGTTACAGGTGCCGTTTCAAGACAATCAGGGGAAGAATAGGTTTTGAGTGCAGGTTGTTCCACTTCAAAACAATACATGTTTACTGACAGTTTCTTCCTTCTCTTAAACTCTACGTCTCTGTGCTGACAAGAACAATGTGGTGATTTCTTTTTTATCCCTTTGAAGTCAAAATAATACAGTCTGCATAATGACAAACATCTTCACATATAGTGAGGATTTATACAACAGAACAAGGTCTGTATCTGGGAGAGTGGAAAATAAGTTTCTTCAGAGAGAATTAATCCTTGTTAAACAAAACTGCCACACACACACACACACACACACACACACACACACACACACACACACACACACACACACACACACACATTGTGACTCATCAGCAGCACAAATCATCCTTTAAACTCTTGCGTTGCTGAGGGCAAGGTATAATTTTTGCATGAAGCATAACACAAAACATCTCCTGTGGATTATTATTAAGTGACGGGTTTGAAGATGATGAGAGGTCCTTGAAAGTGGTTACTGCATTCAGTTTGTGAAACCATTGGGGAAGATCTTAGCTGGAGGACTGTGAGCAGAATGAACAGGTGTTCAGTCATTTAACTTCTCACTTGTACTGATGGGAGACAAATGTTAATAAATGAGTAGAGAAAAATAACAAAGCAGATGCTCCTGAACAGGGTGCACATGTTACTGAATGCTTTGGTAAATACCTGGGATTAATAGGTGAAATGAGACACATGGGCTTCAATAAGAGGACACAAGAGCCAGTGTGGGTTATCTGCTATCACCTTTATTTGAGGGAACCCAAACACACTCACAAAATTTAAAAAAAAAAAAAAAAATCACACTAATAAAATGTGCCACTGAAAATCATATCACCATAAAAAGTAAGTGAACTCCGAGCACATCGAGCACACCTGTGACTGGGAGCCACCACCAATCGCAGCACTGGAAACAAACAGGAGGAGAGGACTGAAACCCAATCAAAACCCTTAACTTTAAAATCAGATCTGAAATGAACACTAAAAATAAGACTAAAATACCATCCATCCATCCATTTTCATGCACTTATCTGGGGCCGGGTCGCAGGGGCAGCAGGCCAAGCAAAGCACCCCAGACGTCCCTCTCCCCAGCAACGCTTTCCAGCTCCTCCTGGAGGACTTCAAGGCGTTCCCAGGCTAGATGAAATATGTAATCCCTCCAGCATGGCCTATATCTAGGTCTATCAGTGGGACATGCCCAAAACACCTCCAGCAGGAGGTCAGATGCCCGAACCACCTCAACTGACCGCTCTTGACGCAAAGGAGGACCGAATCTACTCCAAGCTCCCTCCTAATGTCACCCAAAAAAAAAATCCTACTGTTAACTTATAAAGCTCTAAATGGTCAAGCTCCATCATATCTTAGAGAGCTCATAGTGCCATATTATCCCACCAGAACTCTGCGCTCGGAGAATGCAGAGTTACTCGTGGTCCCTAAAGCCCCCAAAAGTAGATCAGGAGCCAGAGCCTTCAGCCATCAGGCTCCTCTCCTGTGGAATCATCTTCCTGCTACGGTCCGGGAGGCAGACACCGTCTCCACATTTAAGACTAGACTTAAGACTTTCCTCTTTGATAAAGCTTACAGTTAGGGCTGGCTCAGGTTTGCCTTGTACCAGCCCCTAGTTAGTTAGTTTATCATGTTGATCTGTTCTGTACGACATCTATTGCACGTCTGTCCGTCCTGGAAGAGGGATCCCTCCTCAGTTGCTCTTCCTGAGGTTTCTACCGTTTTTTCCCCCGTTAATGGGGTTTTTGGGGAGTTTTTCCTTATCCGCTGTGAGGGTCCAAAGGACAGAGGGATGTCGTATGCTGTAAAGCCCTGTGAGGCAAATTGTGATTTGTGATATTGGGCTTTATAAATAAAATTGATTGATTGATTGATTGATTGATTGAACTAATACTCAGTAAACTCAGTCAAACTCTCCTAGATGCAGCTTAGAAAATATCTATGTCAGTTGAACAAAACACTGCACAAAGACACTGTGTTCATGTGTCCTCCTCCTAATTTGGCACTGATCTCAACACTGATCAGTGTGAGTTCCTGATAGGAAACATGCCCAGGACTCCCTGTAGCAGCATCAGCAGCAGTGAGCATCTCCCTCTGCTGGTTTATATTGAACTCACTAATTCTGTTTCTGTCTGGTGAAGAAGCTTTTGCAAACGTACACACACACAAACACACACCGGGACACCATCTCTATAAATCACTTTGAGTGATTACCACCGCACCCACCCACCCACACCACAATGATTAATCACAGGACCAGGACCACCCCTGTCTTGATGATTAGCAAAGCTCCTCTGAGACTTTCTGTCTCCACCGATTAAAAGTTGATCAATTTCTCTTCTTCGGTAAACACAGCTCAGTTAGCCGGACGGTCATTTGGAAAAGAAACAAACGACGTGAGCTCTCTGTCTCGTTTCGACTGTGTCACACTCACTTAGTTCTTTATCAATCATGTGGAGACTGAGGAAGAGAAATAAAAGACTTGATGTCCTTCAGGTGTATGATGTGGATAAGAACTTCTGGAAATGAATCACAAAAGTGGCCTAGAAGTAGCACACACTAATTTAGACTTCAGTGTTCCTTGAACAGCGGGGGAGGAAAATCCGAATGGGTGTTGCTGAGTGAGATGTGTGTGATGCTTTCCATGATTTGAAAATAGAAATGTTTCCATTTTCTTATTCAAAACAGACACGTGTCACTGTGTTGCACTTTGACCTGCAATATGATGTAAGAAAAACATAAAGATATTAAAAACTGGGCACTAGAAGTCAAATTGTTGACTTTATTAAGTAATAAAATAAGGTGTGCATTGAAAATAACCCATGCAAGTTAACATTAGTGCATGCACAGGCCCACACACACACACATCTACGCAGCAACGCACATGCACACATTTTGTCCTGACTTAGCGCTACTGTTCCTGTCCACTCTCGTCAGCTGACAATAAATTATAAACACATTCCTTCAGCACTCTGTCACCAGGAGGATTTATTACCGTCCACGGTGACAGCTTTGGTTGGACTTCACAGCTTCACAGATTCCTGGAAAGCCACGTGCTCATGAGTGAAAGCACACACACACACACACACACACAAACTGGTGGATGATGGGATACATGGGTCAGCTGTCCACTAATGCAGCATGTTTTTAAAATGTACAAAAGATACAAAATGGTGAAAAGATGATACGTGATGTGAAACAACACAAAATGCTTCTTTGTCGTTTGCAGAGTGAGGTTAACAAAGCTCACCATGATTTATGAGACCGTCAACACACCCACACACACTCAGTAAAGTATTGTTTTGTGTGTTTTGTTTTGTTTTTTTACTGTTTTATATGCTTCCTCTCTTCCTGTCATCTTTTCAACACTGAGTCATCCATCACACTGGCATAATTAATTTCTCTCCGACTGAAAAGTATTTCAAAAATTCAAAGTTTCATGGAGCATCTTATTCCCTTTCAACTTCTCATCACTTTGTACGCTCGGTGAGTAACAGCAAAACCGTGACAAATATGAGAAGCTTCTCCCACATGTACGAGGCTATTGAAACAATAAATAAAAATCCTGTGAATATTTTCCATTGATTTGATATAAAAATGAGTAGATTGACGGATATAAACACAACAGAAATAAATGAGAATAAGTTAATAGGAGAAAATGTATGTCTTCAATATCTGTGTGTGTCTTGTAGCGGCAACAAGTTTACTCCCACAGACACTTCCTGCAGCTCCCTCTGCTGGATCAGTCATGCCTTACACATATGTCTCAGCCTTCTTCAGCATCATCCTTACAGTCCACCAGACCTCGAACACATCCTTTTCAACCAGAAAAACCTCAGCAGCTTTCTATGCAGAGCAGCAGCAGCTCGACTCTGAGGTCACTGACCTACAGATCATGTCCTAAGGAATGAAGCCGGCCAGTTTGAACTGCAGCCAGGCCGATATACAGTAATGTTGAAACACACGCTTTACATCAACATTTACACTAACGTCTCTGTTGCTCCTGTTGGCACCTAATTATCTTAGAGCTGCATTAACTGACTTTTACTTTTTGCCCCTTGTGGATCAACATCTAACATATTATCACCTTATAAAGGTATGATGGGGGACAAATTATCAAATAGTTGCACGTTTCTACATCCAGTCAATATAACTGCTGGCAATATTTTTCATTTGGAGCCACATTAATGTCCACCTTGCAAAATTTAGTTTAATATTCACTCTTCTTTGGCTCTATTTTGGTCTCTCCGGGAGGGAGATTGTAACAACTGGTGAACCAGGTGAGAGTGGACTCAAACACACAACTCTGAAAACAGTTTGCGTAAAATGACAGTCTTTACTGGTCAAAAGGTAGGTTTGGTACGAAGAAGGAAAATCAGTGGAGGCAAACAAATCCAAAAAGGATGAGACAGACTCAATCAACTGGCTAAAAAACAAACAAAAAAACCCCCACAAGAGGCTGGAACGCTAGACACACAAGGAGCTAAGACAAACTGGCACTGAGAGAAAACAAGACACACACCAAATACTCTGGTGAGGGGAAGGATAACAAGACACAGGTGAGGCTAATCAAGGCGGGACAGACAATCACACACACAGGTGGAGTAATCAGACGGGAAGGAAAACACAGGAACAGGAAGTGAAGTGATCTGAACGAGATGAGATGTGAAACAGGAAACAACATGAAAGAATGGAATCAAAAAGACATAACCTTAGAAACTTGAGCTGTGACAGAGATATTCTTTGCTATGTTCACCAGGTAGTCGTTAAGTCTGTCTGTTGTTTCATGCTGTGCAGGGTACTTCATTTTTGTAGGTTTTTTCAAATCACAACAAGGAGCTAAAACACTAAGGCACAGGAGACAGGTGATACTTTAGCACTGCTAATTTATCATGAGTGTCGTACATTCATTTAAATCTATTTCGTGTCCCTCTAGTGGCCATAAGGAGCCATGGAGATGTCAACAGTTCAATTCAAATCAATTTATTGACTGCACAAAAATTAACATACATAAAATGTATTTATTGCTTTAAAAACACACATTAAAGTGACTGAAAATAACATTTATTATAGTATCAGGAAATGCATTATGCTAACAGAGTTGCACTAGTTTCTATCACATTATCACAGATTGTTATTGTCATTGAAAGTTAAGTTTACAGTGTTAAACATTTATGCAAATATTTTTGATAGAAACAACATAAGCACAATGCCTGTATTTTTATAAAAATAAATGAATAGTTAAAAGTGTTTAAAATTGATTTGTAACTAGAGGTACTGCAGAACAATATCTGAGGTAAAATGTTGCCTTTATTTGACAGTCTGAACTTGATAAAATATGTTTCAGCAGGACTCACAGACATCATACTAGAGCAAGTTAAGTCAAAATAATATGTGTTGAAAAATGTCCTGTGTAAGGACCCAGAATTTTAATTCCATTTTTCTTTCCTCATGGATATTATTTAGTGAAATCAAACCTATCTAACACGTGAAGATGCTGACTTGGGGTTGACGCACATTCAGTCATTGGGAATATAAATATTTTGTAAACAATATATCTTGCATATTAATTTTAGCCCAAACAAGATGATTGCAAAATATGTGTGTATAACAAGACTAGGCACCCTAATCAGCTGGACCGGTTGCCAGTGGCACATCTTCCATCTACATTATGTCACGATCTCAATATTGTGGCTTCAGTTCTCAGCACTGCTCCACTAATCATCGATAGCAGTGGATTGAATCGTAGCATTGACCTCAGTAGCGGCTGTAGCGAGTGAGGCCGAGGTCCCGGTCGAGGTCCCGTCGCGTGGTTTGGTGCGGGGCCTCATCATCTCCTCTGTGTTGCGTTCAGGTTTGACTAAAAGAACGTAGCACTTGGGCAGGAAGATGCAGGTAAGCAGGCCGAAGCTGGAGGCCAGGATGGCAAAAATCTGGACGGCGACCATGAACTTGCCACGTGTGCTGAGGTAAGCCGGGACGAAGGAGATCCACACGATGAAGAAGACGAGCATGCCGAAGGTCATGCTCTTTCCCTCACTGGAAGACAGAGGAAGAAAAGTGCTGCGAATCTCAAAGGGTGGTTGAAAAAGTGGACATAAAATTAGAAAATGAATAAACACCCAGTGACAGTTTACAGATTAATACAAGTGTTTTTCTGTGTGCTGGCCAGCTGTCTAATTTTGCATAATTTCTGCTGATGCCTGCACACAGCCAGGAGACGAGGAAGTGTAAGCAGAAAGAAATACTGCCTCTAAACATGTTGATACACCATCTTTTTTCCTCCACAAGTAAATTTCAGGATCAGTTTAAAGGCTGTTTCACATATGGAATACATTACAAAATGCAAACTAAGCTTAAAATTGATGAGTTATATGTTTATATTTTTATTTATTCCCACTGTGTCCATTACATTAACTGCTGTGCTCAGTGTTTCACTATTTACCCTGCACCCATGTGTGTTTCCTACCTGACGTGGTCCTCCAGTTTGCGGGCAATGAAGGCAAAGACGAAGGCCACCAGAGCCAGCAGGATGTCATAGGCGAAGATACAACAGATGAAGACCACAGAGCCTTCATCACACTCGAGAATGATCTTTATATTCTGGGCAGAGGTGTTCTCGATGGGGTGTGGGGGCAGGATGATGAGCCACACTGTGCATGCTATAGCCTGGGTGAGAGGAATGTCAGATACGACAGGATCAGGATCAGGTCAGAGTAAAATGCCAGGTAAGATGCTTGATATCATTCTTTTTTTTTCAACTGTGTCTACCTGTATTAATGTTGCCACAGCAGCTATTGCCCTCTGGTGGCCAAATGTGAGACGGTCGACTTCAGGGTTAGCAGAGGCGCTGGCGTCATTGTTGTTATTTGTGTTGGTTACAATGACATCGGGGCTGCCGCTGTTGGCTGCTGCTTCAGCTGCAGCCTTCGCAGCTTTGGCAGCTGCTTTGGCTCTGGCACGGACTGCTTTCAGAGCCTGAGCTCTCATCATCAACACTGCTGCCTTACCTGATTTACAAAGTAGAGCAGATTGATAGTACAATAAGAGGCTTACTGTAACCCACAGAGAACCGTGGGTGTACCTTTTTTAACAGTGTACCCACCCATGATAGAGGAAAGGCAGAGAGCAAAGCCCAGAGCCAGGGCAACTTGGCTGGTCATGCAGCTCCAGTGCTGCGGCTTCCCGAGGAAGACGATGGAGCAGAGGAAGGTCACCACCAGTGAGAAGAGCAGCGAGAAACTCAATAGAGCATCATTGGCTTTGACCAGAGGGGTGCCGATGTTCATAACAAACACCACCTGGAGAGAGACGAACACAGTGAAACACACCGTTTGACATTTTAGCTCCTTACTCTCTTCACCAAGGGATCTGTTGGCTTCACCAGGAGGTTTGTCTCACCCCGACAGCGATGGTTACTAGAGCTCCAAAGGCTGAGATGACGATGAGAGTGATCCCCAGCGGCTCTCCAAAGGCCAGATACTCGATGATTTTTGGTACACAGGTATCATGAGCCTCGTTGGACCACTCTTCATAACTGCACAGGATGCATGCACGTGCATCTGTCAGAGAGGGATGGAGGCAGAGTCATGTTTATCTTTAAAAACCCACTCACTTTATTCACTAAGGTTTAACTTTCATGCCTATGAGGTACAGTTTGAAAGCTGTATACTGACTCGTAGAGTTGCTGATCTCTCCATCAGCACACGGGATACAGTCGAAGCAGCAGACTGGCTCTCCCTGCCGGATTCCCTTCCTGGTGCCCGGCTGGCAGTTCTCACTGCACACTGACCGAGGAGGCTGCAACACACACAAACACACAGATTTACAGAGACATGCACGCATCTGCACAGACTCACAAGTACAGAAAGACAGTATATATGCTATGACACTAATCATAATCTAGAAGGGTAAATGGTCAGGGATCAGTATGCTGCTGACCTCAAACATTTCATTGTTCCACACGATGGAGTCGTTCATTATGGTCATCCTGTCCTCTGGAGCTGCTGAGCCGTTGTAGTGTCCCACAGTGACGTAGGATATCTCCCCATTACTGTTGACCTGCCAGTTCATGATGTCATAGACGCCTTCCACGTCCCCCTCATCAAAGTAGATCTCTTCGTTTGTGTGCGGCACTCTGAAGCGCACGTTCTTTAGGTAGTACATCAGCTAAAGGAGAGAAGAATAAAGCCACATCTGAGTCAAACACATACATATGAAAACAGTTGTACACACACACACACACACACACACACACACACGTACCTGCCATGGCTCAAAGTTGGTGATGTCAGCACAGCTTTTATCAACGAATGGCCCCTGTCCGTCTTCACAGTGCTCCAGGTTGTGCAGGGCGTTGGCCACAGCATACACAGCTTTGTACACACTGTTTGGAGACATCATCATCATCATCATCATCTTACATTATCATCCACAATTATCATTAAAGGGTAATTTTGCCTAAATCACAAAAAGAAAACCATGTTTTCACTTCATAGTTTATAAATTGCGCTGCAGAGCAAGACATAATGTCGTAATTACTCAAGAACTGCTTTCTTTCAAAGTAATAGTTCCCATTAAGAACAGTGTATCCAGTGTTTTCTGGAGGGATGCATTGCCGCTGTGTTTTGTAATTATCTATTACTTTGTGCTGCACAAATGTGATTCCATTCACCGCCACTGTATTACAGTGGCGACAGAAGATTCAAAGGCAGGTATCCCAAAATCTCTGCGTATAAACCAAAACCACCTCCATGGCCAGACGACTTTTTTGAATTCAGGTGAGCTGACCCTTACATGGAGGTTGAGTAGTGCTATGTTGTTGATTGTGGAGGTGATAGGTCTTGCAGAAGTGATTCCAGTAGCATGAAGGTAAAAGAATTCAGGTGCAGTAGTGGCATTCAAGCAGAGAGAACTGACCTGTAAGTGATTCGTAACTGGGAAACATCAGAGTAGGTGTTATTGAGCTGTGCCACAGACTCAGTTCCTGTACACAGCCCATCAGGAACTCCCCTCGCGGCCCTGGGCAGCGTGCCGTTAACCGCTTTGGCCTTAAGTTTGGCCCGTTTCATGGCTTTGCCATAATCCAATGTGCAGTTAAACAACTAAAAGACAGAAAATAAGGTCACAAACTTTCTCTAGATTAGTGTATGACTTTAAAAGTTGCCACTGACAGCTGAAGAAACACACCGTCTCCCAGAATTCTTCAGTGAGCGGGTCATCATAGGGGTCCAGGTCCAACAGGTGGTGCTGAAGACCTGGGATGTCAGCCCTTTTGACCCCAAAGCCCAAGGTACCACCCAGCAGTGTGTTCACCTGGGTGAAAACATGCACAGTATCAACTTAGCTGATTTTCTTCAGACTGCTGAGCTTTCACCTTTGTTCATCACTGGACTGAGCACTCACGCCAGGCTGGTTGATGAGAGCGGAGGTGACCCAGGCCTCGCTGGCGATCCAAGTGCGGTTGGTTACGTTGTGCTGGAGCAGCTCGCCGATAAGAGGACTGAGATCCACGTCTGACGAGAAGACCACGATGATCTTGGCCGTGGCCTCAACTACAGTTTGAACAATACGCTGGATGTCCTCTGGGGAACTCACCTAAGTTTATGACAAAAAACATCCATTTTTTTAAATGGGGAAACAAAATCACAGATGGGGTGGCGAAACACTGACTGAAAAGATGCTACCTTGGGCAAGACCTCAGAGAAGGCAATGCAGACACCAGCTTCCTCCACCTGCTCCTTGAAGTCTTTGATACCATACTTGCCGTAGTCATCATCGGCAGCTATGGTGCCCACCCATGTCCAGCCGAAGTGCAGCACCAACTTGGCAATAGCCGTGGACTGGTGCTTGTCGTTGGGAATGGTCCGCAGGAAGGTGGGGAACTGGAACTTACTCTCCAGAGCAGAACAACTGGAAAAATAGCTGACCTAGAGGAGACACATATAACTGTTGCTGACATGACCTTGTTCTCTCCAGTGTTCATTTCTCCTTGTCGGCATCTCACTCACCACTGGCCTACCTGTGGGAAGTGATAAAGTCCAAGTATCCTCGCAGTGGCAATGGACAGGTCGGAGCCTCCAGCGCCCACCAGAGCAGCCAGAGGGGCCCCGCTCCCACAGCGGTAGTTGGGTACAGCCTCGTCTTGCCCCGTCAGGTAGGTGAGCGTGCCCTCTACGGCCTTGGAGATGGTGAAGCAGGAGTCATAGATGACGTAGCCTAGGTCGGTATTGGGCAGCAGGTCGTTCCTCGCGTTGATTTCGTTGATTGCAAACAGCATGGTCTGGGTCCAGCGGAAGGTACGGAAGTTAAACCTGGGGGAGGATGATGGGAGAGTGATGAGATATCAGTACAAAAGCTATATTGTCTGTGAATTTAAGGTCAGAAAGAAACCCAGATCCACATTTAGTGTATGTGCAAAAATGTAATACTTGATGACTGGAAGATACATGAACTATTTTGGTCTTTCGATGTTATTACCTAAATTAGCCACAAGAGGACAGTTTGCAGACTTGCTGATCATTGTTGCATTATACTGTCTCCATAATAATACAGGCTACTGACTAATTGGCCCCAGAGGTGCTGCCCTTCTCTGTCCTAATTTCTATCGTAAAATTATGAGGTTAAGCGTTCTCAGAAGGACACTGTGTGCTTGAAACATACACTCAAGTAAAAATATTTCTCATTAAAGGCCTAAAATATGAAATAATTTCACTAAAATAGGTGTTTGCGCTTATCTAACATGAGTGTGTTACATTCTAACGACACACACAATGATGAAAAATGAGATACAAGCAGCTCAACTCACCCCTCACACCCCGAGGACACAGGCACCCTTGAAGTGTTGCCATCACTGGAAGCAATCCGCTTGTGAACAGGAAACATCCCTCCGACGACCACCTTCTTCTTCTCTACATCCTTGTAGCCGCTCAGGTTGAACTTGGCCTTCAGCTTGCACGTGGACGCTGCTGAGACACATCTGTGGAGGTAGAAAAAGGCACATAATCCAAGCAAAAAGCGTCCGATTTCCATGCTACGCGGACGCAGGAGGGAGTCTGGAGAGCTCTCGCTGTGGCAGACGGCAAAGGCAACAGCAGAGTGTGACAGGTGTCTTATCTGTTCTCAGGGGAGATGTGCTGCACGAGGCAACCAGAGAGCAGAAGTGGAGAGGAGGACGCTGGATGAGGGAATATTGATCTTTAATACATGTGAAACAGATAAGAAGGGGTTTGCTCATTTTAGTAAAACCAAAGCTTTGTGATCTTATTAATGCTGTATAAATTTAAGTTTGTTCAAAAGGTGCGACACTAGTTTTGTCTTGACTTCTATGTCAAATAAACTCAAAGAAACATCCCATCATTTCATATCTCTTTGTTCTCCTCTGTCCCCGTTAATGTATATCAGTGTATCAGTGTGCACACAGGTCAGCTGCTGAGGATAAACTGCCACAGGCCTCAAGTTAATTAGCAGCTGCATGTGGTAACTTGTACAGTCTTTACGCAACTTAACGGCACGGCTACTGTTCCAAAATCATGCTTCGTCCCCTGAGTGCGGGTCTGCGTTTGTGTTGATGGGTGACTGAACTTGTCTGCTCTTGTCTCTCAGTCAGCGGGGAGAAACACACACCTGAACCCCCGGCACGCTGAGGGACTTGTGCTGGGTAACTAAGGCCAAACGCACGCAGTCAAAACTTCTCACAACAGTATGGCACTGTTATTACATGATATCATACTAAAGGGAAGTTGTCACACAGAAAGCAGAAGGATATTTTCATATATGCAGATTATAAGTGATGACCTTCAGTGTGTGCTTGAGTGATTGAGCCCTTGTGATCTGTCTCAGGCACATGAGCGACATCTGATCGACGCTGATGAGCTCGGCAAGAAATCAATTATGTACAGTAATTTACAGACATGCAGACATTAGTTAAGAGACACATGATCAAATGGAAAAGGGTCTGGGCTTGCTACTTTTCCATTTTACTCTCCATCTTTTAGCCTTTTAGTTACTTATAAAGACTGTTGAACACTTCCTGAATCCGGTTACACACACACTCACACACACATCACCTCAGTCACAACTGGACTGGACTGTGGAATGAGCAATTTTAATCTTACTTTATAATGATGAAAACTCTGTGTGTGTGTGTGTGTGTGTGTGTGTGTGTGTTCCACGTTTTTCTCCTCACTGACTTGATCAATCCATGTGAGATTTGGCACAGTGGTAGAGGGTCATGGGAGGATGCAAATGACGCAATATTACATCAATTGGCCAAAGGGGGCGCTATAGCAACCGAATGAAATTACAACCTTTGAATGGGCATATCTCATGCCCCATATGTCGTAGAGACATGAAACTTTGCACAGAGATGCCTCTCCTCATGAGGAACAAATTTGCCTAAGAACCCCTAACTTCCGGTTACATAGATTTTCCGCCATTTTGAATTTTTTGAAAAACACTTAAAATCGATCTCTTCCTATAAGTTTGAGCGATCTGCATGAAACTGGGTGAACATAATCTAGGGACCAATATCTAAAGTTCCCTCTTGGCAAAAGTTGGAAAACTTACTAAAACTGAGCTTCTATAAGGTAATGAATATTGCGGAGGGCGTGGCTCATCACATAAAGGTGTATAACATCTCAAGGGTTTCACCCATCACCACGCAACTTTGTAGGCATATGACCACACATAATCTGAGGGGACCCCTCCATTATTGACCCCATCAAACAAAATGGGGGCGCTAGAGAGCTAATTTCTTATCTAGGCCTAACCGCCATATCGATTTTTACTAAACTTGGTAGATATGTAGAACAGGACGCCTCAAGGTGACTGGAGAAATTTAACTCTAATTGGCAACTGGGTGGCGCTATAACAACAGAAAAATGCTTAAAGCTCCCCCTGTGGCCCAATGTTTGTTCTTTTTTCTGATTTTTGGTATGACTAAGTCATGGTATGGTATGCTGTACATAATCACAGAAACTGTCAGTGTGTCATTCTGTCAGTCCCACATTTTTCTACTCACTGACGTGGTCAATCTATGTGAAACTGCACATAGACATTGAGGATTGGCATAGGTAGAAAGTGACAAAGCTACCAATGGGTATGGACTAGTTTAATTTTCAATTTCTATTTATGCACTTATTTTATATCCATTTTAATACCACTGCATTATTGTTGATGAGTGGAAGTGTGGTTGTTTTTAATGAGCTACTGGACAGCTGAATTGTCCCTTTTATCTATCTAGCTATCATCTCTAAAGTGAAGTGACATACCTTCACTTGCTTCTGCCATGTACTCACAGTTGGCACCAAACATGCACAAGGCTTCATTGGAAGCAAATGAAATAACTCTAACTATTTTTGCTTTGTTTAATGGGGAAAAACAGATTTTTACAACTCAAGACAAGAAAGACAATGTAGTGTGTTTATTTCAAGTATAGAGAGGGGTTAACACAAGCTGCATCTACAACCAAAATCCAAAGAAGTTGGGACACGATGTAAAATGTACATAACAGAATCCTTTTCAACACACAGAGGAAAAACTAAGTATTCAACATGTGGTTTTCTTTTCATTAAACATATTTCCGATGCACCTACACACATGAAATTCAGACCTGACATTGGTATTAATTCAGTAAAGCCACACTGATTAAGAAATAGTGACATTTCAGTCCATAAATATTATGTGCAATGAAGGGAAATGACACAGTTTATTTAATACTTGGAGGAGCCTTTGGTTGCAATGCCAGCTTCAAGATGCTTTCTGTGTGAAGAAACCCATCTCTCAATGTTCAGATGAGATTTTCTTGCCCATTTACATACATCTTTAAATCTTGATGCTCAGTTCCCAAACGCACACTGGTTGTTGTTTAAAAAAGGTGATGTTACACATGCTCTTCACAGCAAGGAACGAGAGGGTTTTATCTAACGTAAATGCACAAGTGAATCAAGATCCATCACACAGCATGAGAAGAAACACAGCTACCTCAGTACAGTACAAACTCTATAATGTGAGTTTCTATACTGGTTGCTTCTCTTTTGATTTATTCCCAGTCTGCATGATTTGTAAGACATTGTCTAATTTGTAAATATCTATATAGGTCACTTGAGGTTAAAGCAAATTTATCCTGGAGTTGTGAAAAGGACTCAAATATATTTCCATCACACAGCTGATTAATTGCATATGAGGAAGAAACTGTGTGTTTTTGATCCACATGTAGTGGAACACTACTTTTCAACATCACCAGGGGAGATGTGATACGTCTTGTGACAGTTCCTGTCCACGATGACACACAGAGGCACCTGACATGCCTCGCACATGAAGGGAGTGCACTTCCCACACAGCGTGCACTTCCTGCGCCCCTGTGTGGCTTTTTTGGAGCCAGATGCCCCCTCAACGATGGCAACAGGGATGTGCGGACAGCACTCCGGGACTGGCTGTGCGGGCACTCCACAGAGCTCGGCGGTCAGCTGCTCCTGGAAGGCCTGGTGCGTCATCCGCTGCTGCTCCCGTCTGCCACACAGCTCCTTGTGGAGCAAGTAGCTGTTTGTTACGGCAATGTCGATGAAATGATGCAGCACGGTCGCATACCACTTAGTGCTCTTTCTCCACGAGGAATAGGAGCCAATCAGCTGGTCTGACAGGTCAACTCCCCCCCTGAAGCTGTTGTAGTCCTTCACAGCCGACGGCACCGGCATCTCGACTGCTTTTTGTTTTCCACCAACCTTGATGGCTCTTCTCACAGTGTCCCCTGAGTAGGCAGTGTGCAGCGTGGAGCACACATTCACCTCCCTCGTGTCCTTCCACTTGATGAAGACAAGAGGCCCCTCTCTGATCCACCTGATTGTCCCTCGCGGAGAATCTTTTGTCAGCGCGTTGACTTTTGTTTTAGGCACACCTATACTTGAGTCCCGAAATGTCCCACAGGCTCCAAACCCCAGGTCGTGAAGGTGGCGGAACAGTGCTGGGCTGGTGTAGAAATTATCACAATAAACGCGATATCCAAATCCCAGGACGTTTTTGTTGATGAGAGACATCACGGCATCAAATGGCAGCCCCTTCCCAGTGGCCTGGGTGGACCTCCCTGTGGAAATGTTGAAGTCCACGGTGTAGCCTGTGTTGTCGGACAGCACAAAAAGTATTATCCCCCCGTTTGCTGGCTTGTTCTTCATGTACTGCGTCAAGGGAATTCTGGCTTTGGTGGCGACCATGCGCTCATCCACGGAGAGGTTTTGCTGGGGGTGGTACACAGCTTTGCAGGCCACACGTAAACTGTCATACAGGGGGCGTATTCTGTGCAGACAGTCATAATCATCTGTGCCTTTCTTGCAGTCATTGAAGGCATCTTCCCCGGGGTCACTCATATGGATGTTCGAAGCGATGGCGAGGAACCGGTCTCTGGGCATGACCTCCTGAATGTATGGCACATGGAAGATGGAACTGGCACGCCAAAAATCTTTCAACTTGGGCAGCTTCAGAATCCCCATGTACAGCGTGATCCCAATGTACTGATACATTTCAGCCTCTGTGACGTCGAACCATTTGTATTTCTTGCCCCCAGCGATATTTTTTGCCGCGTTTTTGTTCGTGTTGGTACACAGTGTTTTGATGGCAGCCCGGTCGAAGTACATCTTGAACAGCTCAGATGGAGATGGATTGTCCACACATTGCGACAGAGGTGGCTGCACACCTGGCTTTCTTTTGGGTATGAAACGCTGTGGGGGTTGTGGCATGGTGTCAGGGTCCTTTTCAGTTTTCCAGCCAGCTTCATTAACAGGTAGTGACTCTGACCTTCCTCTCCCCCTTCCTCTTCCTCTCCCTCTGTCTCTGCCTCCCTCCATTTCCTCCTCCTCCTCCTCAACATCGTCAGCACTGCACACAGAGGTTACACGGTGTGTTAGATGTGTTCAGCACCAGAGGAAAACAATAATGATGCATTTATTTACTTTAGTTACTTTCCTCTAGCTCAAAAACAAATAATATTACATGAATGTATACATACGTGTCAAAGGACAGATCTCTCCCTTCAGTGAAGTCTGCATCATCTCCACTGTCGGCGGAATCCGGATCAGATGAGGGGGATGAACCTTCATCCGACACTGGACATTGCTCGAAATGTTCGCGCCAGGACACAGGCTGGTTCGCGCTTTCGGGTTGTTCTGGTTCCATGGATAAATGTGTGTGTGTGTGTGTGTGTCCAGGTGTTTTTGTGAAAGAGAGAGCAAGAGAGAGCGAGTGGTGCAAGCGTGCGGCTGCAAGCGAGGAGAAATGTTTACCGCGAAAAAATATACACATGGCCCCGGAAAATGACGTCACTTCTTATGTCGCGGGAAAGACACGCAACGCAAAGCCATTGGTGCAAGAGATTACCATGAAACAAACTGAGACATACCTGGTGTATATGGAGTGCTACCAATAACTCAACAAATAAAAAGAAAATGTATCTAAAGCTGAAGGAATATTAAGATCTGTATATTTGTCTCTGGCACAAGAAACGCCTGCAGAAGTCTCTAAAAAAATAGATTTTATTTAACTTTATCTGGGAGAACAGATGTCATTACAGATCGCTGTTTTTATAAGGAATGGATTGAGAGGGGATTTTATTAGTTAACCAACATATTAATGACCAAGGTTTTTTACTTTCTTGTGAAGAATTTTTGTTAAAATTTCACTTGCCAGTTACGCTGAACAAATATGCTGTGATTTTTGATGCACCACCACAGGGTTTGCTGCAGCTTCTTAAAGGGACTGAAAGAAATACTGCTGTTGCAGAAAATTACAAGTGTGAGATTTTTGAGAAGCTGCTGCTTAGAGGTCAAATTTACTGGACTGCACAATTTGGAGAGGTTACCTGGCATAAAGCGTGGCTGGCTGGTGACAAGTTCTGTCTTAATAACAAGATAAAAGAAGTCTCGTTTAAAATTTTTACATCAGATCTACCCTGCAAAGAAAACACGTGTAAGATTTAAAATGGACATTGAATATTTGTGTGATTTCTGTGGACTTGAAGATGAAACCATCGCTCACTTATTTTATCAATGTACTTACAGTTGAACTTTTTGGAAAGATGTTCAGCATTTTGTGCAAGAGAAAACAGGGAAAACGATCAGTTTCCAGGAAAAAAACATTTTTATTTATTTTGGTGACCAGATAAAAGACAAAGATTTGTGTTTTTTCTGTCAGTTGATCATGAGTTTGGGGAAATTTCACATCCATAAAAACAAATGGGCCAAATCTAAACCAAACATTGTACTCTCTCGACAAAGAACTGCACCGCTGTGCTGCCACAATCAAGGACATTAGAAATCAGAAAGCTGCTAAAACATACTCCATTATGGAGAAATTCTGTGGAAGTGATGTGTAAAGTCTTTTTGCTGTCTTTTGTTTTTTACCTTTGTTTTGTTTGTATCTCTGCACCCCCTGTATGTTTGTAAGTATGTATAGGTTTATGTCTGTATGTAAGGTATTGTGTGTTGTACAATTAATAATAAAAAAAAAAAATTATTGCTCCATCTTATTTGGTTGCAATTCTTATCTTTAACTATTATCCTGTTCTTTCATTTTTTAACTTACTAATTTATTCATTTTATTATTTTTTTGTATTTCTTCCTCTTTTTTAAATTAATTTATTATTTTAAATAATTATTTTTAAAACATTATTTTTTATTTATTTATTTTTTAACCAGTAAGTTTTCTCGTGGGAAGAAAATGTTTATCATACCACTAGGACCGTTTTTGAAGGCGTAATCATATGACAAATGCTTTATCTGTATTTGAATGTTGTGTTACCTTACCTTCAAAGAAAAGTGAGGGAAAAATAAACGAGAATTGTGCTCCAACGTTGTTCTAAATAAAAATTAAAAAAAAAAAAAAAAAAAAAATCATGTGAAAACCAAAAACTTAAAATCAAGTACCAAGAGCAACATGACTGAAAAAACGAATAAAAGGTAAACTTTGAGCAGCAACACCACACAGGATCTCTGCGATGATGTCTCTTCTATTTTTTCCTCAGAATTAATCAACTTCTCGTCAGTGTTCAAATTTGAATATAGCTCCAAAGCTTAAAAATAGGCTAGCTCCTGGGAATCAATCATCAAATAGAAAGCTTTAATTTCCTTTATTTCCTTTAAATGTGCTGTATTCAGCAGCTGCTCCATTTTGGTGGGGTTAACATTAACCTTGTGTGTTTATTTTAAGCAAAAATGTACTGCAAATACACTAAGAAAAAAGTAATCTGAAAAGTAAACAATTACCCGGTGAAGTGAGAAGCAGATAAGTTGCTCCTTATAGAAGTGAGAAGTTTCAACATGGAGATCTTTATTAAAGCTCAGTTTTCCATTGTACAAATGTCATCATAGTTGAAACTGCATGCAGTGGCTTGGTTTGAGGCACGTTACTAAGGAGAATGAGCGTTGAACAAAAATTTTTTAAAATAACAAAACAAACAACGAAAAAAAACCCCATCAGACATTAAATTGCATAACTTAATCTTATCGATATTGCAATTAAATCCAACTAGAAAATTATGTGTCCAATATTATCAAGCTGTTGTTTTTCTATGGAGACATGTAACAGAAAAATACGCACGTATAAAAGGCCAAACAGAGGGAGGAACACTAATAGCAGTTAAGACAAGTTAGGAAAACCATTCATTTTGCATTAGGAGTATTTTTGCCACTAAAGGTTAAAGGAGATAACAGAGGATGAGAGGCACAAAGACAAATTCTGGAGGCATGAGAACCACCGCGTCCGAGTGAAATGTCTCTATCAGGGTACGATACACTTTAAATCTCAGTTAAACCTGAGCACTGTATTCACTGAGGTCTAAATGACAAGACGAGAGATTATAATGTGCTGAATGTTTTGAGCATTTAAAAAAAAAAGATGTGGTTAATGCCTTTCTGGGAAACAGTATGTTAGAGATGGCAACAGACAGTACTCTTGAACCTGACCTTTGACACTACAGAGCGACACTTAAAGAGGTGAAGTTCCCACTGGATGTACAATTCAGTTAAATGGATAAAGCACCGAGGCTTTACGGGTGAAAATGTGCAAAAATGTGCCCCTGCACAACGAAAGAGCAGCCAAATAATGATGTAATAACAACAGCAATTTACACAATGTGGTTATAAACTCTACTGTACTTATAATTCTGTTATTAGTTAGTCCTCTTGCCATGTTTATTCTTCATAAAAAGCATACATATTGCAGCATGAGGAAAAACGGTGTTATATCCTCTTTTCTGGAAACGTTAAGAGTCCAGGTCGGGTCACACCAAAGAAATAAACAAAAACAATAGAACAGGCACATACAAAGTTACCCATCATATTGGCCTCCGGCACACCTGCACACTAGTCATCATACTGAAGCTAATCTTGGCTCGACTGCCGTCCACGATGTGGCGCAACACAGGTCAAGAGCTTTTGTCAACATATGTAGCTTGGAGAAGATCGTCCGAGGAGCCCACAACGTTATGTATCACCACAGCATATTCTACTTTTGGCAAAACAAAAAGCTTAAAAATTATTGATTGGTCACATAGGTTGTTCAGTTTCACTTTAAAAACAGACAACCTTCTTCATAGCACAGTATACAGGCAGAAAGTGAAAATGAACCAATAGAGAGGATAGTCTTAGGTTGAGAACATTCTGACCTACAACAGTGAAACAAAAACATCTGACATAAAAAGGCAGAAAAACAATTGCTGACACTCTTCTTTTGTTCTTTCATTTCATGACATGTTTGTTTGCTTGTTTTCATAATAAGCTCACCCCACAATGCAACCTGAGGCACAACATCAAAGTCCACCGTCTGGACTTTCACAGCTTCGCCACTCGCCTTTAATGGTTGACCTTGCAAAAAAGGAAGCAGCAATTTACCTTTTCATCGTAGAGAGGAAATACATTGATGTACATGGATCAAAAATGACAATATATTATCAATAACCAACATTAATCAATCCCTATCGCCAAAAATATTAAGACCAGGGAGGAGTGGTGGGGAGAGCAGAGGAGTAGCGCCTTTGCATGTGCGCCCGTCACAGTACGGTCTGCCTTCCGTGGGAATGTTGAAGAGAGGGGTGGAGGTACAAGAGGGAGGGAGGGGGTGAGGAAGGATAGGGAGGGAGGAAGGACAGAAAAGGAGAGGAGTTCACCAGCCCTCTCTGATATCTGTTGAGTGTGTTTGTGCATTGTGTGTGAGTGGGTGTCCTCTCGGTACAACGTCACGTTGTGTTTTATTCCCACTCTGTGGTTCCGGGTGGTTTGGAGGTCAGGTCGTACATGACTCTGGAGATGCCTGGGATCTTCTTGATCTCATTCACCATCTTCAGCACCACCTGGGAACACAGATAAGACATACAACTATTAAAAGCATTGAACAACTAGAGAGAAAAATTGAGACTGTAATCATCCTGGGGTTAATAATAGGGATGCGCACGATAAGTCGTCCAAACATTTTAACGTCAGCCCCCTAGCTAGTTGGCACCACAAACCATCAATTGGTCTGTTAAATCAATTGGTGTTTTATTCATGTACAAGGCTGCTTAACTGTCATGCAGCCACCTGCCACTAGTGGGTGCTACAGAGCCGTCAGACAGCAGTCCCCCTCAAGCATTTGGATGTTAACCTGCCCAGAACGATGGCTGCTGCTGCTAGCAGTGCTAGCCACACTCAGACCAATTTGACATTGTTCACCCGGAGATGCTGTGACCCTGCCCGGTCTGAGAATATAAAGCAGCTCATCATGACAATGACCTCGCAAGATATGCTTCAACTTATCTTTGTTGAAGGTAAAGGCTTCAGGAAGTTAATGGAATATGTTGAGCCTGAATACACCGCGCTGAGACCCTTTTTTTTTTTTAGACTAGTCGACTAGTCTTAATTAAAATTTTCGTTTAGTTGGCGGGGAAATTAGTCACCAGGAACAATCCTAGTTAATAATGTTCAATTCTCGAACCTAGGTGGTATCCATAATGGCAAAACAATGCCATCAAGTCTAACAAAATACTCAGACCAGGGGTAGGCAACCTGCAACTCGGGGACCACATGCAGCTCTTTAGCCCTTTTCCAGTGGCTCCTTGTGGCTTTGACAATAAATTTTTTTTTTTTAAGTTTTCTTTTCATTTATCATTGTTGTAGCCTCAAAAAAGTTCTTACATTTTCCAATTGTATAAATATATATGTGTACAATGAATGGAAAATATGTTTTAACATCTTGTCAACTGTGTGCGTCTAAGTCTACGTCCTGGCACCTTCTCCTAAAAATCTGCCAAATCTCCTTAGTGAGGCTAGCTACCGATTCCAAATCTGAAAAAGACAACGTCCAAAATAAAACGGGAAACGGAGGAAAAAAGAGAATTTCATAGTTAGTGGACAGATCTCATTGTTTTCACCACTAACGCTGCAAAGTTTAAGCACCAAATAATCACAAAAAGGCTGCTGCAGAGAAGCTACTTTGTTGTAAAACATATTAATGAATGCTCATTTAGACCTGTTAGGTATGTTTATAGACTAATTTAGATTAAATAACCTTGCCAACACTATAAAGGCACAAATATATATTGTGGCTCCAAAAAGATTTTTAACCTTATTTTGGCTCTTTTGAAACTAAAGGTTGCTGACCACTGACTAAGACTAAATTGAGAGGTTGAATCATGGTGTACCTCCTCTGGGATATGGTTGCCCGGCATGGCAGGGATGCCGGTCATGAAATCGCTGGTGATGAAGGTGCGGACCACCACGGAGCGCCGACAGGATGGCTGTTTTTGCAGTGGATCACGGTCAAAGTGCAGGGGGGTCAGGATGACCGGCATTTGACTGATCTTACTGGAATAGCCTGAAAGAGAAGCAAAGAAGAGAGAGAAAAGTCAGTATTGCTGCAGTAACAAAGATCAGTGGTGATAATAGTAATAGTAACAAAAAAGTAGTTTATGGGTCTTCGACTGAATCTGAGAATGATTTATGAAATAAATTCATCATGTCTATTAGGGCTGGGACGATTTGCTTATCTCCAGATTCGATACTGTCATGATAACTGGCTGTCAATTTGGATGAATGAATGAACACTTGATGAACACTTCTCGAGACTGTATATATGTGAGCCATATTTTTTTCAGAAACAATGCATATCAGTCAGTCTTTCTATCTTTTTAAGGAGCATCATATACTGCTTAGGAAGGTGGCAAATAAAATGCACATGTAAATTTAATACACATGAAAGTTAATAAAAAATATATACTTTTCGAAGTAAACTGCTAAATTCAACCTGCTCTTTAAACAGTGTTTCCCATACATCCATTTATTAGCAGCTCACACCGACTGCCACATGTTGATTATCTGTTTTTTTCCCTAGTATTTAAAGTGTGTAAATTCTTCTTCATTGTAGAGCTGCACACAGCACATTGATTCATTCAGCCCCTTGGCCTGCTCTCTTTCTCTTTGTCAGACCACGAATGAAACAAAAATGAGCAAGCTAACACACCCCGACGTCCCTCCACTTCACTCCCCACTGTCAGGAGACTATTTTGCCGGGAGGAGAGTGAACCGCAACGAAGGAGACAGACCTTCAGCCTGGCTGCAGCAACTCAAATTTAGCCAGCGCCAGGTGTCAGCAGGAAGTGGTGGTGTCACAGTGGGCTGGTTTTAACCTGTGTAACAGCAGCAAGAGGCAGATTGCTGATACGGCAGGGAGTCGGGGCGATCTGTGATCAGACTCCCAGCTCTGGAGTTTGCACTGGCTGAATCTGAGTTGCTGCAGCCGGTAATTGAAAGGCTGTGTCCTCAAACTGGCTGTCATTTTCTGTTTTCTCACTTCTGCTTTATTTTTTTTTTTTTTTTAAACAGATACAATGTCACGTTGCTCACAGATTACCACAATGAAAGCAGTTAATTATTTCCACCTCTGCATAGACTATAATAAAGCAACTGAAATTGATTTATATTGATTCAGGCATTAAGAAAATAAAGACTCTTGGGTGAATGAGTGAATGTTGATCTCTGTGGTGAACTGTGGATATCTCCAAAGAAAAAAATTCCACAATGAAAAAATCCACCCCTTTAATCAAATCATAAATTAACAAAATGAAGTACTGAGAGAAACCACAGCCTCAGCCTGAAAAGTACAGACATATAACAAAGAAAAATGCTTCTCCCTGGAGAACAAATATTTGGCATGCCTGTGGGGAAACCTTAAATTCTCCTTGAGGATGGAAATATGCAGACAAGAACACAATTCTGATTATATATGTGGGTATGTACTCCTTTGGTTGTGTCCTTTTTTTCGCCTTCATTCAAGGTGCTCAGACATTCTCATCAAATACAAATCCTCCCCATAATCTGCAATGCTTCAGTGCGTAAGGCTAAATGAAAATGTCTAAATCCCTTAGACACACACACACACACACACACACACACACACACACACACACACACACACACTTACCAGACTCTCTAAGGATAGAGTGAGCTACAAAGTCAGCCTGTCTGAGCGTGCTCAGAACGCCTGTGGTCAGGAAGGTTGGGGTAATGTCTGTTGGCGGCTCCTTCACGTGGGACCCAAACACATACACAACTCTGGAAAAAGGAGAGACGTGAATGGATGGGTGTGTGTCTGTGTGTTCAGCTGACCACTGGCATCACTGAGTGTCTAATATGGCATATCATCAGGACAGATGTATGCATTACCTATTGATGCTATGGCACATGCGAGGGATGAGTCTGGCCAGGAACATGAGGGATTCCCAGTGTGGAGACTCTTTACTTGTGACACCACACACGTAACTGTACGACCGGCAGTCACCCTGAGACAGAACATTTATTTTTACGTGAGTTTACAATCCTTAATAAATCAGGCTTATTATACAGTAAGAGCAGCAGAGAAAAATTAAACAAGAGAACACTAATCTTCAACAGATGTTAGATTAGCTGCACATGTGTAATTTTCCAAAAACTTCTTTATTTTATTTTCTATAAACAGTGAAATTTCTATAAATAGAATATAGCCTATTTTCACATCCAACAAATTCCCCCGGCAATAAACACTGCCTGTGTTTGTCCACCGTCTCCTGTCTGCCTCACAGTTTGAGGTTTGGGGTAAATTTAAAACTCTTGCCTCAAACAGGATGTAATAGGACACACCCACACACAGACACAGTCACTGTTAACATGAGCAAAGTATATTGAACTTTAAGGGCTGCCTGGAGAAAAGGATGGTCATGACTTATTTACTGGAAAGTGATGTGTTTTTGCCATGTTTGAAAGAGCACACCCGTCATACACATCCGAGACTGACATCAGTCAACATCAGGGAAGTTGGAGAAGAAACTAAAATGTGCCACAATAGTTACAACAGATTCCTCTCGTGGCTAGGCAGAGAGAGAAAAAGTAACAAACTGAGAGGCTTTGTGTGTGGGGGTGTGTCTCGTGGTTTACCACTAAATTACAGCTGTGATGCTGCGAGACAAACAGCAAAAGTGAGACATACTGTTCCAATCTTCCCCTGCCTCTGGACGTTCACCAGGAGTCCTTAAGACATTTGAATCCTCCATGTGGATGTAAATCCAGCAGCTACTGAGCAAACAAATAAGCTACGTTTGGCCAAACCTTCAAAATGACCTCTAAAACATTTACCTGGGCCTTTAAAAGGTACAGTGGGTCAGATTTAATGGCATCTAGTAGTAAGGTTGCAGAACTAAGGGTCCGTCCCAATACTCACACTTCCCCTCAAAATTGGCCCGAGACCTTGTTTTTGCACAGGGTGCCCCAAACTTTAGGGAAGTGCTTTTCAGCCCTTAAAATCCTCACTTGATTTGAAGGGCCGTGCGATGACTTGCTTGTCACTTGAAGGATAAGAGTTGGGACTTGCTTGTAACTTGTAAATCTGAGACTTAGGGCCAATCCCAATTCCCCTTGTTTAGCCTTAACCCTTGGTTTCAAATGCACTCGCCAGATAGATTCCCCTCAATGACGAAGGGGTAGTGTTGAGGGGTAGGGAATTTTACCTACGGATTGGGACGCCACTTAAGACTTCTATAATGTGCCAAGTGTGTGGGAAAACTACCATGGCCAATGCAGAAACACAAAGGCCCCATCTAATGACAGTGTTTGAGTTGTCCATTCTTGGCTACAGTTAAACAACATAGCTGACTCTGTCGGCTCATTCTAAGGTAACGAAAACACAACGATTCTTATCTTCAAGTGATTATTATCTCATGAATACATGGTTACAATTTCTGCCGGTAGATGGCCCTAATTCCAACACACTGGACCTTTTAGAAGCCACTGTGGCAAGTCTAGTTTAAAACTATTTCGACTGAAGGTTAATACGTTCAGGCTGCACATCACTGAACGTATTATTCACATCACATGAGGCAGAGGACGATTCGTAGATTAGAAAATGTAAAGACCTTAAAACCTTCAAACTGTCAGTAAAGCCCATCTTACAAGATTTTGCTGGGTTGTGAACAGACAACACAAAACTACAGAGTGACTGATTGGGTTTGACGAATTATTCGGCCAACGGTCTTACCTGGACGCCGACAGTTTTGATGGGCAGCAGGAAGGCATTGAGTGAATGAAGGCTGGTGATCTGCATGAGCTTCTCTTCCTCCTCGTCTGATATGCAAGACTTGACTCTCTGCAGCAAGGCATGGGGCTGGAGGGGTGAGAAACAGAGAGTTTTAAAGCAGCATGTAATACAGGGATTAAAAGGACAAAGCACTCAGAAACAGTGACTGTATCGTGACTACTTTTCACTAACTTTGGGAACACTTCTCACTCCCCAGCTACGCTGCCACTGATTGAATAAATCTCATATCTAATGTAAGACAAATACGGAGTGCCAAAGATCTAAAGTTACTGCCAGAAAAACCCTGATTCACAGTGTCAAAGCAGAAATCATGTAGATCACCTCTGAACTTTATTTATTTATCTAATGAACAGTGTTTCTGCCCCATTCTTCTATCATTCAACCAGCAGCTAAATAGTGCAACTTCTCTACATGGGCTCTTTTTCAGGGTGACCAGTAAAAGCCCTTCCTTTAGCAGAAAAGAGAAAACAAGGCACCAAAAACAAACTTGACACATCTTTAAATCACCAGAATTATTTAGCTTTGGTGCAGTGTGGCCAGCCAGCCAGCAGAGGCTGCACATTATTAACTCCATAATCAACCAGCCAGAACAAACAGCCACAATGTCCTCACATTTGATATGTGGGCAGCTCCTACTGTACCGTTTGCTTGGCTACAAACAGCTACTGCTCATATCTTCGCATCTTTATTGCTCGAGTTTGTGACAAATTAGCACAGCTGCCAAAAACTACAGGGAAAATGCTGATGGGTCAGTTCACAGTAATAAATCAGACGAGTCCACATTTATGCTCCTACAGCATTTTGATGACCAAATATTTCACCAGTAGTTTGTGATGCTTCCAGCTGGTAAACTTTTTAGGCTTCTGAAGGATACAGAAGCTCAACAAGCCACACACGCTTGGTAAATACTGGAAGTGCCAGTTCCCTCAGTCCTCCATCTGTGTTTGATTTGTTAGGATTTGTGCACAACCTCTAATATTTGATGTCAGAAAATTTACAGTGACAGCACTTGCTAAGTGGGGTGTTTTCAGTAAGCAGTTATTAAATTAGCAGTCAAATGTGCACGCTTCAATGAATACACTGACGAATTAAAATGGCTGAAAGTCTGTTTGTGGGGTTGTCATCCAACATTTGCAGCAAAAGAGGCAAATTCAAGGCAATTAATGTCGTGACAGTCACTGCAAATACATGATTTATAATCCAGTTACAGTGACAGGTTGTTTTATGGTAATTCCCTAAACATAGGACCCCAGACAACTTGTATTGGATTTTCTTTATGCGTCTGTTTTGTTCTGACCTTTTTGACGCTTGCAGAGAAGTCTGTGATGATTTTTAGGATGTTGTTTGTCTCAGCAAAGTCTTTACAGATGTAGGGCTCCTCTGCACAAATCACTCTGATGGACAAACCAGGACCTGAAAAGCAAAGCAAAGAGGAGACATTCTTTTTAGTGAATATAAGAGTGATGCAGACAGTTTTGAGTCCGTCTGATTCAATAAGAAAATGACTACACAATTTAAACAGACAGATCTAGAAAAGAAAGTAATTTATTTATGACATTAATTATCACATTGTTAGGTTTCCTCAGACCAGCCACACAGCAGCATGTGTTTATGTACTTGCCAGGGAAAGGGTGTCGGGACACAATCTCCTCTGGCAGGCCCAGCTCTCTCCCCAGCGCTCTGACCTCATCTTTATGGAAATCTTTCAGTGGTTCGATTACTTTCCCCTGGAGGATCACAAAGGAGAGGAATCAGCACTGAAACAGTGAGGGAATGAAGGAGATATATATATATATATATATATATATATATATATATATATATATATATATATATATATATATATATATATATATATATATATAAGTGCTGAACAAAAGAGCAAAAACACCAAATAATGTATGAGCTAAAAACAGCTATTAAGGAGGAGACTGAAGCTTCGCCACTTCTTCAAGTGTCATCTAATACTGAACCACTGTTGAGGAAGAAAAGCCTCTTTAGGGGGATGTAGGATGATGCAGAAACACATTCTCAGTAAACATTTCGGTGTGTGTCTTCCTCCCAGTGTTCAAGAAATACTGCTTGAATGTGTGGAAACATCAGACTATATTTTTCAGTGAGCCAGCATTACTGTGTGAGAGCTCTGCTTCTGTGACTTTCATAATCACTGCTTGGAACTGCAACTGCAGATGCTCTTTTTACACAGACTTATGGTTTTCAGCACTGAGCAGTCATTAATGTCACTCTTGTATTAGTTCTTCAATGCATTATGGGATACACAACAACACAGATTGATAATATGTCTGTGCAACAACTGCAGTATCAAACTGTTTGCCTGAGCAGACTGCAACAAAAACTACTCTTATCAGAGGCGGCTCATGTCCTCTGCTCCAAATCTCAGCTTTTATCAGTTGAGGTACTTCTGCGTAGAGATCGGCGATATGGTCTGAACCTTCTATCACGGTATATTGTCATATTATATCATGGACACAAATCAAATGAATGACATGCTCTGTGATTAATTAATCTAAATTCATTGCATACATTGTTTTTTGCTAGCACTAGCATCAGAGGCTGTGCTAGCTCAGGCTTTGGGTTCGCTGCTAAATGCTTTGTGTTTAGGTGGTATTTCAGGTTTGATGTTCTCTGATGGTACAAAAATTCTTTTCTGCAGAAACTGTAGAGAACGTTACTCCTGTCAACAGCTCCATCTGGGTGTTTTTTAGATGTAAATGCTCCATTCACGGGGCCAATAAGCATCGTCTTGTCTGCCTAGTCGTCTCGTTAGTGTTGCAGGTTTCTGCATTTACAACTTTAGTTGCCTGCTCCATGTCTCCTCAAATTACATTGCCTTGCAAGGTAGCTGGATTATCGAGATCACAAGAGAATCCCGAGATCACGCGAGAATTCAGCACTGATTTGCTACATAGCCTGCCACCAATAAATGGTATTGCCAACTCTCTACCAGTAGAAATATTTCTATTGCTGCATGGTATATCCTGTCATATCCTCCAATCATACTTCACTGGTAGCAAAACAAAAAAGCATATTTTGATTTTCAATGCTAAAAGGTAGCATCTAGTGCTACAACAATTGTATAATGTTTTCTTTAATATGTATCAGGTAAACTAATAAAGTTAGTATTTTGTGTGGTTACATGCATGTGTGCAGTACCTCATCTCTGAGTTTGCGGATGAGCTCAGTGTCGTTGTGGTGTGTTTTGATGACCTCTGCCCTGCCGCTGGCAATATGAGAGGCGCTCTCGATGAGATCAGGCCGCAAGGTGCCCTGGGCCAGAAAAACCTCTTCTGGCTTCAGATTCATCTCCCCTATCACTTCATTTGCCACCTGTGAAGCAACACAGTTCACCAAGTCAGACACAACAGTGGACTAGTAAAGCCATGTGGGTAGATGTGAACAAACATTAGAATGTGAGGGGCAAGCTAGCAGGTCAAACAAAAATATTATAAATCAGAAAAACTTAAAAATATAGCAAATAATCAATCAAAAGTCAGTACTCACTTTGACAAATGTATCTCCGATGATTTTCCTTTTCTCCTCAGGGTTGGTAGTCATATTCAATGTCTTGCTGATGCGTTTTCGTGGCGTCCTGTCCTCATCAGAGATGGGGAGTGTTGTTGTTCCGTTGTAGAAGGTGTGAGCTGCATTTACCACTAAATACAGAAACATTTTAGAGAGAAAAAGAAAGACAGAGACATATTGGGGTCACAAGAAACAATAATGTGATCTTCTCCAAGATTACTTCAAAGAAAAAAATAAATACAACTACAACACTCCAGTGTGCTGTTATGTCCAGAGTCGCAACTTGTATTCTGATTACCGATTTAGTATATAAAATACAAAAAAAATAATGGCAATTAACCAGTACACACAACAAACTGCAATAACAAGTATAAGGTTGTCAACGTTATGGATACTTTAATACCTTCTCAATACTGCTTATTTAAAACAACACCATCTCAGAGAGTTATACATTTGATAGTTTAGAAAGTACCAAAGCTACTGAAGAGACAATTCTACAATCAGATTTTCAACCCAAGGCTGGACGAATGAAACACAGAGGAAGAAAATCAACTGGTCACGGCAGTCTCTCCAGCAATGAACCCAACACCTGACTGGAGGCAGAAGCTCTGGCAGGCAGCACTACGAGAATGGATGTCACAAATGTGTTGGGGTGTGTTTAGTGACTCTGTACCAGCACTGTGTGCAGGCTTTTAACAAGAAAAAAAGACGCTCTTTTGTGTGCCAAGGACTTTTTTCTTTTTGTCATGGTATTAAAAGAGCTATTGAGTATCGTTTCTTTATACAAGTATTTTATTGAAGTTCGATAAGACCATTACAGCCCTATAAGGGAGTACAATGGGATGTACTCCCTTGACCTATAAGATCTTATTGTACCATCCTTACTTCATTCGGACCACCAGGGCTTTTGTCCCTACCTTTGAGTTTGATTCCCAGCTTGGTGAGGGCCTCTTCCACACTCTGACTCTCTCTCTTCCTCATGAAGCCGTTGTCGATGTGAACTGCTATCACCTGGTCCTGGTTAAGAGCTTTGTTGAGGAGAGCTGTGCAAACGGTTGAGTCTACACCACCGCTCAGCAGCACCTGAGTAAATCAGGAGAAACAGTCACTAACTGTGCAGCCAGAGATTTGAGTAGTGACAACCAACCGACATTGTGACCCTGCTGGATTGAGGAAGAATGATTAAACCCCACAACAACTTGATCAGTTGCACCTCTCCTCTGTCTTGCTCTCCAGTCAACTATATGTCTAATTTCTATTAATGTTAGTCCCCCCCCGTGTATTTCATGTTGTTTTCGACATATCTGTTTTTGGTCTGCTGGCAGGCTGAAAAATATTAGACACCATGAACTCATTAAAAAAAACAAGAGATGACTAAAGCCTTGACACTTCTTTACTTACAAGTGGCAGACTACCAACTCTTGGGATTTACACACCCAAAACACCACACTTCTGCCAAGACAGAGTATAGTAACAAACAGTGAAACATGTATCCCTCAGACTGTAGTTCATGAACAAGAAACAGAGGCTGCACGCATTTATTTAAATATAAATCCTGTGCTTTGAGCCCATTTCTTATACTCATTTATCGCCTTCACACTCCCCCGAGATGAAGCCCAGTTTGAAGCCGCTCAGGGAGTCGACTACCTCTTTTCAGATAAAACAGGGTTTAATTTGAGAGTTTAATTGGTTCTACTTTACTTCCCACCACTGCTGCTGCTGTCACCACTTCCTGAGCAGCTACCACACTCCACACTCAGCACCCTTTAGACGTTTAGTCAAATTATCTCCCACTGCAGGTTAAAATATGCTGAGAAAATATTTTCCTGTTTTCTGCTGTTCTTTTTTTTAAGTCCTCTCTCTGTCCTAGAAATAATTGATATAACACACGCAATAATGAGACTTGTGCAGTTTTACTCACCAGTACTTTAGACTTGTCTACTTTTTCTCTGATTTCGTTGATGCAGACCTGTTGGCGGTTCTGTACGGTAAAATTATTTGTGCATCCTGCAATCTCGAACAGGAAGTTTCGCAGCATCTCATTGCCTCTCTCCGTCAAGTCGACTTCAGGGTGAAACTGTGTCCCATACAGCTTCTTCTGTTCGTTAGCAATGCCTGGTGGGGGAAATCAGTGCGGCAAAGGACTGTTAACACTGCCATATATCCTCTCTAAATGCCACTTTAATTAAAAATTGTATAACATAAAACAAAATGAGGATTTCCAATAGATTTAAATAAACAAAACAGACTCAAAATACAGATTGAGCATTCTTTTTTACACAGTCTGAGGCTTTCCAACACAAACAAACAAACAAATACAGCTGTTTATTTGAGACTTGCATGTGAGCCTGTGACCACTATCTAATTTTAGATTATGTTAATTAGGGTCAGAACCAATCTTGCGTGCTGCTCACCAGCAACGATGTTCCCTGATTGGGCCACCACTTTAAAGCCCTCAGCCACTTTATCCACACTGTCTCCGTGGGTAAGCAGGACCAGTTCCTCCTTCTGAAGACCTCTGATAAGATAAAAACACACACACTCACGTCAGAGGAAGATGCGTGATGTTCAATAACATTGCATAGAACAGTTATATGCGTACAGGCCCTGAGTGCATGTGAGTTAAGTGTGAGGGACAGACAGTAATAAAAGACTGCAGCCATCTATTTTAGACTCTGCAGTATTTGTGTAACAACCAGGGGGAAATATGTGACTGCTGGAATGCTTCTGCAGTTTATCTTGTAAATATGGCACAGGGACAAACCCGTCGAGTCGCAGTTGTGTTTTACACAGTCCACAACATTTTGTCCTCAGTTATTTAAGATAAGAGATGGCACTGTAAGTTTGCTGACAGATCCAGAAGTGATGTCTTGAATGTTCATTTTTAGGGTTGAGTCATAGGATGATTACATTGGCTGTCTTCAATAGGTTAAATTTATGTCAGATGTACTCAATTCCCTCTCCCTCTGCAGCTGCATGCACTGGCAAACGACAGGAGAAGGGGTGATGCTAGCCAGTAAAAAAAATCTGCTCCATCGCCTAATCATAGTTCCTCTATGTCTTCCATGTATTCATTTTCTCTCTACACTGTGTATCAGAGCATGTTGATCCTGCACCAAGTACATTGGTATGTTCTGTCCTCACTCACAAACTCTCAGTATGTTTCTCCTCAGTCTGTCATATTCTCTTGCCAAAAATATAAGACTGTTAAAGTAAAATGATGTGTAGGGATGTGCAGCAGCCAAATTCAACAACTGCTTACGCTGACATGTTTTTTATAACACATTGAAGATTTTTGTGATCCACTTGAGCAACTGTATTACCTGAAGAGAGAGCAAGTGTTGTCCAGTCCAATACTAAACACTCCATCTTCCCTTACACTCTTTTTGTGCACTGTGCCGCCAAAAACTTTATTCATCATCTGTAAAACACACACATAGCAGCAGAGTTAGCACTTGGACACAAAAATGACATGTTAGTGTGAATCCAAAGACGTTCCAACTGCCAGCTGTCTGGAGAAATGTGCCAGAGAACGGACGGCTGCTGGTTTTAATTTTCCAAGCTAGCTGGGAATATCGAGCGGGTAATGCTCGCAGCTCCCTCAGCTAGTTTCAAAGTGCCCTTGAAGAAGGTGGTGAAGTCCCAGCTGGCCCGGGAGAGATGAGCGGCAGCCTGGGGTAGAGTGATTATAAAGTGTAGCTAACTCATAGTAAATGTGTGTAACACAAATGCTTCTTTGAACAAAAGGCCTTGTGGAAGAAGGATGATCTACCTAATTACTATAAAAGCCTCCAATCACAGAATTATAATGTGTGTGTGCATGTGTGTGCATAGATACCTGCATCCCATAGCAAATCCCAAGGACAGGCTTTCCTATGGTGAATATGGCAGGGTCGAACCAGGGGGCATCTTCTGCATACACAGAAGCTGGACCTCCTGAAATGATGATTGCCCTAAGAAGGGGGAAAGGCAAAGTATTATAAAACACATTTTGACAGTATTGTAATAACAATGGCAGAAAAAACAATCGTCTCTGGTTTGTATGAGTTTCGTGCTTACCTGTAGCCCTGTTCTCTGATAGCAAAGGCCGGGGTCTCTAAAGGGAGGATCTCGGAGCGTACACACATCTCTCGCACCCGTCTGTCAATCACCTTGCCATACTGGGCCCCAGCATCCAGGATCGCCACCGCCCCCTCACATGATCCATTCTGCTCTGCGCTGCTGATCTCCAGCTGTGGAAGCACGCATTCAGACAGACACACATTGTCTCGATTTAAGTGCTGAGCGGCCACAAAAGCATACATCTATAGTTTTTTTGTGATTTTGACTAGCACACAGAAAATGTCTTTGCTTTCCTCAGCATCGACGGTTTAGTGATGCATTGGGTGAGAGGTGGTGTGAGGTAAGTAACCCACTCCTCATTGACTTAACTGTGCTCTACTTCTGACCTCCCCGTGGAAAATGTGACTCAATAAAGCCTAACATAATTATGGACATGTGAGCTCCAATACAGACAGACAGTCACTCTTGTGGAGCGTGCTGCAACCATTCAGCCCATCAGTAGGATCACATGAAACCCACAAGTTAGTCAAATTATCAGTGAGGACCCATGCATCACATCAAACTTCAAAGTTTCTCTCCAGCACTTTGGCACAACTCTGTAAGTCTGGATTTTAGTGTTATTAATGTTTGCAAAGATCAGAGTTTGGGAGTCAAATTTTAGTACAAGGACTAGAGAAGTCAGATCACTGACAGCTAACTAATCTCCACAAATGTCAAAACTGGTTAAAAGAGGATGGTAAGAAGAGAAACATGATCCCACGTGGTTTGTGGAAACACTTCCGCCTTAGATGTTTCTAAAAACAACTGGCATTAAGCATGCTAACGTTACCCATCACCTCAGATTTGTTATCTAAAGTTACATTTAAATCACCCTGTTATCGTCAAAACGAGCCGTTGGCTATCACAGCAGCTCTAGCAGTACAATTACAGCCCAGATGCCAGACAGTCTTACAGCAAACTTTTCCCAAATCAGCGGGTAACACAGCAGTACAGGCTCCAGTTGTCAGACCGGTAACCGCAAGTCGGCTCAGACTAGCTTAGTGACGACGTTAGCAAAGCTGTCAGTTAACGCTCCGTTAGCTTAAAGTGTGTGACAGTAGCCGCATGAAATAAATTAGTTTGCCACAAGCTCAATGTCACTTCCCAAAAATGAACACCACAGCGGCCACAATACCAGACTTTAGGTTAGTAGTACAACCGTTACAATTTCGGACAGCCCGGCTAAAGCTAGCTAACAAATTGCCAATGTAGCATGCTAGCTCGCGGATAGTATAAACAGTAGTAATCACCATTAGCTTGTTAGCAGCGTCCTGGCTAAGTTAGCGGGGCTATGCTAAAACCCACGCGGTGCTTGGAGGCAAAGGGTCTCGGGGAGGGCTCCACTGTGAGAAGAAGGCAGCCACGTCCAGTGGTGAAATATGTGGAGGATATATGCTAAACACCACTGAGATATCCCGTGTGGCTAGCAGCTATGAGCAACATGTTAATGTAATACTGCAACAGGCATACAACAGCGTATTCATTACTCCTCAGCGGAACTGGTGGTAACGTTACATGCTCTCTAACTTTCCCCCCAAGGTACACACAGGCCGTAATTAACCGGGGGGACTATCTGAGCAACCCGGGTCCTAACACGAAGTCAAACGGGCCGCCCAGTACCGGAGACGCGGGTGCTCCCCGCTCCACTGACCTTGCTGTCTCCGTTGCACAGAGCCATGGAGGACTGCCGTGTTGTGGAATGAGCTCTCCCCTTCGCCTCGGTGTCCCAGGTCTCTCTCTCACACACACAGAGCTACTGGTTAGCTCCTGGCTCAGCACGCCGACTACTGTTTCAAAAGCAGATTGGGTTTGTTGGGTTGAAGATGGGCTGTCACAGTCTGTCCTCCTCCGGCTGGGAATAACTTTCACAGTGGGAACAGACTAAATAAACGTGTCTTTGTATCATGGGGTGGAGCACAAAGTTAAATCCACAAAATGAGAGTGGCCCCATGAGGGCTGGGCTTAGACAGCATAGTACAATTTGACTGATGATGTTGCGTGCTTCATTTTTTTATGTTGGCTGTGTCCTCCTGAGACCCTTTTGTTTGGTATGTATTTTTAAATTCTCCAAATTATGTGGGAATGTGGGACCTGATGAGTATAAAAAACAAAACATTGGAAGTAGTTTATGGCACAAAAAGATGTCCTCATATGGGGACAATGGGTTTATTTTCAATACCTGAACATTATTGTGCAAAAACAAAAGTCCAAACAATGCAACGACTGATTGGTGTGTTGAACTGCATGGATCAGAGGTCACTGTTCAGGTGCAACATATCTAAAAGTTGTGATTTGTTCGTTTTGTATCTCTGTATTAAATTTTCCCTGCTTCCTACTCCAGTCTACGAATGTCCTTTGTGTCTGTAGGAACAGTCTGCTGCACATTTATCTGTCCTGCGTGACATGCCAGAATAATACAAAAAATAAAGTCCCAGTGTCCTCAAATGAGTACTTGATCAAATTTGTGTGTCACATCAAACTACCACATAAATTTTGATCAGATTTTGTGCCTTGTCCACTTGTGCGTTGGGATCAGCTGTAGACTGAGCATAAACGAGGACAGCAGGTCTAAGTTAAGTGAAGTATAAGGTGCAGGAAACCCAAAATGTAATGTGTAATGTGCACGAGCCAATACCTGTGTCACACTTTATAATTAACTACAGTATCAATATTACTCATAATATACACAATTTTCTTGAAGCTCAGTGGAGAGAATGTCTGTAGATTAAAAACAGATGGTAATGTAATGTTGGTTTATCCAGTGAATTAAGCACCTGACAAATTAAGTGCTTAATCACCACTTAATCTTATAATTCGATGTTAGCATAAAACAGTTCAGCTTATTTATTTGCAACACCGCCAACAATGGCCTAATGCAAACATGGCGTATAAACAAGGATAGTTCTCTCTTACAGTTCACACATCTCTACAATCTTTAGTGTAGTGACGCCCACATTTCCCAGCATGCTGGACTGAGCAGTTTGTAGGTTGCTGTTTTCGGTTCCATAACACAAAAGTCATTTTTTTGTTACTGTCCATGGTGTCTCCTCAGATCATGATGGTTTTGCCAGCTATTGTCATTTGTGTTTTAATTTATAGTTTGCTCCATTAGTGAGTTTGCTTTCCCACTTCTGACACCAGTGTGACAACTTCTGCTTGTCCTCTGTGAAGCAGAAGTGGCACAATATGTTAAGTTATATGTCATATCACCCAAGTGACAAACAAAAACAAGTCTAGTGATGATGAACATCCTGCTGATATACAATCTCCAAGCACAATGAGTCTACAGAGCCTCATACCTCAGACTCTTGTCAGGCAGAGGCAGCAAGTAAGTGAGAGGAACCTCTTGTACTTTAACACATCTGCTCGACTGTATGTTGAAGGACCTTTTCTCTTTCCATGTCTATTCAGGCAACATTAATAATAACATAGCTTACCTTCAGGCTCTTTGCCGTTGACATATGATTCTTTATTTGGCTACTAACGTTGTTGCATATCCCTATTTTCTCTACATCCTCTCAGAAACATTCCACCTGTGATTCCCTGGAAGCTGAAGAGGAATGTCGCAGCAAAGACACAAGTTCAAGTGTCAGATTGACAGATGTTGAAGTCCACTTGGTACTGAGCAGGCTTCTTTGTTGTCTTTAAATGGTAAATGTATTTTTTTCCAGATATAAAAGATAGATTAATAAAAAAAAACTTGCATAGTATCTTAAATAAATTAGCGATATACAAGATAGATTAATAAAAAAAACTTGCATAGTTTCTTAAATAAATTAGCTTTCAGAAGGCTCAAGGCAATGGTTTTCAACTTGAGGGTGGCAAATAAAACCAGTTTAAAACGTGTATATACAACTATACAGTTGAATAGGTGTATTTCACAGCAGGTATTTAAACTGGTAACTCACAGGTGCAACTAAATACATTATTAATTGTGGCATAGCATTTCAATAATAGCTGGAACAGATGAGCCACCATTAAAGACAGTAGTCCAAACTTTGCATTCCCTGCTCTGAAAAATTAAAGCATGCAGTTGTCATTCATTTGTGAACGATAAAGAAACAAGACTGCTCTACTGCCAGCAAGGCCATCACAGTTTGACTCTTAATCCTTTCCAACTTTTCAGATGGAGGTTGACAGAGAAGGTTTGGGAACCACCGCTCTTGAAGATCACATGATGATTCACAGGTTAAGAGTTTAAAAACAGCATCCAACTGTGATATTACACCAGACCCATGCACTGCCATTCTGGGTGGAAACTGACATCTATTAGCTCTGTCCCACTTGCAACAAAAGACAATGCAATATGACATGGTTGGTTATGGTATGTTAAAACATTTTAAGGCAGCTAACCAGAGGTTGAGAAACACTTGGATCAGATACTCAGATTTGATATCAGCGCCATCTTGTGGAAAATGTAATGAAAGACACTTTACAACACAGACAATGGCCAGATAATGAAAATAGTCATTCCCTATTGGTTGGTAGGTGTCTGTTAAAACTAGTTAAACTCTAACCACTATGCCATACCAGTACTTGAAGAACATTAACATAACCATAGCAACAGTACCTCCCTTTCACTGAAACAGACTTAACCATAGTTGGATTAACCCAGCAGGAACTACAGGCAGAACTGGTCTGTTGACTCTCTGTAATTGGATATTTATTGTAGGAATATCATGCACCGTGTATATTTTGACACAGATTATCTGTACTAAACAGGTATAAGACACATGATAATGCAGGCCCGTCAAGTGTGGCTGATATTGTGCTCTTATTGGTGCATATTCACAAACAAAATTAGATTACCACAAACCAACAGAGACATAATAACTGTGGGGCCTTTAGGGGCCCTAACAGGCACCCAGTTTGCCCAGCTGGTGAAAACAATTAAATATAACAAACCTTAAACATGAACAGCTGCTAGAATTATAGGAGCAAAGCCTCTGTTTTTGTCCGTGGTTGATACACGCTGTCCTGATATAAAGTGAAATTATTTCCTGTATTAAGGACACTTTAAGGTAGACTAACACCATTTCACATGGTTAAAACTTAAGCTTCACAGTGCTCCTGTTATCATGCTGCTCCACCCATACGCCTGTGTCTTGTCACATGCCATCTGTTGGGATAAGCAGCTTCACGTGCACTCACAGCAGCCACAAGGCAGAGCATGCTGTTGTTCATTACCTCAAACTCAAATGTGGTGTAATGGGTGTATCATGACCGTCACCAAAAGATCATTTGATGGAGGAGACTGTTGCAGTGCGGTTTCTGTGTAACGATTGCAGGGTGTCCATTTCTTCCTTCATTTTGATTTCACTGTATTTTATTGCACAATTTGGATCCTCAGATTAACAAACTAACACCTGGAAGTCACTCTTTAGTGCCTCACTGCTCTGCATCAAAATTTAACTGTGTATGATGTCCATAACAATAAAAACATGCTGATTGTTACAAGACAATACTGAGAATTGCAAAAGCAAGAAATTATATACATCACCGTCATTAAAAAGACTTATTCCAGTATTAACACATAAACAATAATCTCTATTTAGGGATGGAAAATCCTCAGTTAAATGGATTTAGTCGTCGCCATTAAATTTGACTGCATGTCATTTTTAGCTGGCAATCTCAGATATCTGATACCAGTCTGAGTAAAGGGGTTCCTTTGTGTTCATTTGGACAACAAAACTGTGTATAACTACTCACAATAGGCTAATAAAAATCCCCAAGGCAAAGTGACAGACCTTAAGCAATAATGACTAAATAAATACAAGAAAAAACTTAATTTATACAGTACATATCCTACTTAAATGGGCCTCATACTTCACAATGAATGAATGAATGAAAGGAACAGTTAGTAGGCTTTAGTGGTATCTAGCAGTGAGGACTGCAGATTGCAACGAGCTGAAACATCTCCTGGTTAGGATTCCTTCAGTGTTCATTGTTCAGACAGTTTTTAACAGGAGCTGAATTAGTTGCAGAGGTCTCTTCTTCTCTAAAACAAAATTACCAGGTGATTCAAACCAGTAAAACACAGTATAAAGCGTTTCATCTTTTAAAAAAATTGTCTGACACTGCTTATTGCATAGGGGCTGCTGACTATAGTGGCCAATGCAAAACCACGAATGGCCCTTTCGAGAGCCAGTGTTCGGTTTATCCGTTCTGGGCTACTGTAGAAACATGGTGTGCAACATGCCGAACTCTGTAGATGAAGACCCGCTCCCTATGTAGATAAAAAGAGCTCATTCAAAGGTAATGAAAATATGGCAATTATTATTATTTTCAGGTGATATTACACTGAAGAAAACATACTTATTATATTCCATCTCTGCCAATAAATCCTACACACTGAACCTTTAATATTGTCCAGTCCTATTATAAAGTGCCATATTCTAGTACTGTGATATCTATCTGATTTTTTTTCACTCTTGTCATATACACACAGACCCGAAATACACACACATGCACCAACAGGACCTATACACACATAAATGGAGAGGTGTCAGGGTGAGGAAGCTGCCTTGGACAAGCACCACGAGAAGTTGGGGGGGCTTGGTGACTTGCTCAAGGGCACATCGACACTGCCCAGGAGGCAGACTGGTGCTTCTCCAGCTACCAGCCCATGCTACATACCCTACCCCCTAATTTATTTACAACAAGGGTCATTATAGTACATTTCAACTAAAGATACTTGCAAATACATCTAATTATTTGCCTGACTATCTGTAATATTCGATGATGATTATGAAACAAAGGTCTCTTGTTCACTGTTTTGCTTTGTAATATGTGAATGTAACATGCCAATGGAGGGATGCAGTGTCTTAAAAGTTTCACAACTCTGATATTTATACTTTAATTGTGCCTGATAATTGGGCTTTTACTGTACGTGATGTAATTATTGGTGTGATATTACCAACCTCTGAGGATAATCAGGCCCCAAAGGATCATCACCAGTCAAGAGTCTAGGTGCGTTTATCAGGCGCATGCGCGTACGTGAGGACCAGCTCTTAGCAGCCCTATATTGTCGTGAGGACATTTGAGTTCTTTTAAAAAGTGATTTAAGTCTTGAATTTTATGATTTGAGCTTAATTTATTGAGTTTCTTTCCCCCCGAGTTTGCGCTAAAGCTGAAGCGGAACTTTTCCCCGTTGGGCTTTGACACGTCAGCTGTAGATGCCGGACACATTTACATGATGCACACGCCGCTCTTCCTGGTTCTTCTGTTTTGATGTTCACCGATGTAACCTCTTTTAAGTCAAACGGTAGTAGTTTTCTCGTGTTTCTTACCTTTATTAAGATGCCACAAATTAGCGGTTTAATAAACATAGAATAGAAACCGACTTCCGGTTGATTGTTTCTGTAATTTAGCCGTTTGTGTTCAGTTTCTCTGATTTGGCATGCTGTCATCATCACCAGGTATGCATGAAATCATCCACTGCTTGTGTGAGTTCACTTTCTTTTTTTCACGTCATGCATGTCCTTTGTATGTCTTTATATTCGCTTTGATTTATTACTGGGAAAAAATGTTTATTTTAGCGTTTAACTGTATGTTGTCTTTTACTTTTAGGCTAACGTATCACCTGGCGATTTCAAGGTGACAACAGCCGCTAACATATTAATTGATTTAACTGCTCCATAATTGGCTTTAATTGCTTTCTGGCAGAGACTGAGGGTGTCAGTGAGCCAAGCAATGAGTGTGGACATTAGTTAATGACTTATTTAACACTGTGGTCAATCAATTTGTCTTTTTTCGCTTGGATTAAATCATTATACAGTATGAACTACAAATCTTTATAAATTAAACACAATTCTGAATATCTTGTAAAGCCATTGGAACCATTGTCACCTTCACCTTGACCCTTTTTTTTTTTGTACAATGGTTTACTTCATGTATGGGCTCTCGTGCCATTTGCATACACTGTAGATGTCATAGGAGTGTGCTAACCATCACTGTACTCAGTCAGAAACTAACCTGGCCGGTTTAGCACTTGTTTGATCAATTGCTTTTTTTTTTTTTTAACATTTCACAGCTTGTGTCTGTTCAATCAATATTGTGTTTTACTTTGTTCCATCTGTGTATTTTATCTTTATTCTTGCTATGAGCAGTAATTGTTAGTAACTTTCTGTACTGTTGCCATTATGGCAGAGCCTTCCAAAAAACAAAAATTTTAATCTCAATGGGTTTCAATTTATGATTCATGGTAGCTTCAGAGACTTGCAGTCATTGTTTCTCCCTCGTCTTTTTCTGTAGATTTGCTGAGGGCACAGCTGGTTTGATGCCCATTGCTCCACCATGGAGCACTCCGAATTTATGACACTCAAGAACGGGCGGCAGAGGAAGATGGCAGGTGCCTCTCTCCCACCTGAGAACATGAGGGACGTGGACAGGGATGAGACAAGCTCTGAGCCAGATGTAGAAGACGAAGCAGAGGGTCTTATCAGAGGGTCAGACTCTGAGGACAGGAGGCACACAGTCCGGCCTGGGATTCGTGGCGAGTTGGCGAACGTGTCGCTTCTTCTGTTCCTGTACGTGCTGCAGGGAATTCCTCTGGGACTGGCTGGTAGCATCCCTCTGATCTTACAGAGTAAGAGCGTCAGCTATAAAGACCAAGCCTTCTTTAGCTTTGTCTTCTGGCCGTTTAGTCTCAAGCTGCTGTGGGCGCCACTGGTGGACGCTCTCTACTTCAGCAGGTTTGGTAGAAGGTAAGAAGGATGCATGTATACTTTTTATGTTGATGTTCTGATCCCCCTTTTTTCCCAACACTGTATGTATTTTTATACCTGCGACCTGATTTTGCAGAAAGTCGTGGCTGGTGCCCACACAGTACCTGCTCGGCCTCTTCATGCTCTACCTTTCTTTCACGGTTGATTCACTCCTGCAGAGTGAGGGCGGACCCCAAGTGGTAACACTCACAGCAGTCTTCTTTATGCTTGCCTTCCTGGCAGCCACACAGGTAGGCAATTATAAACCAAGTAAATAGTCCACAGACCAAAAACTGCACCTTTTTGGAATTTTTAATCATATCACCACGTGACGTTTCAGGCATCAGACATCTGATGGAGGGCTGGTGCCCGAAACGTCACATGTGGTGCTACAATCATGAACACTGTAATACAAGCACACATTCAGGAAGAGAAATACAGTGGAGTAGACCATTTCTCCCCCCATCCCCCAATGGCTGTACCTTCTTTGCCCCCAAGGACATAGCTGTGGACGGCTGGGCCCTCACTATGTTATCCAGAGAGAATGTGGGCTATGCTTCTACATGCAACTCTGTGGGCCAGACAGCAGGATACTTCCTGGGGAATGTGCTCTTTCTGGCTCTTGAGTCTGCAAACTTCTGCAACAAATACCTCAGAGCAGAGCCTAAGGACACAGGCATTGTCACCTTGTCAGGTATTTTTTATCCCTGACCTAATAATTAAACTAAAGAAGATTGTAACCCTTGTGATACTTAACAACAGAACAGTAATTTTGGTTTAATAAAGTGTATTTTCCATTGTCTTCTGTTCCTCTGCTGCAGACTTCTTGTTGTTTTGGGGAGGAGTGTTCCTCATTTCCACAACATTGGTAGCCATTATTAAAAGGGAGAATGAGCCCGGCAAAGGAAAGAGGAGAGTCCATGAGGAGACGCAGGGTGTCACGGAAACCTACAAGCTGCTGTTCTCCATCATCAAGATGCCCACAGTCTTCACCTTTTGTATCCTGCTTCTAACTGCAAAAGTACTTGAAAAATATTTACTTTGAAATATAACTTGGAAGTGTTGCTTTTTTGTGTTTGCTTAACGTGGTCATCTGTTGTGAATGAAAGAATCCTCTTGTTTCCTCTCTTTGTGTCTCAGATTGGCTTCTCTGCAGCAGACGCAGTGACAGGTCTGAAGCTGGTGGAGGCCGGAGTTCCCAAGGAGCAGCTGGCATTGCTGGCAGTGCCCATGGTGCCTCTGCAGATCCTACTACCTGTGATCATCAGTAAATACACAGCAGGGCCCAGACCTCTGGATGTCTTCTACAAGGCCTTCCCTTTTAGGTAAAAACACACACACAGGCACACAAACCCATGCGTACACACATTCAAGAAACTAAAAGCTAACAGAAGGTTGTCATTGTGTGGTTGCAGGTTGCTAATAGGACTGGAGTATGCTTTTCTGGTGTGGTGGACCCCCAGTGTAAAACAAGGAGGAGGATTCCCTGTTTACTATTATGCCATAGTGCTGCTTAGCTATGCGTTGCATCAGGTTTGTATTTATGCTTCTCTCTTTAATATCTTGCTTTTCTCCACTTTTCTGCTTCTAGCTCAGCCTTTATCATAGATTCTCCAGGTGACTGCAGAACTAATGACATTTCCATTAGCCTCACCTGGACTTCGTAGTGTAGTGATAATTAGAAATGTTAGCATGCTAGCATGCTAAACATACAAGATAATACTTCCCCATAATCAAGCACAGTTAAGAATCTTGCAGAGACCAAGAGAAAGCAGTTCCTATTTCTAAAATAAAAAATCCCAGTTTCAGCTTATGCCTTGTCACAAGTGATTCAGTGTGTGTGGCCAAAAAGGACTTCCCAAACACGTGGATTTGCCACAAAACCTTACTATTTAAAGTACTTCTGCCTAGACAGTTTCATGCACTGATGAGTAATGCACCAGGACATGCACGTGCATTTGAACTCTGCACAGTGAAAATACATGAGCAAAGGTCAAACACACACACTTGGCTAGGCACGCTACTTGTATGATTCTTTGTTCAGCATGGAGGCATTTAAGAAAAATACAAGTTTTCCTCACAAATTTAACATGACATGGGGTAACATGATACACAAATTATTGTTTTGTGAGTGAAGTATTCCTTTAAAATAAAGCCCCTTTTCCTCCTGTCAACCTTGTGTCATTTCCTGTTTGTGCCCCCAGATGTCACTGTGTAACAGAAGAAAATCAGTGACAGGGAAATATTTATCCCCTTTCTCTCTTTTTTCTTCTTCTTAACATTTCTGGCATATTTGAGTGAGGGAAGTGATGTTTTAATTTCTGTTAATTTGTTTTTAATTAAATATGAAAATGATTTTCACAGAGATTTAGTTTTTGGTTTTCATCTCCTGAGACCCGAACTTTTGTTTGGTATGCATTTTCAGTTTTTCCAAGCTATTTGAGATTGGTAGGGCATGATAAGTATAAAAAAACATTATCAATGATAATAAATAAATAAAGTTCCAATATCCTCAAACAAGACAACAATAAAACTCTAATTTCCTCAAAGGAGACAATAATAAAGTCCCAGTGTCCTTCAACGAGCTGATAAAAAATTCCCAATGTCTGCAAACGAGTACTTTCAAATTAATAGTGTCTTGTTACTGTTGCAAAAATTGGTCCCATTTGTATGGCCTATCAAACTATTCAACCAACGTTTCAACCATTAAATTTGACGTTTTGGACCTTTTCTACGTTTGTGTCGGATCGGCTGCAGACTGACTTGGAAGAGATGGCTGCTATCTTGTTTTTACAAGGATTAGTGAAAGGGAAAGTGATGTCCTTCAGTCTAACTGCTGCAACCCAGGCCACCAGACGTGTCTTTGTTATCTCCTCCACCTGCCGTCCATAGCCTTTTTTCTGTGTGTGAAACCTAAAGAATCTTACAGTTAAATAACTGATTATATATATTATTATCTGGACCTTGGATTTCTGGAGTGAGCGGTACATAGATTTAAAAAATAAAATTGATGTAATAAGAATGAAGTCTTGAGAGTTGGTCTGCTCTAACATATTTCTGGTACTGCAACCCCAGGTGGCGTTGTACAGTATGTACGTGGCCTGCATGGCCTTCCATGCCAAAGTGAGCGACCCTCTCATCGGTGGGACCTACATGACCTTGCTGAACACAGTCACCAACCTCGGTGGAAACTGGCCCTCCACTGTGGCTCTGTGGATGGTGGATCCACTGACCTCTAAGGAGTGTGAGGGTGCTGTCGGGCAGAGCTGCGGCTCTCCAGAGGAGGCAGGGGTGAGTAAGCATCAGGACAGAGTCTGCACTACTGTGGTGTATGTCGTCACCTCACCTTGATTAACTGTTTCCTTTGTCCCTGTTCTCATCTCCAGCTGTGCGTCAAGGAGGGCGGCGCTTGTGTGACCACACTGGACGGCTACTACGTGGAGTCAGTGGTGTGTGTTGTGATTGGTTTAGCCTGGTGGTTGTGGTTAGGGAAGAGGATGCGGCAGCTGCAGGAACAGAGCCCCGCTGCATGGAGGTGCAGAGCTAATCAGTGATGCCGCTCCACCATCAGTACCACAGACTCTTTGCATACCCCGAATGGTGGACATAATGTTATTCCATTCTTGTTCATCTGGTTTAGTCCCTCTGGTCCTGCTGTAGCTGCTGCGTTCAGAAAACACTCTCACACCTCTGTCTCCTTGAAGCACATCAGTCTGATGAAAGACAACATTGTCCCTCTGGGGGTAAAACCATTATCACCGTTTCTCACGCTAACTGTCAACAACCTGAAAACTGAAACAACCGGTCAGACTAGCTATGAATATTTTTGTTTTTGATGTTGAAACCACATTCTGCTGCTCCAAACAGCCTAACCAAACGAGAGCTGGGTCAAAGAGTGTGTTCAAATATCTTTCTGGGTTGGTTTTAACCTGCTTGGATAACCAGTTTATTGAGTTAATCAGTTAAGTCTTTGCTGTTTCTGCGTAAAAAACTTCTTGAAATTTGAGCCCCTCACGGAAAAAAATCATCAGTAAACTCAGCACTTCAGACTGATTTACCTTCATGTACAGTCACAATTTAGTCTGTATTCTAAGGATACTAAAGGGACATGAGAAGCAAAACATACACTCCTCCGACCTAACTGTATAAACTCGTGGATATAATTTCCTTTTTGTCATGAACTGTCTGAAGTGTCTTGATGCTGGTTATTCAAAGTAAGCTCAACCCAGTGTGAACACTATCTGTCATTGCTGTTTGACTCAGACCTGAACCAATGTTTCTTTTTTTAAATAATTATTTAATTATGTTTCCTCTGAAGTGATTTGTGCCTTGTTTAGAGTTTCAAATTCGCTCAACGCCAACTTGTTTGAGTTAAATAATAAAGGCAGGGACATTTACAGTCATTTGAAGATGAAGCGGTTAAATTGGTGAGTTTTCTGTTTTGCTGTAGTTTGGTAGGACTGATTTTATTCTTTCAGTACTGATTACATTCATTTCATTATTTCTTTTTTTACAGTCTCGAAAACATGACACTGAAAACACATTCCGTATGACCTATTTTATTATTACCAATATCATCAATGCTTGAATGAACTATGTCAAAAATATTAAATGTTTTATCTTTAATTTTTCCAGACTTTCCTCAAATCTGATCAGTTTTCTCCATCATAGGACCAATTCAAATCTTAAATAGCAATATTGGGCAGTTAGTGATTTTTGCTGAGGTATTTTTACGTTGCAAGAGGAAATATTTAAAATCTATATGTATATTTGTTATTTGCAGTGTACAGTGTATGTAAAAGGCCATTATGCTGTATACTAACTATTACTGCAACACTTTACAACAGGAGTCCTGATTAGGACTTTTTAACATCCGTTTTGCAGCGTAGAGGATCTCTCGGCAGATCCCATCTGAGTGGGACGTTAACACCAGCTTGAAAAGTATACAGTAAATGTCTCACCCTCCAAAAACGATTAAGATCCCAGACCAGCAGCCTCAAAGAGAAACTTGATAAGCTGTTTATGTTCTGAATATTGTACATAGAACTGAATGTTACAGTATTTTCTCTGAAGTCAGCATTGATAATTCAAATGTAAATGTTGAAGTAAACAATCAGGGTTCATGTAAGAATAAGAGAGCCTAATTTTTTAAATCATGCCGCACAGTTTCTGCTTTCTTATGCCGACTTTGTGAACCACATGAAGGTCAATCAGAGGTCATTTTTAGATCACTACGTAGCAGCTGTTTTTTTTAATAAGTTTTGGCCAGTGACTCGCCTGAATGCACATAAGTCCATTATACTGTACATTAAAGAAATACCTCACCACTCAAATGACTGGTTGTATATCAATTACTCAACTTGTGTTACGTTGAATTTGTGGGGAAAAAAAAAAAGTTTTCTTGCACGTCTCCACGGTGAACGAAGAATCCAAAAACAGAAAATTCTTGCTGAGTTGAAGTCATAGGGGCGTGCAGTTCAAAACATCCCTTCACAAACTCTCTCAAAACTTGTGCAGTATAATCCCAAATCTCATTTATCCAGTATATGCTCAGTACTTTCCACACAGACAGCCCTTTCTAACGGGGAAGTTAAGTACACGTAAATGTATCTGTTCTCTCCTAAAGCCAGACTCCATTGACAAAACAGTCATTTTACCTCACTGAACATGGGAGCTGCTGGTCTACCACCGCCTCCATCGGTAGGTTGTGTTAGTATGCGACTTTGGTGAATCTAAACTAGCCCTTTAAAACACCAAATTCACGACACACTACACGGCTTGCGTGAGAGTTTGTAAACAGATGTGTTGATGTAGTGGCCCCTATGACTTAAATTCATTAATAATTTTCTCCGTTTTTGGATTCTTCGTTCACTGGAGGCATGCAAGTTTTCTTCATGAATTCAGTGTCACACAGGGTGAGTTAATTGCTATACAAATGTTTGTTTAAGGGGTAAAGTATACCTTTAACTTCATACTTAGTGAACTTGCTTTGATGTGTAATGGTCCTTTCATTTGCATTTATACCAGCACTTCAGTGTAATATGTCCTGAGAGCCTTTTTGCCATGAACAGGGCACTGCGTTTGTTTCTCTTCTTTTCAGATTGACTGTGTGACTGATGATTTCAGCAGCAAGTGCATTTGTTTCTTGCAACACTTGAGATCAGTGACTTTAATCTGCTAAATTGGCTTTTAGGTGGTGGTAGACTACTGGTAATGCAGCTGCAGAAAATTGTTTTAATTTATCACGTTACCTCATAACCCTGCAACTGATTTTTTTTTTTTTTTTACTTTGCACAACTTTTGTTTACAATGAGTCCAAATCCCCAATCATATAAAGGAAAAGCATAGCACAAGGTGACGGTATCGTGAGAAATTTAAATAAGCTAGCAGCAGCGCTCCATGATGTTTTAATGATGAAGGTGAGGTACTGTGACGTTCTGGATTTTAAACAAATCTTATATGGAATTAAAAGACACATGCATACTTGTGAGGTCTGTTTTTTCCCCCTGAAATCAGCATTACACAAAAGACAGGATGCATTCTGTATTTTTTTACATTTTATTATAATTTTCCTTGCTTTTTGGGATTTCTAAAATTTCCCTCCTAAACAAGTGAACGCTGATGCAACAGGCTAATGTTGCCCCGAGTTTTTGGAGCATTAAATCCCACAGCTGCAGACGGTGTCCAGATCAACTGGTGCCACGGTCTCCAGTACGAGTTCATTCCAGGGGTCAGTTAGGGGTCTGACATCCCGTCATCGCTGAGGCCCCGCAGTCTCCTGGGTGGCCAGAGTGGGGGTTGAACAAAGCAGCACCGAGATCAGTTTGACGTTTTGGGTGGTCATGGTGATCAAGCTCAATTATGTCTGGTGATGCGTCAGATAATCCAGTGATACATCCCACGGTGTCGTGCGCCTGAAGAGCAGATAATTGATGTATGGTTCCCACATCAAATAAGCCATCCACAACACCAATGCTGAAAGAATGTAAAAAGTCAACATCTTTTTTTCCTTGTTTAATTTAGGCTCTCTGATTCATCACTGATGTATAGCACAGTTAATGCATCCACTTTGTAAAACATCGTAAGACATAAAGCTATATTCATCAACACGATAACGCCTGCTTGTCCGCTGCTCACAACCATCATTTCTTTGATCTTTTTCAATAATGAACCTAATTTTTATCATTTCATTTTGAGCCAGTGACTGTCAACATCTCCCAAACGGATGCAATGACCTCGCTGGCATTCACTCAAATAGCACAAAGCACTTTGGACGTCGTCTTGTACAGTAGACTGGCTTTTTTTTTTTTTAGAGTAAATCTCTTGCATACTGTGTGATACATCATCGCCTCTCATTTCCATGTCGCTCCTCATATGTTTCCAGTCCTACTAGTCCAGTTCAGAAAGGTCATGAGACCTGAGGTGTCGGAGGAGAAGTGGTGAGGCGGTGATGTCGTTGGTAGCTCTTAACTGCTGCACGCTGGAGTCCCAGACCCACACACAAACTCCAGGTTGTGACAGTATATGGAGTGAGCGGATGTGCAATTTTGGGTTTGAATTGTCTCTAGCATCCTTATCTTTTTGCTTTGTTTCTTAAAAAATATCAAAGAAAAAAAAAGAGTCACGAAATAAACTCTCCTAAAGAGGTGTTGGTGGGTCATAGGTTCATACGTAAATGCTCGGGCCGTTTGGCCACGACGGGATAAGCTTGCTGCTTCATCTGAGCCAGGTTGACCCCGGTAGGCTGACGGATGGGAAGAGGGGCCGAGGCTTCGGAGCTCGTTGTGACGTCCATCTGCTCTGGGGTGGACAGCTCCATGGCCTGGTCCTGAGGTGACTGGAGGACGCTTGGTCCTCCGCCTTGGAGAAGGGGACTCCGGGCCCAGCAGTCCCCCCCTGAGAACTTGACTGGGCTGAAAGGACAAGAGGAGAGTGGGGAAACAGACAGATGTCACTGAGAGGAATTTGTAACCATGACAACCATTGTTATTTTGTGATACTCCTGGTTTTCAAGAGCTAAATTCAGCCTTGGTGACCAGAACTGAGACACAACATTTTAGGAGAGCAGACGTCTGTGATTAATCCGTTAGTCTGCATGATAAAGAAAGCCAAAACCCAGCATTATTAATGACATGACAACAGAGACAATAACATTTTCATGATGTGGGTTTAATTAACCGTGAAATGTTGGTGTTGAACAAATCAAGTGGGTCTAGTCATATGTAATTATCACAAACATGCTGTAAGACAGCCGGTTTTACTTTGTTTTGACCTCACATGAACTGAAGCTGGATTTATGAATAAACTACTTGGGAGGAAACTAGAATCATTTTTAAATCATTTATTTGTATTATTTTTGTTATACTGGGAAAAACAAAATTAGTTAAAAACCAGGATCGTTAAACATGTTTTATATTGGTATTCCATGCGTTTAGTGCTGAGATTCTCTGCTATGAAAGGTTGTGCTGGCTGCAGTCACCTATAATTAATCCTACCTGTGTATACTGTTTGTGACACTGCCAGGATACAAGCTGAAGAAGGGCATCTTGCCCGAAATTTCCATGTGGCAATATATAACAGTCAAATTAAAGAGCTTCCCAAGTCTTCACTTTTTTATCATTTACATTAAGGACGGAGCACCCAGTCTTCAAGTTTTAATTGCGAGTTGAGTCCAGTATGAAATGTTTAAATCAAAAATATACAACAAGAATTGAGTGCAATTAAGTGAGGACAGATTAAAGACCCACTGTGGGAACATGAGGTTAACCAGTCAAAGAGTCAACCAGTGCTCGTGCCTGCTGCAGACACACTGACGTACCTGAGAGGTGTTCTCGGGCTGCCCATGATCCGTCGAGGTGAGCGGATCTTTGGCTCAAATGAGAACCTTTCTTTGATGTTTTCCAGGACAGACGGAGCGACGTATGTGAAACCCTACGGAAACAAAGACGTCAGAGACAAATGCAAGTACAGCAGGAGCACAGTCACATCTGAAGAGTCAGCAATGTTGTGACTTTAAATCTGATATTCGTCGCTCTCCATGACCGAATTGGCTTCCTTTATTCATGTTGCAAGAGAAATAATTAAGATGAAATTGTTACAGAGTCTCTTTCTTTTGTGATCAAGAGATAACAGAACAAACATAAGACAGGGAAACGCGGTCAGAGAAGTTACCAGGAAGGCTTGATTGGCGCTCTCACTGAGGGTCGAGTCATCCGGGCTGTCGACTGGCGTCTGACTGGTGAACTTCGAGTCGAACTGACTCACATCTTCAGCTGATTGCTGCCGAGATAGACGGGAAGACAAGCACAGGTGAGGAGGTGCAGCAACACGAGGAGATGTGTCAACTAACAACACTTAGGTCTGAAACAAGAGAAGACCTGGGTTCAATTACCAAAACTTGTTTTGTTGGTTTAATGTGGGCAGGTAACCAGAAATAAAACCCATCTCCATCTCACAAAAAAAAAGGACTTGAGCTTCTCGAGTAGCTTCAGTTGTGAATTCACAGAGATCTAATTTCAGCATTTAGCATTCTCAAATTTCCCACCTTAAAACTCAGACCTACTTGTGGTCTGCTCCTCTGACACTCACCAGGAAAGGTTTGAAGGGAGGCTCCACTTTCCGAGCCAACAAATCCTCCCAGTTGATGTGTCTAAAGAAGAGATGAGCCTACGGGACATCAAATACAAAAAGAGGGCCATAAAACACAGCTTTTAGTCTGGGAATGCTTAAATAGACTATCATTTATGTAACCACAGCTTTTCAAAATGCTTGAGAGTGTGTTAGTGTCAGGATGTCCTGAGACATGGATACTGCATCATGGGGTCTCTGGGTTTGCAAAGTTGTACTTCAAGTAACTTAAACTAGCTGCTTGTTGCAGATGAAAAAAGCATTAAACTCCCTTTTATGTGCTAATGAAAATATCTGGTGATATTTGCTCTCACCTGCACCTCTGTGGCATCTCCTGCTCCTGCTCCCAGCCGCGACGAGGCGTTCCTCTTCAGCAACTGTGCAACCAGCAGTCAAATGTCAGACGAATACTTTCACAACTCCACATTTGATTTGGACAGACTTGTGTGTGATAAAAGTTTTTAAATAAACAGGAGATACCCGCTTCAGGAGATCTCTTGCTTCTTGTGTGAGGTAGGGTGGGAGGCTGAGCTTACACTTCAGGATCTTGTCAATGGTCTTTTTTCGGTTTTCGCCAGTGAATGGTGGCTACAGAGGGAGAAAGAGAGGAGGAGTTATTAAAACATTCCCAAATTGTGTTTCATATTTTACAACAGTCCATTATAAATAGTGAGTAAGAATGTTTTGTAACCGACCGCCCCTGTGAGCATGTCGTACATCAGAGCGCCCAGACTCCACCAGTCCACTGCTCTGTTGTGTCCACTTCTCATCAAGATCTCTGGGGCCCTGCAACACAGTGAGTGCACATTTCTTACTCATAAGTTAACACTGAGTCAACAGTAAGCGTGAAAGACGACGGAGATCAAGTGTATGAGTGAGTAAGGAGGCATATTTGTATGCAAGCGTATCAAAGAGACGGCACTAGTGTGATTAAAGGAGTGAGGAGGAAAATGAAAGAGCACAGCTTACATGTATTCGATGGTGCCGCAGAAAGTGTGGGTGACTGTGCCGTCGTGAATCGACTCTTTACACAGCCCAAAGTCTGTCAGCTTTACATGGCCTGGGGAAAAAAAACATCACATATTCAGATGCACTTAATTACAAATTTTTGTGGCAGATACACATCTGTGTTAAATCCCTTTATTTACTGTTATTGACATTTGAAATGTTTTAAGGTCAGATACCAGGTAATCTGAGACATTTTTTGGACAAATAATGCAGGATGGTTTGAGTTACTTTCATCACATGCACACATGGATACCAACACACACACACCTTGGCTGTTGAGCATGATATTTTCAGGCTTTAGGTCTCTGTAGATGATGCCCTTCTGGTGCAGGTGGCCCAGAGCCATGGAGATCTCTGCCAGGTAGAAACTACAGAGAGAAACAAAGAGTTAATGAATACATTAACTTCATGCCAAAAAATAGTGCTTTATTCTAAATAAGGATCCAAAGGTCCGATATGCATTTAGTACCAATATACCATCTGTTTGTGGTCAGTTTGTGCAGTTAACCTGGTTGATCAAATCTGTGTTCTGTGTTCAGACAAAATTTCAAAACTTCTCTGTGACTTTTTAAGGACCCATAATATAATTTTCACTTGCATGCACTTCACTGTGTCTGCTGCACTTGCCAGCTTGGTTATGGTACTTTTCTAAACATACACATGCAGGAGAGTCTCGCTTCCTGTAACAAACGCCGCCACACTACATCACAAATACATGTAGTGTCTAAAAGCGGAAGGCTTGGCTGGTTTAAGTCATGGAAAATGAGAACCGCGCAGTTGCATTTCCTTTAATTATCAAATAAGTTGTTTGATTTGCTTTACTTGACATTGCACATCTTTCAATGTGAGTACTGCGCATCGCAACATCGATGCTGAAACAATCTATCATGCAGCCCTGAGTTGACGCATATTAGAGCTACGTTATGTCAATGGCTAACTTACAGAAAATAAATTTGCTGTTATGTTACTTTACAGGGAACAACAAAATTCCATGACTCTTCCATGACAGATGACACCGATAGTCTGCTTAGATGTGTGTGTATCCCTAGTCAATATTAAAATGAACAACACTCACCAGGCTGTGTCTTCCATGAAGATGCCCTCCCTCTCCAGCTGCATGAAAAGTTCCCCTCCTGCACAGGGAACACATTTTGATGCTGTTAACATGGGTACATGCATACTATGCTTTAATCTTCCTGCAGAGTGTGTGTTTGTGCCAGGTGTGTGTGTGTGTGTGTGTGTGTGTGTGCAGTTCCTGTACTGACCACTCAGATACTCCAGGATGAGATACAGCTTCCCTCCTGTCTGGAAGGCGTAGATGAGATCAACTATGAAGGGATGTTTCACCTCCTCCAGGATGTTCCTCTCCGCCTTGGTATGGGCCGTGTCCTTGGCGTTGCGGACAATCATAGCCTGGCGCCCCCATCCCGAGGAAGTGTATCAACATTAGTCACACAGCGGTGAAACCACACAACGAAACTGTCCTGTCAACAGGCTTTGTATTACTGCCTTATGAGCTGCTTGCTTGTTTGTCCTGTATGACTAACAGTGAGACAGTGAACGTATTCCTCTAAAACACCTGAGAGCTGAGCAATTAAGGCAACTATGTCACTGAGATACACAAGTGTCGTTTCTTAATTATTGCTGATCTAGTTTAATTAATAAATAAAGTTTAACAAATGCAGGTCATTCTTCTTGTACCTTAATTATCACTCACTTAAAGAAATGCATCACTACAGCTTTACAATGAAAACTGTGCTTTGAAACTGGAGAATAATGATGTCAATAGACTGGGCGCTCCTGCGGTTTTATATGTATAGTGCCTTCTGTTCCCCCGGCTCCCCGCACTCTTCCTCTCCTCTCTCCTGCTCCTGGTTCTGTTTATGTTTGCTAACCACTTCTGTCAGAAAGCTGAAGAGCTGCCTGTCAGCAGCAATGTTGTCTCAGCTTTGAGCGTCAGAACCACGACAACAGATGGAGCTCCAACAGGCAGATGGAGGCTGTGACGAGCCCCTTTGAGTCTAAGGGTGCAGCACAGGCTGGCTGACTGACTGAGGAGTCTGCAAACTTTCACTTTTTGCTGAGGCTGATTATGAATCATGAATTTTCGGCCGCTTCTCACTCGCCAACCGGGCCTTTGTTCACTTTACTGGGCTACGGATAAACTGTCAAGAGTAACCATCGTCATCCACTAACTGCTCTACTGCGCTATGGGCTGTTACTTTTGTTGGATAATCTGGGCCCGTGTTTATCAAGCATCTCAGAGTCTCAATGGTTCAAACCTTGGTGTTGTTTATGAGCCTTCCTGCACACACAGCAAAGAATCAAAGTTCTCATTTAAGAGAACATGACATGATTGGTATATGACATTTACTATTAATGATGACTTGTAGGACTTGTAGTGATTTTCTCAGGGGTGTATGTAAAATCAACACACTCAAAACAGGCTGAATTAAGCGTGAGCATTTTTTTTCAGCATCATGTCACTTGTATTAGAAGCTAGTTTCACTCACAAAAACACTATATATTTATTTTATTTGGGCATAAAAATTACACACAATTTACATCTTAGTATATAATTATGTTTTGAGGTGGGACAATAGCAGCCATAGATGTTAAGTCCTACATTACTGCTGTTGTAGCTCTATTTTCTGGTTTTAATTTGAGTTTAAACTGCAATAATATCGTAACTTTTCATCTTGGACAAATTCAGATTTTTACTCCTATCTGGGTTTTGAAAAATCTTGTTGTTCTAAATGTATTTTTTTGACATTGTGTATTTGTACAGAGTGTATTTGCATATTTGTCCCGTGTACCTGCTGGGAACTCCTAACAGGTTAGGACAGTTCTGCAGCTCTCCTGAAACCCCAGATAGACATGATGGATTTCCTAAGCTGAGATAGCATACTCCTCAGCCGAAATGCGGGACTGCCTGTGAGTCACTTCGAGAATTTTGGGCAAGTCAGGACTGATTTCTTACTCTGGGATGCGTCATAAACATGGGCCTTGGACTCTACCCCAAAACTACAAGCCTTTATCAAAGCAGCGCTGCCACTTTGAAGCTGAACGATTGAAACGACCGGTTGAAATCTGGCAGGTCTTCAACGTGTCACTGGGGGTCATTTTAGCCAATCAAGCAGAAGCAGTGTGAACATCCAGCGGAATCTAATGGGCTGAGGCAGAGTGTTTTAAGTGCCAAGGCTGCAGCAGTGCAGATGGCACTCTACCAACTAGCAGTGAAATCTTACCCCACCACTGGCTTCAAGGACAGCCAATATTTGCAGACAGAAGCACCATAATGTTTATTTGTAATAACAAGCATGCAGTTACGTTCACAGGACACAAACTGAGAGCAGCTTGCTCTAATTGAAGCCATTAAGCAGAAAGAAGTACCTTTTTTAAAACTTTCATGGCAAATATTTTGCCCGCTGCAGCTCCAACAACTTTCCGAACTTGAAAAACCTGCACAGAAGGGAAAATGATTGACATTTTCAAAACAGATCAACACTTGAAAGAATTTAAAGTCAATATAACTCAGTTCTTGACATTATAGTGGGAAAATAATCCACAGTTTGCATTTGTAGGAGCGTGTGCATGTCAAGTGTACTTTTTCGTGTACTTTCTCAAGGCTTGCTGCGTCTTGGGTACCACAAGTACCTTTCCATATCCACCTTTCCCCAGGACCCGCAGCAGCTCGAAGCACTCCGGTCGGATGTTTTCCGTCCCCTGGTTGACGTTGTCCTCCGATATCTCGATCTTCTCGCAGTCGTCCATGTTGCTGCAGAGACACACTTAATGCATTGTGCTCTTGTGCAATTGTTTCTCACTGATTGGGTTGAAAAAAACTATACACGAACCCCAAACACAAGAATACTTACAACTCGAATCCACTGCACTGGTCCATGATGTCGCCGATTTGAACCTGGTAGGAAGAAGTAGAAAACAACAACATAAACAAAAGTCATTTTTCATTCAATAATCTCATAACAACGTGTCTGTATTTCCATTTCTTTCTTGTGCATACACACTTTGTCTGTTTAAATACTGTGGTAATTAAGCTTTTATAATGCTTACCATCCTATAACCTACGAATAAACAGCTATATACAGGATAATGGCTGCAATAAAATAGAGAAATCAAGCTTCTCAATTGGTGATTTTCTTGTTTCTGCATCTACAGTTTGAGGACTTTTTCATTGGAAACAAGACATATGGAGACGTCACTCTGGATCCAGGAGACTGTGAGGGACATTTTTTGCTGTTTCTGCCACTTTATAGACCGGACAACCAATCAGTTAATGGAGAAATAAATCATCAGATTAATTGCTCATGAAATCAATAATCCCTAGTTGCAGCCTGACTTAGATTTTGACCTACTGTACAAGAACTTGAGACACAATATCTGCCTGGGACTGTGATGTGACGCTGTCAAACAAGAGCTGATGTGATGCAAGAGTTGCCCAATCTGTGTTAGATGGACATCAACATGATGCAAGGTATTAAGCAAAAGTTGTTTATCTTATTGAAAAAATCCAAGTGTGTGCCCAAATTATTATTAGTGATATTATGTTTTATTCTATAATACTAGGTTGTTGGTGATGTTGCAGTTTGACAATTTCAGAAAGCAGTAATTACACATAATTGAATAAATCACGAATACAATTTAAAGTACAGGCTATTTTAAGTTATATGTACAGTGTAGATCTGCAGCAGTGTTGTGCAGGCTCAGTATCAAGCTCAGTGTGAACAGGAGCACACAGGCATCAGCTTTAAGTCCATACAGCCCCACTCTGCAACAGTCTTGCCAAAATAAACTGTTGCACACCGAGCCACATTTATCACTGCAGCACCTTTGGCCAAGTAAGGCTCTGCTTGCACAACTCCAACATGACAGCGAGGGTTTTTAAATGACACAGCGTTAGCAAAGCATGCAGCTCATCGCCAGCTATCCTGACCTGTATCATAAAAACACAAGTGACAGCTCTGTCATGATCGCTGTCATGCTAACGGCGGCGAGCTAGCATTAGCCTCAGCTAACCCTGCTGTGAAAGGCCCGAGAGCTCCGGCTGCAGGAGCAGGCCCGCGGTGGCTGGCAGGCTACCAGGCTAACAGGCTAACAGGCTAACAGCTAGCTACTGTGCGTGAAGAGTTTCTGCTGTGACAACTCTCGCAGTTGCGTTCAACATCTTCCGTCAAAGTACCTCCTCATTCTCATCGTCGGAGACATTTTCCTCCGGCTGATCCAAATCAATGTCAAACACTCCAGCCATGGCAGCGCTTCGCTCGGATCGCTCTGTCACAGACCGCAAAAATAGCAGGCGTCCCCCACCTCATGGACAAACACACACGGCCGCCATAACCGGCTACTACACTGAGCATGCGCATTGCTACACTCAACAAAAGGGGCGGTAACCTGAGCTTTTATTTTGTCACAATATATAAAATTAACTATTAAATTGACCCTTTTAGACATTTCCATTGCCTTTGATAATTACAACAACATTTTTAAACAACTTTTAGATCCACTTTATGGGTTAAGAAAAAATTAAAAGGTGATAATAAAAGGATTACATAAAATAAAGTAAAAAAAAAAAAAAAAAAGAATCTAATAAAAATAAAATTAATTCTGCAAACTCTAACATCCTCCTGAAATAGAATAAAATAAAACAAACACAACTATTGTGACTGAACTATTCCAATCTCTGGAAACACCTGTAAATGTAAAAATAAAAAATAAAAAATACTTTTTTTTATTTTGGCACAGGGGAGAGACATACAGTTTTGAATGGTTATGGTTGTATTTATTTTAAATAACCCGGAAAAGAAAGAACCCCAAATTTGAAAGGTATGTTTTCTTTAAGAATCGCCACAATCACACCATTTATCATAGCCAGACATGCAAAAACAGAAATTATCAATACATTTACAACAGTCCTCTGATGTGTTATTTTGAAGGAGGATTTGATTTTTGCTGAGAAAATAAACTGGCTGTTTTTGTGACAACTCTCATTACAGTGCTGTCTGCCCATTGCATTTATAAATAAATAAATAATTGATATTAAATTAAATAATTAATATTATTAAACAATTAATATTATTAATATTATCAATATTATTTAAATTAAATTAATTAAATTATTTATAAATAATAAATACAATTCCTTATGCATTTTTTCATGTCTGCCCACAAACATCATAAAAAGAATAATATTTTAGTTTTTAAAATATTACTAGGCTATACTACTACTACTACTACTACTAATGATAATTATTTTTATTAGTAGTAGTAGTAGTAGTAGTATAGCCTATTGTAAATTATCTTTTATTACTAAATTATGTTGTTGTTGTTGTTGTTGTTTTTGCCTTTTTTCCATAGAAATATATAATTTTGTACGGAAGCGTATTGCTGCCACACCAGGAAAAAAAATAATGGGTCAGTATTACATCATTAAGTTATAATAAAAAGTTTTTCACGTTATAACAACATATACCCACGTTATAACAGGGTAATTTATAGCCTATTGTTAGAACGTGAAATGTTTCACATTATGACGTGATCATTTATATTATTAAGACTTTAAAAGTTCCACATTATAATGCAATATTTGGTCTTGGGAGGAGGTGTATGTCACAATACTCTGGTTGTGATTTGACACTTGGCTCTTGTGGCTCTTTGCAATGAACAGGCATCAACATGGCCCAAAAACAACACGTTTTTACATGAAACTATATTGTTCTAACAAGAAAAACTTCTTGGTAAAATAATACACTTTTCACGTTATAATGTAATACTGATCCATTATTTTTTCCTGATGTGGCAGCAACACGCTTCCGTACTTTTGTCCTTTTACCACACACAAAATGAGTTTTATTTTGAAGGTCTTGACAGTTTGGACCGGAAATGCCATTCTAACTTCTCGTGGCGGCAGAAAGGAGCTCGAGCACCGCTCTAACAAGATGAAGTGACAGTATGAGTCCACCGGTAGATTTCAGACTGTAGTTATGTTCTCACACTGTTATCGGACAATTATCGATCCCTCCGGAAAGTCTCCACCCTGCACAATGCAGAAAACATGTCCATAGTTACAGTCCAGCTCGGTCAGTGCGGTAACCAGGTGGGTCACGAGCTGTTTGACGTCATCTGCAGCGATGCTCAGGAGGGACAGAGGAAGGTGTACAGCTCAGCCAGCTGTGAGAGGTTCTTCCACCAGTCTACACATGGAGGTAACACACCTGTTCACCTGCTCTGTGTGACGTATGTCTGCTTCCTGTCTGTACTTACACGCACACCTGTCTCCCAGAGCTTGTAGCCAGGGCGGTGCTGATCGATATGGAGCCCAAAGTGATCAACCAGAGCATCAGCAGGGCTGCAAAGTCTGGCAGGTGGAGGTATGGAGAGGCCTCACACTTCAGCCAGAAGCAGGGCTCTGGGAACAACTGGGCGAATGGGTGAGGACATCTTACAAAACCCTTTTTCTCTAAAATATAAAAACTAAAACTAAAGCTGGTGATGTGCTTCCTGTGTCCACAGGTACTGCGTCCACGGGCCTCGTCACAGAGCTGTGGTGGAGGAGCTGGTGAGGCAAGAGGTGGAGCGCTGTGACAGACTGGCTGGACTCATGGCCATGATGAGTGTGGCGGGGGGAACAGGGTCAGGGGTTGGCACTTATGTTACCGAGTGTCTCCGAGACATCTACCCCAAGTCCTTCATCCTCAACCACCTCACCTGGCCGTACGGGACCGGGGAGGTATGGACACAGCTGTCAGGTGCCTTTTAGTAACTAGTCTTTGATATTAGTTCATTGTAATGTTATTAAATCTGTTCTTTTACTTTCAGGTGATTGTCCAGAACTACAACTCCGTGCTGACGCTGGCTCATCTCTACCAGCTGTCAGACGCCATCCTGGTGCACGAGAACGACACGGTGCACAGGATCTGCAGTCAGCTGCTCAACATCAAACACATCTCCTTCAGTGATGTCAACAGGGTGATTGCTCACCAGCTGGGAAGCGTCCTGCAGCCCGCGCTCACTGCTGACTCCCATGGAGCGTACAGCAGGAATCCTCTGGGTGAGAGACGGCCAAGACATACACACGTGCACACAAATTCTTAGAAAAGTAAATGCAGAATTTAACTGAAGTCCTCCATATTATGGCAACAAGTCTTCCCGCAACATCATCAAACCTGTGTACATTCAATCTTCACATGTGCTCTGTGCTGTCCTCATAAACCAGCGTGTCTTAACCTTAATGGTGCTATTCCTTCACGACTCAGGTGAGCTGGTGAGCGCCCTCACGTGCCACCCGGAGTACAAGCTGCTCAGTGTGTCCACCATCCCTCAGATGCCCAGCTCCTCCATCGCCTACAGCACGTTCAGCTGGCCGAGCCTGCTCAAACACCTCCGACAGATGCTCATCTCCAACACCAAGATGGAGGAAGGTGAGTTCTGCCAGAATCTAATTCGGCTCCTCAGTTTCAGTTTATCTTATTCAGCTGTCGCATGACTTAAAAGTGGGTGTAATCAGTTACAAGTGAAATCATAAACACTTCTGAGGATGCTTGTTGTTTGTCCTGTGTCAGGTATCGACTGGCAGGTGTGTCCTCCTGCAGCCTCTGAGCGGAGCAGGAGTCTCACAGCACCCAACTTCAACAGGTCTCTGGCCAACCTGCTCATACTGAGAGGGAAAGACGTCTACAGCGCAGAGACAGGTCAGAGAACTGGTTTGTACATTGTACTTTATGCATCAGCAGCTCTCTGTTTTTCTTAACTCTTCAGAGTGCAGAGCAAAGGCTGTGAATAATGTTCTGTGCACAGGTGGCTTCGAGGACCCGGCTCTGTACACCTCCTGGCTCTCATCAGAAGAAGCTTTCAATTTGTGGAAATCCCCAGTGCCTTTTAATAAGTATGAAAAATGTGCTACGCTGGTCAGCAACAGTCAGGCTCTGCTTAAACCTCTGGATAACATGGTGGGAAAAGCCTGGAAGATGTTTGCGTCCAGGTGAGTCAGCTGCCATTACTCACAGAAGTGCTTAAATACCACTTTTACTAAAGGCTGCGTCCAAACACATTTTCTTTTTAGCGCCCTGAGGCGAAGGAAAGCCATTTAGTCACTTTCCTTTCCCTTTTTGTTTTCCTCTGTTACAGGGCCTACATTCATCAGTACGTTAAATTTGGGATCTCGGAGGAGGACTTTCTAGACAGCTTCACATCTCTTGAGCAAGTCGTCTCCAGCTACAGTCATCTGAGCTAGAAATGGGAAACAAGCACCACCGTGCCTTCAGACTGTGTGTAGATTAGAGAATACCATCATGTGGGACATTCCTGGTGCTTTTTATTAAGCATTTTTTATTATTATTTTATATTAAAAGAAGAACATGTAAATAAAAGTTTTTGTCTAACTGAATGCTATACAAATTCTTTGAGTTTGTGTTACATCTGAAGCGGCAGTTTCTTCACTGGGACACACATTCAGTCTCCTCAAGGGGAAAAATATAGAAACTTTTTTATTAAATTATATTTTAATGGGCTTTGTGATTGGATTGTTTTGTCAACTGCTGCTTGCAAACAGACAGAGAGAACTTTTATGCCAACTAAAGCGCTCAGAAAAATGGACATTTCACCAGCTACAATCCCCGCTGTCTCTTGTGTGGTTGAAAGCTCCAAAACAGCTACTAAATTAGACCAGCAGTGAGACCAACTCGAGCTATTGTACACCATAGAGAAAGAAGGCTGTGTGTGCTGCCACATGCAGGTTGTAACCCAGCTCTATCAACATGTACCAACATTGTCATTCAAGAAAAATAGAAGTACAATTCATAAGAAATCTCCATTATTTCTTTTAAATGGAGCACCCTGATAAGCTATTGACAGCTTGAGAACAGGGGCCCAGACATGAGGCAAATTGTATTTTAAAACATCTAGATTTAAGGAAAGAAATCATGTAATATACAGCAACATTTATAACCCACAGAACTCCAAAGACTAACCAAAAAAACACCTAGAAACTAATCTAACCTAATGCTGACTACTGAATGGTCCAAAGACATTTTTCCCATCAGCCCTAAACAATGGTTTCACAGGTACGATTTTCACAATGAAATGTAGCATTTGATCACTGGCTTTTTAGCTTTCTTTTTGCCAAAGGAGGGCCTTGGACCTTTAAAGCTCCTTTATTTAACTTTCCATAAAACTTTAATAGCCCAGGCTATTAATTGCTTAAATTACGTAAATCAACAGGCCTATATTTGGGACAGGCCTTTAATTCCTTTAACACAAAACTCTTGCTCAGCAAAGATCAGGAAATACAAAAGAATTCTTTATTTAAACCAGTATGAATATTACTTGTATAATATTAGGTTTCAGAAAACATATCAATTAGGAAATCACTCATTTGGTCTAGCTCTTACGGACAGCTCATCAGAAAGAGACATAATTTCGGCACCCGGCATACCATCACAACACCTGTTAAACAATTCTCACAACTTGGATTCATTTTTATGAAAAACCCATTTGAGTCTTTTGATCTGAGGACCCTTATGGACTAAAGGAATATGAATAATTCACAGGGTATTCAAGGAATGGACACATAATTTGAGGTAGTCAGCAACCTGGTTTTATATATCCAAAGAACTTCTATAAAAATAACTGAACTGTCTGGCAACCAGACCAGGCCTCTAATTAAGGCAGGCGTTTATTAGTCAAAATGTGTAGCCATGCTGGGCTATTAAAAGTGACTGGGCTTTTAATTGAAGTTTTACGGTATTTAAACTTCTGAGAATTCCAGACGTGCCTTTTTTGGAGCCATTATAGTTTGAAAATTTAAAAGTATGTTTGACAACAAGTAACAAAGTCACAGGGGCATCAGCTCACATAGTTTTCATCACTTTATTGTTCATATAGGTGTTTACAGAAGTGAAATGATCCACATAAAATCACTTAAGACACATTATTTTATTCCCAAATGGAGCAGCTGAAGTGCAGTTTTGCAATGCTGAGGGCCCGCAACTTCAGCCAGCTTACAGACCGTTGTTGCCGTGCTTATGTAACAGCCAACACCAGTCTGATAAGCTAGCTGACGGGGTGGGAAAGTGGTGTCAAGTTGTTCACTACTGGGAAGATGGAAAGGGGATCTTATCCTCGAGCTGGAGTGGACCAGAATCTGCAGATTATGTTTCAGACAGGACTTCCCCCCAGCACGGGGAGGATTTGGGAGTCGGGAAGGCAGTCACATTAAAGTCTGAGTCAGATGAACATTCAGATTAACAACACCAAAAGGGCAATTTAGCTCAGACTGTGGAGGATATAATATCTTCCAAGACTTACTAAAAAGTAGTAAAATAAAAAATTGATTAGTGCTGACGGTTGACTTACCTTAAAGATGATGATTTTCTAAGAGAAGATTAAACATTAGCTCCATCATGATGGTTAAATAACAAGTGTGCATCAATTTTTAAACATCACAAAGCGTAGCCTATCAGGATGAACATTTAAAAATCTCATCCTACAAGAGAATCCAAAAATAACGAGACTCAGACTTGGAAACAAGTGCCATGATTTACATGTTTTATATATGATCTGATCCAAGGTTCAACCTAAATGTACAGAATAGAAATGGGACTAGTTAGCTGAGAGTACAATGTCACTATACAAATGATATCACCTTTTATTTTTTTTGTTTTGTTTTGTTTTGGTTCAAGTTTAACTCATGTCCACACAGACCATTAGAATAGAAATACATCTGCGCATACTGTCAAAAAGATATTAAGATATTTACACAATGTGCAAACCATCAATACCACACTGTTTTAAGTTGATATTGCTTTTTTTCTCACCATTTTAAACTGACAATTTCCAGAGACAAAAAGAGACATATTGGTCTTTACTGTATAACAGGACAAAAACATGAGGAAAATTAAACCCTGAAAAGAAAGACCATCCATAGCAGTTACCTTGGCAGCACGCTGTACAAACAAGTCATGATCCATCCATACATAAATGTTACAAAATTAAATAAAAATCAAGTTATTAAGTCAAGAACTATACTCAAGGGAAGTCAGACCTTCCCGTCTTGCATAAGGCATAGCATCTGATGGGCACTGCACGTACACAGCAGTCACCACCAAACCGCTGCTTTACTTCTGAGGTCAATGAATGGGTTAATTTAACGTTAAAGTAACATGTTAAGATCAGCAAGAGAACCAATCGCACTACACACGCCTAGATTGTGAGATGAGAGGAAGAACTACAAAACCTGAAGAGGGGACAAACAGTAAACAGCACATACATCCTCAAAAGCACACGCGCGCACACACGCCAACAAATAGTGCCTGGTTTTTTTAAGTGGTCAGCCTCTGAGAATGGATGGGAGGGGGGGGGTGAGGTTTGTTGTTAAGTTGTGAGTGGCTGTGGCCGAGTGGAGGGCTCTCGGCAGCAGCAGAAACACAGTCACTTGGATGTTTGTACCGCTTTTGTCTCGTCATCACTTGGTTTTCTCCTCTGAGTGCCTCTGCTGCTGCAGCCGCTTGGCGTAGCTCTGAGCCATGGAGTTGACGATGGAAATGACAAAGTAGCAGACCATGACCAGCACCACCTTCTCAAACACCCACGACAGCCAGTTCTCGTCCTGGAAAACCCAAAATTAGGGTGCATATGCTATTAGTTACCATCATAAAAGAATAATGTTACAGTATATGAGCACACAGATCAGATACAGCGACTAAAATATTGTGAATATTGTTGGCATCACTATGGGATTAGATCAATTATAAAGACATATTTTCATCATTTGCAAAATTTAAACTTAAAAGTATGTGCAGCCAGAGATGCCAACTAAAAACTAGAGCTAGATGTATAAAATCCTGATATCATCTTATTGCAAATATATCCATAGTGCATGTGTGTCCAATAAATAAGAAATCGCAGAACAGAAATGTCAAAAGTATATTTAAAATAATTAAAAGATAATTGCTTAGTTACATTGTTTGTCCACTGGAGAGCATTTACAATTATATTTTCAAACTCTAAAATGTCCCGCTCAGTACAGTTCTTTACAAAAAACAAATGTAAGGATCTTTATAATTATGTGTAAAGATCCTTACATTTATATTTGTCTCAAAAATCAAGCATGAGTTCAAAAAACAACTCTGATGTTGCTGCTCTTTCCATAATGCTCCAAGTGTTGGATAAATTTATAGACTATTTAAAAGACTTGCATACACCCTCACAAATAAATGTACCAATAAACTTCACATTTCGGTGATAAAAAACACTTAAAAGTGGTGCTTTGTAAAGTAATATATTGCTCTTACCGCTGGTTTACTTCCTCCAGCGTGGTGCAGCTTGTTCCTCTGTGCTTCCAGGTACTGACTGAAGGGCTTCTGGAGTGATGGTCCCACTCTGGGCACAGACCTGCCATGGCAGCCCCGCATACATCCACACAGAATGCCAAAGAAAAGAGACACCAGAGATGGGGAGGAGGAACATTAATTTACTTACCCTTTAAAGCATCCTTCCTTTGACATGTAGCCCAAAACTGAAGCTTTAAACCCTGAACATTTCCTCCCTGTGAGAGCCTCAAAGAGCAGCTCATGAAGTCTCCTCTCTCCCTGAACACTACCAAAAGGTCCTCACTGATCCACCAGTCAACCAGCATCCGTGTGACAGTTAAAGGCTGAGGGCCTCATCCTACAAGTGGGGCCCATCCTGGAGCTTTCACCTCCTATACTAAGCACTGAGCAGGAGCAGGCAGCAGAGAGGAATGAAGCAGAAACCCTTCAGCCCTTCTTTTATACTCCACAGCTCTCTATAGGAGCCAGTGTCAGCCCCTTCAATCAGGAAGTGAGTCGGCATGATGTCATCACCTTTACCACCATTGCTGGCTTCTCGGTGAAAAGCTATCTAATCAGGGTGTGCTCATGTCCTTATTTGGCTGTGTGGATTAGCTCAACAGGGGGGCAAATCATAACGGACACCATTTTTATCAATTCATGTCATACAGACGCACCGGTGTTATGGTTTAACCATGGGGTCAGTGGTGGTACAGTCTATGTGATGCAGAACTTATCATTACAATGAAAAGAAAAATATACTGCAGGCTGTTGACACCCAGACTTCCCACGGCATAAAGTCTGTCTCAGATTGGGACATAAGCATGATGTCTAGACTAGACTAAGCAAAAAAATGAGACAATTTAGTAAACAAAACAGTAAAAGGGAAGTGGGTAATTGCTGATTTTAAATCAACCTTACTGGTTCTGACTGACTCATTCCTGTTATCTCTCACTTTACATGCAAGCACACACATATACACACAGCAACAACACTGAGGCACTCATCACAGCGAGTCACCAAGGGCCATCTGATCATGGGAAACAACCCTGAATCTTTTTTTTTTTTTTTTTTTTTTTAAATCAAAAAGAAACAGGAGTCTCAGTTTGACTGTAGATTCAGGTCCTAATATGGTCAAAGTTACTACATGTAAGTGCACATTTTTCAACCATTAGACCAATAAAAGCCACATCCTACAGATATGTTAATCAGAAACTTAACATCAAGTCTGACTAAACTCTTTGCTGGCTCTCTTAACGTTGACTTGACTTAGAAAATCTTTCTTTAACATTTAGGATATTACCCTTACTTGCTCTAAACTGGCTAAACCTGAAATCAGTTTAACAGGCATATTTTTTTTTTCTTTGTCTCCGAATGTCTTTTCCCGCCTCACCGGGGCAAAACTCTCAGTCAAATCTGAACTGCATGAGTCAGATCAACATGTTCGGATGGGACCTCACATGCCTGACCACCAGTGCTGCGGAGATGGATCGCACGTGGGGAGGAAAAGAAAAACCTTTGTGTGGAAAAAATGCAAAAATGCATGCACGTACGCCCCCGCAGTGAAAGCATTTATTCGTGCAGGATCTCCAATCAGCGGTTGAAATGCATCTGAAAATGTTTATGAATGCACTGCCAACCACAAAACCAGGGGGAAGACAATGACTACATAAAGTAACCAGATTAATGCGGTCTTTCGCCCTCACACACATTCTCACAGATTCTCTCACACACACACACACACACACACACACACAGAAAAATGCTTACCCAATGAGTGACACCATTTGCTCCACTATGTGCTTGCTGAAGGTGATGATAACAAATAGTTTCTGTAGGAAAACAAAGGAGAGATTAATAAGCCCATTAGTTTTTGATCAAATGCAAAGGTATCAACAACAAAGAAAAATTCTCCATTAATAAAAGTATTTATAGATATTTTGTGTTTTTATGGGACATCAGAGGAAAAATTTAGCAACCAACAAATAATTAACAATGTGAGACACGTGACAAACAGAAACTGATCGACAGACGTACATCTTGATTTTTAATTTTAGCAGCACAGCTGTGGGAAATTGAGGCCACATCTGCCACCGTCCACAGACACACTAATTACAAAACTCAAACCTGGCAGTAAGCTCAATTTCGGGCTGCGAGGGGCTTTGTGTGGTTTTGGGGGGGGTGAAACCACAATATTCTTTCTCCGGTCCTGAAACTGATCAGCTTTAAACACCATGACACATGGCCCCCCGGACAAAATCAGACAGGATATGACACGTGATGCCCGAAAGGTTCAAGGTACAAAAAAGAAAGACAGAAAAAAAAAAAATACAAAGGCTCCCCCCTGCAGACTCTTACCGTCTGCTCAATTTCCTTCTCCCATGTCTACCTTCTCATGTCCACTCTACATCCTCCATATCCCCTGCTGCCCGACAGGGCCCTTTGTCTGAAAGGCCTCAGAGTGAGATCACTGGCTGGTACCACCGTGAGATGGATAGGTTTAGTTTATTAAGACACAAGGCGAGTCACCCACAGACACAGACAGCCTCCCTTAGTATAGGCTTATATTAGTCACTGGGGTGGCAGACTCAACAATACGCTCCGTAATTAACACATTTTTTGATCTAGTGCATTTTTAAAAATCCAAACTCTTGTTAAAGACTTCCCTCCTTTCATCTGGAGCCTGTTTATATGATCTGGATGCATCTCAAAGCTAAAACCAGTATAAGGAATTCCCAACGGACCGGAGCACCGTCAGAAAGAGTTAACCAGAAGTGCACAATTAAGAGTTTCTCACAGCCACACCGACTCATGATCTAAGCTCTAAGTTTGATCTTAGCTCTCCCACACGTTTTGAGGTCGTGGAGATTGTGAATCAGCCAGCAGCGCGTACCCGTTTTTCTTACGAGTGGATTTTTTGACACACGTTATTACAATGTGGACAGAGAACTGTGATGACATGAAACAAAAGAGAAGTCTTACTCAAAGCCAAGATGCTGCGTGCCTCAATGGTTTATGTTAAGAAATGGAAAACCCTGGTGTAAGGTGAGGTAAAAGGATCCTTTAGTAGTTTCTAAGCACCTCTGATACACGTTTTAGTTGAGCTACTGACCTGTATATGCATCTTGATGATTGCTTTCCCAATTAGAGTTGCTCCAAAGAAGGTCCAGAAGGGAACCATGAAATGGCCGCATGTGATTCCAGCCAGGTCGAAGAGAGGATTAGGGATCTGAAACACACACACACATCATCAGATATTACTGATACAGAGTCTTAGAATTTATCCATTTTACAGCTGTCAGGTTACAGGTTAATTTCCTTCAGTATGTATTTGCTTCTACAGTGACAATTATTTGCTGAAAATGAGGAAAGGAATCTTGAATGCGACATTAAACTTTATTCCAGCATGTATAAATTGCAGCAACATAAGTTTCAACTTACAGAGGCACAGGCCAAGATCCCAAAAAAGCCCACTTTCTGCACCATGTGCTGAACTCCCAGTTTTGCTCTTGTGACAACGTCCTGCAAACAGAAATAAAATAAACATCCAACTCACATTACTGCTGTCAGATATGATGGGTAGAATTTTTGTCAAATTGGACTTTGATGACCCAAAACTTGTTCTACCACACTTCAACACATTTTTTTAAATACATGGGTGTCGCTAAACACAAATAAGCCTTTTACTCTCTTCTTAAAATAACCTTGCTCTCGCTTTCAGCGTTTGGTTTTCTACCAAACAAAACTGTTGTCAGCGATGTTATTACAAGGAACGAGAGCCTTGTTGAGAGCACTGTGGTAAAATACTGGCTATTTCTGAGCACTGTAAGATACATATATTTTTTGGTGACTTTGCTGGCATCACAGCTGAAATCTTTTTGGCAGAAAAGTGCAGAGGATCTTTTGATCCTAATCTCTATCCTGGTGGGGGTGATGCGTCTGTGGTTACATGGTGAAGATCACAGCCGATGCAGGAGGGAGAATAAGAGGCAGTTTCCAAAAACTGGCATCTCATCAATGTCAATTATGGAAGCAATTTAAAGTTTAATTCAGCCTGAGTCTCTACAATTAAAATTTATATTAGTTTTCATCTTCAGACCATACTCATTTTCACTCATGCCAATTATGTTTGTAGCCAATATTTGCGGTGCATATTTTCTTATTCAGAATTTTTGTTTTACACATCACAAAAAACCACAAACATACAGCACTGAGATTTACAAGTGACAAGTTATGATCAATGTATCTAATTCCTTGCCACTGAGGCTTAAGTAATTTTAGTCCAATGCAGTCTTTGCCACTAAAATAAAATAATTCTTAGAATAACTTATTGATAATTATTTAAAAATGTAATCAAATAAAAGGCTACACATTTTTAGAAATGCTTTTCTCCTTTTGTCCTGTGAGATTCTGTTGATGTTCACACTTTTCTTCATTTTTTATTGACATGAAAATATTGATTATAGTAATACACACCTCTAAGAGCCTGTTTACACCTGGTATTAACATGTTTTCAGTGATCCGAACACAGGTCCACAGCTGAGACACATCATCGTTCATACCTGTGTCTATCATGCCTCTCCAGCTGACCACATGTGTTCAGAATTTGTGACTGTGTAGTCTACGTCACTTATGCTAGCAGCACAATCTGGCCCTGCACACAGTTGTTACTTCCACAGTCTCGCTAGCATACTCGCTAGTCATGTTAGCAATTGTGTCAGTACGGCTAGAGATTTTCCTGTCAGCAGAATTCAACACGATTCACCTTCCACAGGGCGAAACGATGGACACTTGCAGAGTGGGAAAGTTACAGTATATAGTGTTAGTGCGCTGCTCCCAAAGCAACAACCTCGCTGCATTGATGGTGTGGTCCTTGTCAGGGATGCATCAGGACGCATTAGCATTTACACTACAAAATGTATGTGCTCAAATGAGACAGCACATCTTGGCTAGTGGTTTGAGTAATAGGATCACAAAGTGTCTTTGAGGTTGTTAATACTTAAGCGCTGTCCCCTTGTGACCGCATCACCCAAAAAGGATGTTAATACCAAATATAAACAGAGTCTAAGTGATGTACTGTTTGTGTGACATTCGTCCCATGAATCATGTCTTTCTCGGGTCTTAATAAAAGTGCTTATGACTTGTCTGTGAGATTGTTGCTTGGAAAACCTCTGACAAATGTCCATGTGGATACATCCTGAATACATTCCCATGATGAAAGACATGTGATGTGAGGCTGGCCTCTTTAGCCTATTCAGCTTGAGAGCCAGTGAAGTGAAGAACAGACCAAGGAGACAATGTACACAATTCCTGATTTTCTGTTGCTGCTGCTGACTCAGCATCTGATCTCAGCCGTCTCCAGTCATGTGCCCTTGGTTCCTGACAGGACTGTCTGTCATTCAAATTAGAGGCCGGTGAAAAGAGAGAAGGAGTGAGGGAAGGAGGGAGGAAGAGGGAGCGAGGCCTGAGGGATGATTAAAGGGGGAGCTGTGCTCAGGGTGACTCACCCACGAACAGACAGATTTACTGGAAGTGTAAGGAGGGAGTGGCTTCACTGAAGTCACATGGCACTTTGAGACCAATCACTGGACAGCGGCTCCATGGTCAGTTGTGCATTATAAAGTGGAGGCCAAATGAGATATGATCATATCATATTGGGTGGGTTGGTAAAGTGTAAACACCTGTGCTAATATGGGACCAAATAAAGAGATAGACACTCTGATATTCAGTGCAGTTGCGGTGTTTTTTTCAATAGAAGACAAAAGGTTGAGTCTGGGCTAGCTTTCGCACTAAATATGAGAAATTTGGGGGACAAAGAAAATGAAAACTCATTGCAGTTTTCTTGTGTTTCTTTTGAGATACTTATTCTGAAATGAAAAATGATGCACCCTACGTTAAGCTGTCACCTTTTGCTACTTCAAATCAAATGAAAAACACATCTGAGGTGGGTACTCCTTTAATCTTTATATAATATTTGTATTTATGTGCTCATGTATATGACCTGCTACAAAAAAGAGTTAACATCGGAAATGACCATGGCAAAGGTTCTCATAACAAATGTGTATGTGTGTGCAATTCTGACCTGGGCGCCCTCGGCCTGCTCCAGCATCTCCTCAAACTCCTCGTAGTCTTCATCGTCCGGATCAGCTCCTGACTGACGAGCCGCTCTGGCCATGAAATATGGAGGCAGCTCTCCGATGGCAGTGCCTGCCCCCTGAACCAGCACAATTTACAAATATTCCACGTCAGCATTTGCTTATCTATTTCCAACATTCACACACACACGCAACTATTCTCACCATCATCAACCTTTGAATTTGATACACGCAGCTGCTTTGTGTAAAGTAATGCATTCCTTGGCTGTGTGTAAGACTTGAGGCTTTTGAAGTTCTATAAGCATCATGGATTTTTTTCACCCCAGTCTAAGCATGCTGGAATGAGGGACTCCCAATTCTTTGACAAGTTTCCAGCTGTCGCAATGCCACCCACTGCTGGTACTGCCAAACATTCTTGCCATTTTTCGGTGTGGATCACTGTACTGTCTCTCTATGCAAACTGCGACTCACCCACATGCAGGCCTCCAGGCGGACCTTTGACATGATTGAGAAGAGGGAGATGCTTCCCTCCAAGCCTTCACCTTGGGGGCAGACAATCTGGTCTGGGTACGGAGGCTCTGGGAAGTCCGTGGAGCCGCACTCGTATGCTGCCAGGGTTACTGACGCTATATGAGGACCCTGAGAGAGAGGTGAGACAGATGGATAGGATGAGCGGCTTTTATAGATTAGAAGACACTGGGACATATACTGGCACTTGCACATGAAGTCATTTTGCCCAGCGTGTGTAATGAAACACTTGGACATGTGCCCACATTGTAAATGTGACAAATACTGGAGCCCAAGAAAGCGGAGCGAGGGGATACACAATACAAACTTAATCTACAGTGGTCACGGTTAAAAGGATATTTTGAATTGCTACGGAGAGTACTAACTGTTAAACCTTTGACAATGATATGCGATTATGTTGCTCAGTCCTACACTAGTATAAAGTTGCTGTCCTGCTGCTGAATGATTAAACAGGCTCATAGGTACAGACACACACCAACAGTAGCTGAGTCACAGTCTCTCTGACAGGTAGGTATGTCATCATTTATCATTGTAAAGACTTCTGGTTAGGCCCAGCCACCTGGCCTCAATAACAGTTGGCCCACCTGTAACTACAACACAGCTACTCTATTATGCCTCCTCTGAGTGATACAGGCAACACTGACGGGAGATGGACAGCACACAATTAGTCTGTGTTGACTGCGACTGCTCCCCCACAGCAACTCTCCACCCCGCTGAGCATGAGCACACAGGAGGCTTCTTTAACTTTCACAACAAAGTCTGCTTCAGTCTAAACAGAGCTCCGTTTAATGGCATTTCTTCATGACGCGCAAGTGTTAACAAAGAAAGGAAAAGACTAAGCTGTGAGTCAAACAAATTCTGATACTCATCAGACAGGCGATACACTGGCCCCACGGTGAACTTCTTTGTTCACCAGAGTCAGCAAAGCCCAGCTCTTTGCACACAAAGCAAATAAACCACTTCTTTGCCCAGTAACCATTGAGCAAGTGGATTTCATCAAGTACCCATCAAATAAAATAAATACAAATCATGTGGATTTGTGAACAAGTTTACTTTGCAAAAGAAATGCCAGTTGTTCCCCTGATGCTGCATTGTTCATTACAAGCCACAACACTAAAGAACTGGATGGTCTAGTGATATTTGTTTTGTTCTTAGAGCTTTACCGATAGTGGGTCTAAATATGCAAAGGTTACTGGAAGGATGACTCAACAGGAAGGAGCATAGGGTCCTTAAAATGGCTTATCCCCTTAGCAGCATGAACGGATTCAGATAATTTCAGGGCAGTCTGCTCTGACACTTTGACCCCTGGGTGGCAAAAGAGAGAAGTTCTTGGGTGCGGTTCTTGTGTGTCACCAAAAAATGTTTTAACGATTTAATCCTCTAGGCATTATGAACAACCGCAGCACATTTCGTGGAAATCCCAACAATTAGTTTGCAAAACACTTTGTGTTGATTGAGTTTAACTTTGACCTGACAGTTGCATGCAGTTTGCAGAATTAAGAATCTTCCTCTGGGCATCAAAAGCTGCACAGTAACAGTCCAGGTATGTTGTTTAGAACAAGATGAAGAAGGAGGTGGGCTTTTAAGTGGTGGATCTTAATCAGCGTGTCTACAGGTATCAGACAGTTAAATTCAATGCTTTGTATTACCCGTTCAAAACATTTTACCCAAATTAAGGACAGATTTTTGGGCAAATTATGTTTTATGTATTTAAGCATCGCAGGCAAGTAGTATGTGGTCTTGTGCAGAGGTGAGTGTTATATAGGAATGTGGTTATTAGAGTTAAGTCACTTTACATTTTGCCAACAGGTAAGTGCAAATATGACGTAAAATGACAGTGTTACAGATTTTTAAAAGGTGCGTAACATTAGAAAGGCTTCCCTCATGTTCACAAAGAAATTAAAAAATGGATAAATGAAATTCGATAAAATGTTTGTGGTTGTTAAAGACCTCACAAATTCAAATTCAAGACTATTTAATAATAATAATAATAATGATAATAATACATTTTATTTGTAGCGCTTTTACAAATGCTCAAAAGACACTTTACAGTTTTTTAAAAATCATAAAATAGAGCTAAGTCAGAATAAAATAAAACTCAAAAACAGCAATAAAACAGTATAAAACACACAAACTTATACATTAAAAGCTAATTTAAAATGGTGAGTTTTGAGCATGGTCTTGAATGTTGGGAAGTGTGTGCAGATATGGATGGGTTTGGGGAGTGAGTTCCAGAGGGAGGGGGCAGCGATGGAGAAGGCCCTGTCCCTCCCAGGTTCTGTGCTTAGTCTGTGCAGGTAGTGAGAGGAGATTTCCGTCGGATGAGCAGAGGTCGCGGGAGGGGGTGTGGTGGTGGAGTGCTTTGTGTGTGAGGAGGAGGATTTTAAACTGTATGCGATGGGGAGACTTTTGAATCTACGACTTTTTAAGGACCTGTAGACACCCTGCAATTATCATCTTTAGCTCCGATCATTACAGGGAACAATCTGAAAGTAGACAAACCTACAAGTAAAAGCAACAATGTATGAACATGGTTTTGTTTTTTATTTCAACCACAATATTAGGACTAAAATCCAGCACTTAGATCAGGGATGTCAAACTCATTTTAGCTCAAGGGCTACAGACAGCCCAGGTTGATCTCAAGTGAGCCTGACTAATAAAACCACTGCATAACAACCTATAAATGTCATCAGCTCCAATTTTTCTCTTTGTTTTCATGTAAAGAAGTACAATTCTGTAAATGTCCATCCTTGTACAAAACAGATGACTAGCCAGAGATGTCTTGAGAAAAATAAGCGCATTTCAACATTATGTCTCCATTTTTCCACATTCTTTTGAACTGTGGCTGCTGACTGACAATATTTTGCAGAAGGTTTGACATCATTAAACATGATCACAGTAAGTATTCATTGTTGTATCGGAGATCTGTGTTCTGCTCATGGTGGAAAAGCCTCTGAAGCAGAATTTCCCATGACCTAAGCTACTCACTCTTGAACTTGCTCCTGAAACCTAGCACCTCACAGCCTAGTCATCTAGTAGGCCTGACTGGACCTTCTGACAGGCTGGTTCTAGCCCACGGGCCATATGTTTGACACCCCTTACTTAGATACACAGCAATGACTTCCAAAACATAATGATGAATCATAAGGATGATACTGGTGAGTGAATCCCCTTTCCCATGAGCACGATGAACTCATTCTCTCTGTGGGGCTATCTAATAATGCTTCAGGCTTGAGGTAAATTCAGTGTAACTGTGCTAGTGAGACGTGGTTTTTTCCCTTCTAAGTTAACGCCGGGGGTTTCCTGTCTATGGCTGACATCAACACTGAGTAGGCAGCAGTGGTAGGAGCTGTTGCACTGTGAACATGAACTCTGTGTTAGTGAGAAGGGATACAGGAAATAGTCTCTTTGTGAGCAGTGGACTTGTGTCATGTGACTAGCAGTGCAAATAGGGCTTTCACAGTTCTGTGAAATATTATGAGATAGTCACAGAGGTTTGGGGATTTGCAGAGAAAGTAACACAAAGGGGACATTGGCAGCATGACAGACTGTGTCACTCCCATGTATTGACTTCTGTATGGAAATCATTCTCATCAGAGAGGTATGCCATTTTCTTAGCACCCACACCCTGGATTACCGGCATCCTGATGGCTCCTCTAAATGAGAAACATGCCTTTATGAGATGGGTTAGGGATGGCTTTTAGCATATCTAAAATGGAGGCTAGACGAAATGCTATATAACAGTCCATTTAAAATGCAGCCACATCTGCCCCAGACGCACCCTCACAACAAAATGAGTACAGAATCAGAATCAGAAATACTTTATTAATCCCCGAGGGTAAATTACCTGTAACATAAATAATTTCCCCTCGGGGATCAATGAAGTATTTCTGATTCTGTACTCATTTTGTCGTCCCAGTATAGTTTATTTATGAATGCTGGGCCACTCGGAGGGTGCGTCTGGGGCGGATGTGGCTGCACTACATATAGTCACATCCATCTCGTCTTTATTGAGTTATAAATGTGTAGGATGTATGGATTGGTGTAGCGACACCATGTTGCATGATCCAGCCCAACTGAATTTATAACTGTATAGTCCTGCTCTGAAATTTAAAAGGGGAATAAGATAAAGGATGCTTGGATTGATGTGAGAGAGATCAGGAGTTTTGGGGTGGTGGCGGAGGGTGTAACAGAGAGGAACTGGGAAAAGACAAGTAAACTGAACCTTTTTCTTAACAGGTTTGACTATGAATCCTTAACCTCTCCAAATTCACTACCTCATAGCTACAACCCCTTGAACACGCTGTTGAAACTATTAGTAACCTTGGCCAATTAAAGATGTGGAGTTAATGGGTATTTAAAGCAACACATTTGGACGGCTATGGCTTTGAAGGTAGAGCAGGTCATTCATTAATCAGAGGACAAATCTGCATGTCGAAGTATCCTTGAGCAAGACACTGACCCCAAATTGCTCCCGATGGCTGCTCCATCAGTGTGTGAGTGTGCTAAAACTGAGTAGCAGGTGGCACCTTGTACGGTAGCCTCGGCCACCAGTGTGTGAATGTGTGTGTGAATGTGACTCTTAATGTAAAAAGCGCTTGGTCAGAAGACTAGCAATGCACTATACAAGTGCAAGTGCAGGTCCGCATTCTGGCTGCATGGGCCACAAGACGCCTCCCACTTCCTACGGCAATAATGAGACACAGCATGATTTTCCTGAATTTCAAAATAATGGTTTTGCCCAAGTGTCCGACCAAAGCACTTCTCTGCTTTAACAGCAGGGTTAGAGCTCCTGAAATTTTGGGAAGATGAAGTCATCTTGTACTATGTGGTCACAATGTTTCTCACAAGATTTTTTTTGAACAATTTCCAAGTGAGCAGTTTGAGTAACATAAGATAGACTTTATCAGATGAGTCAAATGCTTATGGGACAAATGCTTATCACAAAATGGCTTCTAAAATAGCCTCAATTGCAAAAGTAAACGTGATAGTTGTAAAAAAAATAAATGAGAAAATCTGTTGTAACAGATGGCAGGTTGCTCCTTATGGGAAAGATGACGGTGCAGACTCACAATAGTAAGAAACCTCCCTCACACAGAGAGGGGAGAGAACATGAAATCACACCCTCTTAGTATTATAATTGGACACAATGTAAAGTACCTGAGGACTACTTGACAACAGAAGGCAGTGAAACAACTCAAACAAACGCATGGTGAGTATTAATGGAAGGAGTGCACACCATCTCTGAAAAACAGGAAGGTCACGGTTACATCTTTTCCCATTATTTCATTATGATGGAAACAGCTGACTCAGCTGGCCCACATCTGCACAAGTTCTACAGGACAGAAGCCACATCATCAGCCTGGAGCGGACTCTGTTGCACTAAGGTTTTATTTTGCGACTTCTCCTTTTTTTACCACAACCAAGACAAATGACACACATTTTGGTGACTCAGGCATACAGTCATTCTGCGACTGCATGTCAGGGAAAAATTACACCTTACTTTTGGTTAGCTTTGGACAGGCGGGTGACAAAATGGAACAACTTTGAAGAAGTAGAAGACAATGACTATGTGACGCCATCCTCTGGCAACTACAGGAATAGACACACATGGGCTTTTATGCAGGTATATGTGGAGGAAAACAGTGTGGGCTGATTTAGATGTAATTTACATCTGAAGAAAAACAGCCTGCATACACACAGGATATCCTGAATCATGCTGAGAACAGCCGACCAGATAATCATGGTTAACAGTTTCTCTTTAGGGCCATTATCATTTTGCAGCCTTTTGACTGTTGAGATATGGGCTGCACGTGGGCATGATGAGTCTGATTTCCCAGAAACATGAAAACACAATAATGGGTACTATAATGACAAAAAAATGTGGATGATTAGATATGAATGTGATTCAAGTGGAAATTTGCATGTCTCCACCAGGTCAAAGCTTTTGGTCATGTGAGTGTGTGTATATGTGTGTGTGTGTGTGTGTGTGTGTGTGTGTGTGTGTGTGTGTCTGTGTGTGTCTGTGTGTAGGTATGTCTGTTCGCAGCTATTCTCGCAAACTACTGGACCAATCAGCCTCATGTTTTGTGTGCACATTTATGACCGTATGCTCAAGGACCTCTCAAGGTTATGGTGGTTCACATTTGTTGAAAAACTTGTTTTATTTAGTGCTAAAATACCGTCATTAACTGCTCATGCCTCACTCCCCTTAACCTGCTGGTAGGGGCCACAAGTTTTCCAGAAACCTGCTTGATTAAAAACGGCAAGCCTATATCCGTTGCAGGCCACATCTCTGCCTTTATTATGGCTCCAAAACTGACATCCATACAAAGGTTTAGTCCCACTTTAACTTAAAGGGTGGAGATCTGATCATCTTTTCTAGTTGTATCTGTTTTTGAGTGTACTTACAGTGCGTACAGGTGGGCAACTGAATTACTTTATAGCTGCTACTTTTTTGGGTAATACAATTACATGCTTCTCATTCAAATTACATTTCATCAACATATGATGAAGCTGATTTAAAATTATTAAGAGCCAGTGTAGCTAGTGGCTTTCTAAGGATGTGTTTTTTTCCCCCTTACTTGAGTCTTTTGCTGTGTTGCTTATTTTAAAACTGAATGCCTTGGCAGCCACAGGTCCCTCAGAGTGAGGTAGTTTTCCGCTTATCTGAATGTTTTGTCATGCATTCTAATGAGATTGCAGTGTGGTCTGATTCCTTTTTTCATATCCTTTTCATATAGCCTACGAGTGTCTCTGTATTCTGTAGTAATCCAGTTAAAGTAAGCCTAAGTTTTACTTCCACTACTCCTTTTCTGACACTGTTATCTTTGTCTTGTTTGTTTTTTTATTTTTGGTGTGAAATAAAGTCATTCATTCAAAGAACTGGTGTGTAATCAAGTGTTATCTTACCAGATAGAGGAGAAAGGTGTGCAGGCCAGTCCCGAGGCCTACTGAAGACAGGATCCCAAGGCCTACCCAGTAGGCACACCATAGGAACCTCTTCTCCAGGTAACTAACATACTTCAGTGAAGAAAGTAAAATAAAGCAGATTAGAAGGCGGAGGACACAGGGTATGAACTCTGAATTATTAGTCTTTCATTATCTGTTTCAGATGTTTCAATGTACTCGTATTTATGATATTAAAAGCTTGTCAGTTGTAGTCATGGGGTGATTATGGCTAAAATAATACATACAAAATCGGCTATTTTTAGAGGGAAAGGTACATTTTTAAAATTTCAATTTGTGTATACATTTAATCTCATTAAATACTAAAAATTTACTGTACTGGTTAAATATTATTTCATCATTATAAATGTGAATAATCTAGGAAGATGTGGTGATTGTTTAACTGGAATGTAATGGGCCACTGCACAGAAGAATACGTAAACCGGACTCTCAGCCAACTGTATGATTAAGGGTTACTTGACAACAGTACAGACCTCATTATCTCCCAACATAAGCTTACTCCTAGGAGCCTTTTTAGGCAGATAAAGAGTGACTTATCATTAACCTTTAAACAGGCAGGTGACGGAGCAGTAGTGTTGATTATTAACATCACTAACAGAAAACAAAACAGCCAAGCCTTACTTGTTGGTGTGCTCCCTCAGTGGAGTAGGCGATGGAGAACAGAGAACATAACAACAAAACTAAGAACACTGTGCCTCGCCGTTGCCAAAGCCTGAACAGAGAAGCAAGAAAACAAAATGGACAATAAGGACACAAGTTCCAACCATGCAAACTGAAAAGGTGTTTACAGAAACATTTTTTTTCATCAATCAATCATTTAGGTCAGAGGGTATGTCTGCGTTAACTGGTGAGCAAAACAGATTCACATGAAAAACAAAAAAAGGTCAAAAGCACAAACATCCTTGCAAAAGTAGTGCGCCAACAAAGACACATTTGGAAAACCCTTTTTTAACTTCTTACTTAAACGTCCACTCCTTTAGCTTGATAAGGGTCTCCAGGAGAAAATAATGTAATGTGGTGACAGGCCTCCTCCATAACACCAGAGACAGGCGCTCCTCCTTATCTTTCTGTCGCCTCTCTCTTACTGAAGAGTCTGGAGAACAAACAAAATTGCAATCATCCTCACATACTGTAATACTTGTGTCCCCATCAGTTAATGCATGCTGTTGAACCGGTAATGCTACAAACATGATACATCTGACACCTGGTTCTTGCTCTGTTGTGGATCAACTTGTTTGAAAACTGAAAGCAGCATAAAGTGAGTCAAGGTTTTTACAGCTTGCGCCAACCATGTGGTGGTAGTTATCATACTGTGTCATCAGAGATTGCACAAGCTAAACTTTTCAGGGACATCTGAGTGTTAACTTTTCTACTGTGCATTTAAAGAGCTGAAAGTTCACCAACCTGTCGACTTGCCATTCTGTTTGTCTTTAGCTCCTGCACGTTTCTGTGGCTGCTCACAGCTTGCTCCATTGGCTGCCATGTCAATCAAGGTTTCAGCAGGTCAGGCAGTCTGGATGGGAAAAAGAGCGGCGAGTTGGTGTCTCTTGTGTAACAGTGTCCTCCCCGATGGTGTTTTGCTTCCTACTGACCAAGACAATATGACAGACGCTGTGGGACTGTCGTGAAATCCTTATCAAGGACTCTTCGGCGTTAAAATATCAGACTGTCAATGCAAATGTTTCGTCAACTGACATTCAAATTACATTGTGATTAGCATAAGAAAAATAATATATTATACTAAACTGTAATACAAAATAGCACTGACTGCCTCACAACACTAAGACATAGGGCTTACTTAAAGAACCGTCGTTCAGTAGGTCAATCTGTAACAAGATATGACGCCAAATGCGTTCACATCATCATCATCCACATGCTAACCGGTTAGCCAACATGCTAACGGATAAGCTAGGCACGCTAGCCGTTTCTACATTAAAATACAGATTTAAAATCAATAACGAGCCACCTTACTTGTGGGGTGGTGTGTAAAAAATGTTCCCTGTCGCTGTGCTGTGATAGTAATAACAAAATATACTCTTTTAAGGTGTAAAACAGAGCGATGTTTGTTACAATCATATGACAGTCGTACCTCTTTCCTGTCCCCTTCACCCGGAAACTAACAGCGGACGTGTCAAAGTAAAACGACGTCGCGGTTCAGCCGTGAATAATTTGTTTGTTATTAACTACTATGGTAAAATAATAAATTGTACAATAGTGAAAAGGAGACGCCGCATATGTAAAGCACTTGCTTACCTCCGGATTCCATTCATCTGACTCAACTTAAAAATGAGAAACTTTTATTGTGAAATTGGGATGACGACGTATTTCCGTGAGGTGTTTCATGGTCCAATCGGAGGTTGCCAGATTTGCCAACAAAGTGAGACAATTACAAGAGTCTGCGGGCTCATTTTCACCTTGACTCATGTAGCAGTAGGTGTCTAAAACCAGATGGCATTGCTCCAGAATTAATTCCTAAAACTATTGCTCAGTTTTAGTGTCTGTCTGCCCATCAGGGGTCAGGACTGTCTAGCTGTGAGACACAGAAGCATGCTTGAAGGATCTGTCACTTTAGGAGCCCTGAAAGGACACCTCACCTCACCCACACAAACTCTGCAGTGCTGCCCAGTGTACATTATAGGCTATTATTATATTTAGACTTTGAGCAACACTCAATTTATTGAGCTACACGTGGAATACAAACCTTGTACTTTCCTGGCCACAAAAATTCACCCCCTCAAGTGATGTCACATTCCTCATAATAGACACTGAGTTCTTACATCCTCCAACATTTACACATTTTCGTAGACTTTGCTCCGGGGCTTCATATGAACAGAGGAACTGGGCCGAGGAAAAACACACAAGACTGTTTCTTTGTTTTATTACAACACTGAATGAAGCCTGAGAATGCAAATTTCAACAGTTGCAGCCATTTTGTGTGTCAGATTCTACCAACAAAAAAAGTACAAAATGTAAAGTACACGTGTGACATAAAATATGATCTTCACATTGCTTTCGGGTTTTTAACATGACAAAGTAAAACCAATGAGAGGTCTCATTTCAATGTTACCAGAAGATATTACAGATTTTTACATAGTCAGTGTTAGCTGGATTTATCAAACTAGAGTCAAATATTGACCAAGAAAATGCTTTGAGTCACCCTTTACATCGACACGCACCCATTATGTCAAGTGCCCCGCTGTTTTGCTGTGGTACAAAACAATAACTTAAACAGAAGTGAGCATGAGAATGAGAAAACAAAGCGCCGTGGTTGCCCTAGTGCTGCTACTGAGTACTGGAAAACATTCAAACAAATTAAGGTCCCTCATTGGCTGAAGGAGACATTACAGCTTATAAGGTCTCGGGCAAGGTTACTAATAGAAACCATAGGCACTGGTTGAGCAGATGGCTTGTTCTATTCCTGGATAGTAACCTAAGCAGGTAGTGATATGGTTGTCCTTTCCTGTTGGTGTGTCTGGTTTCACTCATCATAGTGAAGTGAGGACAAGAACTTATCCACATCCAAGTCATGGGGGAAGCACTCCACAAGTTTCTTCCTTTCCTGCAGATTTAAACCAAAAGTTGGAATTAATGAGGTGTGCATAAACTCTTTATAGCCATCTAAATGAAAAGTACTGATACCAAAAGCACTTCATCCGGTGAAATCGCCACAATTTCTGATCAAGAGAAAAACTTAAACACTAAAACACAAGTGTTGGACGGATGCAAAAGAGAGAGACAACTGAGCTATACATGGTTCTTTATGAATGGTGCAAAATATAACTAAGATTGGCCTGATGGTGGCACCAGTGTAAAGGCCACATTGTTACATAGACCCACCCTTTCCCTCTGTAAACTGTGTATCGTGTTCAGGTTGATGGAGGTCACCTGGACACACTGCCAGGCTATTACAGGACTGACACATATGTACAGACACACACATTCACACCTAAAGGCCACTGAGTATCTAATGCACCAAACCTGCATGTCTTTAAAAGGGTTTATCCTATGTACTGTGGTCATTTTAGGACATCGCATCGCTTGTCAGGCTGAGTTATTAGTTAATACACTAAGCTCAACTTTCATGAGTCTATGCTGTTCTGTCAGGTTGTGGGAGTTGTCAGTAATGGATGTTGAATTCACAGCTACACCAGTAAGACATTTAAGCACAGCTGAAAAAAATCAGCAACTTAATTGATGAGTCCACTGGCTCTCAAACTACACTCCATGTACCACCGGTGGTGCGTGAGCTCCGTCTAGTGGTGCACAAAGATAACCCTGAAATATTCTTTTAAAATTAAATTAATTTAAATATTTAAGTAAAGCTATTAAAATGCAGCAAAATGTAATTTAAATAAGTTTTGCCCTTTGTGTAATATTTTTGTTTTGAAATCAGCCTGCTACATAGTCACGTTCATGAACGTAGTATATGTCCATGGTAAGTTATGAGCTAAACTGTGATGGCAAGATAGTAAGTGGAGATAAAAATGTGTATTTTAAAAACAGGAACTATTAGAGAGAGAAATGTGGGTGTATGAGAGTCGTGTGGGAGAGTTAAAGTTCATGTTCTAGTGCTTCCCCTTTGTACAGTGTGGCTGTGACTGACAACAGTCTAAAATAAATCATCTTCTGATTAGTAGCTGAATATGGTAGGCCTATGCTACTGTATTTTAATGGCAGCCATTGTGGAGGTTATTGGAGAGCCTCATAATTTTCGAGGTGGACATGGTGTAAAGTATGAGAGCAACTGGATCAATTGATCGACAAAAAAAAAATAATTGAAAATTATTTTGACAGACTCATTATTTTCGATGATTGAATGTCATTTTTCCATCCAAAATATCAAACATTTGCTTATTACAGCTTTTCAGATATGAGGACTTGCAGCTTTGCTTTGTTATTTTTGATAGAAAACTGAATATCTTTGGGGTTTCGACAAAATAGGCAACTTAAAGATGATCCCTTAGGCTTTACGAAACTGCAACATTTTCAACTGTTTCCTTACAATGTATAGGCCCGGCAATAAACGAAATGATCAATTAATCTAACTGGGTCTGAAAAGGGAATACTGCTGAAGCAGAACTTGCCTAAGATCACAGTACATTTTAAAAACATGCCTACTGAATGGAGAATCCTTGTGTTGTACTCACCCGATCTTTCTTTTTGCTGGGAGATTGTTTTGACTCCTTCTTTGCAGGTGAGCTGGATGAGGGAGAAGACTGTTTGCGTTTCTTTGAGCTCTTTGAGCTTGTGGGAGAACCTTCTCTTACTTCCTCCTGACGCAAACTGTCCTTCAGTGGAGTGCCTGTCCTGGCGATAGCAGCACGTGACAGAATCATGAGTGTGTGAGCAGCCATGTTAATGCTGTTCTCACTGCCAGCCTCACTGGCTGGGCTGCAGGTGGGGACATCCGGGGTGTTGGGAGGCATCAGATGCTTGGGAGTCGCCTCTCCATCTCTACCTTTCCTCTGTCGGGAAGGAGTCCTGGGACGTTCAGGGGATGCCTCCTGGTTACGCCCAGTCCCAAGGGTCCTGGGAAGACTATGGTCTGAACTGCCTGCTCCAGGCCTCTTGATTGGGGTGGAAGGAGAGCCAAGCCCCTGGATGTCCTGCAGCATCTCAGCTGCCTGTTTGGCCAGTGAGCTGGTCTTTGACGGTGCTTTTGTAGCCTTTGACTGAGGATTAGATGCAGGCTGGGCGACAGCAGGAGGGCTTAAGTCTCTTAATGCCGAGGATGAAGGTGTTGACTGCTGCTGCTGCTCTTGCAAGCTACCCTTCATCTCATTTTCCTTGTTAGCGGTCACATTTGGCATCTCCTGAGAGGGAGTCCTCTTCTCTGTACGCCCCTCACGCATTTTGGCAGGAGTTTTATCTGCAGGTTCTTTCCTGCTGCTCTCCTCTTTCTCCTTTCTAGTTCCTGATTTCAGTACAGAATCAGATGACGATGACCTAGAAGTATGAGGATCCTTAGCTTTCGCTCCATCCCCATCCTTATTATGACTGTGTTTCCTGTCAATAGATTTTGATCTCCCTCCTGTTTCAGACTTTTTCAAAGTCTCAGGCTGTGATGCATCATCCTTGCTGTTACTTGAACTTTGAGACTCTTGGGTATGGATGCTATGATCTTGTTTGCGAGAGTTCTTTTTAAGAGGATCTTTCTGATGATTTTGTGGAGGCACTGACTTCTCTGCGTCCTTCATAAAGCTTCCTCCAGTCTGAGGATCTGCTGAGCATCTGATGGTCTCGACCCTCCTCTTGGGCTTGTTGCCACCCAGGATAGCAGGTTTTGTTCGAGGCACTGACCGTGCATTATCTTTCTCAGTCTGATGGACAGATTGCGATGGAGATGTATTTGTAGCTGTAGGGGTGGTGGTGGTTGTTGTTGTTGTAGCAGTCTGTGGTTGAACTTCTGCAGAAGAGTCGAAACATAAAATTCTCCTAAATCTTGAACCCTTTGATGCATCCTGCTGGCCTGTGTTTTCAGCCAGCGCAGGTTGAACCAACTTACCAACCAGGTGTTGCTCAGTGCCTGGAGTTCAGAGAAATAAGGTCAGAGATGAAACATTAATCAGAGAAGTAAAAGAATATTACGTCATTAAGCATTATGTACCGCTAGCTCGCACTGCTCCAAATGAACTTGTAACTTACCAGCAGGTGTAGATGGCTTGTTTGCCTTTGCCGGAGACTTGGACTTAACAGCTTCTGACTGCTGCACTGGTACTGGGCTTGGTATGGCAACAAGCTGTAAATATAACAGTGTTGATAAGTTGTATTGTTCTAGACATTGCTAAAAGTCTTAAGGGCTTTAAGTCTGGGTGAAGTCAAAATAAACAGATATTCTGAGTTTTTCACACCACAAAAAATGTGTTATTAACCATCCAGGCAAATTTGAATGATTAGAAAAATTGCCAAGCATATAAAATTAGATTTCAAAATCACAAGAAAATAAGTACTGTTTTCTGCTTTATAATGCTGGGGGTGTGTACACTGAAGGCCAGTCTTGCACATCCAATATGGATGGATAAACACTGGCAGCAATGAGCCAAAGCCATCAATATGTTGTGTTTGACTGCCGCCTATGTTGCACCACTGGATAAGGGTCCACCAGATGATGAAGAACCCCTACCAGTATGCAGATGAGCAGGAAGCTCTTGGCTGGCAGCACAGAGAAAGGTAAAGTGTTGTTCATTTGCAAGTACATCCCATGATGCAACAATTCACAGCTGTCTGAAAATCAGCACCGTTTCCCCTTTCCCCCAGCTCCCGTCTCTGTCTGACACCTGTAATGTTACAATAATGCATAAAGTCGATGGTTTCAAGTCAGGTTTGGGTGCACATACAGATAACCAATCAGCTCTGATAACAGGTCTGATAGATGCAGATAGGCTGTGCTTTGTAACATTAAGTGTAACACGCAGTTGAGTAGGGGCAGAAGCACTAATGCTGTGCACTCTAGTGTTAATATAGTGTCGGGGCGGGGTGATGATAGGGATGGCTCCTATGAGTCATCAAGCCATGATTTCAGGCCCACCCAAAAAATCCTGAAAACAGCTATGATGACCAGTTTAACTGTTTCAATACACAATGCAGGACTTCACTATATTTTCATGCTTTCGGTAGGTATTTTCTAACATGTCTAATGTGTTTTGAAACAAATTTCCGCTTTAACTTTACCCAGACTTAAAGGCAGTAATGTTCATTAAACCACAAACTAAGTAATTATAAACTCTTGGATGGATTGAAAAACAATCGCACATAACAATGCAATGTTTGTCCCAAAGAAGGCCATGGACTCTAAAATGTTAAGTCCTACTTTGCAAGGGTAAATATGCTTGATAAATTGTATGGTAAACTGCCAATTACAGTATGAGATGTGCTGTGTGCAAGTTGACATTTTGGCCTGAGAATGGGACTCAAGGGTCAGTGGACATTTGGATTGGTTCTTTTTGAAACCAAAATTTTATAAACTACCACTGGTTTGGAGGTCTTGTCTACTAAGGTGACAGTATGGGCAACTCGTGCTTAGTAAATCTCAAAGATAAATTTCCACCAAGGGCAGAATGGTAGATGAAAGGCTGAAAGCGTCACTAAAATGATCAGGAATCATCTTATTATTCTGGTGAAAGAGGTAAGAAACAAACGTACAAAGTGCAGGCCAAGTTATGTTACCTGATTTGACACCATCTGGACCTTCCCCAGAGTATTCTGCCCCATAACAGAAACAGGAAGCACCATGGGCTTCACAGGGGATGGTAAAATGAGTGCTGACCCTGCAGGAAAAGAACACAGATTTAAAAAAAAAAAAAAAAACACACAAAAAAACAACAACAGCAAAGATAAACAAAACATGCCATCTGCCCTGTGCTAGCAGGGACAACACACAATAGATGACGGAAATTCTATCAGCTGGTACTTCACTGCACATGTCAGCTTAGGGAAGAAAGTCCAAAACTGAAAACAAGGGTCACAATGAACTTTACTCAACCATAGTGTTTCTTGAATTTTCTAACCTTACCCAAATGTTTAAATCTTTTCTACTGTTTTGCACTGCAGCCTATGTGTTCATGAGGATGAGTACCAAACTGTGTGCTGCTTTACAGGAACAGAACTCATCATCACATGTTCACAAATGGGGAAGAGGCGACATCGTCAATTGTTTGTTAAGCCCAAAGTCCCTCAACGGGAGGTGTTCCTTTCACAGTACAATAAGAACACTACAAATACAAATAAAAGTTACAAACAGAACATCGAAAGCTGCAACTACACAAATCAAAGCCAGCTAGTAATGTCATTGTAAGTTTGACTTTTGTTTGTTATGATTCACTGTTGTAGCCTACTGTTGCTTACCAGGGGAGTAGCCTCGAGAGCGAGTCGGTGTGGTCACCCCATACTGGTTGGTGGGCAAAGGCTGTCCCTTTGAGACACCAGCAGACAGCAGCACCTGTCTAGTTTGAACATCTGTGCTCGGAGGTTCAGTCACAAGGAAGTAACTGGCAGTGGCTCCTTGGAGGGCAGGGTTAGTGGTGTCCAGGGGTAGTTGGATTATGTAGTTTTGCTGGGCCTGTGATGTCCCCGTTAATGGGGATGCGAGCAAAGCCCCAGCCTTATAGCTGAGAGGACTACCATGTGCCTCAGAGCTTTGTAAGCCACTAACTGCCTGTGCTGCTTCATCCAAGTTGGCCTTTGGTGTGCCAGGGCCTCCAGAGGTCTTAGCTGGGGAGGAAAGATAGATGGTGGGTATCTTGTCACCAGAAATGCTAGAAATTGCCTGATTCAAGGCCTTGTCACTGGGAGACTCCTCATCCTGGTTATCAGTGATGATGATCTTCAAAGAAACTATATTACTGGAATCGGCAGCAGCTTTGCTTGGGGTGGTTGGAGGATCAGGTGCTGCACCAGCTGGGACACAAGATGAGGAGGATGTGGGTGACACAGGTGAGGATGAGCCAGGTGCAGCTGTAATCGTTGAAGAGGTAGAGGCAGATGTGGGTGAGCAAGGTGTCGCTGTGAATGGTGCAACAGTGGACACTGATGAGGGTGAGGCAGGAGCAGTTGTAACTGTGGCACTGCTAGAAGCAGGTGTGCAAGACGCAGATTCGGGTGTTACTGAGACAGTAGACCCTGTTTGAGTGTCTCTTCCACTGTTTGAAAGTGATGTATGAGGTAGGTCAGCGGTCGACGCTGGAGTGTTGTTCGGTTCAACTTGTGAGGGAAACAAAAAAGTACAGGGGGCTATCAGAGGTTGCACTTTAGATCCTTGTGCTTGTTTATGTTGCTGTTTTTTGTCAACATTAGGTGTCACTTCTGGCACTGCAAATGTAGCAGAGGGAGGAATGTTTGGTTCACTGGGAGCAATTGTGACGGAGGTGCTGTCCTTTGTGGAAGTCTCCTGCATGGCCACACAGTCTGCAGGAGGGGGAGGTGTGTTCAACGGTTCATCAATATCCATTGGTGTTCCAAAATCACTGTTATGGAAGAGTGAGGCCTTTTCTTTTCTGTTCGAGTCCACTGCAGTAGATGAGACAACTCTGTGATCCCCATGACTCACCAACAGTTTGGCTGAACTGTTTTCAATTCTGGATGCTCTGCCGCTGGGGCCAAGAACTGTTTTCTTTAACAAGGTGGAAGCAGTCAACTTTCTGGTCTTACGCTCCTGTCCAGCTCTCATCTTCCCCGTCACTGGTGTTGTATCTGAAGCAGTGGCTTCTCTCTGTGTAGTGCCTGAAAAATAAAGTGAAATGTCTGATGTTTAATTTGGTCCTACTTGTGTAGTTCATGCAGCTCTGTCTTCAGTAAGGGTATAACAAGTGTACTGTATAGCTGGCCAACTGCTGCAGTCAAACAAACTCTGATGACATGCACTAATTACATAGCCATGCGGGAGGCCAAGTATGTTCAGCTGTTAGCCAAAATTATACCCCTTTGCATACACACATACCTCACATAAAAAGTTGTTTAAACTGGAACAAAGTCATTGATTTCTGAAAACACAATTGTAACTGAATAACTAAATTCATAAACCACTGACAGCCTGCTTCTCACTTTGCCTTCCAGTTTGGCTGTTAAGAACAATTATAAACACATTTTTGGCCTGACTGGACCTGTTGAACGAACTAGTTAGCATACTTAACCCTACAGCTCTTTCACCTTCCTTTCAACTTTGCACAGTAAATTCGAAATCTGACTGCATCCGCTGTGTTTTCAATGAACATGAAGATTGTTCTCCCTTTCAAACTTTAGATTTAAAAAACCTGCTTTTGCCTGTGTGATACTGACAACAATCAAAGGTGGCATCTGTGTTTTCTTCTACTGAGAGCCTACTACTGTATCAGACTGTAAGAATACCTGGCTCATCACTCTGAGGGGGTTCAACTGTAGATGAAGGTCCAGCAGTGTCACTCTCTTCTGGACTAGTGCTAATATCTCCATCCCCTGCTTCGCCATCCGTGAATTTGGTTTTGTCTGCAAATACACATTACAAAGTCTGTTCTGAAATGGCCTTTCATTTGGCTTTATTACACAGTCACAAAATAAGTGATTAAGGAGTAATCTGTGCAACAAACAAAAGCAAAGTAGGTCATAGTTACTGTAATCGAAAAGCTCAAACAGGGCCTGGAAAGCCGGATCGGATTCTGTTTGTTCCAGAATGTCGTGGATGGCATCGTCACTCATGTGGATTTCACCCTGTACCAGAGGACATATGTCAGGAAATAATGTCACGACACAGAAAAATAAGCATAGCGTGATGATGATTAAGATCTAAAAACTTTTTTTCATGCACTCAGGTCATTTGGTCACACATTTGTTAAAATCTGTGTTAGTACATTTTTGTTCAGTATAAACATTTATGAGACACATTTTTGAAAAAATAAATACTTTTTTGATATTATTTAGCTTTTCAGCACCTGTAATCCTAGGATTTCATCTATAGACTGGTCTGCCTCCACTGTACTTGAAGGGGCCTTTGATGATTGGGGCGTTGGCTCGCTGATACAGAGATGAAACAGAGGAGAAGTTAGTACAGCTATGTTGCAACATGCCTGCAGTCAAATTCAAAAATCATCTACCGCAACAACTTAATACACACAATGAGGCAATGCAGAGTTCCAACTCAACACTTACTTGGCGAGGATTTTGTTGATATTTTCAGCAAGTTTCTCTTGTAACGATCTGTCCCCCAGTATCTTGTCTCGTGCATTTTGTATCACGAGTTGCTGTAGAGATTAACATGTGTTGTTTAGTTACGGACTGTATGGATTGTGAATTTAAACAAGACGAACACATTCAAGAGAGAGAGAACATGCCATTTCTGATTCCATGACATTCTACTATCCCATATTTCTTCTAGACACATAAAAGGTAATGCTCATGTCACCTTCTATTTTCAGGTCTGAGACACAACACATCCTTGTACCCCTTCCTCCCTGAGCTAATATACAGTCAAAACATATTAGATTCAATAAGTGATGAGAAAACCAGATTGAACTTGTTAAAAGTCCAGTGTTAAAGCCGTATTGCTCTGTGTCCAGAGCATCCTGTCATTCACCATGCTTAATCTAAAACACATTCATTTCATATATCCTAAAAAGATGACAATCTTACAGTCAATTAAGCCCTAATTACTGCACAGGTTGGACCAAGATAATTGTATCAGTGAAGACACGTATTTGGTTCAAAATTTCTTGGTATCAAGGAACCCCTACACTTAATATACAGATCTACTTACAGGAAAGTTCTCATCGACGGTCTCTTCAGGTTGGGGTTCTGCACTGGGAGTATTCACAATCATGGCACTTCTGCCAGGGGTACTAGAACCACTCTGAGCTCCACCTCTCTTCCTGGGGGTGTCCCTGAAGGCAGCAGAAAAGATTATAGAGGTGTCTGCCAACATGCACAAGGCACTGACAACACTTTATGAGCACTATAATCTCACACAAAAACACCACAAACTAACTAAAGCTCAACCTGACAAGCCAGTCAACATTTCTCACAGTGGACATTTTTTGTACTTGGCTAATAACAACAACAAAGGCCCAGTGTCCCAGTTAGTTATGGCAGTGTGACAGTGAGCCAGAATGCACAATAAACAGACTCTAAAAACCGAAGAAAGTAAACAGAATTCAACCAACATGGATTTCATTATTTACTCCTTTGTTTTTTATTTACTGTCGTAACATGTTTAAATATCTTCCGTAAAAAAGGCCAATTTATGAGCATCTCCTCGTGTACTTTAGTCCTGCACAGACAAAGCAGCATTGTTAAGCCAATGTGGGTTAGTAGGACAACAGAGTCTGTCTTCAACACTGTCTTATTCATTAGTTGTTAACATCAAAAGTAAAATAGCAATACAAATCATGTTTACCATTTCCGTCGTCCAGGAGACATCGGGCCTTGATTTAGCCGTTGTTCTGAAACAATTATCTGAACAGGCGAGTCCCCTGTAATGAACACATTATATCACATATCATACAAAAGCAGTTTTTTTTGTGATTGCTTATAGCTTGCAAGCATGCCAAAATACAAGGAGCTGATAAAGCTTTGCCAAATCTTTCAAGAGCCCTACACAAAACAAAGACATGGGCTCAAGCCATCAGAAATACAAGATGACTTTCAGTAAAAAATAGCTGTAACATGACATGATTGGATTCAACATCTCTACTGTGTTAAATCAGCACAGGGAAATGACCACCACTGCTGAGATTGTAAAATAAAAGTGAATATTGTTTAAACTTTTTGAGGGGGTGGAATTCAATAAGACATGTGAAAACAAAACACAACCTTTAAAACTGCCACTTCAACTAACCTGTAATAAAAACAAACAATAAAGAGAGTACTGCATGTTTTGTGATACTCACTGGGTGTATTTAGTATTCTGCTGACATCACCGATCTGCTGCTGTGAGCCACTGCCGGTAGCTAATCGGGTTTGCGTGGCAGTGTAGCTCACGGGAGTGGAGTGGCTGAGCATGCTGTGGGAGCTGAGTGCCGGGCTGATGATGGAGCTTGTTTCAGAAACTGATGAGCAGATGACACCACCAGCTGAAGATACGGTCAGGACCCGCTGTCGAGCCATGTTGGCCAATCCGATGCGTGAACGTGCTGCAATGAAAAGAGGCTGATAAATAAAAGGCCAAAGTACAAACCCTAAGCAAACATAGAACTCAAACAATCTTTGACACATAGTATTTGTGGTTATATCTTAAATCATAGTTTAATGACTGCATTAAGGGTGGTTGATGCTGATAATTGGCACACTCAGTGCTTTCACCAGTGTCCCCTACATTATGCAAATTTAGTCAGGGTGGTTGGATTTTATATGCGGGTGCTATTCAATCCAAAAATCTTTATGTCAGTCAAATGTATTTTGGTGGGTGTTGATAAAAGAAATGGTGGGAAACACAGCTATATACTATTAATGAAGTACCCGTAATCTATCATCAGCAAGATCCTTTGTGAAAGTGAACAATAAAATATTTGTTAAAAATAGGAAAAGTATTAACAGACTTACTTCTTTGAATCGCTGATATAGCGGGGGAATTCTGCAATGACCTAAAGAAAGACATAAAAATAAGAAACCATATCTGTATGATAAAAATCCAACTCAGTGTCAGCTCTGAAGAGATAACACTGAGATTTGAACACTGTGGTCAGTCTCAATGTACAACAGTTGCAGTGATTTAGATGCTGAAACATGAAGCTCATTACTTGATCTGGTTGAGTGTAAAATCCAGCTTTTTCCACAACGAAGTCAACATGGCAGGCACCTCATGACGAGACTCTGTTGAAGAAATAGAGAAATTACCAACAGTGACAGGCTGCTTCACCAACAATGTTTGAAGGAGAGATAATGCAGGTTCCTCCCTCCAGCTGCTTTCAGACTATACAAGCAACACTGCTTCCAGTAGACCACACAAAGGAAAACTATTGATAATCAATCATTACTCATGTGCAATATCTACACACTTTATGTGCAATAATGTCAATTCTGCCAACCAGACTGTGTAGTTATTATATCCTATTTTCTTTTTTTTTTTTTACTGCTTACAATCATCGCTCAGTTGTAGTATCAGTATACGATATACTTTATTGTCCCTGTAGAGAAATTCGTCTTGGACTCAGGTGCACAAGTAAAGCTGCCCTACTATAAAAGTCCAGGAAAAAATGAAGCATGCACCATAAAAACATAACAGTATTGCACATCAGCCGTTCATGTACAGCACATAACACCAGTAGACTACAGAGCGCCCTGAATTTGGGCATCCTGTATTGTCTGCCTGAGAGTAAAAGCTTGTACTCAGTGCGGAGAATTTGGGAAGAGTCAGACAGTATTCTCTGTGCTTGTTTGAGAAGAACAGTGTCTGGAGAGATTGGTGTCCCTTCCTCCCCATGACCTTCACAGCCGTCTGAAACAGACGAGCAAGTTTGGATTTTAACTCCAAAGTCAGATTCCCAAAACATGCTTCCATACCTCGCCAGCAGCCTGATAAGATAAAAACACAATCCTCAGATCCACTCCAAACACCCTCAGTCTTCTTAACAAATAAAGCCTTTGCTGTGGCAGAGAGCACGCATTGTCAACATGGACCCTCTCGCTAAGGCTACTGTCCAAGTGGACGTCAAGGAGGACACCTGATTTATTTGTCCATCACGTATGATGACTGGGCTGTGATCCCAAAAACCATCTCCATAGTTTAACTGGCATCACACCACTGCACAATCCTGTCTATTTCATCAAATATGCTGAGGGACTTTTGTCCTTGTGCAGGAGACTGAGAAGCATCTGAAAATTTTAAAATACTTAGAATATTGTTTCGTGTTTTCATACTGTTTGCATATTATACTGCTCTTTGTTTTGTACAGTTTACTTATTGAACTGATCTGTGTTTTTCTTTTGACCAATATGTAGCTGTTACATTGCTTTGTGTTGTTTTTTTAACTGATGCTTCCTCTTTGCTGCTGTAATCGTGGAAATTCCCCGGCTGTGGGACTACTAAAGGTTTATCATATCTTATAACAAGCATGACACACAATAAAACCATAAAACAACCAGTGCCTTTTGTGATGGGAACAATAACAGACAGTCTTACCTTTTGCTTTAGCAGCCACATACTCATTTAAGATGGTTGTGAGGCCTTTCCCAAAGACAGACTGTGTGTGGGAAAAGCACAATCATGAACAGTTGCAGTGATTTAAATGACATTCACTTCACAGTTTGTGGGACATAATAACATAATACAGACAAGAGGCACACTTACAAACACACACGCAGGAATGGTCCCATCTGCTGTGGTGTGTTCAGCATACTCTTTCAGATTTGGGCACTCATGGATGAAAGCTTGGGTTGTGGCTGACAGACCCTCTTCTTGGAGGTAACCTGAGGAAGGACAATTAACAGCATCCAATAAGAGGAGCACGACAAAGCTCAAACAGCAAATTAATATTGACCCCAATTAAACTGCATGTTAACTGCTAACTGTTAGCTAGTTAGCAGTTAACCACTGTAAGCTCTAAGTCGCCTGTTAACCAGTGTCGTTGTGGCTAACGCTACAGCTACAGCTTTGCTACGTCAGCTGACACTAGACTTACCTAAAACAAGCCGGGCGACGTCGGATGGTAGCAACATGGCTGCCTGTTTGTTAATATAAAGTGTTAAGAGTTAGCCAGGCAGCTACATGTTAAGGAAAAGTCTCTCAGAGAGTCGTTATACGGCGTTTAATTAGGAAACCGTCAGAGGTATTGTTGTGACGGCGACGTCCAGAGGACACTATCGTTTTCTCAAAAGGCGGGGAACTCAAGCACGTATAACCCGGAAGTTCCGAGATAAATCCGCCGATTGGAATGGTGGGAATTGTAGTTTATTTTTGGAAATGTCAAACTCCTGTACAACCTACAGGTAACGTATCCACAAATATGAGTCTCGTAGACATACCATTACTTCTACATGCTACTTAACACTTCAATAATACTGCACCCGACTAACAGTTACTTCAGTTAGTTTGTTTGACCGTTCGCACAGAAATCACCGGACCAGGAAGTGATGTAGCCTCTGAGTTGCTGAAGCCTGAAGCCGGGGCGGGAATTTCCTGCGTGGGCTACGTGTGCGTGCGTGCGTGCCTGACAACGCACGGCAACATGTCAGGAGCTGAGCAGCATGCTACTCCTGTTATGCACCACATAAGTTAACATCCACACCTGCATGTGTGACAGCTCCGTGTCTACAATCAGTGCAGCCATCAGAGGTCAGTAATCACACTGAGAGAATTTGAATGGGTGTGTGTGTATGAAGTCTGAAGCCAGTTTCGCAACGTTGTGATGCTAAAGTAGCTCGTCTACAAGGCCAGGCTGAATGTGGAGGGATTTGCTGTGTTTAGATTAACAAGTTACAACTAAAACTCTCTTAATGTATAGTTTATACTAGTTAATAACGTTAGTTCATAGTCTGTCGGGCGTGCTTTGAGAAGACAGCTGTGCAGAGTCATTGTATTGTATGCATGCTGTGGATGAATAACAACAACATCTCCTGTCAACATGCAGTCCTGGAGGATAAAACAGACTACTCGACACTGATAAAAGCTGCTCCTCATCCACTGTGAAGCACAATGAGTTTGGCTCTTAGTGATCTCCTGGTCTGCTGCAGAGGGCTGGAGAATGACAAAGCTACAGAGAGGAAGGTAATCACACCTGCATGGAAACAATAAAATGAGATATAATTGCACCAAGCACCAATCAGCCTCACTGTAGCCACGTTTAATCAGTGAGTATAGTATATTGGTGGGAGCCGGGGGGGTCACCAGCTCAAGTCCCTGTCCAAACCAGGTATGGAGCATTGACTGGTTGCTGGTACCAGTTTGCCTCCTGGGCACTGCTGAGGTACCCCTCACTCTGGCATCTCTCCATTTGATGAATGTATAGGTCCTGTTTGTGTATGTGTGTGCATTTCAGGTCGATGTGTATATGACAACAGAGTGAAAAAAGTTGGATTGCCCCTCAGGGATTCATAAAGTATATTTTCTTCTTCATAAATCCTCCACTTTGACAGTCGTGTCCTCTCTTCATGCCCGCAGAAAGAAGCTGAACGCTTCAGACGGCTCCTTCGAAGTCCAGAAGTTGTGCAGGAGTTGGATCGTACCTCAGGATCTAAAGCTAAAGGCTCCAAGCAACTCACATGGGATGCTGTATTCAGGTAATCTGACTTTTTGTACTGGCGCATGCAACAAAATGCTTACTACGTTATCTAGTTTAATATGAGTCATGTCTTGCTTCTTGCAAATCTTTACTTAATCTTGCACACTTGGTTTTATACTTTTTGTGCCTTTCCTGCCAAGACAACAGGCCTAGTTTTTTTCCAACTTATTAGTTTAGTTTCACTTTTGTTTCTTTGCATCACTCACTAATGAGTACCTGCTGACTTCCGGGAACCTTTGTGGCCAGCAACCAAATAGAATCTGAACCAGCTGTACTTAACACAGTAAATATGATGGCTTGTAATATTTTAGAATTGCTGACGTATTCCAACTTGTCCCACAATAATCTGTCCTCATTCAATATTTTGCAAGTTTTGGGTTTGTCAGATTCAGTCATCTGTCAAAGGCCTTGATAGTTAAACATTTCCTTTTCTGCTTTTTATCCCCATGTCAGATTTCTGCAGCGTTATGTCCAGAAGGAGACAGAAAACATGCAGTCAAGTAAATCTAACGTCACTGCATCCACACTGGCCACACGGCAGAAGAAGATGGCAGAAATGTGCAGCTTGATCAAGTACTTTATTCGCTACGCAAACAAACGTAAGGAAACTGTCAGTGTGAGATCCAGTAGTAGGTTACAATACAATTTATGTGTCATAATACACTAAAGGATGTTTTGCTCTACATGTATTCCAATATTTTCTTTCGTTATTTCATCTGAGTAGAAAACAGCAGAGATTCTGAGCAGCTGTCTCTCTGCAGGTGGGCCTCGTCTAAAGTGCGGTGAGATGCTGAAACATGTGATGGACGTCCTGCAGAATTCATACAGCTGTTCAGCTTATGGAGAAGATTATAGCAGCCTCCTAGTGAAGGACATCCTCTCTGTTCGCAAGTACTGGTGTGACATCCCTCCACAGCAGTGGCACAGTCAGTGTTATAATTATTTAATTACACATATTAATAAATTAAATTTCATCAACACTAATCTTATTTGTCTTTTTGCATTAGGTAGCCTTATTACTGTAGTCTGATAATGTAATATCAACTTCAGTTCACTGAATCCCCTTTGTTTATATTTGTTATTCTCAGGTCTTTTGGACTTGTACTGCGACTTGTTCAACACTTCATCCAAGTCCATCAATCGTGTTTTGGTGAGCAGAGTGATCCACACGGTGGTGCAAGGCTGCTGCATGCAGACGGATGGATTCAACAACTCTCTGTTCAGCTTCTTCTCCAAAGCACTTCTAAATGCAAGGTGAAGACTTTTACCAACATTTTAAATTGACTGGATCTCATAATTGCTCTCAACCTTATTTGTAGCCGTCTTGAAAATCCATCTTAGTTTATTGTGAACATAATGTATGTCAGCTAATTAAATAGATGCACTTATTGTTTTGTTTTTTTCCAAAATCCTCTGACCCTGTCAGGCAGGAGAAACACCTGACGGTTTTGGAGCACCTCGTCTCAGCTCTCAATATCTTCTCGAGATCTGCAGCCATGAACTGTCGGATGAGGGTGTGTCACCTGGGAGAGGAGCTTCTGCCTTCTATACTGTATGTCTGGGCGGACATGAGGCCCAGTGCGGCTCTCAAAGAGGAGATTGTGGAGTTCTTACACCTGCAGATTAGTGTCCACCACCCCAAAGGAGCCAAGACACCGGATACAGGTAGAGTGATCCTTCCAAAACAATTTATGTTTCCAGTGGTGGTGACACCTTTAGTTGCCCTTGTATAGTGGACAGGCTTCATTGTGGGTTGTGCATAGTTCCATATACAGCTCCACTTATTTGGGGTGGCTGTGGCTCAAAGGTAGAGTGGGTCGTCCACTAATCGGAAGATAGATCCCCGGCTCCTCCAGTACGCATGTCGAAGTATCCTTGGGCAAGATACTGAACCCCAAATTGTCCCTGATGGCTGTTCCATTGGCGTATGAGTGTGTGTAAATAGTTACTGAGTAGCAGGTGGCACCTTGTATGGTAGCCTCAGCCACCTGTGTGTGTGAATGTGTGTGTGAAAGGGGGAATGTGATGTAGTGTAAAAGCGCTGTGAGTGGTTGGAAGGCTAGAAAAGTGCTATATAAGTGCAGGTCCATTTAGCATTTTCCATTTGATTCTTCCAAGCATTGGAGAAAGAAATGTGAATAACTTCCATTTTTAAAGTTCAAATTGCACCACCAAGGAAAGATTTCAAGGAGATCAATTGACTTACTAAGCAATCTCTGCAAATTTCATTAACTAAAACACCATAAAAATACAATTTTATACCATGAAATTGTTGAAAATCAGTCACTGAACTTGGGGTTTATTTCCGAATTGACCATTAACTAGTTGCTCTCTCACTCTCTAATATTTCAGGTGCTCATGCTGAGGACTGGACCAAATGGAGGAGTCTGCTATACAACCTGTACGACACCCTAATCAGGGAAATTAGCCACATAGGCAGCAGAGGGAAGTACGTCACCGGGACACGACACATAGCTGTCAAGGATAACCTCATTGAGCTCACAGCTGACATCTGCCACCAGGTAATACAGATCCAGGCTCAAGTATGTATATAGAAAATCACAGTTTTATTTGATGTAAATGTTTATGCCATTATAAAACTAATTTGAGCAGTTTAGCTAATGTGGAGCCGCACATCTGTCTTAATAAAATCATTTCCCTTATCTTATTGTGTTTCTTGCACGTAGCTGTTCAGTGATGACAATGACACCCATGTTGTGGAGGTGACCCAGGCCTCCCTCAGAGCCACCTACATGGGCAGTCCCACCCACGGAGCAGCGAGCAAGCGACGGCGCATTGAACTGGGCTGGGAGGTCCTCCGGGACCATCTGCAGCCTCAGCATAATGACTTTGATGTCATACCATGGTATGAAAATCACAATGCACTTAATACAAACTACATACTGAGTGTGGTCTCTTAAAAACATTGATTTTACTTTGTGATAGAAAAACACATCATGATCATGTAAAGATATTCAAACCCTCTTTTCTCCCCTCAGGCTGCAGATCACCGCAGTGCTCTCCTCTAAGTACCCGTCCATGATGCCCGGCCAGGAGCTGGTCCCACTGCTGTCAGTGTTGTACCAGCTCCTGGCAGAGCAGCGGAAAGGAGAGAGGGGGCCGTACGTGCTACGCTGTCTGAGGGAGGTGGCCCGGTGCCAGGCCCGCTACCCGGAAAGGGCCCAAGTCCACAGGCCGGAGCTGACCCGGCTGTGGGGTCGGGTGTGGGCCCTGGCACTGCGAGGGGTCAGCTCACCCCAGACAGAAGCCCTCAGCCTGGACCTGCTGACCTCTATTGTCCATAGCGGACTGATCAATATGGACAGAGAATTTTGGAAGCTCTTCTCTGGATCAGCTTGTAAACTGTCTCAGTGAGTTTATTTCTCAATATCTAACCATTAATTAGTTCACACTGAAAATGTGTGTGTTTGCATTAAGCAGCCCTTTTTTCTCTCTACCCACAGGGGTGCTGCTCTCTGTCTAGCTCAGGCCCTGCTAACGTGTCCAGTCCCTAAAAGTATCATCTCAAGCTCAGGCTGGGACCATATGGGGGTCACAGAGGGATCTGCGTCACCGAACCTGAAGGAGACTCTCATAGCCTGGCTGCTGATGACCGACCAGAGCGAGGAGATGGAGGATAGCTCCAGACCTCATCCCATCATTTGCAGGTTGGTACTGTGTTGCTTTTCCATGTTAACTGTGTCTTAACTGTAGATAATTTAATCCTGGTTCAGTACCTGTTTTGTTAAGGATGTAAATTGTAATATTTGAAGACTGTTCTCATGTTTAACTGATGGGCAGCTCCAGTTACAGACTGGTGTTTCCAAGGGGATGCACACATGGATTACTCTTTACTTTTTTAACTTTTCGCTAAGGTAAGATGAGTGTATTTTGTCTTGTAAGATAAAGACCTTTAAATTGATGCTCTATCCTGATCTTGTGTGCAGAGACTTTCCTCACAATCTAATAGCGAACATCCTGGTCTCCCTGACGTTGAAAGACACGAGAACAGGCCTGAAGTTTCTGCTGGGGACTGAAGGAGTGGAAAGGTGAGGGAAATGATCCTGGTTTCACTCACCGAGTATCAAAATCACTGATATGATGACAAATCTACCACCATGCACCTTTTTTTTTTTTTTTTTTTTTTCGCACAGTCCACGTATTAATCTGTAACTATTTGTTTTTAAAGTGCCTTTTTTCAAGAACAAACCTCATCCAATGCCAAAGACAACCTGGAAGAGATCGAGAGGCTGTATTTACAGTTCACCTTCAACACACTGCCTTCACCGAAGCAAGAGACTGACGAGGCAGCGACAGCGGCTTCAACCGACGGCCAATTCGCTGCCGTCCGCTGCCTCAGAAACAAGTTGGAACAGTCCCTGCTTTGTGTGGCTGACACCCTGCTCAACTGCTACTCTCCTGATGTGAGTGAAAGTTAATACTTGTGTGTTTATGTGTTTGTGTGTCTGAACTCGTCACTGTAACAAACTTATTCTGATTCCCCCCCGCCACAGTCTCAGTCCACCCCTCCGGAGTGTCTGGTGCGCTGTTTGAGTCTGCTGACTGGTGTTCTAGCAGGTTACGTGTCCACTGGGTTTCTGACCGAGGAGGAGGCGTGCCGCTCACAGCTCTTCACTAAAGCCAAGGTATCATTCAGATGCATTGCAGCAGATTTGCCAACAACAATTTTTGAAACTGGTCCAGTATTGAGCATGACTGCTGCAAATGGCAGTTACGAAACTGGCTGCATTGTAACCACTCGGAGCATTTGTGCACCATCCATGTATTGAAAGTACTTGTTTTTGCACCTGACAGATTATTTTTTATAAATGTCTTACAACATTATGGAAAGGATCCTAGATCTTTTTGTTTAAGAAGAAGATTCTTTTTGGTGGGTTTGATGATGATGATTTCGGGGGTATTTCCTCTTAAACAAAAAGGATCTTACTATTAAACAAAAAGGTTTATCTCTGTGAGGATATCTTCCATAATGACAAAAGGTTGTCTGTGTGTTTCTTGTTACCAGGCCCTGGCCCAGGACTTCAGCGGTTTTATTTCCAGTGTGAAAGTGAAGATGACAGAGGAAGGAACCATGAGCACCCTGAAATCTGTCATGAAGCTGTGCACACAGTCAGCCAGCAGAAAAAACAAGGTGACAAAAGCTTCCATCATGACAGTATGCATGATGCTGAAATAATACAGCATAAAGATTAATCTGATGAATTTATGGACAAACCAGCAAGTTTTATTTTTAAGTAAATCTTTTGTCCCTTCCCCCACAGGATCATGTTTGTCCTATCTCCTCCAGTCTGTTTATTATGATTCTGCCGGCCAGTCTCCTCACTGAACTGGCTGAGATCTGCAAACTGTTAGTAAGTGACATATATATATATATATATATATATATATATATATATATATATATATTTTGTATATAATGTACCTAGCAGATCAAAGATGTTTCTCACTTCAGGATAAGACAAGGGAAACCTTCACCTGCTGGCACGCTGATTTAATCTAATTTCCTCACATCTTCAGTTAAGCAGTGTTTCTAAGAGAGCCAATGTTGTGGATGAAGACGATCACATGGATGACGAGTGGGACATGACCAGAACTCAACAAGGGGACGACGTGGACCTGTTTGAAGATGGTGAAGAGTCTCACAGCAGTGGCAATGGGACCCAAAGACAGAAGGGAGACAACAATGACACCTCCTGTGGGCCAGGTAAAAAGGGATCACCACCTGCTCTGTAAATCAGCGTAAATCATCAATTGTATGTTGGATAGATGATGTTGAGGTATCTGATCATCTTGTCAGTGGACAACAGGTATAATCATCACTGCTCTGTCCTCCATCAGGTGCAAAAAGTCTGTTAGCAGACAATCATCTTGCCCAGCAGGACCTGGCTCTCCTCGCAGTCTTGGAGTTCCTGTGTGAGTGCGGCTCCATCCAGCCCGTCCATGGTCTGCTTTTCAAACCTCAGGAGGTGCGGCGCAGGCTGCTGCTGCTGGCCGAGCAGATGGACTTCAGCAAAGCCCTGCACCTCAACATGGTGGGAAGCAGCTGCTGTGGAGAGTCATGGTTTCAGTTGCAATGATGATTCAGCTGATGAACTTTAATATCTGTTTCTCTTCCAGTATCTTGTCCTGTTGAAGAAGCTTCCCACTGAGGACTCGCTGTCTCCGGAGGAATTCGACTCACTGCTTCTTCCTCTAGCGTATTGAAATCTTTTTTCTTTTTTTTTTTTTAATGTACTGCATTAATTTCTGTCTTCATAAAGCAAAATGTTTTAATGTTCTCAATTGTTTGTCGTGCTGTGTTTACAGGGATCTGTGTTCTCTGTACCGTCAGGACCAAGAGATGTGCGCTGCTGTGCTGCTGGGTTTGTTACCCTCCATCATGAGCCTTGGAAAAACCCACCACATGCCGGAGGAGATGAGACATGTTCAGGGATCTCTGCTACAAGTGGTGTCTGGATTCTGGTTAGCAGCATATGTTTACATCATGAGCAGATGTAGGGTCGGTCTGTAAGAGATTAGGTCCTAAAATGAAGCATCTGTCTGTGGCAAGGAGCTTTCAGTCTTTGAAGGAGAATGATCAAGTGTAAAATGTGCCTCCGCTGGTCGTCGCAGGAAAGCAAATTCCTTGTGTTATTTTGAATTTAATTTTGAAGGGATGGTTACACTATGAGACCTTGAAACATGAATGACTGTTTAACTCAATCACTATGCTGTGTTTCAGTTTCCTGAGCCAAACAGGGAAGTGCATTGCCTCTGTACGAGTTGCTCTAGTGCGATGTCTGGTTGCCCTGCTGGAGGTGAGCTCTCACAGAAGTTTAAGGAATACTTCTGCATGAAATATAGCATTTTAAATATATAGTTCTGAATGAATGAATTAAGCTAGACACTTTTTTTTATGTGTTTGACTGGGAAGAAAACATTTTCATTAATTGACTGGTGCATATTGGATTGAAAATGTTGAAGCTGCTTTCAATATTTTATGTGCCAAAACACTTTTGATCCATACCCAAACCCTAAGACTGGAGAGTAAAAAGTGTACCACAGAGTTTCGCCCTCTCTACACTCTGTAAATTCTCTTAATATTTCAGTTCAATATATGTATATTCTTTCTTGTTAGAACTTTTTTGTGTGTTTTTGACATCTCTCCTCTCCGACAGGCCGACCCGTGTTGTAACTGGGCAATCTTAAATATCAGAGGGAATGACAGAGAGGAAGATCGCCCGGTGTCTGTCATTCTTCCATCTCACCTTGCAGATGCCCACCACCAGGTCCGCATGCTGGTAGCCATGTCAGTTGAAAGGTACGCTTTAGCCGGGTGCTGATAATGAATCAGGATACATTTTCTAGAAAGATGTACTTTACAAAAGATGTCATCTAATTGTCTGATTGTCACCATTATCCTCCTGCGTCTCCAGGTTGTTTCTGGAGATGAGACCAGAGCGTCCAGATAATAGAACGATGCTGCCGCTGAAACACCAGCAGGCAGCTTTTGAGAACGTTTACCTGAAGGCTCAGGAAGGAATGAAGCTCCCAGTGAGTGCAGTAGGTGCTATCATAAATCAGGAATAATTGACCATATTGTACGCATATTTTCTGCCTTTGTTTGACTTTCTCTAATGCTTCTTGTGTCTGTGTGATCGTATACAGAGAGGCAGCTCTTCGGAGGACCAGCAGGACGAGTCTTTTAACCGCAAGGCCACCCTGTTGAAGAGTTTGTGTGTTGTGCTGTGCTGCAGCCCAGTCTGTGAAAAACAGTCTCTGTTTGCACTCTTCCAGTCCTACAAGGAGAACAATATAGAGGAACAGCTCATCAAAAAGGTGAGGATTTCTGTGCCCTGTGCATTAGGTAAATGGAATTGAAATAGAATTTAGACAGGACTGTGAATGAATGAAAATAGTGTCTGTGCTTTTTTTGCAGAGCTTTTGTTCAGTTTATGCCTATTTTTACGCTTTACTAAAATTAAAAACTAATCAAAAGGTTGCCCTTTACCCCATAAAACAAATTACACAAAGGGCAGAATGAGAATAACAGTTTCTGTCCATTGTCACAGATGTTGTGCAGTGTATCCAGAGCACTTGGCTACAGGAGCGTGAAAACATTCGTCAGTTCTCACCTGTACTACTTGGTAGCTGAGTGGCTTGCACAGAGACAGTCTGACGATCGCTACACTCTTGGATCGTTCCCCTTCACCCTCCTAGACCACGACACAGTCAAAGATTTCTTTAAGTGAGGGAATAAGCTTCTATTATTTTCATATTCTGTCACAGCTCCATTTGATGCCCGTGTGCAATGATCTTACAATGAGTATAACAAAATAAAAGAAGGGTTGATCAGGGTATATTAACATCTTTTGTCTTCTTGAAGCTCTTCCTACCAGGTGTTGATTCCCCACCTGGTCTTCCTGGATGACTTTGAGCAGGTGAAATCAATCGGCAGGTATCTCGAAAAGGACTGGAAAGAGTTACTGGCTGATTGTTTCCCCAAGATCATGGTCAACATCCTGCCGTACTTTGCCCTGTCTGGCCAGGACTCACAGGTGGCACGGCAGAGGGAGAAGGCCCACAGAGTGTACGACCTGCTCAAAGATGCCAACTGTCTGGGCAAACAGGTGAACACAGCATGTGTCAAACATTTTCAGAATATGTGTGCCACATATGAGTACAGATCCGGGTATTGAATGGCAAATTGACTGTACTGCACGTCTGTCCCCGTGTCTGTGAATGTGTCCGCAGCAAATTGACAACCTCATCCACAGTAACCTGGCAGACATCGTGGTTGAATTGCTGATGACTCTGTATGAAGAAAGTGGAGCAGAAGGGGATGGAGGAGACCTGAAACGCTTTATAGGGTAAAGATAGTTAAGATTTACCATGTTTTTCCCCTCATATTAGTCCCTTTTGTTTGTTTATTTGTTTATCCATTCAATCATTCCCCCAGTTTTATCCTGGGCTGAAATGAAGGTGGTTTGTCTTTCTGTCAGTCTAAATTTTAACTCTTTAATGCCCCTCAGGGAGCTGGATCCTGTACCAAACCCACCATACTTCAGCTCCTATGTCATTATAGCTACTCTGGACTACCTCAGCAAGTGCCACAGTGCAAACCACAAGTCGTTGGTGTCCATTCTGTCCAAAACTCCAGTAAGACCTTATGTGGAAGTATTTGTGTTTTCATTGATCAATATAATTTGCTTGCTCTTGGGTAGTTTTGACTGTTCTAACCTGTTTGTCGTCCCTGTGTTGTGCTGTAGATTTCCATCCAGAGGATTCTGCTGGCGGTGTGTGAGAGAGCAGAAAAGACGACCAACAGCTACGAACGTCACCGCATCCTCCTCATGTATCACCTGTTTGTCAACCTGCTGCTCAGAGAGGTGAAGGACGGCCTGGGAGGAGCGTGGGCCTTCGTCCTCAGAGACATCATCTACACACTCATACACCACATCAACAGCAGGTCAGTGCACACAAATACAAACAGGTGTGGGTCGTCGGTGGCTTAGTGGGTAGAGCAGGCGCCCCATGTTCAAGGCTGAAGGGTTTGACTCCAGCCTGTGGCCCTTTGCTGCATGTCATTCCCTCTCTCTCTCCCCTTCACACTTACCTGTCCTGTCAATTAAAGGCAAAATGCCACAAAAAAAATATCTTTAAAAAAAAAAAAATACAAACAGGTAACATACATGTGGTACATGTGTGTGCAAACACAAATGACTCTCTGCACTGTCTGTTCTGTATTCCCAAAATCAAACCAGTGTGTTTTTCCTCTCACGCCCAGACCACTTCAGTGCGACGAGGTTTCTAACCGAAGCCTCTCTCTGTGCTGTGACCTGTTGACCTCTGTGTGTGAGGCAGCACTGCAGTTCTGTGATGATGCTCTGGACTGCCACCTACAGGTCATTGTTGGGACACTCACATCTCAGGTGACCAGCCGGCCCACCATCTCACAACAGGTAAGCAACAGGAGGTAAATTCAAGGGTTTTGTCTTTTACAAGTTTGCAGATTCATTTTCCAGGGTTCTCACAGTCATGGAAAACTGGGAAAGTCACATTGTTACTTTTCTCTGGCCCTCCAGGTCCTCAGTCTGTTACAGTTTCTTGTGATAGAAAATCAACAGAAGTTAAAAGGAGCCATCAGCAGGTTGGAGCCTTTTCCTGACCTGCCTGAATTCAGAGAGCTGCGGTCTGTGCAGCACATGCTCAAATATAACACCGGGACCTTCACACTGAGACAGGTACTAAACGTATAAGCATGTATTAGCATCATGTGTCTGAGAATTTAAAGCATACACAGCTCTAAATCCTCAGTGAATCAAGAGGTGACAATGTCATTGTTATCAGTGAAAACTAATAATCCTCAATTTCCCTGCTGGCTTACATCTTCAGGAGATAGTCCACTTCCTGTCAGTGACATCCTGTGACTCCTTACCTCTGACCAGACTGGAGGGGCTGAAGGAGCTGACCAGACAGCTGCATGACAACAAGGGACAGATCAGAGAGCTGCTCAAAGAGTGCCATGGTACGCTGCCAGATGAGGAAAAAATGATCTTTGCGTAAAAAAATTGTGTCATGTTGAATGTGTAATGAGCTTGTCCTCTCTCTCTTTGTCTTCCTCGCAGCTGAACCCACTGACAGTGTGCTCGTGAAGCTGGTTCTCAGTCTGCTGCAGCTCTGTAAGCTCGCAGCCAACCACCCCGGAGGAGCCGACATCCTAGGTATAAAGTCAAATTACTTCCACAGCGACAGTAGGATGTGTTTTCAATCATGTCTAAACAAATTCATCATTTACAATTTTTGAAAGTTTCACACAAACCCTAAATCTGTTCCTGCAGAGGCAGCAGGCAGCTGTCTGGGGGAACTGGGTCCTGTGGACTTCTCCACCATCGCGCTGCTTCATGGCAGAGATCCCCTCTATGAAAAGGCTGTGTCTCTCTTCACCTCCACTAACTCACAGTGTCTTTACATCATCCTCAACTGCATGAACGATGCGCTGACTCAACAGCGGTACACTCAATCCTCCATCTCAGTATTTAATCATTTGCTGCACATGATGCAGAGGAGCGAGCGGTTTGTGTTGATATTCACTGTGTTCTGTGATGTGGTTGTTCTGCCAGTATTGAGGTGAGGCAGGCAGCAGCTCAGTGTGTGAAGAGCATCCTCGCCACACAGTCTGGGGTCGACTTCTGGGAGCAGCACAAAGACAACAGAGACCCCATGCTGGCCTACCTGAATCCCTTTAGAAAGGCCAAGAAGAAGGTGGGTTCAAGATGTTCTTGTTTCGTATTTAAAAACAGTAAGATTTCCAGATTTCCAAATGAACACAGGTGATCTCCATTACTTGTTATACAAATATGAATGTGTGTTTTTGTGTTTGCACATGTAACATCTGTGTCCACCCTGTTTCTGCTGACTGTCATCCCCGGTTAGGCGGCAGCTGTGAGTGCAGAGGAGAGTTTGGAGGCCAGGGAGAAGCTTCGCAGTCAGGAGTTTTGGATTTCCCGGGCAGGCGGCCACAAGGCCTGGCTGAAGGCTCTTTGCACCACCCTGCTCGACAGCGGAGGAGTCAGGAGTGAAGCTCTGCTGCTCTCACGGCCACTGTGTCTTGTGAGCGTACATACGTCAGCATAAGAACTGTTACCCTTCATAACTCTACTGCCTACACATACACACTTTGAATATGCTTAAAAGTTATCTACATTTTGGGTGGTGTTTAATTCCTGTGCTTTAGAGCATCTTGTAGCATTTGTGGTCCACATATTGTACATCGACCAGTTCATGAGAGCTACAGATCTGACGGCGACTTACTTCCTCCGTCTGTCTCCAGGTGAGGGTGGACTGCTGTCAGAGGCTACTGCCCCTCATCATTCACTCCATCCTTCTAGATGACTCTAATGGTTCATGGAGGGAGTTGCTCTCCTCCCACATTCAGGACTTTTTCGGCTTCTGCTCCAGAAGCGCTCAAGCCTCCAGTCGCTCTGCCACACCTCTCAACTCTGACTCTGGTAAGTTTGTGAGCAAGACAAATAATAATCATAATACACTGGCCGTCCACTCTCATTCAGGAGGCTGCATGTTGTGGGGTTCGTGTTTGTGATTAGCATTTATTATTCTTTACAGAGTCAGATGCTGCCAGCCAGGGCTTGTACGACAAGACCTCTCTGCGTACCATGCTGGCTGTTATTGACTATCTGAGACACCAGCAGAGACCACTGGAAGCTGATAGGTTTGCATTGCCATTGTAATCAAATATGTTTTAGATAAAGCTAAATGTTCAGGGACTCTGTGCTTTCTGTTTGGACCTGCGTTTTCTCTGATTTGCTCATGCCGTGTCTTTGAAATAAACGCCGCATCCTTCTTCCAGCAAGTCCTGCGGCACAGTGTGTGACTCAAACTTCTGGCTGGAGCTGAACTACCTGGAGGTGGCCAAAGCTGCTCAGTCCTGCTCAGCACATTTCACCGCTCTGCTGTACACCGAGATCTATGTGGATAAGATCAAAGCTAACATGGAGGAAGGTCGAAGGTATTCAAGGAGTTTAACTTTTAATCATTTTCATTCATGTCTCATTATGTGTTGGATTTTATCCAGTTCTCTCTTCTTCTTTTTTTATCAATTTATTACCAAATCTGCAGAACCAAGTCCAAAGCCTCACGTAAGATCAATTTTGAAGAAAGCAGCCAGACCTTCACCATCTCCAGCCTGACTGAGAAGAGCAAGGAAGACACCAATATCAGTCTGCAGGTCAGTTCTCCAAGTAACATTTTGTTTTCTAAATATTCAAAGCAATTGCTTGCTGAGATTTCTCCTTGATGCATTTCTGTCCTCCTGTAACAGTTAAGTTAGATTGATTATTGCCCACACGTGAGTCCAGTTTAAAGGGATAGTGCACCCAAAAATGAAAATTCAGCCATTATCTACTCACCCATATTTCGACGGAGGCTCAGGTGAAGTTTTAGAGTCCTCACATCCCTTGCGGAGATCAGCGGGGGGAGCGGCTAGCACATCTAATGGCTGACAGCGCCCCAGACTAGCGTCCAAGAACACAAAATTGAAACCACAAAACATGTCTGAAGACTTTGAAATTGAGGAGGAACAGCATTTCTTTGTTGAGCCGTATTTGTTTGAGCCCGAGTATACGGACACGGAACTCAAGCTACTGGATGAAGCAGCCGCCGCAGCTCATGAGCCTCAGCCAGCCGCAGAATACCGGAGTCGAACACTGGAAACCTGGTGGTGTAGTTGTTTCAAATGCAAAGCATTGCCAACGGATTAGGAAAGTCTTTGCTGCTCAGACTGGGAATTGGCGATGCCTGCACTTGAGAATCTGGACATCAGTACTGACGAGACTGCTGCTCTTCAGAGACTGTGCATCACCGATCACCCTGAGTGTGCACACGTGAGCGCAGAGCACAGAGAAGCAGTCAGAGCTACAGGCTACAGTGAGGCTAAAAACAGAGTTCATATGACGTGTTTGAAACACCTTTTTATGTCGGGGCTTCAGCACACTTGGATCACTACGGATGAGCATGTTGAAGATACTTTGTGGTTTCAATTTTGTGTTCTTGGACGTTAGTCTGGGGCGCCGTAAGCCATTAGGTGTGCTAGCCGCTCCCCCCGCTGATCTCCGCAAGGGATGTGAGGACTCTAAAACTTCACCAGGGCCTTCGTCGGCATATGGGTGAGTAGATAATGGCTGAATTTTCATTTTTGGGTGCACTATCCCTTTAATGAGCAAGATGATTTTGTGACATGCATTTAGGGAAGTATTTCCATTCTTGCGTTTTTATCAGGAGCTGTTGATCGAGGTGTATCGCAGCATTGGAGAGCCTGATAGTCTGTATGGCTGTGGCGGGGAGACAATGACCAGTCCACTGACAAGGTAATCAATAAGTAGATTAATGAGACCTGCATCCTTCTCACATAATCACTTGTTCTCTGCAGTTTTCAGTCATTATCAGAGCTACAACGGTTGTTTTGTCACATTCATTTCAAGGATTCGGACCTATGAGCATGAGGCTATGTGGGGGAAGGCCCTCACTTCATACGACCTTCACACAACTCTGCCTGAGGTCACTCGACAAGTGGGAATTGTGGAGGTAAAATAATGAAGGAAAATTAGATTCTTATGTTAGGTGTTGATGCTTTCACTGCAGCCTCTTCATTTGTAATGTTGGCACCAACAGGGCCTGCAGAACTTTGGTCTGAGCAGCATCCTCGCCACCTACATGAGGGGTCTGGAGAGTGAAGGGGTGGAGTGGGGAGCCGAGCTGCGAGAGCTCCGCTTCCAGGCCGCCTGGAGGAACACACAGTGGGACTGTGAGCTGTTGGAGAGGTGAGGTGAAGGAGGGGCATGAATACACAGCTGAGAGACAGTCTGTCACTTAATACCTTTTTTTTCTCAAATCTGATTTGTTGTATCAGGAGTGAGAAATCCAAACCCGGCTTCCATGAATCAGTGTTTTGTTCCCTGCAAGCGCTGAGGGACAAAGAGTTCTACGTATTTGATGAAACCATGAAACAGGCCAGGTATAGTTGACACCTCATGAAATTCCAAGTTTTGGCTCTAAATCTGTTCTCCACTTATAAAATAATTCACTTATCTATGTGCTTGTGTGTTTCCACAGGGGTGCAGAAGTGGAGGAGCTGTGTAGAGGCAGTCTAGAGGCTGTGTCGTCTCTGTACCCGGCGCTCAGGGACCTGCAGAGCATCAGGGAGCTGGAGAGTGTTAAACAGCTCTTTACTAGGTGATATCGGCAGTCACACATTCGAAACAATATACAAGAAGTCGTTGAAAGAGTCCACTGTAGTGATTTTATTGACATCATTCTTAATTCATTTTGTTTTATCTACTTTTTCCATCAGACCCTTCTCAGATGTTGTTCTGAGGGAAGTTTGCAGTCAGTGGCGGCAGCACTCCCAGCTGCTCGCCGACAGTGACTTTGCCTTAGTGGAGCCCATTTTGGCCGTCCGCTCAGTGGCCCAGCACACACTGATGTCCATGGCGGGAGACCCCGACAGCTCCCAGTACCTCAGCTGTGTCCTCACTGACCACCTCATGGAGCTCTGCCGGCTGGCTCGCAAGGCTGGGAATACACAGGTAGCGTGCATGTGTTTCTGTACGTGTTTGTGTGTGTGTGTGTGTTCCAAGGGAACAGGATCAGAACAGTTGACTACAAAACACTCACAGTGCTTTGATTCCTGTCCAGCTGGCAGAGCGGGCAGTCTTCCAGATGAAGCAGCACGGCGGTGCAGGGTCCTGGGCGTCATCCCCTGTGTTGTCATGGCAACTGGAGGAAGCCCAGGTGTTCTGGGCCAAGGGAGAGCAGGGACTGGCTCTGGGCCTGCTGAGACAGATGATAAACAACCTGGAGGACAAGGTCAGACACAAAGATAAAGACTCAAATCAAATTCAATTCATATTGTTGTCTTCATCATCATACAGCGGAGTTATTAAATGGGAAAGTTTTGTTTTTTGTCCGACAGGTGGACTTGAATCCGGCTGTGGCCCCGGTGTACACTGAGTGTCTCAGGCTGTGTGGTAACTGGCTGGCTGAGACTTGCTTGGAAAGCCCCGGGGTAATACTGGAAAAGTACCTGGAGAGGGTAAGAGGAAGCTGAAAGATAACAGACCAGTGTTTTTAATGGATATCTGCTCAAAAAAACAGCAAAGTATAAATGTTTTCATACAAACAGTGGCGTCCACAGTTCCTGGAAAACCCGTTGAAAATCAGTTGCACTGTCTAAAAATGTAGGTTTTATTTTTCATGTTTATATTTGTGGAAAAAAGCCAGTAAATCAGGCAAACAGGAATCTCAAAGGCCTTAAAATGTCTAATAGCTTGCTCTCTAACACCCTGAAGTACACACATATTTATGCACATGCACGAAGCCTCCCTACTGCATACATGAGTTATTACCCATCAGCAGGGCAGTGTCTGGCCACCGGCACTCATGTACACACGCATTAATTTTGTATGTCCAGAGAAATTAGGAGTAGGCCCAAAGACATAAATATTAAACTTGTGCAAGTGTCCAGTTTATGTCCACAAGCTACAGCAGACTCATAAGGACAACATTCATATTCGTGTGCATGTTTACTTCAGTACCACTTTGACTCTAACTCACCTGTCAGAGAAGCTGTAAACGTCTCCCCTGTGCTGGTCCATCAGGCAGTGGAGGTGATCGAGGGGGAATCAGGACTTCATGACTCCAGGCTGCAGAGTCAGCGGACCGAGGCCTTCCTGTCTCTGGCCCGCTTCTCCGACGCTCAGTACCAGAGCATCGACAAATACATGAACTCCTCTGAGTTTGAGAACAAGCAGGCGCTGCTGATAAAGGCCAAAGAGGAGGTGGGCCTGATGAGGGAACGTAAAGTGATGTCCAACAGGTCTGCACTCTCTTATAACTTTTTTACAGTTTACATAAATTAATACATTTTTAAAAAAGCTTTTTGGATATTTTAGATGACAAAATAGAAATAAGTGCTCTTCCTTGTACTTCGCAGGTACACAATAAAGGTGCAGAGAGAGCTGGAGCTGGATGAGAAAGCCCTGTCCAACCTGCAGGCAGACAAACAGCGTTTCCTGTGTAAGGCGGTGGAGAATTACATCCAGTGTCTGGTGGAAGGTGAGGAGCACGACACCTGGGTGTTCCGTCTGGCATCACTCTGGCTGGAGAATGCAGACGTTAAGGCCGTAAACAACATGATGAAGGTTAGTGAAACCCACTCAGATTGCTTTGAGTGTGGGACGAAAGCCACTCTGTAAAGAGGAAGCACCTTGCTTAATGTTTTCTCAGAGCGTCGTCACTTGTTTTGTGTTCCAGAAAGGGGTGAAGCAGATTCCCTCCTACAAGTTCCTGCCTCTCATGTATCAGCTGGCTGCTCGCATGGGAACCAAGATGGCAGCTGGCTCTGAGGAAACAGGCTTCCATGACGTCCTCATTGACGTAATGCAACACTTTTTTAAAACATTAATAGTGGTATATTATTGGTCTCCTGGCAAGACGCAGCATCTACAGCTGACATATCTCAATGATGGCTTTCTTTTATGTTCAAAACTAGTCCAACTATTGTCACTTAATTCCTAAAAAACCTTGTACCAAATATATTTTTAGTGGAAACAAATAATGGATTGCAAAAAAAATTTGCTTCATATGTATTCTTTGTAACAGCTAATCTGCAGAGCGTCTCTGGAGCACCCTCACCACACACTCTTCATCATCTTCGCCCTGGTGAACGCCAACAAAGACGAGGACTTTTGCAAGACTCGGCTGAGTAAGAGCGCTCCACAGCAGCCCTCGCCATTTGACCTGGTGAGACTTCTCATTAGATAATAATTCCTGGATGAAATCATGATATTTATTGTGCTTTTATAGCCATTAGTTTTACTCTGCAGAGCTCTTTGAACACGGGCAGTTCTGTTTCTCAAGTGAAGTCTCCCTGCTGCAGGAGCGTTCAGATGTGGCCCGGAAGATCATCAGCGCGATCAGGAAAAAGAGAGGCGAGATGATCAGAGGGATCGAGCATCTGTGTGATGCCTACATTACTCTGGCATATATGGATGTCAGCAGGCACAAGAATGAGAAGAGTGAGTAGGCTGAGTGCAGTGCAATTCCAGCATTTATCCCAATGCTGCATACTTCTGCACTTAGTTTGCCATTTCTGTTTAATATGTGTGAAAAACGGAGATAATGTTTCTCTTTTCCTCACCCCCTTTATGTCCAGCTGCTCAGTCATCCTTTGTGTCCTTCTTTCATTATAGAGGCTCTTCCCATCCCTGCCGATCAGCCCATCATGAAAATCAAAGACCTGGATGAGGTTGTCATCCCCACAATGGAGATCAAGGTGAAAATTATCAACATTCATCATTATCCTGAATTATTTTTGTGTTATAATTCCTGAAAACACTTATTCAGATTTTTACTGATGCTAACACATTCCTGTTAAATTAAGCGATGATGGGATTTATTTGACTTAGTTTGATCAACCCACTGGATTTTTTTTTTTATTTGGCTAGTATTCTATTGAGTGTCTCTTTTATTCATTTTGTTATTTCTTTATGGTCATGTGCAAAAGCAGTTCCTTATAACTGCTGTTCCTTATAAAGTCTTAAAATGTCTCAAAATGTTTCAGTTTTATAAACATTGTGCCTTACAGTTCATTAAATAGTCCTACATTTGAACACATTATCAAATTTTACATATCCATTTTTTAATTCCCTCATCTATGAGAAAGTCTACATTTCTGATGTTACAAATCTTTAAACCCACCACTGAACCCACTACTGTCTTTTTACTTCATACTTGCACTTACCTGTTGTCAAAATCTGGATTAATCGAACTCAGTCTAATAACCATAAAAAGCTGCCTCTGCGTGGGACAGCATATATACCGCTTGCCTTCATACTGACCTACAATGGTTGACTAAGAAAAGGCTGATATGTCCAAAAATTCGTTTTTAATTTGGTCAAAAATGATCTTTAAAAAGTCTTAAACAATAAATTTAAGTGTCTGATAACCTGTCTTGTGATATCAAACCAGCGTGTTGATCATTTTGTTCCTGTCTCACATGTTAAACAACACAAACTGCTCCAGACTGTGACCCCACATGTCCACTGAAATATTCAAGACTTTATGGCAGTATCCTGAAACAAGTGTGTTGTAAGATAACAAGAGTTGTTTCATTATGTGAACAGGTGGATCCATCTGGTCGTTATGACAACCTGGTGACCGTCAGATCCTTCCTGCCTCAGTATCACCTGGCCGGAGGAGTCAACCTGCCCAAGATCATCGACTGTGTCGGCTCTGACGGCAAAAGCAGGAGACAGCTGGTCAAGGTGCGTGACACTCTGAGAGTTTGTGTGTTTAAGTGTTAGACGTCAGAAGTATGCCTTTGATTCCCTGTTGTTAGTAAGGCTGAGCTAATGCTACAAACATGCACAAATACTTTCTTTTCTGCCGGGTACGTGTGTGTTCTCGACTAAACAAATCCCCTCTCTTTGAAGCTAAGGCCGCTGTCATGTGTGATTAAAGCCTGACCAGCCCTGACGGGAACCCTGCTCACTTTTAACTTCAGTTCTTTTCCATTTCACTTCAGTAATGATTGATCTTGTTTTTGTACCAGGACAAATACAACATTTGTTAGATTACTTTGGCACCTTTGTAAAGAGGACATTCTCCAGGAAACGGTGTGTGTGTGTGTGTGTGTGTGTGTGTGTGTGTGTGTGTGTGTGTGTGTGTGTGTGTGTGTGTGTGTGTGTGTGTGTGTGTTGGGGGGGTGTACGTGTGTTTGTGTGAGCGCATGTTTTGTGTTTGCGGGAACACTTAAAGGCTAATAATTCACCTGTTAGACACTTTGGAGAGTCATGGTGAAATAACAGTTTTTCTGAACTTTAACTTCAGTGAATTCTGTTTTTAGACAAGATGCTATTGATATTTAAATTAAATATATATATATATATATACATTTTCCCAAGGCAGACCTGGCCAACATTTTTGCTGCTGGACAGCAGCATACAAAATAATTTTATAATTTGTATCAGATCTCAGAGTACTATGATATGCAGTATGACATGCATTCATTTACAACAAATCACCATAATCCAGAGCCAGTAAAAACGTAGCAGCAATCAGTCTTTTTCTGGCCTCAAAGGAGAAACTAGACTTGTTTCTATAATAAAACCCTAACTTCAGCCTTTGCTTTTTAAGTAGCTCATCAAAACGAGGTTTAAAAGACAGGGAGTCATCAAGCCAGATACTGAGATATTTTTTATAAGCGACAACCGCCAACTTCTTTCGCTGAGCAGAAATAACATCAGGAGAGTTCACAGGCTTCTTCCGAGCATTTGAGAAATCCATAACCTTATTTTTATCAGCATTTAAAACTAGCTTTAGTCGTGAAAGCTGAGTCTGTATAATGTTAAAAACAGCCAGCAATTTGGCCACATTTTGCGTCTGTGATGGATGAGCCGTGACAATATATCACTGTGTCATCACCATAAAAATGAAAATTGGCACCAACCACATTTTGACCAAAACTATTAAAATAAATCGAAAATAAGAGCAGACCTAACACGAAACCCTGGGGTACACCATTACAAGTGTTGAGCCAGTTAGAGTTGAGCCCATCAAACTGATCACACTGAGGACTATCCGAGAGGTAATTCACAAACCAGCACATGGCCTGGTCAAATATACTAATGCTCCTCAACATCTGTTTTAAAATAAGATGTCTTCTAGTTAAACAATCTTGGAAAGTATGTTACTGATATTTTAGAGGCAGTTTTACAATTGATGGACTTAGTGTGACAGAAGAAGACATTTCTTGCATTTTAATGACTTCAGTGGTTTTAAATTAAATAAAAATGATTAAAAAAAACCTTAGATATATTTTTGGAATTAAACTGAGGTTCCTAATGAGCTTCTCAGTGCTCCTTGGTGCCGTGGTACACTATATGTTTTCCAGTGACCTTTGACCTCTGTGTAAACAGGGTCAGGACGACCTGCGGCAGGATGCAGTGATGCAGCAGGTCTTCAGCATGTGCTCCATGTTGCTGCAGCGCAATACGGACACTCGCAAGAGGAAGCTCAACATCAGACGATACAAGGTTACACACATTGTTTAATCCTCTCTCTCCCCACTTGATCTTGTGTTTAAACCATTGCTCTTTAATTCAAAGAGAATAATAATTCAGTACCGGCATGTTCTGTTGCATATTCTCTTTGATCTTTGTGTCATCGACTTGTAATTCCCTTATTTTCTTAAAAGACGGCATCAAAGCAGTTTTGAAAAACCTACTTACACTTGCATCATCTGCTGTCTCTCTGCTTCATCCCAGGTGGTGCCGTTCTCACAGCGTAGCGGTGTGTTAGAGTGGTGTTCTGGCACGGTACCCATTGGGGAGTTTCTGGTGGATCCCAGTAAAGGAGCCCACAAACGTTTTAAACCCCAGGACTGGACCAGCATGGCCTGCCGGAGGAAGATGATGGTACGACTCAGGCATATTCAGGGCTGTAATAGAAAAGATACAGCACATTACAGAGGGATTTGTCTGTTGTTAGCCTTTCTAGTCTTGGTATTTAAATTGATGTCTGCACTTAATGTCTGCATCCCTACAAAAGTATATAAAAACCTGTCCATTTAATCTTCGGCCATGCTGTCATTGTAGGAGGCTCAGAAGCTCGGGTTTGATGAGAAGCTCCAGGCTTACAGTGAGGTGTGCAAGAACTTCAGGCCGGTCTTCAGGTATTTCTGCATGGAACGATTCCTGGACCCTGCGGTGTGGATGGAGAAACGGCTCGCTTACACTCGCAGCGTGGCCACCTCTTCTATAGGTAGATAAAGTCCTGCATGTTCACCCCAAGTCTTGTGTTTAGCTCAACACCAGGTTGGCTCCCAGGCCATCTTAACATGGGTATAAATTATGACCTGGAGACATAACAAATTATTACAGTTATCAAAGGTTACGTTTGGTCATTCCCAACCTGGACCCTCTTTTCCCATGTTTCTGTGTCTAAGTGACTGATGAGAACAACACTTTTTTAAATTGGTCCACAACTAGCAGCGAAACAAGCCGCAGACAGACCTTCATTCAAAGTCAACAGAAACAAAATAAAATCCACAAAAGCCACCTTGCTTTGTCTTTCCACTGTTCCAACAATCATCGACTCTATTTTGGTTGAAATAAACCCTTAACTCATCCAGTTTGATGAGACAATATGTTGGCTCTGTACACGCTAAAATGACTCTTTATTTAAATGGAGTTTTGAGGGTTTGGTGATGGCACATTCAGGGCCGGTTCTAGTTAAACAAAAAGGGTCTTACTCTTTAACTAAAAGGTCATCTTTGTTGGGTGCTTTACGTAGTGTTGTCAGACACTTGGATGTAATTTTAGTGTTTTCATTGCAGCCTGTTTCATGGCTGCAGCCCTTTTGCTCAATGCTAGACCAATTTAAAAATGGTTGTTCCCACAAGTCACTTAAACACAAAAACATGGGAAAAGGGTCCAGGCTGAAAAATGCCATACTTACCCTTTAATGGCTTTGTTCATTACATTATAATAAATAATGGTGATATAATAACACACATCTTGGGGATTTAAAATTGTGAACGACCATTTTGACTTCTTGCCATCTTTCTGTTTTGTGCCTGCAGTTGGCTACATCGTAGGCCTGGGCGACCGACACATCCAGAATATTCTGGTTGATGAGCAGACTGCTGAGCTGGTGCACATCGATTTAGGTAAAATTCTTCTCATTAGTTTTGTGTATGCAAACATAGATACTTTGCTCTACACTTCAGAAATAGGAGAGGCTGTGTAAACAATAGCTGACTGTACTGGGGCTGCTGTAGTTCAAGTAATACAAAGCGGTGTAACTTGGCAAGAGACTTATTCTCCACGGAGCAGAGTTTGATTCAAGTGCATTGTTTGATTTTACAATCAATGAAACTCTTGCTTTAACATGGTGAACACTTTCTGACTCTTAAGCTCTAAATTCAGTGATCAGGACATCATGAATACCATGGTGTGGCATGCATCCTAACACATCCCTCTCTTTGTTTCCTTTTCATTGCTTATGCTGTTCAGGTGTGGCCTTTGAGCAGGGGAAGATCCTCCCCACCCCCGAGACTGTCCCCTTCAGACTGTCCAGAGACATTGTGGACGGGATGGGCATCACTGGAGTGGAGGGAGTGTTCAGGAGGTGAGGAGGACAAGATTTCATTAGATATTTATAAACCAGGACTAATGGGAAGTCAAGGCTGGGAACATTATCATGTAGTGTTTCACCCCATTACAGTCGTCCCCCTGAGGTAATGATTGTAGCCCTTTAACCACAAAACTAGTGCTGGTACTACAAAGTCCATACTCATTAGTCCTGACAAATTTAACAGACATTTTAAGACTGGTTTCCTACCCTGCAGTCAGCCACTATTTTATATTCATGTTACCACAGGGTAAAAAATCAACGTGCAGAACTGGTTTGTAAAACATTGTGGTTTGTGATGCCTTCAGGGACACGCTGATGAAAAAGAAACTGAATGAACTTCACCTTTTTTCTCTGTTCAGATGTTGTGAGAAGACTATGGAGGTGATGAGGAGCTCTGAAGAAGCTCTGCTGACTATTGTAGAGGTACGAACATGGAACATTTCTTTAACCTTGTGTTAAGCATTGCCTTTGTGAATTTCATAAGGGAGGATAGGGAGGCCAATAATTCTAGATTATAAACACCTTAAATTATGTTTATAACACAGCCAATTAAGAATATTCACCTATATTTTCATGTGTTTTACAATCAGAATCTAAAGGTCTTCACAAGCCATAATTCGGTTTCGCTGGAAACACCTTAGGGTTTGACTAACATCTGGAACAACTGTACCATCCTATAGGTGTACCCCCACTTCATAGGTGTCCATTATCAGGAATTACTGGACACCCTGCAGCCAATCAGAGTCATGGATTCACCCAGACCATGGTGTAATACATGTTGATTTGCTCAACAGGTGCTGCTGTATGACCCCCTGTTCGACTGGACCATGAACCCATTAAAAGCCTTCTACCTGCAGCACGACGAACAGCAGGAGCTCAACGCGACGCTCAGCTCCACCATGGGAGGAGATGAGATAGACAACCACCGTAAATCCAGGTGCTGCATCTTTCGATTTTATCTTCTGATTCCAATATGAGAGCCCTTTCACTGATGCTGTAGAGGCGTTCCTGTCTCTCTTAAAGCTCTGTCTTATTACCTTCTTCTCTTCTCCCTACAGTGACAGTCAGAACTTCAACAAAGTGGCGGAGCGGGTGCTCCTGAGGCTGCAGGAGAAGCTGAAGGGAGTGGAGGAGGGCACGGTGCTCAGTGTTGGGGGGCAAGTCAACCTGCTCATCCAACAAGCAATGGACCCAAAGAACCTCAGCAGACTCTTCCCAGGCTGGCAGGCCTGGGTGTAGAGCTGAGAGAAGGTACGCTCGGGCTGGTTTGGTCTCTGCTGGAGGCGACAAGTGTACTGGCCTCATTATCATTTTCTTCTTATAGAGGCAGTTTCCTGGTCTTCGCTTGTGCCAGAGGAACCTCCTTTCAGAAATCAAACTATTTTAAAAATTCTGGATTGCAATAGATGTTACTGGCAAAAAATGACACTATTTTTGTTCGTTGTTGAAGATGTCACTGCATTGTTTAGGGAAAGGAAAAATTGCACAGAGACTATGCAAGTGAGCTTCAGAATATAAACATGGTGAAACAAGTTTCTGGTATCTATTCCTCTTTTGACCATTTTCCAAAAAAGGAAGTTCTCTGTTTTTTGTTTTCACACCAAGCGCCAAGTGATTTTCTTTGTTCGAATTATGAATTTCTGTCCAATGTTGCACTTTACCCGAACATAAAGTCAGTTTGGCAAATTCCACGCAACAGTTCTTGCAAATCAAGACATAAAATCACCCATTTTTTGTGTGAATCACAAAAAATTTCAAAGGACCAATAAACTGTGGTGCTGAAAGGGCCGACATGTTTACTGTAAAGGTGAGATTGATCCTGTTTCTTACACCACGAGATGTGAATGTTGTATGAAGTTATTAAGGTATGCCGATAATTACCCAAAGCTTTTCACTATGAATTCATGCCTTTATGAATGTATGAATATGCCTTATCCAGTTTGTTTCACTTCAGCTGTTTGTTCGTTAAGTTTCTTTCGCTATCAAATTAGTGAATATTCTGTTGTGCTGTAAAGCTCATAGAGTATCTCTAGGGCATTCAGAAATGTATATTTAACAGCAACTTGGCCTGGACTGTAAAAATGCTGCAGTTTAATATGATTACTGTATCATTAAACAAACAGAATTAAAATCATTTTTGTTCAATTTGTCTCTCGGTTAATCACTTTAGCCGACTAATTTATTACAAGTTTATCTCTGTCAATCATTGACTCGTGTATTGAAGCTTAATGTTTGCTTGAATAGTTTATGTAGTGTAGTACCTTTCCATTGTGTACTCAGTGTAGCAGTGTTCACTCACTACTCTGACACTTCAGCAGATAACACTTGTGAGATGTTTAGACTAGAAAACAGCCCTTATTGTGCTTGTTGTGTGCTCAGGAGGGACATTTTAAACTGATGCTAGTGAAGTGTGAGGAGTGGCCACTCAGATGATCAGACAAACTCTTTGTTTCATCACTGTGGTGTGAGAGCAGCGGGCAGGACGGGACGAATGTGAGAGGAGATGCTGGAGACCTGAGTTTTAATCTTTCCAGATAGCAGAGCTGTGAACAACTTCTCGTATAGCTTCTTGGAGTGGATGTTGACATTGACCAGATTATTTACATGCAAGTTTGATGATTGAATTAACCCAGGTAGACATTTTTCTTCACTGCACCCATCAGTAAATTGTCAGACATTGTTGGTCAAACAGAAAATGACCACTAATCCGGTAAGTTTCAATTTTATTCATATTAGTTTTAAGAACTTTTTTAAATAGGAATATAAAAGTAACTCTTATTCATACTGTAATGATGCCAGTATTAATAAAGTTATTGGAAATGTAATAAAATGTGTGTGATTTTGTATTTTAAAATGCTGGACTATCTGTTCTACATTTAATGCCAGAGCATGAAAGCTTCTCTCTCATCACTTATGCTTCACTGACAGTATGCGAATTCAGGTCCTGGTTTCCTCCATGAAGGCGACGTGAGGAAACTTCGTCCACCCAGCCGAAAAGAAGTTAAGCCTCAGTATGTTCATCATCTGACCCCACAACCCCCACCTGAGATCAGCCCCTCCATTCCCAGCAACAAAGGTAGGACAGTGCATATTGTTATTATAAATGTTAAAACAGGAACTTTAAGCTTTGATTTGGATCATTCTCAACAAAAGGTTAATTGCAAGCAAAATACAGCTACATAGGATGGTATGAAAAGTCCATGATTATCCTGGACAAAATAATCGCAATTCATGATATTAGCCAATAATCTTAAAAATAAGCATATAACTCTCATGACATCGGCTCATGTGACATTGGGTGACTAAAATTTAATATCAGGACAATATCTAATGCCGACTTTAATATGGCGTAGAATTCTGATAGATTATGTTAGTATTTTATTGTTTTTATATTGTTTTGTGAAGAATCTTCAAAAAGATGTAAAATTAGAAACACTTATATTCATTGATGACTTTAAGGGCATCATGAAGAATGTGGTGACATAGACATGGGCTTGTTTTTCTTGAGAGTTCACTATGTTTGAATAGTCATTGTTTTATTGTGGATTTTTGATTTTCAGTCTCAATGGGACTTCCTGGTTAAATAAAAAGGTTTGAAAGAAAGAAAGACGTAGAATAACAAGATGTAGTAGTACAGTATGGAGAACAAATCCCAACGTCTGCACTGCACAGCGTGAAATTCTGACATGGTTAGATATTTAAAATATTGTCAGCCCAAATTTTCAATCCAACTAAAATGTAACACCAGTCTGACGAAGGACTCCATCATCTTTCTGATGTCATATTGATATCCAGTGCCAGCTGGGTCCCTAGCTTCATGCATTTATATTTCAGTGTTTCCTGTAATTGTAAATGCAATATGAGAATTAATTTGAGCATGGATCATAAGTGATAATACACTTTGTTAATTAAATACTTGTAGGTGTAATCGACAACCTTTAATGCTATATGAAAATTTAAATAATGAATTAGACTGACAGACTAAATGGGATCAACTTGCATCTTAATTTTTATTTCCAAAATGTGGACAGACATGGTGCTGTACATTATTAGGAATAGACATGTAAGAGCCGTCAGTCCTAGAGATGCATTCATCTGATGGTTTCATAAACAGATTTCTTCATACAGTAGAGCTTGGTGTAAATTGGTGTGTGTTGTCCTGTCAGGTGTAAAACAGAGGTGTGTGAAGTTCACTGTGGCCGCTGTGATCTCCCTGCTGCTCCTCCTGCTGGTGGCTGGAATCCTCCTCGCTTATTACTGTGAGTGCAGGATTTTATTTATGCCCTCACTGTCCGCTGTAATAACTCCATCACAAGCTTTCTGTGAACTGAATCCTGTCTCCTGTCGCCCCAGACTCCTCGTCCTGTATGCACGGTGTGCGGTGTGGTGACAGTGGCTGTGTGTGGGAGTCCCAGTGGTGTGATGGAGTGACGGACTGTCCCGCAGGCCAGGATGAAGCTAACTGCGGTAAATGAGCTCAACCAGGGGCCAAAGTGCAGAAAACACACCTGAACATCCTGCAATTGCGATTTTGTTTGTATTTGCATTTAAGGCTCAAAACTGAACATTATTGTTGATTGTCAGTTGTCTGTGTGTGTTACCTGAGTCAAGTTACCTACTTTCCATTGATTGTGTTTGTGCTCAGTGAGGCTGCATGGCTCCAGCTTCCTGCTCCAGGTTTACTCCACTCAGAGTAAAAACTGGAGGACTGTTTGTTCTCATGGCTGGAGCGACCAGCAGGGGAGAGCAAGCTGCCAGCAAGTTGGATACAGCAGGTAAGATGCTCCCCCAGTGTGTGTTGCTAGGGAAGCTCATTTCTGCCGGTGTGATGAAAAAAAGATAATTTTACTGGATTATTATTTTAAGACTCATTATGTTGAGAATGTTTCTCATCCATCACACTGACAAAAATGGGCATCCATAGTTTTCTCTATGTCCTGACATGAAGGATTAGTGTGTTTAAGAGGTTGCATTTTCTGTGATGTGCTTCAACAGGGGCACATATTTTAAATCAGGCCAACAGAAGACCGACTCTGATGAGGGATTCTTACAAGTGAAGTCTTACTTAAACCCCGAGGCATCCATACTGCAACAGCTCGTGCTCAGGTTAGTGAACAAGTGGGGTTGAACCAGTATGAAGTTAATACTGAATCAATGTGTTACTAATACACCTCAAATGTCTCTTTTTCCCACTGCAGCAACACCTGTCCCAACAACAGTGTGGTGACACTGCGTTGTACTGGTATGTTATTACTATTTGTAATCTATAGGTTTATAGGGATGGGAGAACAGGGCTGGTCGTCCCAGTTTTTACTTTCATTGGAATCTTGCAAAAACTTTATTGTTAATAGATTTCCTTGCGATGTGTAATGGAAGTCTGAAGTGTCAGGTAGGAATAAAGTTACCTTACACTCTTTAAGCTTCTTCTGTTTAAAGGATACAAAGTGTCAAATACGTCTTGTGCACTTGTGATAACCATCCTTTACCATGGTGTTGGTTGTCTCTCATGTATTTTAATTTTATTTTAATCACATTAAAAAAAAAAAAAGCACCAAGGATTTTGCAGAGCTTGTTGCTTTGTTGCTGAGTTTAAAATAATTTTTCATTCTGGATACTGTTTCAATGCATAGAGAGTTGTGTGATGAGTCCTAGAGAGACCACAGTCAGATTTTATGATCACTGTTATATTCGCTCTCTTCTTTGTAGCATGTATTTACACTTTGTCTTTGGTGATACACACCTGTGACCTCTTTTGTACCCGTGTTTAAAAGCCCTGGAGCAGTGAAGTGCATCCTCTCTAACAGCAGTTTTGTCCTCAGATTGTGGGAGTGGGGTGAACTCCAGCAGGGCCTCAGGGGGTCAGTTGGCCTCTCCAGGGGCCTGGCCGTGGCAGGTCAGCCTGCAGGTTGCGGGCCTCCACCGCTGTGGAGGAGCCATCATCTCCCCCTACTGGATAGTCACTGCAGCACACTGTGTGGCCCGGTGAGGACCTTTCACCACTCTCCTTTATAGTCCAACAGTGCCTGCACGAAACCTTAGAAAAACATCCGTAAAATGTTTATTTCTTTGTGATATTGTTATTTACTTTAAATTTAGACTAGGTAAGGCTTTATGCTATGGTCCCATTGTGTTTTCCACCTAATAAGTCCCAGGTCTAGTCATCTGCAGTATCTTTTTTTAAAGAAAATATTCAGGCGAAGATTAAAAAAAACTCTTATTTCAGTGTATTGAAACCTAAATAACTCAATTACAGAAGCATGTTGGGGATAAATCTTCACAGTCTTACCTTTCAAATGAGACTATACATGCACATGTACTAAGAATGGAACAAGAACAGCTTTCATTGTACTTTGGGTACACCTTGGATAGGCGCTGTAAGTAAGTTTAGGTGATGTCTTCACTGTTTCCCTAATCACTGTTTGTGGTCTAAACTTCCTCTCTGCTGTGTCTCTCCCCTGCAGTACCTCCAGCCCGGCAGACTGGGCCGTGTATGCTGGGATAGTGGATCCATTGGGCACTCTGTTTAACCCTGCGTACTCTGTGAGCCACATTATTGCCCATGAAGACTTCAACAGCATCACACGCAGGAATGACATCGCTCTGATGAGGCTCTCTAAACCTCTGGACGTCACAGGTGCTTATGGACAGATTTACACACACAGGGGTGAAAAAACAAAGCAAGATTTAACACAATGAATGCAGCCACACTCAGCACAGTTAATCCCATCTTAACACATTTTTCTCGAGGAGCCTGTTTTCCGGTTTACTGAACACAGGACTAAATCTCTCTGTGACCAAAAATAAAAAAACAGGGTTCTTGGGTAGTCACTTATTGTAGATTTGTGTGAAAAGAACAAAACACTTTTAGTATATTTTCCTTATTTACCCAAAGTTGCTAGTACATAGTACAGAATGAATAGTCAGTAAATGCAACCTTTATAAAGGTTCAGGTTGAAACTGTTTTAGAGAGGTGTTAATTCAACTGTATGATCATTCTGGAGGATGTAGCTAAACAGACAAGGGTTTCTATTATTATGGCCACCCGATTTATACCAGTGTGTGAAGGCTAAATAACAGAAACATGTCACTTTCTAATGTAATACACAAACTGTAGCCTCCAAATTGATCATATAGTTTATTCAAAACCTGTTTCATCAAGAGGGCAGCATAGCGGTGCAGTAGTTAGCACTGTCGTCTCACAGCAGGAGGTTTTGGGGTTGAATCCATCAGCTGGCCGGGGCCCTTCTGTCCAGAGTTTGCATGCTCTCCCCATGTCAGCGTGGCTTTTCTCCGGGTTGGCTGGCATAGGCTCCAGCCTCCCCATGACCCTACCTGGTTACGGATAATGAATAAATAAATAAATGTATCAACAAGAACTGAACATTACAGGTAGGCCATCCATGGCAGGACTTTCTTATTAGCATAGGTGTAGATTTCAGGGGGGGTGCACAGCACATGTCAAAAAATCCACCATAATGTCGGAAATTAAGTGTTTGATATTCAAACAAACCCTCTGTTACATATGTGTCCTCCCCAGTGTCGAAACAGAACTTATGCCCTTGTACGTTGGACTGCATTCATTTTAGCAAGGTGTACCTAAAACTGTATAAACTGGCAAGTGAGTGTACATATCCCTTCTTCTGTGTAAACCAGCTCATAAATTCCACAGCGCAGAGGTTCTCAGACTCAACACAATGACTTATAACAACATGTATATTCTTCTCATTGGTAGCCTCCAGTAACATTGGACCTGTGTGCCTCCCACATGTTGATGTAAACATCACCATGCCTCAGAAGGGCTGGATTACAGGATTCAATCAAACAATAAATGGAGGTGAGAAAGCTATGGTTGCTTGTGGTTATGTGTTTTGATTTAATGACAAAGGTTTGAATGATTAAAGAAATTCAAACTGGTTATTTACTTTTGAAGTATTGGAAGATGAAAGCTTCTGTGTGTGTGTGTGTGTGTGTGTGTGTGTGTGTGTGTGTGTGTGTGTGTGTGTGTGTGTGTGTGTGTGTGTGTGTGTGTGTGTGCATGTGTGTGTGTGCGCTACCACTGGATGGCACCAAAGTATGATTTTAACTCTGTTTTTCCTGATAGCAGCTAACAGTGATAGAAGAAATGGGTGTACTCAGATCTGTCACTTAAGAAATACAATACTACAGTGTATACATTGTACTTACTGAAAGAATCTATTCAAAATTTGACTTGAGTAAAAATACACAAGTATGAGCATCCAAATATACTGAAATGGATACTTCACCCTCCCTAAAAGACCATTTGTATATCAAACTTTCATCCCGTGTTACATTGAATTCCAAAAGAAAACTGCCTCCAGCAAACAAAGAATCCAAAAACTGAGAAAGTTCTTGATAGATTGAAGTTAATAGAGCAAAACTATGTCAAAACTTCTTTATACAAACTCACACAACTCATGCAGTATAATCCAAGTCTCATTTATCCAGTTGTAGCCTAAATACTTCCTAAATACATCCATTTTCACTAACTATTTATACTATTTAACACAGAACTGAAAGTGAAACTTCAATGTTCTTTTCCAAGCCAGACTCCATTGACAAAAGCAGTAATTTTACCTCGCTGATCACTAGAGCTGCTGTGCTATCATTGTCTCGATCAATACGTCTATTTGTATCATTGTGTGACTTCTGTGAATCTGAACTGACCCTCTAAAACACCAAAGTCACACAATAACACAAACAAACTTATTGTTCGAGGCAGTGGTAGACCACCAGCTCCAGTGTTCAGCCAGGTAAAATTATTGTTTTTGTCAATGGAGTCTGGCTTTGAAGAGAGCATAGATATGTTTCACTTTCAGTTCAGTTCTACATGGTAAGATGTTAGCAAAAATGCATGTGTTTGGGAAGTACTGAGCGTAGCCTAATGAGACATGGACTAATAAGACATGCATTATACTGCACGAGTTTCTAAATAGTTTTGCTGTTGTTAAATGTGGCTGTTGTTTCATTGAATTCATTAAGAATTTTCTTTATTTCTGAATACTTTGTTCACTGAGGAGACATGTTATAAATTACAAAAAGTAAATATATCCATGATGCAGAATGGTCCATTTAAATTAATGTATATTACCTTATTGAATTATAAATAGCAATGCATTATTGTGTACAGTATGTCACTTGAATGTTGCATCTTGTAATGTTAGACTTTATTTACTGCTAGGTGCCTTGTAAATCCCCCTCCCTCACTGGCTCAATAAAAAAGTAATTTCTTGAACTATATGTTTTATTATTAATCTGATTCTACAAAGAAACCAGTAAATAATGGACAAGTACCTCCACATTGTATTTACCAACAGTACTTAAGTAAATGTATTTTGTTACTTTCCACCACTGCCTATTATCACGTCCAATGTATATGAATAAATACTGAAATGACTTTAAATGAACTTCTTTTAATGTCTTTCTATTTCTGACAGACTCTGGCTCTCCACACCTGATGGAGGCTCAGGTCTCTCTCATAGACACTGCAGACTGCAACAGCTCCATCGCCTACAACGGCAGGATATCACAGGACATGTTATGTGCCAGAGGGACGGAGGCAGTAACCGACATGTGCCACGTAAGACAAACCACGCAGACCTTTCTCATAGAGGGCCGAACATGAAATTCGAATGCTGAAACACAATAAGACCTTTATCAATGCTGAGGTGATACAGTTATTAAAAGATGCCACAAAGTGCAGTTTGTTTTATTTGACTGTGAGTACCAGATGGCTGCAGTGTGACTGCTGCCACTACACTGGTCCGCTGCCCTGAGGCTTAATATGTCCAAGCATTAGCTGCGAACACATTCTTAAATACGCAATCAAGTGATCCTACAGAACAATGTACTCAAAGAAATTACTTGTTCTCACAGGCGGCACCAAACAGTCTCTCTGAGGAGATATTTTCTGGTACAATTCCATTTTTCTTGCATAAATTGAATTCAAAGCATTTTCATGCCCTTATGTAACTTGCTTTGAGGCGTCATCAGACAAGACCTGCATTATGTTCTATACATGGTAACAGCTTTAGATAAACAGTTACACTCTGTGACTTAAAACAAACCACTCATACAGTCCAATCAACAGCGAATGTAAAGTCGGAGCACTGAGGTGGCAGCTGACCATGATGTCATGTTTTTATGGACCTTAGAAAGCTTTGAAAGATCTCAAATGCCTCTTAAACTGAGTGAATAACATTTAGTGTTTTAATTTTTATCAAAAAGAAACATTGAAATCAGTGCCTTGATCTTGAATGTGCGGATCTTGACAAGTGTTATGTGTGTGTTGAAGAGTGTAGATCATAAAATACCACCAAGTTTTGTGCTTCTCGTTCTCAGGCTGACAGCGGCGGCCCTTTGGTGTCCCTTAAGGATGGAGTATGGTGGCTCGTAGGGGACAGTATCTGGGGGGGACACTGCACAGAGCAGAACAAACCAGGTGTTTATGGCAACGTCACCTATTTCCTGGACTGGATCTACCGTCAGATGAGGGTAAACACCAAAGACATATTGCATTTTTAAAAGAAGTTAAACTAAATCAGATCCCAATTTATGCCGAGGATTTCCATGTGCTGTATGTACAGATCATTTGTAGCGTTTGATTTAATCTGCTTGGAGGAGCAGAAGCAGTAAGAAGGTTTATCTATCTGGTGCTCTAAGTAGTACTGTCTGACTCACGCTGGATGTGCGGGTGGTAATACCTACACAGTAGAGTCTTAATTTTACAGTGCCTTGCAAAAGATTTACACTTCCTTGGGGTTTTTCCTATTTTGTTAGGATATATATAAGGATATATATATATATCTGTAAAAACACATAATTATCACTTTAAACAAAAACTTTTTTTCCCATTTACAGAAGCATCAAGAAGACTGACGGCAGGACTGAGGATGAACCAATTAAGATGTCTGTGTTCACAATTTTAAGTGTGCAGAGATATATTTTCATATAAAGGCCTCATCAAGGGAGTGACTGTGGCTCAGAGGTAGAGCGGGTCGTCTACCAATTGTACAATCAGCAGATGGATCCCCGCCTCATCCAGTCTACATGTTGAAGTATCCTTTAGCAGGATACCATCGGTGTGTGAGTGTGTTAAAAACGGAGTAGCAGGTGGCACCTTGTATGGTAGCCTCGGCCACCGGTGTATGAATGTGTGTGTGAATGGGACTCGTGCAGTCCATTTACCTTTTACAATATCTGTATCAGTAACATAACTTATTTCCTACATATTACGGTTTTGTATTTTCACAGTTTTAATCAGTTGATGCAGTCATTGGAGCTTCTTACAAGAATTTGAGCAAAACCAATGAACAATGTTAGTATCTCTTGATATGGAAGGATAATGCATTCACTTCAGGAAAAAAAAAGCTCTGATTTTTCTGATTTAACAAGATTATTATTATTATAAAGTTTGTTTGTTTCCTATTTGTATATTTGTGTGAAATATATAAAATATTTTTTTAGTCTGTGTAAATATGATTGAAACACATTAATAGTGATATTTGAGCTGGTAGATGCAGATACCATGTGTCAACACAAGATGTCACTCAAAAACCACATCGAGCTTGTTCCCACCTACTGTTCCTGAGTAACCTTGCACGAGAATAAACATGTGTTAATTTAAAATTATTTACATGTTTGATTTGGTCACAACCTCTTTTATTTACAGCACAAGTACAATTTTGGCACAAAATACACTTAATAATAAGTGAACATTCAACTTCAAGTGTACCTTCAATTTTAAAATTTTGGCAGAGAGCAACACTTTTTATGTCACTGATACTCTGCTCAGAACAAACTAGCACATTTTTCAGATTTATTTTGTGGCACAGTCTCCTGTTTTTATGGATATAGCTGTCACTAGTGTAAAGAGACTGTATAATGGCACTTAATTACTTTTTAGTGCTAACAGGTCTGTCAGTTTTGCCACAAAGTTAACTGTAGTCCACAGGTACACAGAAAGAACGTGTGTTTCCAGTGTGTCAGTTTCAAACTTGCTTTGGTTTCTAATTTAGCATCTGTATAAAATGTGCAGTACAAATATATGTACCCCTGAACATCTAGTGTCTAAAAAAGCAACGATTTGGAATAACAATAATAATAATAATACAATCACATTCAATTAAATTTAAATATACACATAGATGTATGCAGAACTAGTAAAATTACATTAATACAACAAATTGCATACCAGAGCGAGAAACATTGATCTTTAGTTTTATATTACACTTTTGATTGACACCAGAAACAAAGTGCAATTCAGCAGAGTAAGTCTCAAACTTCCGATACTGTACATCAGTTTGTATTAGCAGTGAGCTGAGACTTAAAGGCACTACGGGCACTGTAAACATGTGTGTCACCTCTAGTAATATTCTTCCTATCAACAGAGCAGCTTTTCAACATGCACAGGCATTCGTTTCATTCAATAAAAGACTGGAGGTTCACTTCAAAACATAGAAAGGCACGAGACACACTCCTTCACCTATGGTAGACTGTAAAAACAAAATGTGAAGGCACATTTTAGGTTGTATGAATTGTAGAGATGAATAACACACAGTGTGCCTGAAAGTAAAATCAGTCACTTAAATTGTTCAAGAGTGCACCAATGGATTGTCGTATGGAAGAAATTCCACCCTTAGCTACTATTATATTGTTCTGTGTCATTGCTGGTAAAATGTTAAGTGTGCAACAGGAGTTTATTTTGCGATTAAGTGTTTCATATTTCAGTTCACCCTTTTGTTTGTGTTACTGATGTCCTACATTTCCCAGAATACCCTTTGACAGCCCTAAAGAGAATAAACCTGTTTGGAGTGCTCTCTCAAACTGCGCTTGAGCTGAGTCGGTGTAGGCGGGGAGAGCACTACTGACAGCATACGAGTTGTTCCAGTTCAGAAAAAGTCGTCAAACTGCCTTAAAGCTGAGTGACGCTGCAAACTTTTAAAGTTTCAGTCAGTGAGGAAATTGTATCTGTTCTTCTTCTGTGCCGGATGTCTTCCTCTGTGTCACCCATGACATGGTGTGAGCTATTATCAGTGAGAATAAGAAAGTGCCACCACCAGACAAGAAATTGGAAGCATAAATACATCACCTATAGCTGTTTTTAAGGTTTCGGGGTGGATTTTCCCATCATGAGGCCGTTGACATGTCAGTGTCTACTTCAACGGGCCAAGCTGATGAGTGCAGTCCAGATTCAGTCAGACATTCAGAGGTGAGGGTCACTGCTCGGTGCAGGTCAAACCTCACCCCTTTCTCCACCGCCGTAGATGGACTCTGTTCGCAGATCCCCTGCCTGTTCACCCTGTCCACCCGTCTGTTTCCTCTCAGTCACTTGATGCGGTGGCGTACCAGAGAGGACTCGTCGGTTATCTCCCCGGAGAAGTTTCTGCGTCGGCAGGGCAGGACCAGCAGGAGCAACAGGATGATGAGGACCACTGCGCAGACTGCTATCAGAGCGTAGGAGATCACCCACAACAGAGGCTCCTTCATCGCCCCGCCGGAGCAGTTGGCCGCCACGTCTGCTGCTGAGAAGGGCCCTGCGATCTCGGAAAGAGCAACTCCACTGCTCACTGTGGAGAGATACAAGACAGACAGTCACTTACTCCTCACTAGCTGAGTCATATCTCAAGTAAAAAGCAGTGCTGGAAAATATCGATGCACTGGCCAAAAAAACAAAATGAACCTCATGACCAGATCCGAAGAGTGTCTGCAGATTTTTTTTTTTCTCAGCAGTGATCCAAAAGTAAAGTCTGCAGAAATCTAAGGAAGGTTTTTTTCAGCCTGTAGCATGATAGACAATATTCATTAAAAAATGTGTAGGAATTCTGCGGGCACAGATTCAGTATAGGCCCACCCCTGACCCTTACAAAAAAAAAACTAAACTAAATTAGTATTATTTATTCAGCCCTAAATTAAAGTTGAAATAAATGTATCTCAAACACTAAGTATAAAACCGCTGCTCAATAAAAACGAAATGTTTGAGGTTATAGTCGGCTTCCTTAAACTACAGTTGTCTCAGCCTGAGCAGCATAATTATAAGTAATTTGAGGTCTTTACTCAAGGGCAACTCACCAACTGCTGATGATGAGAATCGTTCTCTGTCTACAGTTTACCAGCGAGCTCAGAAATTGGAGCTGGCAGCCCTACTGTCACAAGCCTGCATCCTTAACCTTCAGCCTACATCTGCGCCAAGTCTGTTTGCTTAATATGGAACAAAAGTGATCTTTGTACTTTAAGATGAGAGCGGGAGGCCTTGCCCCAGCTCATATTTACACAGAATTACGGGAAAGCTCCACTGTTAAAGGTTTAACCTTGCTGTTCAGGTCACAGTGAACAGGTTATTTTTGTTTGCAGATCAACAAACCAGTGACTTACAGGAATATTTCACCTGCAAAATGATCATTTGAATGTCAATTACTCCTCCCAGGTTACAATGAATTTGTAAAGAAAACCGTTTTTCTTGCGTACCTCTGCTGTGAACGAAAAATCCAAAAACTGAGAAAATTCTTGGACTAAAAGTGGACCGTGTTCCATTTACATGTGTGTGCTCAGTATTTGCACACTCACGCATTTTTGCGAAATCCTTACTATTTAAAACAGTCTCATGCACAAACAAGTGGTACGCCTTGGAAAGTGTGCGTGTTTGCACACTACTCAATGGAATTTAAAGATTAAATGCACACCAGGTGTGTTACTCCTTTGCAGAAGTGTTTTAAATAGTAGGGTTTTATTGAAAATGCATGTTTTGAAAGTACTAAGCAACGACTGAGTACACAAGACTTGGATTATACTGCACGAGTTGTTTTATTGCTCACTTTTCCGCCAGTTCATCAAGAATTTTTGCAGTTTTCGGATTCTTCGTTCACTGTGGGGCTTGCTAGAAAAACAAAGTTGTCTTCACAAATCCAGCATGACACTGTGATAGTAACTTATGCAAACAATAATTTTTGGGTTAAATATTCCTTTAAAATACACAATGAACCAATTTATTACCTTGCAATAACTGGACATGGTAAGTTTGACATACATTTCTGTCTTAGTATGTCTTGTGTGTACCCTGACCTGCACAGTTGCTGAGTGCAAAGCCCAGTCTTCGTTGAGCGCGGTCAAACACAACGTAGAAGCCTTCCATAACAGTAGCGCCGATCACCAGGCCATTAGATGACGCAGACAATCCGAAACGGAAGCAGTCCATCGTGCCGTCTATGTCTGTGATTGGCTGGATGTATAGCTGTGAGATGACGGTCAAAAGAACAGAAAAGAGTGAGTGTTCAGATGAGTTTTCCTGGATCTCAGGTTAATGAAGAAAAAGGGATGACTTGTTTTTGTGTTTATGTTTATGCAGGTACCTGAGGCAGGATGGTGATGCGGAAGGACTGGCTGGTGTTCGTGGCCCTTAGGTAGATGGAAAGCTTGGGGAAAAACCTCCAGGGTGTTTCTCCCTTCATCCAGCACGCAAGCTTGCTGCCATCCCAGAACCCTGAAGAAAAGTCCTGGATCTGAATTAAAAGAAAAACAAACAAGAAACAGACAAAGGACAAAGAGACAGAAACAGAAGGTCAGTGCTGCACCAAAACACATTTTGCTGTTCTCTTTATTTTTCCCACTTGGGATTAATCTGCAAGGATGTAGGTACATTAATTGAAAATGTTGCTTCCAGGTTCAAATTAACCTTGAGTGCTGTTTGTGTGCAGTTGCAAAAGGTGAAAAATGTGTAAAGCAGAATACGGGAAGAGAAACAAAAGGATGTGCGCGCACACACATTTTTTTATCGGAGAAAAACTCCTGATCCTTCCTCTCAAAGCTACTACGTCCTTGAGCGGTGAGTGTGTGCTATCCTCCCCTGCATCGCTTTGCTCTGACAACATGTTTCATCACTGTCTGTGGAGAGACGGCAGCTTACCAGAGAACTGCGTGTGATGGCTTCTACCACCGCATTGAAGACGTTGACAGGAAGACGCAGCAGTGTCGTCCCACTGTCAACTATAGCTTTATCCATGTTATACTGAAAGAAGGGGAGAAAGAGTTAAGTGCAGTATAGTGTTTCTCTCAGTTCATCAGGCTCCTATGGAGGACCTTGAAGAAACTGAGGAATGTACAACGAGGAAGTTGTTGACTACATTCAGTGGCAGTACTGCTACTCAAATTCAACTATTATTTCCGTGTCGTAACCTTGATATAATCAGCTTCTCAAGAATGAATGTTAACTGTTTCCAACCAGTATTGCTTTTCTGCTTCAGAGCTAAAGCCGCAGTTTGTAGGCTACCTCTCTGCAGTCCAGGTCCAGATTCTGGTCGCCAACCTCCAGCTTCAAAACCTCCACTTGGTAGTACCACTCCTCCACTATAGGGGTGTACCACACTGACCCCCGATACAGAGTTGGTTCAGCCCCTCCCAGTACCTGAGGAAGGAATAACAATACTTCTTCACTCACCTAAGGGTTAACTGTGACTACAACAACACAGTGAACACTCAAGCAAAGGTTTATATCATCCCCTCACAATTTGGCAGAAACATAAACCCCCACACACACATACACACACAAGCGCCCTGCCATCTTATCCATCTGTCTGTGTCAGTGGGTCACATGATGGAGATGCAGTGAGCGAGGCCCCGAGGCCGTTTGTATAACAGTGACAGACCTGCTCTCAGCAGGATGCTATCTTAGCTTAATTAGCTCCACTCTAACTAGACTGAGCCTCCAATGGAGACACCACATTGACAAGGAGGATATCAGCTATTATGTTTCTAAAATGCACTCAACTGCTATGTCTGATCCATTAGTGAAGGATTTCATTTTGTCTGAGATGAGGAGTGCTCAACCACATCCCAGTTCTCTATGTCTGAAGCACATAATTGATCCTGCACATGTTAAATAACTAACTGGATCACAAAAATACACAATTAGAGGCAGGGGTGACAAAATCTAAGAAGAGGGTCCAGAGGTTAGTTGAGGGCAAAGGTCTTTGCCGATAAACAAACTTCATGTGATAAGTTTATTTACTCACAAGACTGCCTCCTGCCGGGTCGGCTGCGCTGCTGGCTGACAGTCCAGCGCCACACATCTGGAGGGAAAAGATGTCAGGAATTCCCAGCTGTTGCACCATAGAATTGAAGAAGGGCTCCACAGACGAGTCAGGCTAATTGGGAGACAGGAGATGGGTAATCATTAACCGGTGTTCATCAGTTTGAGCTTTGTGGTTTTGGGCTTTTACATTAGCACTTTAAGCTTTATGTTTGTGAGATAATTCCAGCCTGACCTTGAGTACATTAGTTTTCTCCTTGACAAAATGTTTTTAAAAGAAACTGAAAAATTAATTTGAAACAATATTCTGACCACTGTGTACAAGTGTATGCATGCAAATACTTCCTGGTGTAAACAGGTATGAGACAGTGGTTCTCTCCCCTGTTTTCCTCAGATAGGTTTACATGTCAGTGCTACGTTACCGTGTCACGCACGACAAACAGCCCTCGGGCGAGTTGAACCTGAACTCTCAGGGGACGCCAGCAGCACAAAGTGGTCAGTGTGAGACTATCTGCCCCTCCATCACTGGCATTTGATCCTAAAGGTTGCTGCAGTCAGCACAGACTGAAAGACTGTATTGTGCCGGTTTACGCTGACGTATTTCTCGTCCCATCAACACTAAATGATCACATTAAAGAAAGGCGACACTGGGTGAAGCACCTTGGTTCTGTGCCTTTGTCACACTTTACACATTCTGTATATAGGATGCTCCTGTACATGAATTAAAGTGACTAAAAAAGCACTAAAATGCTTCTTTCACAAAAAAGGAAGTTAGATTTTCCTAATGAGGAAGCCTGATAATCACATGGAACCTTTCTTATCCAATGACATAAATCCTCATGACAAAACCAATCCACTAAACTAGTACAATATGTTAGGTAATCATGAGCACTTTCTGAAATTATTGGAAACTGCAGTAACAACTCGCGTGTCTTCTTTGCAACATTAGTCCTGTGCTCAGGTCTCTACACTGGCTTCCTGTTGCTCAGAGAATAGACTTTAAAGCAGCTCTGCTTGTGTACAAGTCTCTCCACGGCCTAGCACCAAAGTACATCTCTGACATGTTCGTGCCATATGAACCATCTCGGACTCTGAGGACCTCAGGGACCGGCCTCCTGCTGGTGCCCAGAGTCAGGACTAAACATGGGGAATCAGGGTTACAGTTTTATGCAGCTAAAATCTGGAACAGTCTTTCTGAAGATGTGAGACAGGCCTCTACTCTGACAATGTTCAAATCTAGGCTCAAAACAGCTCTTTTTCACTGCGCATATGACTGAAAGGATCTTATCTTACTCTTCTCTTTTAAAGTTCATTTTATAATGATTATTTATGTTTTTATTTTGTATTGTGATTTTAATGCAATTCTTGTTCTGTAAAGCACTTTGAATTACTTTGTGTACGAATTGTGCTCTACAAATAAACTTGCCTTGCCTTGCCTTGCCTTGCCTTGCCTTGCCTTGCCATGAACACGGAACTTTGTTGTTGTCATGTGAAAGTCCATGAATACACCCAGATAAGACCTCAGATTGAAAAGAATTCAAGTGCAGTAAAAAAAAAACAGGCAGCACAGCAGGAAGTTATGCAGCATTGCTTGGTTATCTTGCTAAAACCTGATGTTATCAAGTAACTCACTGCCCTTCATTTTCACTTTATACTAACTTAAGAGGAAAAACTCAGACCTCAAAAGACAAGTTCAAAATGATGAAGGATGGAATGTAGAGATCCAGTATTTCCACATTTCATGAGAAAAGGTTTGACTGATTTCCCTTGATAGATAGATCTAGTCTAGAACTACTGAATTTCATTTATTCTGGGTATTAAAATACAATGGTTTTTAACCAGATACATCAGGTCCAAACTTAGTATATTAAACACCAGGGCTAGAGAAAGATGACTGTACTTTTTAACCTGTGGTTTACCAGTAAAATCAGTGGGAGAGGAAGTAAAGCTTTGTGCAATCAAAGATTTAAGGCAAGATTTAAACTTAAAGAGCATCTCTCTCTCTCTCTCTCTCACCCGTGCCAGCATGGGATAGGCCAGTCCCAGGATGCCCTGCCAGTTGACCCCAGGAAGGAAGAAGCCTTCGGATGACAGGATGGCAGCTATGTTGATGGCAATGGTCCCATTTGGGCCTTTGGGGATGGAGACAGAGTCGATGCCCAGTTCACCTTCCCAGTTGCCCTGGGTGTATCTCACAGCCACAGTCCGGCCAGCTGTCCGGTAGGTGCTGGAGCTAAACACAAGGGGAGAAGCCAAGATGTGTGAATACTTACAAAGGCCTGTGGCAGGTAGATAAAAAGCACAATTTGTGGTAATTTGGGACTGGAACTGTAATAAAGGGGCTCGACTACCTCAAAAGATACATGTAAGACAGACAGACATAACATAGGAAAAGTCATGTGGCATATTGGTATGACGTTTTGAAGAGTTTGTGTATCGTGTGTATCAAACAAAGAGTCCCAGCCACTCACAGTGCAGTGCTGAAGTAGTGAGTAATGAATGGGTGTGGAGCTGCGGCCACGGCAAAGTTACTGCTGCCTGTATCCACCAGGATGTTCACCTGAAACCAGAAACACAAGGCAGAGTTTGTTTGACAACCATAACAGATATCTGCTACAGGCCAATCCCACCCGAACTCAAAGAGCTCCTGAATCTCAGGGTAAAAATAAAACAGTGACAAATTGATGTGGAGACCTTTGAAATGCAACCAAAGCATTCAAATTTCTGTTTGTAACAATGACAATAATTACAGAACAGAAGAAGAGCAGTACACTGAGGGAGAACAACAATATTCCTAACAGTGAATAAAACAAAAACATGATAAGGAAATGAAACTAGAGATAGTTAAGAGAGAAGATAAGAGACACAATAATAAGGCACAAAAACAAACTGATCCACAGTAGAGTTTATAAAGACATACTTTAAAAAACTGCCTGCTGTCACGTGTGTCATAAATGGACACTGGAAAATAGCAGCGATAGACACTGTGTTTTGTTTTGATGCAGGAGAAACAGTGGGGTTCCTCCACATTTTCCATTTTGAAATTCCATACTTTTCCACACCCAAATTGCCAGACATCTCAGCAGATTTTTCAGACCATATTTGACATCTGAGTACAAATAGCCCGAATGAGTTGAAAAAAGTTCAATAATATAATTTTCACAGCTTCTGTGCAGCCTTGTTTATTCCCTGTGTCCATGGTAACGACAGTGAACACAGCCATGAAAATGTGGTTTCCGTACCCAGGAAAAATAGTCTGTTTACTTTTCTGATAACAACATCACTGCATTACTCATAAATGTTCAGATGTGCTTTATATTTGGTTATTTGTGCTGCTATGTATATGCAATTCAAGGATATTGTTGCTTTTTCTTTTAATCTAATTTGGTCGCAGATGTCCAGATTTGGTACAGTTGTAAGTCACTTGGGGCAGAGCTGTTGTGCAGACTGTGACGAAGAGGCAGCAGAGGCAGCTCTGCGTAGGAGTCTGCATTCAGTCGCACAACATACTTCTTGCTTTGCATTCGACGGCATCAAGCTCGCTCTGGCCTGCACTCTCTCACACAGCGGTAAACATTTTGGCTGCCCTGGCTGCCTGCTGCAAACACCATGAAAAACACTCTGCTTGTATCATCAGTTTATTCTTAGAAGTTCAGAATATTCTCTTTGCTTTTTTCCATATTTACAGACAGCAGACATGATAAAACATGATTTCAGGATAGGGTATAGCAGGGATTTCACAGTAGCTTGATTTAGTTACCCTGATGGGAGCATCCCTAATTTCTAGAGTTTCCAGTGTCAAACAAACTATACAAGTATGCACCTCTCATATAATTGCTCCCTAATGTGTGTTCTATGAGTCAAACATGACAGCCTCTAGCTATTGACATGACTGCATGACCTATCCAGCCATCCCGGTATGTGTCATGTGTGCAGTGGGGACCGGCTAACAGCAGTTAAGATAATGTTGTCTTCCAGGCATCAAGTCAACGAGCAGGAACTAATTAGCTGGCAGACTTCTGTCACCTCCACTCCTGAACAGTGGCCACATTAACACTCACAAGCAAGCATTCCTCACCATGACGGGGTCATAAAGCTAATGCCCCATAGCCACCTGATGACTCAACAACAAAGAGGCCTATACAGCGGCGCCTCTGTGATGTCACATGACACACTCTATGGAAATACATAATACAATATAAAAGGGTCCATTCAGCATGCTCCGCTGTACAGGGACAAACAGTAACTGTAACAATCAATCTATCATGGCTCCTCTGTGGCTCCCATTGTTTTAAACAGACCAGAACACCAGGAAGTAGTTAAAGAATATTAGTGTTTGACAGGCTGGGAATTTCAACAATTACAGGAAGAAATCCACTTCCTCAAGCTTGGTTCCTCAACACTACCACGTCTTAACCACGTCTAACAAGTCTGTCATTATACTGCACTATTTACTCAGAAACAAAAAAAGTATTTCAACTAACTCCTTTTAGCCAATTGCCACTGTCATGCTCAGGTGTGCATGAAGTCATTATAAAACAATTGGGAAAGAAACTGTAATCATCAACAATGTGTTATCGACCTGTTCAGTCGGGCACGGGAAGCCACAGTTGGCCCGTCTGTGGGAGTCGGGCTTATCAGTTCCTCCTCATTGGACAGGCCCTGGTCCCATCACGGTGACTGTGCCATCCAAAACCCCACTGCTGCCTTGCAAATGGCACCAGTCCACTCCACACAAGGCCTGAACCGGCCAAACAGGCCAGATTGGAAAATAGTGAAACCTCGTGGTGAGGGAGGGGGGGAGCAGGGGCATTTTCTTATCCCCACACTGCCTATCTTTTCTAGTCACAGTATCCTCCCTTAGCTCGGCTGCTGAGCCTCGGGCAAATCTCTACCCCTGCTGCTGCGGCAGCCTGCAGTTGAGCGTTCACTGTCTAATTGGCAGTGGCTCCATGGCGGCAACGTGCATCTGCTACCTGTTTGTACCAATTAGCAGATGTGAGGCTCTCCAGCCGACACCTCAGCCTGGCTGTGCCACATGCTAACAGATGCAGCAATTAGAGGCTCATTTGAATACAGCCTCATTTAACACCGCGGCCCTGTAATCACATCATCATTTAGTTGGAATAATATTGAGAGTATAACTCAATACTATTGAGTTACAGGACATTTTGGCACTGCATAACCAATCTCAACCAAAGTGGATTGATCTCGGCTGGCATAAATAACTGATATAAAGGTTTCACTATAACTATACACATGGCACATGAGTATAATGTGGAATATCAGCAGAGAAATAACAAGAGGTGGAACTGTTTCCTCCATCTATACTGTACATTTCTGATGCTGTGCTGCATCCCTGCACAGCTCAAATCTATAATATTAACAAACCAGAAATCTGTAATTTGCCTTAATATTTCACAGACGATTTGACACAGTCAAAGGTAATATTTGTTCAAAAATAATGTAATCACATAAGTGTTTACTTCCTCTTAACCTCCCTCAGGCTGTGTAGAGAGCAGATGAAGTCACCTGACACAGGTCCCAAATAAACTCCAGGCACAGCTTTCATTTTGACACATCTTTGCAGACACACAGGTGTATCTAATGACATTAACGAGTGCCGTTCATATGGTTTAACTTATTTCAGGGCTTTGGTACTGTGCATGCTGGCTCACAAGAACTGGGACACATAATGGAGCTTAACCATTGTTAGTTGCACCTGTGCTTTTCCTGCTATGAAAGGTAAAAATGTCTGCTCTGACAAAGGTCTATTAAACCAACAGGTGAGACACCCTTAACACTGTGAGTTAAAAAGGTAATCAAAGATACTTTACATATATAAAATGCCAATATTCTGTCCATAAGATTGTTTGATGATTAATCATTTATAAATCATTGCATCTACTGGGGATTAATCACAAAAGAGTCAGATGGTAATGTTGTAAATCTGTTGTTATTCATCCACCTGTTGACCTCACCTGTGCCTGGTTATATGGCTGTATGTTCAGATCAGTGCACCACTTCCACTCTATGTAGTCTGAGGATGGTCCACAGGAATTAAACTTTGCTCCGTCTGATCAAACATTAGGTTAGGGGGATTTCCTCCTTCGGGCAACACTTTAAACCGTCATGTTTGATTAGAACAGTTTATATCAACTGTACCTTCCAAAGTACGTCCAGGAACTGGCTGTAAAGTTGCGTGGGAATTGTACCTGTGCCGAATTACCATCTCAGAGGTTGACACAGGGCAGTGCCATGGCAGGCAGATAAGCCTCTGTGAGCCTGAGAAACTGAGCTGTGCCACCCAAGAGTCTTAAAAGCTCTGATCTGTTTAACTTGAGAGGCCTGTGAACAACAGGTCACGTCACTAATGAGATAATTCACCTTTGGATTAATCATCTTCTTAGTGCACAATGGCAAAGCGTGGCCTTAAACCTACAACACCCCAAAGCGTCATGTATTTTTAATAGTGACGGGAGAATCTCTCTGCAAATTCTTCCGGGACCATTTATTCCCCCTTAATCATTAATATGATCTTGTTAGGCAATTATATAACAAGCACTGTAAAATGACAAAGGCATATTTCCATGCAACCAAACTAAAGCAAGCAAGAAACATGCCAGAGCCAGGGCTGGAGCTGTTTTGTGCAACTGTGGAGCTGCTCTTTGCTCCCTGGGAGCCTCATAATCCCCGTCAGCTGCCTGGTAAGAAACAGTGGTCCTCACAGGCAGCATCATGTGAGTGCATGTGAGCGGGGCTTCAGTCTACCTACAGACCCCAGGGCTGTGCAGACTTGAGCCAGCTGCTGCACCCCACAGCCATGCTGCTATCCTGTCATGATGCTCCCAGGCAGGCCTGAAAATAAACAGCTGACTTGTGTTTTATGAGGACAGTGATATCAAAATATGCCATTTTTAACTTCCCATGACCCAAGCTGTTGCTCTGCTGATGGGGTCATATCATTTATTAAGTGAATCTAAAAACCAAATATTGCATAATGGGTAGTCATAGCCTTAGGGTGTAACAAACACACTCATCCTTCTTTGGTGGATCACATGGTGGACGGACTGGCCCCTGTTCACACACAGCAGACACAGCAGACACAAGTGAATGCAACACATGACCCTGTTGGATTCAATGACTGAACACGAAAGTAGGAAAAAGGAAGGAAACAGTAAAAACTGAAAACCACCTGCACATATTATACACACATCCAACAAATACACACACAGCAAGTGTTTGCAATACATTACCTTTTGACCAGGAGTACCAAGTGACATTTCTATGTAGTAGCCTCTCCCAGAGTCCCCCTGTAAGTTATTCTCCATGTCCAGAAAGTTGACTGTGCCAGTTGGATCAGAGGCCAAAGAGAGGCCGTTTCCATCAGACATTAACACGACCCGCCGCGTCACATCCACAGCCGAGGAGACGTTGTAACTCCCTGTGTATATTCTCAGTGGTACAGCAAAGTAACACTGGCACACGCCAAAGCATAAACTAAAGGCAAAAGCCCATACTGAAACAGACATGGTGGATGCCATTGTGGTGTTACTGTTTGACGTGATGACAGGGAAACTCCAGCTCCTTGCTCAAAGTTTGCTCCTCAAGTTTTTCAGTTAAGCCATCATGGAAACGCCTGGACCGCGGCAGCCGCCATCACGGAAACACACCGCCTCTCCTCCGTCAACAAGAAGACGAACATTCAGACATGGTGACACTGAGTAACTAACTCTACAACAAAGTGTTTGACTGAGGTCGGTGGACTCCTCCGGGATGTTTCCCCTCCACACGCTCCTCCAACTGTGTCAAGCTAGCAACAGTGGGAAGCACGACTTCCGGTTAGCTGAACTTTCAAATTAAAGTCCACCAAAACGGTTATTTTTGCGACGTAAAAACAAAAGAGCAATTTAACAATTATACATGAGCCAAATAAAGTATTATAAAAAGATAGAAAATCACAAAGTGCAATCATACACGATAGCAGGAAGATGTGTAAGTCAATGAATAAGGGACTGTTCTTTACTTATCAGCGCAGGGGTGTGCCTTCATATTTTTTACCCTTCCTGTAGCTACAAATATTTCCCCTTTGCTTCTCTGAGTGACTGGCGGAAAATGCAAGAGGCCCAGACAATAGATGTCTTTGGAGGCGATCTCGTTCATTCCTTGCAACTTTCTCTCGTCCAGTGCAAAGGTGAGAGAGATTCAAGATTCAATCATTTATTGCCATGTCAACATAGCTGATAGGAATGTGTCTTGGTTCACAACAATCCAATACACCATAACAATACATACAGAAAGACAATTCCCAGCAATTCTGTAACGCCTGCCTGATGGGAGGAGATTAAAGAGATAGTGAGGCGGATGAGAGTGGTCTGCTATGATTTTTTTTGGCCTTCATGATTATTCCTGTGGCGTAGAGTGATGTAAGCGAGGGGAGACTGCAGCCGATGATTTTAGAAGCTCGGCGCACAACTCTTTCTAGACGACTCTTGTCCTAACTGGATGTGTGACCAAACCAGACAAGCATTGAAAAGGTGAGTATGCTCTCTATAGCAGACCTAGAGAAGTGAGTCATGGCTGCTTGACTGACCCTCAACTTTTTGTGCTGCCGTAGGAAGTAGAGTCGCTGGTGGCATTTACTGATTTTGAGACTGGTGGTGAGGTCCCACAACAGGGATTCATGGTGGTCCCGAGGAGGCAAGGCCGTAGACACCCCTTTATGGGTGAGGTATCCCCAAAGGTGAACGTCGGGGTACAGAAACTGAGTATCAAATGTTCCATATATTGACTATACTATATATACTATATTCTAAATGTACATTTGACTTTGTTACACATATTACCACTGTATAATTGACCGTGTTACACAAGAAAAAAGAAAAGAAAAGAAAAGCAAAACATGCTGGTTAGTTTGTGAAAACGATTTAAATTTGGCAAAATTTCAAATGAAACATGTAGAATAACGTGGTTTTGATAAAATATCACTAGTTTAACCTTGGATTTGGTTAGGGTTTTTTTCTGACAGAAGCGCACAGTAATAATAGTACTTTCCCAGTAATGAGTAGTGTAACTAATTACTAGTAAAATTTGGCCCATGTTGGTTGTAAATGGGGCTGAAAAATGGGCCCTATAAGAGATTGTCCACAGGTTCCATATTGGCCACATGCCAGTTGCCTACATGGATGGGTTTACACATGTAGACCCCACCGAGGTTATGGTAGGAGTACCTGGGTACCAAGTGGGTATGGGCCAAAAATGGAAATCTAATCTGGGTAAGCCCACCCACAAAAGTTGGGGTGGACTCATTTTCACAATCATTGCACTGCACAGGCACGCCACAAATCAGCAAACTTGTTTGGAAGATAGAAATGCTTGCCTAAATGTCTTGAAATGTTCCCATTACTTTGATTCTGTCAGGTGTAAAGATGACAAGAACACTGTTGCTGCAGGTAGTCGTACAAAAACTGTGAAAAACGCGTCCTTAAACCTCTGGCCTGAAACACCTACTGCAGTATGTCCAAAAGAACAACAACTTGAAGCTCCAGGAAATAAGCCCCACCAAAGGTGAGCCCTCCTTGGCTGTGGAGGTCGGCTGTAGCCCTGCGCTGGCTAAACAACCAAAACTGGATTTTAATCATGGACATCTGCAGGCTACAAAGAAGTAATGAAGCTTGTGTCTGGATATGTTATGGATGAAATGTTGCTCCATCTTCCAGGCAGAGCCTTGGGAAAATACCGTTCATAGGCAACTGCGGACCCCCAGGTAAAACAAAAAAAAATCATTTGCACATATTTAGCCTTAGCTACACTTAGCAGTGATTACCCTGACAGTTATACAGAGGCACACATCTCAATTTTAGCTTAATTACCATTACCTATTTTATGTGGCGTAACAGAAAAGTAATATAACGAGTAGTGTAACACTGTCACTGTTGGCAGGGAGTCATAGGTCAAGTCATATTATTACTTTTGAAAAGAGTAACAAGCAATGAGTGATATATTAGGCTACATTATTAGAGTAACAAGCCCAACACTGTTCCATAATATATATATTATGATATATGATATAATAACATAATATGTTAAACGACTTTCTGAAGTTTGAAAATCCAGTGATAACTTCTATTTTTACAGTTTCTGTCTTTGACCAATGGTGTAATTTTGGCAACTTTTCAAGATCTTTAAAAGCTGGCGGTAAATAAATACAAAATACAGCCATTTAAAAATGTATGCCCCTACCCTAAGCATAAAAACAAATAAATAATTCCCTACCCAAAAAAAATCATTTGACATGCCTCCCCCTTTTTGCACCACCCCATCCTCCCTCCTCATAAGTACTGAACAGTCCCTTGAATTTTTTTGACCATTGCTAAAATGCCTTGTTGTGCTTGCCTCATAATTTAGGGTACAGTGTATTATGTTCACATTTTGCACTTTATCTGAATTAAATTATGCAATCTCGTGTTTTTGTATTGTGACTCTTTTATTTTGAAGGCAGAGCGGCCTGCTCACTGGTCTTATTTCTCCTGCCTTGACGCTGCTGTGTGCTCCACTTCCTGGGTGCCAGGTGACAGTTTTTAACCAACCATGCATGTGAAAAACTTCCCACCACAACTTGGATTTATGTGAATGGTGTGAACACACCGGACAGGTAACTCAACACTTGATGGTGTGTGTCTCTCATCATTTAATAGAGTTACAAAAGTGTTGTCCAAAGTTTTTTCTTCGCTTAATGTGGCTGCAGTTACAGTGCAAATCCAATTCTCCATCCTCCGCCTGCAGCCTTTGGTTGTCTTGTAATGGTACTTTAGTATTTTAAATGTGTTCAGTCACAGAGACATAGAAAAGGAAATTCCCCCGTGCTTACATCAGAGACTTAATATACATTAGTCACCATAAGTTATACGGTCTTTATAATTAAATGGAGAAGTTGTGTTGTGATTAAAACAGTCCTACATGTTTTTGTTCTCTTACCTGTATTGTAGTCTACATGCTTTACAGTTTCAATACAGGTGTTAATGTTACCAAGACATTTATGTTAAAAAGTGCATGTTTTATTTCTTTTTCATAATTGTTTTGATCTGATTTGTTTGAATGGTATTTTTCAGGACAATCCCCACAGATATCCATGTATTTGTATTCTTATTGTATAGAGTACAAACCCCATTGAGATTTCAAAACGTTCAGTATTGCACACTAATCAACATAAGCTCATTATGATGATATTTGCAGTTTGTATTATGAGTTATAATCCATTAAAATCAAAATAATCCCAATTCAGTCAAATTGCAATTACAGCACACTACCTAAAGTAAAAACTCAGATATTTGGCGCTCTGCATCTACTTTTGGTAGTGTCTGATATGATTTAGGCTGTGGCCTTTGCGGTGTGGTGTAGTTGTTGCTTTAAATGTTGCTTTTTCCAGACATGCACAACAAATTTTAGATTATTTTCTGTAATCAAATCAATAATGCCAGATGCAGAAGTGTTTTAAATTCCCCGTTTACCCTTATTGCATGTTTAACTCAGCCCATACATGAAGATCAATTAGTTTCCATATGATTAAGTCATCCAAAAGTAATGCCAAGCAGCCAGAAATCAAATGCATCTGCGCCCGAGCACCATCTCAATAATTGTCCACTGCAGCATGAGGTATAATACCAGCTCTTGTATAGATTATAAGTATAAAAAACACACTGCATTTACTTTTCCAAGTGAGAAACTGAGAGGTTTTTGTTCTTTGCGTGTTTCAGCCAAGACAGTCTCATTTGCTGCATTGACAGTGCAGAGAAAGAGGAAGAAGATCCCAGTGGTAAGGCGAGATCAATGTCACAGGCCTTCTCCATGCTGCCTGTTCCACACAGAGACAACCACTGTCTCGCTCTGAATTCCTCATGAGTCCACAGTTCCACTGTCACATGTTCACCCTATCTCCCTCTATGTCTCCCTCTGTCTCGCTCCCATTGAAGTTAATCACCAGAGTTACAATAACCTGAATAATATGGGGGAAAGACTGTGACCACAAAAGATCATCTTTCCGGTGTATCGCTTGTCATGCACTGGGTCTTGTGAATGACCCATTTAAGCACAATTCCTGTTTCTTCTTCCCTGTGACGTTGAGACACTTCCGTAGCCTCAGAGTATAAAAACAGGGGGAATGAGGAATGCATTGTTTGTTTGTCTGATGTTACCCATGAAACACAGTGAATCCAGTGGTTGATCATGTGTGTTACCTCCTTGGGTTAGAGGGATTCTGGCTCATGACCCAACTTCGGTTAACAATAAAATACTTAAGAATCCAGCAATTAGAGGCCTGTGAAGTTATAAACATTTGGTTTCCTTTAGTGCACACAGAGCTACAAGTGTATCAGAAATGGCAAAAGATATTTAACCAATTTAATGTCCTTACCAGGCGTGCATTAATCAGCCAGATCAAGAAAAAGTTACAGCTTTTATGTTATGATGATAATTAATTTTCATTGTTGATCTGAAGTGATTCGTCCAAGAAATAGCACAATAGCCCCTGGACGACTTTCATTCACCCAGCAGCATTTCTTGTTGGTCATATTGTGATAACATGCCTCTGTTGTATCTGCTGATTCAGTACTTCTAATGTGTACATGCAGCCTCCTCCTGCAGTACCTCTGCTGGCCACAACAAGGCACTCCACACCATTCCTGTGCCTTTAATCCAATCCGAGGGTGCTGTAGCATCTTCTGTGTGTGAGCAAATTAGGCAGCTTAGGAGAGCCAGTGGTCCTACATTTGGCAGCGCAAAGCTCCTTTACTGGGACATTGGTACTTAATCCTCACAGCTCTGATCATTACAGCTGATGAGAGAGAGAAGGAGAGCACTCCACATTGTCTTGTACGCACCCCGCTTTGCCTTAACAGGCACACACACATCTCCACCTAATCACAGATATGAACTTCAGATCTTTAGGCTTTTGTTTTGTGGTGCCTCATTATTACAAATATTGATTTTAGAAATGGTTTGTTAAATTAACCACCTGCAGTGTGTGTTGATTTTGAAGCTGTTGAACAAGTTCCTGCCACCTGATCTGTTTTGTCTGTCAACTAATTAACACATCCTGATATATTTAACTGTAAAAGTAAAATACAGGTCTCATATTTCATTCTCCAAAAGATTGTAGGGAAAAACTCCAGCAGTCATGAAAAGTGACCTCATATTTTCTTTTTTCTTTTTTTTAACATTTTTTAAATAATTTTCTTTGCAGCTAATGCTAATGTCGACCAGGGATGCAGCTAGTGATTTTAAACACTGTTTGATCTTTAAGTCTATAAAATGATATGAAATGTGAAAAAATGTCCATCACAGTTTTCAAGAGTTGAAGGTGACATGTCTCCTTTTGTCTGACATTTTGGTATTGAATATTTATTTCCAACATGTAAAAAAAAAAAAAAAAAAAAAAGACATGAACATACAAACAAGTAGACAGACAATGTGAGCAACTCTCTACTAAAGCTACAAAGCTGAGAGCTGGGTATACTTTAGGGCAGTGGTTCCCAACAGGGTCCAGATTTCTCCCTAGTCATTAGTTCAAGGTAGACAAAGTTTAACATATCCAGCATCATACTTGCGGTCACTCTACAACAGGAAACAGCACTTCCAAAAAACTGTACTTCTAAATATAAAGTGTGTTTATTATAAACTTGACATGTTTGAGTCACTTGCGGTCCAGTAAGAATGCACCTGTGACCTGCTTTTGAACTGCAACCCACCAGTTGGGAACCACTGCTTTATGGTGAGGCTACCTAGTCACTGACAAATTGCTATCACAGCGTTGTCCTTGGGTTCTTGGTCTAGTCCACACACCACAGTCTCCACCCTCTTGTCCAAATATGGTAACTCCAGGCTCCAAAAAAATCCAAGATGGCAGAGGCCAAAAATGCCAAAACAGTAGCCCACAAATAAATGGGTGACGTCATGGTGGCTACGTCCACTTCTTTTATACACTCTATGAGCTTGGCTCATCTAACAAAACACACCTCGCAGCAACCCTGAAGCTCCTTAAATAACACATCATATCTTGAATTGTTTGATTTGTGCGTAAACCAAAGTGTAATAATGACATTTTGTGGTTTTGTTACATCTTGACAGAGTCACTTTATCTGTTCCCTCATTTACAGTCTTATGCAAAGCTAACAAACTGCTTGGTGTAGCCTTATATTCACTGTACATATGAGTGTGGTATGACCCGTCTCATTTATCTCTCGGCAAGGACGCTAAAACATTTTGCATCACAGTAAACTACATTACGAGTAGGAATTATTTTCATAAGTTCAGTCAAAGATGGGCCAGGTTTACCCTAAAACTGTGCATTGAATTAGCCTTGCTGCCTCTTCGGTGACCCCAGCTCCCGTCCTTTTATAGCGTCACACAGGGCTGTGATAAGCAGCCCCACAGACAGTCCCAATCACTCTAAGTCTATAATGCTGATCAGAGATTTGCTGAATCTGTTAGCATTTCCCTGTGATATTGGATGCAGTGTAATTACAGCACAGGCATGACAGAGCTGGATGAGCGGCAAATGGGGATTACAGAGGGGCAGGTCATAATGAGCAGGCCGACCACATGTTTCCGAGGCAAATCTCATTTTGATATCCAGTCTACCATGCTGTTTTATTAGCAGAGCGGCTGGGGTCAATTAGCTTTTAACTCAGTACATTCAAATATTTAAATTGATATAATGTGGCTTGCTTTATTAATTCATTTAGGCTGAGATGAAAAGATGGATTTTACGTTTCCGTATTTTAAAGAAGATCCCTTGTTTATTCTTTCTGTGTTTTTTGTGTTTCCTCTCTCTGCATAGCAGGGATTGACATATAGTTAGCCTGTTCTTCATAACAAGCTACTTCCCTGTCTCTCCCTCTGCCAGAACTGTCAACCCCCTAACAAGGTGTACATATTCACAGCTGCTACTGCAGGAGAGCAGCCCAAATGAGGAGAGCCTGAATAAGATGAGAGGGATGATCCAGACAACAGGTGCGTGGGTACATCACTGCTCATTCCCTGGTACCACACTGTATGTTTCCAGCCATATAAAAGACAGCTGGTTTTGATTTATTTTGGTTTTTTTTATATATATATATTTTTTTAGATCAATTACTTGTAACTGTATGGCAACTCTCACTGCTTAGACAGGCGGGAGTATGACTAAGGATGGCTCATGCTAGTCTCACAGGCTATTCACACTTACTCTTCCCCCCGTGGTGGTAGCGTTGCCTCTCTGCAGTGTATCTGTATCTGTTTGTTCATTCATAGGAAAAGCATTAGTGACACGTAGATGAGTCATAGAGGCTAGCGTCTAAACAGGCCACGGTGGGAGTCAGGAACCCTGCCACCCCTTCTGCTCCTCGCCTCAAGGCACTACTCATACCCTCACCAGTCTCCCTAGTTACTCTAACGCTTACATACACAAACATATGCCGTCTGTGTTTGTTCAAATACCACAGATCCCACCTGATGCGCTGGGTGCATGGAGCAGATGTAGTTGTAGTCGTGGGCAGGGGAGCGGTGGCCGTCCTTGTTATTGAGATGCTGTTTGCCAACATAGTTAGGGCGCTGTGTGCTGGTATGGGTTTGATACAGACATTGTTATAAGTATTCACCCCGAGGCCCTCAGGGAAACTGTGGTGATTCTTTCACTGTGTGAAGATCCATCCAAAGTTGTGTGTTGCAGGTGTGACTGTTTCTACGATTTGTAATGGCTAAAATGATAGATATAGGTGTTTACTTTGGTGTGGAAATGGGTTTTAGATTTTGCCTAAATTTTTGTTGGTGTAGAATCAGTTTGCACAGCACTAAATAACTTTCTGGTTCTGGGTCATGGTTTCTAGTCCAGAGTTAAATATATGACACGGAAGCAGTTTACAGGTCTTTGCTTTGACTTTGTGGTGAAAATCCTGACATATTACGGCCTGTCGGTGTTAATTGTAGAGCAGACAGATGGAGCAGGTGTGTGTGTGTGTGTATACAGTACGTGTCACACTCCCCCTGTGACTCTCAGGGGTTACATCAGGTGCAACACCTGGAGTTTGTTTCCTCATTAAGATGGGCATCTCCAAGGTGATAGCCAATTAGAAAAGCTGAACCTGGCTGTTAAGACTCATGAGTGGATAGAGATCAGATACATCTCATCTCTCACGAGCAAACTGCTTTCACAAACGCAGCGTATTCGTGATGCCCATTGCAGACGTAAGCCCACTGTATTTGTGTTGTTTCCTCATACAATCACACACATTTTCTCACACTCTGCCGTGTTTCTTTGCTCCCACAGCAGGCAGAGCAAAAATTCCACTCTGAAGTAATATTCTCATGAAGGCTGGTGCACCGAATCACCTTGCGGTGTGGTATTGAGTCTCCTTTGCGCTTGACTGTGTCCCTCTGTTCTTACAGCTATCTATCAGTTTCATAGCATGCAATCTGCATCCTTCCAGCCTCCCACTACCCGCCCACTATGCTGTATCTGTTGTGCTCTGTGTGCGTGTACCGTGCGCATACCATGCACACAAGCGCATTGTGATTTTGCAAAAGGCTCGAGTGTGTGTACATGTTTCCCGGCCCCCCCCACCCCCATAATAAAAGAGAGGGGAGCTCCCGCGCAGATAACACCCACCGCAGAGCTGCCCTGGCAGGGGTAAGAGAGCGTGGAGGGTGCTTGCCCCCTGGCTAGCTGCTACTCAGAGAGGGGGAGATAAGGGCTGTGAGGGTGGTAGTGTGGTTGTAAGGACTGAGCGAAGGCAGGGAGGAGGTTGGAAGGCGAGGGGGGGGGGGCTTCTTCATACATTTTTATGACCACATAGATAAGGTCAGTAGTGTGCCATCGTTACTAGGCAACACTGCGACCCTGAGTTGGATTGAGTTGTGAAGCTGAGAAGTCAGATATTCTTATTACAACAGCCCTGCTTCGGTTCTGCTGTGTGCATTTATTAACAAGCAGCCTGTCTCCGTGTGCCATTCTCAGAGTCAAGGCTGAAAGACTGCTTTAACTGGACGATTAACTGAGGCACTGAAATAATTAGAAGGCCATTGATTGGTTTATTACATTGTTACAGCCATGTTGGTGATATACTGATATCTGCGTCTGTTCAGATACGTGATGATGGTAATAGTGATGAAAAATGACGGTGGGGTGTTTGATTATATATTTTTAATGATCCAGTTCATGTGGGGATACACTAGACTGTGGATGTATTGATTTTTCCAGTTTTCAAGCCGAGAATGGAGGAGATGGAGACCAGGCGCATATGCAGCTAGAGTACAAATCATCAAAACCCACCCTATTCTCTCCCTCCTTTTACTTACACACTCCACCTTCACTCCCTTCCCTCTCCCCGGCTTCTTTCTCTCTCCCCTCTTTTCCATCATCTCTCCATCCTCACTTCCGTATTTCTGCCACTCTTCCAGCAGCCTTTCATTCCCCCCCCCCATCCCTCCTCCTCTCGCTCGCTCCCCTGCCTCTCCTCTTCTCTCCTCCCATTTCTGTCCCCTTCAGCGTCCTAGTTTAGCACGTCAAGGTTGGCTACAGATATGCTCCTCTGTGCCTTGGGGCTAACCAATGGGAAAGTGGCTGGGGTTGCTGTAGCCGGCTGGGGTGTTGGTATCATGAATTGAGAGGGAGATGGGAAAAGGTTACTGTCGTGCATGTGCTGTGGTCCATTCTGCAGAGTGGAATTGAAGTCCTATAGGTTAAAATACAATATTCAGGAAATGTGGGGCTGTAATATAGAAATGTCTTTCCTTTGAAATCCCGTCATGTGAGTTAGGGTCTAAATTAGAGTTAGCGATTAAAAGACAGAAATTAAAGGCATAGTTCAACAGTTTGGGGAATGCGCTTATTTAGTTTCTTGCTGAGAGTCAGATGAGAAGATACCACTCTTGAATTGACTGCATGCTTCTTGCACGAGTCTCACAAACAAATGAGCACCTGTAAACTAGTGCAACATGCAGCCACCATTAAAGTTTTAACTAAGAACCAACACATTCAGCTTTTCTTGCTCTCATCTTCTACAGCAGCCTCTCTGTTTGCTCGCTGCAGACTGGTCGAAAGTGTCAGAGACAGAGTTACGGGAGTTTGGTATGAGGGAGTGCGTTCCATTTGCACCGGGAAGTCAGAATTCCCGAGTTCCCAGTCAGAAATTTCAACTGAAATGCCCCCTGAAGTCGGATTTCTGACTCAGGAAGTTGAAGGAACCTCACCAACCCCTACCATAAAATCCAAGATGGCTACTGCGCACATCAACAGTAGTCTGTCTTATTTGTGTTTCAGTACAACAGTCGTACACACAGTACCGTCTGACTTCTCTCTGTTGACAGAAGTGGACCGTTGCTACGGTGTTTGCATGTGCAAAATGCAGTGTAATGTGTTGTTATCAACTGATATTGCTAACAATGGCTAACCTGGCTTGAACTGGTATTACTAACAACATTCCGGTTTTCCGACTTGTTGTAGTGGAGCGTGATCAGCTCGTGTGTGATGTCATTCCCAGCTCCGACCTTGACTTGAGGTAAATGGAGCGTAACATATGTAGACACTAATTGTCGTGGACAGTGTGCACACACCCACCGCACGGAGCATGCCGGAGCCATTATATGTGACGCCACAGCCAGAAACCAGTTAGCTTAGTTTAGCATAAAGATTGAATACAGATTCCAGACTTTGTGCTAAGCTAGGCTAACTGTCGACCTTCTCATCAAAATTACACAAGAGATGAATTTAGAAGTTAAAATAAATCTGTTTGATCGCGGAAAGTTCTGAAGTTACATTTCTAAGAGTATATGTCTTTTATCCACGTCATCAAGCAGTGCATTGAGTTCACGTTTGATGTGAGTACCCTCCAGAGAAAGTAATCGAACATCAGAAGTTCGCTGCTTTACTCTTTCTACTGACCTCCACAGAAACCCATCTCCCCTGTAGTATTTCGTCAATAGTCCCCTTGACATGCTCACTTCTTAAACCCTGTTATAGGAGTCCTAATTTAAAGATTGTGCATGTGTCCTGATGCTGATTGACCTGCAGGTGTCTTTTCATCCCACTGGGACCAGTTGAGGGTAAGAGTACACCAGCCTGAACTCTGTTTAGGAGCCACATCACTCCTGCCCTGGCAACATGTAACCTTAGACACACTTCTATCAGGAGCCACGAGCGCGACTTGTCTCTTATCAATGTCATTGTCTTAGCAAACAAAAGGGATCATTATACCGGTGCTGAGAATGTTTCTATTCTGAGTTAATGGGTCGCATAGTGTAAAGGCAACCTGATCCTCCTTTGGGTGACGAAGGAGTGAGCCGAGGGCTGACATTTTGCTGATGATAGGCCAGTCTGTGTTTTGTTGTAAGAGACACTGGGCTTCACAGGAGTTGTCAAAACAAGAGGCCCCATCCTGAGGGATTACCCAGCCTGTCTGCACACACGCCAGGGACAGGGTCGGCCAGAGGGACAGGGAAGGGCGGGGGACTCTGTGTGTGTGTATATGACCATGTGTGGTGCATGAAGAGGGAGACATAGCTGAGAAAAAATATGCTTTATTTTCCGATTATTTTTGATATTTTGGCAACGACATGCATGCTTGACCATAGTAGTGTTTTGCGATGTGTTTCAATAAATCACAAGAAGCACTTCATTTGATTTAGCTTATAATGTAATTAGTATGACCAGTGAAGCGCACTGTGTGTTGTTACCTATCTGATCTCAGTTCATTAGCCAGGTAAAGGACAGCACATGATGGAGTGTAAAGTGAAGTTGCGTGGTAGCAGTGTTTTGAGCATTTTCCCTGTTGCTGAATGTACATTAATGGCCAAGAACGCCTAAAGGGGAATTTGACAGCATTTTAAAAACAAAATTGTTCCCATATTTTTGTCCATTATCACTATCTATGTACTGATTAAGCTAATATGTCATTTATGTGGTTGTTTGGTACATTTTTATGTTTTTATTTTCACATAAATGTCTCAAAGTTAATGCAGTAAAGTACCCTTATAATAATAAAATATCCCTAAAGTTTGTCTCTGATGGAACACCAATACATTGATTAAGGAAATCTCCCTGATATTAAAGGAGCTCTTTTCGGTATCCAGAGCATTTATATGATTTGGTAGTTGTCTGCACACGGCTGTCAACATGGAGGTGGCTGCTAATGCTAACTACGCTAACAAATGCTGACAAAGCTAACAACGTGAACTTGTTTTAACTGTGCTTCTGTGACAACGTGTCCCAATATTAGCAGTAACTGCCATATAAGCGCAACACAGAGCGCCAGCAATGAAACCACAAAGATACACACAGGGACTCACATGCATGTGCGGTCGGACCATCTTACAACTATGAAGAACAGAGAAGCTCTGATTATAACGCGCACAGAAGGAGTATAATTTCATTCCCTGCTCAGGACTATTCTCAGGCCATTACTCCGCTGTATCTTTACATTACAAAAGTTGTTTGATGCTGCATATTAATGCTTTGAATAATATATAAAGTTCCCTTAACCCTTTGAACTCTGCTGTAGACATGGTCAGTGCATATGTTTGTATTTTTTGCATTTCTTGAATTACCTTCAAATGCTTAAAATGCCTAAAATCTCTGCAACGTAAGGTAAAAGTTTATGTAAGTAAATAAACCATAATGATTGATAAAAGTATTGAAATTGTGTCTAAAATTGAAAAAAAACAACAGACATTCCTGTTGCCCTGCTTCTCTGGCCCAATCGCACCTTTTCGCCGCCTTTTGGACCACTTGTAGCTTCATGTTATGATGTCATCGCAAGCAACAATGTGAAGCTTTCTGCTGCTGCTGGAAAAAATGCTCTGGCTATTCTAGTTTTTATTTTAGATTTTTTAGATAGTTTTCTGCTGCAAAAAGAAAATCTTCTAGCTATTATGGTTTTCATTTTAGGTCCATTTTAAGATGCAGTTCATTTTGCAGAATCCACTTCTTGGTTGCTTCAAAATGAAAATACCCATTTATCTACATCTTCTTTGTTTTACCATAGATTGAATGCAAATCACGCTTTTTACTTTAGAGTTGGATTTTTAAATGAGCTTTGTCCACAGCTTCCTGTTGGATGCATGCTGCTGCTACCTGGTTGCTTCCTTTTTCTTAAATACCAACCTCACCTGCACACTGTTATTGGTGGGGGACCACACCCAAAACATCCTGATCAAAGCAAAATGCATAGAAAATTAAGTTAATTCACTTTCGGTTACTGACAGCATTTACACAGAATGATTTCACACATTATATTGTAGCTCTTACATTGCCATGTGGGATAAATTAAAATACTGCAACTTCTGCTGATATAACTGCGACCACTACTCTGATTAATGTCATACTTTATGGTTCATGATGAAGTTGGCAGTAAAATAAAGAGCACCGAGCACCGATCCCATGCCAGTGTGAGTGTAACAGTCAGAGGAGTCACGACCCGGGGTGAGCAGTGTTCATGAATCGTCTCATATGTGCTATACTCCCTTCCTTGTACCCACACACAGACATGGTGGCACATGTAAACACACCCACAGACAGACACGCATGCATGGCCACACAGCAAGGCCAAGACTGTCTGCAGCAGCCCGGGGGCCTCATTGTCACATTCACTTACTACTGTTTAGGCAACATGCTGGGGGGCTAATATGAACTACACCCTTTTCCTCCCCCCTTACCCAGACAATAAAGCCAAACCCCACCAAAAACCGTCTCTACTCATTTTCAAAACATGGCTGTGGACAAACTGGATTATGTTACTATAGGGCCATGTGCTAGGCTTGTATCATGTAATATATCTAAATATATAGACCTGTTGTCATTGGGGGTTATATTGAACCACAGCGACAAACTACGCAATAAGTATTTCTGCTTTGTAATGCTTGTTTAGATTCACTGAAGTGATTAAAGGTATACTATGCGGGAATTGTCAGTTACTGTCAGTGAAAGTGAAAACCAAACCCAGATTCACTCGATGTGGAACAAGCTCTGTCTGCTTGATGTTCTGCCTTTGCGTTTCTGCCTGTTGCCTATACGGTCTGGCACCTGGTTGCTATCTTTCTATAAGTGGTGGTGACATCACCTGTGTGCTGTGGGGATACACGCCCATAAACGTTCTGAAAATACAGACAGAGGGCAGAGTCTCTGCAGAAAAATACACCGCCACACACTTCTAGTGGGTCATAATTGATGATTTAGAGAGATTACTTTTGTACAAGACTATATTTTTTTAGGAAAATCCTGCATGGCACAGGTGTGGCCTGACAAACTCAGTTTTACTGTGAGTGCCCCTCCACACTCTGATATACTAATTATGAAGCATTATGGGCTTTCAATTTAATGTATCACTGACAGTAATTTCCATTATCTCCATAGAGACGCAAATATTAGTTTTGAAAACATATGCCTACATGCCAGAATATAATCTGTTGGGGGTTTACCCCTGGATACCTCAGCCCACTGGTCACAAGGTCAAGGCTCTTGTCTTCAGAGTGAAAATCAAGGTATTGTCTTTCACATCACAAGTAGCCTGTTCTGTTGTACAGCTGTCTGCTGGGTGTAATGCGCAAACACCAGCACCTGTTTTCCATAAAGATGGAAGTCCCTGTGTGCCACCAACAGAAACATTTGATCTGTATGTATCACCGCAGTCGGCTGAATATGATCTTTGTATCACCAAAATTACAACCGAGCTATATTGTGTTACGATGCTGAAACTGCATGTGTCTCTGCGTGTTCTTGGAGTCTAGTTTCCAGGATAAATGCTGGCTTTGTACATTTCATATGCTGAAGTTTTACATTATGTAGCAGATATTTTAAAACTTTGTTTCTTTTTGTCTCAATTTTGGGTTTTATGTTGTGGGCACGGCTGGAAATGTCACTGGTCTTAAACAGTGGTCTGGTGATTGGCAGCTGTTTCACCTAGGTGTCACACTATCCACCATCGCCTCCACCTCCTGATGAGAAACTCAGCTCATATACATGCAATCAGAACTACATCACTTAGAAAGGTTGATATAATATGTATAAAATGAAAGAAATGTTTGGTTTGGTTTTCATCAGGCTGGTACTTGTTATTTTCTGGGTGTCAGGAAGGAGACTGCACCTTGACGCATGTGCTTCCCTCACAGAGTTAGATATTTGTGGCTATAGAGAAGGAGGCAATTATTTTATAATTACAGTTTTAAGGTCAAGGGCCAATTTACCCTCCCTAACCAAACACTAGACACTAGATATGGATCAGATAGGAATCACACATACAGAACTGTACTTAGGTAAGCACAATTATAGTGTTTCTCAACCTATAATATTACTAATTTGAGAAACTATCAGACACCTGCTGTCGTTTGGTCGTTGTAAGGTCATCTGGTCAGTGTTGATGTTACTCTGTGTTTGCTGTCAAACACACACTGTGAAACTGTGCTTATACTGGGCAACTCCCACGTATGGAGTGTGTGTACAGCGATGTGAGTGTGTATATACTGTACACACAATACGCAACCCCCTCCTGCCAACGTTACCCTGGCCTATGTGCCGGGGTGAAAAGAGCCACCGCTCCTCTTTTCTGCTTAAATGACTCCGGGCTTGATTGTTCTGTTTGTGGTAGCATTAGTCTCCACATCCCACGCAAACAAATATAACCTTTTCATTTGCATTTCTTTACTCATTCTGTTTCTTTTCCCAAATTTTTAATTTCGGCTTCTCATAAAATCCTGTTTGCTGAACTAGATTATACCAATGCCTCATTTCCCCTAAAATGTCAGATGGCACCCTCTAATTCCACGGATCCCCTCTCCCAATCCCTTGAGCCCACAGTCAGATCTTTTTCCCTCCCTCTTTGGGTTCTGTTTGTCTTTGCTGGCTGTTAATGTCACCTTGAGTGACAAAAAAACCCCAGAACCAAGGAAAACTACCACTGCAGTACTTCGACCTGTCGGGCATGAATCGGCTTTTCCTTTGGCACCATACACACATGTGGTCCTTGGAATTTACAGACAAGGAAATTAAAAATACAGAGGTGCCCTTAAGCAAAGCGCTTTACATTCACTTTCCCCCACTGAAATTGTTCAGTAGCAGTAGAAGATGAAGCCTTCGTGACGTAACTGTTCAGTACATAAACTGCAGCTGGGTAGTGTTGAAGAGCAGAGTGTGGATCATGTGAGGAAAAACAAATTTGCAGCCTGGTATAGTATCCTCCCTCTTAAATGATCATATCTCACAGTCTGCTGCTGCTAATGAACTTACTTTCCCATCCATGCCAAGAATCCCGCGCTGAAACACAAGCACAGCGCTCCTAATCCACTCTAAATGACAGGCAGGATCTCTGACCCACTGCCCTGATTCACCCATGTTTTCTCCTCAGCGCTACAGAGACTTCAACTTGTTTGGGTTTATCTTACGGCTTAGGGGGGGAAAAAGTAAGTAAAGTGATCCTCTTACTCAATTAAACACACATTTCGGTGTAACAGTAGTTAAAAAAGAGGACATCTGTGATGAAAGAACAATTTAATTTGTGCTATTGCTGAATACAAACAAGTGTAAAAATAATAACAGAGGGAGACACAGAGAGAGAGAGAGAGAGACATACCATTTTAAGGCAAGCTAGAACAGTGTGTTCTGGTGCAGACTTCAGCAAATGCAGAGCAGTGTTTGTCTGCTGCACTGGAGTGAACACTGTGTGAGAGACAGGCAGACAAGTGGACAGATACTGTAGACAAACAGAGAGATGGGAAAAAATGAGTCTATCAAAACACCAGGAGAAATTAGAGTCATGCCTCCATCTTTCCCAAACCCACGACTAATTAGCTCTTTAAGCCAAACATATATCCAACAACTGTACACCCAGACATAGAAACCTGAGCTTAGCATTTATATCACCAGGAATAAAATGAGGGCAGACCGAGTATGTGATGCACACACACACCTTGTTTTCTTGTATTTATTTTCCCTTGTACACATTCAGAATTGTAAAGATCCTCTCCTCAGTCCAGATATAAGAAGAGAAAATGAGTATCCCGGGGTAAATAAACAGGATTTCACTTTCAGTATATTCTGTCATGTGGAATAGAGAATGAGATGCAGACTGCCCTGCTGGTTATATCACATTCAGTGTAACCGGGCTCTGTGGACAGGCCCACAGGCTTCCTCTGCCTACTACAGCTACACCCTTGACTTCAAGGCAGGCATTAAAATGGAGGGGTGGTGGTGGTGGTGGTGGATTACGGGGTTGAGGGAGGCGGTATGGAGTGTGTATGTGTGTGTGTATGCGCGCCTTTGGGGTGGGGGATGCTTTAGTTTAACCCTGTATTTTCTGCAACCACTGACAAAATGTTGCCTCTTTCTGTCTCCTGTCCACACATTTGTTAAGCCACTTCAATCAATTTAAAGGTGTGATTTGAATTAAACAAAATAAAAGCCTCGTTTACGCACTTGAATGGACGCAAAACGTGCGTCATTGGATGTCCTTGTAGATTTCCATTCCTACAGGGGACTCTCCTCTGTTCTTATCCGTAGGAGAAATACCCCATTGGTTTAATTCAAGCCAGGTCTGGTGTGTAGTGCGGTATGCTGAGAGCACCTGCACACCAGCAGACAGCGCTTTCTGTTTGAGCCGGTACATCTCCGTGCGTAAAAAATGTTATCCTAGGTGGCTCGGTGCGTCAGGTGCAGCTCATTTCCTTAATGCAAATGCCCCACTCACTGTGTGCTCTCACACTCTCACCTCCAGTAGTACCTTGCCCTCAGGAGCGACCGGTAACCGCCTCTGCTCCTTTAAGGCAATGAGGAATTAAAGCGTCTGCAGGGGCAGGGAGAGGGTTATTCTGTGTAATGCTCAGAGAGTCAGTGTGGTGCGATTAGAGAGCGGCAGCGGGGAAGATGCGCTTGCTCGCCTCTTGCTGGACGCTCAGAGGCGATGAAGATGATCTGACTTTGGAGTCTCAGAAAAAACCTGTTTTTCATTCTTATTCTACCACCCTCTCCCCCCTGTTTGCTTCTTTGCTCTTTTAGTTACTTTAATTTTCTAACATTTTATTTTCTCCCCCTCCTTAAGGATGGTCCGCCGGTCAGTCTTTTATTTAGGAAATCGGAGCTTTTTGGAAAAAATAGTTTAGCCTTTTTTTGGGTTTGTTTTTTTCTTTTGCATTCATTTGTTTTGTTCCAGGATCCGCTCGTACCCGGCTCTGACTCAGCATCACACACCTGGGCTTCACCCCTTCAGCATCCTTTTGAATAACAGGGAGAAGCAGCAAGACGCGGAGCAGAGGAGGAGAGTCTGAGCACAGCTCTCCCCAAGACAATCACAGAGGCGCATTTATGTTCCAAGCGCAAAGAGAGGGCTCAGGAAAAAACAGAAATCAGAGTGTAACGAAAAAGTAAGAAGGAGATATTAAAAGTAGAGACTTGGACCGGTTTGCATCAAGACAGTGGCAAATGTTTAACCTTACCCCAAGCGCACAGAAGAGAAACCCAGGGAGGCACCGGTCGGAGGAAGAAGAGAAAGCATAGCTTGGGGGGGATTGAACGGAGCAGGGCATGTGGATATTGGCTTTTATCTTTTTCCAGAGCATCTTGAATGGTAAGTTTCACCGGCTCATCTTTATTTTATTAGTGCTCATTACCTATTGCACAAGGCAAATCAGCGGTAGACAGCTAAGTGGCTGGAGAGGGAGGATGGAGGTCACCTGTGACCCACATGAAATGGATTTTATATGGTTGTCAAAAGGCTGACACCGTTGATAGAGGGAGAGAGACGGGCGAGGCATGAATTGCGTTTTAAATCCTTCAAGCTCTCCCTACAAACCATTAGACACATCTCTGGCCTTCACATACACATCCTGAGCCAGATGAAAGAAAACGGGTAAATTGTGTTTGTTTGGACCTGGATTTAATTAATTGGCTTGATTGTTTTGGCTGGATCTGATTTTATAGGTGCAAGTTTTAATTGTTCTTATTTGCATTCAATGAATGTAATCTGTTTCTGTTTTTATTTGATGCCTAATGATACTTATTCTGTCACAACCTTGCTCCACTGTGGCCCTTAGTAATAAGTGACGTATTTGATATAATGGACATTTGGTTTAACCCCTTCCCCCTCCCCCACAGTGAGCATATTTTTCAAGTTTAAAGTGGCCTAAATGAATGAAATGCATTAAAATTGTCTATTTATGCACATATTTAAGAATCAGTAATCCATATTTTCATTTTGAGCGCATTCGGTGGAAAATATTCAATTGTATTTATGGCTCTGTCAGAATGTTTCCAGCATCTACACGTCCAATTTTGTCTCAAATTTCACTGCAGCTTTATTTTATTTCACATTTTATATTTAGTTTGAAGTGAGAAAATTAGCACCATTAATACAAATTTGTCATGTTACAAATTTAAAAAATAAAATTGAATAAAAAGTGTTATGTTGGTGATGAGACACATTCCACAGAGGTCACATTTTTGCACAAAATGCAAAAGTAGTTCACAAAAAAAAAAAGAAAAAATGTGAAATAAATTTTCCATTCAAATAGCCGAAAGTCTCATTCTCCATTCAAATACTGTATTCAAACACCCAGATTTGGTTGTGCGTCTTGTCTGTGTTTTCTCACACACATGTGTGTTTGCGAGAGTGCGTGTACACCAGTGCACACACGCACGCGACTGACACCGCGCACGCATATTTGTGTGCTCATATAGTGTATCTATAATCAATAGCAGAAAATTGATACAGTTTATTGCATTCACTTATTGGCCAGAGCCCCTTCTACAGGGAGGGATTATGGCTGACTGGGTGTGTACGAAAACAGGGGAAGAAAAAAAAAGGGAGAGTCGAAGAAGGAGAGGGAGAAGGAAAGAAAATGGAAACATGTCTGTGAGAAAACACATCAGGGTGACAAGATGGGGATTGTTCACGTAGTGAAACAAAATCAAGCCCCGCGGTTGGCTGCATTTGTATTAAAGGGTCAAGAAAAAGCTGAATTCACAAAGCAAAAATTTGGGGATTTGCAGGTATGAATACATTTGACCACATCAACGGGGCTGTGATATGATATGGTGTGTCCCCAAAATGGATTTTCCCTTCTGGCTGGGATGATAAAATAAGGCTTCGAAATGGATTTTTGTTTCTGTGTCGTCGCTTTTTCAGTGCCGAGGCAACCCTCAGTCGGTACCGTTTATTGACACTGACTCCATATAAAATGGTATCTCTCTCAGCCCAGCTTGTGCTGAAACTCATAAAGGAACAATAAGGAATCCTCATTAATCATAATCATCTGACTCTGACATTAGATCAACTGCCATGCAAGATTGTGTCCGTTTATTGCATAAGGGATTACTGAGGAGGCCTGTGGCAAAACAACTGATAGGGATTAAGCTGTAAGACGGCGTTGAGTGCAGACATTACACTTTTTGTGTTTTGTCGTTCGCGCTGCAATCATGGAGTTTTCATCACTCGCTGTTTGCGTCGTCATTTGATTTGATTCCTCCATCACTGTACAGGAGCACAGCTATACGACTTTGTCCTCTGCGGTTGGATGTTTTGTTGATTATCATGAAAATGAGGCGTTCGTCGGCTGAGCAGGCGTTGTCAGAATGAATGAATGACCTTGTAGATAGAAACCAGCACAGCGATTGGATTCCAGACAATTCTTGCTGTTTCAGAGTTGGGCCTATCACATGCTCACTGGCCTGTCTCTATGGTAACCTCCTTAATGGGTGTCAGGGGCTGCGTCCGAAAACGTTCACTCACGGGGGTAGAAAACTATAGGGTGTGCTGCTGTCGGGGGTATCAAACATTATTCACACCACTCAGAATCCATGGTGCTTGTTCACTATTTGGCAGGATCATTGTGTCCACATGTTTGGTGTAATAATGCTTCTAAGACAAATCGGGCAGCACTACAAAATGGCAGACCCAGGAAATAGTAGACTACATATGGAGGGATTTTGATCATGTATATGGGAGTCTGGCTGTTGTCGTAAACTGAGTTGACCCAGAAGTACTTGATTAGGAGCTAATCACATCCTGTTACATCATTGTTTCCATACAGTGGGTGACAAATGTCCAAATGGCAACCAGTGCTCTTTTCCACATTGCATTCTGGTCATTTCACTGTAGTTATGTGAGCTTAATGAACTCAGCAACGGATTGAAAAATAGACATACACCAGCACAATGTTCACAAGATGTCAAATTTTAATTCCTTTCATCATGGAAATCATTGCAAATTATACCAAAAGGAAGCAGGAGACAGACACAGCCACACTCAAGGTTTCAAAAAACAATTAAAAAGTTAAATCTGACACGTTCAACAGCCAAAGGGGCACATTATTTTTTGTATTCTATGCAAGATTCATGCTTTCGCTATTCCCTGTGCCTATCAAAGCAGAATCTATAAATTCAGTCATCAGCACAGGAGAGGAAACATATTAAATATCTCTCCCTGAAAGCTGCCTCTAGGCAAAACCACAGCAAGCTAAACTGGCCTATTCAAATTCTCATTGCAAAGATATAACGAGACAAGGCCTCTCGCACAGTCCCCACGAAGACGGCAATGATTTGTAGACATACACGCAGCTTAACCTGCTGCTCGTGACTTAAAAGGGCTTATCTGGTACGTCTTCAATAAATGAACATTTACGCGGAGGTCAGAGGATCACGCAATCAAATTTTGATCTCAATTAGCTGTGACATTTCTCGGGGTAAAGGCAGATCCACTTTGAAATAAGGAAGCTCTTCCAAAGCATCTAGCCCAGTCTAGCTTACAGTACAGTAAATAGCTGCCAACATCAGTTAGCCTGCCAATTTTACATGACCCCACATTATTAGCAACCTGAAACACTGGATGAAAATGCTACAGGGACCGGGGTGGATAGATAGATTGAACTTGGCTGCGAGTGGAACGGGGGAACTGGATTTGTGCATGGCAATAAATCTACATGAAGGCAATGAAGGCGGCGCGCTGATGAGAGCCCCATTTGTTGGAGCTGCGAGGTGATTCTCAAGCCTGTGTAAAGATGTCCAAAGATCAGCGGCCTCCCTGTGGCCACAGTGGCTGTGCACCGCTCCGTAAAGCAGCGAAAAGTGAAACCTGACCAGCCGCACGGTGCACTCACAGCCATTAGTCTGTTTACTAATTACCAATTAGGGTTTGGTTGCAGAAGCAGTATCACAGCTCATGAAATTAAATTACCCCATGAAAACATGTTGCGTACAGTCAAGTGATAGATCATCTTGTGCAGTCTTGCTCTGATATGAATATCTAATAGGCTAAATTAAGTTTACAAACCCACTTAACTCTCGCTCACTTGTGTGAGTTATAAGAGGGTTTGTTGGGTTACATTCTGAACTCAGTGTGTGATTCCAGTTGAAAGGGCTGCTAATTTTGGGTAATGGATACCCTGATGTGTGATCATAATAGATATCCCCTAGTTCATACATCCCAGCTGTATAATGAGGGCTACTCTACTGTACCGTACCTCCTCGAGCCTGTCTAGCTCTCTAATTAGGAGCAAGCTTTGGCGACTGGTGTGTGTGTGTGTGTGTGTGTGTGTGTGCGTGTGTGAGTGCTGCGTTTCACCCAATGTAAAATCTAATTACCAATCACACTGTGTCTGTCTGGATTCCACTGAATCAGAGGTGTAATTGCGCAAGCCCGCGTGTAAATGTCTCTTGCATTAAAATGTTAACGATATCATTTAGCATCTGCAGGGAAGAGCAGAAAAGCCCTCAGCACCCAGATGTAGGTGTTTGATCATGCGTGCAAAGTGAGGTTGTAGTACATCTGGCGGGGGTTTCCCTCTCAGACAGGGTTCTCAGTAGAGAGGATGTTTTTAATTCACTCAGCACCTGTCAAAGTGACATGTTATATTACTGTGCTGCGCTGCACAGGTACTGTAGCGGAGGAACTGGTGTAAAAGGTTTATTTGACAGTTTAAAACAGACCAAGTCAAGAACGAGGCGCTTCTTCTCTCCTGAGCGGGAGTGCTTCTGTCTTGAGTTAGTTTTAAAGATTTTATGGAGAAGAGCGGAGAAGTTTCGAAAACGCCTACCTAAGACACGAGGCATCTTGACCTACGACTAACAGTCCCTCAACTCTTTCCGTGACCCAAAACTCAGGGTCGTTGTGTCAAGATGTACAGCGTGATGCTGATCCATTGAAAGCTGTAGTTGGTATCTTTTAAATAAATAACTTTTTTCATATTTGCTGAAGCTGTCACTGTATTCACACAGCACTAAATGAGACAGATAACCTGTGAAACTACTCTGTTGCCTTGCAGAGCTTCTAATGGCCTCACTGTATGTGATCAAAGGCAACCAATCAGAGCCGAGGAGTCCCTAACGCAGCTGTAAATCATGTCAATCACTGCTCATGAGCTGCGGTCAAACTAGGCAAATACAAACCAAGACTCTGCAACTATGTTGTCTATTTCTCACCTCAGATGTTTTCAGAAACATATTTTCCTTCAGTCGACTATTTCAACTTGACGGCCAGGTCACAAACGTTCTCATTTCACAGCTAAACAGTACACTAAAATATGTTTCTAAAAACATTTGCGGTGAGAAATACGCAATGCAGTAACAGGGTCTTAATTCACATGTGGTCAGCGCTGCCATGTTTGACAAGCAGTAGTTGATGAGATTAACAGCTGTGTTAGAGGCTCCTCAGCTCTTATTAGTTGTTTTAGGTGCACTGCGATAGATCCTAGCATGTGCAATTAGAGGCAGTAGAGGCACATCGGGAAGAGGGATATGATTTTTTTTCACAGACTGTCTGTCTCATGTATTATTTTTCATAATATAGTGACAGTTTCAGCAAATGTACAGTTTCCTAAAAGTTTTCAACTCTAGCTTTTAAAAAGAACGACACACTAACCCTGCATGCAATGCTCGCTTTATCTATTACACCAAATTTGTGGTGGTGTTTCTTGGTTTTGATATAACTGTAACAATGTCAAGATTATGACCAATCAAATAAGGTCTGCATTGACAATAGTTCCACTTAATCACAGTTAAAAACAATGTTTGCAGGCTGATTATCAGGGGTTGGCGATATTGAAACAATCCTTTATCATGGTAAATGCAATTTTATGTCTAATCAAAATACAACAGAGAAGGTGTGCACATCTCGAAATATTAAATGGATAGCTACCACATACACAGAATACGTGTGTATATCCCTTTGGTTTGCTAGTTGTCACCACTCTGCGCTATGCTCATATGGTGATAACGGGTGGTTACCACTGATCATGCCCCCCCCCCCCCCCCCCCAGGTTAACACCAGTAGCTCTATTAGCACTGTTAGCTTATAGCCATCAGCTCAGCCACCTCCATGTTGAGAGCCGTGTGCAGACAATCCTGCCTCTAATGTATACGGCTCCTTTAAAGGACGCAACAGGGCGTTTACTTTATTGCAGCAACACTAAACCACAAGCTTTTCATAACCTTAACTAAACAGAGTTTGTACAGGCACATAAGACCCCTGCAGTCCATGCAGCGTGCCCTCTGCTGTGTGTGTGTGTGTGTGATGCACACTGCGCACTGAGCCCACAGTCCTTGTGTTGAGCTCCCCACCAGAGCTTTTGTTCATTGTGGAGGACAGGTGGCGGAGGTGTGATGAGTTTGCTATCCATCACCCACCAAGACAAACATTCACGCTGGACCTCATAAATACTGCCTCTTAATCCAGTCCTCCACATACCAGGGCCAGGCTTTGAACTCGACACACTCCGAGGCCCAAGGCTGAATTGATCCCTGCGACTCCGGCCTGGGCATGATGCATGTGCCTGATGAATTGTAGCTCACTAACATGTCTCCCGCTCTGTCTCTTTCTCTTTCTTCCTCTCATATTTCATGGACTTCCTCTGTGTGTGCCAATTTAAAAAAAGAAATCACACAGCTTTTTGACCTCTCTGCAGTTTTTCAATCATTCCATCTTTGCTGTTCATTTCACATCGACATCCCAATCAGATTATATAAGGCAGCATTTCCAGGAGATATTTCACCATGTTTCTGATGCTCCACGGTCCGAATATTAAAGTAGGCTAAGGGATAACGGAGGAGGCAATGCTGGATAGACAGAGTGACAGAAAGACAAATGGGTCCAGCTTGGTTTCTCGACACTGCTCTTTATTTTTAAACCTGGCACAGATGCTAAGATTTAAGACCAAGTTAGTGACGGTTATTTTTAGCCAGCCATTTTTAAAGCGCTGTCATCTTGTTGGAGTTGAGGTAAGGTGTGCGAGAGTGTGTGCATGTGTGTACGAGGTGTGTAAAGTGGGCGCTTTATTGTGTACTTGCGGGTGTTTACGTGTAAGCACCTATATACGCAGGCAGGCATGGGGTTTGCAGAGTGTGCGTTCTTGTATGTGTGCATACTCGCCTGTGTGTGCGTTTAATTGGGGAGCTGGGTGGGTGGGTTAGGGTGTGACATGGAGTGGAGCCACAGGAGTCTGATTTATGTCCTTCTAGCCACTCATCGATCCCCCGGCCCGGTGTGAGACTGAGTGCATTGTCAATAATCTTAGCACTTTGTGGTATTCCTAGAATTCCCAGGCCTCTTCTGCTCAGACCACGGCGTGATGCTGCAGTAAGCCATCTTGTCCAAGATCAAATAAGAGGGCACATGGCCTGGCAGCAGTGCATTTTATTTTAGGGTAGCCTAGCAGTGAATAGATCATTTTGCAGTGGCTGCGCAATTGAAAGGAAGCAGGGAATTGGATGTATTGTTTGTACAAAGGCAGGTAATTTGGACAGGGCCCTGCATGGGTCCCTAGAAGCATGTAGCTGTTTACATGTTGCTAAGTGTCCCTGTAGACTGTTGCCAGGATGAAGTCTATTATGTGTTGCTCTGTGTCTCTCTATCTAGACCATCCATCCCCACAAGTGATTATGCTAATTAGTGTTTGATCAGATGATTAAATTAAAACTCGATTTATCCAAAGTACTAAATGCTCAGAATACATTTGTGTCTGCTTGACTGGCTTCACACGACACAAGTCCCTCGATGTCCTAGCCACTGGGGGAAAGGATGACCGGAGAGGAGAGAGGAGGGAAGAAATTATACAAAAATACCTTTTTATTCAGGCAGTGGCACATAGAGAAGGAGGGTTGTAATAAAGCAAGCCGGGGGGCTGCAGGAGAGATGAGGGGAGAAACAAGGAAAAGGAGAAAATAAGGATGTGTGTTTATGTGTGTGCGTGCGTTTGTGTGTGTGTGTGTGTGTGTGTGGCGGGGGTGGGGTAGGGGAGGGAGGTGCTGAAAGGAGCCGTGCTGTGGTCCCCTAAGTGTTGAATAAACATGCTTGGTTTAGGGAAATGGCTGCGATAAATGTTTAATATGATAAGTCCATAAAGACGGTCAAATGAGTCTGGAGTATTAAAATGAGCATGGCACGCAGCAGCAGTAGCAGCAGCTTTAAAGGAGGAGAATGAGGAGGAGGGGGGCTGATAATGGCAGGCAGAGCTAACAGGATGAGAGCAGCCAGCTGCTGTGACATCAACATTAACACACTCCACCAGCTGCTGGTCACAGACGTCTTCTGGACAAAACAGGGGCGGCAGTATATCTTCAAAGGGCAGCCATGGCCTTATAATGACATTATTACCTGTAAGACATTAGTAGTAAGTGCAGCATATTTGTAAAGCACTTTTCAAAGTAAAGTTCAAAAGTGCTGTAAAATGGGAAGAAAAAACAAAAAAAAACAATTGGGTGGAATAAAAGGAGGACTTCCACTGGTGGCACGAAACAAACCAGTGGCTCATTAAAAAGAAAAATAGGATACAGGAAACATTTATTTGGAATATACAATATGACAACAAACCAAAGAGCAAGCTGCTACATTAAGTATCAAACAGTTACAATTACTGGGAGATGATCCTAAAAAGTTGCAGTAGTATCTAATGGCAACCCTGTTTCTACAAATTACATCTGCAACAAATGCCTCCTATGATTTCAATCCAGTGTTTTATATTAGGGTGTCAGACAAGTCCCAAAATGTCCAAATATTCAACAACGTATTTCTTTTTTTCCCCTACCACATCCGCTCTTACGGTACAACATCTGCTCGCAGTGACTAAACCATGACTGGTGGTTGTTTCAGTAATGTTAAGGCATTTGATTAACGTTAAAGGACATCTTTGGCATTTTTCAACCTGGGCTCTATTTTCCTGTGTATATGCATCTGAAAGTAATCAACAATATTTGAAACTGGTCCAGTATTTAGCAAAAGGGCAGCAGCCGGCAGCAACGCAACAGGCCGCAATGTCAGCACATGGGGCAACTGAGCACCATCACTTTAACTCCATTAAAAGTGGTTATTTTTGACGCAAACAGGGTCAGATTGTTATTATCAATGGCTTAAGTGTCTCTTTACCTTTCAGATGATTCAGTCTGTTTGTCATTGCCTCGTTAAGCAGGAGTTTCATTCAGAAATCTCACAAGATGTCACTTAATGCAGGAAGACAACAGCCGAAATATGTGAGATTTGGAAAGTAGTTACCGATGTTGTTTATGGAAAAAATAGTTAGTAGTGTCATGGATGACTATTGACCTGGTTTCAACAAAACTGACAAGGCCTTTGAATTTGATTGCCACCCTTATTTATTTAAACTGGAATATACACATGAACAGTGGACAAGGACTGAGAGAGGAGGGACAACATGCAGTGGAGATTTTTATTTCACTGTTTACATATTCATTACATCTTGCTGATGCTTCTTGTTATTGCACTGTCCCCTTGTAACTTTCCCCGCTGTGGGAATAACAAATGATTATCTTAGAAAATACCGTGGTCTCTTTCAATAACTTTATACCATTGTCAAAATTGCCTAAACCCATTCAGTCAGGATGCAAACCCAAAACTTCTGTGTCAAAGTCCTCTAATAAGTTGTATTCCATCATTCACCCTGACCATTTTTGTGCGCTTTATGCACTCAAAAAAACATTGCCACTGGACATGATCCTGTCAGCAGTTATGTTTCCGTCAAAGCTAAGCGCTAGCACAACATAAAAAGTCTTTCTGTGGTCTGTCCTCCACCATTATCTTTGCTGAATTGCAGTGATTAATTTCAGGTTTTAAACCCTCTAAATATCTGTAGATTGAGATGAATCTTAATTTGTTGGAATGAGGTGTTTGTACTTTTGCCTGTAAGCATACATTTGGTTACATGGTGGTCAGTTGAGGTGACTCGCCATCTAATAATATAGACCATAAAGGCAGGACTTAAAGCTGTTTCTCACCAGTGTGATGCAGAAATGTGGCAACAGGCACAGAATAAGTCCCAATGAGTTTTGTCCTAAACAATGCCAATATCAAGACTTATCCAGATAGAAAATGTCTAAGGGGTTAACGTTAACGACACAGGACATAAACTAATCGAATCCCAAATTTGTTGCTAACACTAACTGTTGTGGCTAGCCTGGGTCTGTAACCAACACATAAGGCTGTCAAGTGCATATCGGCTACATCACCATCTTCATCGTATCCCAGCTGCTGGGCGACCTCAAGCAATATATTGTGCTTTAGTTAGTCGTATAATAATGGGTGTTAAGAAACCAAATAGATAAGACATTCCCCCATTTTGACAGCTATGACCTGGAGGTATGACATCAGTTAGAACAAAGGATTTCAATTGTCAAACATATATTTCCACAGGCAAAATCGCTGAAATTGAGGTCTGTCAGAATATTATTCCCCTGCATGAATGCTCCGCGGGGGTGTGTAGGCACTCATAAGAACCCACAAAATCATCTTTTCTAAATTTCTGTGCAAATTTTTTAGATGAAAATCAATTCTTGATATGAAAGCTTCTAAAGTGAAAAGGTTATTTTTGCCGCCATTTCACAAAGGAAATATGTGCCATGGGTAACAAACAGAATCAGGTAACACAAGTGACATAATATCCTGTAGGGCCAAAGTCCGTCAGTGTCAGGTCATTCTCTTGAGCGCTCCTCATGTCGCAGTGTTGTGTTCACTGAAACCTCCGTGGACATCATCGCGTTACCTCAGCTGGCATGCAGGTGGACAGCGGTCATGTTCAGAAGGCCCTTAACCTTAATGTTTGGTGACATAATAAGGTTGGTTGTCCGGTATGTGCCACGTCTTCTTGTTTAACTGAGGTAAGGTCTCTGCCAACAGGCATCTGCACAACGAGAATGCTGCTGCTTAATCGTGTTATCACGAGAGGCCGTGTATGCTGACCATTACATTAGTTTGTAGGGGATTCAATTATACCCACTCAAGTCTCAATCAGACATGTTTAAATATGATGGTAAATTACAAAGAGAATCTTAAAAGATAGAAGTTCCTGATATCCACTGTTGACTGTAACACTGGAGCAGCGGCCCATCATCCAAAGTATAGCATATGTCATAATGACATAGACAGTGCATTACTGACAGATGGGCCAGAGCAAAACTGAGCTTGGATAATAGTCGCACAGAGGGGGAAGAAGTACTCAGATCTTTTTCTGTAGCCTCCAGCGACACAAAGGACATTCCTAGCTTGGAGTGTGGAGCAAAGAAAATTTATACAGAGTTATAAAATGAGCAAATCACAAGACTTTGAGATATCTTGCATTATTTGCCATATTGTTTTTGCACAGCCATGTTCAGACAAAAGTTTTATACTTAATGACACACCTGTGACATTTAAGATAAACCCATTGTCCCCATATGAGGACAGCACAAAAGACAGTGGATGGAGTTGTTGCCGGACCAAAGATATGTCTGGCAGAGTAAAAAGCAAATAAATCTGCACACAAAGGTCTGAGGAAGAGCCGTGTGGCTTGAAACATCACGTCCTTAAAATCCTTCGAAATGGCAGCTACTTGGTGTGCGGACTTGTTTGTTTTTTACTTCCCCACGTGAGGAGTCTTTTATTTATTTTTTTCAAAAACTATGCAGTTTAAAGACAATGCTTACTTTTTATGCTTATCAGGTCCTAATCTCAAATAGCAGAGATAAATTAAAAATGTATACCAAACAAAAGCTCAGGTTCCAGGGTATTAAAACTAGTAATACCACAGTGCAAAAATACTTTGCATTTAAAGTCTTACTCAAGTGGAAATACAGTTGTATTAGCATCAAAATATATCCTTTAAGTACCAAAAATAAAAGTACTCACACAGAATGGCCCATTTCAGAATAATACATATTACATTACTGGATTCTAACTGCACATGAGTGTGTAAACATCTCTGTTCTTGCAGCGGGTAAAGATGGATCTCATTTTTAAATGTTTTATATACGCTGCTTTGTGCTTAATCCAGTAGTAATATGTCATAGTTTATTAGTTGATTATATTTTGTATTAATTATCTAAATAATCTAAAGCTGTCAGATAAATGAAGTGGAGTAAAACGTTTGATAGCTTCCTCCAAAAAAAAAACCTCAAGTACTTAAGTAAATGTACTTGGTTACATTCCACCACTGTGGCCATAACAATACTTGAGAACAGGTAGTGGATATATTTGTTGAAATGTGATATTGCATGAGCACATGAACACTGGATACTGTTATTAAATCATGCAGAGAACTCCATCCATCATTTGCAGATGTTTACCATGTGCCAGGTGATTCTATATTACTGCAGTTTTCTGTTCTGCTCGATGGCTCGTGGTTTGTAGCAATACATTTATGTCATCCTAAATGGTTATTTTGACACTTAACCTTCTGTTTTCTTGATTATTCCAACAAGTTTCTCCCTTACCTATTCAGCCCCTGTAGACTCACCCATGGGTCCACGGTTTTAACACATCGTGCTGCAAAGCCTCTTTCAAATCAGCTAATTTTATACCATAATAAAGGTCACAGTATTTGTAAAGATGACAAATCTGTCAGGGTCAACTGCAGCAATATGTATAAAAGAATCATACCCTATTTGATTTGTCAGGATGTAAGCATGATATACTACCTTCAATGAAGTGCTGGAACATGCAGATGCAGGATATATATTTGATGCTGTTTTATTTTTCTACCTTTGAAGCTACGTTGGGGAAACTCAGCAGGTGTGTCCAGAGTTTAGGGGGTTTCAGACTTGGAATTGATGACAAACCTAACATTGAATCCTTTTAATTATGTAGTGTGTCTTTACAAAAAACACTGTATACTGTTTTATTGGGATATACATGACACAACGTCATGTTTATGGTTGCAGTGATCTCCACCACACATACAGCACATCTCACTGCATTCCAAAGCCTGTCTTTTTGGCAGTCTGTGTGTTGCCAACAGTGATGCACCTCACAAGAATAGATCAACCATAAAAAATATTTATAAATATATGCGCACTGTTTGTCAAAAGGATTAGCATTAGCTTTCTATAAATACAGTTTTTCATTCTTGTTAATTAGGTTGAGGAGAGGCAACACCGCAGTGCTGCTCTCCTCAGTTCTTGGTAAAATTAGAAAATTATTTTAATTAATAGGTGAGAATGCAGGTGTTGAAATCTTAAATAATGTGTAATAAGTTCCCTCTAATTGCAAAGGCTTATGTAGATCAGTGAGAGTTTCTGGGTTTACACTCATCGTAAACATACAGTGAATCTAGGCGACACTTTGAATTGTAATCTATTGTTTTTATTTACTTTATCACAGACGTTTCCCTACACTTCTTAGTGCACTGGTTACATCACATAGCAATATTAGATTTGTTCTAGTGGAAGTTTTTATTCATCAACGGCAGCAGCAGAGGGAGCTGCTATAGTTTGCTACAGTGTAATCCCTCATCAGATCCTCTCTCATGCACTCATCATCATCATCAGCAGCATAATTTAGACATCACTGTCTTTATCGCTCAGTTTTACTAAAGTGAGAAACAGTCCAGGGTCTCTGGCTTCCCCTTGATGAGACAGGCAGCCACTCTGGCCCATTTAAGATGTGAAAATAGACCGGGGAGGAGGAGGCTCATCTGCTGTGGGGGCCTCGTTTTAGCGTTGCCCGCCCCTCCTAGACATCAGAGGACAGATCTGTCGGTGTGGATCAGCAGCTTGCATACAGCCAACCCTTTCTACTGTCACAGCACTGCTTAATATTCATGAGAGCAAATTGGAAGACAGTCATTTAACTTCCGTGCATGGTGTATTGCCTCTGGGCAGATAAGATCAGTGGGAATGCTTACTCATACTGGACTGCCTGGTCCTGAAGGGTTGTTGTCTGTCTGTCTCAGGACCTCTAGCTGCTTATGTTACTTTCAGGTTTATGGCCTCTGGTTAATGGCTACATTTACTTTGGTAAAATAGGATTTTCAGCTATTTAATTCAGTTTAAATGAAAAAGAAAATACCTGTGCACTTTATCTCCAATTTGGGTCATGCACAGGTCAGACTCCTCTTTTTAGCTGCTGTGAAGCCAGCTTGATGACATGCTTTACATCTTCCCAATGCTGCTGTCCATAAATCCACAGAATAGGAATAGAAATTTGTTAAGGTGGAAAATTGCTGTGGCTACTGTGACTCTAGAATGTGAGCGAGCCAGGTATGATCTCCACATCCCAGGCAGACTTGCCCTGAGGGCACAGAGCAGAGAGTCGCTTTAATTACCCAGGGTTCCCGCTGTCACATTGTCACTGTAAAGCACCCGGTGCCACGCTGCCATGTGGTGCTGAGTCCCCCTACCGCGGCGGCGATGACAACTCAGACAATGGCTCTGCTCGCTCAACAGATGCAACGCGAGTGCCCTCTGAAATATGGGAAGCTGAATCAATCCCACTGTCTCTCTGATTCTCTTTTTGCCTCTTCTTGTTTGCTCTCTGCTGTTCTCTCTTCTTCCATGTCAGAGAGTGTTCATGAAAAAAGCCAGCCGGCTGCATGAAAGACAGAATATGTAACCATGGAGCGAGAGTTAATAGGTTGTCACCAGTTTCCCATGTGGCATTGGGACTATTCACTTAACGCTGCAGGTACATGAGACAGTAAAAATCTCACCGACTCTACGTGACTTTTACATGCTTTGATCACGTGTCCAAGCAGCTGTATCCCCAAACGCTCGGAATACAAGATTGAAAATGTGATTTTTTTTGTGGCAACTTGAATTCCTCCTTGAGATTCAGAAAACAACCAGTTAGTGAATTCATCTTTACCTGCTGTTCGCTCCCATCGGCATTGATTGCACGTTTACTTAAATGAAGCGCCCCAGTGGCTCTGAAAGCACACTGTCATGGTTGGTTACACCCTGTCAAATGATCAGCTCTATTGTGTGAAGGATCACAGTCCCGTGATGATGCTGAGCCATAGGTGTTGTTTGTCTGATTGTGTACAGTAACTGTGTGTGAACATTACTGCGGCTGTTCCCAAATTACATTTTAAATAATAAATCATCAGAGTGTAAATACTGTGAAAAGGAGAGTTTGGTCTAAATTGTTCCTCTTAAATATTGTGGCTATCTTAATATTGAAAAACACTTTGGGGTTTTTCTGGTACCAATGACATGGTTACGTCTGATTAGGTTTAAGTTATCATTCTGTGTAAAAAATCATAAATGCAGTATATATTAACAGTGCTGCAAAATTATGTAACGCAGCACTCAGTACAACAGATGATGTAAAGCCCAAGGTTTAAATGCAGATCAGCGTAATTGCTGTTGAACAAAAGTGTTTGCATCTACAAAACGTCTAATATAGTAATGGCTGTTGGATGACTGAAATGTCATAAGAAGCCGCACAAGGTTTATCTACTGCAGCTTTAAGTTATGTCCATTGTTCTTTACTGAAAATTGACGAAAACACATTTTACTGTAAATTTCATGGCATGTTTACAGCCTTGTGGAGAAATTAATGCTGCTCTGCTTTTTTAAATGGACAGTTCACCTCAAAATCAAAATACATACTTTACCCTCACCTGTAGTGCTCTTTATAAATCTAGACAGCTGAATTATTATGTCTCTAGTTCGAGGTTGACACATCATACTGCCGTTTGGCCATGTGGTTGAGCTACTTTGGTTACTCTGTCCAATACTTGTCTTTTAGCAACTCAGTTTCCAGCAGGAAACGACACTTTAACATAAAGCTCTGTGCCAGAAATTCTCTGTGCTTGAAAATAAAATTTGTTTTTTACAAACTTGACACATTTAGATGTCACTTTTCACCATTCAGAATGGTCCCACGACTGTTTTGGACTGCGACCCACCAGTTGGGAACCACTGTTTTAAACAATATGCTTAAAAAGTGATGCTTCAATCAATATTTCTGGATGAACCATGGACCAAATGACTATGTATAATGAGAAGGGAGTTTCACCAACAGTTCTGCCAGTGATAACGTGTCTTTTTGCAGCATGTATCTAATTGTACTGGTTTTTCTTAACTGTTTTCATTCACTTTCATCACTCCCATTTGTCAATTTTCAGCCACAACAGGCAAAAACTGGAAAGCAGACAAAGCTCGCAGTCAGCTGGTGAACACAGCGGAGCATTTAGCAGCAACAGAGCCAGAGAGTTTTCCTCAGGAGTTGGTGGAGACCAAAACAGAGCTAAAAGGAGAGTAAATCAAATTAGTCAGCTGCATGAAACCTGGAACCTGCACCAATGCAAAAGACAATATAGAATCTCCACAATGTTAGTTTTGAGTGATATCTTTCAGTATGTTGATGTAGCACACCAACCAAATCTATGACAACACATGCATACATCTTAAAAAGAGTAAATGGAACAGTACTGTTTTAAAAGCACGTGTCCCATGCACAGCCTTTTAAGTCCTTGCAGCTTGGTGCAGGTGATGGCAGGACGCATCAGATTGATAGTCTGATGCGATTCACCACACAAACAACAAGGCTTAATTGCTTCTTCTTTTAATTTAGTCTTCATCTGAAATGTTACAGGAACATTACTGTATTCAGTTACTTGTATGACCCAGAGTCATGTGTTATCCCCACCGACGATTTAAATGAAACAGCTTTTTTCCTTCTGCCCTTCTCCCTGAAGAGATCCCATAGGAAAAAAATCATAGTCAATTATAGATGCATATAATGCATTATTGAACAGTGTCATTTATTTCACCTTTACGGTTGAGCTCATGAAAAATTATGCCAATTACTGATTTCCTCTCGGGCAATGTAGTAAGTGGTTGGGCCCTGAGGCCGTTTGTTGGGGCATGACATGGTGCTCTTTGTGAGGTCTGATGGGGTGATGTACCTGCGTCACCGGACCATTTGTGGCCTGGCTCCTGAGCTTAGTCAATTAGGAAAACGAGTAGTGCGGTGATATGCGCCCTTCCACCAGAGTCCATTTCTTGTTTTAATTAAATCAATCTCGCTATCACTCAGCCAGTCTAAATTGAGTCGCTCTAACATACTTTTCATATGTGAAATAGACGAATATCAAAACAGCCATGACATAAATCCTAATCCAATTTCTCCGATGCTTGCACAGAATAGAAGCTTTCCAAGCAACTGCACGCTTCTTTGATGTACTTCTCTCCAGCCGGTTGCTATTGTGGCGCTGTAATGTTCAAAGTATCAATTAACTAAGTACCCAAATTGTATTTGCAGAAAACTTTGATGTGTGCCGGTTGTGTCTGTCACAGGATTCTTTTAATGAAGAAAAATAATAGTTTGCTCTTTTTTTAATTTGTGCAATTTTTTTTTATTTTTTTAAAAACAGTCTTTGTCTTCACTTACGTCCCAGAATCCGTCCATATGATCATACAACACCATCAAAGCAGGATCTCAGACTGCTGACGTATAACAATACTTATACATAAGCCAAATGTACAAAGAGTCTTTAGTTTAATCACCAGAACATTTCATATCTTAAACACAAAGAAATTGTCTACTGAATGTAACATCAGTAAGGGCTGAGTGTTTTAAAATATAGACATGAGTGATTTGAAAGTGTCTTCTCCTTCTCACTAACCTTGAGCACCGTCCATGAACAGGTGGGGTTTTGATCCCCCCCAGCCCCCTCCACCCCTCATGGCTCCAGTCTGTATTATCAACAGAGCACTGAGAAGATTGATACTCCCTGTGCCAGCTGGAAAAAAGAGAATGAATCAGAATTTAATATGACTTTGATGTATTATTTTCATCTTGGCCGGTGCCACAGACCCACTGAGAACCCAGCACACTATCCCACCGCATTTTAAAAGATTCAAATTGGCTAAAACTTTTGGATGTAAGAGACTGTACGGGGAGTGTATACAAAAGTTCCTCTGCTGGGAGCATATATATAGTACTTCTTAATATTTCATTGGAGTCAAATATGTTAATTAAAGAGCCAGTGTGTTTCAGATGTGATATGCTATGTAAAATTCACACAGTCTGCTTGTATGTGGTTGTCAAAGCACAACACTGTTTGTATTGCTCATTACCAGGAGGACCGGGGATTAACCAGCTCAGGAGAAAAACATTTTTCAGTGATTCATTCACGAGATTTTTTTCATTTTATACATAGATATTTATTTAGAAGTAGATAGACAGACAGTGTGCATTGTTACCTATCCCCATTTCCTGGTGTAATGATGGGAAAACGCGCACCGACATGCATCCAGACTTGCTAATAAGCATTGCAAGCTGTCCACAGTATATCTATAGAGACTGAACATATGTGCAGAACATGTGCAGAAACCAGAGGTGCATTGTTAGTCATCACCTTGTACAATTCACAGATGGAAGTAACAAATAGTTATGTGCAGCAGTGGGCCTGAAATGTGCATTGTTAGCATTTAGTGATGAAATCAGTGTACATCCAGAGACAGCAGGCAGAGTCACATTCAGGCAGGTAGACAGATAGATGGATTCAGTCATCAGATTGTCCTGCAACTGAAACAATCAGGCCTGACACTTTGATACAAGCTGTACTGCAGTAATTCACCTCAGTGTCTGCAGGGTGTGGATGGTGTGCTTGTTCCTTCGCCTCCTGGCAAAGTTTAATAATGTTTATTTGAGGATTAATGTCCCAGTCAAAGTGCAGTTTTGTTACAGGGAGGCCTGATGGACTTCTAAAAACAGCTGCGTCAGTAAACACAGCATCAGTGCCTCATATTATACTAAAACGACTAGAAAACATTTTGTTAATTTTCTAGTATGCATCATTTACACAAATATATGTTAGAAACTGTTATTATAATTCCAATTCATTGTGTTTCTTCACGCAGATGTTTGCAAACAGTTGAAGGTCATCCCTTTCAGGAGTGCAAGCTAATGTTAGCTAAAATTTTGTTAGTCGCCTTCACTTAGCTAATGTCTTATAGGATCTAGCATTTTCACACCTGAGACACCAACTACAGGTAAAATGTACACCATTTCTGTTTTGACCTATTTGCTGGATGCTGGCATCAGTGTTAGCTCATTGCTAATGCTATTTGTCAATGCCAAATTTAACATAGCTTTAGCCAAGTTTATCCTTAAAGGTGATAGCTTGTATTTGCACCATCTCGCTAAACAGTGGCGGGAGCAAGGGATATCTACAAGTCTGAAATGCGAAGTCAGTGTGGAATTGCCTTAAACTTGCATTCTTTCTAATGGCCAGCAGGGGGCAACTCCAATGGTTGCAAAAAGAAGTCTAATTTAAAGATTTCTTCAATTGAGCATGATGTTCATTTTGTAAATCATGGTTCCAGTTAGAGTGAAATATTTGATCAAGCAGGGTATGCTTTAATGCTGCCTTGTGGTTGACAAGTCGCTATCAGTTGTATAAAGATAACTGGATACAGCATTGGAGGAAGGGCAGTGTTCATGCCAATGAAGGTTGCTGAATGGCACATGAAACCTAAAAAATCCAGATTGTGAAACTAGTCGTTTTGCAGGGATCGTGACACAAGAAAATGTATATATGGGGGATTGTCTTTTTGGGCCCGACACGGATGTTGTAATTCCACAATTTGGCCACTATGTAAAACTGGCTCCGAAGGTCGGCACTATTCCTGTGGACGTAATCGCTACCATGGCAGTGTCTTGGGGTACTCAGTCTGATACACCCCTCGCTCCTCCATAGCTCCGCTCTCTCGTCCAAATATGGTCTGTTCTAACTGTGAAAATGCCAAACTCGAGGCTTCAAAATGGGAGTCCAAAAAGCAAAGGGTTATGGGTAAAGAATAAAAGATAAAGTATTAATACCACAATGTAGAAATGTAGTAGTACTACAGGTAAAAGTCCTGCATTCAAAACTTTAAGTACAAATTATAAATATTGTCAGCAAAATGTACTTCACATTTCTGAAGTAAAAGCATTAATTATGCAGACTCCCCCCTGTCAGAGCTGACATTATTTTGTATATTATTTTATTGCATCATTTAGTGCTGCAGCTCACTGAGAAGTGGTAAAAAAAAATGGAAAGTTAAGTACCGATAAAAATTGTACTTGGGTAAATGTACTTTTTGACTTTCCACCCCTGCAATATATTGCCATATTGCTAACAGCAAATGTACCTTTTATAGATTTTCTGGGTAGCTTGTCCTGGCCTTCTCTTTGCCATTTTAACCCATAATATTAAGTGCCTGAAATACAGGCAAAGTTACCCATATTTAATTCTGTTGATGCAGGACTTAATGAGTACAAATAACTGCACTCATATCCTAATATATTGTGCACACACATCAATTATTGGACATACCTCCCTCTTTTTTCCTTCATGTGGATGAAATACAGTCAGTCCACGTCATGTGAAAAGGTTTGCCAGTGCGTACACCAGCCTCTGTAACACTGCAGAGTTGTTTGCATACAGAAATGGTGCAAATGTCCAGATCTCCAATATGTCAACAGATTCTTGTAGAAAAATGCTGCAGTATTGATCTCTAGCGTGCTCATAATTTTTAATGAGTATTCCTAATTTGTAACAGCAAACGAGTGTTGTGTGGACGTGTACATGAGTAGGTCATCGGCCTGTCTCATTGCTGGTTGAGAGCTGCTGGAGCAGAGAAAAGGATGGAAACGTCTGCAATTTGAAACCTTGTTAGGAATTTATGAAGTGCTAAAATGTTTTCTCCCCAGGGAGGGTCCAAGCCAGCTGCCAGTGCCACTGTAAGCCATTTAGTGCAGAGCCTCTGGGCTCGTCACCAGGCTGAGATGGCAAGCGAGATACACACACAAATACTGTATATTCGAGTATTTTTGCCTGAAATACAGAAGTATACAAACAGACTGTCTCTCTCAAACACAGAACCTCAGATTTTAAACATGTGCTGGCTTCACCACTCAAATCAAACAGCTGTAGATTACTGTGGAGCTAATTGGTCCAACATTGACATTTATTACCCTCCTCTCCTCTGGAGAATGCTCCTGCGTAAACTGCATTTAACGTTAGTCTCTTTACTGTGATGTTGGCTTGAATTAAAGCTTGAACATGATCAAGGCAACTGACCTTATTCCATAATTGATAGTAGTTTATGTTAATTTAATGTTCCCAAAGTCCCAGGGATGGGAATAGATTGATGAAACCTAATCTGCTGATCATGTTCCATAAATAGACGCAGTTACAGTGAATGACTAAGAGGAATACTAATTTATGCTTTCTAATTTTTGACGTTTACATACTCAAATACTGAACAATCTGAATTTAAAGAAGAACAAAAGTACATTTTTGCCAAAAAGTCTGTGGCCTCTGCTCCAGATTTCGTTTGAGACCTACTTTCAAGGTTGTGCTTCCAAACTGTTCACAAGAAAAATGATCAAAAACAATTCATGGTTGTAACAATGAACATCCTGTCTTTCTTCTCTTGCAGTTTTCAGTGAGGACCTACATTCCAGCTTATACTTTGTCAATGCATCTTTGCAAGAGGTAGTATTTGCCAGCACCACAGGGACCTCTGTGCCCTGTCCTGCTGGTGGCGCGCCTCCCGCCTCGCTGCGCTGGTATCTGGCGACCGGCGAGGAGATCTACGATGTCCCGGGCATCCGCCACGTCCACCCCAATGGAACCCTCCAGATCTTCAACTTCCTGCCATCCAGCTTCAGCAAGCTGATCCACGACAACACGTACTACTGCACTGCCGAGAACCCCTCTGGCAAAATCAGGAGTCAGGATGTCCACATCAAAGCTGGTGAGTCCATAGAGGAGGTCTGTGTGTAGTAACGGGGTAATAACTTTGTAATCAAACACTTAAAGTCAAATGACGGATATTTGGTGTATAAATGGTGGTGGTACAAATTAATTAAGTGCAGGTTTCCAAAATCATATACTGTAATAACCCTGTCATGTATCTCAGACAAAGAGCAAAAGCTCAAAGTGATTGGAGCATGACTTTAATGAATTGATCTGAGTCTGATGGATGGGTATCTTGCCCTAGATAAGTGATTGGAAAGATCAGCTGAACTTTGTAAGTGCACATATGTCAAAGATATAAAAAGGCGTCAGTAGGTCGTAGAAGTTGTATTCATATCGACCACTTGAGTGAAGGCTTTAAATTGCACTTAGATCACAATCAAGGACAATGTGGTTCTCATTGCAAGATCCTCTCAGCACCTGCTAGGGTGGAGTATCGATTAAAAAATAACAATAACAGTACAAATGCCAGTATCCTTAAAGTCATACAAGTACCAATAGAGTACCATTTGATATCTTTATCCGCTACAGGTGTGTAGTATAGCAACACTTTTGAACATTTCGGTGGCATTTCGGCACGCTGAACTACCATCTCCTTGGACTTCACCACACCACAGACTGTATTGAAGCTGCTGCAGTAGTGGGCCAATCACACATCATATTAAATCGAAGGATTCTTGCAGTGAATGGCTCTGAACTTTAAATACTACTTCATACTAGGTTATTTCAGTTGATACTTTAAAGGTATCAAGTGCCAATAATCATACTTAGTAGCTACGCTTGAGCTTTCAGCTGTATCACATGATTTTCCTCTGCAGATGGAGTTGTAGATTTTCATTTTTTTCTGAGCACTTCAAGGATTTTTCATCCATGTTGGAACAAGAATTGAAAAAGGACTGAAAGTTAATCCTTGACCTTGGAAACAACAATCGATATTAACTTTTACCTAGTTTGGTTTTGTCCTCACATTACAATACGATACGATATGATATGATGCAACACGATATGATATGATACGATACGATACGATGCATTACAATGTGATAAGATTAGAAGCTGCACAAGTATTGCTGCCTTACAATAACAGTCCAAATTTAGCTTTGCATGTGTGACCAAATTTGATCCAAATTTCTGCTGATAAAAAATTAACACTTAAAGGTATGCTATGCAGGATTGTCTGTTACTGTCCGTAAACACGCTCACCAGCGAAAGTGAAAGTAAAAGCCAACCCCGGATTTATTCTCATTTGGCGTTTCACCTTGCTATATTTGCTTTTTTTCTGCACTGTTTCTCTTGGATGTTTGCCGCTTATGGTCTGACACCTGGTCACTACCTTTCTATAAAGCCCCAACCTCACCTGAGTGCTGTGGGGGGTACACGCCCATACATGTCGACAAAAACAAAAAGATGCAAGCAATATTGTGATGCTAGAGTCAACTTCCTATGCCCCCTGTTCCCGTTGAGGTTTCCTAGATGAGAGCTTGATCCTGGGTCCACACCTGGACACCCATCCTGTCCCCAAAAATGAAACTAAGAATACAGTAAATGCAGTTGATCCCTTCTGAATGCGACTTGTCATGTATTTATGTTTTTTTTCTTGATCTACAGTTTCACGGGAACCCTACACAGTCAGAGTGGCCGACCAGAAGGCTATGAGAGGCAGTGTAGCCGTCTTCAAGTGCATTATCCCTGCTTCTGTGGAGGCCTACGTCACTGTTGTATCATGGGAGAAAGACACAGTTTCACTCAGCTCAGGTAAGACGAGTAATTATTTTCCTACACTGTAAATTGGTGATTTAAAACAGAGCTTTTAGTGCTCAGATAAATCCAGGGATACAGCCTGTTAAAAATCAGGTTGAATGTGTAATATTTGAAGGTAAAATGCCAGTGTTAATGTTAAAATGAGTCTGTAGAAGGTGAAATGTTTGATGGAGGGTGAGGTGTGTTGCTTTTTTTTTCTTCTTCTTTTTTCGCTGTTTATCTCAGCCCTCCTCCCCGCTCTGCTCCGCTCCATGCTCTTTGGACACTATGTTCTGTTTCACCGTGAGTCATCTTCTTACCTGTTTTCTGTCGTAGTCTGCCATTACCGGGGCTCTGCAGCTCAGCACAGCCCTGTCCTCTCACTAGCCAGAGGATGTTGATAACTGTCACGTTGAATCACTGAGCCTCTCTCTCCTGTACACACTTCACCTCAGCCAACTCCATTTTGAGTCCAGCAAGGGGTAAAGTGGAACAGTTTACATAGCATCATTGACCTAGTTACCCTCCTTGTTTGAATCCAGTGGCACAGCATGATAACGCAAGACACCAGAACGTTCTGCGGGTTGGATTTTTACTCAAGTTAAATGGGATGCTTATCTCTTGATTGCTCCATGTACTGCCCGCTGGCTGATTTCGCTTCATACTGGGGCGTTCAGGGACCTGTAAGTGAGCACTTGATGTCATTTGACTGAGGGCAGAATCTGGGACGGTGTTTTGGTGGCATTTTAAATGTGTCTACTCAAGCATGAAGATGTGTCTTCTGATCCATGCCAGCGACTTATTTACTCGAGGTTACTCGAGTTACTCGCTGCGAGCTGCTGGTTGAAGACATTGCCTAATGTCACGGAGAGCAGGCGAATATGCAGCATGCAGATATGATTACCTTCTGTAAATGAAATGAATCATGTAGACAAGACTCAGAGATGATGTTTATCACGTCTGTGGCTGGAAAGCGGTGTCCATTATGAGGATAAAATGCTTTAACATGTCTCCTCTACATCTTAATCAAAGGTCTGTTGGCTGAGTTAGGAAATGTATAGACCTTCTCATTGTCTGTGACTTGAATTTGAAGTGCACATGTCTCTGTGTGTTTGCCATCCTTTTATATTGAGTACAATCATTGCCAATCATTTCTTAAATCAGCTCTCATTGTAGTGTCTGCAGTGACGTCTTTCCTTTTTCTACAGCAGTTCTGACGGCCTATAGAATATGCAGTGAAGTTTTGATGGATTATATTGTATGCTCGGTGTTCTTTTGAGTTCTTTCGCGAGCGTTCAAAAGAACAACGATATTGGATTGTCCGTGTTTACTCCAATAAGTATTGCAGCAGGCGAGTGCTGTCAAAAGCATGAGCACACTGTCAAAATCACTGCTGCTCCGTGATAAATATTTGATGGTCGATTCTGATGCATGAGCGGATTCACCTCGCACTGTTATGGAGAGGGTATGTTTACTCTAGGAGCGAGGGTTAGAAGGATGTGTGTGCGAGTGTGTTTGTGTTTGTGCGTGAGCGAAAAAAGCCCGTGCGCGAGAGAGGGAGAGGCCATGAGGATACCAACAGGGCTTGACAATGGCGACTGGATGCAGTTTGACCCAGCCTGGTTTTGCGACGCCTTCTCCAGCCCTTCTTTTCTTTTCTTTTTTTTTAATTTTTCATGAAAGAAGACTTGGTCTCAGTGGACACAAAATAAAGCTATCCAACAGCCACACTGAATTATTAATCTCTGGTTTTTTGTTGGGAACGGTAACATCAAGCGCACTTCCCTACCCTTACATTGTGCATCACAATGCGAGCAAGAACAGTTAAGATTTGAGATATTTCGAGACACCACGATGATGTTGATGGATGATGTCACATGATTATTAAACAAATGAACATCCACAGTTTACAAAACTTGAAACTTTTGATCACTAATGATTATGTATCTGCCAGTTTAATATTGTCAGGTGTAAATGGGGTTTTTAAGATCAGCATAGAGGCTTAAATCACGGCCGCTGAAATCTTTGAATATCCACTGATTCACATTAGGGTCAAAAATAGATGCATAATTACAGACTAGGGCCTGTCTTAATTAATCAGCTGTGATTGAAAAGTTAATTACAATATGAATTACCTCTCAGAATGAGGACTGCTTAGTAGTCATTTGAAGCGGCCTGTTTTCAATGTGAATGAGCACGACGCAAGCTCACTGGGTCCTAATGTTGCCACTAACATACCATTAACCCGTCATGAATTTTAAAATGGATCTCGCAGCACGAGCTTTCAAATGCCCGGCTCCGATCGCCTTCTCGCTGCTTTTGATAAACAATTGACAGAGCTAATAGAGAGATGAAAGAGGAGGGGGGAAAAAAAGAAAGAAAGAAAGTAGAGCGGGGAGGGGAGGAGTCGAGCTGTGTCCTACTGTGTTGCTGCCAGGATTTTATATGGTGGACCTTTATTTCATACATGTGTCGATCGGTGTTGTCACATGCACCTTTGTGCGGTGGTTTGCACGTGCTAATGTCTGTGCAGTTGTGTTCTTTTACATGCTGTGTGTTTCAAGTAGCCATGCATTTGAAAAGGGGTGATGTGTGTTTTTGTGTTTTTCCATCTACCTACCTTTTGTCTCTCATCATTCATGATATGAGGCAGCGTAACGAGCCAGGCGGCCTTGGTTGCAGAGAAGCGCTTTAGCAAAACCAGTGCTTAGATACTGAATGAGCTGCAAACAACATGTTGTCTCTGAGTCCTTGCACTCTTCTTTAAGATGCATGCAGTTGTATGTTGTGCAATTTGAGCGCAGATTCTGTGTCGACTTGCAGCCGTTCGAGTCCTCCTCATGTGCACTATTACTTGTAACCTATCAGCTCAGAGCTGCCGCAGATGATTTTCCTCTGTACCTAGCATGTACAATTGTGTGTACATCTCCCACACAGCAAGTTCTTATTGACTTTTCTTACTTTCTACGGATGTAGAAGCAACATTAGCGCGGAGTTAACATAATCTCTGTGGCAAATGATACACACTGTGCCACTCTCAGAGCTTTTCATGCGTGTGTCGACATTTGCATCCATTCAAATCTTCTGTGAGTGTAGGCATCTTGCAAATTTGGAGCCCTGGACCAATCCAATTGAAATGAGTTATTGGACAATACCACAAATTAGGTTTTGTGACCGTAGCAATACAGGATGTTATTCTGCTCAGATTCTAGACACATAAGAGACATATAATGGTAGGATTAGTTTACTAAATTCACTGTGGTTAATAAAGGGAAAGTGAGATGTCATAATTGATGAGAAGGACATTTTCTCAAGATTGAACACAATTTTCAGTATAAAAAAAACATAGTACTAGTTTTAAATCATTCTCTGTTGTAAATATATTTCTTTCACTTTTCTAGAGCTGAAACAATTGGTTGATTACTGGATTAGTTGATAAACAGATAACTACTGAGCAAATATCTTGATAATTGTTTAAGTTAAGATGGCAAAAAAATCACCGGTTTCAGCATCTCAAATGTGAATATAGTCTGGCTCCAAATTGTCCAATCCACCGGAATGTTATGGCTTCGAATTTATCAATTGCTGCTGCTCGATGCCAGCACGTTTTCTGCGAGTTTCGTAGTCCAACAATGACGTCAAACCCATGCGTCTTTAAGATGCATGCAGTTGTATGTTACCGACTTGCAATAACATTTCAGCTGCTCCAGTCCTCCTGATGTGCACTATTACTTCTAACTTATCAGCTCAGATCTGCCCCAGATGATTTTCCTCAGTGCCTAGCATGTGCAATTGGGTGTATATCTCCAGAATCATATGGCTCTGAGTTTATCAATTCCTGTAATCGATGCCGACAAGTTGACAACGACGTCAAAGCCATGCGTCTATGCTGCTAAAAATTTGCAATAAGACGAGTCATAGCAGAGAGGAAGAAATGGTCCAAAGCATGGCTTCAGTTCACAAACAAAGATGACAACAGTGCCGCTTGTTGTCCCCTGTCCCCTTCTCCTCAAGAGGCTCTTGCCTTTTGCCAGGCTGCCATTGTAAATAAGAATTTGTTCTTAATGACTTGCCTGGTTAAATAAAGGTTAAAAAAATTGTGTCTGTCAGATGATAATTTCATGTAAGGGAGGAGAGACCAGCACCGAGAGTAAATATCCTGTTTCATAATAATGCTAAAAAGCTGCGTAGGCCTACTTTTTGGCAGACAGAAAAATGATCAGTAATCAAAAAGGGAATCGAACCAATGAGCAAAATCAAAAATGTCACTGGTATCTATACAATTCTATCAATTCTCACCCTTACTCTTTATGCAGGGATTGAATATTTGATTCACTGTTTGCATTCCAGAATTTTGAGGACATCACCCAGCTAACTATGCTAAATGCTAACTACCCGCAGGCAACACTGCACCAACGCCTTCATCCAGTTGCTCATCCAGTGGGAAGCCTGACACAGCTTTAGATAAGGAAGTGCAGGCCAGACAGGCTGCCAGTATATCGCCCCCAGAGAGGACAGGAACAGAGGGGAAAGGTGAGGAGAGGTGAGGTAGGATGGGGAGAAAAAAGGAGAGAAGAAAGGAGCAATGGAGGGAGAGAGGTCTACTCTGGCGTGGAGAGATAGGGTTTCCTCCGTGGAACAAACAAGCAGGCCTTTCATCTTTTCAGGCTGGAGATTAGGGTAGAGTTGGAGGGCGTGAAGCTTTATTCCGTATTAAGGCGCATGCTCAGAGCGATGCCAGTGGAAGGGGGAAGACTCCATAAGCCTTTGCTACTTCCTGGATGTGCCTCCATCTTGCTATTCCCTCCTCTTTATTGTCTGTGGGTGTTTATCACCTCTTGTTTCTCTTATGTTTGACTAAAAGATGGCCAATAGTGGTTTGATTTTTTGTGTCCATGCTTTGATTTGTCTGTCATTAAATTAATTTGTTCTGCCAAAAACAGGTAATACCATGTCTGTGTATTTTAGTTATGGAGAATGTGTTATATCATGATATATAAAATTACATATAAGGTGTTAGCCCTAGTTGTACTCACACTGAGTCTTGCAGTTTCATGTATGCTGGATATAGGGTATCTGTTTTGTAATATGTATTAGATGCTGAGATTGTTTATGTTGCACTCACATTGGAAACAATACAGAGATATCAGTAAATGCCTCCTCCTCTCTCTTCCACTTTTCCTTCTCACCTTTCGCTTTGTTTTCTTCTTTTGTTTCCTTTTATTTACTCTTCTCTTCTTGTCTCCGTCCTCCACTCCTTTCCATCCTCCTCCACTGGCCTTGACTATCGGCCTTCTCTCCTCTCTTCTCATCTCATTGCATAACCTGCTTGGCACAGCGCCCTAGTCAATTTCCTCCTGCGTGGAAAATGCTGTTTTTTTTATTTGCTTTATGCAAATAAGTCCCTCCAATACTCACGGCATCAGTAAAAAAAAATCTCCAGTTACATTTTTTCCAGTCACATTCATGTCGGCCGCTTCCCAACTGTGCGTTTAGCATTTAAACGATGAAAGTGCCTCTGCACTCTCGCATTCTGCTCACTCCTCTCTCATGGGTTCTTGTGAGTGCTTATAGAGGCTAATTAAACAGTTTGCTTGCTAATAGAATCACAGTCTTAACCAGCCACCAGCTCAGTCGCTGGAATGTTAAGGATGTCTTCAAAGGGGCTACTGTAGGTGTTTGGTTTACAGGATCACTGCTCAGCAGGAATTTATCATGCCAGTGATGTGCCACTGCCTCCATTTTTCACTGAGATTGACAGTGAGGGCACTGAGAGGCAGGCGGAGACGGGGCTGTAAATTCAACACGCCCAAAGTCAGGCCAACCTTGAAAGGAGGGCACAGTGGTAGAAATGAGCTCGGGAGGGAAGAAGATGCAAGGAAATGTAGAGGAGGAGAGGGCAGATTAGAGGAGAGGAAGTGAGAGGAGAGTTGGGGAAACAAGAGACTGAGAAGGAGGAGATGTGAAAGGTAGAGAGAGGGGAGTGGGCGAGGCTTTTTCTTCGGTAAACAAGGGACTGCGTCACATTAAGCCACATGATCTTTTCCCTCTGCCTTCTTCCCCTTCCCACTTTCCTTCCTCCCTCACTTTTCCTTCGCTCCATCCCTGCCTCTCATTCCCCATCTCTCTCCAGATTTCTCTTTTACTCGCACAAACATGGGTTATTGATCTGAAATATTATGTGCATGATCATTCATGCAAATATACTGTACATATATGTGTCTGAGTTTGTTTGTGGGCGCATTGATGTGTTTTTTTTTTGTATGCTACTCCACCCATCCTGCAGTGAAACCCTATGAAAACAACACAGCCTATCATTTTGCCCCCCCCCCCCCCCCCCCTCCTCCCACACAGATCAGCAGTTAGTGAAATGCTGACCCTTGTCTTTCACTGCACCCCTTTTCCCAGTCCACTCACACACAGCTGCGTGAAAGCTCAGGGAGACGGGGGGGGGGGGGGGGGGGGCTTATTGTTTGTGCAGTGAGTGTGTAAAGGTGCTGTTATTGTGAATTTCTTTTCACTGAAATGTATATTCATCGTTCGTACGCGTGAGTGCAAAGTGTGATAACGTCAAGTAGGAAGTGTTTTTGGGGGCGGGGGGGCACTCTCCTGAAAGAAATAATAAAAGAGCAAAGAAAAAAAAATCAATAGTTGTGTGCATTAATCACGCTGCTGCCACAGAGAATTATGGGAACATGAGCTGAAGGATGCATTCTGTGCATTTGCAACATATGAGTGCTGTGTGAAGGGGAGTTTGGGGAATTGGAAGAGGACGAGACAAGACCCTTTTAGTAAGAAGTGAGGTTAGAGCGAGATAGTTGGGGGGTGTTTTCTTCGTGCATTGTGTGCACAGTGTGTCTCTCTGTTGCCTTTTGTTGAACACTAAACCCACTGTCTTTTGTACAGCTCGCTTTAGGACAGCATTCGTTCAGTATTATTTCGAAAGCTTTGATGTTACAGCTTTTGAAATATAGCCGAGATTACATTTTTATTTTAAAGCTTGTTATAATATGTAGTGGTTTCAGGATGTTTTGGCTGACATTTTTAGTATTTTAACATTATTATTTGGGTTTTCACAGCTTCCCTCCGCTATGAGATTTGCCATTTGGAAAGAAAGAAACCCAGCTCTCCTTTGACTTTCTCTTTGAGCTGCTGCTGTTTGAAGTCTCCATCTTAGCTGCGGTGAAGGCTTGAGGACGTGATACATATTTGATAAGGATCGATAGAAGGGTTACTGAGACAGAGATGGAGGGAAATCGATCTTGGACTGGGCTTCCCAAAAGCATCTTAAACCTAAGGTCATCTTTGGAGTGTCCTTCTGGCTCAGTTGCTCATACACACACTTGTAATTTGTGCCACAATACAATGCACATTTAAATTTTTCCTTGCTTTAACATTCTCTTTCATAATACACCAGTAGAACAATAGTGAAGTCGAAATTTGCAGAAGAAGGGCTTTTCTCAGTGCTCAGATTTGTTAAATGCTTTATCTAAGGTTTACGTATTATATTATGCCATCTACTGACATCCTAATCACTATGCACATAAAACAATAAAGCAATCTGTTTAGTGACGGGAGACTGAACAGCAGACAACGTTCTGGCACGGTGGCTGTGATTCCCAGCTGATACTCCATACGGATAGACAAAATCAACAACTGTTGAAGCGGGCACTCTTCCATCAGTGTTTACTAATAAACAGTAGCAATATGGCATCCATTAGGCTGTTTAGGCAGGGAATGATTAGGGTGGTGATGGCTGGGCGCGTTGGGAGACTGAACATGCTCTCATCTTTAATAGGCAATTTGGCTTTCTGTGATGGGGATGCCCCTTTGTTTTCCACTTGGATTGAAGACAGAAGCTTAAATAAGCAGTGTTTTGGTGGAGTGCGCTATCATTATACTGCAGGAATCTGGTTTACAGTAATATCCTGAATTTGTTTTATAGTTTTGGGCTGCCTGTGCGTGATTCATGCAAATGAGTTCCACTCAGACAAAGTGCAGAATATCAGGAGTACATTTAGTTTAACTTTATTGTGGATCTTATGCAGTTTTTTATGCAATCAGCGCATTACTGGGGTCAAATTAGGACTGTAGATTTACAGACAATGCACCACAGTAGTGCTGTATCGTGATATGTGACAAGAAATCATCTTAGATATTGGATGAGGTGATGTTGTGAGTGTTGTCTTCTTGTTTTAAAGGCTGCATTACAGTTAAGTGATGTAATTTCGATTTGTCAATCAGCTAAATGGGTGGGACAACTGCCATCGTCAAGCTGTTGTCAAGCGGTGCGCCACAACCGTTGAGGAGGGATGACAACAATGGTGAGCGCTATAGACAAGATAGATGCTATTATCAAGTAGGGATGTGCACGCTAAGTTGACTACACCATTAAATGTTGCAGTCCTCGCTTGTCTGTACTAGAATTACTAGTTCAATAAACTAATTATAAACATACCCAGAGGAAAATGGGAGAAATTTGAGAGACCAACGAGCGGCTCTTGTCTTTGTCTTTCATATACATAAACATACAGTCTCTGACTCAATAAATGGGAACTTGGTGGATGCAACCAGTACAAGTCTGCAGCTGTCTGCGGACGTTCAACGTGGAAAATACGTCTGAGTCTCACAAACTCATTTTAGCTTAATGTCTTCTTACCAGGTTGAACGAGAGAAGGACTTATAGGTGCACAAGCCTGGACGTATTCTTGTTTGTGTGTCAGTTTGCGCGCACACCAATGCCATCAGTACAACACCTCCTTCAACAACTACGAACATGGCACCTGCCCTTCTCGGACTTTTGCTGCCTTAACCTTCGTTCTTGTCCCGCTGCGTTTCCTCCTGACACAGCGGAGCACCATTAAACTACAACAGCGACCGGCCAGGTATCATCCCAGCGTAAAGGGTGGCTTTTTGTCGTCAGTGTCTGACACCGCAAGTCACTGCCCAAGCACTGGATTTCAGTGACTTTGGAGTGAGAGCGGGTTATTTTGAATGACGATGAGTGGGGACGTGAAATACTTATTTGTTAGCTTTAATGTTGTAAGTTGTCTCATTTTGTAGGATGCAACGATTAAAAGACTCATACTCAATATTTTTTGGACAATTGTGCTCAATTTCGACTGTTTTTTTTTTAATAAAAATTTTATGTCTTCTTACTTTTAGACTTACTGACTAAACTGAGTTTCAATTTCTGTCTAAACACAGGGATATTAGTTGTTAGGAACATACCTACTAACCCAGCTGTCCTAAATTGACAAGTTTTTGATATTGTCCTACTTCGTCGTTTGTTTTTACTTCATACGTTGGTCTCTGGTGATTGGGTACGGAAAATCGAATCACCCTCCCCCATGAAAATTAGTAAGAGTGGACACAGTGTCAGGCTGCGTGGAAAAGGAGTTTAACGAGTTTGCCTTTACCCACTCATGTCATTACTGGTGATTATATATCACAAGTCTCATGTGTAAATATTTTGTGAAAGCACCAATAGTCAACTCTGCAATATCCTTGCAATATTGATATCGAGGGATTTCGTAAGAAAATATCCTGATTTTTATTTTTCTCCGTATCACCAAGCACCACAGTACAGTAATAGAATAAGGTTAATATGAGGACTCATTAACAGAAAAGTCAAAAATATGTGTATATAGTTGAGTTGAGTAAAGCTCAGTTAGTGGAACGGGTCCATCCTGCCAGAGCTTATGGATTACTGTAGAGCAACACTGTGTTGAAAATGGACTGGAGCCGGGCCAGAACTGGCCTGGCGTCAGGCCAAGACACAGATTAGTAATAAGCATGGTGTGAGCTAATTACAGCCGGAACAAGCAATTAATTTCTGTTTATAAACTCTCCTGGATGTGGGCTGTTGGATGACTGTAGCTGTGTAGGTGCAAACTCCCTCTGTTTATGTATGTGTCTGCGTGTGTTAGTGACAGGTGGCGTGGTTCACAGAGGAACCTTCCCATATGCTCGCAACTGAGGCACTGGGGGAAATGGAGACAAACTGGTGTGTGCTCAGTCACGTCCCATAATGCAACAGTGTCTGATCCCATCTTAAAAGTGACTGATTAGAGTAAAAAAAGGCACTTAATAACTCAAATCACTCTGCTGACCTAATAAGGATTTTTCACTCCATTTTTTCTCTCCCGTCTTCCATCCAATCAAGGATTAATACGCGGTCTTATTCTGCTCCCAGGGTGGTAAATCTGGAAAAATACAGTAAATCACACTGAGCCTCTTTAAACTTTCACACAGAGCCTCGGTGCCTGGGCCCACCTGCTAGGCATCTCTAACACTGATTAGACATGATCGTGGCTTTAGAGCACCTGCTGGACACCAATCACTAGAAGAGATCTAATCGAGTTTGTTATCTTAAAATTGGAAAGCCACAGGTTTCACACAATGAAGTTACGTTTACGTGCCCCAAAAAGTACAGCCTGTTCAAAGTCTTCTGCGACTAGCAAGGGAGTTTTCCAAAGTTTGAATTACTAACACTGATAATTATACATTTTACCAGAACGCCTGACTAACAAACTTAAAGGGACAGTTCACACCAATATCAAACGTTTCTTCTTACCTGTAGTGCTGTTTATCAATCTAGATTGTTTTGGTGTGACTGGCAGAGTGTCAGAGATATCGGCCTTTGTTTTTATTCTGATATCATTTTTATATTATTATTATATTGTCTGTATCAATATGGTGGACTGCACTTGTATAGCGCCTTTCTAGTCTTTTGACCACTATTCTTTTGCTAAGGATACTTCCGCATACGTACTGGAGGAGCCGGGATTGAATTGCTGATCTTCCGATTAATGGGCGACCTGTGAGGCTGTTCTTGTTGGCGAAATTTGCACTTTTAGAAATGACAATCGAAGATCAGTTACTTGATCGATCAAGTAAAGATCTGATTCTGAAATATAAACAATGAGTAGTCTCCTATTACATTCTAGCTATTAGTAGAATGGTGTATTTGAGAGTATTTTTCAGTGACTAGCATTAGCAAACAAAGGGCACAGTATAACTATTTTATGACAAGGCGGCCATCTTGGTATCTGCAAGAAGAGTGCGAGGAGTACTTCAGTAAATGAGGCTGGCAAAGCAAAGCGCTATTTAGTTATATTCAGTGTGTTTCATATGTTTAGGCCCGCTACATCTTTACATGTTTGCTTGGCTGTGTAATGCTGTCAGAGAATATGCACTGTGCTGGTGTGAGTTTTGATTGAGAAAAAATGCATTTGGTATTGTTCGGTATAAGCTTTTATGTTATGTTTTATGTCATGTTAAAAACACGATTATTCGATTAATTGATCTGATGTTACCAATGATCCATCAATGAAAGTGCGTACAATTAGCATCCCTAACTTGACTGTATTATTTCCTTTCAAGACAGAAGGTTGACTTTTTATGTTTAATTGATAATGAATAAAACCATAATGGTTGGATGAATGTAAACTTTGACAGCTGACAGTAGGCAAAGCTTGCCTCTGTTAAAAACAAAGGTCTTTGATGCCTTTTGATACGGCTGGTTGGTGAAAGTGCTCAATGTTATCTCAGCCGACTGCAGAAGAGTCCGAGAGGAATCTGATCTACACCATGTTTCCATTGTTGAGAGAATATAGACGGAGGAAGGAAAAGAGAGAAAGACAGAGAAATGGAGAGTTTGGCTGGGAGAAACAGACAACAATTACACTTGCCCTAGAAGGCCGAGGGAACCTGACCACGTTGCTATGGAAACTCAAGTACAGCAGAAAGTAACAGGAAAATCAATTCAGATTGAGCTTATCTCTCCCTCTCGCTCGCTCCCTTCTCATTTCACAAGGACTACAAAGCACGTTTCCACTCTGAATCACAATTTAACTATTGCCGGGCTGATGCAGCACTAGTCACAACAAAACGCAATGATTTTTCTTTTCATTCCCCGTAAACGACAAATGTGGATTATAGAGAGCAGAAAAATACGTCTTCAAACACGAACACCTCTGAAATTGTATGAGAGAAAGATGCAAGCATGAATGTGCTCCGACTCAACACAAATCACCCTCTGTCTCAGGCACACCATTCATTCTTGCTCTTTCTTTCCTTTCCTCTTCACTCGCTCCCTCGGAGGGGCAACAGCAGCTGTATGCAGGTGATAAGCGTGTGCAGCGATGGGCGCTCGCTTCTGATTGGCTGGCTCCACTCCTACGCTGATGTGAAGATTGCAGGCTGCGCCTGTCAAAAGGCCACTCTGCTCATGGTTGTCACCTTGTGACGTCACTGCCGCAAATGACAGCTTGACTGGCCACATTTACAGTGTAACATGAGATTTACAACATCCCACCTTTAGTATTTCTGCATGATGAATCCTCTCACGTTTAAGAACCATCTTAGACAGGATGCATGACATATTTTTAAATCACAAGTTGACTACATAATCATAAATGTATCAGACGTATAACCTCGGCTGCTTTGCGCACACTCACAAGAACGGCTCTGATCATCTAACAGACAGTCAGGTTACGACAGGAACTGACTCCCTGCAGTCTGCAGGGAGTTTGGGTGTTGTTTGGATCTTAGTCGTTGGCTGTGTAATGGCAAGGTGAGGTCAAAGACGGGCTGCAAGTATACTCGGTGTGTGTGTGTTTGTCTGTGTGTGTGTGTGTGTGTGTGTGTGTGTGTGTGTGTGTGTGTGTGTGTGTGTTCTCAAGGCTCATGCCAAAGGAGAGGCAAGAGGAGAGAAAACGAGCCTTGAAGAAAAATAATGATGCTTGATGCCTCATACATCAAGAAAAAGATAGAGGGTCACCTTGCAGTGAAGTCAGCTGGTCATTTGCTACTGAAGGAGTCAATCTCGAGAAGCATTTGTTGAAATCACAACAAAAACTGATGTGACACAGTAAGATTGGACAGTAGTTTAATATTTCCTTGTCATTCTTATGTGATTATGTATACATTTAAAGTTTTATATGTCAATATTGGAAACCTAATATCCTCCTAACATTTAGGTACACTGGTCAATTTTGTCTTACAATCCCACATTTCAGTTTAATGTACCTATTATTTGTACAATTAATCAATTGTTTGGTCTATACAGTGTCATATAATAGTGAAAAATGCCAGCCTTTGCTTTAAAAAAGGATTAATTGAATGTCAAATAGCAGATTGTGTCCGTTTCAACAGGTTTAATTAAAAGGGAAATGTATTTGATTTCACAGTTCCATTCTTTATGATGCGTGTGACTTATTGCTGTGTCTCAGTGCAGGTCAGTGCATTAAAGATTTGGCCACGTGCTGAAGGAGATCTTTGCAGTTACAAAATAAAAATGCTGCTGTTGTTCCTGGCTGATTATCACAGCGCAAGATCTGCTGAATCACATGAAACGGCCACACTCTCACATAGTGCCGTGCACGTATCAGCTCAGCGCGAGGCGAGCCTAAATGAGCAAATGTACAGTATAATGAGGAAGAGTTTAACAATATTTAGCTCAGGATGTGTAAAACGATCATTCCAGAAGCCACAGATAGAGCGTATCACATCAAGGATAATGATACAGCAGAAATCCATTTTAGTTCTAATAAAACTGTATTGCAGGAGTTTGGAGATAATCAATGAAAACTGCTGTGTCACAACTTTCGCAGGGATTTGATGGTAAGCACAAAATGTGTGTGTGGAAGAAGAGATTTTAAATGAGGCCTCGTGGCTTAGACACAGACAGGAAGAGAGCGGAGAAGGAGGTCGGAATAATCCTAAATTGAGTTTGCGGCACATACAAAGATGTCAGATGGACCCCCTTTTTTTATCTGAATTAGATATTACCAGCTCTCTCTCTGACTCCAATGATACACTGCTGTGCGCATAACAAGGCATTCACAGCTGTTTGGAGCCTAATGGCTCAAAGAGGCCTTGCCTGCTCAGCAAGAAGAGATGGACTGCATGTTGGGTCTGCGATTAGGACTGCTGATCTAGAAACATTTACATTATGGCTTTCAGGTCATTACAGGAGAAAAATGGTCAAAAGGATCCAGGTGAGAGAGCCTAGATCAGCACTATGACCCTGAATAGTGTGCAGTGAATCAGAATAAAGTATCCTGAGGAGTATCTGAGGAAGACAGAAAGAGTTTCATACTAAAATCTTACTCCTCAGAACATACTAGTTGATATCAAATTGAAACGAGAGTATTTCTGACGTTAAAATAATTCTCAATTTGTAAAGCAAACACGGCAGCATGTCTCAGACTTTATGTGTGACTGCAGAAAACCTGCATGGGTATTTTTGTTGCACTCATGCTGCATTTCTCTCGATCCAGCTGTCAGTTAGCTGCCTAAAATGTAAAATGTAAATGTATTCCGTGCTGTATTTCAAGTAAGCTCCTGTATCTGTGATAGCCTTGGACCTGTCCCAATCCGCTCTGTGTTTTCTTGCTCCTGATCAATGCTAATTAATACACATCTCCCTCAGGGACAGCGGGGAGGCCACGCAGAGAATCAGAAATCACCATCATAGGCTAGGCTTCATCTGGAAGTTATACGGTTATACGAGACCTTCAGAAATATTTGCATATGGGTGGTAGTTGGAGCTCCACCTCGTGTGTGTTTCAGTCGTAAACTAAGGCTGGATGCTTGGTGGATGTCCAGTGGCGTACTTGCTTGCTGATTGGTTGTTTAGAAGGTGGCGGCGCCTTGTCTAAATGCAAATCCAGTTCAGATGAATTCAGCTGCCCTCTTGTTTTAGCAACCATGTTCCAGTAAAACATGCAACACCTAAATGCAGAGGTGACGACACCGTAGCGTCACCAGGTCATACAGATACAGGCTGTGGCCGTACATAGACGACAGCATACGTGTGTGTGTTGTGCTTGTTTTGTTCTCTCCTGTCTCTCCTCTTTCCTCTCCATCTCCCTCTGAAATGCACTGTTAAAACAAGTAAAAAAAAAAAACGAAAATGGGAGACATGTTTTTGTGCATGCCTGGCGGACAGATAGGCGCTGCATAACTAGCAGTTTCCTCTGAAGTAGGGAGAAATCTATTTGCTTGTAGAAGCTGCTTGCATAATCCTTTAGTTACACTTGCCAGCTGTGAGCAAAGATACGGCGCTGTGGGATTTGGCATGAATATCATTGGGAGGACAAAGAAATGAAACTGATAAGTGTTTGTGCACAGGGTCCTTTGCATAATCCAGGATAACCCATAATCTGAGTTCTTTAAAATCATGCCCAAATAAATGTGGTGAGAAACCGTTAATGAGAACATGCTGTTTGGAGAATTTGGTTTGTCCAGAAATAACTCGAGCATTTGAGCTAAACTCAAAGTGAAATCACAAATCAGGCTTGATTTTTTTTTTTTTTTTTTTTTTTCAAATCAGAGATGTGCTGCAGAATGACTGACGCTGAATTTAATTTTATGTAAAAGCAACCATTGGTATTTTCATGGCCGTACATTGTGTGTCACACTTCCATACGTACTTTGCTGTACTGTACAGTCTGGCCTTGTTTTGTTTAACACCCATATGAACGGATTTTATTTTTACTGAAACACACTTCACCTCTTTCTCCCCCCTCACTCTCTCTCTCTCTGCTGCATATCCTCACTTCCCTCTCTCTCAGTCAACAGTGTGCACAGCAATAAAGAAAAAACACATCACTCAACAGCTTTCAATACATCCGTCCTTTCTCTCCCCACCGCTCAGTGTGTTTGTTTGCTCAGCCTCCTCTGCCCCGGCGCCTGCGTTTCATAGCTCTCTCCATGTGTTATTGGATGGTAATAGACAGCTGCTGAAAGCTAGCATGAAATACCAGCATGCTACGGTGTGTGGACCCCGTATTGTACATCACACAGAGCTCAAGTACAACGTATGTATTAAATCTATCTCAATTATGAAGGGTTCACTAAAACGAAAATATCTTTTTTCTATTTTTAAATTTATTGGCATGGTTTGTGAAAAATCATTTGATGTATTGCACCACAGTTTAGATCCACCACATCCCTAAAAGCTCAATATATCAATGAAAGAGCAATATATCGGTTACGGGATGTAAAGAATATTTTGTCTGCAAAAATAAAATTATAATTGCCACGCTTTCATCTAAATTAAAAGTGTCCTTATGAACAGTTAGGCTTAGATGATTGAAAATGAATAATTAAATAGTGTGTGGGATTTAGTGGCATTTAATGGTGAGGATTGCAGATTGTAACCAGCTGAAATGTGCCAAATCTGAACTCCTGGTTAGAATTCCTCCAGTGTTCTTTGTTCTGGAGGTTTTTACTGGGAGCCACATTATCCACAGAGGTCCCCTCCTCTCCAAAACAAACAGACCAGGTGATTAAAACTGGTAAAAACACTGAATAAAGCAGTTTCACGTTAAACAGTGTATGGTGGTCGAAGGGAAAATGCAAAACCATGAATGGCTTTATCTAGAGCCAGTGCTTGGTTTGTCCATTCTGGGCTACTGTAGAAACATGGCAGTGCGACATGGCATAGCAGGGATTTCATAAAATAGCTGCACACAATGTTAGCAAAATTTAGGCAAACAGGTGTAAATACTTCTTTTACTGGGGACTATTTTTGGCTGTGGAATAAATACACGTTTGTTGCACTAGTGAGTGTTTACAGCAGCAGGACAGTACATGTGGGTCTGACACAAAATACACCTCAGCTCTCATGTTCAGTGGTACAAAAGGTTGTCACTGAAGTAGTTTATGAGCAACACTGGATCACGTCTTGGCTCCACTGACAATACGAGCAGGGTCAACTCATTACTGGTTTTGGGGTTTTCATGGGATTTATTGACAATTAAAAATCTCAAGTTTTGCCAGCCTTTAAGACAAAGGCTATCACTTGAAAATTTTCTACTGTAGGTACTGTAACTATTAAGTAGAAGTGTCCACTTGGATTGAGAGCCCAAATCAAAGCGGCTCTGAAATCTTGATGTTTTCGTTCTAAGAGAGGATCCACCCATGCAGATGGCCTTCTTGATTTTTGCAATAAAGCCGCCATGATTGTCTCCGGCCTGTGTTTACAGCATGTCTCTCATACTCCCAAATAACATTAACATTTCATTATGCAGGAGAAACAATAGAAATGTACAAAAAAAAAGGGGGAAGTCTCCGCATCCAGGAGGGCTGAAATATTGATGCGGTTGTGAGGTAAATGGCTCCAAATCTGAGCAAGAGGGTGAAAATGGGAGCTATGAGGAGAGTGAGCAAGGCGAAGAGGGGAAGACATCACTTGTAAAGCTGGGCTCTGAGGGGCTTGGGCGCATAATCAATGAAGTGAAGTGTGTGTTGTATCTGTGGCGTCGAGTCGGCTTCACAGAAGCCAATCCTATTTTTACAGGGAAGACAGGTCTGTTGCTATGCTCTTTGAGAAGGTCTCCTGCAGCTCAGAAAAGACGGGGAGCATCCACTCAGGGGTCGCATCACACCTCAGGAGTGGACGGAAAAAAATGAGGGGAGCTACTTCTGCTAGGTGACACATTCAATTGATTATTGATGATTTGATCCATTACACACTCAAAGAAACGTGTTGACACCAGCAGAAATAGACTCTATATTTATTCATTTCTTTTTAGGCAGAGGTGTGAATGCAGTGAGACACATGCTGTCCGGCAAAAGAAGAGGTGCACATGAGGGGTGTGTTTTAACTATTTATTAGCTGTTTCATTATTTACAATGTCATTATTTGCATCAAAAATTCCAAACTAAGAGAAGTAACGTGTTCAGCTGGTATGTAACACAAAAAATTATATTATCATGTTTCAGTGAAATCATTTAATCAGAAACCTAAATGCGAGACCACCACAAGCTTTGTCCCAAAGACAAGATAACATTTGTCTGTGTTATTTAGTGGTAAACATGCGGATAAACTCATGCTTACAGAAACAAAGTTACTGTACAGACAAGATTATCGTTCCCAAACAAGTCAATCAGATTGTCTCCGGGCTGTGTTTTTTATGTCGTCTTGTCCAGATGTCGTCTATTAGATGTCAGATTAGGAAGAGCAGTGTTGGATTAGCCAATCCAGAGCCAGAATCATGTTAGATTAGATTATAGTATATGGACATCTGGGTCGCGGCAATGGCTCTGCTCAAGCAAAATAACATTAAGTCAGTGTTGCACAGCTAGACAGTACACAGACTGTAATCAGCAGCCAGGCAGAGGGAGGATGACAGCATTAGGACAGAGATGGATGAGAAATCCTCCGGTTTTACAACTTCCCAATTACAGTATGGCGACAGACTGCACAACAAAAGCAGTGGTGCTCCTAACTGTCCGTATTAAGTCAGAATTACAAGGCAAAATAGGAGTTGTGTGAGTGTGCCATCTGATTGCACAAAGCCCAGAAACTCAGAGCCTGTGTGTGTAAAGAAGGTGATCAAGCCTCCAGTGCAGACAGCCCTGTCTGCTAATAATAATGGTTATTTTCTCCTCCTCTCCTCTCTCTCTCTCTCTCTCTCTCTCTCTCTCTGCTCAGCGTTTGTGCCTGGGCCTCCTGGCAGATAGATGTGCAGAGATTACACCTTCTAATTGTTGCTAGCGTCTGTGGGCCGGTGTAGTTCAGTGTAGTTTAGTGCTGTGTGGACTGGTTTTTATGCAGCGTGGATTTGTAATAATGATGATAATGACTGTAGAATGGTGTGTTTGTGGTATGGCAGTGAATTGTACCAAAGCATGTGGTCGGGAGAGGGTAAACAGAGAGAACGCTTTGTTCCCATTAGTCATTACTTTCCCACCCAAATTTAACTGATTGCTGATGAGCAATATTTACGCTAATAGGGGGAGGCACCACAATTCGTACTATCCACCGCCACAGACAGTTAATGTGAAGAAAAGGTGCAGCATCGTCCAGCATAACAGTATTTAAGGGGTTTAATGTACAGTCCAATCATGCAATGCTTGAATTTCTGAGCTGATACCAGATCTATATGTGTTACAATACCTTATGTTGAAAATAATTTTTCGACTAAACCTTGCGCTGTATGTAACTCTTGAGGAAGACAGTGAATTGTTGAGTCTTATTCCAAGATCCTCACATACCAATGCTTTGGGTTGGATAGTTGATTCAACCAACAACCCAAAGCGTCGTATTTGATGAACTGGGGTTGAGACTCAACAAACAATTATCCTTCTCTAGAGTTACATACAGCACCTTAAAGGAAAAAAGCCAAGCACCTGCACAATAATTACGCCTAAAGGAGCGGTGTGTTGGATTTAGAGGCATCCAGCGGTGACAATTGCTGATTGCACCATCATCATCATCATCATTGTACAGGAGGTTTTACTGGGAGCCAAATTATCGGCAGAGGTCTCTTTCTCTCCAAGACAAACAGACCAGGTGATTAAAACAAAAATACACACCGAATAAAGCAATTTAATGTTACAAATGAGTTTTTCTCCACCTCACCTTCTCACCTTTTTTCTCTGATAACAAGATCCAGACGTTCAGAAGGTTTTTACCGGGAGCCGTATTATCTGCAGAGGTCTCTTCCGGACTCTGTAATTTAAACCGGTAAAAGCATTGAATTAAGCTGTTTCATGTCAAAAAGATCAGTGTTTTTCCTACACTGCTCGTCACTGCTCGTCTCAAGCCAGTGTTTGGTTCGTCCATTCTTGGCTACTGTAGAAACATGGCGATGCAACATGGTGATCAGTTCTTATTAGCATGTGATTATTCACTCAAGGAAACACAGCTATTGTGTTAAATTACATTTCTGCCAACATATTCCCCTAAATCCTGCACACTGGACCTTTAAAATGGGCTAAATTGTGATTTAAATCAAACAATGATTCAACAAGATTATGACTCTGAGGAGATTTGATGCAAATTTTGAGTCGTTTTTGATTTTATGTGCTACAGACACATTTTAGTCAGTAGTACCAAAATGCATTGAGGTTCATACACACATATAAACACCTTAATTTATATCAACACAAACATGTTAGCTAAGGTTTTATCAATGTTTGTGTGCCGCCTGTGTTTTTAAAGCTTCAGGAGTAGTATACTCTGCATATGAATGAATCAAGCTGAACAAATACCCGACACAACCCATATGATGAATGATGAAGTTGTTAATGTGTGACATTATTGGAGGTGACAGTGTGATCTGGTCTCTGGATGATGATGCAGTGGGCCTGGCCATGGGAAGGCATCTCTATCTGAGCCGTTTGCATCACTGGCTTTTCTGTCTCTCGCGCAACCGGGAGAGGAGCGAAAGAAAATGATCTGAAAATGAAGTATGACGTGTCATTTTTTTGTATTTGCTGCACATTTTGCAAAGGGTCCCGCGATGCCCGTCTGCAGGAAAATGACGCCTGCACGCACACACATGCACTCAGTGTGTCTGCTGTATGTCATTTGTGCATACGCTATGTGTGTGACAGTCCGCCTCTCCCTGTGAAAGTGTATCTGTGCGAGTGTGTGATTCTAGTTGCATTTGTCACTCTTTTTTCCTGGGGTGTGTGTGTGTCATGTCTGATTAAAGTTAACCCCTGTGAGGCGGCTGGTGCACCCCTCCCATGTATCCCCATCCCCCCTCTCTATCTCCCCTTCCCCTCTCCCACCACTCCTCCACCCTTCTATCACTCCATTCCTGTTCTCCTTCCTCCTGGCACTCTGACAGCACAGGAGAATATGCTCCCTCAAGGTCCCACCCTCCCTTTCTGCCTCCCGCGGGTGGCGTTTCCTTGGAAACAGTGTCAGAGTTGACTGGGTGGGTGCAGATAGATGGCTGCCCTTTATCGGACTACACCACTGGTCCATTAAAAGCAACCACACTGGACCTGTAAGCACACTCGCACCCCTCTGTTCTCACCCCGAATGGACCGTTCCACCTGACACGCGTGAATATTAGCTCGACCCAGGCTGAGGGTGTGTGTGTATATGTGTGTGTGTGCTCTTTTTTTCTGTGTGTGTATATTGAGTGTCTGTTTCTATTACTGCTTATGAGCAGTGTGTGCATGTGTGTGTGTGTGTGTGTGTGCGTGTGTGTGTGTGTGTGTGTGTGTGTGACTGATCGGCAATATCTCTCATTGAATTGGGCGTATTTGGGGAGAAATGCTCTGCAAGTGTCTTCCTTCCTCTGTGTCCTTGGGAGTGAAACAAAATGGAGACTGGTCTTTTCTCTGCTTTGTCTCCCTCCTCTCAAAATGATGTAGCAAAGGAACCCAGATCCCTCCACAGCCAGCTCTTGTGAGAGTGAATTTGACCTATCATTTTAAACAACTGTATTACACTTCCAGATATATGACTACAATAATTGTCTGTTGAATTATTTAAATGCAAACAGCTGCAATTGGTGTCGAGGCCACACATCATCAGGGAGCAACATGAACAAACCAAACCTGAAGCACAGTTTCTTAATTTAAACAGGAGCTGTTACAAACACCTCGTTGTTGATGTGGCCATAATTGCCGGCAATATCAAAGCAATCTATACAGCAGATATTGAAAAATACATATTGCATGAGCTCTTTGTGAGTGTGAACATGGTGTTGTTTCATAATATAACACGGTCCTAACACAGCCAGACATTAGTGAACTGATAATTGTGGAGTGTGACTATTAAAATTTTAATTACACTTTCTTATATTTTTGTTTAATTTTGATGTGTTATAGATCAGATTAAAATAGAAGCATCATTTGTGGAAACACAGTGTTTTACTATTTTCATGTCAACTTCATGAGCTTTTCCAGCTGTAAAACTATAATGAGCCTCATGTCTGTCAAAACTGGTGTGATGGCTCGTCAGTAAACACCAGAAAAATAGCAAAAATTAAAACAAAACATTCCTCATGTTTCCCATTATTCACTTGTTCACACATTAGCATTACTGCATTGCCAGAAATCTCCAAAATTAATGACTGACCTGCAGTGGCAACATGGTCAATGGTGGTGTCATGAGGTCTTTCTTTTTAACCTGTTATTTAATTACAGTCCTATTTAGCATTTATGTTTCACTACTATTCTTTTAAGTGTAACACCCACAGAAGCATTTTATGTGGGTAACTTTCTAAACTCAATATCTGTGTTTCAGTCAGACAGAACACAGAGGAAGTTTATTTTTAATGTGTTATGTTCTTTGGGGCGGCTAAAAATTTAAACAAATGTTAGTGGCAAAAAATAATCACATTATTATTGCAATTTCATATTAATAATAAGTGACATTAAAATCATCCAATATTAACTGTTCTTTTGCAAATAATTGCTCAACATGTAAAACACATCCTATTTGCTGCGAAAAATACTGACAATCATAAACCAAGAAATTCGTTTTTATCTCTAAAGTTATTCGCATTAAAAAAGATAAAATAAAATTTATATTTTTATAATATATATATATATATTATATATAAAAATTTTTATGAAAATGTTTGACATCTTTTCAAAATATCCAAATTCTGTTTAATCAGATACCACGTGAAAACATCTGCACAAGGACACGTGTGTGTGTGTGTGTGTGTGTGTGTGTGTGTGTGTGTGTGTGTGTGTGTGTGTGTTATACATAGATTTGTCTGCATTTTAATTTTTTTTTGCCATATTTGATTGTGAACATGTGATCAGTCACCAATTAACCTGCATGTTTTTGGACTGTGGGAGGAAGCCGGAGCACCCGGAGTAGGTGCACACTGACATGGGGAGAACATGCAAACTGTGCACAAAGGGGCTCCCCCATCCCGGGTTCAAACCAGGAACCCTCTTGCTGTGAGGTGACAACGCTAACCACTGCACCACCATGTCGCCAACAATATAGTTATATTATGCACGGAGGTTTCACCGCTGAGAATTCAGTTGTTGTTATACCTATGAAAGAAACACTAGTTTGTCACAGTCAGCCATGTTTTTGTTGGAAATTTCAACTGGGAAATTCTGACCTCCGATTTTGGCTGAAACGCAACATTATGTCTCTCAATCAGATAATGTTAACTGACAAAAAAGAAAGGTGAATCAGCTGGATAAAGAGCAGAATGCTCGTTAGTCAACCATTTCATGACGCAGGAGACACCAGCCAACAAACTGAACGTTTCTTAAACAGGCCCCATCCTGCTGCCTCTTGGGGCCTACAATTAGCACCGTAGGAAGGAGGGTGTTTGTGTGTTAGGGTGGCAATGGAAGGTGGAGGGGTGAGGGGTGGTGGGACTGTGCGAAACATTTTCATCTTTCAATGTGAACGTAAGGAAGAAAAACGTGCCCTGAGGCAACTGTTGACGTTGCGTTCAGAGCGGCTCTGTGCTGAGCTCCTGCTCAGTATTGTTATAATGTATTTATATAACGCTGCTAAACGGCGCGACCTGTTCCACATTCATCTACATAAAGCAGTACTGTATTGCCTAAGGGTGGAACTAGACATGTGCACACACACACACATACGCAGATGAGATCGTTAAGCAAAGCCCTCCCATTGCTACCCCCAACCCCTCAACACACCCCGCATTCACTGTTGATTCTCCCGCTCACTTGTCACCAGTGATTGCCAAAAAGCAAGGCACCATATGCCACTCTATTTGTAAGTACGACCACCCCCTGTGTCATCTTAAATACGCACACACACATATGCACAGGAACGCTCAGACGCTGACACATACACCTACGTTTAATGAACGCCCATGCACACACTCACACGCACAGACACAATTTTCCTGTCGCAGTCAAAGACAACGACAAAGTGCAATTCCCCTCAGCAAACGACTCTCAGATGATGAAAGTGAACGTTTTCTGCCTCTGATTTTTGATGTGCAGCGTGGATGTGATCAGAGAGGCCTCACATTGCTACTCTCTTCTCTCTCTCTCTCTCTTTTTTCTCTTTCTCAGCATTATGCAGTCTGTTCTATCCCCTCCTGCTGTAACGGGAAACACTCACACTAGACGAGAGCAAACAGTTTCCAGCTGCTTGCTAATTCTTGATCTGTTATTCTGGCTAGCGGTTGTTTTCCTGGGAAATGGTGGCTTTTACCTCCAGTGTCAATAGAGGGTCAACCCTGATTTCCCAACATTGTTTCACTGTAAATCTTTTGTATTTCATAATTTATTTGTTAACCTGTGCTGCAGGCCTTTGTGTGTGTGTGTGTGTGTGTGTGTGTGTGTGTGTGTGTGTTATACATAGATTTGTCTGCATTTTAATTTTTTTTTGCCATATTTGATTGTGAACATGTGAGAGTTGCAACAGAAATTATTTTTTATGGCTAGCAGATCAAATTAGCACTTTGTGCATATCCATCACACACACAGTAATGTTGACCTCAGCTAACAAAGTAGTGCACAGCAGGACTGCAACTGTCGAGACAACCTCTCACTTAAACATCAATGCAGCGGACCACGGTCTGTCAGCACCGCACACACACACACACACACACACACACACACACACACACACACACACACACACACACGCACAGTATTATGTATTTAAAGTAATTACCTCAGGCCTGATCCAGACTGAGTTTAGTAGCATGTGATAATCCATGTAGGCAGCATATGGGAGGAGGGGAATTAGAAGTCCAGAAGAAAATAAAGAAATTAAAGTGTCCTGGTGGCTGTCTGCAGATCTGTAGGAGGGAACATTAGGCCTCTCCATGACACTTTAAGGGTGGGTTGTGTGTGTGCGTTGAAGGATTGAGATGATTTGTAACTGTGATGGGAGATTTTCTGCGTGCATGTCTGAATGATCATGTGTCTGATCAGCAGTGAGGATGACGGGGGGGGGGGGGGGGGGGGGGGGGGGGGGGGGGTAAAGGAGGCTGTTGCATGCCACGCAAATGAGTATCAGACAGATGGTGTAATTAATGACATCACTGGAAACAGAGCGTGTGGCTTTATGCTGTAAAAAGGGGTCATCATAATATCATCAGAGGAAACCTCAGCTGCTTGATAACAAGAGGATGAAAAAAAAATCAGCTCCATATTGTCAGAATCACATACTAATTTGGATAACCTCCCCCACAGAGACTTTGTAAATTGATTGAACTGCCACAGAGCCTGTACTTTCGACAAATTCTCATCCAATTTCACCTCCTGTTTTTTTGGCACCAGGGTATCTTTTCCTGGTTGATTTGCATCAATAAACCTCAGTAAGCAAGGCATTGTAATGCCTAATTGGGCGGTAATGAGCTGTCGCATTATGCAGAGTGCTGAGGTTCAAGCTTATTAGTTGCTTGGTTGCCCATAACATTTTCCTGTCTTCCCTCCGCTACTTCAGTGTTGCACGATTGTCAATGCGATCACCCTTTTCTCTCTCACCTCCTTTTCTCCCTCCCCGCTTCATCCCTATTCTTGTCAGCCATTTCTCTCAATCCCCCCCCCCCTCTCTCTCTCTTTCTCTCTCTCTCTGCCATTCTAAAAATAGTCTCCTATTATCCAGGAGGCCGGGGCCATGTACAGTGAGGCTGCAATCAGCATGGCGGCCATGCACATCAAGATTCACAATAGCTGTCATTCTGCTAACGCTAGCTAATATAATTCTCTCTGCATTACTCAGAGCTCTGCTGGACTGAGCGGAGGGTTATAGTCCAGGCTAATCTGAATTAAAGCTCCCCTATTTTTTTAACAAGTTAATACAATTCCCTCAGGTCTAAAAAAAAGTCTCTTAAGTGTTTAGCAGATCACAAATCCAGCATTTTTGGTGCCTGTCTCATCCTTTTGTCTCTCCCTGGAGATGGCTGTTTTCAGTGCCTGTCACTTTAAATGCAGATGTGCCACTGCCTCCTGTCCAGCGGCGTGTGCAGAGGCAGGGGACGCTCTACTCTACCTGGCTACAGTGGACTCTGCAGTAAGACTCTACATGTTTAGGGTCAAACTGCAGTGCCTACTGTGCGTGCTAAGGATTAGCTGGTTAGAACTACTTGTTAATCCTCATGACCTACAGGTCTCCTTGGAAAGTTATACATGAGCCTAAAGGCAACATCACCTTCTCCAGGCCAGAACGAAGGGATGACCTCAGGGTAACCGTACTTTGTTATATCCTAGGCGCAGGGTTAGTGGGCGGTCATTCTGAAAACAGCACTAAAAATGCAAAGATGAAAGAGGGCAGCTCAATGTGAAGCGCAGCCCCTTGCGGTGTAAGAAAGGGTTCCCAACCAGAACAGCTTGTTGAATTACATGCAGAACAAAACAGGAAACCGAAGGAGCAAGATAGACACATTCTCTTTGACATTTTTAAGGTGGGTAGGTACATCTGCATTCCCCATTTAAATGCACAGGAAAGTTCCCCAAAGAGCCTATCCCAGCTGACTTTGGGCAAGAGGCGGGGTACACTCTGGACAGGTCACCAGACTATCACAGGGCTGACACATAGAGACAGACAACCATTCACACTCACATTCACACCTGCGGGCAATTTAGAGTCACCAATTAACCTGCATGTTTTTGGACTGTGGGAGGAAGCCGGAGCACCCGGAGTAGGTGCACACTGACATGGGGAGAACATGCAAACTGTGCACAAAGGGGCTCCCCCATCCCGGGTTCAAACCAGGAACCCTCTTGCTGTGAGGTGACAACGCTAACCACTGCACCACCATGTCGCCAACAATATAGTTATATTATGCACGGAGGTTTCACCGCTGAGAATTCAGTTGTTGTTATACCTATGAAAGAAACACTAGTTTGTCACAGTCAGCCATGTTTTTGTTGGAAATTTCAACTGGGAAATTCTGACCTCCGATTTTGGCTGAAACGCAACATTATGTCTCTCAATCAGATAATGTTAACTGACAAAAAAGAAAGGTGAATCAGCTGGATAAAGAGCAGAATGCTCGTTAGTCAACCATTTCATGACGCAGGAGACACCAGCCAACAAACTGAACGTTTCTTAAACAGGCCCCATCCTGCTGCCTCTTGGGGCCTACAATTAGCACCGTAGGAAGGAGGGTGTTTGTGTGTTAGGGTGGCAATGGAAGGTGGAGGGGTGAGGGGTGGTGGGACTGTGCGAAACATTTTCATCTTTCAATGTGAACGTAAGGAAGAAAAACGTGCCCTGAGGCAACTGTTGACGTTGCGTTCAGAGCGGCTCTGTGCTGAGCTCCTGCTCAGTATTGTTATAATGTATTTATATAACGCTGCTAAACGGCGCGACCTGTTCCACATTCATCTACATAAAGCAGTACTGTATTGCCTAAGGGTGGAACTAGACATGTGCACACACACACACATACGCAGATGAGATCGTTAAGCAAAGCCCTCCCATTGCTACCCCCAACCCCTCAACACACCCCGCATTCACTGTTGATTCTCCCGCTCACTTGTCACCAGTGATTGCCAAAAAGCAAGGCACCATATGCCACTCTATTTGTAAGTACGACCACCCCCTGTGTCATCTTAAATACGCACACACACATATGCACAGGAACGCTCAGACGCTGACACATACACCTACGTTTAATGAACGCCCATGCACACACTCACACGCACAGACACAATTTTCCTGTCGCAGTCAAAGACAACGACAAAGTGCAATTCCCCTCAGCAAACGACTCTCAGATGATGAAAGTGAACGTTTTCTGCCTCTGATTTTTGATGTGCAGCGTGGATGTGATCAGAGAGGCCTCACATTGCTACTCTCTTCTCTCTCTCTCTCTCTTTTTTCTCTTTCTCAGCATTATGCAGTCTGTTCTATCCCCTCCTGCTGTAACGGGAAACACTCACACTAGACGAGAGCAAACAGTTTCCAGCTGCTTGCTAATTCTTGATCTGTTATTCTGGCTAGCGGTTGTTTTCCTGGGAAATGGTGGCTTTTACCTCCAGTGTCAATAGAGGGTCAACCCTGATTTCCCAACATTGTTTCACTGTAAATCTTTTGTATTTCATAATTTATTTGTTAACCTGTGCTGCAGGCCTTTCCAGCTGTATTCCCAGTTGACGGTTGAATTTTGTCACATTCTAAAACAAGCTATGAAGAAACATCTGGCTGTGTGAGGTTGGCTGTCATTGTCCTTCATGAACTGGTGGTTCATCATTATCGCGCTGACTGGCTGACTGACAGCAGTCACTGATTAACATATTGACTCTAATTGACTGTCTGGCTGGCCATCTAAATGACTGACTTAAGTGGAGACTTACCGACTGGCTGGCTGGCTGACCGGCTTACTAACTAACACAGCCACATGGCCGGTTCACTGACTCACTAATTAACTGACTGACCCACTAAATTCCTGACTCTCTGCTGACTGAGTGATTGACTTGCTGTCTGCAGACTGACCAACTGACGGTCGCCCTGACTCATCTGTCACAGGATGTGTTTTCATCACCGCGGAAAGGAAACCCCTGCTCCTGATATCGGCGCGACGACTCTCTTACTGACAGGCGCATTTCCATTTTTTCCCATTAGCTCTGATATGGAAAGAAATGGGATGAAATGAAGAGATATGAAAAGAGTCTGGGAATAAATAGACTGATGGCTGTATGTGTGTGTTTATCTAAATGGAAGAGACCAACCATCCAGTCTGTTTCATCCTTATTGACTAAGTTCTATCCATCTTGTTGCATTTGTCTATAATGTGCAATCAGTGTAGAAAGGATTCGGAACAAGTTGCTGATATTGAGCTGCTGCCTGATTTGCACATTCAATTTCTTACTCACATGCGGGCTTTGAATTTTTTTTCTTCAGCCTGGTCTCTCCTTTATCTACACCCGTCCCTCGTGACTGAAATGGACGTAAGTGAAATCAATAAGTGATCAGAGCTTTTACCTGAAGTCATTAGGTCAGACAAATTTATATGTAATATTTTATCATTATTTGTGCATTGTTCTGCTCATCTATGATTCATCCATTTTCTCGACCACTTCTTCAGATCATGGCCATAGAAGGCGAACCCATCCTAGAAGGCATTGTGCATGAACATTTATCTGACTAGCATGTCTTCAGATGTGAATGGAACCAAGCATCATAGGGGGATGGTAACACTCACAGCAGCAGCAACATTCAGTCTGTGGTGAAGTCAAGTCAAGTGACAGTGTATTTGATAATGTCGGCTGTTCAGCGTGCCAAGATGCCAGCAATATTTTCTTAAGTATAGCTATACTACTTGCCACTCTTTTCACATTACAGGTATTGAATGTGCTTGAATGGTATTGTTGTCAATGTAAGTGTACTGGTATTGGCACTGGTAAAGTTTTATAACTTTAACCCACCAGTTTTATTCGCCCCCACCATACCTTAGTATTGCTACAGCTGCTACAGACAGATATTGCAAGAAATGTTAATATGTTAGTGGTGACCTATCTGCTGACCTCTGCTGGCAGTTTAGCTTATACAGAATTGTTTCTCATAAGTTGCTGGAGTCATGGGGTAGTATTTGTTTGTGTAAATGTGTGTGTACTATGTGTAAGTGTGAGTGTATGAGTGTCTGTGAATGTAACCGTGTGTGCGTGTGTGTAGTGACTCATAAAGCACGGCAATGAAAGCCGTCTGTGACAGCTGCTACATAATCAGATTACTACTGGTTCAATTTGGGCGTGTGTGTGTGTGTCTGTGTGTGTTAATGTCTGGTCATTTGGACTGGACCCAGCTCTGTTAGTATTGGTGAGCCTGTCAGCGTATGTGGCCAGGACACATTCATTCAGTCTGATCCTGTAACCACCTCTGTGCTTTAGCCAGTCCAAAGACAGGGTCACCGCTCCTGTGATTGTGTGTTATACACACATGTGTGTGTACGTTACATGTTTTTAGGTGCAGGTTGGTTCACAGGAGGTATCTGAACCAGAACAGCAGAGCTTAAAAGGAAGCGTAGCGTGTCAGTGTGTCACACAAGCTGTGCTTTTACATATTCTGCTCCATTTAATGCAGGCACACTAGCCTTCTCATCTTTCCCTTTCATCTTTCATTTTCCACATTCCTCCTCTCACTCTCCGACTCTTGTTGAATTCTCTGAAGCTAATTAATGTTGAAAAGGACATTTTTTTAAGCAAAGTCCTCCAAATGCTTTTTGGCTCTCCCTTGGGGCCATCTTATCACATCCAGATTCTCGTTTTTCATGCATTAATTTTGATTTTTTTTTAAGTTCTGTCCTTTCAGTAACATAATTTCATTTTTACTGCCGAGTTCAGTATGCATAGACTTAGTCTACATGCAGATTTAATTTCATTCTTGTCAGGTGTAAAAATCACGTATGTGCATGTGCAGCAGAAGACTTACATACATGTATTGATGACTGATCGATTCACACTCTTTCTGTATAACACAAGGTCATCAGCAGTGCATTATGAGTGTTAAGGGCTCAGTGCCCTTCTTCAAATGCCTCAGTGTTGTTACGCATATGCCAGCTACCGTCCAGCTGCCATGTCTGACCTGGAATACACCCTGCTGTCAAAAACGGAAATTGAACTAGTGACCTCAGTCAAACTATATTTCTAGGCCAGCTGGTTGCCCCCTGTGTGTGTTTTACCCCTGTGTGTGTCTCCAGTGTGGGTATTGTGTCCACCACAAGGGCATTTTGTCACCTCCCAGCTGGTCTTATCAGAGTCTTGCAGAGCTACGTGGCATTGGAAAGGTCATCCACACCACAGGAGGCAGCATCCACACTGCTGACTCCCCACAGTGCTGTTGACTCTGTCTCCTCGACTCCTCCATCAAAAGATGGCGCGGACCTTCTTTCTCGTTTTTTTTTTGAGTTTTCTGTGTGTGTTTTCACTGGTGAATGGACTCAGTCGAGGTCAGAGGTCGATGCCACGGTCTCAAGGCTGCGGTGACACTTCCTCTTCTTCGTTTCAACCCATGAGCAAGAAGCAGAGACAGAAAGCGAGCGAGACAGACAGAGAGGGAAGGATTGCACAGAATGTCCTCAACTTCCTCATTATCTCCTTGGCTGCTTATGCCCTCATGTAGAGCTGGCTCACTCTGCTTCATTACTGTAAGGAGACTATCTTAAGGGAGGAATGGCAGGCTTCCAGTTGGCTCTATCAACTTGTCAATCACTCCGGTCTAATCTTAGCTCTGCCCCTCACTGCTGCCCATCATTTCCTGGCACTGTGGAGCGGTGAGCAGATTCTGTGTGTCTAATTCCCCTGAAATAGATAAGGACTTTAATGGATGGCCTACTCAATTATGCAATGATGTTTTGTTGTCTTGTATCTCGTTGTTTGCTGTGGTGGTCCATACTGCGCCACTCTGGACTGCCCTGTTGTATCTTTCCATTTTGTGCCTCCTCTCTTCTCTTCTCTTCTTTCCTCACCTCTTCTGCAAACATACATCAACTCCTCTGCTTCAGTGTATTTCTGAGACAAAATAAGTGATATTCGCTACTGAGCTTTAGCCGACTTCCAAGACTTTATTGTGCATTGAAAAGCGGCATGAAATAGCCACCTTCAGGGACATATACTGTTCAGTAGACATATGATAATGAATACTGTCGAATAGCTTCTTGCAATCACACACATACACATCTGCACAAAACCATACACACACACACACACACACACACACACACACACACACACACACACACACACACACACACACACTCCTCTGCCACTCTGCCCGTCATTCTCTGCTGTTGTCACAGTAACCATCTCACCTTCCCTTCACAGTCCCGCCCTAATGAGACCACTGGAGGACAGAGAGAGAGAGGGAGAGTAGCAAGGGGGTGGAAGAGAGATGCAGACACAGAGAAAAGCAGAGATATATCACAGGGAAGATAGGCAGCATGGAGGCAGAATTGCCATTGTCTTGCATCTGCTCTTTGCACACAAGAAAACGCGCTCTGTCGACCAGCCAGGATCCTTCCAGAAACAAAAGCCTCTGCCCTGCCAGCAACATCCACTGATTACACTGTGTGTGCTCATGACCACACCACAAGTTCAGTTTGCTGCCTGGGCATTTCCATATAAATCCAATAACATTATCGTTAATAGATAATTACCCTGCACTGCATGATTTGTGACCGCAAACACAGATTAAAATTCAATTAAAGGTAAAAGTGTGTGCGGGTGCTGCCTGCTCTGCTTTGCTGAGTGGCTCCATTTAAACCAAATAAATCACATTCAGTGATTATATCTAATGTTCGTGTATGTCATAAGACTGAAAATGTGCGTTTAGCTGATGGGAGCCAAATTGAAATAAAACTGAGTTTTAATACAGTGATAATGTTATATGATGGCCTCACATCAAGGTTGATAAACAAATAGATACAGCATGTAAAGAGAGAGAGAAAGAGCGGACAAGGCAGAGCAGACTGGTAGTATGATGTCAACATCTGTTCCTTTATGTACTTTTAAAGTCTCTCCGTCTGCCGCGGCACCATAAAAGGCCTAAATGAAGTGAACGAGGCCTCTGGGCTCGGCACAGATTGGCAATTATACACCTCAACATTTCAGGAGACCTTTAGTGGTTCAGACCTGAGTATTTCATCTGGGAAAACACATCTGCCAAGTGTTAATAGGCAGGCCTCTTGGATATGAATATGAGTGTGTGCAACAGGTTAAGAGGCTCTCGGTTGAATTAGCAAAGTGTGTGTACTCGCTGGAACAAATATAGGGTGTATAAGGGCACATGCAGAATGTGCATAGTCTCGCCAAGGCGATGTGTGTGCATTAATTGTGCATGTGTGTGTGTATATGTGTTTAATGTTTGAGGGCTGACTTGGCGCTACCTGTTTGGTGTTTTATTGGTTGTTATTGGCGATTAGCCCAGGTTCAATCGAGGTCCATTTACATGGAGGATTAATTGTTTGTGTCATTAGCTAGCATCTCACTGGGACAGTCATTAACAGAGTCTCTAAATCAGTCAGATGGTCTCACATTTAACCTGAACAGTGTACCAAGGCTCCCCCTCAACACACACACACACACACACACACACACACACACACACGCACACACACACACACACACACACAGAGGTATTTTCACTGATATTGTCTGATTCAAGCCTTTCTCAGGACTGTGTGGGTGTACAGACTGTGCTTAATAGCCCTTTTTCACAGCAGACATGTTGCTTTGTCGAAGTAGAAAAAGCACAGATGAAATTCATAACATTAACAATGGTTCAGCTCCATTAAGTTTCCCAGTAAGGTATTCCAGTGATCCAGCATGCACAATACCAGAGCCACCCCTAAGTGGAATGCAGCCATCACTGTGTCATTAAAGAGATACTTTGCCAATTTTCAACCAGCTTTATGTCACAACAATGTGGGAAGTATGTGTAAATGGCCTGTGGTGAACTTACCTCCATCTTACCGGCTCATTTGCGCTTGGGCTGTTGCTCAAACAGATTAGGGGTGGACAGATGTATTGGCTGAACATCGATAGTGGCCGATATTTGCTTTGTTGACTACCATCAGCCTTTGGGACAAAAGGATGCCGTAAACTAACTATCAGCACTTCAGAGGACACACTCTATTGTTTCCCTGATAATGCTACATTGTGAGCAACGAATCTGTTAAAATCAGCAAGAGAACTAGATAACGTTAGCGATGAGCAGCCAATGGCCGCAACTAACAGCTGACAGAGGTTGCATTGAGTTACATTATGACGCATTCAGCTCTATTCAGTAAAAATGAGAATTGTGCAACGGTAAATTAAAATATTATAATGATGTGTTCAATGTAATCTTGTAAAATTTAGTTTTTGGAGAGAAATTTGAATAAATACAGGCATTTAAAGCAGATATTTGTTGATGTTTTCACAGCAATATTATTAGAGAGGGAATGTGATGTACAGTAAAAAGGCTTTTGAAGCAGTTGTTGCTTTAAAAATGATGTATTTCATGTGAAAGGTTGTTTTATGTACTTGACAATGATTGAATCTGTGCTCACTTAGAGGTAGTCAAATGACAACAACTAAATAAAAACATCGTTATCGACCCAAAATGTCAAATTTGGTGCATCCCCACAGACTGTACTAACTGATTTTTTATGCCCAACACCACAAAGAGCTTTAAATATGTACAGCAGAGGACACCCTTTGTCCTTAGACCCTCATTTCAGATAAGAAAAAAATATCCCTTAACCAATGAAAACACTCGCAGGACCAGTAGGTGAACCATTGTGGATGGAGAACTAACTACTAACAAGGTACCAAGCTAGTGCTAGTCAGTCATAATAGCTCTCCCAGCTAGTTGGCTGGCCAAGTGTCAGTTAGCTCAGCTGCTAACCGGTCAATAAGTTACTGTGACACAGTTGATTCAGAAGATGTATTTGTGTCATTAATGCCTGTCTCATAAAGCTCTGCAAAGCATGTCTCTCTGGTGTCGCAGTTAGTACGCTGGCAGAGCAGGATTCACACCTACACAAATGTGTAGACAGACATGGTGCACTCTCATGTTACAGACATCTGCCTGAGTTCAAATCATTTGTTACTTCACCTTCATAGCGACAGAGTAATTAACACTGGCACACTGAAGTACACAGCCAGGCAGCGCACATACAACACAGACATTCACATCAGCTGCGTGATGAATGATGAATGCCCTGACATTGCTCCAGCCCTTACAGTCCTCACCCTATGACAGCGTTCGCTCCCAATCAACTTCCCCTGTCAATATTTACTATCATCTGCCTCTGCCGTTTCATCAGCTGCCTTTTCCGTGCTCTCGTTTCTCACCGTCAACTTAATTAGTCACATCTCTCGGTTTAATTACATCAAGTGGAAGGAAGTTGCAATCTCAAGTAGATCAAATTAAGCCCTATGCAAATCCTGGAGTGTCTCGTTCCCGGTCTCTGTGGCAACAATGTCTCTATCTCCCTTATTTCTGTTGGGAGGAGTCATGTGAGGCTTGTCATCAGTTGCTAAATGAAATCTTACACTGGAAATCACCCCTATTAGGCTGGTTAAGTGGTTGACTGTCTGTTTAAGTTCCCAGTGAGAAGTGACTAATCTCCCCCGTGCGTGTGTGTGAGAGAGAGAGACAGAGAGAGAGAGAGAGAGAGAGAGACAGACAGACAACACACACGCACAGAAAGACAAGAGAAAGCAGCTTGATTTTTGAGGCAAAAAGTCACACTTTATTTCAATAATCTAGTTTGATTATTACACTGATTTTCAGGCTATTACCCAAATATTGTAAAAAGAGCATACAAATATTGTTTTTATCTGAATTTGAGTTGGTCTCCGTTAGAAGCAGGATGAGGTTCAGACCTAAGCAAAGGTCATCACCAGGTATCTAAACCGCGCCATCAAAATAAATGGCAAAATGGTAAATGGACCTGCTTGTATGGCGCCTCTCTCGTCTTCTGACCACTGAAAATCACTTTAACACTGCATGTCACATTCAAGCTTTCACACACTGGTGGCTGAGGCTAACATACAAGGTGCCACCTGCTGCTGTTCAGTGTAAATGCACTCACACTTTGCTGGAACCGGCATTGGGAGCAATCTGGAGTCCAGTTTGAGCCACAGCCACCCCAAATAAAGTGATACCAATTCTGCAGCCACCCATCCATACAATTTCACTAGCAGTAATTTACTTTTAATCCAAGTCTGACAATGCATACGACCTCAGAGGTCATATGCACCCACCCTCTGAATACGCCCCATAGGAGCATTTCCTAAATTAGCACCCCTACCCCTGGCAGCTGACTAACTTGTTTGTGACTGCAAATAATATATATAATAATATATATCGGTATCGGTTGATATCGGTATCAGAAATTAAGAGTTGGACAATATTGGTATATCGGATATCGGTAAAAAAGCCAATACTAAATGTAAAGTAATGTGACGAATCTCATGGAAATACATCACATACATCATGTGATGGGTGTCATATGACATACGCCAACGTACTACATTGTGCTGTTAAAATAACTCAGCCTTGAATTTTGGTTTCACACTGGACATGAGCACCAGTCTCCTGGATGCAAGTCCTGTGTTTGTTTGACCTGTCCACCTCCCCTTCTCCTGCCCTACACAGACTATGTTGCTCTTTATACGACTTTGCCTCACTTCCCCCTTTGCACCTGTAATAATTACTATAGCCGCTAGGAGTCACTGCCAATCAAAAATTGTAAATATGTGCCATAAATTCTGCATATTATGCTGCCCTGTGTTGTGGTATTTTGGAGGAGGGCGGCCTTGTTGAACCACATTTGGAAAAACTCAAACTATATTTGATGAGCACAGCAACTAAACGTGAACTAATTTTGTAGCTTAAATGCTTATTTACACACCACAGCCATGACAGAGCAGCATTAGTGTTTGTTTGACGTCATATTTTTGGTTTCCTGATGAATGTAAGTCCAATAATTACTCCACCACCTCCCGAGTGAAATCTCTGTCTCTTAAGCTGCTAAATTCTCCACTGGGTTCACCAGGTAATTGCTAATTTTGACTATCGTTATGCTGGTCAGGAACCTGAAAACAGCTGCATGTGATACATCTGGACATTAGGCTGATGAGAGGGGTAAGAGTGAACCGAAACACTGAGCTGAAAGTCACCAAAATTCTCTTTAGAGCTAAGTTTGTTTGTGGGTTTAAATCATAGACTGTAAATGAGTAGATTTTGCGTATCGGTTTGTGGATTCACATTTTGAAGGCTTGAGTTTGGCGTTTTGGAGTCTTACCATCGTGGACTTTCTGAGCCAAAAGTGACCATAATAGGACAAGAGGGTGGAGCTATGAAGGAGCATGGGGTGGATCTGACTGAGAGCCTGAGGTGACGCCTCGCAGACAGCCTGTCTCTCAAAGTGGCCACACCCTTAATTATGTGTAATTTCAGGGGGGGTACAGAGGCACAGGAAAAATCATAAATTCAACACCCGTAACTACAGGGTTATTATTAAGTTTTAGAATTTAGCCACAAATGTTACCTGTTCTGTATTCAGGATGTGTGATTTACACTTTTAGACTGGTGAAATGTATGAGACATCGGTATAGATGAAAAGCCAATGTCCTGTAGAGCTGGACCTCCTTAATTCTGCTTGGCACTTTTGAACTAGTTTTTTTATGGCACCAAAACTCCAACAAAGTCCTGAATCTGTCACAGAACTTTCCAGCCCAAAAAGTGTGAAATTATGGCAGCAGCAAGCTCGTGTAACGTGACCTTTGCTTTGCGTACACCATCCCAGAAAGCAGCCTTTAATTAATATGCCTTGACGAATAAAAAGTGTGACCTTGTGGCGCGTGGACTTCTCTCACCAGTCCTATCCACTCCATCATTAAAATTCCAGCCAGGGTCTTCTTTCTACCTCACGAGCAGCTGCCCTTCCTCCCTCTCTTCTTCTGTCCTCGCTCCACACACATGAGAAATGCATAAACCATGTGATACCGGCAGAGAGCACACACAGCCTTGTCAGAAAGTTATGAGAGGATAAAAGTGAATAAGGTAGGGACAGTTACTATGAGGATTGTTCCTAGCCATCATGCATCTTAAAATGTTTCACGACAAACGCAGGGTGTGCTGAGGATGATGATTTTAATTGTTCCTTTACTTGATAAGTTTTTGTTTTGCAAAAGAATTGTGCAAAGAACAAGTAAAACCGCACATATGAACACTTTACATCTAAACAAATCCAAATATCAGGCTGCACCAAGGTAGCTTCTGCGCAGTAATTATTCTGGATTACATTTTAATTCACCTTGTTTACAAGGATGCCATGTAAAGGATTTGTACATTTACCCATCATGTATGAGGCTTTAATCTGCTACACATGCTTTGCATTAACAGGGAGATTTTCATATTTACTCCTTATTCCTAAGCAGAGGCTGTTGTTTTGTGTTTTAGTGGACATGTGGTCCTCTATAATCCCATCCCGCAAAACAACTGGCCATTGTTTACTGGTAACCTGGATGATCCCCAGCATTAAATAATTCATTACGAGGCCAGCTGCAGAAAACACCTCGGGGGGGTCAGCAGTATCCTTGTGTACCACACATCGCACAGAGATGTGGTGGAGGGTAAAACTGGTTTATCTATTCTTTCTTTGTTTTTGGTAAATGTTAATTAAAACATTAATAATAACAATAATAAAAACAGAAATCGACATAATAGTCATAACAGTAACAATTGTCAACATTTGCACAGACTTTTTCGAAACAGTATTTCTGTAGTGCATTACAGAATAAATGGATGAACACGATCAAACAAGATATTCACATTAAGTTAAAAGAAAGAAATTACACTCGGTGACTATGAAAATACAGATTAATGTACAAAATTATGTAATTTACTTTATCAGTCCTGCATAATTAAGGGTGGACAAAATACACACTTTTCAGTATATAGTAGCACAACACAGAAATGATTACACCAGCCAGAGCTTTAAAATACTGAGTAATGAGAACTGGATAAGATGAGTTTGTCTGGTTAGAAAAATTACTTTAATATTACTAAAATATTATATAATGTTTTGTGATACTGTATACAGTACTGTGATAATGTGTTTATAGAGAGTTATGGCAGGGGTTTATTATGTGTTGTTTATGACTTTTTTTGTGTGCTGGAGGCTGGATCCTTAAACCTAACAATAGGGCTGCCTCTGACTAAGGATTTTGGTAGTCGACCAATAGTGGTCTTTTAGAGCCGTTAGTTGACTAGTCGCCCGCATGTTTATGGTATTAATTCAATTATTAAATGATATATTTTGGGCAGGGCAACACAATGGTTTGAGTGTGCTACATTACAGAGAAATACAAAACCGTACTAATGAACCTTCATTAATATAGGCCTATATTTTATCTACAAGTGCACGTCACACACTGAGCGAGCCGCCTGTTAATGACGCTGTGGGCTAATGGGCATGTAGCTACTTCCATGTTTCAGATGATACGTCATGTTTGTAGTCGACCAATGAAGATGAGTTTACATGTCACCTTGGGTTCGTCCTTCACCTTCTCAAAATGATCCCACACTGCCCGACACGTTATCAACTAGCCTGTGGAATAACCGCAGGTACCAGCCCTGGAAATTAACCTGACTCCTGTCTGACTGCTGAGCGTGGACACTTCCTGTGTCTGTCCTTTCAAATTAAATTCCCACATGGTCCAGTCATATAGGTTTTGATTTATTTTGATAAGGCAAAGCTCCTAATAGAATTTTTTTGGTGGTTGTTTTTCAACCAATGAAATTTTGCCGACGTTTGTTCGACTATCAGGGGGCAGCCCTACGTAAAGACACATCACTAGCTTAAATATTAAGACCATATTAAGAGTATAATATTAAGAGTCATGAAGAGTGAACTGCTTCATTGATAGTTTCCCTTAAATTGGATTTTAAATTTCACAGCTATTGCAAGGTATTGAATCGTAACCCCTGTATCGTGATACAGTACACGTCATATCGCCAAATTCTTGCAGAAACACAGCTCTGATATATCTGTATATTAGAGGTGGGAATCCGTAGGAACCTTGTGCGGTTACAAAATGACTATTGATGTATCTTGATGCATCGAATTTTTGATTTCTGTACATGATTTATTTTTTCTCACTGTGTGACCACTTGCTGCAACATAAACATGACACACATGTTTACATCTGTCACGTTTCACCATCCAGTCGGTGCAGAAGGAATGTACAGCCCAGTCTAACAAAACTGTTACAGATAATGTTGAGAATTGGGCTTTGATTTTCTGATTATTGACATTTCTACATCAAGACATCTTTCAAGAGAAAATCATGATGTTTCTAAGAATGGATTTTTTCCCCACCCCTAATATAAACATACAGTATGCTGCAGATCTTTTGAAGTTGATCGCCTACACTTTCCATACTCATTTTTACATTATGTTAATCAGGATCATATCATATTTTCTCCAGGTTCCTTTCTGCCTTCTAATCAATGATAAATGCATTAAGGGATACTAAAATCACTGCAAGCCTGTGAATTAAAATTTTATTTGGTCTTTCTATGGGAGTACAGTTTAAACTGTAGTAAAATCCCTTTCTTCTGGTGCGGCAGTGTAGCATCGGTTGACACTAAATGGCTCCATTAACGATCAAATAGAGGTAATTTGTGTCACAATCTGACATCAGTGACGGGCTGCATCTGGCTGCACCCACTCTGTGTATTCAGATGAGCCAGGAGAAGCCGAGGGAGGGCAGACAAGGAAGGAGGAAGGGAGTCAGACAGAGGAAGAGGAGAGAGAGTGTGCAGCTTTCTCAGACAGCTGGTGATGTGCAGCTGTCTAGGAGGCTGGATTACTCCCTAAAGTCTGCCCTCGGAGGGAGAGGCGAGAGGGAGAAGAAGAAAGGAGTGAGAGAAAGAGAAATAAATAGACGTGGAGACTGAAATGGGGACAGAGAAGGAGAGGGATGAGGACTGTGAAACAAAAGGGATTTGGGCAGGCGAAAACGAGGAAAGCAGAACAGAACAACAGCAAAACAGATGAGAGTTTCTGAGATGGAGGAAAAGAGTGTGAGACATTAGAGAGAAAGAATGGTGGGAAAGATCATCTGAGATAAAGAGCAGAGGACAGAGGACAGAACAGAGGAGAGATCAAAACTCATCAAAGCAACCCTGCAGATAATTATTTTAACCGATTGTAATAACAAAATTAATTTAAACATAGATGGACAGTTTAAATAACACCTTTCTCTGTAAGTCATTAAGCTTACATTCAGACATTCAAATAAAATACAATATTCATATTCCACATGATTATCAGCACAGAAGTTTCACATTGTCTGGTTTCTTTCCAGCTCTTTATATCTTCCAGTGACTTCAGAAATTTGGTATTGTCTGCTCTAAAATTACAAATAGCCTGTTTGGACTTTTGGTTTTCATGCAACAGATACTTCTCCACTTTAAACTCTTGTTTAATTTCGACATATATATCACATGATGTCATAAAACTCATCTTTTAGCCTCTGTTCAACAGTTAATGTTGTTCCACTTTTGTGTGAGCCAGAGGTGAGACAAGCCACATTCATCCAGTATCTGCTTAACCTGCAAGACCCGTGGTGACACATATAAACCCAAATTATGCAGGCTGAGCAAATAATTGTACATTATTCGACTGAGTTAACCCCATTGTTACCAAGATAATACTTCTTTATTGCATTGCTGTTGTCAAGCTGCAACCTAAAGGGCTTCACCTTTATCTTACTCCCAGTTTTCAGGGCATCATGTCAGAAAATAAAACACACTGACACATTGAACCATCACTCTAGTATGATGGATGGGGTATGTTGGAGATGGAGACAGAGTTGATGTTTAGATTTCGTCTTTTTTTTTCGTCCCGTGCTGGCTTAAAACGTTGAGACTGAAGGTTTCTCTCTGAGCTTGGAAACAGCAGTTGATAAAAATGAAGGTCATTCAGTAGCTGCTCTGAACCATTGTGATCAAAGGGATGTATCTTTGCTTTATACTGCTAACGATACACATAGGTAAATACATTTTTCTGTACACCAAAGATCAACTCCCTTTATTATCATCTTCCAGGCCTGCAGCTCCACGAAGGCCACTAAATGCTGAAGATAAATCTTTGTATGGCTTTGTCTCTGCTGTGTATGCAGGCTTTCTTTCTTTGAAGCTTGTGTGTCAGTAAATCAGTGGAAAAAACGTCTTCCCCAGAAACACCAGTTGAAACACTGGTCTACATGAAGTCTGATTCTGAATATTACTCTGTCACCAGGAAAATTTCCTGTGCCTTTGTTGTCAGTTAGGATTTTTGATTCTGATCAAAGTGAACATGAGAGGATCTCTAGCTCAGAACATAACAGAGGAGTGTGCGAGGCCAGTACCGGCTGGAGATCAGTAGCAGATGCTGCCAAAGAACAGGAACAGCTAGCCGGCTGGCAGGCTGGTATAATAATCAGACTGTCTTCTGCCCATGTGTTCCCCTCAGACTGAACTAATATAGTTTTTGCTGGGTAATGATACTGAGACGCAAGCTCACATTCCCCCGTAATTGATCCTGCCGGCTATCGCTGCAGACTAACGAGCTAAACGAGGAGGAAAACCCTCCTAGCAACTGGAGGATGAGAGCGGTAGAAAGACACAGAAGGAGAAAGGGAGAGAAGAGGGATGGTTTAGACAAGCAAATAAATGCGTATGAGTCAAACTAAGGTAAAAGACGGAGAAAAGCTTCTAATACAAAGACAATGAGATTTTGATCCGTTGCTATGACGGCGGCATGCTGTAAGGAGATCAAAGCAGGTAGTGTAAAATGGTTGAAGAGTGCAGGAGCTGCTTGAGTATTCACTTTCTTTTTTCTCTCTATTCCAGAGAGAATGAGCAGAGAGAGAAAGAGAGAGCAGTGCGGACAGAGCACCAGTGCACGCTGCCTCTTTCATCTTTGACAACATCCACAGGGGGATTGGGCTATTGTGAATTTGGAGTGAAATATTTCAAAGGGCTGTTGGAGTAGAGCTGGGGCTGGGCTTCTTGGCCGGGTTCAGGCTGTGTTTCAGAGAGATGAAACACACCTGGTTCCCAGCCTCTCCTCTGATTAGACGAGGTTTTGTAGCTCATGCCACGGGCACTCGCTGATTAATCTGGTCTTTATTTAATGACTGACTGATGGTAACAGATAATATTCTTCAAGCACATTTGTATCTGGCAAAGTCATTAAAGGCAGATCCTTTAGTCTTTAAATGTTGTTAACCTTTGTTTTTTCAATCGGTTAAGCCTCTCATATTTATTCACATTATTTGTTGTCAGATGCAATGAGGAACAGATTTTTGATCAGTTGAGCTCAGTGTCAAAGGTTGCATCCTTTGGATTTATTTTAATTACTGTTGATAGATGTTGAGCACATGTTAATGATATTTTTCTGCAGAAAACTACATAATCGATGTGCTTATATACTGTATAAATACACACTGTGCACTATAAATGGTCATGTTGCATTCTGGTTCTGCACAACACAAATCTAAAACTTTCTTTCTCTCTGTGTTTCATGCTCTCCTCATCCCTCTCTTGGATACAGGTAAGTCTTATTGATATTCTAAAGTGAAAAATGTTGATTTGGTGTCTACAGAATGGGCTAATATCTGCACATTGTGAGAACTGCACTGGTGCTTCTCCCTTGGCTTTTAATCAATATCTCTCAGATATACACTGCTCATACTGTAGCAAATGAGGGGAAAGAGACAAACGAGCTAAACTCAGCAAAGCGTAAACAATGCCCGTTTTGAAAGAGTGGGTGTAGGAGAAAGGCCTTGCGTGTGTGTGCGTGTGTGTATGTATGCGTGCGTTTATGTATTTGTGTGTTTTTCTCTGCACGTGTGTGTGTGTATGCAGGCAGTTGCGTGCATGCGCCTACTGTTGTCTGCCGAAACGGAGATGGAAGCTGCTGAATATTCATGGCGTCTGTGCTCGGTTGGGGCAGAGAGATAAGACGTTTATGTTCTGGCAGCCAGAGAGGGAGAGAGGGTGTGTGTGTGTGTGTGAGTGTGTGTGTGTGTGTGTGTGTATGTGAATGGGGGTGGGGGGGAGGAGAGGCCAATGGGCGCAGTGGAGATGTGTCGACATCAGTGGTTTAATGGTTTGAATCTAACTTGGGCCAATTAAAAGGCATGCCGCGTGCACCGGGGTGGGCTCCCATTCATTTCGGGGGAAATTGAGGTTGAAATGAGCCATTGTCGGGCCACGTGGCCACTGTGCATACTGAGCGGCAGGCTTGCAGTGGCTCTCCAAAACGGTGGATATAGAGGACAGAGGAGAGTCTTTGACTGTGGACAAGGAGAGGCAGTGTTCGCTTTGAGAAAGGGAGGAAGGAGAGAGGAAGGGATGCACACAGAGAGACAGTAGCGAGGGATGGAGACAGATGCGGAGAGACAGAGGGAAAGAGGAGGAAGTAGGGAGAGGATGACAAGAGGCCCGGAGAAGAAGGCACAGAAAGAATGACAAGTATGCAAGGAAACAAGGGAGGAATGGACAAAGAAAGTAGAGTGATGAAAGAGGAGGGGGGTATAAGAGATTTGAGGAGACAGGGAGAAAGAAAACAACGTGCACGATATAAAAGAAAGGGATGGAGAGCAGAAAGAGAGAACCATATGGATGCATAGATCCAGAGCTTTAACAGGGCTGTGGATGGGGGTTGCCTGCCTGGTTGGTACAGTAGCTCTTGCCCTCCTGACGTCAGCTGGACAGCACATTGTGGAAGTGCTGACTGAGCCCTACACACACACACACACACACACACACACACACACACACACACAAGAGAAAGTGCCTGCCAAGACAATGCCTGACAATTGGACATCACAGCATATCAAGCAAATGTGTGTGTGTGTGTGGGTCACAAATGAGGTGCTCAAAAATAACAGATGCCCTATCAGATCCCATACCCAGATAGCACAATTCCTGTCTGTGCCGTCACACTCTATCCTCAGAGGTTTACAACACAGTCCCCAGATGAGTGTGTCTTTCTGACTGCTAACAAGCCCCTTGTCAAATAAAACAACCTCACATTTTTCATCATCATGAGTCCTCAGCATCCAAATCCAGATTTGAGCTGCTAGAGGTGATTATGTCACAACGCCGTCCAATCGAGAAACAGATCCGCATCGCTCTGTGTGTGTATCACTTCCTGTTTGCCCCGCCACTCCCCCACCCCCGCCCGCGTGATTGGAGGATAGCGCGTATCCCTTCGAGGCTCAGAGCCATGGCGGCTGTGGAAGGAGTCTGCATGCGACCTTTGATTAATGTCAGACGTCACAGACTTTTATGTCACACCCTGATGACAACGTGACATGACAGGAATCTTTAGTGACTTTTTTTTTCCCAGAGTGTGGTCTCCTTCACAGAATGCAGGGCCTCATCAAGGATGTTTCAGAGCAGCGGGGCAACATTAATTATCCTTGCAAGTGTTCTTGTTGGAAAGAGGGCAGTTGTACAAAAGTGACTGTGCTCTTAGGCAAATGTATATTTGTGTGTGTGTGTGTGTGTGTGTGTGACCCTGAGGACTCCTGCAGAGAGCACTGACAGAGGTCATGGGAGGTATCTAGGGTGATTTCGTTTCCACTGCCAGACACACGCACATCAGTTTGAACTTTCAGCATCTCAGAGCTTTTCGTGTTTCTTCTTTTTGATATGCATCTCTTTGACGAAAGCCTGAGTTAGATACAAAGCACTTTACTCAAAGCACAAAGACAGGCCCTCCATTATTGCAGTAGCATGGCTTTTGAGTGTTTGGTGATCAAAATGGACACAGGAAAGTCTACTGAAGTTCACAACAACAAAAAAGCATCAATATTTCAAACCTAAAACTCTGGCAGAAGAGACTGAGCACAGGAGGAGCAGACGCAAAACAACATATTTGTTGTTTATTTGATTATAAATGTTGTAATATAGAAGACAAAGGAGACCCTATTATCCTGGCATAATGCAGCATTTCCTCTTTCAAACTTTAACATACAACATTATTTTGGATAGAACTTTAATGAAAGCTGTCATGACAAATTTCTACTGACAAAATTAGCATATTCAGCTTGGCAGGCTGTGGAATAATAAGCAATATGCTTGTCACATACTGTGAAGATGTCATCTGCAGGTTTCATCTGTAGACGTCACAGATATGTCCCGTCTGAATGTGCTGCTATGAGAGAGAGGGCAGGTTGAGGTTCACTTACCATGAAGGAAAGCATAGATGTAAATACAACACATTCTCACTCTGACCTCGGCACATATTGACTTTTGGGCATGGACTTTCCACGTCCACATATGACGTGCAAGGTGCCCTGGGTGCGTTGGTTGTTGACGTTCTGGTACACCGTGTCTCACAGGAAACTTATACAGCCGCTTTGAAAATAACCGCACTATGTCGGTACAACACCGCAACTTTTCTTCAACAACAGACACACATGGTTGGGTTTAGGCAACAAAAACACGTGACCAGGTTTAGGAAAAGAGAACACAGCTCTCTCGGGTGAAAGACAGTGTTTGCTGGACCCATCCACCCCGCCTCCCACCTTGGACATTTGCTGCCTTAACTTTCGTTCTTGTTCCATGGCATTTCCCCCCTTGATTTTGACGAATTTGGAGTGAGACCAGGCTTGCAAATACATTAGCAATACACGAGGACTTCATCTGACATATTGTACAGTGTGAATTCAGCAAGTTTTACCAGGTGTGGGTTTGTTTTCCAATATTTGTGTGTGTTTTACATTTTAGTGTTGGAGGCATAAAATTAAAATAAAGAACAAACACTGACTCAGCACTTCAAACAAACAACATGGCCTATCCAGGTACTGGTGTTACAAGTTGCTGTGTGGGACCAACACACCCACAGTCCACCCTCACAGGTGTTTTCACTAATTGTACCTGATTAGACCCTGACGGAGGAGGGTGGTGGTGTAGTACTGACCCTCCTGTTAGTTTGGTTGCACGTGCCTAGCAGCCATTTTGACTTACTATAGCAGGAAAAGCACAGGTGATGCTGATAACATTTTCCTCTCATCTGTAGTGTTATTTATCAACCTAGATTATTTTGGTGTGAGTTGTAGAGTGTTGAAGATATAAGCCATAGAGATGTTTGAGATGTCTGCCAAAAAAAAAACTTTCCAGAAACCCTGACCCAGTTACTCAAGATAATCCACAGACCTTGTTGTTTCATATGGGAACTATTTTCTTTCTACTTAATTACACCCGCCAACTGTATCACCACGCACAAGGAAGCGTGCATCTAGCCGAAGAGGACACTGTTAATGTTTACTTCTCATACTCTTAAGCACAACCCCCTTGTCCATGAGTAGATGCACGCCTCCTTCCCTGTAATCAATTAGACAGAAAATGGTTCCTAGTCTAATGAGGGAGGCTAAGTGAAAACAACTGTGTGGGCATACAAGGCCTTTACAAAACATATATAAAATGCAGTGTTCAGGTGGAAATCTGCTTTGCTGCTTAGCTCCACCTTCTGTGTGTACTGTGCATATCTTTGAAAAGAGACTGCATCTTGCTCATAGTGCGATAACGTGCCTGAGGCTACAGGTTGTGTCGCCAGAGTGAGATCTTGCACGTCGTGTGTCATCTGTTTCCTGGAGCTCTGATACTCCTGCCCTTCTCCCCTGTTCCCTTTCCTCACATTTCCTGACTTGCTCTTTCTCTCTTTGTTGTCTTCCGCTCTCTGCAAACACTGACTTTTATTAGCAGCTGCATACAACACAACAGACACACGCACTGTTGTGTCCTCCTCTACCTAACATCCCTAGTTCTGAATAACTTTCTGACCATTTCCCATAAAGAACAACCTGTCTGCATTGCGAGATGGTTTTATCGTTGCTCCTGTTGCTTAAAATCGAAGCACAGAAATGATCATTTCGCTGGGAGCCATATCTGTCAGAAGTGTGATATGCAGTAATGTGGGTTATTTCAAGTTGCCATGTACTGTAGGCCAGATTTAGCCTAGATTCTTAACAGGATCATTCGTCTTGTTTCACTGTGTTATTACTCAGGAAAGTTGGAGGAAATAGTAATGATGCAATGATTTTTTGATGAATGACAAATCATAATGTGTCTTTTTATAGTGTCCAGCAGTAATGAAACTGAAACAAAAACAATATCAGGTGCATAATGAAGTGTTATCTTTTATTAGCTGCTGTGTGGCTAAACGTAAAATAGCATTAGCACAGTTTTGCATTGCAGCTTATATGTTGTGATCTGATAGGACTGCATATATGCTGACCTTTTCCAAAAGCTTTTAAAAGGGCAGCCATCAATAACGCTATATTCTCCAATCTCGGCGTAATTTATGACAAATGCTGTCGATGTCTTTGATAGCATGTGTTTCTCAGTAAAACAATCAATAGATAGATTTATATCATGTTGTTTATGGTACTTTATAGCACTTAGGCAATGATGTAGTCGCAGGTAAACCACAGCCACAACTTGAAAGCTTCTGTTAACTTCTTTGTTCTGCACACAGCTCTTCATGACTGACAGTGTTTGTTTGTCTTGGGATGATCAGTGACTGGGATACATAATTGACCCACCCATGAGTTGCCATTATACCGTGGCTCTGAGACTGGACAGCATCTTACACACTGAAGACTCAAGCTATTTCCCATTGTTGACATGGATTTGAGAATAATGGAAGATTGTGTTGGAGATTGTGTTGTGTATTGCAGGCGATTGACCCACAGCTTGATAGTGGAGATATTTGAGCAGAGTGTGTGGACGAATCGATGGTATTGTTGTAGCTTGGGGCAGGCTTGCTGTGTATGACATTGTGTGTGTGTGTGTTTCTGTAAAGACCAAGATGTCTGCATGCTAAATCCCTCCCGCATTTTTCTGTGAAGTCTGGATCAGAGTGGACTTCACAGAGAGGGAATTTAAAATTTTTCAATATCAGTAGAATGATAATGTAAGACTACAACATTTTTTCATATATTAATACATTCAAGGTTATAAAAGGCCTTTTTCATAACAGGTATATTGAGCCAACATGAACAATATACTACCAGGACCCGGACACTGAAGCAGCTAAATGTAATTCTCTATCATTACTTACCTGTGCTTACCTTACCATGACAATACCTCTCCTTAAAAAGGTATGTCTCTGATTTTCAACCAGCTCTGTATCAAAACAATGTGGATAGTGTGTGTAAATGAAATGTGGTAAACCTTCCTTCATTCTAACCAGTGCTTAGATATTCCTCCTTCCCATCCCGGTGAAACTCTGTCTGATTTGCCTGTTGCTCGAACTACAGGCTGTAGTTTTGCACTTTTGTATTGCCTGGTACCCATGCCGTCACAGTGGACACAAAGACTATAGAAGCAGATCAAGAGACAGAGCCACCCCTCTTTCTCTCTCAAACTCGACTGAAATCCGATCGAACGGTAAAACTAGACAGTGCAGATTGAATATGAACCAAGATTCAATTGTGTTGTCCATTTCTTGCCAACAATGTTTTAAGAACCATATTTTAATGCCATGTTTAGCTGAATAGTGAGAATTTGTGAACAGGAAATGGCCACCATACTACTTCCTGCGCAGTAAAAAAACTGAGTCATGTTCACATTACGTCACCCACTAGCAGGAGCATTTATTGGTCTGGTGCAGTGCTGTGCATTCTGGTAGTTGTAGGTTTTCTACCTCTTCAGCAAAAGTATCCTTCTCTGTTTTTGTCGGTTCTGCAGCATCAATGTCAAAAGTATTTTTACACTTTCCTTTATGACAAGACCATCTTTCCAGCAGTGAAATACTACTTTTAGTCTTTCACTGAATAGCAGTGCCAGACTAAGCAAATTTGCCGCCTCACGCTACTGTCTTGGTTAGCTGGCTGATGGTGTTGGTGGTTGATTTGGCAGCCGCCCATGTGGCTAATAGGAAGATCCACCACTGTTGAATAGTGTCCATTTTTGATACTATGCACTGTATGGCTGCCACTTCACTGTTACTGCCAGACTCCCAAAGTCTACCTTGCCTGCTCAGGATTCATAAGAAATGATGCATGCAGTCATTGTTTTGTTTAGTTCTCTCTCTTAATGTAAAACAGTGTGACGCTATGAATCCTTTCAGCCCACATACTGTTTGGCTGCGCTGTAAACACATAAAGGAGTTGCTCATCTTCTGTTGCATTTATGACAAACTGCTAAAGTCGTGTTTGCTGCATGTCACTTGACAGAACCCATAGTATTGAAATGCACTTGCTGTTACTGCCAATAACCAAAGGTGTGACCAAACCAAACAGGGAAGACATCTTAAGGATTATAACTTAATTGCATTTTGATGTAGCAAGATGATATCTCACATTTACATACAGTAAGATAAGAAAAACAATGGGTTTCATCTAACTAAAAGACAATATGACCACTTTGGTGTGAGGTATGAATCTTACGTTTAAAGTATAAATTGTCACATAATTTCTGCATGAGACTTGCTTCGATGTTTTGGTTCTCTTGCTCTCTCCCCCGCACAGACATATACAAAAAAAGACAGACGCGCAACTATGATACGTCACACACTCCAGATCACTTTCTCCCAAGCAATAGTATGTGAGCAGCAGAGTTGGTAGAGTACTTTGATTACTTTTTGCAGTAACGAGTAACCTAACGCGTTAGTTTTCTGTTTGAGTAATCAGATACTTAAGTACATTTTCAAACAAGACATCAGTTACTTCCGTTACTTTGAGAACGCTGGTCCTTCAGCTCTGAAACAACAACGGCTGTCGTTTGGTTCTAATAACGGAGATAACGTTAAACCTATCAGTCTGAAAGAAGCCACAGAGCTTGTGGCTCGCTACGTGGTCGGAGAAATGCTGCCGTTGTCTAAGGTGGAGTCTAAATAGGTGGAGTAGGACTCGCTGACAGACATATTTCAGACTCAGGACTTGCATTATGCCTGGTACACGCTACACGCTGGTACTCACCAATTATCCCCGGTCGTCTTTCACGGCGTGTGTGATGTCATCGGGTTATTCTTGTCCTATTTTTATTACTTTCACTATTATTTGAGTCACTGGCAGAACTGTGTCTGTTCATGTGCCAGACGACATGTTGTTGTAGTCACCTAAAAGCGTCAGCAGATGGCAGGAGCTACATTTGAAGCGCCATACGTAAACTATCAAGCTACTGTATCTTCCACAGGAAGTTCTGACAAATGTGTTGAGCTTGAAATGATGGTGCGATATGTTAACTTGACAAAGACAACGGAGCGGATAAAAAGTAAATATATAAACACACAGAGGAATTAATAAATAACGGACTGTCTATAATGTAGTTTGTTTCAAATGAAGCTGGGAGCCTCTGCAGTTGTGGTGAGTAAATATTATTACATATATTACTATATATTACTTTATGTCCGACCGTGAGGATGTACCATTGTTTGCTAGCTTGATGCTAATGACAGTAACGTTAACTCAGCGGGTTGACAAAGTGTCTCTGCCGTTTCACACCATCATTTCCCCCTTTTACTCTGTGTGCTAACATCCCTAGAGGAAATATTAAAAACGCTGGGGTGTTGTTGTCATACAGTTGTCTACAGCAGCAGATCGTTCTGTGTTTCTACTGGTCAAAGTGACGGCTGTGATGGGAGAATTGGATCTCAGTGAAGGGCAAGTGGTCCATAACTTTAATTTTGGAGACAAAAAAATGTAGGCTTAGCGCCCTGTGGTCCATTGCCCAATACGAAATGTAGAATACTCAAAAGTACTTTAAAAGTGCTTGAGTTACTTTTTTCAGGGAGTAATGTTGTCCAGCTAATGGTGAATAAGTCCTACAGTGATGGTTTAACTCAATGAGATTAACAAAAGCGTGAGCAGAGGAAACATGTTTTTGTACCTGTGGGGCTCCAGGCTTCGACTGTTTAGTCACATTTTGCGACCATGGAGCACAAATACTATTAATGTATGAACTGGGGAGCAGTTAGTTTGTTTCCAGCTCACAGTGAATAAATCCTCGCATTTATGGTGCAGTAGCCTGCAGTGCTATAGAGGAAATTTCGAAATATCACGATATATATTGTATATCGCAACATAGCCTAAAAATATTGTGATATTATTTCGAGCCATATTGCCCAGCCCTATATACAGTGCATATCAAACCTTATTACACTGACAATACAGTTGTGGCCAGAGGCTGAGATTTCCCTGAAGCAGTATAGCTTAGTCTGCACAACTACATGTTGTATAAATCACTAATGTGGAATCCTTTCAGAAAAATGCTCAATGAGATGGATTGGAGGGTCAAGATCTTGGCATCGGCTGTCTCCCCAGCAACGAGTGAGATGTGAAGTCCTGTCTCATTAGTGCATTTTTTATCCTTGCAACCCTGCACCCTTGCAGAGTAGCGGGGTAGCAAGAGGGCTGTGAGTGTCCACTGGCCCACATCTCAGTGTTGGAGCTGAAGGAAGTTGGCAGCCATTCTCAGTCGTGATGTTAATGTACAGTAGCTGCTGCACAAAACACAAATTTTTCCTGCTGGTTTGTTGCTCATGTGTTTGTCCGCTTTTTGTATGTGCTGTAGGTTAGTGTGTACCACTGCAGCACATCCAGGTGCAGTCTGTCTTTATTATACTGTACTGTGCTGTGTATATCAGTATGTCATAGTATGTGTGCTTTAGCCTGTGCAGAGCAACCCAAGGAATCGATTATTGAGGGGGCCTGACAGCTCTGCTCGCCGGATGCAGTAGAATACATACTGTAGCAAGGGAGCGCCATCAGTTGCCCTGACAACACCAGCGCCTGTCAACACCTCCGTCTTAATAGTGACAAATTGTACTTATTACATCAGCGTTAATTCCCCCCGATCTCCCTCAGATGAAGATACTTAGCCCCGTGCTGATCAAATTGTGTCAGCATAATTACTGGGAACAGAACCCTATTAAAAACCAGGGCCTCAGACGCACTGTCCAGACTCATCCACAGGCCTATCACTCAACATGCATCTCTGCGTAGGATGTAAGGGAGGAGGGGAGGGGTTAGAGGGTAGAGGAAGGCAGGGAGATGGGAAAATAAGGGGGCTGAGGAAGGAGGAGGGAGAATGTTATTCTGAGGCAGTTGTATGACAAAAACTGCTGGTGTCGTCCACCTTCAACACTTTTCCTCTGATGCACAAATGCTGCATCCTCAAGAGGAAAGTCTTTAAAAACCCCTGCTATGGCCATAAAGAGCAACTGAAGAATGTTCAAACAACATATTAAAACTTTTGCAACTGCAAAATACGGTAATAAGTAGAAGTGAAGATTGGATATGTCCTTACATCAACAAGAAACAATATGATTAGTGACAAAATGGCAGCTGTTGTCTCTGCCAAAGATCTTTAAAGCTGCTATAATTAAAATGAATAAAAGAAAATTATAACAACTGATAGTTGATAAATCAATTTAGCAACAATTAAGACCCTTAAATAAGTATTTCAAAGTCTTAAAAGTTATTTTCGAAGGTATTCACATTTGCAACTTGTTTTCAGTCTGTACATTTGTCCAGCCAAAGAGGTAATATGCTAAAGTTTGTGTAAGTTTAATCACTCTGTAAGCACGTAGTGGGATTCTGTGTAGTTTATTTATGGCATCCTGTTAGATTTGATGTCATCATAAAAGGACAGCGGTTGCAAACACGCTCAGTAACTGATGCGCTGACTGACTGCTGCTTGACAACATTAGACAAAGGTCCCTTTATGTGTGGGCGTTAAACTGAAATGTAATGTAAAATTGTTTGTTTGTTTTTCTAATTCATTTTATTTGCACTTGTGTCTAGTTTGTTGTTTCGTTCATCATAATTTGTCGCTGTTTCAGATGAAAACCAGCTGCTGCAGTTCATATAAAAATCAGGTTACACCTTTTTTGGATAGTCCGCCTACATATAGTTAATGGAGTACTTGCAACATTCAACAATTTAACTGTTTCGCTTTATTATGTCGATGTTTAAGACAATAGCTACAGTATACAATGAATGTGAAAACTCATGAACATACCTACGTATATAAAGCTTAATAAAACTTTGTTGAACACCGATATCTTCTGCTGTATTAGTGCAGTTCTAGACAATTACAGTTAAACAAGGACAACATGCAGTTGATCCAGCTCCAGTAGATATAACGAGGAGAGGCTCTGGTTGGTCCTCGGCCCACTGAGGAGTGATGAAGCTGTCGTTGCCCTGTTGGTAGCTTTTGGATTTTTGACTCACTTTTAGATGGCTGCATGCAGTGACACATTTCCACAATGATCTTGAATATAATCCACAAATAACTGTTTTTATTTCTTTTTTTTCTCCTTTTATATAAGTTCATTAATACTTTGCTCAGTGTGCAGTGCAGTACAGTGGTTACTGACAGATACTATATATTTAGTTATGGAATGCTGTATGTTTTTTTCCATGTTTAATTTTACAACACTGTTGAGGTTGGAAGTGAAACCTTTTGAATTGGATCCAGCTTTGGTTACTGTGGAAACCATCCGAGCAATCGTCAAACCTGTCTAACTCTGACCTACACGAAGACATCCATTAACCTGCAGGAGTTGTTTAGACTTTAATCACACATTAACGGTAAGAAGAAACAAGCTTCCTTCAGCTGTTTTATTCCTATATGATGTTCTATAGTTTAGAGGAGGGTATCATAAAAACTTTTGTTGTTAGAGCTTGACTGATAGAGAACTCAGGAACCAAACATTGTTGATTTCATTTTACACTATAAAACTTGTTTTGATATCTGGTCAAATCAGCTGTAAATCCATTTTCATATTTTAATTGCAACTGTCTAAGTGGATAAACGCTATCTATCTTATAGCTACATGTAGTGTTTTCTTTTCCTATCAAATCTGTGTTTTCAAGGTCAAGATTTTCTTTTCAAATAAAAAATAAATGTGTAGTTATTCAAGTGCAATTTGTTTAATTGTAATTGCTGTTATTGCAGATGGATGAAAAAAATCTGGTATAAAAGAGGAGTGACACAAACAGCAAAATGAGTTCATCAGAAGAGGTAAGTTACTTTAACTTTTAAGGTACAGTGTGGTATTTGATCATTTCCTACTATGGCATCAGTAAGTCATACTAGTAATGTATACATTTGTTGCTAGAGAACATCTGGGAAAGGCAATAAAAAAAAACACAAACCAGGAAGTCACTATAGCATATAGTGAGTATGCTTTAGTGACAGATGGAAATACCTGGTTATGCAACCAACTGATATTATTTGGTCATTTAATGATTCAGTGAAATGTAATTTAATAGTCCCGCATACTATAGCTTTAATATGACCTGAGCACCAGTTTGTGTGCTCTAACCCATTTATTTTTGTTTGGTTACTTAGAAATCTTCACACATTAATTGTTTAACTTATAAATAGGTTTGAGTTTGAACTTAAAAAACTGTTGCAACCAGCTCCTGGCTGGGAGGAACCACTATCTGACAGACTATGTTTGAGCCAAAGAAATGCCTCAACTACTTTGAGTACTTTTTGCACAGACTGCCAACTACTACCTACTGACAGAGATGAGGTGTTCACATCATAGTAGTATCATTAAAACGATCTGTTTGGTCTTTAAAACCACTCTGTGTAGGATTTCTAAAAATCCTGATTTTCAGCTCAAACTGCAGCTGATACTATATAATATCATGTCCTCCATTCAGGAGTCACCCATAGACTTAACTTTAAATGTTTCCTCCTTGAGTCCTTCAGTGTGATTACTGTATAATAGTCAGAATACATTTTAAGGTTTCATTACATAGAAATCAATAGACAAAGGCAACCCAACTCCATTTTTCACTTCTGCCAGTCCAATTTTTACTTGTGTCACGACACCCAATGCTATGTAATTAGGATTTACCATTTTATATCCTCTTATGCCCTTGTGATTGACTTTCTCCCTTCATTTGTTTTTTGTTTCATACAACCAGACCTGCAAAAACCCAGACCTCATGATGAAGGTGAGAGGAGTATTACTGGAGAACAGCTGGATGAACATCAGCCTAACCACGTTGCTGTAACCAGTGTGGGAAGAGTTTCAGTTAATTAGTGACCTTGAAGAGTCACTCTCCATACTGGAGAGAAGCCTTACGTCTGTGAGCAGTGCGAGAGGAGTTTAAGTCAGTTAGGGACTCCAAAGGGTCATCAGTTTATCTACGCTGAAACAGAAAGAACATTTGAACTGTATGAAACAGTTTGCTGTTAAAAGATGACGTGTTGATGGTTTTTGTCCACACACATGGTTTATAAAATTCCTAACCCCCACTTCTTTTAATTGTGCCAGAGCATGTTTGTATATAAAAAGAAAACAATGTGTATGTGTGTAATAGCAAAGAGTTAAAGTGCGTGTGTGTTATAGGGAACAAGATTGTGTTTCTAGCTCTCCTGTATAACTGATATTACTCTTTATATTAAATAATGCAATGAGTTAGACTCTCAGTTCATTCTCCTTTGCTTCATTGCCGCGCCATCTGTCTGTGTTATGTTGCATTCAGTCGTCCAAGAAGTTATAACAACTTAAACTGTTTAGCTGTGCTATCTTACAATTAATAGACAGTAAATGTAAGTTAAAGTGTGTTGCTAATGTCACCGATGAGGTCTTAAAACATATGGAAAGGGTATTTAAAAGGGTATTTAAGGGTATTAAATATGACTTCAAGATTCCTGCACAGTGATAAACCCTCAAAGAATTATCACCCTCTGTTGGGTCTTTCAGCGCATTGTTTTGGTTTGCTGTTTTCAGGGAGCACCCACTTTCCAGCACCAAATGGGAGAAAGACAAAGTCAGCGTCCACCTGGTTAGCTAATATTGCTGGATGTGTAAAATATGAGCTGTTTGCTAACAAACCAACTTAAAAGGTGATATATCAGCGCTGTGTTTACAGCATGTGTTTGCAGGTTGCAGCTAATATTGAGAGTATTGCTCGCACGCTGGACATTTGTAAGTTAGTTATTAATTAATTATAAATAATTGTCATTATATATTTTCTACAGATCTGCGATTGGAATATGTAAGACTCTAAAGCTATACACTTAGGGGTATGAATACTGCCAAAATGGGATTCTCCTTCCCCCCAGAGCGAGAGGAAATAATTGTTTGATGGAACAATTCCATTTATCTGTTGGGGAGAGGCGTTTTATTGGGAAGTCAGATGAGGAAACATGGGGTCCCTCGGGGAGAAGTCGGTAAATGTGGACTATACAGAAAACAAATGATTAAAATTTGAAATTTCATTAAAGCCTCAGCCTAGTTTTACAATAACTGCAATTACCATAAGCAATTTTCACAGCTCTATAGATATGGATTTAGCATTGCCAGTAGCTCAACAGTGAATTAAGTCTCTCCCTCTCTCTCTCTCAGTGTGTTGGTCCTGAATGGTGCTGGAATGGAATTCACAAATTAGTGTCGTCTGATGGAAATGTGCTAATTGCTGTTGTTAAGCTGCTGCAATAATTAGGTTATGATGGCAGACTGCTACACATGTTGCACACATACACACACACACGCAACTAAGCAGCCCAAAGCCAACATCCTCTCTGCAGTATGGTTGAAATAGAAAGCTAGATTTAATTACTCATTTTACTATCCATCTGTGAGTATAATTTTCCAGACATAGAGTCAAACACAGAGTGCAACAGTTGACAACAGTTTCTCCTGCTGTGGGTTAGAGAGATGTTTTCCTTTTTAATTACAGTAGACTGTAATGTTGTAATGCTACAGGTAAGTAGTAAATGATTAAATTAGTTAGCTGGCCATTTGGCTGTGGAAATATGTGTGCAGCAAGATGACAGAGACAAAGCACTGAGACAGGGGGATACAGGTTGGTGCAGTATGAGCTGATGTCTTCATCACGCTTAAGACTTTTTCCTTTTCAACAGATAAATATTGGGAGCAACATAGTTAGAGAAATGGTTGCGGATCTCTCTTGGGATCTCCGACATTGTCTTCTTTTTATACAAGTGACCAGTATACCTAGAACACATGAGCCTTTTATGAATTATGTTCTGTTCACACGACAGCGTGCCCAGCTGCTGTGCATTATTGCCAGGTTGCAGTGTTGCTTGAACACTTGTGAACAAAGTTACATCATCAGGGGTTTGTGTGTGTGTTGGCTCCTTTGACTGAATGTCATCTAAAGTTTGTATTTGCTCATGAAAATATCTATGCTTTTGTCCAGTGTTCATTTTAACATCACATTTGCCGCACTGCAGGGCACATAGTGTCGACTAACTGAGCTAAGTAAGAGCACCGCAGCTCGAAATAAAAACATATAATTGGTTGACGTCTCACAACATGATCGGAGCACTGAGAAAAGCTGATGCCAGCTCATCTTTTCTTTGTTGTGTATCACGCACACATTCACAGCCACAAGTTTTAGGCATCAGTTTAAAGCTTAGTGTCATCAGCTTCCACTGAAAAGGACTTGTAGCCTGCTGCTGTGTTGCTTGTAGTGTGAATGCAGCATTAGACAACAGGCCTTGGTAACTCTGCAAACAGAATAACACAACTTTCCGTTATACATTGTACAGCTAAAAACATGCTAAAAAGCTACCACAAGCTAAAAACAAGAGTGACAAAGTGCTCCATTGCCAGCCATCCAACTCCATTTAGTTTGTCCTTAGTTCAAACTTGCTAGTCATCATGAGGGTCTCAATAGCATCTAAACCTAACTAGTAAACATGCTGCAGCAGTGAATAACCAATGACCTTCAGCATCTCTAGTCCAGTATAATTAAATAAACGCTGATGGAATTAAATGGGGGATAAGTGTTGAGGCTTCTTTCTTGTTGGAGGGCTGGTGGGGAATATTTGTAACTTTCCAAAAGTAACGAGATGAGGGGAGGATCTGCAGTGTGCAGTGGACAAGACAGCACGACATTATCTGAGGCTGTGGGAGGTCAAGGTCTGTGGATTATCTTGAGTAACAAGGTCATGATTTCTGGAAGGAGACATTGCTGTTCAGTTTTTCAAATGCTTTTTTTTTTTTTTTGGTGCTTTTGAGCACCATAAAATCTCTATGGCCGATATCACCAACACTCGACAACTCACACCAAAAGAATCTAGACTGATAAATAGCACTACAGCTAAGAGAGAGAGATGTATTAACAGTTAGGTGTTTTGCACTGGTAGTTACTGTCTCTATGACCTGATGATATCATGTCTCTCCTGCTGCCTGACTGAAAAATCGCCTCAACCTGGTGTTGTTGTTTTGCTGCTGCTGTTCGGGCATTCTTCAATGCACAGACCTGCTTAGCAACATGCTGTTTAATGGCTCCAGGCCTCAGCAGAGATTACTGGATTGCTAACCTCATCAAAGACATCGACTTCCCCCAGACTCTTTAACCTTGGAGACCTGACTCTCCTTTTCAGCAGTTTTTGTGATGTGTGTGTGTCCAAGTGCACGCCTGCAGCCGAGCTCAGCAAGCTACCATACATTAATGTAAAATTAATCCTCTCGCCATGTGCTCTTGTACGCGGGTGCTTTGCCATCATGACATGAACCTTGTTTTCACACGGGTTCAGTGCTGCTCTTCCTCCATCATTGTAGCACACTGTTGTTTCACAGTTGCTTTGGACTCCATGTTGAGCAGCGTTGTATTAGCAAAATGCATTGCAGGGCTTTCATCTATGAGTCATTCGTCATTTTACTCTCCTTTAAAATATTTCAGTGTTCAGTAATGCACGAAAATATGTACTAAACTGTATTGGTTCCAAATTATGATAGAGTTCTGATGTAAAACATAACACAAATGGCCAAACGATAATTAAATGTTATTTATTGTACATGATTAAATGCCTCTGTGACCACTTAATCTGTATATCTCAATATGCTGTGGCAATCTGACCAGTGCCAGGAACGAGCAAATATTATGGGTCACATGATTTATTGAGATGGCATCTTTTACTTGTTCAGTCGCTTATTAAATATGAATTGTTCATCTCATGGCAGTTGGACATTTTTTGCATGGATTACAACACACAAATTATTTATGATAAATGAAAACCCATTTTTAATTTAACACAACGGAGGTATAACACTGACACTCTGTCTGCCATTTCTTGTTTGAAAATACCTCTGAGAAAGAAAAAATAATAATAATTCCAAGTTAATTTAATACTTAACTGCATGGCATTTAAGTGTTATTTTAACAGATCGGGTTTGAGTGATGGATCCAGACTCATGGCCTTAAGTGGTGTTTTGTTTTAGCTGTAACACCAGGGGTGCAACACAACAACAGTACACATCATTATGCTGAAATGCACATTTATTGTTCATGCTCAAGTGACTTATTTATTATATAATTGAGGTGGATTAGGGGATTCAAACACAGGCATGTTGTTGGGGAAAGAAAGACTGAAAAACTTACCAATGTTGTTGTTGTTCTTCTTGAAAATAAACCAAACATTGCACATAGGTCCAGTCCAGTGCCAAAGATCCGTACCTAATATTTGGGACTAATAGCCTTGATGGTGGTGCTACAGCAACCTTCTACATAACAAATGTGTAGCCTAGAACTTGTGCGGGCTACGACATTGAATTTCTCACCAAAATGTAGCCCCAGTTGAGCAGAAATTTTTGTACATTTGGAACTGACAGGAGTTATGTCCATAAGTCTATAACTGTTTTTCTCAAAAACTATAAAGCTAATTAATCTATCTCCTCGCACATTTTTTGCTCAATCCACACCAAATTTGCAGCACATCATCTTTAGACTAACCTCCACAAATGATCCCACTAGATTTCTGAAATGTCAAAAATTTACCCTAAAGTGCCAAAAATTATAAGGTTGCAGAATGTTTCAGTGTGAGCAGCACTGTAAATGTCTTATTTTCATGAAAGAAAGTGTTAAGAACTGTCTTAAAAACTGAATTTTTGACACTATGTTGAATTTTATCCTCATGTATTTTTATTTATTTATTTAACAGGGACACTGCACAGTTATACAGCTATAAGCTAATTTTCATCTGTAGTCCCTGGACAGGAAACAAGAAGAGAACACATTCATGACACAGCAGCCTTATCATTACAATAATTCATGTAAACTACCAGTCAGTGGAAATTTAACCATCTTTAAACATCAGTTTTTCACATATGGAGTAATAAGTCTTTGTAAAAATAAATTACAGGCATTTCATTGTTGTCTAGAGGGGGTGCAGTACAAAAACTCCTGGTGTCTAAGGTTGTGAGTTTGAGCCCTATGATGCAGAGTAAACATGCTGATACCTGATCAGGAATAGACATTTTGACTTTTTTTGGAAAGCACAGGTGTTACTAACAACACTAACGATGGCTCTGGTCTATTCAAGTCCTCCGGTGAGAGTGACGGTGAGCAACCGTGCAGGATACAATTATCCTGAAATCAAAGCAGCTAAATGGAATTCAACCGTCATTAATGTCATTATTTACACCTGCGTTGTTCCGACTGTGACGTGTCAAAATGTCTTCCGTAATAAAGGGGCTATTGTGCTGTGTGGATTAGAGACACATGATTTTCTAAGCTATTTTTGATTTAAGAAGTTTATTATAGTCATGGCCTGGGCCACTCTGCTGGCAGACCCTCCTGTATTCCTTATGTGTCTTCCTTCTCTTCCTTTTCTTTATCTTCGTCTTTTCGACTCACTGTTATGCAGCAGCTATAGTTTTTATAAGTCCTTCCTTGGACTGGGCAGCTTATCGATATGATATCAGTATCGTGTACTGATCATTAATGTTGTCTTTTTCTGGTTTTAAAGGCTGCATTACAGTAAAGAGATGCAATTTTCTGAACTTCCTCGGTTCTTGTTCTATTATTTCCCTTTAGCCACTTCATAATTATGTCCATATTACTGATGATTATTAATCAAAAAGTTGTGTAAATATTTAATGAAAGCAACAATATGTAACCCTATAATAATGCCACGATATTACTATCAAGCTTGAAAACATAGTGATTTGATTTTCTCCGTATCACCCAGACCTAGTCTATCCATGTTTTCTTTGTCTTATTTCACATGTAATTCCTCGTTAAACATTTTATTTTTGTTCATCTATTACAGGGCATTCAGTCATTTCAATATTTACCATGATTTTATAGTATGCAACGTAATGTTTAACATAGGTGAAATATAGCTTTGGGGGTCAACGTCTAGGTAGAGGAAGGTGTTTACTTGATGTGGGCGTTTTGAGACTGCAGGATTTCATTGCAGTGTTCTGACACAGCCAACCACTGTTTTAGCATTCAGGACACAGAGGGAGAGACAGAGAGGGGGAGAAAGAGAGAGACCAAGCAGTGGAGAGAGAAGAAGCAGGAGAGGAAGTAGAATGAGCCAAACAGGAACACAGAGGTTTTTGAGGCTGAATAAGAGACAGAGAGTCTCTGATGCCAGAACTTTCACTGAACCAAGGACGCCTTCTTCACTGAGGCCTCAATGGCAGCTCTGTCATTTACTTGTATTCCTAAAATCTATTCACACAGCAGGTGCATTGAGAGAAAGGGATTTTTATAGGTGACTTTTACAGGTGCCGAAGGCTTTTTCGTTTGACCTGGTTTTAATAATATTAGCTTAAGCATTCACAAGCTAATTTGTATGTGTCCACTCATAGTCTGCACCCTGTTGTTTGTTCTGTGCCGTCCCAGAACAATTCCCGATGTGTGAGTCACACTGATTGGCCAGATGATGGCACTATAAAAGTAACTTTATATTTTAACTGCTAACTCATAAGTTATATGATGTAGGATTGATTTCTTTCTTCAGATTTCCTGCCCGGAGACAAATCCACCGCACACTCTTGTCTTTTTCATGATTATTTTCCCACAGCTTAGAATTTCATGCAAAATCCATTTTCATTGTTTTTCCCACCAAGTTATTAGAATCATCTTGAAAGTTTAGACATGACAAACTGCCTACTTAACAGCACTGTTTAAAATCCATAGTGTTTGCCCGTGACACACAAACGAAAGTGCAACAGACCACATTTGCTTAAGATGCAGAATATCTCCCACAGATCGGCCATGGAAAAGAGCTTTTGTTGTTCTTTAGCCTACAAAGTCATTCATTCACCACAAACACGTCTTTATTTAACATGTTAGCTGCTCACATTAAACCTTTAATGATAATTATGGCCCAAGGGAATGTTGGAAGTTCACATTAAATATGGCCCACATTGCGAATAATGAGGTAAACGTAATCCCTCTGAGCAAAACTCCAGGCTTCAGACCATTCTGTATACTTAGTTTTCGTTTAACATAAGCTCAAGACAGAGATGTTTATATGCTCATCTGTTCCAGGCACGCTACCAAAAGTGTTTACATTAGGTAGCCTACACTGCTACATGGAGCCACATGCTAACATCAAGAAAACACAAATCTTGGTTGTGGATGTCGTTAATTTCTCCTTGATTTTGAACCATATTCCTGCTGGAACATGTCCAGTTGGGTCCAGATTTCTCCTTGGTCATTAGTTCAGGGGCTGCACATTTTAATATATTCTGGCACTTCAAAATAAAAGCTCTGTGCTGGAAATGCATTGAACTTCAAAATAAAGTGTGTTTTTTTTTTTTTTTACAAACACATTTGCAAGTCACTTGCGGCCCACACAGAATGGACCTGCGACCCCATTTTGGACCGCGACCCGTCTAATATACGGCTACAGCCAGCACCTGCTTAGCTTATCTCAGCACAAAACACTTGAAACAGGAAGAAATAGTTAGCCTTGCTCTTATTAAAGGTGACAAAATCTGCCTACCAGCACCTCTAAAGCTCAAAAATTAACACGCTATATCTTGTCTATTAATCTGTACAAAAACTTAAGTGTATAAACGATTGTCAAAGATGTTTCCCTGTCAGATTTAAATCTCACATACATTGAACACAGTTTTAGTTGGGCACTATGAATTACATAAAATATTTAACTACCCACATAACCCCTCAGCAAAACCTACATCTTAATACTGCAGATACAAAAATGTCACCTTCCCATCTTTATTTCCATTTCACCAAAACATATTGTTAAATCTTTGGCAGGTTCTGATTCTGTTTCACAAGCAGCTTCTCTCTCTTGGTGTTAAGTATCATGTTGTTCGTCCATTACTGTACTGTGGCATCAGAGAGGGTTGTATCCACTGATTTAGGGAGTGTTGCAGCAGCTGACCATTAGCATGTCTTTTATTGATTCCAGAGTCATCATGTTAATTAAATGGATCCAGGACAGAGCCACAGTGTCTGCATTCACCAGATGGTCTGCTATGTGCATTTGATCAGTATGACACCAAGAGTACACTGCCAGTTTTAGGTCTTATAGGAGTCATTTTGTGTGACTGTTGATTATATATGGTAATCTAAATCGCCATACAGTTGGATAAATAGATTAACAATGGGTATTTCATGGTTTGGTCTGTAGAATAGTCCTCGTACTCATTTCAGTTTCTCTGCATGCAGCCATGCAGCCCTGAGGAGCTCTGCGCTGGAGAGGTCAGTCCTGCGATCTGACCTCAATCAGCTCAGATTAAAGCTGTGATCAGATGTCTGGCCCCCTGCGCCCTGTTTCACGATGCAACGTACCCCCGACTCTGTGCAGGCAGAAATTAGTCTGAGAACCTATCGTTAAATCCTCTGATATTACCACTACAGGAGTCAATGCGGTGTTTCCTCTCTACTGTTTTTCTAGGATTGTATCCCTATCTCTGCAGATAAAACATTAAATGTTAGTCTTGTGTTGTGAAGCACGCCACTGCAGAACTGATGCTCTGTATCCAGGTTACACCAGTAGCAGTAATAGCAGTTTTAAGTAATGTACAAGCTAAAAAACAATTGTGGTGCATTTTCTCAACAGCATGCTGTGTGCAGGAAGCCCGTGATAGACAGCCATCTTTTTTTAATTTTAATTTAATGTCTGAAGGGACCCAGGAGAGTTGAAGTGGGCCAGAGAAGTTACCACACAGACCTAGAACATTCATAAGCCCATTTATCATCTCTCTGTCTCTGCTGACCCGACAAGAACTGGGTCCCTCCTCACTGTCTGACTCACAGTGTACTGAGAGCTGGTCCCATCTTCCTCTTTAAACAACAACAACTCTGACTCACCAACTCACCCTTTATAGAAGAGATTACTCTCTGTACTAAACATTTTCAACCTATTGTATTCAAACTGTACGCACATATAGTATCTACACGTTGTCTGACATGGACAGAAAATAAGCAGAGTCTTGGTGCAGTATAATTCATCTTGTTTTAATAATGTAGAGTTTGCACTTATCTTCTAAAGCGTCTGAACATCTCCTGGATGGATTGGCACGACTTCTGTTACATTGATGATCTCTACATGATGAATCCTAATGACCTTTATGATTCTATCACTTTTCCTCTAGTGCACAGGTTGACATTTGTAGTTTTTAGTGAAATGTCTCAACAATTACTGGATGTACCATGAAATTTTGTTCAGAAATTCATGTTGTCCCATATGATGAGGGTCTGAATAACTTTAATGATCTTCTGACTATTACCATGTCATCACTTAATCAAAATTTAAAACTGACAAATACTTTGGTTTATTACTGCATACCTGCAAAACCAACAACATCCCATCAGCCTTAGCAAATGTTACCATGCTTACACGCTAAACTAACGACGGCACGCACCAGGCAGCGGCAGTTTTTGATGCTCTGAGCAATTGCTTTGGTATAAAGAGCAAAAAAGTCAGCATAGGGTGGGTGGGAGCAAGGGTGCAGGTTTCTTTTCAACATTGGAGGGGGGACGCATATGAAAATGGGGCATGTGGGGGTCCTCCGTCAGAAAATTTTGAGCATCGAGACTTAATTTACTGCATTCTGTGGATTTTTTTGCACCAGTTTGTGCTTATTCTGCATCAATTTTTGGTGTAAATATCTTTACTTTTGTCAAAAATAAAAGTCCTCTGCAACATGCATGTTTTTATTGAGAGGGAAATATCCCTGCATTCCCCACACTCCCAAAATCTAAGTTATCATACATATGTCATGGGATGTATGTCACGTATGTCACATGAGGCTACATTATGTTAGGAACTAACCCTAACCCGTTTTTTTTTTTTTTTGCCAAACTTAAATAAACCTAAAAACATAGTTTTTTACCTACATTTTAAGTTTATTTCAAAAAGAGACTGCATGCATTTAGATAGTGGAAACTATACATTTCCTGTGAAAACAGAAGTTTATTTTTAAAGACATAATGCATATATAGAGCGTAAATTGACACATCGTCCCTGACTGTCCAAAACTGACACAGGAGGCGTACCTAGAGCTCCACAGGGGCCACTGGCCAAGCATCTGTATTTGATGAGTTAGGAGTGAGAATGTGTTGGCCAGCGTGGCTGTTGACTTATTTCTATAGTTTACAGTGTTTCATGTAGTGATTGATCACGCCTGCAGGTCATAAGCACCAAGCAGTCTTTCTTCCCAGGTGGCCCCAGATACTAAAATATGGGTCTATTATTGGTAATATGCTGCAAATATGCAACCAGATTTGACTACAGATGTTCATTTTACATGGGCGATTGGAATAAACAAATTGGCAGTTCATAACTAATTCACTCCAGTCACTGAGCTGCAGATTGTCAGCTAAGATCTGACCAGCTCGGCTCTCATTTAAATCACAGCGACTTCAGAGCATCTGTTGGCAGCGAGGATGCTGTGACACTAGCTCATCTGTACGTCGAGGCTTATTTAGCCTGCTGAGAGTGAGAGCCCGCTGTTCGTATTAGATTCTGTCTCTGGCAAAGTGGGGATGATTAGATAAAGTGTGTGTGGTGGAGTGAAGCACTTTTTCACTCTACAGTAGCGGTGCCTGTGAATGAATGGAGGGACGGGCTCCACTTTCTGACAATAACACAGGAATCTCTGTCCAGAGGATTTTTAATGCATCTGGGAACCGAGGCCTCAATTACTGCCTTAATTAATCCATAGCAGTTTATACACTACACTGCACTACACCGCCAGTTTACCCTGCTTACATTTTAGCGTTTAAAGGGCATTGTGCGTAGTTTCTTACTTGACATACTGGCATTGTGGACGGAAATTACTCCTAAATGCCAAAGCAGTGAGCGAGTTAAAGACAAAGCAGTGGAATTAAAGGGAGCGGGTCGCGGAGAAGAAATTCAATAAAATACAATTCAATACAATAGCTCTCATTTTGAATCCCCTCCCTACTGTAGCGTCCCCTCTGCCTGCACTTCATTCTGTCATAACACAATAACTGAGCTCTGACGTCTTAAAAGGCATTGCAGGAGCATAGAGGTGCTTGAAGAGAAAATTGCAGCAGCTCACAGCGGCTGGAGTGAAATACCATTTTGTCTCACTCAAGATGGATTCCACAGTGAGATTTCAGAGGACCAGTACAGAATCAAAATGGAGAAGCCAGAAGGGAGGAGAGAAAAAAGGGAAAGAGGCAGTGTGTGTGTGTGGAGTGGACAGCTTTGGAGGAGATGTCTGAATTTTGTTTTTGCTGCTGCTTGTTAATATATATTTTTCAGGGTTTTCACCTTTTTCAGACACACTGTTTATAACGTCAAGATATTATTTGTGTGTGTGTGTGATTGTGGTACTGATCACAGCCACATGCAACCAGTAACAATAAAGTAATTTAATATTTACAATATAAAAAGTAGTAATAAAAAAATACTAAGATGCAACAAAAACATATTAAAAAATGATCTGTGTCTCTGGTGTGTACAGATGTGTACAGAGCCAGTAGGGGGGAAAAAAGCAAAGGCGTTGATCATAAACAGTAATGCTTTTTTTCTGCATCTGGCCCCCTCAACCTCTGAGAAGATTTCCTCCCACCAATCGTCTTGCACACTGGCATGCATGCATGGCTGCCGGCATCTGCACACACACACAGACACATACATGTACACACTACACAGTCACACCCTCCCTCTCTTTATAGATTCCACTTGCTGGTTGCCCATCTAACAGCCCTGTATGTAAACCAGTGAAACCCCTTCAGGACATCAAATCCGTGGAATCTGTTGTCGGTTCTATCTAGGTCAACGCTTACAATAGCTGTGCAATTTTTTTTTTCTTCTCCCGCCTCTGTCTGTATTCCCCCTGTTTGCTTAACCCCACAAGGTTGATTTTCCCTTGCATGTATAAACATCAAAAATGCATATAAAATGTAAGCGTGTTAAGCATGCTTTGCTTCTTTCATACATATTAGTCTCAAGAGGAATATTAAAACATGTAGCGGTTTGATGTTAACATTAGCGTACACTGTAATGTTTGAAAAAATTACATTGAGGTTCTCTCATATAAATATTTGTTCAGCTAATTGGTTTGGACTGTGCCGTTATTCTGTCTGGTAACGCCGTAACTCAACACAGCACTGCAGCATGAAATGTAGGAGAAGCACTGCAATTATAAGAGTTGTTTTCTCACTGTTCTATAGGGGATGGTGTTACGTGACCTCAGGGAGGTGGAATCTTATTTGTTAACCCGCACAGAAAAGAGAAACCACTGCACCTGTGTGTCCATGCATTTTTCATGGGATCTTGAGATGTCTATTTGAGAGGCCATTTTGACCAGAAGCACAACAGTAAATACTCAAACAGCACCAGTTTGGCACAATTAAGATATAATATTTGCTCATTTTTGCCTTTGTTTGACAGACTACGTCCTTTTTATCATGAATTTTAAAAAACACATCATATAACTGTCTGTTGTAGAGAAAAATCTCAAGAAAACCCACTGCTTCCCTTTTTCAACTTAAATGAATTACCCACTGCTAATCTGCTTTAGCTGCTCCCACACAGCCTCAGTTCGTTCTACTTTTGGATAAATCGCTGATATGACTGCCTTCAGACACGGCATGCAATCAAAATCAAATATGCAGAGAGAATTTCTGCTAATCTAAGCAGTCAAAAAATGTAACCTTAATCAGCCACCATAGACTACACCAGTGTTGGTGTCATGTATCATCGTGTTGATCATCTTCATGCAGGTATCTGTAGTTAGACGTACAAATATATTGTCAGACTTAAGAGCACACACTTTGCTGCCATTTATTCATGTACAGTATGAAAAACAACTTCCACAGACATAAATTGCCCATGCTTGATAATCCATCACAGCAAACACAAAGCCTTAATTTGGTTTTGTCTAAGTTTCCCTGTTAATCAGACGCCGAGTTTTCCTATTAATGTGCACATTATGTTACGCTATGCTTACTGTCAATCAAATGACACACGTAGGAAGAAATAGAAACCTCCTCCACAAAATAATCCCTCATGAAACGTGTCAATGTACAGACTATATTATCACTTACAAGTTCTCTTGGTTTTTTGCATCTTTTAGCTTTGTAAGCAGGTAATGTAAAGATAGCAAAGTATCTGCCGTGTGAAATTATGAAAAATAAGTAAATATATTTGCTCTGTTCGCTGTTCCACTTCACATTTTGTATTTACACATAATCAGACAGTAGAGACTATTTTCTTTAAAGGGACAGTTTACTCCAAAATCTAGAATAGCTGTAGTGCTATTTAACTAGATTGTTTTGGTGTGAGGTGCCGAGCGTTAGAGATATCAAGATGTCTGCCTTCTCTCCAATATAATGGAACTAGATGGCACTTGGCTTGTGGTGCTGCAAGCGCCAAAAAATACATGTCAGCAACTCAACAGCGATGTCTCTTTCCTGAAATCATGACCTGATCACTCAATCCACGGACCTTGTTGTGAGCAGTTTCATGTAGGAACTATTTTCTTTCCACAAAACAGCACCCACTGCGCAGAAGGAAGAGTGCATCTACTGCTAGCTCACGTAGCACCACTGAGCTAGCTAACATTACAGCTCCGCAAAGGAGGATGCCATTAATGTTTTTATGTCGTGTTGTCATGAGCACAAGCCTCTTGTTCATGAGTAGATGCACTCTTCCTTCTGCGCAGTGATCCAACTGGCCGCTGTAGTTCGGTAGAAAGAAAATAGTTCCTACATGAAACTGTTCATAACAAGGCCTTTGTTTTATCTTGAGTAACGGGGTGATGATTTCTAGAAAGAGACATTGCTGTTGAGTTTTTCAAATGTATTTGTGGCGCTTTGAGCGACACAAGCAAAGGTCCATCCACTTCCATTATATTCAAAAGAAGGCTGACATCTTTACAGCCGATATCTCCAAGACTCAGCAACTCACACCAAAACAATCTAGATTGATAAATAGCACTGCAGGAAAACGTGTGTTTTTAATTTTGGGGTGAATTGTCCCTTTAACTCTGTGTTGTCACCGTACATTGTTTGGCTTCAGGAACCCGTCAACATTGGGTGTAGGTGTTACAGGGCTGTATCTCCTCAGGGCCTTAAAGGCTTACTAAACTGCTTCTGTCTTAGCATGCCCACCACTGTGCAGTGAAGACAATCTCCTGTAAATTGCTTTTTCGATCAGTTTTGACATCAATCTGCTCCCATGGGAATGTGGGCATTCATGTGATGGCGGAGAGGAAGGTTTCTTTCCTTATGGATGTTGACAACCCCACTCAGCCTGGTTTGATCTGCAGAATTAACATAATATTACCGTACATACTGAACTGGCTGTGACAGCTAAAGAGGGATTGGCTGGCTGTACCAGACATTGGCGCCAGTGAGGTTACTGAAACGGCAGAAGTCAAAGACGAGACAATAAAAGCTGTTAGAGGGCAAAGATTTGATATGCAGATCTGATTTCATGAATGTAGTTTGTGCCTTTTTGGAATTTATGGATACATTTTGTGGTCCATTATCTGGGTGAATTTACCACAGTAATTTACAGTATTAGTCCAGACATTGGTCAGTTTATCTGTAGACATACAAGTCTCTCTACACACCAGATCTCTTGTAGTTATTGTTTATTTACATGAGATAAACTCCTTTGCATTTTGCCCCTGTAAACTCTTTTATCTCATGTAGAAATAAAGCATAACTTCTAAAGGTTTTGTGTGCCATGAGATTCAAACATCTACAGATTTGCCGTGCACTCTGCAAACACCCTATGGAGAAAAGAATCCTTCTGTTGATGCGGGGTGAATAAATTCTTTGTACTGTAAAAGTTGTTTTGATCCTACATAACAACCACACAACTGCTGCCTTTCATGTGTTTCCACTTGCTGTTTTTTTATCTCTTCCAGGACAAAGATATCTCATCACATCCACGGGAGCCTTGTATATTCTGGACGTCCTGCCTGAGGATGGGCTGAATAACTATCGCTGCACAACACGCCACCGCTACACCGGTGAGACTCGTCAGAGCAACAGCGCCCGTCTCATCGTGTCAGGTCAGTACTGCATTCAGACTGGAATCAAATTATCTGCTAAGACAATACATACAGGACAACAGGACAAATATATACATACGTAGGTGTAGATTTAAGTGGGACACAGGGAACCCATACTCTTTAATATTTTGAACATGTGCATATGTGTCCTCCAGTTAAAACATGAAAGTAGTTCATTCATTTATCCTGTAAGGGGTTACAGGGGGGCTGGAGCCTATCCCAGCTGACACTGGGCGAAAGGCGGGGTACACCCTGGACAGGTCACCAGACTATTGCAGGGCTGACACATAGAGACACCTATTCACACATATGGGCAAATTAGAGTCATCCAATCGCCTAACCTGCATGTCTTTGGACTGTGGGAGGAAGGGTTTGAACCAGGAACCCTCTTGCTGTGAGGTAACAATGCCAACCACTGCACCACCATGCTGCCTGATAGTAGTGGACAACTTTCATTTTGACAAAATTAAAGACATTTACACTATAAATTGTTGCAGAAAACAAAACCTACACCCTTGCAAATGCATGTAGGTATTGTATTGGATACTTCCTGTAGAGAGAGCCTTCGATCAACCTCACACATACTTAAACTTTTAAGTTGGTTTTGACATTTAAAAACTGCAGACAGCAAATATATTTCCACTATAAAAATGTCGTCATGAAATATGGGTCCTCCTTAGAAATTTTGATTGATTTGCAAGATTGTAAAGCAAAACCAGTAAATGGGTGCGTTTAAGTCTGGGATCAAGTTTACAGTCTGTCCAATTCTGTCACGTAGACTGATGCACTCTAAAGCCAACCATGAATTATGCAGCCCTTCTTCAGGCCAGACAGTAACAAGTAAACAACCATTGTAATGTAGGCTGTACTGTGATGTAGGTTGATTTGTATACTGTAGCATGGTTCGATAAATGAGATCCATTTCACATGTTTTGTATTATATAAATGGGTGAATGGATAGAAAAGGAGCAATCCATGGTGCTGTCTCTGATTTGATTGTGGGGGACAATAAAATCCCCCCACAAATTTTAGAAACACACTGTTTCTCTCTTGCCTCCCTCACATAGCAAAATATATAGTATATAGAACTGAATCTTGACCTCAAGAATCAATATTGGATTACACTGTCAAGTGCCTGGCAACACTCACCACTAATTAACACTAAATTCTCTGCTCCTTCCAGACCCCACCAATGCTGAGCCAGGCATCTTGGATGGCTTTGACCACCGAGAGGTGATGATTAATCATCGGGTGGAGCTGCCCTGTAAGGCTTCAGGCTACCCGACGCCCAAATACCGCTGGCTGAAGGACAACAGCCCTTTGGAGCCTGACAGTCGCTTCCGCCAGACCATCACAGGGTTGCTGATAGAGAGCACACAGCCCAGTGACTCTGGGACGTACGTTTGTGAAGTGTGGAACAGTTATGGCAACGCTGAGGTCATGGGGCGCCTGTATGTCAAACGTAAGTCTTTTATTTAAAGGAGAGGATCCTTTGCATTATCTGTTCTCTGAACGGGGTAATGACAGCAAAACTATGTCAAAACATCTCTTTACAATCTCTCATTTGGTGCAGCAGAATCCATTATACAGTCATATCCTCAGTACTTCCCAAACACATGCATTTTACATAAAACCTTACTATTTAAAACACTTAAACATAAAAGTGGCGCTCCAAGCGTGCCCATGTGAACCAAGTGGCAACATCCAGGGCTGGAAAATGAAGCTAACACGAAAGCACCAAAAACTGCAGTTCTTTGAATGGCCACTTGAAGCTAGCTCCAGAAGCCTGTCAATCCACATAGATCCCCCATGTTACAATGCCCAACTTTACAGCAGAAATAAACACGTTTACAGCCTCGTACAAAAAACTGTTTTGGTCTCTATAGCTAATTTCCTCCTCTATGACCACTGTACGGGATGCAAATTTTCATACTACTCATTCGTTTGCATTTTATGAAGGCCTAAAATAATGTGTAATTAAGTGCAAGCTTCTTTGAGTGACAGGCTGCCTACCGATAGTGTCCTTGGCTTCTCAGTCAGATCCACCTCTCATCCAAATATGGTCACTTCTGGCTCCAAAAAAACAAGATGGCGACGGCCAAAATGCCAAACTCGAGGCTTCAAAATGGGAGTCAACAAACCAATGGGTGATATTATGGCAGCTACGTGCATTATTTGTATGGTTTGAACTGCTTGTGCATTCATCCGCGTGTGAGACAGTTTATGCGGCAGTGTTTTGAATATTTTTCAGTTTTATTGAAAACTCATGTGTTTTGGAAATGTTGAGCATATGACTGAATAAAAGATACTTGGATTAGTCTGCATTAGGTGTGTGAAATTTTGTAAACATATTATGAAATAGATTTGCCTAGTTGAATATGGCACCCTTTACTCCGTTTGCATGTCAGAAATTCATCTTAACATGGTGAGTAACTGATATACAAATGTCATTTTTTGGATGTGTATGCCTTTAAATGATAAGGTGATTCTAATTTGAGTTGCTGCAATTAAATTTGTTCTGTTATCTGACTACTTAATTAATCATCTAATCCGGAGATAGTAGTTAAAGCCATTTCCTGTAAAATCTTATGTAGCCGTGCTGCTTAAATCTCACCTGAACTTTCTCCACAATGCCCCCTACTGTCTTCTTGTCAATTTTACTGTCATTAAAACAAAACAAACATTTGAATGCTCCTTTTAAAGACAACATTTCTCTTATTTTGTGTATTTAGAGCCCTTGAAGGCAGTGATCAGCCCTCGGAAGGTGAAAGGCAGTGTGGGTAGCAAGGTGTCTCTGTCTTGTAGCGTGAGCGGCTCAGACGAGTATGAGCTGTCATGGTACCGCAACGGAGAGATCATCTACCCCGGCAACAATGTTCGTTTCACTGGGCTAAACCGGGAGAACCTCATCATGGAGGGAATGTCCAAGAGCGATGGCGGAGCCTACCAGTGCTTCGCCAGGAAGGGCAAGATGTCCGCACAGGACTTTGTGCAAGTCATCCTTGAAGGTAAAATGCGTGCATGTGATTTGCAGAGTGGAGTATCGCACAAGTGCTGACCAAAAGCCACACTGTAGCAGCTGTCTTCTGCATAATCAGTGAGTTAGCAGAAACAGATTCAGGCCTGGGAGATCAATACAGGGTTTATGTGTTAATGGCATCCTGCTGCGACTCTCTGCTATAGGCCGCCATTAGAATGATCATCCCAGACTTCACAAACACATACAAAAATACATGCACACACACTCTCGAATCCAATAGCTTACCTTGGCAGCGTTGCTCAGGCAACTGTCTCCTGTGGCCAGGGAGCTGTAAAAAGAAGATATTGATAATCTATAATCATGTGGAACAGATCTAGATTATCAGAGAGCAGCAGCAGGCAGACATAGTCATTTCAAAAGCTGACTGCTCTCTGTGTCTGAGAGGAAAGCTCCTGGATCACTGTTCATAATAAAAGAATGGTGACAAAAAGTCATGATTTGTCCTTTTCCCTTTGCTGCCTTATTATTATTTCACAAAAAAGGGTTTATAACAAATATTGACCCCTGGAATAATGAAATATGTCTTCTCTCAGACACTCACAAACCCTGGTGTCCAGACTCTGTTGCTGAATAAGAACAGGTTTTTTTTTATATGATTAATAAACGACAGACCAAATCAGGCTTTGTGATCTGTGAGTCTTTTTTAGAAGAAGAACACACTGTACATCCATTATACTGTTAGTGCAACAGAATGCAGTAAGATCTCAGTAAGTAGCTCTCTTAGAAGAATAAGACGTGTCGCTCCAGCCCCCACACCGTACCTCACCAAGATGTATAAAAATCAAGAAACCAATCGTAACCTCACAAGGAGAGCACTCAGTGTTAAAGCATGCAGTCGATACAGCAAACTCACTGCACCCACTTTTTGTTTGCAGAGAGAACTCGTTTTGGACAAAAGCATCTGCCAAATCAATAAATGTAAATTTAATGTAAATGCAACTCCTCCAACATTTTTGAAAGAAAGAAACCAGAACAAAGAGCAGTTCTTCCAGCTGAAACAACGGGGTCTGCTGACAGATTGTTGCTATGTCTGACTAAAGCAATCTGCTGGGTTTGTAATGTAAGATTGAATCATTTCATCATTTACTCAAATGACTGTTTTTTAAGCTATAATAATAGTTTGGAAATGCCTTGTGGAGATGACACTGCCTCCTCTCATTTTCAGCCTTCTCTGCTGATAAAGCATCATTAGTCAGTCTGTTCACACATCCCAAACTGCCAAAGTCAGATAAAGTAAACAGGCTTTAACTGATCATGTAACTAAATATTTCATAATGCTGCCATAACAGTACGTAAAGATACAGTAGGTAGTTTGAAACTAGGCCCTGGTTGGTCGACAGTCAGCCAGGTGTACTACAGGAAATGTAAGGTAGAAGTGTGCCGCTATAACTAGCTGTAAATTAGTGCTTTATTAAAAAATGTAATGCTCATGATGGTCATAGTTTGGCTATGTTCACATTCACAAAATTCAAAAAAATTAAAAGAAAATTCAGTTTTTTGTCCATATTAGAGAAAAGACAATATTCCTACTAAGCTAACAAAATAATAATAAAAGTGATAATAGAATAAAATAAAATAATAAATAATAACAGTCAATAATAAAATATAATTAATAGATAATCATTAAATAAAATAATAATAATAATTAATAAATAAATAATAAAAGAATGAAAAGTAAAAATTCTACTAATTTTTCCGTTTACATGCAGATGTGCATGCTCAGATTAAAGTGCCTTAAAATGTCATTTAGCACATAGAATATGTAAAAGTGGAATGGCTGGAGCTGCTTGTGCCATTTTGCTTCTTGCACCATGACAAGATTTTTTCAGTTTCCCCCGGTGGTGAATTTGTTCAACCGTGTAAACCCAGCCTCCCTCTTTCGTTCATGTTGCCACCTCCTGAAAAAGGTCAGCGCTGCGATATTTGCACATGAAACCTGTTGATATCCAAGTCTTTTATGTTTGAAAGGTGTGCATCTCCTTCTGCCCAGACATGTGGGCTTTTCTTTTGGGCATGCATCTCTACCCCACAGCCTTGCAAACCGTTGGTTAGTTGGTTTGTGTACAACACACAGAGCTGACTGTAAACAGGCGAGAGGCAACGTGCGACAAGCTGCAATAAAAAGCCCAGCAGAGACACATATTCTGAATACGCTATATACATGTAAAAAGATTGCTTCTAAAACCTGCATTATATTGGCACATACCACGTCTTCATCGAAAAATGCTTCATTTGGACACAGGCCTAATTTGAATTACCTGACCTGTATAAAACTCAGAATTTTGTCATTTTCAGAAGAACAGGGGAAGATTAGTGTGCATGTAAATGTGGTCCCTGCTTATATTCACCACTGTACTCCTGTCCTCTGTCCTGTTCCACCTTGTCCCCTGCAGATGGTACTCCAAAGATCCTGTCCTCCTTCAGTGAAAAGGTGGTGAACCCAAACGAGCCCGTCTTCCTGGTGTGCAACGTCAAGGGCACGCCGCCTCCCCGCTGCACCTGGTCGCTGGACGACGACCCCGTCATCAAAGACAGCCACCACCACCTGGGCCACTACGAGACCCACGAGGGCCACGTGGTCAGCCAGCTGAACGTCACGCACACCCAGGTGCAGGACGGCGGGGTGTACCGGTGCACGTGCAGCAACTCGGCCGGGGTCGTGTACCACCAGGCTCGAATAAACGTAAGAGGTGCTTGTCAAATCAGCTCCTCCAAGAACAACAATACACATACCTGTCTGTCTCTCTGTGTGTCTGTCTGTGTCTCTGTGTCCGGCTGGATGTCTCGTGTTTGCAGCACATGAGCACTGGTTGTTGTTTGGGTCTGAGAATTTGGATTTATTAGGATTTGTTGCTTGTACAGTGTGCTCTGATGATGAGTTGTTACTTTTTCCTCCAAGTTTAGTTTGTCTCAGCTGTTTTTGCCCAGTAATTTTTAGTTCTAGTATTAAATCTTTAATCACATTTACATTCCTTTTAGGTTTTCCTCCACTGATTGAATTTGCCTCGGTTTTTTTGTGTTCGTTTTTGTGCGTTATATCCTTTTTCTCTGCTCCTTGTATAATTTTTAATATTGTAGCCTTGTCTTTTTCTCTCCAAATTATTACTGTGCTTTTCCCACATGCCTGTATTTTTAGGTCAAATGAATTATCCTGGTTTGCTGCACATAAGCGTATCTGGATATTGGGTTCCAAAATGGGCTGGTTTGTAAATAGCCGGGAGAAAAATATATTTCTTCTGTTTGCATGAATAAATTTATCTGTGGTGTGCTCGTGTGTGTGTGCGTGCAAGGGGAGTGTTCATGTGTGTCTGTGTCTGCGTGTTTACTCAAGCAGCCAATTCAAGTCTTCACGATCAGATGTTAAAGCGATTACTCTGTTTCCATTTTATGAGACACAGAATGTATTACTGTTATGTGGGTGCGTAGCAGGAGCAGAGTTATAAGTATCAGCAGTACAGTGTTATCTAAATGCTCTGTTTCCCTTCAGATGGTTAGCACACTTTAATCTGATTGTCATTTCGTCGCCTTCTACTTAGAGTTAAGCCTGCGATCTTGTGGTAAAACAAACAAGGAAAGCTTTAAACAACAGTTCCTTTGCATATCTAAGTATTTTGGTGGCAGGTACCATATGTGAAGAAGCTGCCGAGAGAAATGTTCTCTGTTTTATGTTCTCTGTGTACCCGTTAACCCTCCCTTGTTTGAATATTAAATATATTCAGAAAGTGGCGAGTCAGAAAGTTTTATTTACAAAAACACCAAAAATAAAGCCCTTTTGATTTGAAGTCACTTTCCACTGAATGTCTTTATAGAGGAACCTCTCTCATTCTCTGCCCCCTCTCTAGGCCGCGCCAGCATTCGTCCAATGAAAAACATCACAGCAATTGCTGGACGGGACGCATTCGTTCACTGCCGTGTGATTGGCTACCCATACTACTCCATAAAGTGGTACAAAAACTCGGCGCTGCTACCGTTCAACCACCGACAGCGAGCGTTCGAGAACAACGGCACTCTGAAGCTGACTAACGTGCAGCAGGTGGACGCTGGCGAGTATAACTGCAAGGTGATGGTGCAGCCCAACAAGATGGACTCCCAGAGTGTCCATGTTCGTGTGAGAGGTTAGTCCCCAGTTATTTAAATTCCATTGCATTTTGAGCTTTAACTATTTCAAAGCTTGCAGGACATTTTGTCAAGGTCTTTTTTTATTATAAAGCAGGTATAGGTGCTGCATAAATACTGTGAAGGTATCAGAATGCTCGATCCATAAAGAAATGTTCACAGTCCATAGTTAGAAACTGTACCTCTAAACAAGCTGTCTGGACTTCTGGGAAGTTGTGATGTCACAACTACTATATAGACCATTTCAAGCATTCTGAACGGGTCACTCTGTGTTTCCTGTTGAAATGTTTTGCAGTGTGTTTAAATGACATCAGCTGACAGGAAGTAAACATGGACCCAAGCTATTTTCTAGTAATGCCCTCCCAGAGAAACAGTCTATTAAGATAGAAAGTTCCGCTACAGTTTGCCTTAAAGTCATTTCCCCGCCTGCACTGAAGATGCAGAGACGCCAAGAGAGCAGATGTGGAAGACCCAGAAACACTGGCCCATCAGAGCACACTGGGCTTTTTCTGGAGAAGGAGGCTTAAAGAGACAGGCGCTAACATGGAGCGTTTCAGATAGAGGCTGAATACAGGTATATTCAGGTAGACATTATAAGGAAAATAAAGTGTTTTTTGAAAAATGCAAAGTTGTTCTAGTGGAAACCCAAAATACAAGTATGAACCTGAGAACGAGCATGATATGGGACCTTTAATTAAATCATATTAAACGTTAATTTTCTGCTGGTAATATACTGCAAAATACGTAGAAAATATGTAAAAAGGATATAAACAAATTCTCATAAAAATGTCTTTCCTTCCAGTTTTAGTTTTTACAGCTTGAGACAGGCAGATACCTGTATACAGTACAGTGTTATACAAGTTAATTGCTGTTAAATATAGAGCTGACTTAATATGAATCAGACAATCACCACAATGTTTGTCTTTATAGTGATGAGTGATATAGCTCTGTGGTTGTTAATCAAGAAATCATCTTCAGTTTTGTCATCACTTCTGCTTGCTTTTGTTAGGAATAGGTCAGTAGTAGTGAAATACACTCATTTGGAGAGTAATATTAGAAAGTTATAGTCTTAGAAAATCTAGGAAGTCTTCACCTCTCTTATATCTTCCTGATAAAATCAATTAAAGTATTTGAATGATAAAAATTACAGTGCAGTGCAGGGGTAGGCAGACTCTGTTTCCTTTGAGCAGAACCAGGCTGTTTTCAGTCTCTATGCTAAGCTAAGCTAACAAGCTACTAGCTGTAGCCCGATACTTAACTGCACTGTAACTTTATTCTTATATTTTATGCCTGTCTTGGTATATTTTAACCCTTTATTTTCTATTCACTAATTCTTTATTGATTTTTTTTCTTAAATAATGCTTGATGCCTTTGATGTTTTATGTAGAGATCTTTGAATTGCTTTGTTGCTGAAATGCGCTATATAAACTTGCCTTACCTTGCCTTACCAGCACATCTAAAGCTCACAGATTAATATTTTATTTATTTTGATTTCTTTAATCAGTAGAAAAAGGTAAAAAAAATGATGGTTTGTTTTATGGTTTGGTTATCTATAACACTTCTTTTTTCCCAGGAGTCTCAGCTGGTATATAAATAAGAATTTCCCAAATTGTCGTACTGTTTCTTTAAACTGTCACAGTTCTGCATTCAAACTTTTAATGGTTTCAAGCCAAAGTCCCACATTTAGTGCTCTAATCGCACTAAATTTGATAGATAGATTTAAATAGGAAGGCACATTTTTAGGAACTTCTTTTCTCTGTCTACATGTGCATCTAAAAATTGCCTCTGTGAAAAAGCCCGTCAATAGATACATAAATAAAAAGACCCACTCATACAGAGAGGCAGACAGCTATACCATATGTCACAGATCTCACCATATTTCTAAATTAATCTCCCAGATATTCCTCAGTACATCAGGTCTATCTAATGAAGACTGTATCAGTGCCACTGATAGCACAGGGCTGAGTGACTGATCTCCACTGAGATCTTACAACTGTAACAGGTAATACTAAAAAGGGCTTCCCCATTATGCCCCATTTCCTTCCCTCTGTGCAGTATGCGAGGTTGTTGTCACTATATTATACTTTCCAATGGAGCGAGGGAAACAGAGGCGGGGGGAGGAGGGAGGACTAAAGAGAGAGCGATGATATAAAGCAACACTTCCCAGTGGTGCTATAGTGAGCGAGTGCATTTGTTAATTTACTCTGCTCATGCTTAAAATGCGCAAGTGTCTTTGGGGATCCCTGGAGTCCATTATCTCCACTTTGTTGTGAATTAAATAAGGTGCTAAAGTGCTGCTTATTTCAGTGTTATTTGAACTCACTGGACACTCAAACACAGATGACTTGTGTGATGGCTGGAGATTTCCCGGAGAATGGAGCGCAGGCAATTCAAATAGATCTTATTGTATAACTGTGTGGTTATATTATGCAGCTAGATTGACTGTGAACACTTGTTTTTTATTCTGAATATGTGCCACTCTTTTAATCAAGGCTTTAGATGGGTGGATGAAATAGTAGATTAATGTATAAGTATGTAGGTTAGTGGATTATTAGTAGACAATGAGAAAAAAAAAAGTTCATGTTAGGTTTTCTTTTCCCAAGCAACCTGAATGAGTCACCTTAAAGTTTTTTTTTTGTTCTGTCTCTTGTGTGCTCTTGTAGCTTCTTGTGCTGAGAGGACAAAATGTTCCAGTCTGAGAATGACGGGGAATTATTGCAGAATGCTTTGCTATTCGGGTCTTTTATGTTCCTTCAGTGACCTCTTTAAAGGCAGATAGTTAGAAGATTGTAGGATTGCTCTGAGAAAAGGACGCAGCACCTGCCACAGAATTCAGAGAATTAAGATTGTCTTTGAAATCACATTTGATCTCCTGTGTGTCTCTCTGTCCGTCAGTCCCTCCCTACATTCAGCCCTTTGAGTTCCAGCGTTTCACCATCGGCCAGCGTGTCTTCATCCCCTGCGTGGTCATGTCGGGCGACCGCCCCCTGGACATCACCTGGCAGAAAGACGGACGGCCAATCCCCGTCAGCCTGGGCGTGACTGTGGACAACATCGACTTCACCAGCTCACTGCGAATCTCCAACCTGACGCCCGACCACAACGGCAACTACACCTGCATCGCCCGCAATGAGGCCGCTGCAGTGGAGCACCAGAGTCAGCTCATTGTACGAGGTGAGGAAGCACAAAGGAGCAGATTATATATCTAATGGCACCTAGTGGACTACTATAATCTGTAGTATGTGTGCAGGTTTTCATTTTAAGCAATCCCTGCAGTACCAAACTTCACTTATTAGTTCCTCCTGTCTGGCTGAAGGTAAAATCGACTGGTGGAGTTTTTGACTGGTATGAAAACCTGCATACATAAGCTACAAGTTTAAAATATCATGTATCAGTGTCTGATCAAGCTGTTACTTTATGTGTCTGTACAGTTCCTCCTCAGTTTGTGGTTCAGCCTGAGGATCAAGATGGGATCTATGGAAAGACTGTGACTCTGAACTGCTCAGCTGAAGGCTACCCACCACCCACCATCGTATGGGAACACTCCAAAGGTACATTAAACACATGCATTATCTATGACAGGTGAACTTCCCAGCTACAGGGAAATTATCACATGGAATTAAATACAACAGATGATTATTAATAGACCCACAAGTTCAGGATCAGGATCAGGTTTTCTGAAAACTCTGATTAGGGCTGGGTGATATGGAGAAACTCAAATACTGTTGACCAAAGACCTTAATGTCAATGTTGCGACAATATTGCGGGGTTGACTTTTGGTCCTTTCACAAAATATTTACACAAAGAGAATTTTGATATATAATAATCAGTAATGTGGATGTAATGACTTAGGTCCCGATCATACAGACAGCATTTCAGTAGCTGGATGCAGCTTTTTGTAATTGTGTTTAATGAGAAATAAGCTTATTGCTCGCCCTTTTTGCATTGCTATGTGCCTCACATTATGTGCTCTATGTGCCTGGTGTTGCTGCCAAAGTGTTTTGAGCTCCTCAACTTTGAGTGGAAAGTTTCCCCATCGTCTCCACTTTTTCCCGTTGTCTAATTGCCTCACCAGAGCTACAGCAAGTACCCTCTGCCTGCACGTTTCAGTATCGAGCTACTAATTCATTTTTAAATGAATCAAAAAGAAATGTACATGAATAAATGGTCGATTGATTACGTGGCAAGGTTAGGGTAAGGAGGTGATGATAAAAAGGTTTTACTAGTGTTATTCAATTTAAAAACAAAAAGGCACGTGGTTGCAACCTGCAAAGCGCTTTCTGTGTGATGATAAATGCAAATAATAGAACAGCTAGATCACTCTGGTAAGTTCAGGAAATTAACGTCACTTTACTGTAATGCAGCCTTTAAAACTAGTAAAAGACAATACTGATGATATTACAATATCCAAAATCTAAGACAGTATCCAGTGTCATATCCCAATATTGATGAAATATCAATATATTGCCCAGCCCTGATATATCGGACTCATGTCAACCAAAGTCCATCATTCAAGGTAATTAAACCCAGATTTAATGGATATAGTGCTACAATTTGCATTATGTTTAATCCTCACAGGAAAACTGCAATCACATAGCTGTCTTTAGTTCAACTACGTAAACATTTATGAGTGGTGAAGGACAAGGGCAGAGGTTTTGTTTCAATAACTGGGGGGGACACCAGAGGTTTGGGATCGGCCCCCCAAGAAAGTTTGAGCATCAAACTTCCTGCATACTGGTGATTTTTTGGCATCAATTTATGGTAGAAATATTTTTAATTTCAGCAAAATAAAAGTCCTCTGCTACATTCATATTTTTTTTTTTACTGAGGCAGACAAATGCATTTTCCTGTTGAATATGGGAATCTTTCCATTCTCTACTGTCCACACAATATAATGTGAAGGCGGCATTTGAAGTTCCAGCTTTTATCGCCAAGTGAGCATGACTCAATAATGTGTTTTTGTCTGTATTAAACTGCAGTGATTCAAGGTTGCAGCCTTTAGTTTCTGATGAATATCTGTTCATTTGTTAATCATTTCATACATGCCTATAGTGCACGTAATAGGGAAATGCACAATCATGGAAAAAAGGACACTTTTGTCGTACAACAACACAAAATATAAAAAAAATAGTGATGACTGACTTGAAAAACATCTGAATTTAGAAAAGTTATATTTTTAAGAGTTAATACACAGATTCACGATCATTTTGCCAGAACAGTGCAGCATTGTGTGCAGCTAGCTGAGCCACACTTTGGTCTCAGGTTGTGTTTCTTTAAGCAACTGTGTATGAGGGTGAGTGCTGTCGTGCTGTTGCAGGTGAGTGGCTTCCATTTTCTTCATCCACAGCCAAGGCGTGTGTGTGTGAACACACACAAACACACACAGCCATCTGCTCTTTAAACTGCAGGCTGGGGGCTTGCAGGGTTTCCACCTGTACCATTAAAGAATCATCAGAGAGAGGGGGAGACAGGCAAAAACACACAGACAGATATACAGATAGAGTGTTCGCAGACAGACAGGCAGGGAGGGAGGCAGCAGGTGAGTTCAGCCACTTGAGCAGGGCAGATGAAGAGGGGCCCCAGGTGTTTGCTCCATCATCCATATAACCAGGGATGAAAGCTTCACCAACAGACGGACAACAACCAACGAGGAGTGGTGCGTGTGTGTGTGTGTGCGATGGGCCCCATGATCAAAGGAATGAAAGAATCAGGTCTGTTTTTCACCCTTTGATTGGATGTGTGTGTGCGGGCGTGCATGTGTGTAGATGTGAGACAAGCAGGCCTCACGCCTGATTAGTGCTGTCTGACTTTTCCTGATCAGTACTGAGAGATTAGGCTGAGCAGTGTGTTTTTGTGTGTGTGTATGTGTGTGTGTGTGTGTGTCTACTCAATTGTAGCATTAAAAACTAGCTTTACCTATCCAGCAGGAAGTGCCCCCATCGTTCAGTTGTCCAGGCTGCAGGTCAGTTTTTTTACATCCGTTTTTCACATCCTGGTGTGATATGTTGTTGCACAGGATATCAGTCAGAGCAGAGAAGCAATGAGAATCACCTCCAGAAAATAAAAATGTATCCAGAGTAGGTGGCTTGGGAAGCGATTGTCTAATTTGTTGTAAGCCAGAGTGCATTTTGTCCAGAGAATGGCTGTCTGGCATGCTTTTACTGCAACAGAAGTAGCTAAGAGCCAGCTGAGTGTCTCTGGGAGATATGGAACAGTAAGTAAAGGTCAACTGCTATTAGCATAACGACTAGCACCATTTGGATATGCAAAATCCATAATTCAAGGAAGAACACATCCCCCCCCCTCTCTCCCTCTCTCTGTCAGAGCCAGGGGAGCAGGAACAAAGTCACCACTTGACCCTTTGCTAGCCACGGCCACTTGACTGCATTTTAATTAAAAGGCAAAAACCCACAGCTCACTAAATAGCCTAATCTCTACACGCTAACTTTAACACGAGCTAATGCAACGCCTGGCTCAGTTCACACATGTGTTTAATAGTACATGAGCACGGTGGAATACAGTGCTTTCATCACTGAAAGAGCAGGCTGCGCCAAATACGTTAGCTTTATGATTCACTGTCAGTGACATTTCCCTCAGATTTAAGGCTGCTATTGCAGAATGAGATACTGTATTGTTTGACAATAGAACAAGAGTGATTATATCATTTTCTATTAAAAAAGATAGGTATTAATTACGCGCAGGCAGCAGGCCAGAATATGTCAGAGATGCCAAGTCCAATTATTTCAGCGGTGCTTCAGTGATGGATATCAAGTGTCAGTCGTATTGGACTTTTGAGAATTGAGAAAAGACACAAATTCATGCCTTTAGGATTAGTCTGTCCTCGACCAAGGCCATTCATGCAGTCCTTATAACTATCTCCTCTGGATTTAGTAATTCAACAAACATAAATGCAGAGAATAAACCCAGAGAGTTGACACACACACACACACACACACGCAGGAGTAAATACTCAGAAAAGAAATCCTCGTCTAGCTACAGTTTACATCTTTGGATCACACTGGCTTGTCTCAGTGTTGATGGCCAGCAGCAACACAAGGCCTCTCTGCTCTCTCTCCTCTCTCCTTCTGCCTGTTGTTCCTCTGCACCAATCTGCTGTCTTGTTAAACATGAGCATTATGTCTGTTCTGATTGCATCACACCAGCAGCTCGGTCTGCTTCACTGTGCTCAGCAGCTGTTTGGCGGTTTAAGGATTTAGGCCTGGTGTTAAGAAACATGTTTACAATCCTCCCTAAATCTGACAGGCTTTGTCATCAAATCTGTAAACACAGACGCATGGTCAAATGAATGCACGCAGGCACACACACACACATACACACACTGACAAACTGGAGGTCAGCTTACCGTTAAGTACTGTATCCATGTTAGCCTTATACATCATTTTCCCTACTAAAAATTACAGATCAACATGTGTGGGGGCATTTAAACACACTGTATGAGGTTGAACTATATAAAGAATTGGGTATTATATGTCTAAATGTTTATTCTGTCATTATTTACATTAGTTTTCTCTTTCCTTCATCTTGTCTCTTTCTGCTCGTCCCAGGCGCCGGCGTCCCCCAGTTTCAGCCCATCCCTCTGAACAGCGGCTCTCGTGTGCAGCTGCTGAGCAACGGTTCGCTGCTGATCAAACACGTGCTGGAGGACGACAGCGGCTTCTACCTGTGTAAGGTCAGCAACGACGTGGGAGCTGATGTCAGCAAGTCCATGTACCTCACCGTCAAAAGTAAGAGCCTGCATCTGATGGACGATCGATAACAGCTGATGGGCAGTAATTATTGTGTATTTTAATGTGTGGCTTGGTGCAGCAGAGACAGGCAGCCGTTAAAAAGGATTCCCAGCTGCAGGGTTTTACAGATAGCTACACTCCTCGTAAAGTTGATCGGCCAGACATTAATTGTGTAAAAGAACGGAAGGAAGGGAGGTGCACGTCGGCAGATTCAGTACACAAACGGTGCAAATGATGACCAAACTGAGTGTGAGAGCGACAGATTCCGGTCGAAATCTAGCTGAGGCACATTTCATTGGTCACAATACCTTTTGATGAGCTTCTGTCCACTTTTTATTATTGTTTGCACTTTGAGCGCCCTTCTTTTTGCGCACAGATGTCCTAAATAGTTGATCTCAGCCTGTGAAGCTTTTTGTGGTTGTCCAGCTCGGTTGAAGGAATACTGCACCCACAAAATGATCATTTATACATCAATTACTCACCTAGTGCTACATTTAGTTCATGAGGAAAACTGATTTATTCAGTCTTATGCTCAGTACTTCCCAAACACATGCATTTTCCATAAAACCTTACTATCTAAAACACTTCCGCATAAACACTCTCATGCATGGACAAGTAGCACGCCTTGGCAAGCATTTGAACTCTGCTCAATGGAATACGCGAGCAGAGTTCAAACATATGTGCTGGCCCATGTGCCCTATACATATGCGGCGGTGTTTTGTGGGCAAAGCATCCCTTTAAAGAGGTCATGATCCTGATTTCCTTACTGGGAAAGATGACAAAAACCAGCTGCCATGCTCATAGTAATGTTATTGAGCATTTTCCTGCACCAACGTATCTGTATGCAGACAGCTTCCCCTCCTGTGTCTGCGTATATGTAGGCACATTGCTGTTTTTCTGCCAGTGGTCGGCATGGTAATATCCCCGACTACAGGTCTCCCTGCCTCCAGGAAGCATTAGCATGTAGCTCCCCTATAGCGCTAGGAGTGGCTCCTCATGGCGCTTAGATGCGAGTGGGGCTTATTTTCACCGTGCTACTGTTATCAAACTGGAGCACAAGGAGCCCCGCTGAAGGGCAGTCCTCTCTCTGTCACCATCTCTCTCTATCTGTCTCTTCTTCTTTTTCTCTCCTCACCAGCCCAGTGTCTGATAAATAGAACGCAAATGCATTATATACAAGAACTTGACTGCATTTACATGGAGGACACAGTGACTGGGTTGTTTTCAGTGATGGGATGGAAGCTGTAACCGACCCTGACTTCTGACCTCTCTGTAAAAAGGGAAGCAAACAAAATAATTTGGTCAGAACTCTCCTTCTGGATAAATCAGCACTTGTTATCATTAATATCAGCTGGCATGCCGTGGATATTCATGTGTCACTGTAATTAAGCCTCGCAGTGTACGAGGTTGGGAGCTGCCACTGTGTGAGGCTGTGAGTGCTACAGCGGCAGCGGCAGAGAAGAACATGCTCTCTGTGTTTTCATAGGTCAGTTTGCTGACTGTAGCACCCAGTTGCTATGCAGCAAGTTGACCTATGGCTGCACTAACCTTTTTTTTCTTCCGTTTTCTACCAAGCAGAGAGCAAACACTGTGGCTGCAGCTGCACCACACTCAACTCTCAGTAGCATATCTAACTCTGAACACTAAACATTGATTTTTAAGACGTTTTTTTTATTTATTTCAACTAAAAAAAAACTACAGGCAAAGAATGTCATACAGTGTGTTTTAGCTTATATAACTGAGGAATACATCTCATTTGAACTGCATTTGCTCATGATAGGCTTGCACTGTATCTGTTGAACTCTATTATACTAATGCGACTTCTTCAGAGTCAAAGAAAAGACTGAAAGACCGTAAACGGGTTATAGTGAGATTATATAGATCAGTCATCCACTGAGTGCAGATCTTCTCCTTTTCTCTCTGGCCTTTTTGTTTTTGGTCCAGGAGGTCTTTTGGTTGCTTTGTGAGGTGCAACAGTCACTGTCCACTGTGAGATTGAGTCTGAGCGTGTGTTTGGAGAAGATGAGAACACTATACCAAGTGTATATAGGACATACTAGAAAGAGTAATGGGATATACACAGACACACACACACATATACACGTATATAGTTTTGTTGGAGTGCATGTTGTGATGTTGGAGATGGGGACAAGTGAGAAGTAAACTGACATTGCGTGCATAGTATCGGTTTCACTGCTCTATATAGACATTTGTATCATCTACCTTAGTAGAGTAAGTGTGTGTGTGTGTGTGTGTGTGTGTGTGTGTGTGTGTGTGTGTGTGTGTGTGTGTGTGTGTGTGTGTGTGTGTGTGTGTGTGTGTGTGTGTGTGTGTGTAACAGAGAGGGTTGACCCACCGAACACACTCTGCTGTTGCTCTAGGCTTCAGTTTCATGCTGTACTCGGCTCTATCAAAGAGAATTTTGACAGCTATATTGCTAAATAATGTAAGAGTGTGGTAGTTTCATTAATATGAGCTGTTTATCGTTATTATTTACAGATTTATCATTAATAACAAATAACTGTTTTTCCCTTGAGATTAATTTACATTTATTTTCTAGTAATTTAATGAAAATAATTTAGTTTTCATTTAAATTATTATTATTCTATTACTCTTACCACAAATTGAACATGATCATGTACGGCAGAGTAGGATATTAAATCAACACTAGCTAATTGCTTGTCAACTAATTGCTCTCTTTATAGTTATATACACACTGGCTCCTTACAGTTACTTATGAAAAAAAGGAAAAAAAAACAGTACTTTTAAAAAAAAGCATTTTGGGGCATCGGTAGGGGCATCAGATTTAAATTGTGAAATTCAGTATCTTTCAAAATGGGTCCTAAATTTCAGACAAAAGTAACCAAAAGGCTTTTCATTTCCTACCAGCAACTGTCCATTTTGTCAGTTGAAATGACAACTGCTACAGGCAGATTTTATCAGCTGTGGGTACATAGCTAAGTAAGTTAATGTTAGCTCCACAGATTAAAATAATCTTAAAAAAAATAAATAAAAAATTGTTTTTGCACCGTAAGTATTTAGAATTTCTGACACACCTTTTGTCCACAACCCAGAGATATTCAGTCTATTGCCCCAGAGGAGTAAAGACACAAGAAAATATTCACATTTAAGAAGCTGAAATCAGAGACTTTTCCCCCTTTTTTCTTAAAAAATTACTCAAACTGATAAGTTGATTTTAACATTAGGCACTGGAAACGACACAGACCAATGGGATGGGAGGATGGTGAAATGACACATGCATGATGACTGTATTGTTTACAAGAAATGGAATAAAATATATTAAATAACATCATTTTCTGTTATTATTTGATGTAATATTTTCCAGTAACGTCCAGTAATTGTCCAGATCACTTGTGTTTTGGCTTTGTGTGAGGGAGCTATGTAACATTCTGTTGTAAATTCTGTCACAGACAACAGCAAAAAGTTGCAATATTAATTGAACGGCGATGCCATGAACCATTACAGTTGCTGTAGTTCTACACCAGCCTCTCAAAATTTTACCATCCTGCTCTTGTCTACTAATGTATATTCAGTTTGACATCTTCCATTTCCATTATTCCATGTGAGCGCAGATTAGCAATCGCTTCATGACATCACCAGACTTTATCATTATCATTAACACTGAACATGGATTAAACAATGTGAGCAAAATACCATTTTTACACTCTGTCCACTTAATCCTGAATTAAATTTCTCTTGCAGTGTCATTGTAAACCACCAAGTCATCTGTGATTCAGTTATCATCGACGCGTCATCTTCATAGCTCAATAACTCACATTAGAAGAAACAGCTGTAAGTTCTCTGGTCCTATGATAATATCGTGTGCTGTCCTCCCTCTGCTGCCATTGGCTGCTCACTCATTACATGCTGGCTCAGCTACATGCTTGTCACTCATCAATAGATCACATTTCATGCCCTTTAAACCCCAAACTGTACTCGTACACTCAAGATGCTTTCTGTAAAAGTGTACTTACTCGCATGAGTGGTTTTGAAAAAGGGAGACCATTACTGTGCACCAACACCATCATGTCCATTTCATGTCTGTTTGTGTGCGTGTGCACATTTCTTTTCATTTTTAAGCATATGAGCGTATGATTGTTTTTATACATACTGTAGGCATGTTTTTCTGTGCGTGTGTGTTTCCATTCATGGTACATTGTGTTCATTCTGCTTGCATGCAGTGTGTGAGTTTGTGCATATGTGTGTATGTGTGTGTGTTATGAGACGCTGGAACTCTTGAGTGCATTTCAGCCTCATTTAAATCCGTCAATACTTCAATTAGAAGCTGACGAAGGGGCTCTAGGGAAGAGCAGTCCGCATGTTTCTCTGCTTTATTTGCACTCTCTGGCTGTCTTTGTTCCTTACATTTTCAGCAATGAGAGAAAGATTAGAAAGATAAATAAGGCATTATTTGTTTCATTTTATACCCTTGTTCATTTGCTGGCAGCTGTGTGTGTCCTCCAAGTGTCTAAATCCCCCATCGCCAACAACAAAGCATTGATTTATTTATCATTTACAGATCATTTTTTAGCTTCATGAATCACCCTCCTAACAAAATAGTCTTAATCCCAGATGAATATTAGAGCAATGTATCATATATTTAAACAGCATGTTTTGCTGTTAGTCCTCTTTCTAAATAACAATGTCAACATAGTGAATCCTGTAAAGTGACAAAGGAGAATAGTTCTGCTTATACAAGAGCAAGGTTGTGTCTTTATACTGACCTTGTCCAAAACCACAAACAAACATACTCTGTAACAAAAGATAACGCATTACAAGTTGTGCTAATGGTATGAAATGGTGTGCACCACCGGTCTCCTAAGCCCTCTCCTGCTTATCCCCCCACCTAGTTTGAAAGAGTTGTGAACATCATGTGGATGGAGGAAAGCAGATTCAAAACAATACGACACCATATGCAGCACAAATGTAATGTTTGTTTTTTATGTTGCCACTCGTTTTTACCTGCTAGCTTATTATCGATATCAACCCAGTGCAAGATCATATCAGTCGGATAACATTGTCTTTTCCCCCTCCGAAAACAGTTAAATAATAATGATAATAGTACTATTAAGCAAAGAAACACGTACAAGTCTATTTTAATTCCTGTTAATCCATTTGAAAAGCAACGTCGATAGCAGTGCAGTCAAACCGCATCAGACCGATGGTTCAAAACCGACAGAAAGAGGAGATTTTGTGTTGCCAGATCTTGGTCTCAAACAAAATTCATTATCACCTGATTTGTCTTTATGAAAAATGCCATTCTAGTGTCAGAATGTTCGGAAGATATGTGGCTTGTGAAAAATGGGTCCAGTATTTATTTCAGTGACAGTGTAGCGAAAGAAATGGTCATAATCACATAATTAAATAATTAAATCCTGGTTTCTACAGCTTATTTCCCCCTACATGACAACTGTAGGTGGGGTAAATTTTTATGATATTTACCTGTTTACATTTTATTAAGGCTTGTAGTTACACATAGTTAAGGGCGGGCCACTTTAAGTGAGAGGCTGTCTGTGAGGTGTTACCTTGGGTTCTCAGTGGGATTCACCCTTTGCCCCTCTGCAGCTTCACCCTCTCAATCAAATATGGTCACTTCTGGCTCCAAGAATTCAAAATAGTGACATCAGAGTGCCGAACTCAACGCTACATCTGATAGAATCTGATAGCGTGTGTTATTGCAACCGGCATAATCGACAGTCGCTAGCTAGAAATGAGAAGCTGCTTTTGATGTTCCATCAAGGACAAAAAAGCGGCAGGCGTACCGAGACTAGTTGTCTTTCAGATAGTTAGCAATTCATGTTCTCTTTCTCAATTCATCAACTTATTGTTGAGCTGTAATTAATTTGCAAATGTTCTGACAAATTCAACATCAAGGTAATTTTGTAACTCGTAGTTAAGTTGTGCCAGTTTACACACAACAGATGTTGTGCAAAGCCACTGCTGGTTAAAATGCTGCTTTTGGATTTATTATAAAACATTTAAGCTCTGTCTCTTTTTAAGAAGGAATCCTTCACATTGTTCAGTCCGTCACCTCCTGTCTGTGCCTTTCTGTCTTTGTTTCCCTCCTTCTCCCTGTTTCCCTCTCTACCCCCTCAGCTTTCTCTTTCTCCCTTGTCTCCTCTCTTCAAACTCACACTTTCTCCTCTACCCGCCCGTGTTTTATTACCAGGCCCCTGTAATATCGCTGGATATTAAAAAATATACATCAACCGAGCAATTATGGGCTATCAAAAAGAATAGGTTTAGCCTGGGGCCCTGCTAGTGCTGCACGGTAGATGCATAGAGATGAGATGAGGAGGAAGCGAGTGAGTAGCCTCACCTCGGCTCGGGCCACCGAAGCACGACCGGTGAAGATTGTGGAACATTTTAGATACGTACCGCAGTCCACGGCACATCTCGAATACATGAACGTTTAGCATGTTTCATTCATACATGTGCACACAGTCACAGGCATACAAGGTCACAGACAGATGTATTCATATATGCATATTCATATCGACAAGCATGTGCTCATACATGCAGACATAAATGACTAATACTCTCATACGCTATCATGCCCTTTCTGGAGCTCTTTCGATGAGCAAACACAAGCTTCATCGATGTTAACTCGCACTGCCAAGGCCTCAGATTTAGATGGAGAAAATCGCCCCTGTTAAGGAGCAATAACATTTAGAGAAGGGGCTGAGAAGTCTCTTTTAATAGGACTCACTTAAAATTCATAGTTGCTATGCAAAATAAATCAGCGATTTCCTGCGCGGGGGCAGTGGGAAAGGGGATGATGGTGTGGGGAGCGAGGGAGAGGGAGGGGCTGCGAGTGAATAAGAGATGAGGTTTAAACGTTGGCAGTCCCAAGTCTGACACATTTCATCATGTCGGGGGTGGGCGGGGGTTGAGGGTGCACGTACGCACACACGGGCGCACAGGCCTTGTGTGTGCATGCAAACACACATACAAGTGGCACCCCCCCTTTGATTTTTGTTGGCTGCATCAAAGAAGGAAATGTACTGTGAGAAAAAAAAGTCAGAAACACATTGATGGAGTGTATGTGTTCATTTGTCTGTGTGGAGGCGTTGCTGTGTGGGATTTGTGTTTGTGCGCGTATGTTCTCTCTTGATTTGAATTCATGGAACACATATATAAATTAAAGACCAGCTGATACAGCAACATGGCTGATGGTGTTGTCGGACATCAGCTCATCACAGATATACTGGTATCAGTGAAAAGACATTTCAAAGATACTTTTGTGCTAAGCTACATTAGCAAGGATGTTGGAAGTGCTTCTTTTATAGTGCCCCACCCTGGACAGTGTTGTCCAACACAGCAGTGCTGATTGGACTGAGCTGTTAATGAGCCCAACCCAAGGCTTCAATTTCAAATAATCTGAGACGTATAAAGCTGATTAGAAAACCAGAAAGTAGGATTTAGATGTCTATAATGCGTCTTCATTACTGTGACAATAAAAATGCTTTATATCATAGAGGCATAGCCCATGTTATGCATGCTCGTAGTCATATCAATCATGATACCTTCAGGGTATACTATGCAGGAATCGTGTTTGTGAACAGTATTGCAGTATTCCACCATTTTTGCAGTTTCCACTTGGATGCACGCTGCTAGTCAGGGACCTTGTTGCTTTGTTTTTGTGAAGTCCCAACCTCACCTGAGCACTGTGCCCAGGATCGTTCGAACACACCAAAATGAGAAGAAAATAAGAAAACCCAGGCAGAGGGCAGGGCCTCTGCAGATAAATACACCGCCACACATTCTTGTAGAAGTGTGATGGTTAAGACAGATTACTTTTGTATGATTCTATACATTGTTATTATAGTAAAGTCTTACATAGTATACTTTTGATAAAATCCTTTAATAGAAAGTAGCAATCCAGAAGTCACTGGACAAAGCATAGGTCTTTGAAGGCACAATATTTAAAGCCTACTTCAACAAGACACCACTTGAATATTTAACAAATGTGAAGCCAAATAGAAAAGGGCGGAAAAGAAAAACAAGTACCAACAATATGCATAGGGAGTACATGGAACCTTTAGACACTTTTCAGAAGTCTTACTCTTTGCTTGAGTATTTTTTTTTAGCATTTTACTTTGCTACTTTTGCCTTTATACCTTCGTCAAAACTATTTCAATAATCTCCTACAAATTTTGCCTGCTCTGATGGAAATGAGAGCTGTTATGTGTGCTGTAACTCCAATATGAAAGACAGAAATGAAAGTTCAGGCACCAATTCCGTATTTAAATAATAATATGCTTGGTGCTTGGTCCCTTCACACCCCTACTTCCAGGTCCCTGCATACTAGTGACGTGGTCAACATTATACCTGCTAAACATCAGCATTTTAGCAAGGGTAATGTTATGTCAGAATAAGATTCAAAAATTCAGAATCAGTCAGGCTTTAGGAATGTGTTCATCCTGCATCCATAAAAGTACATACCTCTAAAATGATAAATAACAGAACAAGAAAGTATCTGCAGCTCTCTTCAGCCTGGTGTTGCTGCAGAATGGGTGAGGTTTAACACGTCAGGGCAATTTGCCATTCACACAAGTACAGTATAATAAATGACTCATTATAAATTCAAGTACTTTAATTGACTTGTGATTGTCTAACCTTTCTGGCACTCCTAGTACGAGCAAACTGTACCAGACTGGCGCCTGTGTGAAGCCAAAACAAATGATTACAAAGTTATCTACAAATGCTGTTTTGACCCAGGGGAATACTGTGTGTGGTGGGGTGTGTGTGTATGTATTCCTAAGTAGTGTTTTCAGTTGTTGGTGTGTGCAATTGCTTCTGTTTTGGTTTGTTTGTGAATGTGCATCGCTATGATTCTCTTTTTTTATCCCGTTAGTGTTCCTACACTTGCATACTGTGCGAGCGTGCAGGGCCAGTATCTCTGTATTTGTCTTTGTTTGTGTGTTTCAGAATGTGCACAAAGGTGTGTGTGTGTGTGCGTCTGTTGTTTTCAGTGCATGTCTGTATATGTTCGAATGCGCGTGTGTCTGTGTGAGACAACAGCACGGCCAGCGGACTTGTCTGCTGCGTATGAATAATCAAAGTGGTCTCTCTCATCATTAAATCATCGCTGTCCTGGTGGGAGCCTGAGGAGGGAGATGGAGTGAGGGAGCGAGGGAGAGGGAGAGGGATCATAGTTAGCGCTGCAGGGGTACATGCTCTCTCTCTCTCCTCCATCGTGTAGTGTGGCTGAGATGTGTCATGAGCACAAGTCTTTTCTGCTCTCTGTGCTCGCCCACTTAGCTCCCCTCAGACAGAGCCGCTCTCATGCACACACATTCATACATATGCACGCACGGTGTAACACTCACACACATGCGCACGGACACATTATTCAGGAGTGTACAGACATTCGCACACTGACTCAAACACACATATTGCATCTCTTGGTGGCAGAGAGGGCCTCAGACCTCTGCTACACAAGTATTTGCCACATGTAGCTGCCACTGCTGTCCTTTTTAATGACACAGTGTTCACCGTGGCACATTTTTACAGAGAACATATGGTAATAAACACTGGCCTGTCTAACATAAATAAAGAGAAAGTGACTGATCATTCAACGCAGTCAATCTGTTGTTTCAAGCTGCTCCAATCAGTATTTATAGCAGTGTATCAAATGGCTTTTTTATGTAAAGGGAGTCACTCTGATGTTAAACCCCACTGTGCACTAAAAGTGAAGTGACGAGCTAGTAAACAAACTGAAGTATTTTGTAGTTGAAGTGATGCATTTCCTTCAGGAACGGGTAAAGACCAAACCACATCTAGAAGGAGAGTGAACATTGGACCCACATTTATCAGGTGGACAGAAACTCAACTCGAAATGAATGAAAATGTCGCTCCACATCTGCTGGATGTGTCATTGCTAACAGGTTAGCCATATCAGCTTTGTAGGGTGGTGATATGTCAGTGCTGTGTTTATAGTGTGGTCCCACTGCCCCCAAGTGGCCTAAATGTAGACTGATGCAACTTAAAAGGTCCCATATTGTTAGAAATCAGATTTCCATGTCTTAATATATAGCATGTATAGGTGCTATATACTGCAAATAAAATGCACATAGTGCGTATTCAGAAACTGTGCCTTTAAACAAGCTGTCAAGCTCTCCGTGACATAGATGGGTCCCTCTGTATTTCCTGTTTGAATGTTTTTCAGTGTATTTGAACAAAATCAACTGACAGGAAGCAAACATGGACCCGGTACAGTGCAGTTTTAATCATTCCCCCGGCTGCTATGGCTGTGCAGAGATGCAGAGAGTGCAGATGTGAAAAACACGTTAACACTGACCTATCAGAGCAGACTGGGCTTTTTTCAGAGGGGGGTTTAAAGAGACAGGCTCCAAAACGAAGTACTTTATACGAAAGGTGATTACAGGTATATTCATTTAGACCGTATGAAAAAGCGAATGTGTTTTTTGAACATTAAGCATGTAAACATGTTCTTGTAGAGACCCAAAATATGAACATGTACAAGTATGAACCTGAAAGGGAGCATAATTTAGGATCTATGGGTAATTATCCAGCAAAAAAAGTGAAATCATTGTAAACTGAGTACCCTTGGGTTTGGACTATTGGTCAGATAAAACAAGCAATTTGAAGAGTCTCTTAAGAGTCTGAGGTTTTTTACTGTAGTCAGGTTTATAGACCAAACGATTATGTGATTAATGTCATAATGGTCAATAGATTAACCAATGATAAAAAAAGAAAAAAAAGTGCAATTGCTAGTTGTAGCCTGAGTATAATGTAGTGTCTTCAGATTGTTGTTCACTAACAAATACATTCCCACAATTAATTAAAAATCATGTTTAAAGGTCCACTGTGTAGGATTTAGTGACATCTAGTGGTTAGGTTGCAGAACTGAACTATCCTGTGTGCCAAGCATGTAGGAGAATTGCAGTGGCTGATGCAGAAACACCAAAATGCAAATGGCCCTGTCTTTGGTTTGTCTATTCTGGGCTACTGTAGAACTACATGGCGGACTCTGTGAAAGAGGACCTGCTCCGTATGTAGATATAAACTCTCAGTATTTTCTTAGCCACTGTAGGCTAAACGGGCCTTTTTTTGAGCATAAAATTACAGCTCTTCAATGTCTCTGTCCTTTCCTTGTGCAATTCAGAGTCTTATTGTTGCACAGTGGACATCGATGAATGGCGTCCTATCCCAAGTGAAGTGGGACAGGACGAAGCGTTGTTTGAGACACAGCAGATTACAGTTGCAGTTCTTGCATTGAGCTTTTAATAGATTCTTATTCTAAGTTTAACGGCCATCAAACAGCTGTCAGTAATCAGATCATCTGAATTTTTTACCCACATTATAACATCTGAAATAACAAAAAAAATGTCCACCTCGATAAAGATTAACATATTCATCCAGTCTGCTCAAATTGCAGAAGTTAATATTCCGATCCAGGAGCTTCACACTTTAGAGATCATTATACTGTGAATAGCACCTGAAAGTCTCTGTGAGTGTTATAATCGGGAGACGGCTTCATGCCAGTGGAGAGAAAAAGACAGAATGAAAGAAAGTGTGAGTATGAGAGCAGTGTGAGTGTGAGTACAGACTGTGAGTAGTCTGGGTGAGAGACATTCACAACAGATACTCGTTCTACTGAATGCCACACACACACACACACACACACACACACACACGGGCTAGATGTGTTGCTAATGAGCCTGGTGTGCGGTTACGGCGTAGAGCCAGACTGGCTCCACGCTCAGACCGATGGGAGTTCAGTCAGGAGTCACCACTTTCTTCTCCGTTCCTCCGCCTCATCCTCAGAAAGCAGCGCGTTACTGTTCGCTGTCATTATCAAAGCAGGCGCAGGCTTACCTGAAGGACTGCGTTTCAATCTCTAAGTATTGTGGGAGACAGGTAGACTCAAACATGAGTTCACGATGGTCCCAAGAGTGTTCAAATCGTTCTCATAATTGTCAGAGAAAAAGAGAAAAGGAGTTTCCTCAGTAAAAGGCAGGAAACACAGTTAGAGGATGCACATGTGCTTTGTTTTTCAAAATATAATTTGATTTCTTGTATGTTGGAATAAAAAGATCAACACATGGCACCACAAAAGCAATTATTTCCACAGTGGTCTTTGGTGAAAGAGGAATTGCATATATGCTGTTAAGAAAAGGTGATGTTGGACGTCACTCTGCTCATACCTTAATTTCTCCTGTTCTCTCTATTCCTACTCCTTCTGCTGCCTCCATCCAGTCCCAGCCATGATCACCTCCTACCCCAACACCACTCTGGCTACACAGGGCGAGGAGAAGAGGATGAGCTGCATTGCTCACGGGGAGAAACCCATCATGGTGCGCTGGGAGAAAGAAGAGCGCATTATCAACCCGGAGACCAGCCGATATGTGGTCACAGTCAAAGAGGTGGCTGACGAGGTCATCTCTACTCTCGTGGTGAGCGCTCAGTTCACGTATTTTCTGTCTAATTTTGGGGAGTGCAAAACCTTTAGTTGATTTTATCTTTTATCTGTGCAGATGGAAAGTAAAGTGGAGAAAGAGTAGAGAAGACATGGCAAAAAAACATTCACATCATCTTAAAATCTTCAAGTAGAGTATGAAATATTAAAGAGCTCCCTTTCAGTTCTATTTAATGGTTATTAAAACACAGTATGAACAAGTGCATTTGTAATGTGGTATTTTAACATCGCAAGGAATATTTGCCTTAATAATTTAGTGGTTAAGTCTCCAACATGGGTCAGGATGAAGAGGGGTTGTCCACCTCTCCAGTCTCCAGTATAAGAAGTAAGAATATTGACGCTGAGTCCACAGCCCAACCTCCTTGGCGTGAAACATAATGTACTCTCTGCCCACTCTAATGTCCTGCACATGGTGTGTCTCTCTGCAGATTATGCCAACCGTTCGTGAGGACTCAGGTTTCTTCTCCTGTCACGCCATCAACTCCTTCGGTGAGGACCGAGGCATCATCCAGCTGACAGTGCAAGGTAAGACTCAGTTCAGCTCACGGCTTCTTCACTGAGTCTGTTTGGAAGAAAAATCCCTCCCGGAGCAGTAAAGTTTTCTATCATTTATGACTTAATTCATTCATTTATTAATCTAATTGCTTCACAGTGTGACTCTTGCTCTTTGCAGTCCTCTCTTTAATCTCTCACTGAGGAAATCACAGACAGAGTAAAACCGATACATCTGTCTGTTCTGCCGCCGTCCAGTTTCTATTTCAGGACCATCGCTGTAACTCTGTTGTGTTCACACTTTCCCTCAGAACCACCCGACCCTCCAGAGGTGGAGATCCGAGAGGTTAAAGATCGCACCATAGCTCTCCGCTGGACCATGGGCTTTGACGGCAACAGCCCCATCACAGGATATGATATTGAGTGCAAGAACAAATCAGGTAGACACACGTTTAAGACATAACCTGACACATCTATGTAACACTGAGACACAGATATCCAGACATGAGAGAAGTCGAAATCCATTCCTAACAACCATTCCCCCCTTTAATCTCCTCTAGCGTCATGGCTATCAGCCCAGGTAACCAAAGATGTGTCACCGCAGCTCAACCAGGCCACGATTATCGACCTCCACCCGTCCTCCACTTACAACATCCGAATGGTTGCCAAGAACATCATCGGCAACAGCAACCCTAGCAACGAGCTCACCATCACTACGGATGAAGCAGGTAACTGAGCTTTTGGAGCATGATACTAAATCCTGTGGAAACACTGTCATATATTATTTTAAATAAAGGTTATGAGAATTAAACAAAGACACATAAAAGACAAACATTTAGTGCGTTGTATTTAAATCACATGGTTTTCATCAGCCTTTATCCTGGTTACTTGCTCTAAATCCCCAAATAAAACGCCCATTTTTCATCCACATTTCAGTGCAAAGCTTTCTACAGGAATGGCAGCTTTTATTAAAATGTAATTTTAACAGTTTCATCTCATCTGAGTGTAATATTCATAGCAAAATTAGCTCCCCAAAAATAACATTGTTACTGAAAATGATCTTAACACTGCAAATACTAAGGTAGTAAGTAGTCAAACTTCGGTGGAATTATTTTACCTAGAGTATAAAATTATACTCCATTTTCTTCCGATCACACACTTTGAAAGTGTTCTTTTGGCTATTATTCACTTTACACTGTCACCATAATTTATTTTACTACCTTAACTCTGCTCCGTAGAGAACTGGCTCTCTGTCCTAATACTGGTTTGGAAAGAAACTCCTCACCTTTAGTGTTCATTTACTCCTGGTCCTTAAACCTGTTGAGTCATCTTACACATAATTATTTTATGGTTGCTTGAAATGAAGGCCATCATCTTTTATATCTGGGGAAACAGAACAGTTCACTGTTGCTTTCAGTCGGCTCTATCAGTGTTCACTTATCTTCTATTGCCTGTAATGATCCCCCCACAGGCATACCACTACATTAAAATGCCCCATTTTACTGGATTCATTGCTAAAATAAAGCCATAAACTTCAAATTAAATAAAGCATGTATCATTTCAACATTATTTTAAAGGTTAAAGTTGATGATGTTACTGTTTTTTTTTAATTATTGAGTTGAGGTGGAAACTGCAAAGTACTCAAATAAAAAAAAAAAGAGAGCTTGAAGGAAAATATATTCTTAACTCAACAGCACCATCTAGTGAAAGTGAACGGGATAAAAAGTGACACGTTCTCAGTGGCAGATCATCTCCTCCATTTAAACACAGGCATACAGTCATATTGAAAGAGTGCTTTATTTACAGCTCCTGACGGCCCACCACAGGATGTCACTCTGGAGCCCACATCCCCACAGAGCATCAAAGTTTCCTGGAAGGTAAAGTCCAAACAAAGAAGAGTATTTTTTCCTCTCTGCAGAGACAAGCTGCTGTCACGGATGTTGAGATAGTTGTAAAACAGACTTTGAACTAAACCTACATTATTTTATTTTATTATTTTATTCAGACATCAAAAAGGCTAGCAACCACTATGTGGAAGCTAATCATGATCTGAATTAGGAATAAATGTCATAAAAGTAGTTGAAAATTATGTACATGGTTAAAGAAGGGCTAGCAAGGCTGGCATCAGAAGGAGTAATAGTGACTTACAGCACATGGGGACAACTATAACCTGTGGCAGTTTCAAGATAATAATTTGGTCATGATTGTTTATAAATATACACTCACCGGCCACTTTATTAGGTCCACCTTACTGGACAGATGTACCTAATAAAGTGGCCGATGAGTGTATATGACATTGAAAGAAGATAAGTAATCATATTTCATATGTAACAGATCAAGTCAAGCTGCATGACCTTGTTTAGTTTTAGTATTTAATGTTTGACCAGTTTGTTTATCGCTCCTCTCACTGTTCTTTCTTCTCATCCTCATCTCGCAGCCTCCCCAAAGGCACCTGCAGAACGGTGTGATCCGTGGCTACCAGGTGGGCTACAGAGAGTACAGCCCAGGTGGAAGCCACCAGTTCACCATCATCAGCGTGGACACCACAGGAGACACCACAGAGAGCATCGTGCTGGACAACCTGAAGAAGTTCACCCAGTACAGCGTGGTGGTGCAGGCTGCTAACAGAGCAGGCACTGGGCCGTCCTCACAGCAGGTCGTCACCAAAACCTTGGAGGACGGTAAGGAGGGGGATCTGATGTGATATATGTGTTATTGTAAATGTGTATGAGCCCAAGTTCATGCGTCTTATATTAGTTAACTGGTCTTTTGCTGTAATATAACCATATTGTTTTCTTTAAATTGTGACTACTTCCTATTTGACTTGTTATTTTGAACCACATCTCTCTAACCTCCTGTAGGCCTTTAGATGCAGTGGCTTTAAAAATGAAGCTCCAACATATTTCTGTGGAAAGGCTCCCCTCTGCTGGACATTTGTGATATTACATCAGAGAAACAGACGCTTGATGCTCAGCATTATTCTCCCAAAGTCTCTGATTATGAAGGATGTGTAGGCTTATTTTACAAAATATAAAGAGTTTTTGAACCCCTGATTTACTCTACCATTTATTAACAATACATTGGATGGGTAGGTTTAATACAGAATAATCTTTGACATTTGACAACATTAATATATCTTTTTTCTTTTGCTTTTTTTTTTTTACATGTTTTCCCTCAAAATTTTTACCCGGGGAGTTTGAGGATGCAGTTGTCATTATTTATGAATTATTAGGCAATCACTTTAAGATTTAATATCACATTTTGCTGATGGCTCCTCTAGTCATTATAAGATTTTGTTCTCTCAGTGAGAAAGAAAAAGGACGCGAGTGCTGTGTCATTGTTAGACGTGACACAGAAATGATTAATGCATCCAAACAAATGTTCCAGATATAATATTTGGTGTCAGCAGTTATTTTTCAAACTCATTTGTGGTACTCTGTGAATTGCCTATACTCACACAGACAGTCACTGGTACTGCCACTTCATAAGCCTCCATTAGGCCTCCACTTCAACACTTGTATCTCTCTCTCGTGTCTCTGGCAGTGCCGTCACGGCCTCCTGAAAATGTCCTGGCTGTGGCAAAGTCGCCAGAGGTCATCTCGCTCTCCTGGATGCCTCTGCCCAGAGAGGCTCTCAACGGGAACCTGCAGGGGTACAGAGTCATCTACTGGGCCAACCTGCCCGATGGAGGTATTAACATCAACACACACAAACACTGATATGATGTGTTGATCGATGCGGTTTACCTGCCGTATAAGTCTATAGTTTACATCAGCTGATTTGTCATTAGTGCTTGTCATGGTTCATCCAGTAGGGGAAGCTGTGGTATACTGTAATAAGCTATTGTGATTTGGAGAGGTGGCGTAACTTGGAAAATTCGGGCCGTCTTGTGTGTGTTTTCTTCAATAACTTTGCAGCATTTGACATTAATATTTATTACCAGATAAATGATCAACAACAGTTGACCTCAGTAGGGGACGAATGCAGCACATAATTGTAAAGTTAAAGTGTAATTTTCAGGAACTTATGTGCACTTACAATACACATTTCAAATCATTTTATTTTACATACTGGATGAACAATGTCTGATTTCCAAACACTTTGTGCCGCATCACAGTACGAGCTGACCGCGTTTCTCATGCTGATCAACAGTGGAAATACAAAGTCTGCACTGCACAAAGGGAATATTTGTGGTTCCTGTGTTTTTCCCTTGATGTATACCCTGCTTTATAGCAGCGATCCAACCCTGCAGTCTGGCTGCTCTCCATCAATAATTCACAATGCAATAACTCAGTGAGGCCCACTGCCTCAGCTCTGAGTGACAGGACACAAGGGAGTAGAGGAAAGGCGAGAGGAATCAGAGCAGTAATGAAAAGTATAATCCCTTAATACCTTTTTTGTTTTGTTTTTTGTAAGTTAAAATATCTCATTATGCAGAGGATTGCTTCCCATATGTTATCTATACTGTGTATTCAGTCAGACATTGATTCAGGAAACTGGAGTCATTTTCTTGTTTTCATCACAGGTAACCAAAATTGAGATACTACTGAACTGCAGTGTGTAGCAATCTAGAAACCCAGGCTTATTAATGTGTCTCCTCTCCCCTGTCAGAACTGGGAGAAATCAGGAACGTGACCACCAATCAGCCGTCTCTAGAGCTGGATGGTTTGGAGAAGTACACCAACTACAGCATCCAGGTCTTAGCCTTCACCAACGCTGGAGATGGGGTCCGCAGTGAACAGATCTACGTCCGCACTAAAGAGGATGGTATGATACATGACCAGATATAACAGAAACAACTCACTCAGATTTATGTTCACCCTGCTGTAAATCTTACCACTGCTTGCTTTTACCCTTGTCGTTTTCATAACTTTACCCCGCTGCTAAGTCAAGTTTTTATCGTAAACCATATTGAATTTGTTGATTTGAATAGTGAGTTCTGAAAATGCATTGGTACAGTTCAGTGTAGCCCATACAGTAACCTAAAGTAAAGGTTACAAGGTGCTGTGTAGTGCAGGAATACTTATTGCCCATTTATAACACAACATTTTTATGACCTTTTTCAAGAGTATAAAACAAACTAATAGCCTCCATCACACACCGTGTTTCAGTGTGATTTATATGCTTAGCAATACATACAAAACATATGCATGCATATTCAGTATGTATATCTCGGCTCCTCTGAACCCCACGCTCTTCTCCTCTTCCCCCAGTTCCTGGTCCTCCAGCGGGGGTTAAGGCTGCAGCCTCCAGCAGCTCTGTTGTGTTCGTCTCCTGGCTGCCTCCGCTCAAACTCAACGGCATCATCAGGAAATACATCGTCTTCTGCTCTAACCTGCATCCGATGGTAATAGCATTTGTATACCAATGGATTTTTAGTAATCGCTTCCGAATTTCCCACACAGCAAATCCAGGGATTGTGGAGTTAAGTAGCTCGAACATTAAAATGTGGCACGCGGCTACATGAAGCTTTGGATCAAACCATCTGTAGTTTGTCATAACGATAGTTTTCTGTTTACAAATGTCATCTCTCTTTTCTTCACTGCTGCTGCCCAATGATACATTAATCTCTCCTCCCTCTCCGTTTTGCAGGTGATGAGTGAGTTTGAGGCGTCTCCAGATGCCTATTTCTACAGGATCCCCAATCTGGCTCGTAACAGACAGTACAGTATCTGGGTGGTGGCGGTGACGGCTGCTGGTCATGGCAACAACAGTGAGAAGATCACAGTGGAGCCTCTAGCCAAAGGTGCACCACCCTTACTAAGCTGGCCTGACATTGTTCTGATTCATACAGCTATTGTCATCCAAAGCACTTTGAATAATAAGTAGACCATTGGTTTTCATGAAGGTATAATTGAGCAGTCAGGCAACAACAACTAAGAACAGATAGCAAGAATAGGTGTTAATCACATGCAGCACTTCTAATTAACCAAAGGGATGTGTGAACCTGTGTCTTGCTTCCTTGACAGCTGCTGGAAGCGTCATCCATTTCGACCAACAACAAAGTTGCATGTTTGTGTGTGTTTTAGCTCCAGCCAGGATTCTGACCTTCAACGGGACAGTGACCACCCCCTGGATGAAGGACATTGTTTTACCATGCAAGGCTGTTGGAGACCCTCCTCCTACCATCAAGTGGCTCAAGGGAAAGTAAGTCACACACAAACAATCATGTACTGACAGAATATCAAACACTGTAATGGCCTCTCAACATAGTCTGTAGTAATGAAGGAATAAACATTGTTTCCGTCTGTCTCCAGCACTAATGGAACTCCTACTCCTGTCCTTGTGGATGGTCGGCGGAGTGTCCATGGCAACGGTAGCTTCATCATCCGCACGGTGAAAGCAGAGGATTCTGGGAACTACAGCTGTGTGGCCAGCAACAACTGGGGGTCGGATGAGATCACACTCAACCTGCAGGTCCAAGGCAAGTAGTCACAGAGCACACAGTACAGGGTAACATCCATATGTTTTAACCTGGGCACCGTTTTCCCATGTTCCTGTGTCTAAGTGACTAATGGGGACAATTATTTTGGAATTTTTGCAGTAGTGAGCAAGAGGGCTGCCGCAGCATTAAAACAGGGTACAATGTAATTACTCAGGGCATTTGTGTACCATCAAATTACGTCCACTGAAAATGCTTGTTTTTGCCACTGACAGGCTCAGATTAATATTGTCAAAGTATTATGGAAAGGATCCCTAAAGAGATAGACCTTTTGCTATAACAGTAAAATCGTTGTTGTTCACCCAGAAACAGCCTTGACATTGCTATCACCAAACCCACCAGATTCCATTTAAATAATCAGTAATTTATCACTGTAAAACACATTTCATTCAAAGTTGACAGAGAGAAAAAACCTCACAAAAACGGTCTTGCTTTTTCTTTTCAGTATTCCAACAAACACCAACTCTGGTCCGCCCAGTTAGATGTGACAATATGCTTGCTCTATGCATGCTAAAATTGCTGATTATTTATATGGAGTCTGGTGTGTTTGGTGATGGTGATTAAGGGCTGTTTCTGTTTAAACACAAAGGATCTTACTCTTTAACTAAAAGGTCTTTTACAAGACAGTGATAATAACAATCTGAGCCTGTCAGTGGCAAAATCAGGCGCTTTTAGTGGACATACATTGAGGGTGCATATTGCCCTGAGTAGTTACATTGTAGCCTGTACTCATTGTGGCATGTGTGTATCTCACATATGATCCACCCACTACTCCATGAGTAATACTCTCCTCTAATTATGAGCATACATTCACCCACCGAATTTTGCGTAAACGTAGCCACCCACTTAATTGGGTGCCTACCCAAATGCGTGGAAAGCCCACAGTACATAAATGAGCCGTTTGATGGCGTCAGCATCCTTTTACTTTGCAACAATGGAGATTGCCCACTGTCTTTAAACCCTGCAAGGTTAGGCCATGGCTCCACCCTGTTTGCTTGCATACTACCTTGGATGAGTGGGGCCCCCTTCTTCTGCAGTAGCATAGGTTATTAAGGCAGGCAGCGACTAACCTTTAGCCTGTCAGGATCACTGTGGCTGGGTCGAAGTTATGTCATGACAGGGCATGCATTCCTTGAGCTCATCCACTGTACCTATAGAGTCCAGTAGAGTCCAGACAGTCCTAGTTCTTTTAGCACAGGCGGGGCCGTGTTGCTCCTTCAGTGCTTGCTGAAGAGAGTGTACACTGACGCCATCATGCGGCTCCTTTATATACTGTGGGCTCCACATGTATTGGATTAGGCACGTCCTGATTGGCCAGCTACATTTGTGCAAATTTCAGTGGGCGAATTCCTGCCTATGATTGAAAGAGAGTATTACCTATATAGTCCAGTAGAGGGCTCCGCTTATCCTAATAGAACTAGGGTTACAACATCGTAACCGTGGTTGCACAGCTGCTGGCTACAGCCCTCTCGTTTAATACTGGACCAGTTTCAAGAAGAGTTGTTACTATTAGTCACCTAGACACAGAGACATGGGAAAGTAGGGTCCACGTTGAAAATGACCAAAGTTACCCTTTAAAGAGTCATAACGTTGTGCTGGGTTTCTTTATCGTGCTGAACACAGCCAGCTTTACAGGAGTGGGCTTGAAACTTGAGCGGCTGTCAGGTTATATGACATTTCTTAGCCCACCAGATTTCCACGCACAAAGGTTTCTGCCCCTTACAAATCATATAGCTCCCAAAACCCTCAGATAAAAAGAAACAGAAGGACTGTGAACAAAACATCCTCAACAAATGGTCGTTCCACCTCCATCAGGAGTGTGTCTAAACAGGGGTCATCATACTGTTACAGATTAGGCACTGAAAGACATGAGGCAGTTTAATACGAATACTAACCATGCAGTGCACCTTGTTTGTCCTCAGTCCCTCCTGACCAGCCACGCCTCACAGTTACCAAGACTACCACCACATCAATCACATTGTCATGGATACCCGGAGACAACGGAGGGAGCTCCATCAGAGGTGAGAACGAAACAGTGGCACACACACATACAGCAAATACATCTGAGACAGCACAGTGTGCAGTTTCATCACAGCTTAATGTGATGTACACATACATAAATGCACTACAACTCCAAACATTATTGTTCATATAAAGAGAATCACCTCCCTTCAGTTCCCTATGATAACCAATGTCACCTCCTCCTTTACTCTGGTCTAACATCCCTGTTTCTCATTATCTGGTGGTTCGGGCTGAATACTCGAGTCCTAAAAGGTAGATTAAAAAGCAGCAGGGAAGATTAGGTCTGTTTAAGTGAAAGATTAAAGCGCTCCATCTTAAAGAAAGCGCAATCAGAGTTAGACTATTTGTGGTGATTCATCACTGCTCCTAATCATCCGCTCCTGTCTTCAGAGTTGCAGTCACTAAAAAAAGCTGTTCATGATGCCTTCGCTGTGATATTTGTTTTGCTTCCCTGCTCACAGCATCATCCATCACCAAAATACACACACCTAAGCTTACAATTGTCTATTTTTAGCGAGGCTTGCAGCGGGCTCTAGGGAAGGGGATGCTGGTCGGTCGGCCTGTCCTTAGACTGTCACTCCAACACTTTTGCCCCCGTTAACTGTAACTGTATAACTGAATGATTGGATGGACTGCCATGAAATTTGGTACGGATATTCATGGTGCCCTGAGGATGAATCTTAATGATCTCTGACTTTTTATTTAGTGTCACCAACAGGTCAACTATTTGCACATGTTCATCACTTATTCATTTGCTTAACTTAACTAGAGCTAAGGACTGTATTGCTGTCAGCAGCTGCAAAATTTAATCCTGTGTTTGCATTTACCAAGTTCTTTAAATAGATACTTAAAGTGTTGTCACCTTGGTTAAAGTGTCTATGGTTGTCGATTTTTCAGACACCCTCATGCTACACTTACACATTATTCAGCCCCAAGTCGTGTTGAATAGGATAACTTAATTGGAATACATTTCCACTCATTATTACCACTTGGATTTAGATCCGAACAGCATTTACAACTCAGAAACTTGTCATGAAAGCTGAGTCACAACCAAGGGGTTATCTCTGGGTCTGACATGTGAAGCAATGCTGAAGTGGTCGAACCTGCATTCTTTCTAATGGCCAGCAGGGGGCGACTTCACTGGTTGTAAAAAGAAGTCCAATTGTATTTGTCTATAAGCAAATGACCATATTTCCATATTTCTCACTTGCTTTATTACCTCATTAAACATGTACTTAATGAGTTTATGACAGCATTCCCACTGATCCTTTAAAAAGTCTTAAAAGGCACTGAATTCATCAATCTAAAAATAAGGCATTAATTGATATTAAAATGTTTAGAGTCCAAAAGGCTTAAAAATGCTGAGACATGGGAAGAATGATTTTCTGAATCTTTTTTTCCTGATGTTACATTATAGATCTCAAAATACTTGGTGGCATCTTTTTAAAAAAACGTATTTACTGAATGACTCTAGCATTAACATCACGCAGAACGGGATAGTGGGACCAGCACTCATGTTTTGTTTCTGGCCGGGACACTCAGAGCAGAGGATCTACTGTCTGGTAGCTTGCTTTTACAGTACCCCGAAACACGGACAAGTGCAAATTAAACAAAAATTGCAAATTAACTGAGATTTTTTTTGGTATGGCCTAATTGGTACAAGGAAATGCACATGCAACTTTGTGTATTCTTAATGCGAAGGGTTTTCCAAACTTGGAAATCAGGGCAGTAGAATCCCATTTACAGAGTGAGAAATAAAAAGCCACCAACAAAACTTGACAGCTACCATTAGGTACTTCCCAGCTCTGTTCTTTGAGCATTCCTATACAGATTTCTACAGCTGTAATAATAAACTTTACATCAAGATAATTTTATTGTAGGAAGGACATGTAAATTTATATATATATTAAAAAAAAATCTGTATAATTCATTTACAAATCTTGTGTCTCTTCCTTCTCTTCCCATCTCACCATTTGCCTCCCCAGGTTACATCCTGCAGTACTCAGAGGACAACAGTGAGCAGTGGGGCAGTTTCCCCATCAGCCCCAGTGAGCGTTCATATCGTCTGGAGAACCTGAAGTGTGGCACCTGGTACAAATTCACCCTGACGGCCCAGAATGCAGTGGGGCCAGGGCGCATCAGTGAGATCATTGAAGCTAAGACCCATGGGAAAGGTAGGGAACTGAATTTGTTTGCTACATTTTAAGTTGTGAGTCTCAGCCTCAGACAAAATGGAGCACTGTGATAGCAACTAATCATGTTGTCTAAGATTGTTCATTCATGGGAGTCATGTTCCCCAAACTGATATTGCAATTGTCTCTAATACCAGTGGGGTAAAATGAAGGAAAGTAGGCAAGGGAATATTTGCTTTTCTCCGCCACTGAAATATAGTGACATGATGGGATTTTGTTTTCATTGATCTTAAAAACTCATAACTCAAAACTGCTATAACATCCACTAAATCATATTCCTTAGAGCTCCTTTATGTCCTCAAAAGTTTTCATGTTAGTTGACAGAGAGATTTTTTTTCCCAGACTGTGAAATGTTGGTCATCTTTACCCCCCTCTCCCTATCTTCTCCTCAGAGCCGCAGTTTGCCAAAGAACATGAACTTTTCACCAGCATTAACTCCACCAGGGCCAGGCTCAACCTGGTTGGCTGGAACAACGGTGGCTGTCCGATCACCTCGTTCATACTGGAGTACCGAGCGGTGGACTCGGCCACCTGGACCACTGCCCAGCGCACATCGCTGACCAAGAGCTACATCCTGTATGACTTGCAGGAGGCCACCTGGTACGAACTGCAGATGAAGGTCACCAACAGCGCCGGCTCAGCAGAAAAGAGGATCACCTTCGCTACTCTCAATGCTGACGGAAGTGAGTTTGGATTAAACAGATTGCCGGATCATTGGATCAGGATGGAGTAGAACCTTAGGATTAATTTAAGAACGTTTTAACATCTCTCCAAACTGCAAAATTTGGCCAAATGTGTCAATTTATTTAATTTACTTGAATGTTATGTATCAGGAAATGAGTATTCTTCTTCAGACCTCATCCTGTTGAACATGTTATGAGACAGTGTCACAGTAGGTCAAAGTTTTGAAGTAGAGCACCACAATGCTTCATATCAACACACTAAGATGAAGAAAGTAGAAAGTGCTTAAGACTGAAATTACTATTCTTAAATCATTCCAACATCAGTTAAAACAGTGTTGCACCCTACAATCGACTGTTCAAGGTAGTGTTTCAGCATGAAGAGCAGCGCTGCAGCTCTGCCTGCGGTATGTGCTTTCAGACTATTTGTGATTAAGACAGTTTTGTAAGCCTTTGAGCAAATTGACAGGTATTCTGAGGACTCAGCTGAGTAAGAAAACGGGGACGATCTTCAGATTCTCCACGGGCCATGGTGTAGCTTTATTTGCCTTGGGCTACAGATTGTGTCAGTCACACACAAAGGAAGTGTGTAAGCTGTGAAGAAGGATAGGAGGTGGTGAGAGCTCTGTGGTACACTCCAGACTATTCATTAATTTCCTTTGAAGGGTTTTGCTGAGACGTGTAAGATGCCTGTCAGGATGTTGTGTGTGCGCGGATGTGCTTTCGCGTGTGTGTGTGAGTGTGGACATATTTGTATGGGTACTATTGTCAGTTTGACAGTGGGTCTATAGCTCAGCTGCAGAGCAGCAGCCCAGGAGACTAAAAGCACAGATTCAGTCATCTACAAACCTGGTGCCCCAGCTTCAATCAGCCGCAGCTTTTCTACTATGAGTGAGGAGGAAAATATATTTAACAGTGATTGCAATTAAAACATAAATTTAAAGAAAAAACAACAAGCATATAAAGTTCAAGATACTGTGAACAGTAACCAAGCAATAACAGTAAAGCAAGGGGTAAGTTTGAATCTTGCATGTGATGTGTTTGTATGTGTTGGCCCTTTCTACAATGAGCCCAGTGTGTGCTGAGATAGGATCCTGACTGCTGTGACCCTGTTTTAAAAAAAGGATGGAGGGATGGATGGCTAATCATACTAATAGTATCAATAAAGATGATATGTAGAAAGCTCAAGTAAGAGGCTGGTAAAAGACCTGAATTAGCTTTCTATTGTGTTTAGATCAGCTAGGATTGCTTTTTAAATGTGTAGCTCAACAAATTGGTCATTTGTAAATCATGCCGTGTTATCTTGAATTTGTGAGGAAAGCTCTTTCTTTCTTGCATTCCCCACAGACAGCGGCAAACATATTGATTTATGATTGATTGTAGACTGTGTTTGAGAACAGCAGAACTATATAAAAACATTCCTTTACAAACTCTCACACAACCCAAGTCTCATTTATCCAGTTGTATGCTCAGTGCTTACCAAACACATGCAATTTTGCCAATAAAATAAAATTTTAAACAGATTAAATCTGAATTTTAAAGGAGTTTGGAGTCTAGCTTTGAAAAGAGTATAGATACGTTTCATTTTTTCTTAACTTTTAAAAGGAAATGTTTAATGAAAAAGCATGTGTTTGGGAAGTAGTGAGTTGAGACTTGGATTATACTGCACGAGTTGTGTGAGTTTGTAACCAGATGTTTTGATATAGTTTGCTGTTGCTGAACACGCTCATCAGTTAATTAATAAATCAATATGTTTGCCTTTTCAGTGGAAGCATGCAAAAAGAACAAAATTTTCTTCTTGAATTCAAGGTAACGTGGCAGTAACTAATTGATTTACAAAACAGTCATTTTCTGGTGAAGTGTTCCTTTAAGTGATTTCTGTTCATGGAGTTCAAGGATTATAACAAAGTCTATACGGTAAAAGCATGCATGTGTCAAATCAGTATTCAAAGTTTAATTTGAGCATTTTTCATCCCCTCTTTTAATGTGTTGCATAAATGGAGCAACACCTGCGCACTAGTTCAGGCAGTCAACTCGAGCTGCACTGATTCATATACACACATCATACGTCACCCTTTATATGTCATCTACAAAACACATCCTTCCAAATTAGTCTGCAAAATCTTCCCAGCTCTCTCTTTGCCTTGTCAATACCGCTGCTGCCCTGTATCAGTACTGCTGCTCGCTCTTTCAGCCCCACTTCCATCCCAGCATCCACCTGCAGGCTCCAACTAAGAGGGGGAATATTTAATCATCTCTCCCCAATATCTCTCGTAAACATATCTGCGGAGAGCGATGAGGCTGGAGTCTAGACGCCAAATTCTAACTATGTTCTTCTATTGAAATAAACATGAGTGGTCTGGCTGCAATAGACTTTTTCTTCCACCCTTTATCATTGTTTTAAACATTGTTATTTTGGTGTTGCACATTATTATTTGGTGTTGCATAGAGTGAGCAAAGCTGATTGCTTTTGAAGAAATGTTTCACATAAACAGCAACAAAACTAATCATTAGAAAGAAAAGAAGACGTCATACCTCGCCTAGCAAATAGATTCAAGTTGCAACACTCCAGGTGAATGTTCAGATGAGGCTCTAGGTGTCTAATTGCTCATAAATGTTTCTTCTCCTTAGGTACGATCCCCCCCTTGCTCAAAACAGGAGATCCCATCTCAGACAATATGTCAGGCAGCGGGGGACTGAAGATGGTGGTGACCATCACCTCTGTTCTCGTGGTGGCCGTCCTGGTCTTTATCATGCTCATGGTGCTAAAGAGGAGACGGAGGGAGCAGAGGCTCAAAAGACTCAGAGGTGAGCTGGAAATAAAATGATGGTTTGTTTTGTATGATGTTCAGCTTATAGAGTAAAAATACACCTCATCTGAATGACAAAAAGAAAACTCCACATTAGGTAGTCCTTAAGCACATTTGCATGCTGAATACACACATGTAAAAAGACGTGCACTCGTCCAGTGTGAGTGCCATGTAATTAAAATCGTTTTATGCTCCACTGCACCTGAACCAGTTAAGCTGAGTTAAACCAAAACGGAGGCTAAACTTCGCCTTTTTAATTAAGAACGTAGTTGTCTCTTCAAGTGAAACACCTCCATGTTCATTTTTCAAAGTCTTTCACATGCTGTCGTTGCCTTTTTGTAAGCTGAATTGTCAGTGACTGTACAGTGTTTCCACCGCTGTAGCTTATCAACTAGGACAGTACTATTATGGTATTAACTACCTCTTTGCTGACTTCACAGATGCCAAAAGCCTGGCAGAAATGCTGATGAGGTATGTATGCTTAATTTTAATTTATGCCCGCTGTTTTCCTTTAAGCAGCGAACATAAATCACAGTGTAGCCCAGAGTTACAGTACCTATCAGTAAAAATCAAGTATATTGCACTCAGGATATGCTGTCCCTCTTGCCTCCTTACAGCTACTTATCAACTTAAATGGAATTGAATTAGCATTTCTGCGATACAATGCAAAACCACGCAGCTGAAAAGTAATGAAATTTTCTCATTAATCTGCAGTAAGAACACACGGACTCCAGACACAGTGAACAAGCAGCAGCAGACGTTAAGAATGCACATCGACATCCCCAGAGCCCAGCTCCTCATCGAGGAGAGGGACACCATGGAGACAATCGGTAAGATGCTTGAAGTGAGACCTTGTGCTCGTCAGCCTCCATCTTCATTATACGTACAAATGACATGAATGTCTTATTCTCCTCTCTCTGTTTTGTTTCCTTGCTCTACTTCCTTTTGTTCCTTCCTGCCTCTCCTCTCTCTCCCTGCTATTTTTCTGTCTCGAAGATGACAGGTCCACCGTGCTGCTGACAGACAATGACTTCGGGGAGACAAATAAGCAAAAATCCTCCACAGTGACCCACACAGTCCACTACCAGTCTCTGTCCCAGGCCACCGGACCGCTGGTGGACGTGTCCGATGCCAGGCCTGGAACCAGTGAGTCCCACCACCGTCAGTGCTCATCATTTATTTCCTTTACTACTAATAATAATACTAGTACTGTGCTACTAACATTAATGTAATGTTGAATAAGTGTCTTGTGGTTTATTTGGTTACTCTGCAGGCATGAATGTCAAATATGATGTGAGTTTAATTTCTAAAATGATTAAGGAACAATCATATTGACCAAAGGAGCTAATTTCTCGATCTTTTAATTCGACTTAACTTCTTTAGGCACTGGTCAGGGGCATTCATGAAAAGCAAATCACCATAATCCAGCAGAGGTAAAAAAAAAAGTTGCAGATATCAAGTGTTTCCTTGATTCAGAGTCAGAGCTGGGATTGCTTACACCTGGCTCTCAACATGGAGGTGGCTGAGCTAGGAGCTAGAAGCTAATGATGCTAACAGTGCAAACAACAGCAACAGTGCTGAGGGTGGACTTGTGTTTCTGCATGGGGACAGTGTTTTCAGCAGAAACCACTGAGTGAGTGCAGTGCAGAGTGGCAGTGATTAGCTAGCCAGTGGGATATCCACACAAAGGAACTCAGATGCACTCACATGCACGCGCCACAGAAGTTTAGATTACAACAGAGAGAGAGAGAGAGAGCCTCACTTTATTCTCTGCTCAGGACGCCATTACTCCACCATATCTTTACATAGCAAATTGTAGTTCGCTACTGTCATAATGCTCTGAATGTCACATACAGCACTTTTAAAAAAATATTTGCCTAAGCACCATTAAATACAAACACTGTTAACAGCACTTCACTGCACAGTCATCTAAATTACAAGCAAGGAAAATAGCTTTCCCACTTTGTCTTTGCTTAACCATAAACAACACGTGAGCCGCCTTCCAGCAGTAAGATTACAAAGACACTGTAGCCGTGCTGCAGAGCTTCTGGTGTTTGAGCTCCACTGAAGCAGAACAGATGAAGACTAGCGATCTCCCTGCCTCATCTTGACACGTCCTCACCTGATTGCCCCGCTCCAACTGGCCAGTTGGGCCTGAGTGCACACATGCACGCACAGCTGTGGACACACACGCTCAGATTAGTGGTGCACTGAAATGATTTTGTGCAGTCAGTGCAAAAATTGGATATTTTCCCACCCAAATTAGCCAATACAGATTCAAATACCATTACTAATGTTCACTTTTGAGATTGTTTTAGCACATATAGACATGCAGGCTGTCTTGTGCGTATTGATTGGTTTAAAATTTAAGTTCTTAAGTGTCTAATTTTAAACTCAAGTTGCACACTCCAAACAGAAGCACAACATATTAGCTCAACAATCTGCCAAATATCACTTGGATAAAAGCTGCTTTTTCCAAGAACATGCCGTGCTTTATAAGTATGCTCATTATCTGCAGTCAGCAACAGTATGCCCACATATTAGGGCATCTGAAACACACACTCACTCACACACACACGTGGCTCGGTGTAATAAAAACACATGCGCAAGGATATAAAATGCATAGACACCCACACATAAGCATTTACACACCAGCTTATAGTGGTATGAGCGGTTCGTTTAACCTGGCCAGTGGGGCATGAACTCACTTTGCTGACTCATCCCCCCCCCCTGCTGTTAGCCAAACACCTCCATCATTTCATCCCTCCGTCCCCGCTGATAGGATTACTGTCTGACCTACTACAATTACCAGCACCATTCTTCTCTGCACAGATCCAATCCAGACCCTTTTCTAAAGGCCCCCACTCTGATTTGGCCCAGCGGTGCACAGAGCAGCCGCCTGTCTGGGTCAGGCTGAATATGATACTATTTATATGTCTATATAGAGACAGTTAGATCTCAAGATGGATGATAATGTCATTGCAGGGAGCTGCGGGATGGTAATGTTCACTGCTCGCTGAAGGGGTGAACTGTGGATTTGTACCGCAACACAGCGGGAATGACACATATTCCCCTTCTCGTTTTTAGGTTCCAGCTATAAATCATGTAGTTTTTGGTTTCTGATGAGACACATCTAAACAGCTGTTTGGATATTAGCAGGGTCACTGTATGTATGATCAAAAATTCAACTGTTTGTCTTGCAGCTGAAGGTGCGGTAATTCCTAAATGCTGCTGGAGGCAAATGTGTCCCTGTTGGCTTGAATGTATTTGTTTGTTTGATGCCATCCCTAAAGACAGCATTTTTATTCTGTGCAGTGATGACAGAAATATTTTATTTCCATTCTATTATTGACAGAGTTATTTGGAAATGAAATACTCTCTTGGAGACTAACACAGTTGCCATAATTGGATTTTGAAGGAGAAATTTGAAGAAATGCAATTTCTTCTATCCAATCCCAGCTATGCATGACTCTATCAGGGAGCAACTGTGTGCTTATAAATGGAATAATGATTTATGGTTTTGTTCAAGCACTAATATCTATTTATTCACTGAATAGAAGCTCCCAGACTTGAATTTTCAGTTCAGTAAAAGTGCAAGTTTATGTGTCAGAGAGTTGGAAAATGGAGTAGCTGTTATTAGCTCTGTTCATCAACAGTTTGTCCCACTCTCAACAGATCCCACTGCCAGACGCACTGCCAAAGCTGGTCCTGCCGCGGCGCGGAGCCGCTATGCCAGCCAGTGGACCCTGAACCGGCCGCACCCCACCAGCTCCTCGCACACCCTGACCACTGACTGGAGACTCCCTACGCCACGTGCCACCGGATCTGTGGACAAAGAGAGTGACAGCTACAGTGTCAGCCCCTCACAGGACACAGGTAGAGTGGAGCAGGGTGGAGTGTGACCATCACAGCTATCCAGAAACAACATGGACTCAGCCTTTTTTTAGAGTAAAGATTGAAGAGATGGGCGTGTGTGACAGAAATCATGTTGATTTGTGACGTTTTTTAGCGTGATGGCAATCTGCATGGCTCTCACTTTGGTTACTGTGCAATCCAAAACACACTGGCAGTAGTTTTTCCATTTGAAAGTGTAACTTTGGGGCGTGCTCTTGGCTGAGGCCTTAATGGTGTGAATCCAACTTAAACCTACGCCATTTCCCACTTTGTCTTCAATACTTTTTCAGTAAATAAAAAAATAAATAAAAACAAACCAAAAAACACCTCATAAATAAAGTTACATTTCACCTGTACACCAGTCAAACTTGTGTATCTTGATGTGTGATTATCAGATCGTGCTCGGAGCAGCATGGTGTCAACAGAGAGTGCGTCATCCACCTACGAGGAGCTGGCCAGAGCCTACGAACACGCCAAGATGGAAGAGCAGCTCCGCCACGCCAAGTTCACCATCACCGAGTGCTTCATCTCTGACACCTCATCCGAACAGATGACAGCAGGGACCAACGACTACACTGACAGCCTGACCTCCAGCACACCGTCTGAGTCGGGCATCTGCCGCTTTACCGCCTCGCCGCCCAAACCTCAGGATGTCAGTCGGGTCATGACCATGGCCGTGCCCAAGGCACACAGACCTGGTGAGGAAGCGAAGTTTACCACACAGCTCATTCAGCCTTATATTTCCCCTTAATTATCACGCAACCCCTCCGTCCCATTACCTTTGTGGCAGGACATTTTGAAATCATCATCTAGCTTTAATTTTTATTTTCTACAGGAAACCAGTTTAGAATCACTACAGAGTGATACTAGCTGCTTAGCAAATATTGAAAGGTCCTTTTGCATTCACCCACACCTCTCTCACCTTTTAACATATAATAAAAGATAACAGAACAATCAACACAGGGAAACAGGATAAGAACTTGTGTCACATCATTTTTCTTGGCAGAAGAGATGTCAGTAATGTGAAACTAGATAGTATAACTTATTAGTTTGTTGTTTTAGGAAACCCCTCGAATATCTCTTAAGATTAATTAATAAAGATTGACTTTTTATGCACTCAGTAGATTTGGAATTTGTTAAAATCTGTGTTAGTGAGCACCTAAACTTTTCCAAGATAATCCATCCAACCGGCAGGTGGCAAATCAAGAAACTGATTAAACAGCATCGTTACTACACAGGTGTGCCTTTTGATGATCACAATAAAAGGACACTTTGGTATGTGTAGTTTTGTCACACAACACAAAGCCACAGATGCTGCAAGTTTTGAGGGAGTGATTGGCATGCTGACTGCAGGAATGTCCACCAGAGCTGTGAATTAAATATTCACTTAGCTAGCATAAGACATGTCCAATGTCGATTCTGTAAATCTGGCAGTACATCCAACTGCCTTATGAGTTGTAGACCGCATGTAACCACTGAAGCCCAGGACCACGACATAAACGATCATCTGGGACCAGCTCCCAAACAGCTGATGCAACAGTTGGTTTACACAACCAAATAATATCTGCACAAATCTTCAAAAACTGTCTCAGGGAAGCACATCTGCAACTCATTGTTCTTACCAGGGTCTTGACCTGACTTGTGCAGTTGTGAGGCCGGTTGGATGTACTGCTGGAGACGTCGTATGGTTGTGAAATGAACATTCAGTTCACGGGCAACAGCTCCCATGGACTTTCCTGCAGTCAGGATGCCAATGACACACTCCCTCGAAACATGTGACATCTGTGGCACTGTGGTGTGTAATTAAACTGCACAGTTCAGAACGGCCTTTTACTGTGACTATCCCAAGGCACAGCTGTGTAGTTATGACGCTGTTTAATCAGCTTCTTGAAATGCAACACCTGTCAGTGGATGGATTATCTTGGAAAAGGAGAAGTGCTCATTAAGACGGATTTTAACAAATTTTTAACACAAATTTGAGAGAAATGTATCTATTGAGTGCATGAAAAAAGTCTTAAATCTTTTAAAGGATGAGAGCAAAAACAAAAGTGTTGCATCTAAACTTTGGTGCGGTGTATGTTTATGACAACACAAATCTGATCAGACCTCTTGGCACAGCACGTGTGTAAGAACAGAAACATACCAAAAAGTTAACAGCACAATCATCCATCCTTATATAGTGTTTCTCTTATGTCATACAGAAACACGTGTAACCACCTTAGAGGGATCAAAACAATGTCATGCAACCCTTGGTCTAATCTGTTTACCACTGAACATCTATAAGGTCTTCATCTTACAGTATCTGAACCTTCAGACACCTGGAGCTTTGTTACATACCTGCATGTGGACAGTGAAGGAGGCCTTTCAAAAACACCAAAACCATTACCATGCATGAATCGTACACCCTCATACATACTATTGTTATTCATGATGACATTCACATACTTAAATATTTAATATTTGTTCCACGACAGCCACCACTTCAACTTTGATCAGCTTTTAATCCTGTTGTGCATCCCATTAGACTGCTCTTATACAGCATATAAACTATCACACAATACACAAGACTCTAACTGGAAGTGTACCAGCATTTTTCTAGGCCCTCTGTGGGTGTAGCTCATTTTTTTCTCCAACTTTCAGAGCCTCAGCCCAGTAGGCAAGCCCATCACACATCATGAGCACGGATTATGAGATTCATTTCTTCCTATAGCACCCCAGGGATGCCTTTTATTGAAAGAAAACAGAAAACTTTTCTTGCCAGTGAATGTTATTTTTTAAACTACATGAAGGCTCTGTCTCAAAAGTCTTTCGTTACATCTGCAGTTTGAGGAAAGCTGCATTGCTGTCCAGCGCTCCCCTCTCAGGTTGTAGTCTTACCTTACATGACCCGCTGCTCCTCCGAGTTGTCCTGCAGATCAATTACAAGTTCTGGCAGAACATGCAGGCGAGCTGCAGACCACACACAGACATTCAAACAGACAGACACGTGTACACAGCTCATCCATTATCCTGTCCACCGTCATGTTATAGAGTGTCTGGGGCCATTGATAATTAGCGTTGTTGGAGGTGTCCCGTCTGAGGACTGGTAACATAGGTGTGTTTGTGTGTGTGTGTGTGTGTGTGTGTGTGTGTGTGTGTGTGTGTGTGTGTGTGTGTGTGTGTGTGTGTGTGCGCGCACAGGGGTACACATTCCCAGAATCCTCAGTTTGATCAGACAAGAGTTGAGGCCATCAGATCTGCTTCTTAAGTTTCAAGCCTCATTATGTTTTGAACGTTTGCGCACAGGACGGCACAGGACGGCAGACTCATATCACCGTTTCACTGGGGGGAGAGGGCACCTAAAGGCTATCTGTCAACCTTATCTGACGCTATTGTCACTCAGTACAAAACAGCACTTAGCCGCCACAGTGGAGTTCAGTGTAATAGCAGACTCTTAGGCTGGTGTGGCATCGCTGAGTGCTAGACGCTGGTGTCAGTTACTTTGGGGGAAACATTATCGGCATAAGAATCAGGCTGTGTTGCCTCTACAGTTTCCTGGTCGGTTGCAGACTGTTACGAACTGTGTTTTAATCTTGCAAAAAGAATACATATATATATATATATATATATATATATATATATATGCACTCATATAGAAAGTTAGGTGTAAGCAAGAAAATTGGAAGCACATCTCTTATGTCTTGGGTAATTCTGCCTAAATGTGTATTATATATTTACATTAGAGTGTTAGCGTTTTCAGATTTTTTAGCTCTGTCAAGTGTTATGTATTTCAGCTGACTCTACAGTCTATGAAGTGTAAGGCAAGGCAAGTAAAGTAGAATAAGAGGGGTATAAAATAAAGAGAATGAAAGTTACAGTGCAGTGTTAGAATTGAATAATTTGATTTATTAAAAGGCAGCAGCAAACAGAGAAATCTTCAGCCTAGATTTACCCAGATACAGTAAGGAGTAGCTGGATTCACACATGTTTTTTAATCACAGGATCTCAAGCACTTAGAGATGAGCCTTTGTAAATATACTCTGATGAATGTTCATTTTTATTGTAAGAATTTGTTGCTGCACATGAATAGGTTGACTGTTTTATAATTAATTTTATAATTAATTTTATAACAATATAATATATATAATTATTTTAACAAATAATTTTTTGTTAACTAGTCCTACTATGGTAACACTGGCCAAAAGTATGTGGAAACACAAATATTTCATTCATTTGTGGCGCCTTATTTCAAAACCGGGGTTCGATATGGAATAAAGGAAGCCCTCTCACATTACATCCATATAACTGTACCTCTTTACCTCATTTACCCTTTACCTTTATAATCCGCAGTATGTTCTCACCACTCCTGTGAATTCTAAGCAGAGTGTTTAACAGTATTAATATAGTGAAACCCAGACCCAGCGCAGAGCAGTTTGACTGACAGCTGGCGAATGACCCAGCTTCAACCCCATCTGTGTCTCTATTACATCCGACTGACCTGAGCTGACCTCACCTTGTATCGTAGAGGCCAAAGGCAGCTTCTCATTCATCTCGCTCTCTCTCAGTCTCATCTCATTTCATGTGACCACCCACACCTGACAAACTTGTTACGAGAGTAGTAACAGTTTATTTATTTGTGCTCTGTCTCTCTTCAGTGCCTCATAAGAGCAAATCCATTGGGTCCGTGTCCCATTACAGTTTGTTCCTCAGCACTTTGCTCGTAAACTTTTTACAGCAGCGCAGGTAATTACAGGGCTACAGGCAACAGGCAGCTTATGATAGGCCTGTAAATATGTTGCGTGTGTCCCTGAGTGACACACACAGTATAGAAATGCAGGTCAGAGGAAACGCGAGCCTTCGAAGATGCAACAGACGCTTACACAGATCGATGGCTCGGCAGACTGTTGCTGTTGTATTCTGGTTATACACATACTGTCCCATTACTGTACAATTTGCAATTTACTGGCTGATGAATTTTCAAACTACATCTCTAATGAGCTCCCACAGAAACACTTAAATCTATATTTAATTCAATTAACACTCCTAGCCATTCATCATCTTTGCTGGCACTAATCGGGTTTATTATAAAACACAGTAAATTATTCATTCTCCCTGTGAACCCAGAAATCCATTCTCCAAGGTCACATGTTGGAGTGAATCTGCAGAGACGGCCTTGTCTGTGCCGACATTAACGCTGAGTGGCTGGCAAGAAGCGTGCGTGTACATACATATGGTATACGCTTACATTGGCGCACACGTGGGCTGTCTACATGTGAGTGTGCCGGCACGTGTGGGAGAGCGGACACGTGTTGAAAAGTGATTTTAGCGATGAATTGTACACCTGTAAACGCTTGGTGATCTCTGGTCCTCTGAAAGCTGAATGTTTCCACAGTCATGAAACAATACAGACAGATCCTCTGCTCATTAAGTGTTGCATCACACCAGATCTGGCAACCCAACACCCTTTTTGTGAGAGACTAATTTGCTCTGTTAAATATGTAATCCAATCAGTAAAAGGGATACAATAACGGTAGAGGTACTATAAACTCACTGAACTGAATCAGAGTGTCTCTCCCTCTATTTCTCTTCCTCTTATCTAACCCTTCACACAATTACTTAAAGATTGAAGAGGCAGCTTTTAATCGTGCTGTATCACTCAGTCAAGGTGTTAAATCTGACCTGGTTTATCTTGCTACAGGCGCGTACAAGTTTTCTGTTTCCTAATAAGACTCAGTTCCTCCTCTCCTACAGTGCAGCTAAAGTTACAGCAGAGAGGGAGTTTGATAAAACTGTGGGCACAAATTTATGTAGTATATATATAGGCATAGTCCATCATTCAGTTTCTTCGCAGTAAGAAAAGATAACTCAATAACTTAATCTCTGCGTCACTCCCTGACTATGATAGCAAAGATAACATTGTAATATCCAGCTCCCTATTACATTATGTTCTGCACATTCCTCCTGATAGCAACTATAAAATCAAATAGATTCACACTAGGTGGAAAATTGGTATTACATTAAAATAATAGTTATGCGAATCATAATGGCGGAAGGGCCCGAGGTGTGCAAGTGTAACAGTGTGAATGTGAGTTAAATATGGATTCTCAACTCTCTGTGCAGTTAATTTAAACCAAGAGGAAGACATGGAGAAACTCCGAAATGTTAAGAGCACATACTGTACAAAGTGGGGATCCCAGAGAGTCTGCGGGGGCGAGAGGAGACTCTCTGGTGAATATCATCATGGAACCAAACTGACCCCATTTGCAGACAGCGCCAGTGGGGAGCGGCTGAGGCCTCTGCAGGCTGGCACCATCCTGTCTGCAGTATTGGATATTTCTTACAGTCAGAATATACATGTAGCTCAAAGCATTTAAAAAAAGAAAAATAAAGTCCTGGGTGTCTTTTAAATTAAATTAAAAAGAATTATTCAAATGTCAGTGTTTCATATGAGTTTTTGTTGTTATTGTGAAATTTTTAATAATATCTTCACAACACATATCGTTTTTGTAATATCATTATTCTCATGCAGTTGATAATGAATCAATCCGCAGCAGAGCGAGTCCATTATAATCAACTGAAGCTGCTACACCGACCACAAAAGTCACACTTGCCAGCCAAGGCACCACGCTGCTCAATGTTATTTTTATGCGGCAAGACTATTTTTTCTTCTCCGTGTGTGGGTCCGCAGCCCTCCACTACGTAAAAGCTACATAGAAGTGTGTAAAAAAATAAGTATAATCTGTTTTAAAATGATAAAAATGAATACATCATTGAACCAATGCGAAGCAGTGGAGCAGCCCTGTGTGTGTTTTTACATTTCACATTAAAACTGATCAATCAAATCGATGCATCCTGTTGTTAAAATGATCCAGTAAATTCATTTAGAAGCAGTTAATGTTAACTTATACGCCTCTAAATCCTGCCTAACCAACTGCATTATCACTTGGCAGCTAAAAATAGACACTTTAAGTTTCCTGCCTGCCATCCAACAGCAGACAGAAACAGTTAGTGACTAGCTGGTGAACACTGTGGTGTATTTGGAAGCTAAAGAGTCAGATATTTCCCTCAGGAGTGTGTGGAGACCAAAAACAGAGCTGAAAGGATGCATGCTTACATTTTTATGCTGGGTGTGTGAATAAGCAACTGTTTGTCAACATGTTGAGCACAAAAACTTTCAAGTTGGTGATATGTCAACATGATCACAGTGCACTACAGGCTTTTCTACTGTCTGCAGTAACCAATCACTGCCACTCATTCATATCGACTTCATAAGGTCACATGACTGTTGTTTTTACAGCTTGTTCCGTTGCCCCCAGGTGGCCTAAGAAATCAATGAAGGCTGCTTTAAAGTATTCTCATTACTGTCCCACAGCTCATCAGAATATCACTGTGCATGAAGACAAACTATATTTGGACTAAACATTAATTGTCTCCTGTGTCCTCCCAGGAGGAGAGCTGGTCCACCTGCCACCTTACCTCCGTATGGACTTCCTGTTGAACCGCGGCGTGCCACTGGCAGCCCGAGGTGGAGGGGTCAGCAGCAGCAGTGGCAGCAGCAGCAGTGGTGGAGGAGGAGGAGGAGGAGGAGGAGGAGGTGGTGGTGGTGGTAGTGGAGGAGGAGGAGGAGGAGCAGGAGCGAGTGGAGTTGGTGCTGGTGCTACAGGGGAAACAAGAGGAGCGGGAGGAGGTGGAGGAGGAGCCATGGGCCAGACCTGCCTGGAACCCCAGAGGAGCCGTACCCTGAAGAGGCCACCTCCCATGGAGCCCACCCCCATGGAAGTGCCGTCACCCAGGGAGGTGCAGCAGTGGCAGCCAGGAACTGCCTCCACCCTCCCCCACAGGGATGTCCGGGAGAGGGGAGAGGCCCGGGGTGAGGTCCGGGCAGAGGTCCCCTCCTCGGGAGACCTGGCCCAAGCACAGGCTGCCAAGCTCAGCACTTCCCAGGAGTCACTGCTGGACTCCAGAGGACACCTGAAACAGAGCAACAACCCCTATGCCAAGTCTTACACTCTGGTATAACACTGGGACACACACCGGACTGCTTCAGACAACAGGACTACTGCAGACACACTGGAGGAGGAAGGACAGGAGACAGACGACAGGCACAGGATGGACAGTTTACCACAACAGAAATTGTTGTATATAGAGCCTTTCTGAAGTGGATGCTTTTCTTTGAGTCTGTCTTTCTTTCTTTCACTCTTTTCTTTCTTTCCTCTCTCGCTCTTCTCTGTTGCTTTCACACTTTTCATTCTCTCACACCTCGCTCCTCTTCTGATGAATTTTCTCTCACAGTTTTTATTTTCTACTTGAGTATTCTTTTATTCTAAAGTGACAACATATGAGGATTGCCAAAATGATTTATTTAAAAATTTGAGAAAGAGAAAAAATACTATTGAATTTATATCAAGGACAATTATAGTCATTATTATTATTACTATTATTATTATATAAAAAGAAAAAATATCTAAAAAACAAGAAGGGAAAGGGAGGAGGAGGAGGACTCTGCAGGAGAACATTGCTTTCTTAATTTATTTTTATTTTATTGTCGCAGTGTGATGAAATCTGTGATTGGGTAACTGAGGGGGTTTTTAGCACTACAAAGAGCCAATAGAGGAGAAGAAGAGTGACGCCGGACACGACCGCCAATGCTGACCAATCGTAATGTTTTTCAACCTTTCTGACGACTGCATGGCGACTGATCAAATGACAATTAATAGGAATGGCTGGAAATCCAAAAAAAAAAAAAAAGAGAGAATTTTTGTCACACTATGAAATTATACAATGTGAATATATATAAAGAGATCACTTTTATTTGTGGATATTACGGGGAAAATGATTTGGTTAATAAAGTCCTTAGTCATGTTTGCACACATCTGACTTTGATTCATATTGGTGGAGCCCAACATTCGTCCACGTCTCTGTTTGTCCCACTCTCTGTGACCTATGTTTTGCTCACACTTTCCACCTGTCACATGGGCAGCTGTGGATCAGGAGGTAGAACAGGTTGTCCACTAATTGGAAGACCAGTGGTTCGACCCCCTGCTCCTCCAGTCTGCCTGCCAAAGCAACCTTGAGCAAGATACTGAACCTCCTATTGCTCCCAATGGCTGTTCCATTGGTGTGTGAGTGTGTTAAAACCTGAGTAGCAGGTGGCACCTCGTACCTTGGTGCTATACAAGTGTAGGTCCATTCACCATTTACTTACGTTCTTGTTGGTTCGACTTGAAGTGGACCATCCTTTAATCTATGCCTGATAATTACGTCTTCAATTTGACATCAGGAACTATGCTGAGAACTGGCATGTGGTTATTAACTTTGGCACCTAATGGCTTGTGTTCCCATTGTCACAGGTTTAATGGGGTGTACTGTTTATACCAGTAATTTCCTTCCTCACATTGTTAAATATAAGAGGGACTGGTAAAATCCAGTATTACACAAGATAATAGCAAAGAAAAGCCTGAAGATATAAACGTAATTTGGTTTTGCGGAAATATGTTATTCATCGTATTTTATCCGGTTTATCATGTCGTGATCCCTCAGATTTGTGACGTGAACCACTGATGAATTTTGAGGATTATACTTTTGTTCCTGCAGTTTGGGTCAAAGTGCATCGGTTTTCCTTTCAGCGCTGGTTTCTCTCCCTTTCTGTTACACTCACTCTTTCCTCTCTTTTTGCCAAGTCACTTCGCTGTTTTTGTATCTCTAAGTTTCACGCAATCTTCTCCACGCTGATTTATTTGAGGAATGACTAAACTAAGGTCATGTGAATTGCACAGTACTCTCTAGTCTGACCTGCCAAACATTGGTGACCCTCTTGCCTAAAGGGGGTCAAACAGAGGGTCAAACCACTGCGGAGAACCAATCCATTTAAAGCCTGATATCCCAACACAGCAGTGACCAAACAGTCATTGATTAAGCTTCACAAGCGTCATACTTCTGTTTAATTTGTGACCTTATTAGATGACAAATATCTGGCTGCAATATGGAGGGTTAAAGGGTCACTCCAATGATTTATGACAGTTAATTAGTCATGACGTCATCACGGTTATTTCAGCCTAGGCTTGCAACCTGCAGTGCTTGTTTACAGCAGAAAGCCTCAGTTACATACTTGGGGTTTGAAGGGGTCTAATGTAAGACACCGTTGAATTGCATTATGCGAAGTGTGGCATCTGGCGTTTTGGGGCTTCATTTCTACGCTGACTTCAAAAATTGGCGTCACAGGTTTTCCAACTCTATGACAGAGCGATACGATTACTCGTGGAAGTACTCTTAACAATATGTCTACTTCTGTTTGCCTATAATTTACATTTTCCCCAGATAATATGGCTTGGAAAGCTGTTTATGTTTTTAACAATTCATTTAAAAATAGCAGACTTGGATTGAAAGCCTGCTTCAAATGAACAAAAAGGTGTGGTGAAAAAAACAGATTCTGCAATAAGCTTTTAAGATGATTTTTTTAAGGGATTACGTTGAAGACTTGACAGTAAGTATAGGAAATACTTTCACATCCACGTACTACATAAACAGAGCTCTGGCACACAAATATATTATTATTCTAATAATAAAACAAACCTGTCATATTTACTGAGTAGGATTATTCATGTGTAGAAGTTGTTTTCATGCATAAATGAATTGCAGCAAATGGAAAGTCAGTGAAAGGTGATTTCTCCAACTCTCCAGCAGGAAGCATACAAAGGTGAAGAACAACCATGGCGTATCACAAACATGAACTACCACCCTTAAAAAAAGGAAATATGACAAGTTTGCATTGCTGCAGCTGTGTCTTGGTTTTGATCAACAGATGGCGCTGTGCAGTCACTGAATTGTGTCCATTTGCTGCTCACAGGGAGCGAGCATAAGGACTTTGAGCACTGGAAAAGGGATGGTTCAGCACCAAAACTATTTGTGACAACCTGGAGAGAGACATCAAGGGCAACCCAGCAGTCTGTTCCAGTGTGTGTCTGCCATTTGCAGGAGCACACCACCCTGAACACAGTGAATTATTCATGCCAGCACTGACACGGGAACCTAGATCAGGTTTACACTGTCACACTGATCCCCACTGTGCCCGAGAGTGTGGATGAGAGGCAGGGGAAAGATTGCATCTACACAGTTATATATGCATATAAACACACACACATGCCATAATAATCTTTAGGGAAATCAATCCCACTGATGTAGAATTAGGTATTTCTGTTGCTTAGCAGAAAATGAAAAAACATTATCTGCTGTTTTCTGTGTGTCTGTGTCAGAGAGAGGAAGCAAATGCCATGCAACAAAAAACATCTGCTGCATATCTGAATACCGAGCCTGCTGATGTACCAGGAAAACTTCATGCAAATGATTCCAAGAAAATGGTCACACCAGAGATAAAATTTACTGTGGGTGGATTACAGTAATTGCAGTTTTTTTTATATATATATATATCTGTGCACTCCCCTCACTGGTGTGAGGCAGTATAATGAAGATAGATGGCCCACCTACACACTGAGAGGACTTTATGGCTGTGCAGTTGCCCTCATACATTAGGAAGGAACAGGATTGAGTGTTAGTGTGTGACTCGCCTCCTGGCTTCAGGCTATTATCACACCTCCCAACGCGCTCAGCAGCCAGAGAGGGGAAACTCTGAGATAGGAAAATGGAAGAAGGAGGTTTCAGATATAATAAGATTGTGGAATGGTCCCTTTTTTTTGCCTGATGTACCCCCACGGCCCTGTCAGAGGAACTTAGGTGTCCCTTATTCTACACCACCCTCTGTGCTCCAATTTTATTTATTTTTTTAGATTTTATACAGAAGTTGATATTGTTCAAATATTTCTTTTTCTGACAACTGAAGTCAAATGTATTTATTTAATATTATGTGTGGTCTGGAGGTCACTGGTATATCCTTACAGAAGCATAATGCATTCACTTGAGAAACAAAATTAATGAGATCACTATATCAGACTTATGGGGGAAAAAAATAATGAAAAACTTATGCTCTGGAAAAAAAATGATTACATCAGAGTTATGGGAAAAGATTTGATGAAATAAATTAGGTTATTATAGCAGGATTATGGGAAAAGTTTTAATCAATGATGATAATCAACTATGTTTTTTTCTGAATAAATTAAATTATTATAGCAGAATTATAAGAAAAAATTCAATGAAAAAACAATTCTGCTCTTGTTTTTCAGAATTAATAACCTCATAAATTCTTCTTTTTCTAAATTAACAAGCTAAACATGAGCAGATTTTTTTTCATGAAAACTTTGCCCATAATAAATAAAATAAGATAAAACAACATAAAGATAAAAATGATAATAATAATCTCATGATGTCAGAACATGGATGTATAAAGTGAACCATTCAGAAAAATACCGCAGAATTTATTTCTCAAGTGAATACATCACGCTTCCGTATATTCTGGCCAATTACAGGCCTGGAGTACTGGTGTGGGCGGAGTTAACCTTTGACATGCGTGCTGCCGCGGGGCTAGGTGCAGGAGTATTCCAACTTCGCTTATTACTAGTTATATAATAAACAAGTCAAAGCAAATATCCAGAGCAACAAATTTAAAGACACCATGGTTGAAGGAGTAAAACGTGAATGAAACACGTGAGGAGTTGCCTATTTGATATGAAGCTAAATCAGCAGACTTGGGGCCAGTGTTCACTGAAACACAAACTAAAGTGAGGAAATGCCACCTGCTCTTCAGGGAGTCATTGCCAAACTTCCACTGACATCTTGCAGCGTGAGGAGAACTAAAGGATTTAAACGCGTCTGCGGCTGTCAATGGAAACTTGTTGCCAGAACTTGGCAGATTGTGTGGATTATACTTAAACCATCTCCATATTCAGCTCCACCCCGCCTGCTCCATGATGTACACCGGCTGTGACTCCCCATTACGTAACCCACGGTAAGATAAAACTACTGTGGAGCCCGCCGCGGCTGTTATCATGACAATACATATTGAGGTCATTAATAATGAATATGATGCGGTCACGGAAGATGAGTCTTGAGATGGGTTTGTTTGTCACTTTGTTTTGGCTTTGCTTGTGAGAGTGGTTAATTGTTTGTGTTTGTAGGAGGACATGTGAGCTTGGGAGATGTTTGATGGTGTTTGTTTAGGTCTGGATGGTTTTCCTTTGGCTCTGCTGTAGTTTACTCATCACAGTTGCACTTGTAAAGTGAATGTCAGAGCCCACTATGCCAAGCCTGTGCTCATGATCAGGGAGTAATATTGATAAATATATGGATGGATAACAGGATAATCAAACAAAATGTAGACTCTGACCTGTTTGCCTAATTTTTATTTTCTGTCCATGCCACTGATTTAACTACTAGTCACATTTAGCCCACCTTTTACTTTTAGATAACCATTTCAACCATTCCCTCTTGGTCTTTCAGCTAACATCTTAAACACTTTATCCAGTACTTTTACTTTTGCCACTTGCTTATGCATTGCTTTGAGCTATTTCAATCATTTATCCATTACTTTAAGCTGTGTCAGCTGTTTGTCCACTTTTAGATTATTCATGTATTCAACAGTCTACATTTTAAATAACTACTTGAACTTAGGCCTTTTAGGCAGAGGTGGGAAGGTTACTACCTAAACGTAATAGGTTACAGATTACTAGTTACCCTGTTAAAATGCAATAATGTAACTGTTTTAATAACTTCATCAGAGTAATGTAACTTATTTCATTTGATTACTTTTTGATTACCTTTCTAAAAATGTTTTCAACTGGGCAGTGAAACCAAAAAATGTCCAGAAATAGGCTCTGCCAAAGAAGAAGAAAAGATGCAAAGCAACTGAATGCATGTTTCATTGTATATATGGACTTTAAGCCAGTGGCATTTTTAGACCTGGGTGTCCGAGGCCTCTGCCCTGAATGTTTTATGAGTAGCCCTAGGTCTAAATAGGCTGTATATATTTAAAAAAAAAAAAAAAAATAGGTGTAATAATAGGGAAAAGAAAAAGCACCAGACAAATAATGTGTCATTTTGTTATCACTTAAATGCTGCAGCTGATAAAGGTGGAGCTCATTTTAAATACTTTATATATTGCTGGGTAGTTAAATATATAATTATACATCATCATTTAGTAGTTTATTATATTTTGTATTATTAATTTAAGTCTTCAAAGTAACTAAAACAGACAAATAAGTGTAGCTGAGTAAGTATAAAGTAGCATAAAATGGAAATGCTCAAGTAGAAGTACCTCAAATTCTCTAAATTTTAATTACAGCAGTTGCAAAGTACTCTGTTTATACCCAATACTACTAATATTTTTCATAATTAAGCTGGAAAACAAAATTTAAAAAAAGTTTTAAGGGTAAATTTGATGCCAGAGTGCATAAAATAAATAAATAAATAAAAAAGCATCAAAATAGAGCTTGTTAATAATAATAATTAAAAAAATCCTAGAGGAGGATCCACCCACCAGAGGTCTTGGTCAAGCCTGCAATGTCTTCAAATCACCTCTGCTTTTAACCCCTTTGTAATCATCTATATTTTAGGCAACTATTTAAATCTTTACCAAATACTGTTAGCCATCTATATAACCAGGGGTCCATTTATTTTAGTGCAATTATTTAACCTTTCATCCAGCATCTCTAACTAAGCCATCTGTTTATTAGTTACATCTAGCTTCACTCTCTATTTCATACATTTATCCCTTATGTGTTTATGCACTCTACACTGCCACACCTGCTGTAGGTGCTTTTAGCAACAGCTGATTATATATGTGAATATCTTACCAAAATCAAATGCAAATGAGTTGTCTCACAAACTTTTCACGAACCCTGTCAACTAAGCACCGCCGGGAGTCAGTTTCTTTTAACTGTCCACAGAGGATACCGTAGCATGACGTGCAATGTCAGTGTGCAGAAGCAGGTTAGAAATAGACCTGCGTCCTCCCAGCTGGGTTTCATAATGAGGTGCCTGAAGAGTTGGCAGGAGACAGGGGGGTAAATTAGAGAGCATGAAACGGAAGGACTTTCCCCCTGTGTTTCTCACAACACTCCCCTAATCATTATTTTTCTTCTCTACTCTGTTTTGACCTCCATCTTCCTCCTCTCTCCGTCTCAGATTACTCTATTGATCCGGCAGTCCGTCTGTCCTTGTCCTCAGTGAAGGACTTGAGGAGCACAGGTTGTATCTGACAAGGAAATTATTTCCCATGAGGTTCTTTTGTCAGATAGGACAAAGTGACCTGTTCACAGCACCAATTTTTCCCATGGATGAAGGCCGTGGACTTAAAGCGAATGCATATCTTGCAGTATCTGACACTGAACTGCTGTTGCAGAACTTTGATTTGAGATTGGTGGTCAATGAAACAAAGTCATAAGCAAGGTCAGCTTCTACTTGGTGTAAAAGCTGCAGCCTTTTTAAACATTAGGGTTTCCCTTCCAGGTGAGTTAGGGTAAAGTAACCACCTTACTTTTCTCTGTGCATCCTGTAGGGTAAGACATTACATGTTACATGTTTTGACAATATGTCTGAGGGACAGATGTGCATGGACCGCTATGGTCTTTATGTGTCTCATGCTAATGACCACAATTAAATGATGGAGAGTCTTATTAAGAGGCGTCAATGTCTAAAGGGGCTGTTAATCATACTTGTAATTGGTCATAGATAATTAGACATGAACCATGTGTCTGTTGAATGTATTGTATCACAGAGAGATAATCTATTGTAGCGTGCTACATAATAAGGAGTTAGCTTTTGATCTTTAATAAAGCTGTGTGCGGAGCAGGGCACTAATACCACCAGCGTCCAAGGGTTTGAATCTCAGTAGAGCCGCTGCTGCATTCACTCTTGGTATTGTAATGTGCTTGAGATAAGCTTCCACCAACTGCTCACATAACTGATCTGATTTGAGCTCAAGCTGTCAACAGAGGGACTTAGAGGTTGACCTACTGTACGCAGCTGGTTTCTCAAAAAGGGACTTTTCAGTAGGACTGTAACACTGGCAAACCAAACAAGAGTAAATCTTTCAGAGTACTGCGACTTATTTCATCATTCAGCAATGATGGATTGCGAGACAGGCGTGTTGTCAGCTCAGTGATTTGCTTGTTTGCACACTACTTGTCTGGAGAGTCTCCGTATCTGCTTAACTTAAGTCAGTGTCTTGAGAAGGATAACACCGCTTTACTTTAACCTGAAGCAATTTTTCTAGCAGTAGACTCTAAAACACAGCAGAAGCCATGCAATACATACTTTAATTATTTAAAATATATATAAAGAAATAAGTGTAAGCCTCCCACAAATGACAAGCATCAAAATAATAAGGGCTGAGGGCTTTCTTGAAGGTGTAGAGTGAGGAGGAGTCTGTGATGTCTTTAGGGAGTGAGTTCCAGAGGGTGGGAGCAGCAATGGAAAAGGCCCTGTCCTCCCAGGTGTGGTGGGGACAGGAGGTTTGCATCAGCAGACGTGAGAGTGCGGGAGGGAGTGTGCTGGTGGAGGAGCTCAGACAGGTAGGGGGAGCCAGGTTGTGGAGAGCTTTGTAAGTGATGATGAGGAGTTTGAAGTGGATGCGCAGGGGGTTGGGGAGCCAGTGGAGGTTATGAAGGACAGGGGTGATGTGGTCACGGGAGTGTGCGAGAACACGAGCAGCAGAGTTCTGGATATACTGTAGTTTCTTGAGTGTTTTTGGCCGACAAACCGTAGAGGAGACTATTGCAGTAGTCCAGTCTGGTAGTGATGAATGCGTGGATGAGAGTCTGTGCAGCTGAAAAGGAGAGGGATGGACGGAGGTGGGCAATATTCCTGAGATGGAAGAAGGCTGGAAAATAAACCAAAGACCTAGAGGGAAAAAAAAGTCATCCACCCAAAACCCAAAGGCCCAGACACACCAAGCTGGCATCAAGGAACTAATGGTAAAGATGGCTAACTGTGTCGCCCCACGTCGCCTGTGTCTCGGCCAAAAAGTTAAATTTCTTACCTTTATAAAACAAGTTTGTTGTGATCTTACGCCCTCTTGACATGAGTTGCTTGTTCACTTTCCGAACTTCCATTTCACTTCTCGAGGGCTGAGCTGAACTGCCAGTCAGAGTGATTTCATTCACTGATGGGCTAATGCCAATGGTGACACACCACAAAAACTAGGACTGCAGACTTGACATTTCAAGGTCCCAAGAGTCACTCTTTTGATGGCTGACATGCAGCAAAGGGCCACAGATTTGAATCAAACTCGTGTTGCTGCAAAGGACTCAGCCTATATGGGGCGTTCACTCTACCAGGAAAGCTACAGATCGCCCCCCTAGGAGTTACTTAACACTGGGATGGTTTCCTTCAGTTGCCCCTCGTGGTACGTTGGTCAAATAGTACTTGCCTGTAGTTTCGTCTAACCTAGAGAGGTACAGTATTGCACGCAGTTAGATAATACATTACAACTGCATCTCTTAACATAGTCTCTGCACTGATTTCCACAAAAAGGGACTTTTTATTTTCATAAAAACAACAGAAAATGATGTGACTTAACCCGATTTAAAGCAGATAGTCTTGTCATTTCCACATATTTATCTAGACAGATGAAACTGTTCTGACCTTTTGCGTCCCACTGTGACTGTGTGTATTATTTTCTCAGCTATAATGGAGGAAAAATGGGACATTATTTGGAGATTATATCCTGAAATATATCCTGACCTTCAGGTTAATCCACAGTCTCTGAGAAATGTCCTCAAAATGCAGCGCTCCTTCAAATAAATGTTTATATATTTGTGACATTATAATTTCCCCACAGAAGTATGAATTCACCTCCAGGTAGATTGGCCAGATGATACAGTACACTCTGCAGGACCCAATTTTGCATCAAGGCTGTATTCTTTGAGAATACATCAGCAGTTTGTTGGTTCTTTTCCTCAGGGATTTTGGTCCACAGTGACTCAATGGCATCATGCAGTTTCTGCAGTTTTTTAGCCTGAGGTGCTGTGCTGGGTTATGGTCTGTGCAGGCATTGGGGTAAACTGCACCCACGTGGTCCTGGCGCCGTCCTGAGATGATGACATGGTGTATTAATCCGCTTAAAGTTTCCAGAGGAGGGAGGACGGGGGGAGCAACACTTCCCAAAAATATTACTCCAAAACCAATAACCTGTGCAGTGAGTTGAACACAATGCAGAGTGGATCCATGGGAGCACGCTATCTAAGGCAAATTCTGACATCAGCACAACAGAATCAAGACAATCAGTTTGACTTGATAATGTTTTCCAGTTTTCAATCACACCGCTTTGGGATTAATGGAACACCTGCTGCCTTAACCCTTCTGCTGTGAGGTTAAAAAGGTTGTGCAGTCAAAAATGACCTCCTGAGCTTTTGTTAGGCCCAAACAAATCTGACCGTCTTCCTCTGATATATTATCAGATCTGATTAACCACCTCTGAGGGTCTTTGCCTTTATCAGATGTACAGGTGTTGGCATCCTTGTTGCCTGCTTGGCTGAGACATGTACCATGTTACAGCTGAAATACATGGAGCAGAGTCGCGTCGTGTCACGTAGGTGGAGCGGAGCAGTGTTTTTCACCTGCTACACCAACACCGTGTGGTTGCTGCCAGCTTCACTGTGTGTGTATTGAGTTTACCAATTGATAATGTACTTTCTTATGGAAGGTTTGGCAGTATACACAACCCTAACTGGCACTGAGGTAATTAACTGGCTCATTTTAACCACGGGATGCATTGATTTATTTGTTTTAGCGTGAAATGTAACAGCACACACAGTGTTGCTCTGCTGCTTCACATTGCCTCTGGTACAATGAGGTATTCATTTTCATAATTTTTAAACAGTGTACTCATTTTTTACACAGTTCTGTGAAGTTGTTACCTGTTGAAGAGCCACGTAGCTGCACATAGAGAAAAAAGGATAGACCGGACATCTAAAAAGAACGATAAGCAGCATGGTTTCTGTGGTCAGTGTAGCAACTTCAGTTGAGTATAACGAATGCGCTCTGCTGTGGGTGTACTGCGGCTTACGTGTCCCATGCAACATGGCCATTATATTACGTCCCTGGTCTTAATCCAGCAGGGGACTGTTTGATGAATGCTATTTCCTGTCTGTATCTCAACTGTCTTTATCCAAAAGAAGAAAAATGCAACAAAAAATGCAGATTCATCTCAGGTTGGGATGTTTTCCTTACAAGTACCATTATCTACATACATGACTCCAACAACATCATCATGTTTGCTGATGACACAGGTGCGGCGTGCCTGATTGTAGATTATAACATAAAAAGGCCTACCTAAAGGAAGTGGAGGACCTGACCTGTTGGTGTCAGGACAACAACCAACTCCTCTGATTTTGAGAAGACGCAGGGAAGGAACCACGCTTTCCTTAATATAAGCGTGTCCTTGGTGGAGAGGGTGGATAGAGAGTGGATAGCTTCAAGCACCTTGGTGTCCACATCACAGAGGATCTGATCTCGGCACTGCACCTTGAATCATTGGTGAGAAAAGCAAAGCAGAGTCTGTTTCACTGGACGCTGAAGGAAATTCCAATCGACCCCTCAAATACTGAGGAATTTCTATTCCTGCACCATCGAGAGCTCCCTGATGGTAACATCACCACCTGGTAAAGAAACAGCACCGAACATGACCGCAAGGTCCTGCAGAGAGTGGTTCATTCCGCTGAACATATAATCAGCGCTCCTCTACCTTGCCTAAAGGATGGTTACACCAGGCGTTGCAAGAATAAGGCCAGGAAAGTCATTCCAGATTCCAACCACCCCCAGATAACGACCTTTTCTCCCTGTTGAGGTCAGGAAGAAGGTGCGAGTTACACTAAGTCAGTACTGAGAGGCGCTGGAAGAGTCTCTACCTTCAGGCCACAAGGATCCTAAATGAAGACACTGCCTAAGACTGCACAGTTTAATATTCATTATTACACATGAACATGCACACGTTGAAAGAACTGGCAGCATTACATCTCACTGAAATTGTATTTTATATAATTTTATTGATTTAAGTGAAAAGAAAAAAAAATCTTTAGTGAAAGATATAGTCAGTATATAGTCCTGTGAAAATATATTAGATAGTCCTCTGAAGAGGGATTTTCAGCTGTGAAGGTGAGGTCTCATTAGCGAGGGAGAAAAACAGGTATAAATAGCACCTGGTTTCTGGGGTTGATTCACAATCACAAGGTCAGTGGAGCAGGAGTGCTGCTGGGGGGGAAGGTTTCTAGGACATTGTTTGAACCTGAAGATAAAATGAGAAAATACACTCCATCACACATAGAGAGAGTGAGATGGCAGATAGATACAGAAAGAGGGATCATTTTGGGCAGAAATGGATCTTTCACTTGCGCAGACGCTGGTTCACATTGGATGTTTTAGTTTTAGCACAGAAATTGAAGCAGTTTTCTTTATAGCTCCTCATTTGGTTGTTTAAGGTGATTGGTTTACTGAACGCTAAGGATTCCTTCACCCCTCACATCATCACACTGCTGCACAAATGTTTATATTCACACTGTTCCAACATCTTCCCTCAGCAGAATGTGACAGGACATATTAAGTTATTCTTATCACTGCTTGCTATCTGAAATGAAATCCTCGTGCCAGCCTGAGCCACAGAGGAGAAGAAACCAGTGACTTCTCATCATCGTCATCTGCCTGTCCTGCAGGCTGCTAGACTTTATACCGCTCACTTGTTACATGCTGGAGCGGCTACAGCTTCAGCAACCGTCACCCCTGTATCTAAGCTTAAAGCTATGGGTCATTTGACATCATCTGATTCTGAACGTTTGCTTCACCCTAAGGCTCAAGATATGCATACTGATGAAAATGCCATGAGCCATTTGCAGGATTTACATCTTGCAATGACAATATATAGATGCATCTGCAATTGCTGCTAGTAATCCTCTAGCTACAGTATGTCATGTTGAATCACTCGCCTAATGTTGTAATAAATAAATATGCCTCTAACAGTTTATTTACTGAGGTGTTTGCTCAAGAACACTGCATGTATATAGCCTTTAGTTTGTGTTGGGAACTTCGCTCTCTGTGTCATACCACCAAATGTAACTGCTACCTGTATAAAGTTAATACAAGAAGCCCTACTAGCAGCTGTGTTGCACAGTAAATAGAGTTGCATTCATGAAGTATTAATGTAGCAAACTCTGTTGGTAAAATATTAACAAAGAGTAGTCCCATTAGGTACGGCGATCGATTGTATTGCTGTAGTCATAAAAATGCCACTTGATCCTTATCACACTGCATTATAAAACATGACTAATAGACTGCGTACATACTGAATTATGTCTCTGTAGACGACATCACCCTCGACAGGATCAGCTGGTAACTGCTCTGTTGGACTGGACCTCGCTGCTCTCAATAGAGAGCTCATGTTTGAGGCTGCTGTCAGTTAACTGAAACTTAGATGCAGTATAACAACACCTCAGCCATGACTCCGTATCACAAGTTCAGAGTTGATACTCAGCTGTCAGACAACAAAAAGCAAACGTGTGAACCTTACCCTAGATACTGAATGCCTAATATGCACTATGTTAATCACCTGAGACAAAGCAGACCGGATGACATACAGGTATCAGACAGTTGGTAGTAAGATAAAGGAAACCTGGATCTAATTTTAAAGAGACGGTTCACCCCAAAAACAGACACATATTTTTCTTTTTACCTGTAGTGCTCAATCTATGAATCTAAGCTCTTTTGTGTGAGTTGCAGATTGTTGGAGATATTGGCCATAGAGGTGTCTACCTTCTCATAGGGCTGGCGACATGGACAAATATTCATATCTCCTTATTTTAAGGCTGAACAGCAATACACGCTATATATCTCTGTTTTTTCAACAGAATGGGCTACATGTTCCATTGCAGGTCAAAGCCATATTTGGTTTTTTTAAATTATTTTTATGGCTTTCCTTGCCTTTAACGATAGGACAGCATAGCCTGAAGTGGGGAGACAGAGAGAGAGAGAGAGAGAGAGAGAGAGAGTGACATGTAGCAAAGGGCTGCAGGCTGGAATCAAACCTGCGGCCTCTGCAGCACCTTCGTACATGGGGCCATGCTCTATCCACGAAAGCACTGGCACCCCAAGTCAAAGCCACATTTGAGATGTCACAAGCACTTTTATAAAAACAGACTGTGATCAAAATAAATTGCATAGACACCTACCGACCTTTGATCGGTCGGCTCAACCAAAGTTACTTTATTTCCATCCCATATCAAGGATGCAAAAAGAGGAGGTGCTCTAGGAACTACACGGTGCCGGACCCTCTTCAACAGCCATGTCTGGCCCATGTATTTAAAACACAGGCAGATGAAGAAGAAAATGCAAAAAATGTTTTTTCCCTGTTTGAAAATATGCAGCTGCACATAATGTAATTGAAAAATGACATAAAATATAAAGCAGGGATGTACGTTAATGTTTGCACACAGCACTGGAGCTACAGAGGTTTAACGGTTTGCAGCACAGGATACAAAACTGTAACATGACTATAAAAGTATAATGTAGGTCTAAATCCATTGGAGTTTGACACATTTAAAAATCTTTATGGGGGGAGTTAAAAAGTCGTTATTAATGACCTTTCAAATGAATCTAGTGCTGGAAGATGATTTAAATATTCTTCATTTATTTAGGCTGATAATCTTATTTCTGTACACAGCATCAACAGAGAGGCCGAGGGAGGGAAGGAGCAAGAGACACTTTGCCCGCATTATATACTCAACTCAACTCAGCCCAGCTCAACTCAACATTATTTATACAGCACCTTTCAGCCCAGAGTGCTTCACATGGCAAAATTGGAATGACACAGGCACAGACAATAAAATATTAAAGATGAAATGTCTGTGTCTGTGATCTACCTCACACACATACTAGCAGCACAGTGCTGGATCACATGTGTGTTACTGTCATAATTTCAGTCATCTCACAGACTGATTTAGCGTAGCGTGTGCAACATATAGACCGATGTCTCACTGTAGACTAATTACACAGAGGAGCAGCTCTGAGTGTTAAGAGTTGGTATGCGTTATGTAACGCAACCTGACCCTGTATCGATATAAACAGTGTTGTCTAAATCTACATCTTGCTCGAAACTATATCGATACATAGTCGTTATAGCCATTACGTCTCCTAAATATAATGGAACTAGATGGTGTTGTGGTGCTAAAAAAATACATTTGAAAAACTCATCAGCAATGTCTCTGACCTGGTTACTCAAGATAATCCACAGACCTTGTTGTGAGCAGTCCAACTGAACACAGAAACACAGAAATGAGTTCGCTATTGTAGCTAACTGTGTAGGGATTTACTTCTGCAGCAACTTGGAACCACTAGATTTTTCCTTTAATCATCACCACTAGAGTTTGATCAGCCGAATCACTCAAGAGAAACTGAGAAGAACTTTGTGTCCTGGAAACACTATAGTTTGAAAATAAGTTTAAATCAGAGCTTGTTGTTGTTACGCGTCACTTAAAATCAATCAAAGCTGACAGATGTTTCATAAAGCTTCTGTTGCTTTATGGATGACTTTAGATCTGTAAACTCTGTAAATAGTTATTGTTCAAGTCTGATGACAGGAAGAACAACATAAAGGTGTGTTTCATGTGAAGACATTAAAACCAACTCCTCAGGCACCTGTCTGTGTTTCTGACAACAAGCATGTATATATGAACTTTTAATCAGCTTCTAGAGTGACGGCAAGATTTTTGTTTTGTTCCTCATTGTGAGAAGTAAGTTTTGATTTAGTCCATCAAAACTCAATTTCCTGTCTTTTCACTGCAGTCGATTTAACAGTGGAAAAACTTTACTGTGCAAACGTCAAAGACTTCAACTATAGAGGCAAAATGCTGCGTGTAGCCAAAAGAGAGAGGAAGGAGTTGCTGATGGTATGCGCTTATGATGAATAGAAACACCTTTTACACCTTGTGTATGATAAAGTGAAAGTCTTTTATGTAATTCCAGTGGAAGCATCAGTCACTTCTACGCACAGTAGGCTGCTATTTTTGGCAGTGAAATTCCTCACACCATGCTCGCAGGCACACACACTCGCTGATTAGATCAAATTCACCTTACTGTTAGTGTGACAGGCCACTAATGACTAATGTAAATTTAATGAATCAAACCTAGTGAAATCATCCATCTCCCCATCTGCAGGGACCGTGAGTCCACAGTGTCAAACAAATCAAATAACGCCAGAAGAATGCATGAGATGGTCGGTTTCCATAGATACACTTATACGCATGAAAAGATCCAATATGACCAGATTTGTTTTTTATTTCCACAGAAATATGTTCAGTGCATGCACAAGTGGATGCAGGCAGGAGTGTGTGAACCAATCATGAAAATGTGGATGATTTTTATCAATAACCTCATAGTGTGAAATTGATTTCTGTAGCTGTCCTGACATAAACAAAGAAAACAATAATACCTTCTTTGCCCTCTACAGTGTGGTGAAGTAAGATAATTTGATTGCCTATATATCTGACACTGCCTTCATGTTATGCCAACCATACACTAAAAGACTTAAATCACAGACTATTAGATTTTGCACAGACTAGAGATCCTGCAGGACCACTAATTGCAAGATTACAAGTAGATTCCTTTAGAGATTATTTCCCATCCTGCTCCTGGTGAAAAATTTTACCCCAAACTCCCTTTAAGAAATATGACATATTAACACTTCCTTGCGTGTTGGCAAAAACACATAGCTCTAGACACACAAGACAAAAGATGTAACTCGTCAATAGAAGGGTTGGGTATCTTTTGGATTCGTTTCAATACCAGTGCTAAAGCGATACTCTAAAATGGTGCTTCCCAACTGATGGCTCACGATCCAAAAGTGGGTCGCGGGTCCATTCTGAATTGACCCCAAGTGCCTCAAAAATGTGTGATGTTTGTAAAAACACATTTCATTTTTAAGGACAGTGAATTTCTGGCACAGAACTTTTATTCAATAGTGCCATTTCCTGTTGTAGATTGAGTGACTAATGGACAGGTACTTGACAGAGACAGCAAACTAGTTTGATGATATCGCCAAAGGCATGTATAATGCCTTATGTATTAAAGTGTTTGGAAGTTGGGATCAATAGTTGTTTCTCTAACTTAGGAGAGACTCAGACATTTCTCTGTATCTGTTAAGGTGGAGCTAAGATTAAGGAGAACAGATGGTCCACCTTAACAGTCCACCTTAAGGCAGCCTTGTTAGGCTAATTTCACTTGCTAATTTCTGAGCTAACCCACTTCACTTTAATGAGCAGGTAGTAAGCAAGACACGATAACTTATCTCGGGTCTTGAGGAGTTGTAGAATTTAAACTGTTCCGATGCTGCATAGAAAATAATTGGTGTCAAAGAACACATTTCCATGCAGACTGTTTTTGAGCAGACGACTCTATGTCAAGCCAATAAGATGATCAATGACTCCTCTCATGGTCTGCATACAGAGTACGAGCTGCTGCCCTCTGGTAGAGATTTAAAGTGCCTCGTTGCAGACTGAACAGATTAAAAAATTCATTCATACCTACGTCTATAAATCTGTTAAACAATGGCAGATAAAGCTAGAACTTGCATTGTGTTATCATGATTTGCTGATTTCTATTTCTGTAGAGGTATTTATTTATCTTTTTTTTGTTTTTCTGTGCTGTCTTGCTACGTGTATAATGTTTATATTTGTTTTATTTGTTTATGTCATGTGTTGTATGATCTATTTTTATGGCTCTGTCGTTTTTGACTGCACACATGCTACTTAAACAATCTGGCACCAAAATGTGAGCTGTGAATTGGTCCGCTAGGTATCGGTCTGGTTTTGGTACCCAACCCTAGTTGACAGTATTCTTGTCAATTCAGCATCAGTACTTAAACTGTATTTGCTTACAAACATATCATTTTGCATTTTCTACCTCAACTGGCAACCAGCTTTCATTGGTTAGCTGCAATGATTAGTGGGAGAAGACTGAGGGAATGAGAGGCGAACCGTTTCAAAAATGAAGATGACCCACTAAAACAGGGCCGTTTTGTGGATCAGATACAGGCCGAATTTAAAACCAACTCGTTTACTCCACAACTCCACCAGTTTCTCCTCCTTTTCCAAAGTGCAAGAACACCAAGACTTGTTTATACCCTTGTGTCTCCCCACTGTCCCCTGCACATTAAGTGTCTACTCAGTTTGCTGCTTCCTGTTTGGTGCTTCATTGCATCATTGAACTTCATGACTTGCATGAACCAGGACTAAAAACATGATAGTATCATATGTGTTACATTTTATCGGAACTTCAAGACAAGAAAAAGACTGAAAACTCAAAGGCAGCTTGTGCTACCACTGTACACCAGACAATCAAGATCACGGGAGCGTGCTTCAACTCCAGAGAGACTCTCATTATTTTATTCCTAGATCAGAAATTTGTCTGCAACTGTGAAACTGCTTGAAAAGTTGATAAGTGTAAGGCTGGCCTTATATGTTGCTTTTACTGGCTCTCAGGGAAAAATGCCCACCACCGGATGTTAAAGATTTATTCTGCCGTCTGCAGGACTGATATTCTTCTACGGGCAGAACAGATGGCATGCGATGAATTTTACAATCTCATTCTCAGTGCATGTGAAAATCTTCACCATAGTTCAGTTTCAGTGCATTTATCAGCATATCGTTATCCCCAGAATGATTGATCTCTGTCCCAAACATGGTCTAGACTCAGACTGTATGAATGAGTGCTGGTCTTTTTTGTGTAAAGCACAAGGTAAGGTGCCTCTGTTGACTTTAAAACTCCACTCCAAGCAATAACTTCAAAATAGTGCACCTCTGCCTGGAGAGTGTGGTGCTGTAATCTATCTCCAATTTCGAGGTAAGACAAGTACACCTTCCAGTCACACTCCAGGGACGAAGTGAGCACCCAGAGGTGATGACACAGTTCACTGTCAGCCTCCCAGTCTGTCTCTCTTCGTCAGCTGGGAGCAGCGCAGAGGAGGGGAGCGGAGAGAGGCATGTTGTTATGCAAGATCAGAAGAAAATCTCCATATGTTAATATTATGATTTAAATTATATTACCACACACTCTCACAAACACAAGAAAGAGACTAGCAGAGCCAAGGGAGGACGGTTATTCTCTGTGGGCCTTTGGTTGACTTGGCAGGATCCTTTTTAGTAGTCATCTGGGTGGAAATAAAAAAAAGGCAAACAAACAAACAACAGCAGTGAGCCTTTTATTTCCATGAGACAATGACCTTCACTGGAAACATAAAGGTTATTGTGCTGCAACCTTTTATGGAAGAAGACTATGACACCAAACCTGCCTATAATGATTTCTTCGCAGGAAAATCAGACATGAGATGTTTGGCATTTTTTCAACTATATAAAAATCTAATAGACACATTTTACTTGGCTGTTTTGCACTATAAACCATCTGGCTGTGGATATCAAGGAATCGGGGGAGCTTGTCATGATAGTTTAATCCTCCCAGCTTACACAGCTGATCTGCTGTGAGGATCAATTCCCTGGAGTGCAAAGGTCATCACTGACCTTGATATCATACAGTTCAGTGACCCACCCTTGTGTAGTGTCCTGATCCTGACTGTACAAAAATCGTAACCTTTGACAGTATAAAAATTCCTGTCTTGTAAAGTGTAAAACCACTTCTTCTAGATAAAGATTATAGTCATGTATTTATTGTTTAACTGCTGGTTCGGAAATTTAATCGGAGCAGAATTCTTATTTAGACTAATCCTGTATACAAACCTTAAATGACTCTTGGTTATTAGAAATGTCCCACCACATTTAAAATTGTAATGCAAAGTGGAACCCCTTATTATTCAAGTACTCTTTAAGATAATTGGGGCAAAAAACCCTGATATCTATTACAAAATGAAACCCACAGTTATGACTAAGATTTTAAGGTGTTGCATTCATCCTGTTACTGTAGAAACAAGACAGCTAGCAGCTCTGTAAAGCCCCGTTTCCACCGAGCAGTAGGGAACAGTTCAGTTTGGTGCACATTTTTTTGGTTCCACTGTGAAAAGTTGTGGATGATACCAATGGAACAATTCTGTTCTGTGGACGATAAACAAGGTGCAGACTTCCCTCTGTGTCACCAGTGATAAGGAAATACAGCAGGTGCTGGACGGAGCAGCGGGTGACAACAACCCCGCCCACATTTAAGGGTACTGTTTGTGGTGGAACACTAAGTGGACCTAGGTTCTCGGTACCATCTCTGAAGGGTTACTTTTGGTTTTAAAGGGACCATACTGAAAGTGTTTGGTGGAAACAGGGCCAAGCCTGCTTTGCTCATGCACAACATCCACGTGCTAACCTACTCATAGTGGCAATGCTAACATCCTGATGTTTGGTGGGTGCAATGATTACGATGTTCACTGTCTTGGTTCAGCATATTAGCCAACTTTTTCCAATTAGCCTTTAACACAAAGTACAGCAGAGACTGATGGTACAGTCTTTAGTTTTACTAGTAATTGTATTGTTTTTTCTAGGATGGAGTTGTAGCAGTGCAAATTTATTGTGTCCTCGCCCCTCCTTTCGGCACCAGAAGGCCTGGGGCCTCTACAATATATAACATTAATATCTCTGTGAGGAAATCTGTCAGTTCACTTTGAGATTGACAGCTTTTGTAAGTCACGCTGGCCCTTGCACATAGTAAGGCCCACCTCCAGGAAGAATACAATCGGTGCATGTGCTACTTTTTTTTGTATCTAGATGGAGTTTTCAATTTTTATTCACAGTTATGTGTTTCTGTGGTTATTTCCTATTGCAGTGCAATATTCACTTGAAGCTGCAGGGCTGATCAGTTTTGCTTGCTTCATTGTTGACATTTCGCATTGCTTGTTGTTATAATTGTTGTGCTGACACCATCAAGTAAGCGCAAAGTTTCTTGTTTATGTGCTTTACTCACAGGTGTATAAATTGACCTGGATATGAAACATCTACCGCACAACATAACCTTAGTTTCTAAAGAGATAAGACAGAGCCTTCTCCTCTCCTCTCTTCTCCTCTCCTGTTTGACCTGACGATGGTTCTAAGATGAAAAGTTAAGGGATGACAAAAGTTATTTCCCTTCACCCTGTGGGGAAAATAAATGTCTGAACTAAATTTCATGGCAATCTGTCCCGCAACTGCCAAGACATTTCACTCAAAACCACAAATGTCAACCTCATGGAGGCGCGAGAGGAAAGGTCAGACATCACCATTGTCATTAGGATTCATCGTCTGGGATTCATGAATGTCTGTACAATATTTTCTGCCAAGTCATCCAGTAGATGTTGAGATCTTTGACCTGCTGATGATGCTACAGCAGATGAAAAGCTAGGGGATCAATTTGGGCTGGGCAATATATTGGTATCATATCGATACTGAGATCCGTGATATTGTAAGGGTTAGTGATGATTATTTATCAACAATGTCATTGTGTTAGTATTTTGTGAAAGCAGTCGTCACAGCAGTTTCCTCCATAATGCCTCGCCGTAGGATCTCCAGAGGCAGAGAGATTCATCCTCTGGGCACCATGACTCTCTGCACATAATTTCATTGAATCCATTGAACCTTTTCTGAGACATTTCAACTGGGACCAAAGTGGTGGACCAACAGACAAACACTGCCGTCCATAAAGCCACACCGCCAGCAAATGAACCCTGCTGTTCAAAATAGTCCATAAAATAAAGATCGATTTTATGCCAGAAAACTGTAAAATTATGTCTTTCTATGTGATATATGATATGGTATGATACGCTATTCCTTTGAAATATAGGACTTCATCTTCTGGCTGTATCATGTACAGTATTTTTTGCCAGTGTTTGTGTGCTTTCCCATTTTTCCTCATGCAGCTAATGAGGGAGACCACATAATGTGCCTGAGCAGTATACTGTATAATGATGGAAACTGTCTGCGGTTCTGTGATAAACTTTGAAAGGAGGAAGGCTTGTTTGTGACAGCTGCCTCACAGCCAAAGTCTTGGCCGTCCAGTTATTTATAGAGAGCAGAAGGAAAGTCAAACAAAGTATGGAGCAGAAGCTGGGCAACTGAGACAAGAATCAAATGCCAGTGCTTTCTCAAATTATTTTTTTAAACTCAAACTTCTATCAAGAACTAAAGAGATAGAGACACAAATAGCCTTGTCAAATTATTCTGTACTCCACCATGTAATATCAACCTATTATTCTGGACTAAAATATACAGTATTTATGGAGGTGTATGTTGTTTTGGGCGGTTTTAAAGTGAACCCACAGCTGAGAACAGCTCAGTGGGAATCAGTCAATCAGCTAGCCTGGCTCTACATGGGGAAGGTCATCAAGCTGGGAAGGGAATAGATTCAGCCGAGCTCATTCTGAAGAGGTTTCTATTTATAGCTTGTCATCAAAATATAAGTCCCACTGCTATCCCTGCAGAGTGTATAATAATGCAATATATTAGACATTCTGCAGCAGCCGCTTTTGATATGTAAATTGAGGTGTTTGTCTTGTTGTTGTATTTACATAGACGCACACAAGTTCCACACAGACTCTTTATTTATTCAATGTACATTGATACACACCTTGATAGTACCATGCGGGTAAGAAAACTGCCTCTGGGTGAAATATTCTGTTCAAGATTGAGAGCTCAAGGCTAAGTTTCCTAAAAACAACCATCACTCCAACATCAGCTTTTGCTCCATCTTCTCACACATACTCAGGTGTTTTTTGGGAAACGTAGTCCGAAGCTGTACAGAAAGGGATGTTGCAGGTTTAACTACTGAGGCTGGGATAAGTACAAAAACATATTCTAACACAAACACCAGCTAGACTTCATGATACATGGAACAGGACAGAAACCAGGTTTTCTTTTTAACTCCTCCTGTTGCTTAATTCTTGATACAGCAGTCAAATAATAAATTATAGTAATTATAATAATAGGATAATGAAAATTCACAGACATGTCATATGATAAACAGGCTATTGCATTCGCTCCCCCCCAACCCCATCATAACCCCTGGAGTTCCAACAGGTATGAATTTGTTTACATGCAAATATCACACCATCGTCACTGTGCCGTCGCTTCCACCTGCCGTCTCTACACACAGTGGCAGAGCAGCGTGGCGCTCACTAGGACTTCTCATCGCGCTTCTTCTTCTGGAACTTCCTGAACTGGGACTGGATGGCGACAGCCGCCTTCTCGGTCTCCGGGTTTTCCATGTCGATGTCAAAGTCCTCTGGGAGGTCCGTCTTGGATGCATCTGCAAGGGAAAGGAAATTACTGGTTTTATTAACAGCAGCGAACAAAGACAAAGAGTGATAATAAATAAAAAGTCAATAAAAACTTTGGAGGGTGTCATCTGTTAAAAACAGAACAGCAAAGGGAATGGATTAAACTGTGTGTTTGTGTTCTCTAATGTATGCTGCACTTGTTAGCATGTCCAAATAACTGGCTTTCTATCATTACTCGGAAGGCTAAGGAGCACGTCATTTTCTAATTACATTCGTTTTTGTGGTTTCAGGTAATGTTATAAAAGGCTGTCGATCTTAACTGACACATCCACTGTGTAATATTCCTCCAATGCAAGGTAGCAGGTCCTGGATGGTACTATATCAGGTTTATGTTTGCAAAAAAAAATATAACCAAGTATGTAGCCAAACAGGGTTATTTTGGAACCAAATCGTAGTCTGAACCCAAATTTTTGTTATCACATGTAAAGGGCTAACTAGCTCTACACGGCAATAAAAAATATACATATTTAATTTCATGTCTTCCACATGGATCATCAGCTGGTGAGAAGGGTAACTTTTGCCTGAAACATGCAGCTTTAGCCTCTGTCTTTTAGCACGACATCATGTATGTACTGTAGTCATCAATTGCATACTCAAGGCCCCTCTTACAGGGTTTTTGTTTTAAAATGAGTCAGCTGAGAACATTGAGTCCACCAAAAATGGTGTTTTCAACTAATTTATGGAGCTAAGGTTAACTCAATTAGCTACCCAGCTAATAAAATTTGCCAGTTACAGCTGTCATTTCAAGAGACAAAGGGGAGCTGGTTGGAAATGAAAAGCTTTTTGGTTACCTCTCTCTGAAATCAAGTGAAAGTAATCATGAATTTCAAGATTAAATCTTGCACCGTCATCGCTATGAACTATACATGCTGTGCAAGAACAGTGAGCTTGGAAAACAGGGATATGATTTCAACTACTACAATGTTCTTCTATGTAAGGTTTGTACCATTTCTACCAGTCTTACATGACACTGATTAAAAAACTTACAAGGACTCATTAGCTGATACTCTCATAAAGTCTACCTCGACATTAATACGACACGGTGAAACGCCAGCTCTTCATTTGTGAGTGTAATATAATGTAGTGTTGCACAGTGAATTTCCACTGGTGTTCCTAAACCCCATCCCTCATTATAATAGTGGAGCAGAGTTCCTATGAGGGAGCCTGAGCAGTTGTTTCAGTGGTCAAAGGCCAAAGCATGAATTGATCTCCAGTTCTTAATCCCCTCTGGAGCTCAGCCAACACTGACCAAGAGGGCACAACTGTAATCCCAGTAAAAACTGGTTTCAGCAGGCATTAGGAGAGACGAGTATTTTTATCTCCTGGTGAATGAAGATGTAAAGAACGTAGAAGTAAAGAAGACTGTTGAATGGATTAGAAAGAGAATTTATTCATGAATTAATCCATGTATGTTTGACTCAACCTGGACACACTGTGATTATGTTGTGACAACCTGGTTTTAAACAGGAAATGTACAATGTACAGCAAGTATTTTAAAATGCACAGCACCACGTAATCATTTACACATAAGATAAAAACAGCAGTTGTAGGAGAAAAGGATCCGCTGAAGAGCAGATGTGGTGCACAATGATATTTGTCTTCTATTGACTAAAATGTGTGATGTGCATGTGCATGAACGTGCTGCTGAAGGGAGAGCAGCTGAGCTGGAGGCTATAATGAAGCAGACATATTCAGGACCTGAAAAGGCCACGACAGGCTAACATTTACCGAAGCAGGTTTCACTGTGACTCCGACGTTTGTCTGCGACAGCTTATTTTACCAAGAATAACAATCAGGAAATATGTCTTTCTCTGGCTCTGTGAAAGCGTGATCCTTGCGCTGCTTTTGCAAAATACAGGATGATTATGACTGACTTACTTTGTTTATATAAAGTGTCGCTAATGTAAGCTTCTTTTTATCAGTCCCTGTTTAGCCATTTACCAGTAGGCACTGACTGACATTAATGGTTCTCACGCTGAGATGAAACGTAATCATCAGTTAGCTGTTTTAACCTTTTAATATTTCAGAGGAACTAATTGTTTCTCTCCAAAGCTCAGTATGAGGGCTGTTCCTCTTCTCTGCCTTACAACACTCCTGCAAGGCACTGACCTGCTTGAGTTTGATCAGCAGAGCCTATAGTGTAGATAAACACACGTCAGACAGTGAGGAAGAAGAGGAGAGATGGGTGATAGAGGAGAACTGAAGGCAGAAAAGCAGAGAGGCGACTCGTGTATTGACTGTGCAGCTAATCCTCGGGTTCCCTCGGGGCTGAGCTTGAGTACCTCTCTCTTGCTGCTCAAGGAGGAAACACTAACTGCTGTGTCAAGCCGAGCTTTGAATCCTGCATTAATTGATATTGAATTTTCCAACGCTCTAATGCCTGCTGCTTTCGCCCCGGCAGCATTAGCTATCGAGCTGTTCCCTCCTCCGTGTCAACACCAGACATGTTCATAATCTTTGTAAGACAAGCTGGTGACATTTTTTTAAAGATGTCTGGATCATCGGAGTCGAGGCGCACACTCCTCGTGATCCAGCGCTGCCTTTAAGTGCTGGAAGGAATATTATAATTGTGACAACAGAGAATGTGTGTGGCTCAAAAAAGTAATTAAAAAAGTCTATTTTTTTTGTTCTAGTCAGTGAAATGGTATTTACTGGATGCATGTTAACCCCTTGATTACTAATAATGGCCAACCCCTAAAAACTCGTTTGGTTTGAGAATATCCCAACCTGGTTCGGCAAGAAAAGGTTCAGCTCTTTTAGGGAACTCAGAATCCAAGCAGCAACAAGGATTCAGCTGGGAGCACGAATTCCCCCGCAATAAAGGTTTTATCCAGAAATACAGAATATAAGTGGAGTTTGGGGTGGTGGAGGGAGCTGTGTTACTGTTGGCATTAGCAGTTGATATGATCACTCTGTGCACTTGCATTACGAGTCAGCTGATAACCACACGGCTTTGAAGGAGCCAGTGATTGTGAAACATGAACGGCAATCAGCTAATGCAAGCGCGACTTCAGTGCTCTGCCTGAACGTTCACCTCTGTGCGCTTTGTATTTTCGGAGGGGAAAATTAGGTTTCATCAGCACTAATGAAAAATGTGTTTTTTTTTTTAACTTTACATGGCTTATTTTCAAAATATCTTTTAGTTTGGTGATGTAAATTTCTTCGTTCAGTCAGACAATACAGCACATAGTAATGTTTTTTTAATATGCAAGCATGAGTCAGTGAAAATATGCGTTATATTGGTATCAGGGATAGCAGATGTCTACCAGAATGGCATAAGACACTGTGAAATAAACATCCCAATAGACAATGACATCATGTTTATTGGGGGGATAGTTATGTGTTACAACTTTTTACTCTTTAACTCTTTATGCATCACAGTGGCACAGTTGTCAGGGCTGTCTGGACAAAAATGGTCAGAACAAAGGAAAACTTGACACATCTATTTCCAAACAGGTGCGTACTGTAGGAGAGGGAGGAGCAGAACACAACTTGTAGAAAAAATCATGCACCACTGTCTAAATTGCAAAAATAATGACTTTAATGCTGCAATGTTTCATGACTAGACTTTCATCAGGATATAAACCAGATGACTGAAATGATACTTCTTCACTCGTCTGAATCAGAATTGTTACTTTTTAGCAACCCAAACTCAAGCCCTGGTGTTGGTGCCGCCGGGATGGGGGACACAGGCTTTCAAATCACAATGTCAGGCTCAGTAGTCGATGACTGACAGCCATCAACAACAGACAACCCTAGCTGGCATCCATCTAATTTTTGATAGTCACATAAACAGCCTTTGAGAGTGATTACTTCAAACCAACATTTTCTCTATGCTGTGTATCAGTACGACTGTCAGCGAATTCAATTAAGTTCTCAGTCATGCATGTGCTGTACACATTTTTGTAACAACGCAAACAAATCAAGTCCAGTTTAATATTTAAGAGGAATCATTTATCTAAAGACAATCATCATCATCTTGACGAAGGCTTCGAGTCCTGAGGGCAGATTTTCATCAATTTTTATAAGACAGGAGGCAGTGGCTGAATGTGACAATGACGGATCATTTGTCTCCGTTTGAGGATTCATCTCCTCCTCAACACACATACACACACACACACACAGTGGATTATCAAACCTATTACCTCTGGCAGCACTTTCAGTGTCCCTGTCTTCACCTAATGGGAGTGTTATATCTGCTGTCAGAGTGCCAGTTTGGATCATCTTGACTGCGCTTTCAGCAAGGGGGTGAAAAATGTTTTTATTTATGGTGTTGGTGTGTGGCAACGACTGGAATAGAGGCTTACATGCTTCTAGGTTTGAGGCTCAATGGATTTACTTTCTCCAGACATGACTTTCCTGCATGTTGCCAACTTTATCTATAGTTTAGATGGAATGGATCATGAGTGACATGATAAGACCACTCCTGGTTGGCTGTCTTTCAAAATGTCTTTTAAAAGCTGCTCCGAAGCCCAGTGAAGGCTGGACGTCTTATTGATTTCACTGCTTAAAACCAGTTGAGCCATGAAAGGGATTTGTGGAAGCGGAGGACGGGAGGCATTAAAGACGGACTTTTAGACCTTGAGACAAGAGGGACAGATTGTAGACAGTAAAGTTAGACTTGGTGTCAGAGTGTTGTATGCAGTGTGTGGACATCTGTTCGGGCTTAAGATGCTGCACTTGTCACTTAAATGTTCCTGGCTGCATATTTGAACTTTGTACTTTTTCCTAAGCTGCTAGTCAGAATAAAGTGAATTAAGGTAATATGTATTATCCAGTCTATGCACTGGATTTTCAGAAAGCTACTATTTTAGCAGTATGAAATGTAATTATAGGTGGAAAAAATATTTACTTTAAGCTTAAAAATTGTACATGACTATCTTGATTATCGAGGAATCACATCAGTTATTTATCAAGTAAAAAGCAAAACATTTACTGTTGTCAGTTTGCCAGTTACAAAGCTAAAATGGCTGCAATAATTAATCAATAAAGTAATTAGTTGGCATCTATTAAAGCACACTTACCGTTCTGGAAATGTTACGCTTTTCTTTGTTTAGGTTAAAATGCTATTAATAAGCTGACGGCACACTAAAATGTAAGTGATCTCCACCAGATATACAAACTCATAATTATACCATTCTCATATGGTTCTAAAAAAACTCTGACCAATCATTGCATTCGGACCGAGTGCCCACGTGGAGGCCTCCGACTGACGTAACTGCTTGCATGACGTAACCGCATCTCTCTCCCACCTAGTTGGCTTCTAATATAACATATAACATTATATGACAACACAGCATCCAGTTGCTAATGGCTGACATAAGCCTACTGTAGCATAGCCTCTCAGACATTAACGTAGTCTTCCTTGTGCGTTTCCACTTACTAGTAACGTTAATGCTACTATCTAACGTTAGCACTGTGACCTTATTCTAAAACTCATCAGTAATCACTGGCTCCAGTTGAGTTTTCAAACTCAAAATTTTGATAATCGATTAAACAATTTGGGTAGTTTTGTAAGAAAAATAAGTCAGAGTTTTCTGTTTCCAGTTTCTTGAATGTGAATATTTTCCTCCTTTTTTAACTCACTGACAGTACACTGACTTGGGCTGTCGACAAAAAAAGGCGTTTGAGGACGTCATCTTTTCACCATTTTTCTTCACATTTTATAGAGCTAAACTGAATCGAGCAAATAATCAACAGACAAATCAACAATGAAAAAAGTGTTAGTTGCAGCTCTACAGGTAAATTTAGAGCTAAATTAATTTCTGTTTTTAGTTTTGTTTGTGTGTTTTTACTGTTTATCTTACAAGCACTTACGAACCATCACTTTTATCAATGGTGGTATTGGTAATCGGCCAAATAAAAAAATATATATATATACATATATATATGTATATATATATATATATATATATATATATATGACACAGATAGACACACTGCATTTGCATTTCAAATTACTCTATCCCAGGGAGGTTTTGAGAAACCCTTTGAGAAGTTCTGATTGCCTGATTTTTGGGGGGAATTGGTGGATATTGCAATCTGTTGTTTGGACTCACAGGTTTCCAAACTAATTATGTTTCTCATCACTGATTTAAATTTCATTATAATTGCCTTCCATCTTGTCATTCATTTAACTTCATTCAAAGCTGAAAGTCCGGTCTCAGAGGCATCCTACATATTTTCAAAAGACATTAAGAAACAGAGTGTGTGTGTGTGTGTGTGTGTGATGTAAAAGTGTGTGTATTTATGTGCCTAGGAATGTGTGTGTATGTGCACACTGGTCTGTGGCTGAAAGTCAGTGTGTGAAAGTTGAAAGGAAAGTATCAGCGACCCCTCAGGCCTTGACACACCAGAGGGGCAGCAAAGCGTGAGAGGGACCACGGCGATCAATACACAAATGCTCATGAAGGACTGGTTCTCTATTGATTGCTACTGTGTGCTCGGTTTTTCTATTGTGTGTGTCGACTTTTATTTTGCTCTGGCGAGGGAGCGTCTGTGTAACCTACTTGGTCGTGCATTCTAAAAAAACACAAAAAACGTGGGTTGTTCAAAGACCTACAGAGGAAATGTGTGGTTTCAGCTCTTTCTAGCACTGAATGCGTCTGAAACAGCAATATGGTGTGATTTACTAACAATATCTGACAGAATAAGACAAATTCATTATGGCTATAATTGAGTACAGTAAAGCTAATTAAAAAAGTGTGTAGGAAATGGGTCATCTTCACTTTTGAGAGCTTGTTGCCAGCTAATTATAAAAGGATGACTTTGATCTCTAAGGTGAGCCAATTTGAAATTACGCCTGTGCCTGTTTGAAACGAGGGGGGAGGTGCTGTTGGCGAAGCAGTTTCCACATTGTTCTTTGACAATACTGTGCAGGCTTAACATTAACATAAGGAAATGGAGCATTTTTAATCTATGAGCAAGCAGATGGTTATTTCACATATGATAACATCATAGCAAAGGATTACTGAGTGCTATGCCTTAAAGTTCCTGTCAGTGTGGTTTGTTTATACAGTCTGATGTAAAGCTGTAGTAAGCTGATGCTGCCCTGGCTGTTGACATGACCGGGACAGTCTGTGTTGTGCTCATATTCAAAAGGTCAGTTGACATATGGAGCGTATGGCCCAAATACACAACATCTGGACTCCAACCATGTGGACCAATGTCATATAAGATGACTTTTAAGGGGCAGAGACTGAGCCTTTGAGCATGTTGGAATCAAAGGACATGAACTCTATTTTTGCATTTATTTATTCTTTTTAAATAACTTTATTTGGTTAGACCTGGGCACTATGTATTTCACCATATCTTCCTATTATTTCTCCCAGGTATACGGTATATGACTGTATTTGTGTGCAACACATTCTCACTCTGACCTCGTCACATATTAACGTTTGATTGTGGACTTTCCAGATGTGTGTTGGTTGTTGACGTTCTGGGCTGCAAGTCAAGTTCTGTCTGTTACATGCATTGTAGTTTTTCAAAATACAATCGCAGGAAATGTACCGTTTGCATCTGTCTCTTTCAAAATAAATGCACTATGTCGGTACAAGACCGCAAATTGACGTTGTTTTCTTCAGCAAAAAACGGACATGGTTATGTTTGGGCAACAAAAAAAAATTAGAACAGGGTTTGGTTTTACAATCTTACGGGTAGCAAACAGCAACCTACCAAGTGAAAGTAGGAGAAAGTCCCACCTACCCTACTTAGACTGTCACTGCCTTAAATTTTGTTTTGTTCTGCCGTGTTTCCCCCTGATGCTACCAGCCAGGCATGAAAGGATGGCTTCTTTTTTTTTTGTCAGTGTCTGATGCCGCAAGTCACTGACGAAGCGCCGGATTTCAACAACTTTGGAGTGAGACTGGGTTGTTGGTGTGCAGAGAGATGGAATTACCAGCACTCTGATAACTCATGTTATATTTAGCTTGATGTTCATTGCCCCAGCACTAACTCGATCAAAACAACAACAGAGTCAGTCCATAATCACCAATCTGCTGCCACGAGTTTCTGTTTATAACTCATATACAGCCACCAGCCACTCACTTATTCGGCTAGATTCACTGTTGCATCGAGTATTTCTTTTTTTTTTTTTTTGCTTGAGAGCTGTTAAGTTACTGTCGATAAAGCTCCACACATCCTTCTGATTTTCCAAATTAAATTTCTTCAAGGAATAAAAGGGTTTATACCCTTTGAGTTGCTTGAAAACTTTTAATGTTAAACATTATATTCCTTCCTGCATTGAGTTTAACTAGCTGTGTTTTTCATAAATGTATTCTTATGCACATTTTGGAGTATGATGTTAAGCTGTAAAAGCTGTATGGAAATGGCAAAATGCAATAAAACCTCCTCAGTGAGGTGGTTTTATTGCATTTTGCTGCAAACGAGTTGATGCACGAAATCTGACATGAAAACACCTTCAGCAGCTAAGTTCTGATGTAGCAAACATTTAACTGATCAGCTATCTCGTCTTCCTGGATATTCCCATAACAACATAATTTGTCTTTGTCTCCAGGCAGCATGAAACCGGGCCAATAATAGCTGACATGAAGGAGCAATGAAAATATGCACATTTGTTTTTCTCCTGTAGATAGGTAAGGCAACTTGTTTTGTTTCCAATTCACAACCTCTACTTCTTTGACCCTGTTTACTGGCAGAATATAGCCATGTGTAGTGTAGTCTATGCCGCCAGCTTCTGATGTTTATTTGCCCCAAACCAGTTGATGGAAAGGGTCCTTAATCGCATTTCTTTTTTGCAGCATTAAAAGGTTCACTTGAATTCACTTGACAGTTACATGGAAATCTGACCACTGATGGAAGCTCAACAGAAAAACGGCAAAATTAATGCACAAGAATTGAGTAAATAATTGAGAATGGTACTGTTGGTGAAGAGAAACTCCGACATGCCTGTTGTACTTTATGCAGATAAACACAGGAAGTTTTGAGATTGCCTTAGTAACAAATTATAACAAGCAGATAAAGAAACAGGGAGGCTTCTATTCAAAATATGATAAAATGTGATTCGAAAACACAGGAAATCAGAAATAGAGGTCTGTCCGTTATATATGCCAGTTTCAAATAAAGGCCTGGTTGTCTCTGCACTATTTAATAAAGCATTTACACTAAAGTAATATTATATTAAGTCCACCTCAACCAGCTCTGACATTAAAGTACCTCAATACATCAATGCATCGGTAGTAGTGATCCAATAATTAAAGACAATAAAACACAGTAACAGATGCTGTTCTGCATTTTAAGCATCTTTATTTTGTTTCTGTTAATTCTTCTGTACTTTTTCCTCTTTGAAACAACACACTTGTTTATTTTTACACTTCAGTATTGCTTCTAAAGTAAAGGATCTTAATGATCTAAGTTTTCTTAATTACAAAATAAACATCATCAACATGAACGCTGAACGTCCCCTGACTTTGAATGTCCCCAGTGCACTTTGTATTTTGTGTCTGGAAATAAACAACAAGATGCAGCGGAGCGTAAAAAGTTTGATTCAATTGTTTCCACTTGATAAACATTCAATCTTGTGCCGTTGTCTTTACAATAAACACTTCCATTGTCCAGCCGCCCTGTTAGTGCTGTTGTCAGGTAGACAGCCTGTGCAGCATCACTGAGGTGCATCATGGCTGCATGTACTTGTACCTTACCAAAGAGTTTGAGTGAATATGAATACATCTCTGTGTGGCTGTCCTTGAGCCTGTGAGAGGTTGTCTCTACAGACTGTGTGCTGGGGGTATGCAGAGTGGGCGAGAGTCAATAGCGGCGTTACTCCCTCCTCGCCCACTCTAAGAGCTCTCTCTCTCCCAATCTCTCTCCACATTGAGAGGCACGCTTCAGACACGCTGGGAAAGCAGTTTTTCCAGGCATCAAATTAATTGTCAAGGTCAGACAACAAAGGAGTGCTTTGTGTGTGTGTGTGTGTGTACTGCAGGCTGTGTACTTCCCCTAACTCTTTTTATTAAGTGAATAGAAAGGTGGACCTGAATCCTACAGGCAGTGAAAAATTAGCCTCCTGCAGCACAGTGCTTCAACTCAGCCAACTGCTCCAAGTAATCTGGATCGCATAAATTGGTGTTAGTGGTGAATAATGCTGCTGAAAGGTGACACTGTTTAACAGGGTGATTTATTTTATTTTTTTCAAACAGGGTCTAAGCCAGGTTTAAATCTTCCTTCAATCATGAATAATGTGGCATTTTTCTAACATGCATTTCAGGTGGTTACTGGCTATTTGTAAAGATAGAGGAGAGATTATTCCTCACCCTTTGAGATGGACTGTTTTAAGAAATAGAAAAATCAACCAAGATTATTTGAGGTTATTCTTAAAGGAATACTTCATCCACAAAATGACAGTCTGTAAATCAGTTAGTTAGTTACCTTGAATTTGTGAAGTAAACTTTGTTTTGCTCTCATGCCTTGAACATGCCATGTTCAGTTTAGTCAAACAAACTAAGCTCGTTTGCCCCCTCAGTGCTTTTTGTTTGGGCAGGAGCACAGCAACACAGCAATCGCACTCAAGTGTGCACCAACTAACTGGACCGAGACCTTCTTGAAGAGGTGGTTTCGGTCCGGTTACAAACAAACTCTGGTGCGGTTCGTTTGTGGTGAGAACGTGTTCCGACCTGGATGTGAACAATCTGCAGTCACATGACACATTGTTTGGGTTAAACATGAGCATGTTACAGTCCTGGAGGATTATTAATGTGCACTTCCTCCTGTACTGCCTTAATATGCACATTCAGCACATCCAATGCATCAAAACATTGTTTTGTAGTTGGAGCCGCGCCTCGTTTTCAAACTGTATGGTTTGACTAAAATGAACAATGACAGCAATATAGTCCACGATGAGCAGCGCTAAAATCAACCTGTGTAGTTGTCCCTCCATTGTGACATTAGAAAGTGTCACATTTATCTTGCAAGTGTTCTCTTCTTTAACGTTTGCTTTACTTCCTGGATTTTTCCTGCATGGAAATTCTGACCAATCAAGAGCAGCTTTCTCATGCAAGGCATTTGATCTGGTCCGCTTGTAAATGCTGCCGTGAGAACATGAACCAGCTCTAGGCAGTTATGCAACTTAATAACAAAATTAGTCCCTGATTCAGACCAAAGCAAGACAACTGTAGGTCTGAAAGCACCCTTAATCAAAACATCCGTACTCGTACCTTATAATCAAAGTCTCATTTAACTACTCGTACAGTCAGTACTTACCAAATGAGACTTGGATTATACTGTTCGAGTTGTGTGAGAGTTTGTAAATGGATGTTCTTATAAAGGTTTGCCCTTGTTAAGCATGATCCCCAATCAGTTTGCCATGGAGGCATGTGAGAAAATAAAGTTTCCCTCAGGAATTCAAGGCAACACGGCACAACTAACTGATTTGCAAATAATCATTTTGTAGCTGAAGTACTCCTTTAATGCTTATTCCCTTCTTTATCACATTTTTATAGTCATATTTCTGATGTCACAGCGGCCTGCCTGCCAACATGGCCATGGGAGGGTCAGCTGTGTCTTTTTTGACCTCTTCAGACTGAGAGTCTGGGAAGTTTCTGAAGGTGCAGTGCCAACATTGATCTCCTGTTGATCTATAGGCTAAAAGGGGGAATACAGTAAGTCAGGAAGGCAGATAGACCACATGCCTCATTCTTCTTGCAGCCATCTCAACCTGAAGTGGTGCTGAGTCAGGGCAACGCACCAAATCACTGCCATGATTTAGACGAGGTGAAAGCAGGGAAGATATTAGTTTTCTCGTTGAAGCCTTTATTTGCTTCGCTATGATAGGTTTAATGACCGAAAGCTCAACAATAAACATGATTTGTAATGCACTTGGTGCGTGGAGCTGATCTTTATTTCCCCCAGGACAGAACTGATGCAGGCAGTCTATCTCTGCTCAGGGAGGCAATCATCAGAGAGTTGGATTTACAGGAGCTGATGGTCATCTCAGTTTTGTCTCCCGGTGTCTGTATTATTTTACCCAGCTGAGTCAGGACGTTAAAGCTGAGAGCGATCCTCAGCTTTGTCAAGAGATTTATAGGGAAACTGTAGAGTGGTGCGGTATAAAACCTATGAAACGCCAAACTATTAGCAAAGCTGATAATCTGTTTCCTGTTTCGGAAAAGTGAGTCATTACTGATGAACAATCATGTACAAGTTCAGAATAAGTGCAGTCCTGACTCGAGGGCATCACATAACATGACAGAGATAAAGGAAATTGATAAAAAATGACAAATTAACTAATTCAAATGCTCGTTATAAAAGCTTCTCCATGTCATATACACGATGACATGGCACCCTAAACTCATGTCAGATCATGATGAGATCTGACGGAAAGCCCTGAGGTGAGGTTGTGTGTGTGTGGACTCTGATGGCAGCTGTCCTTCAGACCCTGTTACTGTCAGTGATGTGACGTGCCTTTTAAAGATCTTAGATACATGGGCCCACGTGTACTGTAAACTGTGGCCCACTTACCCTCCCTCCCCCTCATCCTGTCGTCACTTCAATCATCCTCTGACTCTCTTTCTGTCTCCCCCAACATACTGTAAATCCAGTTGATGGATTTATTTTGAAAAATGGTGCAAAAGCCCAAATTTTTAAAAGCTTAATTTCGGGCCTGTTAGAGTTTGTCTTAAACATAACGCTGCAGATGGATGTCTTGAAAATAAATGCCATAATGTACCTCATAATAAACAGATATTACTTTTTTTCCTTACCTTGTGCTCCAGATGTCTTGTTGTTGCCAGCAGCTGCTCCGGATCCTTGTCTCTGCAATGCAAAAACAACGAGAAAGAAAAAACCAATCAGATGGACGTTTCTTTTCACAGTACATTTCTGTCAAACTGCAGTTTTCCATGAAATCCACTGGACTTCAGCAAAACAATAGAGAATTCCCCACATCTTGTCATCATATCCAAATGAGCTGAATACAAGCCACTGCTCTGTGCCCTTTACTAATTAAGCCCCGTCCTCATGATTGTTCTGACATCTACTGGGGGCTAAGCTGCCACCTAATCTGCTAGCACGCTCTCTAAAGCCTCCACTCGGGAGTATTTTAGCCAGTGGGTTCCCCTTGTTCTGCCCACATGAGCCAGGCAGAGGAGACCCGGCAGGCGGAGGGCCCTGCGACAGTATAAAGGCCTGAGGACAGTATACGGTATGACCACGAGTGAAACGATGCCAGAGGTGTTGCTGTTTTCTACAGTTTGGCACTGTGACACCACAGAGGTCAGAAACATGTTAATATGAAACAGAGAAAATGACCTCGTTCCCACTGTTCCCACTGTTCCCACGTTTATGTTTTATTGTGCTCATTTCAAGCAAAGAAAGCTTAAAAGATCCAAAACCAGAGAGTTCTGTAAGATCTCAAATGCATAATTGTGTGTTTTTCCATTACACAAATTGAGATTAATTTGAGTCAGGTAGGTATATTGCAATATACCAGAATTGACGACAACCGTGATAATTAAAATATTGAATACTGATATTGATCATCTGATATCATGATATCAAACTTTCTTCAAATACTACAAAAATAACATTATTATGAATTCTCTCGGCCATGATAACTGTGCAATAAGAATCTGATATTGTGCCAGCCCTAATAATACATACAAGAGTGTACTTTATTGAGTGTAAAGTGCCTCTAAATTAAATCTAATTTTACAAAATAATGCAGTGTTATTGATATATACTGCTTGAAATATATATTACACATTGATCTAATAATTACATTCAGCATTTAGACTGCTCCAAACAACAAATATTCTAACACAGATATGATGGGTTATAGTGGGACTTGCCAAGCCTGCCCCAATAACTTCAATGAAAGTGGCACCAAAGTCTGGCACTAGTGTAAAATTCGAATGCTGTCGCTGACGTAATGACCCTTTATTCTTTTACAGTTTCCTTGGTAGCTGACAAGGAAACTGTACAAGAAGGAACAGTCCTTGTTTTTGGTCCCCAAACTGATCATGGCTCTGTCCAGCACCTGCGTCTCAGCCTCTGCTGGACAGAGCCATGATCAGTTTGGAGACCAATCACAATGAAACTAACGTGGATGTTTAGATTAAAAATGTCAGTCAACATCACGCTCTTTGTGTTTTTTAATCTGGTGGAAGGATTTTTCAGTCAAAGTTGAAACAACATGGGCATCATTGGTTAAAGCAGTGGTTCCCAACTGGTCCAGCCACGGGGTCCAGATTCCTCCTTAGTCATTAGTTAAAGGTCCACACAGTTTGATACATTCAGCGTCATACTTGCATTTGGCCATGTCGTCAAGCTAGTTTACTGTCTCTGTTAAGTAGCTGTCCGTTAGTCATTCACTCTAGACTAGACTTCACTAGACGTCAAAATAAAGTGTGTATTTAAAAAACTTGACATATTTGCAATATTGCATGACCCTACCAGTTGGAAACCTCTGGGTTAAAGTGTGATTTGCAGTGCCCGCCCGCCCCATTGACTCCAATGTAATTGACACTAAAGTCTAGCTCCTCAGACGCTGTCACTGTCGTCATGGCCTTTCCTTTTATAGTTTCCTTGGTAGTTGACAGCAAGTAAACAGGGACCAAAGCTGTTGCTGTAGCAACAGAATAGCAATGAAACAGTCTATATGGAGAGTTTCATTCAGCAGCCTATAGTCATAAAGAAGGAGAGGGAGAAAAACATCTCAAACTACCCAACTGTGAGAATTCATACTGATTATACGGTGCTGTTCTTCTTGGCCATATGGTCATAATCACATTCACACTCTCATTTAAAGTCAGTCCGCACCACAAGACTCACAAGTGTAAGAAACAGGCAGATTGATGGATGCAAATGAGAAAACCACCTACTGTAGAACCAAACATCTCTACACAGCCCGAAGCACAAAGTCTCACCAGGTATTGTACACTCTCTCTCACTCGGCAAATTACTTTCAGATGCGATGCTGCATAACAGTACACGGCCACACTTAGCCAATATAACATAATCATTATACTCTTACATACTAATGCAGCAACATTTATCTAAATGTCAGCTTTCATTATCCTACAGCCATTCATTCCCACTGCAGTATTACTCCTGTATTCCAAACACACTCTTTCCTCATGTCAAACTACAAATAGGCAGTGATCTCCAGAGAAATAACACACAGAGTGGCTGTGTTAATGTAGGTCTCCCCCATTTCCTCTGACATGACGTGTGAGTTTGTCAATGTACACTTAAAAATAGAGTTAACACAAGAGAGCTGAAAGAGTTTCGCTTCATAACGAGATGTCCGCTGCCTGACTGCTGATATAAATGTCAAAATGATGGTGGAAATAAAAATAATTGGTCATCTATATATGTTTTTTTTTTTTTTTTAATGTTAGGGGATTAATTCAAAAGTTGAAGTTAAAAAAGGCTTCATAAATCCTTCCTCAGTACTTCTATGCTGAGGTCTGCAGGGTTCGGGCAGGTGCCGACAGCATTAGAGGCGTGAAAAGGGAAAAGCAGATATCGTGTTAGAGAGGGGTGACACTCCATCACAAAGAGCAGATTAGGGGAAGCTATTCTTAGAAGTGTATTATAATCCTGCTTTTAACTTGCATCAGGACAAGAGTGAGAGGGGGTATCACAGGAAATGATAAAGGAGCCAGAGGAAGTGTGGCAAAGAGAGAGCAAGGAAAGACTGAGGAAAGGAAGTAAGGAGGAATGGGCTGTGGTGAGAGGGTCAAAAATTTTGAATGGGTTCGAATGCAGGTTTTGGATGGACACTTCATGTTGTAGTCAGAAAAATAATCTTTAAACTACACCTCATATCGATTCTTGATGGAATATTGTGACGATTTCAGAACAAAACTTCTGCTCACTTGCAGAAAGTCAGATGAGCAGGTAAATATATATATACGTTGCGGACCGTCCACCTCAGTGTTCAGTGCTAATGCAGCTAAAAATCTGACATCAAATGATCCTCTTGTTTGCTGCCCCTCCGTATCAGCCCATTGCTAATTAATTCAGCATTAGCTCTGCCTGTTATAATTGATGTCCCTGGTGCAGTGTTTAGGCCGCCTTGGTGGCCCATTTATCTTCACAGCCACCACCAAAGAGCAGGTGGGATTCAGTTGAGAGGAGTGCAAAAACTCCAAAGTCCAACGCTCTGTCACTGTCACAAACCTCACAAAAACATTCAGTATGTACATAAATTTAAAATCGGACACTGTGGAGGAAACACTCCTTGGTGGAAACTCCCAGAAACTGTTCAGACCAGATAGTGAGTTAAAAATGATGTCGTTAATAAAGTGTTTTGTCATGTTTGATTTCTGTCTGTCTTGAGAGTCCAATAAATTAATGTGTGTCAATTTGAACCTGGGCATGTTTGTGTAGGGCAAAAAAACCCTCATATGAAATCATGGCAGCAATTACAGTGTCGCTCTTCTTATCATTAACTTGCACAGTCTATTGCCAGCTGGGAGACAAGTTGTCAGCTTGTGTGTTCATATGCACAGCCTGGGTGGGGGCTGTGATGATGGGATTTTTTTTTCCTGTAGTGAAGAAGTAACAGAGGATGAAGAGAGAAGAGCTGGATCAATACCTCCCTCTGCAGTTAACACGTACTTCTACCAACATTGGCATTTGGAAGATAAATGACCAGAATCAACTGTCTGACTGCCTGCTCTTGTCTGCAGGAAAAAAAGAAAATAGGGAGGGAGAGTTAGGACTGCAGCAGTTAGGCTTCTGGTCTCTGCATTCAAATAAGTCCTGGAGCCTGGTAATGACCAGAGACGAATTATCACACCTTCAACATTTTGGAAAGTGTGCTTATTTGCTTACTTGCTGATAGTTAGATGAGAAAATCAATACCAATTTATAGGGAAGACCCCGTATTAACCTCCTCATCTAACTCACAAAAGCGAATAGGCGTACTTCCTAAAATGTAGACTTGTCCCTTTCATGACCTGATGTTTGATACATGGCAGCACTTCACATGAGGAGACAGATAGACGTAATAATAGCTTTTATTTTGTATATTTCCTCTGTCAGTGCTGGAATTGGGACCTTGTGTAAAGGTGTGTTCACACCGAATGCAAAGTGAGCATGTCGTGTGCTGTGAACACAAAGTCAAAGAACAGACATGATGATGTGAATGACGCAAAGACGCAAAATTCATGCTGTCTACGGGAGTTGCAATTTTTCAACTTTGGTGAGAAATTCATGTGACGCCATTGGGACAACCTGTCAGTGTTGGGCTCTAATAGAGATTCTCCTGATTTTACCGAGAACCATAAATGGAGGATGTGTCTGTGGGCACCTGGAGCTCTATGACTCAACTTCAGTACTGTACAGAGACAGAGCAAACAAGGAGAGGGCTCAGGGATTGGTTAGAGAGGCCACAGGGCTACATTGTAAGTTCTGATAATATGTATTTGGGACTTGTGTAAGCTGTATTGCTGACTTGCTTCTTAGCAAAATGCCGTGAGTAGTTTATTTTGTTTTTCTATTGCGGAAAATAAAGAACGGAAGGAGTGAAGCTGTAGCATGTTGCTGTGACAGTGTGAAAAATAATAGAGTGCTGCCAGCTTCAGAGCAAAGAGCCTCTGTGTTCACCATGTTTACAACACTTCATGACAGCTATTGGTAGTACTTTACTTCAAACCAAGTTAGCCCTTAGCTACTATATTTACTGCTTAGTTATGAGCAAAAATCTTAGCACAGCTGTTAAGGGTAAATATTTGCTAATTGCAAAATACTCCAGTGGCTGTATTCGCACAAATAATTGGACGTGAAATACACACTTTAAGGTGCTTTCACTCCTACCCTGTTTGATTCGGTTAAATTAAAACTCAAGTTAGTTTGCCCTGTAAGAGCAGTTCGTTTTGGCAGGTGTGAACACAGCAGTCACACTCACATGTGCACCAAAACAACCTGACCGAGACCTTCTTGGAGAGGTGGTTTTGGTCTGGTTACAAACGAAGTCTGGTGCAGTTCATTTGTAGTGAGAACGATCTGAACCAGCTGCAGTACAGTGCTGCAGGATTATTAATGTGCACTTCCTCCTGTACTGCCTTAATATGCACATTCAGCACATGCAATGCATCAAAACATTGTTTTCTAGTTGGAGCCGTGCCTCGTTTTCAAACTGTATGGTTTGACTAAAATGAACAATGACAGCAATAAAGTCCACGATGAGCAGCGCTAAAATCAACCTGTGTAGTTGTCCCTCCATTGTGACATTAGAAAGTGTCACATTTATCTTCCAAGTGTAAACATTTCGTTTACTTCCTGGATTTTTCCTGCATGTAAATTCTGACCAATCAAGAGCAGCTTTCTCACGCAAGGCATTTTATCTGGTCCGCTTAAATGCTGCCGTGAGAACACGAACCAACTCTAGGCAATTATGCAGCTTCGTAACAAAATTAGTCCCCCCAGAGCAAGTGAACTCTAGGTCTGAAAGCACCCTAATACTTCCTATACGTATTTTAGTTGTCTTGTTAAAGCATTGTTTTGTTTTTGCAAAACCTGTGTAAGAAAATTGCTGTATTAGTGAGATTTATTATAACCGTATTTCAATCAAGCATTTCATATAGACTGATTGTTTTATTCTGTCTTGAACACATTCGGAGGGAAGGCACGGGGGAGTCGGCACAGTGACAAAACAGAGCACGGAAATGGTTTCATTTAGGTAGCGTGTATCTGGCTGCCTCCTGGGAGATTTAGCTCCAGCTACTTTCACCGCAACCTTTTCACAGCTATTCCCTCGCTCGTTCAAAGGTTTCCCATTTGGTCATGTCAGAAGGGTTTCCATGCTTTAATAGCTGAGGAGTCGAGAAGGCATCGTGCTATGTGTCCTCTTTTCTGAGCTTCTCTTTCTGCATTATTAATCCAATGCTTTCAATGAATTTCAAATAGCGTGTGCTGTGCTTTGATGCTGGGGGAGGGATGGGTGGTGAGGGGTGCGAGCTCAGAGCACAACATATCCATCCCCTTTGGGAAGAAATGTCTAATTTGAGGCTGGTCTTTGATGAAATTCTGAATTTTTGTTTTTTAAAAAAAAAAAGAAAACTTGAAGTGTGCGATACGGGCTTACAACACTACGGTTTATGTTTACCTGTGAAGCTAATCAGAATGAAACCTACTCTCTGTTTCCATTTGTCTGTCAGGAAAAAACCCGAAGTGAAACGACTTATCGAATTGCTTTGTGGTGTTTCACATTACCGTCTCACAGCTGAGCTCTCTTCCGGCCCCCCTGCAGCTCCAAACAAATATCAGAGCCAGATAAGAGCACAGTTTTGTTCTTCCCTGTTACTAATCCCAGTTCAAAGAGAGGAGCTGAGTCTCTCCATCAGCCTCTCGTAATGGCCATGAAATGAACTGGTGCCTGCGTTGGAGCTGCTGCAGCCGCTCTTTCACAACACACTAATGTGGCGCCCAAAAACTACTACAGCACCAGCTGGGTGAGAGAGAGGAAACCCAACGTTTTACTGCATCGATGCTCTCTGCAAACAAAACTGCCCTCAAGCTCATCTAGTTGAGTTACTTGTGTTTGCTTTTAGATATATAATGTTGATGTAATATTGCAGCACTGTTGCAATAAGATTAATATTGTATTACACACAGGCCAGCTGCAAGGCCTGTATAGGCTTTTGCATCATTTAAACAGTCCCATAGGCCTATAAGAAGATTCAAAGGCACACGAAACCAGCTTGGTTCATATCTTATGGACAAATGTTCTTCATGTTCTGATTCTTGTAATCCATTTGAGACACTGTGTGTCTGTAACAAACGATACATTCAATTAAAATCCCCTGATTCGCACAAACTAAAATACGCTCGCTTTAGCCGGGTTTTGGTTGATTCGAAAAAATGTTGATTCGCAAAACGGGAGATGGAAACAGTTATGTTCGAATTATGTCTGACGTAGCGCACCTCTCTCCATGGTGATATCCACACTCCAGGTCAGGAAGGCGGTAATGCATTTACAAGCTGGTTGCCAACCGCCAGAAAACGTAGAAGAAGAAGAATGCGAGACTTGTTTTGTTTCCGGTTCTGCGGAAAACTCGCGCAAGTTCATAGTTTTCACCAAAGTCTGTACATTTAATGGAAACACACAGGATTCGTATTTCTTTTAATGCGCATTTCCCAATGATTCAAATCACTTTTGGATGGAAACATAGCTACTGACATCTTCAGTTTGTTGTGTTTGTCCAACCAATAGTCCAAAGATTCTTTATTTACTTTCATAAATGACAAAGGAAAGCAGCAAAATCTCCCATTTCAAAAACTGGGAATGGCAAATATTTGACATTTTTGCTTGAAACAGTCAATTCTCAAAATAGGTGCCGATTTATTTTCTTCAGATCAACTCATCGATTAATTAACGTGTAGTTTCAGCTCTAGTCAGTGATCCTACTTCATGACATCAATCCACTAACAAATAGGGTTGTAACTAACAATTCTTTAACAATGAATCTGCTTATTTTCTCGGCCAATAAATAGTTTAGTCATTAAAATGTCTCACAATTTCAAACATTCGTGGTTTTTTTTTTTTAAAAATCCTGAGATGATTAATGGATTATCAAAATAGTTTTTAGTCATTTTTCTGTTGATTGACTAATTGAGTAATTGACAAATCATTCTAGCTCTAAATATAGATATGTAACGCATGGAAATTTAATATCACGATTATACTGACCAAAATTATCAAGGTTATCAGTATTACTGTGATACTGTTACATGTGCCAGAAATGTCCAAAAAATAGTGATGCACACACTGAAATCATTTCTACAAGATCTGAAAACCACAAATAAAATTAGCAGCATTTTAGTTAGCATAAACATTCAAATAATAGCAAAGTCAATACCTTATGTAAACATATGAAATGTGCATTAACATTGAAGACAGTCTGTCTTTGTCTTAAGTTTCTGTGTCACTGTTGATGAGGACAAGGGACCAGTAGCATCACTGGGTTTGCCTGCTGCACATATCCAAATGTAGCACAAATTTCACTGAATTTTCAGAAAATTGGCAAAAGAAAATACAAATGTATGTGCTTTTCCATCCACTAAAGTTATAGGAATATTGGGTGCTGAATGAACGAGTCAAGCAGGAATTGGTGCAGAGTCAGGCAGTTGCCACTGCAGATGAAAAGGGCACAATGGCGTAATTAAAAGAGCACCAGTCTAACGTCAAATGAAGGAAAGCAGTGGCTGTATAAAAATGGAGAGCACACTCGACAATGGAAATAGAGTTTTGAGCAAGTAATATTACAGCTATGTGTTCTGGGAAGAGATGTGGTAACAGCCCTGTGTGCATGAGTGTGTTATAGTCATCCAAAGACTGCAAAGAGAGGTTGCAGTGACATTTGCAATGAAGGTACATCCTGACTGTCATCATTCTTTTCACTGAATCAATCTCCATTGCACTTAGTCACATTAACCTTTTATCGATTCGCCAACTGTTCCACCTCCCCCAAGTGTAAAAACCTTCATTTCTGTGGTGTTATGTTCTTATACTGAACACCCCTGGAGAATTCTTGAAATGTTTTCATGATCTTCATTTCAGAATAGTTCAGAATTAGAGGTTTTACCATGTCCACACCAATAGAAAGCTTTGAATCTCTCCTCTGAGATAGAAACACTGTGGATGTGGGCGCTGCTTGGCCAGGACGATCACGATGTTACACTCAGAACACGCTCTGCGGGGTTTCACAGGTCACAACTTGGCCTGAATACAAGACATGACTTGAGGTCATTCTGTTTATGACGAGAGAGCTCAGCTCGGTGCAGAGGTGATGAGAAACTATAACACACTGCCGAGGGCAGCGGAGGGAGGAGGAACCATTACAGCTGAGCCGCTCTGGGGCCGAGCCAAATGTAAACTGCAATAACAGCAGCTCGATGAGTGAGATTACTGAGGGGGGAAAGGGGCTATCCTCGCTCTGCAGATAAACCCGCATATGAAAACACTAACGCTAACACTGGCAAACAAATGCGCACACCTGTGGAGACATCAGGACATACACAATTGCACAGAGACACACTGGGAGAAGGAGAAGCAAGCAGAAACCAATGGAGCAGAGAAGAGAAACAGTAATTATGTGACGTTGACAAGGGAGATAGAGAGCAGAGAGATACATATTGTGCCTCTCATTAATCATTAATAGACTCAGAGGGACACAAGGTCAACAAACAGTGTTTTGATGTGTGTGTTTTTGTGTGCCTTTAGGTGAAATACACACACACACACACAGTAGAGCTACTGTAGCATACTGCCGGCAAACTCCATGGCTGCATCAGAATTTGTGCCTTCAGGCTTTCAATTAGGATACTTCAAGGAGAAAAAATAAACACACACACACACACATACACATACACATTCATGCAGACAAGAATACAGGCTCACACACACACACACACACACACACACACAAGCACAGGGACAGTGAAGCAGAATAACAGAAGATTCCGTGAGCATATACTGTAAGCACATTGCAAATCAGAGAAATGTAAATATGTTTTATCTCCGATTGGGCATATTCATCGGGGCACGGAGAGGAGAGAGAGTATGTGGAGGTTTTCACAGAGAATCCTTTCAAAACATCCACCTCCTTTCATTCTGCCGAGAGCGAGCCTTTATGTTCTTCACTCCGAGCCAAACACAGTTATCTGCCCAGCAGAATAAGATGCTGGAGGCAAGCGTTTTCAGTTTTTGTGTGGTCAATATGAGTGAAAATGACTTTGATTAAGCTCCCCTTTCTATTTCAATGGATGTGGAGATTAATGTGCATTCAAGCCCAAAAATCAAGCCTGCACTCTTAAATTTAATCTTCATGCAGTTACGCCTTAATAAAGCAGATGGATCCGCGCGGACATGGAGCCTTATGCTGCTCTTTCACTTCCAAAACAGATATTTTTTTACACATTTTTTCATATTTTGTATTGTAATTTTTTCTGCTTTATATTATCTCTCTGGCCGTTTGCATTGCGTTTATTGTTTTGCACAAAATCACCCAGATTCAACAGTATGTACTAATGTCATGCCACAATTAACAACCAATTTGAAGAGTTCGTGTTTTAATAAAAAGAAACTTTGAAGGAAAGGTTCAGCATTTTTGGAAACAGGATTATTTGCGTTGACGAAAAGATACCAGCCTCATGTCTATATGTATACAGGAAATATGAAGCTACAGCAAGTTAGCTTAGCTTAGGAAACCGGGAAAAAAAGCTAGCCTGGATCTGTTCTCCTACCTTCACCTCTTAAAGAGAAAATTCACTACCTGTTATGTGGGTGTTCAATCAGTGCTGATGGCAAATGCATTTAATTGCAGCAATAAATTCCTCAGTGCATAGCGGCAGCACCTACATGAGGCAGGATGCATCTCTTGTGAACTTCAGCCTCTCTAACCTGTATTTCTTTGCCCCAAAACTCTGGCTCACATAAATATGGCTGAATCCAAGTCAGCCAAAACGCTGTAAAATTTATTTTTGCCTAAAACATCTTCTGCACTCATGTTTCAGAGGCAAAACCCAAGCTGAAATAGCCTGTAGTTCCTCCTGTGTCCCACCACATCACTGTCATGTCAAATGACAACACTGGATGCAGGAGGAACACGATGTTGCAGCTGCAAACTCAGCTTTTTCCATCAGTATAGCACATGCCGAGGAACCACTGCTTCAATCGACTACATGTACCATCCACACAGATTGGACATCCACATTAAAGGTGGTGAATTCTCCCTTCTTTGGTGATACAGAGTGACTTCCTGCAGTCTCCACTTGTTTCCTTGGAAACCCATGGTGACTGCACAACATGTCACTTTTACACTTTGGGTTTAGTACAGATCAATCAGCAACCTGTGAGGCTGAAAAATGAAGTCCACACCGAAGTGCCAAAAACTGCAGTTCTTTGAACGGCCACTTGAGGCTGGTTCCAAAGTGAGTTCCAGCAGACCCCCATGTTAAAATGCCCAACTTACATGTTTACAGCCTGGTACAAAAAACGGATTTGGGCTCTATAGCTAATTTCCTCCGTCATGACAACTGTAACCTGTTTACATTTTATTAAGGTTTACAGTGATGCATAATTAAGGGCGGGACCACTTTGAGTGGCAATAGTGACCCCGGCTACTCAGTCAGGTCCACCCCTCGCTCCTCCACAGCACCGCCCTCTTGTCTAAATGTAGTCGAAAAAACAAAAAAACAAGCAAGATATCAAAAATGCCAAATGGCTTCCAAATGGGAGTCCACAAACCAATGAGTGACATCACAGAAGCTACATCCATTATTTTTACAGTCAGTTGTACCAATTAAACAGACAAGATCTAGTGTGTTGATTTCTGATTTTTAGAGGTGCTTGCAGGCAGATTATGTTTGCTCTCCTCTCTCCTCTGCTCTCAGTCTTTATGCTAAGCTAACAGAGCGTAAATCAAGGAAGAGCTTTAAGCCCCATGTGATACATTGATCCTGTGAGACATCCTCACAATCAAAGTCACCATGTTGATTTAATGTCCTGGTTGCACTGCTGCATAGCAACATATCAACACTTTTGATTTAACACACTGATATGAAGAGATCCATGTACGCGTTTCCATGTCTTTGTTTCTTTGTATACATATGTATTTTTACAAGCCTGTATGTCTGCGTATGCACCTACTGTGGAAGAGGATTCCCTCCGAGGGTTCAAATAAACTACCGATCAATCTATCTGTGTAGGTATCATTCATAACGGGATGTAACTCCGGCGACGTTCAGCGTATGGAGGACGCTGCTCAGCTGAAAGCCTGCACAGTAAAACACTGTTTCCCTTTTGATCCTCTAACCTCACTCTCCTCCTGCCTCTTCAGCTCTTCAGAAATCAGCCTGCTCATCCTCACAGTGCAGGCAGTGGGAGTGTGTGTGTGTGTGCTCTTTACTACGAGGGCTTTCGTGTGTGTGTGTGTGTGTGTGTGTGTGTGTGTGTGTGTGCACATGGTTGTGTGCTACAGACCACTCATCTGTATGAGCTCCATTGGCAGTTACATAAACCATACTGTCATAAAGGCTACAGGGCATAGTGAAACACTGCCAAATCAGTGCTGGGTCAATAACTCCCTGCTGCAGAATTTTTTTGGATTTTCTTTTCTTTGTTGGGCAGCCAGTCCACGTCTGGGTAAAAATGAAGAGGAAGTGGGTGGGTTCGTATTGTTGCAGTGCAGCAGAGAGGTCAGTAATTACCATGAAACATAATTACTGACATTCCCTGGGACGTTTTTTCTCTGAAAAGGCAGACAGTAGTTTGACCACAGTAATTAGAACATAAAGAAAGCCAATTGAGAGGTAAATAGAAGCATGAATTAAGGTTGAAATGCATCTTAACTCCCAGTCCAAAGATGCACCTCAAAAATCCACATCCTCAGCCTCGGAAACTAAGAGAATGACACGCTATTTAATGACGATACCGTTCATGTCATTTGATTTTTCTCATTAAATCATTTTTATAACGGTTGATATCCTTAAATGCTCTCACATCCTTTCCACAGTCTATTCAGGAAATACACCTACTGTGCCTTTTACAGAAATAATGACATTTTCAACACAAGGGCTCGTGTTAATCCCCACGCTGAGCGTAGGTTTGGAAATGACACTGAGATGAAGGTGGGTTGGTATCTTTCACTATCTACAAGTGCAGAGATGGTTTTTTCTCCTCAGCGGAGCCTTGGGGACAAGTACAGCGAGTCAGCAGGGGGAGAGGAAGAGCAGCTGATTTGCTTGTCATAAACATCAGCTGTTTGACTGTGACTGGCGACGCTGGGACCTTGGCACAGTCTTGCCTGGCGAACCACAAGGCACAGAAACTCAGCTGCACACTTTCCATTTCCTCTGTGGCAGCCAGGACTCCTGAGGTGACACTCTGCTGAGGTGAACAGCTGTCAGGCCCTGACGTTGAAGATGATACGAACACTTCTGTTTTCATATTAGCTGTATTCCATCCAAAGCAGTCGCAGCTTCTCCACCGTTCTCTTTCTGCAGCCGTTGTCAAGCCACCTCCACACGCTGCACGCGCCTGTCAGTGTGTGAGACACGCATTTAGTTGTTTTTGCTTCTTTTGTATTCCTCTGAGGTTTTTGGTAAAAATATGAGTCTAAGCAAAAAGCAGGCCAGCTGTCATGCAACCAAGGAGCCGTCCCCAGAAAAGCTGTGATCAAACCACTCACACTGACTCACAAACTTTTTTATTTTTTGTTAAACCTAACATTTTATTTTGGGGGGGATTTTTGCAATGCAGCAGTAAAACTCTCTGCTCACATAATGCGGTCGACACCATGCCAAGAAGTACTAATGCCTTCATGCCCCAGAAAAGCCTGAAATCACAAAACTATAAACGACCTCTGGAATAAAAATCATTTGTTTTCATCTTAATACAGCTGGTGCTGTGGTTGAAAAACACTTTGATTAACAGCAATTTCCAGTGAAGAAAACGCAAAAAGGAGAAGAGAGAGAGGAGGGGGAAGAAACACATTGCAGCTCCTCTTCGAATTATTTCTTCAAACTCCCGTCTGTTACACAACTTAATGAGCCTTGAAATTGGCGAGATTACATTTTTCGGCGTTCCTTTCATTAGTGGGGGTGTCGCCAATCTCTGGGGATTGGTTTCCTCACTTTGGGATTATAAAGCGTGCTGCCACAGAGCGCGTTGCAGTGATGAAAGGAGCAACAAACTAACCAGCAGGCCAGTAAATAGATGAGGGAGTTCCCTGTGATCAGCCGGGGTTTTGGTTCAATCAGCCAGCTGATTTACAGAAGCTGTGCAGCGGGTTAAAGTGCTCCTCTCTGCAACACATTTAATCGTGTGGTGAGGGCGAGAATCTGTTTTTCAATTAAATCACAATAAAAACATTCTGCCAGTGAAACGAAACAGCACATTTGTTTTCAGAGCAAGTTCAAGAATGTACAGAAATGAGATGGACTCAACGGACATCAGGATTTCAGTTAATTCAAAGGTTCAGATCGACATTTTGGAAGATAAACAGATGCTGCAATCCATCTCACGTTGGAACTCAAAATTGTGTGCCGAATATATTACTGTGAAATCACAGGCACTACATAAGAAACTAAAAGTTTACTGTGTGCACCACCATGTTGCTGTGACATCAGGTTTATTTTTGTCAGAGTAACAGGGCTACATGGATCTTGTTACCAACTTGGAATTCTGACTTGAATGTCTGTTCCTTTTTCCCGTGTCGGAGGTAGTTGGTTTTTTTTAGGTACTGGTACAACAGATTGCATTATTCTCTTTTTTGCTGAGAGTTAAATGAGAGGCAGCCATTATCTCATTAACTAGCCGTTAGCTTACTTTAGCTAGCCTCCTTCAGCTAGCCTAAACCAGCTAGCCTAGCAGTGTCCAAAGGTTACAAAATCTGCCTACCAGCACCTCTAAAGCAAATTAACTAAATGTGATATCTTGCTTGTTTAACGTGTTTGAAAACGCCATATTCAAAGTGTAAAAGTATATTATCTTTTTAAATTTATTTAAAAATTGTCCAGCGAAAACAACCACCTTTATTGCCTCAACATATCCTCATACAGCAGGCGTATGATATCTAACAAATTAGCACCCTATGAATGGCGTTACTTACTGTAAAGCTACATACTTAACGTAAAGTTGCACAGGTAGGTTTAGGAAAAGAAACACGGTAACAACGTACCTTAAAATAACTCAGTTAACATGGTTTCATACGTTTCCGAACACCAGCCTCCTGTGGGGAAAGTCCTGTGTTTTTTGATCCATCCACCCAGCGCAACCTGTGTCCCTAGACTAGCTTTTGGTCGTAGGACTTAGTTCATTATTCCTGGTTGGCACTGGTCACATGATCACAGCCTTCCAGATTATGTGGCTCATTACTGGCTCATAGTTATGTACATTATATATGAAATGTGGTGTATTACTTTTGGTAGGTATACGTACCACCTGCCTGAGATTTAGTACCAGTACTTCTTCTATTGAGTCCATTCGTATCTACTGCATCATATTGTGGCATCCTGGATTTGAATTCAGCCCTACCTGGCCTGCCTCTGTGCTCATCACCACTCTCTCTCGCTTCTGTTTGCTGCTTCAAAAAGCTGTGTTGGTTCTTCTTCCTCCAGAGAAGTTATATTTTAAGGCTGAAGTTGTTGTCAGATGGCAGCTTCCTGTAGCTTCTTGGCTTCATTCTAATGCGTGGGACATTGAAGCATCTCACTATTCGTAGCAGATTAGAATGAGAAAATCAATATTGTGGATCCCGAAAGCTTCTTACTTTGTTAATCTGTAGTAGCTGATTCATAAGCATGGCTGGCATAATGCGATGATTGATGTTTTGGCTTCCGCTACTTCATCTGGCTCAGCAACACTGACCATTTTGGGCTCGGGAGCTGAGACCCGGAGAGACTGGCTTGTTTAGAGGAAGGCCAGCTTGTTGGCGGACGACTCTGTTGCTTCCCCATCAGCTGCGAGGGGGGTCCATGTGACACAGAGAGCGTTCGCTATACGTAACCAGGCGACCCAGATAACTCTCCAGTCTGCTTTTGTGGGCCAAGCAGCAGGAGAGTAGCTTTGCAATGAACTGAAAAGAGCAAGGTGTTCAAATTAAGACCCTAATTATGAGGAATGATGAATCTGTCCTCTGCTTGAGCTGTCCCACCAGAGACTGGAAACATCTCCTATAACAACCTCCCAGGGAAGACATAGCCAGGTATTTGACGTCATAGTAATGTAAGGAATCACGATCGACTCATAGTTTAGATGCTTTCTCCATGCTCAGTGAGTTCCTAATCAAAACACAATTTGAAGTGTAGAGCTTAGTAACTTCAATCAAAGTAAAGTGGTGGGGGAAAATGCAGGGTGAGGAATCGGGGAAATAATTTAATAATGCTGTTCGTTCATCTCTGGGGTTATTTTAAGACTTGGCAGCTTGCAGAGTCCAAGAGTTCCCTGCCACACTCAATGGCCATTAAGAATTTAAAAAAGCAGAAGTAGGCCAGAGACAATTCAAGCAGAAAGAACATAAGGCCAAACCGCCTCTTCTTCTTCTTTTTGTTCTTCAAGCGTAGGCAAGAGAAAAAAATTAGTTGCTGGTCTTCCGGTGAGGGGAGAATCTGTTGAGAAACCACCTGCTCAGGATCACGCACAGGACATCAAGGGTTCACTCCAGCTCATTTCTGTGCGACGGAAACAAGTTAAAAAAAAAAAAAAAAAAAACCTGCAGGAAACCAGACAGACTGCTCCAAATTTATTCAAAGTAATGAGACCATCAGACACGATTTGCCTCTCGTGTTTAAATGTAGTTCTGAGGCAGTGTCTTATAAAACAGTTCCTCAAAAGTTGCAGTGAATTTCTAGTGACATCTGCAGAGGGCATGTGTTGGCTTCTGGCGTGTGCCTGCTCAGACGAGAGGGGTTTGTGACAGAGTCGCTTTGAGGAAAGACGGTGATAGAAAAGACCTGCGGGACATGAGGGTCCTGCAGGATTTATGAGGAAAGAAAGAGTGTGGCTGATTCCATCTGATACTTTCTCAGTGATAACATGTTAAATATTAGTTCAACATCTGTCCAAATACACAGTTAAACTTCATTAAAAATGAGCAGTGAACTGATTTTGTGTTGTTTATTTCACTGTTTGTGTCTTAGTGTTTATCAGGAATGGACCCAGAAGAGGTTTCTATATTTTGGCATCAATATCCAGGAGCATAAACAGTAGCATATGGATCTACTGTGCTCTCAGGAGGCAGGTCAGTCCCAAATTAATCGAGTGTCGAGATGCGATGACAGACGTTCGCTGTCAGCTCATGATTTATGTCCGCTTGTCAAGTAAATCCATGTCTCACCTCACTGCCAACTGCTACAAATCTCCATCCACGTTGCCAGTTTGTCTCATCTTTGTCTGTTACTCCAACATCCACAGAGACACAATTTTAACTGTGAGCAGCAGGTTTTCTTTTCCACATGAGCTCCTTTAGAAATGAGCACAGCAGTTAGGCTCCATTTAGTCCATAATGGGAAGAGCACAGAATAGCATCAATAAAACTAATGCTTTTGGGCCTAACCAGTCTAATGCAACTGTCCTGACCTTCTTTTTAAGTCATCATAAAAAGACATACAACCCACCACCTACTGAGGGAAACATACTTGCACTAAAAAAGAAGTCAAGAATTTTAAGTAGTATCCACTTAAAATGGAGACAAATAGTGTATTTCGGCTTCTTCCTATTGCAGCTTCTTCTACTTCTGTGCTCCACAGCTCATGACAATAAAAACACAGCACATGAAGCACCAAAATCTGCCGGGTAAAATGTTAAAAATGTACTGTGGAGTCAAAGGTATTTTGCTAAGTTAACTGGAGTAAATGTAAACAGGATGAGCAGCCACCCAAACCTCCTCCACGTAGAATATATACGCTTACTGACCTGCCTTTTACTATTAAGGGTACCATGGCTTCTAACACAATAACAACAAACTAGACGTGACCTCAGTTTAGACATTAAATGTCCCAACAAAAAAAAAAAAGTTTCAACCTGGAAATCAAACATAAAATTGTCTCATGACTTGAGCCTTAACATAACCATAAAACCATACAATTGGGCTCTAAATGCAAGCTGCTGTATCAAGTGTCCATAAAGACAAACGGGCACCATTTTAACTTTAATTCCTCTTCCTGAACACTCACAAATCTAAGTATGAACTCTTAACACTGTGATTCATGGTTGGACAATGTCCAAAAGTATTTTCACCCACATTTAATGTCTTGTTCATGCGTCATCTACCATCTCAGACAACAATACTTTCAAGAAACTTAATATTTGCAAATTTGTCAACATCTTATGCTCGTCCTGTAAGATCACATAGACTTGCATGGACTTAGTCTCATTGAGCTTCAAGTGGTATCTACAGTAAGAGTCGACCGATTGTTGACCTGGCTGTCACTCTGTATGTCACTGTGAGTAATGTTGGAGCCATAATGTAGTTTTTGTTTATTTTATCCTTATCTAAACAAGGTAAATATAAATATACACTATACATATAGTGTGTAAAGTGTATATATTTAAAGCTGAATATGCTGAATGGAATAATGATTATCTATGGTTAATGCTGTCACCCTGCTGTGTTATAGTGAGAATGTGTATATTGAATTGAGAATAAATGGATCAACAAATCCAGACAGATTAAGCGCACTGGACATTGGTTTATTTTTATCCCAGAACACGCATCTGGAAAAAGTTCACCTGTTCACCCCTCAGCGGCTTGTGTAGACATTTTGTTTTGGAAAACGTACAGACATAAATCTGTAATGTAGTTCATACATTTAATTGATGAACCAGAGAACTGCACATTAAGATTAGATAAAAGATTTGTGATAAAAGAAAGTTTGTGCATCGTGCCTACGCTTCTGTCACCATCTGTTTTTTGTTTGTTTTTTTAAAGATAATTTTGAAAAGCTCTTTGGCAGCATTTGATTAAAAATGTACTGAAAGACATTCTAACAAAGTTACGTGATGGAGTTTGTGTTATTCTAAATTTTGTCTCTAAGGGTGCTTTTACACTTCATCAGTTTTGTTCAGTTGAGAACAAACTTGGATCCATTTTCCCGGTTCCTACGGCTCATTTGACCTGGTGTGAAAGCTATCACTTGGTGTGGACCGAACAACCGAACCAAGAGCATGTTAATAGTTGCTCTCGGTCTGCTGTCAGGTGGACTCTGGTGCAGTTTGTTTGTGGTGTAAAAGCAAACAAATCAACCACAGAAGGTTATGATTGCAGATGTATAATTTTAGCATGATTTCAAAAGCTTAACTATCAGTAAACAACATCTGCTGTTTGTGAAATCCGTCCACAGTCTTATAATTGATCTGTATGAGGCCAACCTATTTATGCTCATCATTTGGTAACCACGGCAACATGTATGCTCATCAGCATGGGTATTTTCCCTGATTAAAAAGCTGTTAAAACTGCTGTGCTTGTATCCGACTCCGTGTCAGTTCATTAAGTCTATTAAAAAGTGTGTGACAGTGATCCCGCAGTAATAAGCCCCAAATCACAGCTGTACAAGAAGCCCTCTTTTCTCCCTGTCTCCCCCTGTTAGTCATTATTCACGACATGCAGTTGATTCGCAGTCTAATAGTATTAATAGTGATTAGAATCTTTTCTTTTTTGTGAGCTCCTTGTGACACCAAAGAACATCAATATACACATCAGAAGCATAAAAGTGCGGCGTAAACTTCTGTTGATCACAGGAATCTGTTTTACGTTTTAGGAAAGCAGCTGAAGGATAACACCTTATATTGTGTTACTTGATATCTTAAACACTGCTGTGGCAACATCTAATATTATTAATACAATTTGTAAAATCCCTTTTAACCAAAGCAAATTAACAACACAGTCTAATTTAGAGCCTGAGGGAGCGGATGTGGAGGGCAAAGTAACACATATTTACTCATTTGTAATTGAGGTTTCATTGCTCAAGATCACATTGATAGTGATGACTGAGGGACATTCATGTGCCTCTAGCAAGATTTTTCCATTTGTCCATATATATCTATACTGGGGACCCTGCAGTCACAAACCTGTTTCTGTAACCTCCTTACTTATTAGATTGGCCTGCAGAGCCCCGCAGTCCCTGAAGTGATATTTTCAGCCTCAAATCTGTGGAGTGTGATGCTGTAATGATTTTGTGGGAGGTAAATTTGCAGCGTGTAGCAGTAATGTCGCTCTGCTAATTCAGCCATTCCCCACCCACTCCACTCGTAAGGTGAATGACCGAAACATACACACCAGCACGCACACATGGCACGCTGTTGCTGACATCGCTGGAATGTGTGATTTTCATGACTGTGGGTGTACGCACGGAGCAAAGATGAGAGGATGTGTTTTGTTTTACACAGAGATGACACCTGTTATCATACATTAACACATTTTATAGTTGTCAAACTGTCCTTTCACATCCCGATCTGCTGTGTTACAGTTTGGATGCTGATGTAGAGTAATTTTCAACAACATACTTCAGTGTTAATTTTTCAATATAATTTTTCATCCACATGAAAAGCAGAAACTTAAAGAGGATTTTTTTTCTTGCATACATGTAGTTTACTCTGACGGCAGCACATCCATTAGCGGTAGGATGAAACAAGCTTGGTAAACACCTTCCAAAGCACTTCACTAAAGCAACAGGCTTAATAAAGATGTCAGTTTATTTTATTGATTCACTTTACATTACAATCCGTGAATCTGAGGAACAGGAGTCTGTCAGCCTTGTGTACACAGCTTGTGAATTTATGGCTGCATAATAATCAGACAACAGCCACACATGCATAACAAAAACTGCTTTCATCCCAGTCACTTAACCACCCAGAGTGTAATAGTTTCACCGTGCATTCGGCAGCAATCCAAGTGATTTATGATGCTGCGGTTGAGTAAATTACCATTTATATCTTCTTTGCTGTTGATAAAGATCGTGCTAGTTGATGGAGTGTTTTTTGATTAGACTCACGAGGGAAACCTGATATGAATCAACATGAAGATAATAAATACGCTAATACTATTAGGTTGTGGATTGTTTTGAAGTGGAAATAATAGCGTTATTAAAACCATTTAAAGATTAAAGCTTTTATTTAGAAAATACTTGACTTGTAGAAAGACTTAGTACTTCCGTCCTAATTTCCAGCTTTTCTGGCTTATTTTGTTGCTGAATATAATTTGTAGCTTCTTAAAGTACTGGAGATACTGGTTACAGATGGCTTGGCAAAGACGGAGTACCTGCCGCAGAAAGCAAATACGCTGTCTACGGTCATTTTGTTTTGACCAGTGGACTTCACTACAAGCCGATTGGTGAAACAGGTGACGTGCTTTACTTTTTAAAACCAGTCACTGGCAATTTGACCAGCTGAGTTGCAGGTGACACCATCAGCCAGCTTGAGTTGAGCTCAGACCGGTCAGTTCACACCGCTGCAGCTTTTCTTTGCAACGTTCTGAAGTGGTTTTGTCTCGTCCTGAATCACTGGTCTGAGCTGGGTTTAAATGCTAACATCAGCACGTATGATTTTAACCATGTCCACCATCTTATTTTAGTTGTTAGCAGGCTAACATTCACTGATTAGCAAGAAACACAAAGTACAGCTGATGCTCATGGTGGCGCTAAAGGAGGAGATCTCGGAAGTCAGTAGCATTCATCCTCTGGGGACTATGAATACATGTACAGAGTTGTTTTTATGTTTCAGTCTGGACAAAAGTGATGAACCAGCCAACAGCCATGTGGTTCTCACCAAACAGATGAAGCTCTCCATGACATTAAAACTACTTTTACAATACAAACATCTGTAGAGGCAAAATGTCATCAAAATGCTTTCACTGCTGGTGCAGACAGTCCATTACAACAACAATGACAGACTGACAGCAATAAATCATCACAACTGAGTGTGTGTTTCTTTCTGTAAATTTTAGTCCATTTACAAAGCCAAGCCAATTTAACCCCATGTACCATTAGGGTGAAAAACAATCTCTCCAAGTGAGCTCCATCTGTCTGCTGGACAGCTAACAAGAATCTGGCCGACAACATTGGAGGCCGCGACACAGCAGATCTACACAATCCACAAAAGTCCCCTAATCCAGCAGTACATGCTCTAAAGCTGCTTAATATTTGAACGCAGGGACAGACGACTTCCTGTTGTAGGTTCGCCAATCTGGAGAGACTAGGACAGACCTATCATTTGGCTTTTGCTAAGTATACAGTAAATGCTGATTTCTCCCCACAGCGACGCAGCGTGCATTTCAAGGATTGAGCACCTCATGCTACTCGTGGTGAAACCTGCTGAACTCAGTTTTTAAATGGGATTGGGAACAAATGCTGATGGAAAGTGTTGAGAGCGACCAAAGAGAGGGGGGGAGAAAAAATCACTCTCTAAATTACATCCCCACAGCTACCCCAGATAATGACCCTGAATAAAAATGGATGCCATTAGTCTCACTTTAGGTTATTAAACATGAGGCATCAAACTGCAGTGGAAAATGCATCCAATTTTGTTTGGAGAGTAAGTCACACATGTGCAAGTCACAAGTTACTGTGGTAGGAATCAAGAAAATCAAGTTGAATCTCTGCTATAAGTCAAGCAAGTCACAAGTCAAGTCATATGAAATTCTGATGATATGGTCGAACATTGACCAGCCAATTAGCTAAAAAGTTAGATAAAAAAAGACATTCCTTTATTTTATTTCAAATGCTATTATTTTTGGACTAAAGCCCACTCCATGATACCTGCTTCATGTGATGGGCTCGGCTGGTCTGCTGCATCCAAGAAGGTTGCCAGGTTTGCACGCATTGCTCTAAAAATTGCCAAGCAGCAATCTCTAGGGCTGAAATGAAGCCAACGCTTAAGTGTCAAAAACTGCAGGTCTTTGAATGGCCACTTGAGGCTGGCTCCAAGCAGGTTTATCCCTACAGACCCCCATGTTATGCATGTCCGAGGGCGTGGCCACTTTGTGTGACAGGTAGTCTGTGGATAGTCTGGATCTCAGTCCCACCCTTTGCTCCACCACAGTTTGACCCTCTTGTCCAAACTGAGGAGTGACAACAGGAGTCCAGAGACCAGTGGTTGATGTCACGGTAGCTACGTCCATTATTCTATAGGGTTAGGGTTTCAGTCTCCGGAAATCATCCAATCATGTTTCAGAAGTAAAATGTAGGCTAAATTCTCAGTATCTAGAAAGACTGCAAAGACAAGTCCTAAGTCCTCAAATTTGCTACTTGAGTCTGACTTGAGTCACCATCTCTGGTGGGGACATTACAATAGTGGATTTAACACACCTCCTGGTGCAGCTCCTATCCAAAGCTTAGTGTTGACTTACATAAAACAATCCAATCTGAGGTCTGTGGGGGTGACGATGTGTGAGGGTGTCAGTCCTGCATTAAAGGAGACGACTAGAGGATCGAGGGTCATTGCCTTGAATTATGTGATGGTGTTTGCTCAGTGTTGTGTGAGGAGAAAGTCATTTGCTGAAGAGCGCTGAAGCTAAAGGGAGATCTACTGGAGACAAGTTCAGCAACAAAATGAAACTGAAGCCTCTCCATTTACCATAGAGTGCAGCGCAGTACAATAGTCTCACTTTGCTCAGTAAGCAAAGGTCTTAAAAAGCTATTCAGAAGTGCCAGATTTGTGCTGACTATTAATGCGATGACCTCATCGTTACATCCCCGGTTGGGGTTATTTCAGTCCAAGTACTTAGAGAAATTTCAATCTCTGCTTAAAGTGGATTAGCAGCTTTTTTCTGTCAAATTTATGTTCCCTGTCCATGGGCTGTTGGATTTTAAAGCAGGGCAGGGCTTATTCAGCGTAGCTTGAATACCGTGTACGATTCCCCACTGCAGTCACCGACATAACCAAAGGCTTTTTTTTGTCATCATTAAAAAGTCCCCCAAAGAAGCTGGTGCTTGTAGTAATGATCTGGCAGCCAATCAAGGCTAAGTTTATGCTAATTTTTTAATCAAGCTAATTAGCATTTCTGTCCATTCCCAGCTGGGCAAACGTGTTCAAAAATGTTGCAAGTCATAAAATTAATGGTGGAAGCAAAAAAAACTCCTATCAGTTCCCAAATGCACATACACATACATACAACTTTCCCTATACTTGCTCATAAACACACCCAGCACATCTGTGTTGGAGCATTAAGTTACAGCAGTACGTAACAACGCTCCTTTGATGTTAATTGGCACAGAGCAGAATATGGATGGGAGGTGTCGGGGTAAGATCAATAAGATCTAAGAATATCTCTGACTTAATTTGACATCGTATTCAAAGTCTGAACTGCTTCTTGCACTCGCCAACACTGACGGAGCTGATGTGACAGTGACAGAAAAACGAATTCTTACAGGACGCTGCAGAAACTCAAGATTGGCTGCTGTCGTATGAGTTTTTTGGGCTTGAAGATGGCTTTGTTGTGAGTCAGTGACTGCTGGAAAATAACAGAGTGCATTTTTTGTCCAAAAATACCTGTGAGTCAACATGAGTTCAAGCATACTTGGAAAAATGTTCCATGAAATGTGCCGTCATTCTTTACAGTGGCTTTTTCAGTGCAAAGTTACCTAACCTACAGAAACACACTGACCACCTACAGGAGACTTACATGCTTACTGCATGCCGTCTTTACATCCATCTTTAGTGTCTTGAGCAAATGTTTTGCTGCAAAGGGTGGATGTTTCCGTAGAGTTTGGGTTTGATTTTAATTGTTTTTGAGTGCTTTTTAGAAAACCCTTCTGAGTGCAATGGGCCCTTGTAACAGCTGTCATAGCAGGAGAAGCACAGGTGCAAGCAATATCATCAAGTATGAGTGCATTGCATTCAGGTGTGCCATGCCCACTTCCAGTGTTGTCTCACTGGTGCTGCGTTCAAATCATTTAAACTGTAATTACGAGCAACCAAGATGGAAAAACACATTATTTAGCCTCTGACTTGGAAATCAGAGACAGAGGGACAGTGACAGCATCTCTCACTTAATGGAAAGAGGTACAGGGAGGGTCAACAACGATTGGCAACTTGGCCGCAAAGCCACCATTGCTGGCAGTTATGTGTAGATTAAGTCCAATATTAATTGATTCAGCTAAATTAAAAAGGATCTATAAACCGTTTATATTTGGCTGCACATGTTAACAAACTGCTGCTAATGCTAATGCATCACCCCACAAAAGCTGCTTCTCTTAGACGAATGCATTCCCAGTGAGTGTTTCCTACAGGTTCCTCTGTTCTTCTCATTCTGTCAACATTGTGTGGATGCAATATGAAGGTTATTAACAACACCCAGGCCCAGGGTCAAGTACATCAATTTACTTACTGACTTATATCACCGACAATATAGTTGACATGTATCTACATGATAAATAAATATATTTCTATCACTAAAACACATTTCAACATGCCATCTGATGCTCCCACCCCCTGCAGGCATTGTGAAATGGTGCGGTCCATCTGACAGAGAGGTCAGATCATGATTTGATTATATGACGTTAACCTTGTAGTAATGTCTTAAGTCAGTGTTTGAGTTTATTTTTCTCTAATCATTCATTGGAGGGTATTTTTTGGCAAAAAAATAAATAAAATAAAATACATGTGGAAATGTGATTAATTGGATTATCATTGCAGAAAGCATAACATTTTGCATAGTGATATGTGTAGTGATCAGATGGGTGTTGAAGAGGGGCCCACTTTGGAAAATGTAGCCCCCCTGCCCATATATCCCAACGGCTGGCCTGGTAACACCTGTCCTTTTCCTATAGGACAAGTCAAACTGTCTGTTGTGAAATGGCCTATTCTGAGAGGGGTTGTGGAGGTTTCTTTAAGTGAGTGTCTATTTGCACCTGAGAGAGAATCGTCACACTGCAGCTGTTCAACTATTTATACTCAACCCTACAATGTGTTATTATAATTCCTATTGCGTGCTATGATAGGTTCGTACTTGTCAAGTTAACACGTCAAGGTCAGAAGCAGTTACTGTAGGATTAGGGCAAAAAGGGGTCATTGTTTGGGCTTGTACTAGCCAATCTCATTCATTCATTCATTACCTGTGTCTGCTTATCCTTTTCAGGGTCACAGGAGCGCTACTAGTCAGTCTCAGATACTCAAATTTACTGTCCGAAAGTCAGGTGACGTAGTATAAAGAGCCGCACGGTCCATGGTGGGTGAGTAGGTTAAGCACAGGACTTTCACACAGGAGACTGGGATTAAGTCCCATGTGAGTCAATGTTGGCTTATAAATTTTAGATTGAGTTGACCAATGAAATTCAGTTTATAGGATGTATAAAGCTGCTGAATGCACTTACGCAGAATACCTGAATAGACCCGTTTGTGTTAACGTCATATTTTGATGCTGCTAGGACGCCCAGGAATATACACCAGGGTGTAAATAGCTACAATGGCTATTCCACCCTGGGTGCATATGGCATTATTAGCTACAGACACCTGGGTGCACAGAGCATCTGCCTTTATTTAATTTCAATGACTTTACGTCACATTTCTAAAATATCACAATGTTGCACTGTAATCCTGGATAATCCGAAAAATGTCACAGATAGGGAACAAATAGAAACAGCAAGTTATAACTAAGACTGGCTGTGATGATGGTTAGTAACCGTGTCAGTAGCTAAACTCTGAGTATTACAGAAAAGTATTAAAGTGTCTGAGTCAGCCATTTTCCACCATCTGGAGCACCTGACAGTTTTTCAGTCTGTCTTGTCAGCTTGTTCATTCCTCCTTGACATGAACACACTGACAGAAGTCAGAAGCTTTGGGGACTTGGATTGTTCCGTTGAAAGCTTTGGTTCATTTGCCAAGAGGCAAAGAGAGAGGGAGTAAGAGGTTAAAGTCTGAGATGTGGGGGTGAAACTGTGTAACAGCATTACCTTAGAGTATTGTACTTGTTCTGAGCAGGTTTGTGTAGATGGGGGGAGAAAATGGGAGGTGCAGAGAACAAGGGCAGAGAGTGTGGTTGGTTGGATGAGGGAGGGTGCTGCAGTGCTGACCACTGCGAGACTCATCCATCCAGAACATGCTGAGCTGCTCTGCTTCGGACTCTGGCTTCAAGTCAAGTTTGGCGACCAAATACATTCATGACTTTGACTGAGAACAACTCCACCCTGCGCAGTAACTTGACAAAACATAAGCTATCACTAAGCAGAAAAATTCACATCCCCTCCGCTGCCTCCTCCTCCTCACATTTGCACCGGGGCCATGTTCTCCCTAAAATTACACATCTTTTAATCAACAGGAGATGGCAGCTTCCCTTTACTTTGCACATTATAACCAAACAAAAGGCTCAGGTGATTTCGCTCCCAGTGAAGGATTCAATTATTTAAAAGCTGTTATAGCTCCTGTTGTGTGCGCTCCCTGAATTCATCTTTTATTGAGGCGGCCAGTGAATGACTTGGTATAAACAGCTCGCAGGGAAGTACGGTAATGTCTGCCACCGATCCATTTGAGGGAATGACAGACTGTATACCTGCCAGACTGCAGGATTGAACTCAAATCACTCTGCCTTTACCTGAAGGCATTTGGACTTTTTCTTTTTCTTTTTTTTTTTTTTACATGGGTACTTCTGAGTTTGAAGTGCCAGGTCTGAGGAGGTTTACTGCTGCTGTTACTCACTCTGTGGAGCCAAATGACTCTCAACATCTCAGGCTTCTAAATTACCCTTTGTGCATACATGTCCGCCTGTGTTTTTCCATGCACAGGGATACACAGACACCAATTTGCATGTAAGCATATACACTGTTAAAAAGCAAATATTTACCCACATATAAGTGCGCAAACAAGAATACTCCCAGAAATGCACTTAGCTTCTGTCAATACTAACATGGAGCGTGGTACACTATACTGTGCTTGTCTGATAAAATGTCAAAGCAGAATTTCAGAGCAGACTCGTAAGGCGAAGTCATTCCATCTTTCCAAGTGTCACAACAATGAGGCGCATCAGTGAGAGTGAGAATCGCAATTATAAAGACTTTCTCAAAAATAGACCAAACTTGACTTCTGTGAGCTGATTTGTAATTCACAATTTGCATTGAGTGACTGAACTTGAACGCGACTAGCCCCCGTCCCTGCTGCTTACAACTGAGAGGTGTTTGCTGAACATCTTTGATGTCCCACAACCTGCTGACGTGTCCCGAATATTTCAAATGCTGACAACTAGGTGCCACATGGACGCAGATAAGTCTTATGACTGTGTCACTCAACTGACAAGCAAATGAAAAACAATCAGTCTGTGGAGAAAAGATCACAGCATCAGCCAGACATCATCAGCATTTTCAGGTACTCATGTTAGTGATACGCCATTATCATGATATTTTGTAAAATAAACTCTCTACTGACATTTTGCATGATATTTCCCAAATTAGTGTCCAAGTACCCTCCAAAAAACCTAAAATACAAGTTGTGACATTAGCAGAATACTCCAGGGCATTGAACTTTAGAGCTGCTGCAGAGTAAAAACTATCCATTATAGGGAGCTATTAATATCCTCCTCCATCCACTTTTAAATGCATGGAGCAGGAACATCTGTGACTGTATGGAGTCAGAGGGGAGCGAGCTGTGGGAAAACCTTACAGCAGTTTTCCATTGCAAGCTGTAACCCCCCTACAGATCTCTGATACCCGAGACTGCTGGGTTATTTATACTGAGAGATAAACCTACAGTGATATACAGTGTAGTTGGTGCGTGTGTAACCACCTGCGCTCCCACTATGTACTATCATCCACAAACAGCTTCTCTGTGTCCCTACAATACATGAGACTGTACATTACTATGCTTTCCAAGTAGAATCTGCTCATATTGCGCTCAATTTTAGCCACATAATTGTCAAAACACACAGTATTAAATCAGGACTGAGCGTAAAGTACGTCGAACTATTGTAGTAAAAAATAAACACCGTTATCTATCGTAAATCCCCAGTGTTGCTCCAGGGGTAGTAGTACACAGCACATTGATGCGCCCTGGTGTTCCCTACACTTTGACGGAGCAGCTGTGCAGCATCTAACACTCTGTAATGAATTGTATCCGCGCTGCATCACTAAATGTCGGATCAGAAATCTCATCAATTAACAGAAATCCGTCGACAGCGGCAGCTCGCCTGGCAGTAAAATCTCTCATTAATGGTGCTTCCCGCTGCGCATTAGCGCGCGCGTATCGTGCGTAATTGGGTTAATCCCGACACGTCTTTGTTTTAAAACATAAAATAGTCCTACCTCGCTCATGATGGCCGGTAACGTCGAGGTTTCTCGGCAGCTTCCAGTACGTGAGAAGTTTCAGCAGTGGTCTTTAAAAGAGTGGCTCGCCGCGGCCAGAGAAGCTTTATAAAGTGTTAAGCCCAACTCCTCCGTGTCATCACGTCACCAATAAACCAATAGGAATGCCGTGGGCAAATGTGTCTCCCAAGTCACCACCCAACTCCTTCAAATATTCATACGCTGTGTAAGCCCTTTTCATCAGAATCAGCCAAACGGAGCTTCTCCCTCCTGTTGATGAACAACAAATGTGAGCGTTGGGAGGCATTTTCATGCACCAGTCATCATGTCATCAGTGGAAATTGTTATTTCACTGGGCTACATGTACCATAGTGACTCCCACCTGAGTGTGTGCACTAGTGCGTGGGTGTGAGCTTCATAACAAAAGCTCTAAAGTAAAATTATGTTCTGGCTTTTTATCCTCCCTTTTCAAAAATGGGTGTTTACCGTTTGCCTCTGGTGCTTTACTGTAACAAAATGTGTTCCTTTTAATCCACCATAATGTTTATATAATGTCTCTACATTACATTTTATAGTTAATATATTTTATGAAATGTGCTGTGATGTTTGCCAGGCACTCCCCTCACATTTATTGTAGGATTAATTATATCTAGTAAAGGTTTACTGCGGTATAATAAGCTAATTACATTTTCTCTGGTGAATTCCCAAACAACAGCAAGTTGAATTTATTGCATCACAGAGACGAGCTTTTCGTTTTAACTTTATTAAATTTCTTAGTTGAAATTAAAGGTAATGGGGATTTTTCCAGACAGAACAGTGCCTATTTCCAGCGGGCTTGTATAATCCTTTTGCATCAATCTAACGGCACCCAGCTCCTTCCATTCCCTCCTTTTCATCCCCTTCAACATCAATTTCACAAACTGAGGGGGGTAATTATCATTTGTCCTAAATCCATACATCCATTTGTAAAAGTCAATACAGCCTGTGTTTGTTAGATTGAGCATTCAAATGGCAAGCAGCAACGCCAATCCAAAATCCAGAGAAACCTCTATCTGGTTCCTGCACATCTAAATGGAAATGGTTTGAGACAAGACCAATATTCACAAAGCTCTGATGAGAATGCAACTTGAAGGCTGTTCAGCCTCCTTACGGACCATCACTGGAGCACCAGTAAGGTTCCAATGGAGTCCTGATGGATGGGAGAATAGGGAACCCATTACAAATGAAGCCTAACATGTCTGCCGCTCTGACCTGACCTGTGTGTCTCTGGGTAACTGTCAATGCGCCTGACAAGCTGGAGTGGATTTGCACTGAAGAATGGCTTTGGGGTCCTTGTTCTGCAAAAATAGTCCTATTCCTCTGCTTAAAGGGACAGTCCACCACCAAATTAAAAACACATTTTTTTCTCTTACCTGTAGTCGTATTTGTCAAGCTAGATCAGGGGTGTCAAACATACGGCCCATGGGCTAGAACCAGCCCGCCAAAGGGTCCAATCTGGCCCACTTGATGACTTGACTAAGAGGTGCTAGGTTTCAGGAGCAAGTTAAACACTGAGTATTCTGCTTCAGAGGCTTTCCCACTCAGAATACAGTTCTCTGATATAACAGTGAATAGTTACTGTGACCATGTTTAAAGATATCGAACACTGTGCAAAATATTGTCAATCAGCAGCTTCAGTTCAAAAGAATCTATATCAGGAAATATTTGGATAAATGCACATGTAATGACAGTGAGAAGAAGACTGAAATTGAACTTATTTTTCTTGCGACCTCTCAGGCTGTGCATCTGTTTTCACACAAAATACTGCGCTGGTACTTAAGGTGTCCTTTACACTGTGAAGGACAACATCATCTTGGCTTTAACTCCACAATGCAGGCATCACATATGGTGCTGTGCTTCCTTAACTTCATAAGCTTCCACAAATATCTCAGAAACATCTGCAAAGCTGCATGACTTCCTTCCCTCCAACCATCTTAAAAGGGACAGTTCACCCCAAAAATACATTGGAGATATTGGGCGTAAAAATGTCTGCCTTCTGATGCAACTGGGTGGCAGTGGCACTCAGCTTGTGCTGCTCAAAGCACCAAAAATATTAATTTGAAAAGCTCAACAGCAACGTCTCTTTCCAGAAATCATGACCCGGTTACTCAAGATAATCCACAGACGTTGTTGTGAGCAGTTTCGTGTAGGAACTATTTTGTTTCTACCAAACTACACCAACCAACTTTATAACTGCACAGAAGGAAGCGTGTATCTACTGCTAGCTCACCTAGCACCACTGAGCCAGCTAATGTTACAACTCAGCCGAGGAAGACACCATTAATTTTCATCCAGCACTGTCATGAGCGCGAGCCTTTCATCCATGAGTAGATACATGCTTCCCTCTGTGCGATAATACGGTCGGCGGGTGTAGTTCAGCAGAAAGAAAATAGGTCCTACATGAAACTGCTCACAATAAAGTCTGTGGATTAGCTTGACTAACTGGGTCATAATTTCTGGAGGAGACGCTGCTGTTGAGTTTTCCGAATGTATTTTTTGGCACTTTGAGCACCACAGGCCAAGTGCCACCTAGTTACATCAGAAAGCAGACATCTCTACTGCTGATATCCCCAATGTATTTTCAATTTTGGGGTGAACTGTCCCTTTAAGATCGTCAGAGGGAAGGAAGTCATGTAGTTTTGCAGATGCTACTGGGGTTTTGTGGAAGCTTATGAAGTTAAGGAAGCACAGCACCATATGCAATGCCTGCATTGTGGAGTTAAAGCCAAGATAATTTTGTCCTTCACAGTGTACAGGACACTTAATGTGCATTAACTGCAGGGAAGTTAGAAACACAGTTCAGATCGTGACACAAGAAGAAGTGGCTCAAAGTCCTTGGGTGCCTCACTAGTGTAGATCTAAGCTGAGAGATGAGCAGGGAGATCTGGACACTGGCAAGATGGTAGAAAGTTTGCCACAGTTCATTTACACATACTACCCAAATTATTATGATACAAGGCTGGAGCATAATGATGTTATGTATTTCTTTTCAGAGACATAATGTACTGTATGTGTTGAGATGTGGACAGTGAAGGGTAAACTCAATGAATTAGGAAACTTCTTTAGTGGAACGATAAAGGTGTAGCCTCAGGTTGTAAATGACGTCCGTCTTGAGACCAATATGCTCGGCAACATAACCAAATGTTTAAGTGTCGAACAGCAGCAACTAAAAGGCAAATGATCGGCGCTGAGGAAATGAAAAAGAACACAACGTTGTCCACAGGGCAGACAGCAGTGAAACATTTATGAGCAGGCACATTGTCGGCCAGCTAGTGGCGGAGAGAGGGACATTTTGGGAAACAGCTGGTCGTCCCACAGGAGACAGTGAACACCTCCTGAAGGCAAGATGTGATGTGTAAGTCACAGGAACAAAGGATTGCATATTGTGTACGATGGATAGAGGGGACACATAAAGGGAAAAGTATGCTGGCAGTGTGTGTATGTACAGTACGTGTGTGTGCGTGTCCCACCTGGTTAGAATAGCTCCCTGAATAAAACAGCCCTTAATGAGAGGACCCAAATGTAAACCAGCAGGGCTCTGGATCCAGGATTGATAACGTCGACTCTGCAGTCACTCACGTCAGCTTGGTACTGTTCATCATTCATGTGACACCTGGATTGATTGCTCAGGGCAGAGTGGATTGGTACATTGCAGTCTCTAAAGTGGTAAATGTGGAACTAGTTTATGTGCATAACAATGATGGATGGAGGGAGGTCTAGCAAAAGCTCTACTTTTGTTTAACTCTGCTTCCAGTCCGTTCTCACTCCCAACTTGTCGATTACAGATAGCATCACATTTCGCAGCACAGTGGCACCTTTTGATATATACCAGGCAGCTGCTATTTCTGACGTCTCTGGCAAATACCTTAGTATAAAGAGTGAGTAAGTTTGTACAGGGTGAGCGAAAGGGGTTATGGATGGGTCAAACAAACAGACTTTCCCTAAGCCCACTGTTAGTTTGGAGTTATTTTAATATAAGTATTGTGCTAGTATGTGTAGCATGCTGCAGTAATATCCAAAGAATCAATATAATATCACATCGCGATGGAACTGGGGATTTACACCCCTACTAGCTACACATGTCACATGACATATGTCAATGGACGTTACATGACATTACTGTAGGCTATATATTAAGCAAAACCATGGTGTTTTGTTTTCTAAACCTAACCACATGCTTTTGTTTTGTGTTTTACCTATGTATTAAGTTTATTTCGAAAAAGGCTATATGAACATAACTAGCAGAAACTGCACATTTCCTGTGAAAATGGAAATGTATTTTGAAAAGACACAATGTGTGTAATGAACGTCAATTAAGACACCGTGCGTGAGCGTCTAAAACTGATACAGGAGGCCACCTTGTGCATCATATTTTGACGTTTAGGTCCACTAACAAAAAGGGTTGCAGTGATAAACCAGTTTCAAGGTATACCATGATGTAAATGTTGACGGTTATCATACTGTGTACATTTGCTTAACCACGATATTGAAAAAAATGCAACTGGATGTCGAATCTCCCCTTTATTTATTGCTGCGATTTTTATGTGAGAACATCAGCGAACGCCACTGACCACTCGGTGAGTTTCATGGCTTTGAAAGCGAATGTTTAGGGTGGTTTTAGGACAGATTCACACATGGCCATAGACAACATTGTTAAGCCAGGCAGAAATCAAAATTTTCGTCTTAACCACTCTACTTCATCATAAACAACCCAGAAATGGGGCTCAAAGTGCAAAATACCGGATTTCTCCTTTAACAAAATGGCTTCAGGTTTCAGTTTTAGTAATAAAAAGTTTTATTCAACCAACAATAACCCTTCCATTGTCATCCTTTAAGGTTCATCCTGACTGATAATAATATAAATTCTGTAATACCATGATACCATGAAACCAAAATATTTTCTGAGATCATGTGGCAGTTTCAGTGGATCTTTTCTTTTGTGTGCAGATTATCTGTATGTGATATTGCGCTTATTCCCAGCAGTGCTTTTACAGGCTTAAAGAGAGACTGAACATACTGTGTGATGCATGTACAGACTGTAGTTGTTACTCCTCTAAAGTAATAATCAAACTGCACTCCACACAGTGTAAATGCATGGTGACTGAAAGCTGAAGTTGTTATTATCTTGACTGATTAAATCATGTTGTTCGCTGCTCCTTTGAACTCTCTGTTAGGTCTTTTGTGTCTGTATATCACATTATATTCCTCTGTTAAAGTTTATGACGCTGCTCTGATATATTTCCATCAGGGTTTCGACTCATGCATTATTCGGAGGTAACACCTTTTTCTGCTTTGTTGTGTTGAAGATACTCCTCCCTCAGAGACTTGCAAACGTTCTATTTTTATACCATGCACGGCGTGTTGCACACATATATGTAAATGTATGTTAACAAGGCCTTTCGGAGACGTTTGCACAGATTTCTCCAAGATTGAAATTATTTTGCTGTTTTGTTTGCAAGCTCCAAATAAACACACAGAGAGCCCACGCTGTCTGTCATTTTAAATGTCACCGTAAAAATATCCATAGTGTGCCAGGCGCCATATGTGATGTAATGTTGTCTGATATTGCTTCCGGTCTTTTGTGCTTGACAAACACCTGGAGTGAAACAGCTTTTATTTGGTTTTTAAAAGTATATATATTAGGATGAACCCATTGAGAGTACAAAGTAAAAGTATTTTTACGCTCTTTAATTTTGAATCAACCTCATTTCTTCCACCTGGAAAAATGCCTCAACAATAATAGATAACATTTGCGCTGCTGTTACAGTGTCAGGTTTTGTTTGTGATCAGTTTTCCACTTTGGTGTAAAAACATGAAAGGAGACAGTGAGACTGATCCTGCAAGTGTCATCTTAGGGTCAAAATATTAAAGTTAACAAACCTGGTGTGTGTTCAACAACGTTAGTCTTCTGTATCGCTTCCATAAAGCATCTTCATCAAAGGAGAACCAGAGAACATTTTGACCTCAGACTGGTGTTCCTTTCATCTCTCTCTGTCTGAAGAAGCAGACCTCAGCCCAGCAGGTTGATGCACAGGAACAAAGAGAGTGACCTCAGTGCCCTTCTTACTGCAGGGCGAGGTGGATAAAAATAAACGCCTTCACAGAGCCAGTTGAAACTGTATAGGAAAGATATAGACACCCAGAATAATACAAAATCTAGATTCATAAAGTCAGTGAGGCTTAAGTAAGGCAGTAATAAAGTGTGTTGTAGCTGAACATTTTGAAAGCTGCCCGAATAAATGTTGGCATTGTACATTTCTGCAAACCACAGATATGTTACATTTGTACATTTCTGACATATGAGGTATTTCAGATTAAATGTATATGAGCTGAGTTTCTCATCAGAATTAACAGTTTTCCAAACCCTGCACAGTGTTTTTTGTGCCTCAACATAATCACGTTAACCACAGCGGTGTTATGGCATAAAATTGAAAATTGAAACACAAAGAAACAATACAACATGTCTACATATGAAACATACAAACGTAACAAATACCGGGTTTGCATAAATGTACAATGCCAGCATTTATAGTGGCTGCTTCAACATACCAAAGCTCCCGGGCCACTTAGTTTGTGAGGTGTCTCAGTTTTGACTCCTGTTTCTGTTCCTTTTCTGGGGATCCACAGTCCTCACATGAGGCAGAGAAAATGTTTAATTAGTTTTATTGAGAATACAAAAAACCGAGACAAAACAGCAGGTCAAGGTCTTCCAAAATTACATCTCATGCGGTCTACTACCGACTCAATGTCCTATGTCTATATATTCTTACGTATTGCTACACTTCAACACTGCATAACATGGTCTAAAACATACTACCATCTAAACCAACACAACTTTATGCTGTCTATATGCATGACCCTGTCTGTCATGCGCACTATCTTCCTTATGGCACCATACCTGTCGTGAATAACTTGTGCTTGTATTCTAACAAAAAAATATATGATATATATATATGATATGTCATATGAACACATATATTATTACCAAACATAAATATGTGCTTACGTGGCTCTTACAACATTCGTTCTGGCATGTAGGTTGACATTTGTTAAATAGTGTTTGTCAGTACCACATGGAGACAGTTTGTTACACAGACAGTCACAGAAATTTATATAATTACAATTTTACAACATGAAAAATCAGTTTGACATACAATATCATATTATTTTATGTATCCTGATGTGGTAAACTCCACACATGGAATATTCAGTGCAGTTAAAACCAGTAGTACACAAGGTACACAACTCTATTACTTGAGTCAAAGTATAAATACTCCTGGTCAAGTATTACTCCAATACAAGTGAAAGTTATTAAGTCACATTATTACTTGAGGAAGAACCTGCTTTTAAAAAAAATGTAAGTATTTAAAGTACTTAAAAATATATATATAAAGTATATAAATATAAAGTATATTGTCACAGTACAGTTACAGAACTTAATGACTCTAAATCAACCTACTGACTGCACTGACTTGCTTGAACAGCCTGTAAAATAATAAGTATGTTGAATGTGCAGCAAAGGCAATAGAAACACCAATTAACACAAGGACCACCAATGTCATTTTCATTTGTTTTAATTTACCACACATACACACACCAGGCCCTACATAAATCCACAGCTAAAGTAAAAACGTTGAGTAAAAATATTTCGACAACTTCGTGGGTAAATCCATAAACAGTCATTTGGCGAAACACGCCACAAAATCTGCAACTACTACAAGCACAGACAATTATATATATATAATATCAATCTGGAATTAAACAAATGTTTACATACCAAGCTTTCTCAGGTTGGATGACGAGTTCTTGTAGCCCGTGATGAGGTTTGTGCGCTGAAAAAAGAGCAGACATTTCATACAGATCATTATTCATCTCAAAAACTTAAAACCTGAGATGAGGCCATGGGTGATCTGGTGGGAATCTCCATCTCCATCTGCTGCCGTAGCCATAGTAACACCACATTACCAAATACAACCGCCTGCTGATGACCCCTCCAATCTACCTGTCTCTATTGAGGACCTGCCCAATCTGCAATGCATGCACGAGGTAGAGGTATGGGAACACCACCTCGACAAACACATACACCACACACAAACCTGCATGATCACAGTTTATGGACATTTGCATTTTGGAAAAGACAAGTAGTGTATGAGTCAAAGTTAGAACTTTCCAAAAAAAAAACAAGTAAAAATTCTCAAAAACTTAACCGAAGTACAGCACTTAAATAAATGAACTTTGTCACTGTCCATCCCTGGCGATAACATATGACCAGATACGATCTCAAGCCAGAGCCAGACTGAGATGGTTAATTCATGTAGCTCTAATTTAAAATACTGACACTGCTTCTGTTCGCCTGATAAGAAATCATATGTTTTCATGAGATTAGTCCGATTGTATACAGTAGTTTGGAAAAGTTTTATAAGCTGTTTTAGTATCATTCAGATGCAGTAGGTCCACAGTCTCTTGAATCTCTGAGTACATTAGACGCACACAGATTTGTCTTGGTGACACTGGTGCGGACTCAGTGACAGCTTGCAGAGTTTCACAGTACGCACAGTTCGAACAACAGGAGCTAAGTGTACAGTATAATTCACAGTCATTGTGCGCTGTGAGGGACATCCCCAGATATATGATGCACAGTTGAATACATAGTCCAAAACAATCCACACATCCACATCCACCCTGCAGCATTACATAGCAGTGTGTGTTCTCATGCAGTGTACCATGCAATATGATTGTATCTGCAGAGGGAAGTGATTTATCTTTATCATTGTGTTATTTCAGACTCCACAGAGGGAAGCTGAGCTGCAATTGCAGACTGCTGCCTGCAGTTAACCTGACCCCTAATATGTATCACTAGCACCATGAAGAAGAACATGCCCATGGCTTTCAATTACACACAGATAATACTGTTCGCTTTGACTGGCAACAATAAATAATATCCCTCCACATTAGCTCTGTTTGTAGTGGATGTTCTTTTTCACACATCCTCTTTTTTTTCCCAGTATTGTAAATGTTGCTGTTAGGACTGGAATTAGCCAGATATGATCTTGGCAGAAGGAGATAATAGTCCATTTTCAGCCTGGTGTAACTGTAACTGTGCAGTTAATTAAATGATAAGTGAATGAAGAAAATTAATAAATCTGCAGAAGACGTTCAGGGCCAACACACTTTCAGCTCAATGCTATATATTGACATAAAGTGTGCAAAAACATTAAGAGGAAGAAAAGCAAACAGAAGGGAACATACAGTGCAAACCAGAAGACACTGAATGCTTTAAGATGTAAAGGAAACCACCTCTGTCCAGGAAAGTCTCTGTGCTCAGAAGGAGGAGAACGACCAGATCAGAGCTGCCTGGAAGAAGGGAGGTGAGAGGATCAAAGGGGCCTTTGAGCAAAAAGAAGTCCAGGTAGACAAAGCCAGCTGGTGATGGGAAGAGGATGCTGAGCTATAGATTATACAAAAAGAGGGACAGAAGAAAGTGAATATGAGAACCAGACAAGGCAGGCTATGGAGTCTTGTGCAAAGGTGCATGCACAGATCGAGGTCAAAGTGAGAAAGAAGCATGAGCTGATTTAGAGCAAGAGGGAGTGAGGGGATAAGGATGGGATGCTCTGATGACTGAGGATGAGGAATTATAGCTTAGAGTGAAAGAGGCATAGAAAGACAGTAGCAAACTGGGAAGATGAGGACGATGAAAAGGTGAGCACGGCAGAGTTAGGCCACAACAGAAAGCTTTTTTGCAGGCTGCACACACGAGGCGCACCACTTAACTGAATGCCACTAGTAAAAAAAAGGCTTGCTGTGCCTTTTTATTGTTGCCTGGCAACCACGCCATCACCTCCTTACTCTAACCTTTATGTGTAATCAATCTACTGTTCATTTACTTCATTTATTTCACAGTAATAATCGCTAGTTTCTAAAATGGACAGGCAGAGGGTACTTGCTGTGGCTCTGGTTGAGCGTGAGAGGCTGTCAGTAAATAGTTTGTTGGGCACAGGGAAACGGAGATCTGTGTGGGTACATGAGACCCTAAAAAAGAGGGTGGATCATGAGGAGTACCACCAGTTGGTCCAGGAGCTTCTCCTCCATGGTGGCTGTTTCCAGGCATATTTTAGGATGATTCAGGTACAGTTTGACAACCTGCTGTATAGGTCTGAGTATCCAGCAACCGCCACCACCAGTTTCTCCTCCATTGTTTACCAACTGTAAACTGGTTGTCATGAGCACCACAGAAGGCCCGCCTCTCAGATCATCCGACTGAATAATGGGAAAAAAACAAGAAGATGACGTGGGGCATTTTTCCACTCTGAGCTGAGTTCAGAGGGCTCTGGCAAACACGCCAGGCACCTAGAGCACAGAAACACAAGGCGTGTAGCAACGCAAAAACAAGCAAAAAGCTTCATTCTCATTAAAACGATTACAAAAAGCCGCATCCAGCTGCTAAAATGCTTTCTGTATGATCGGAGCCTCATGAGGAGGAGATCATGCTCCTTACTGTAAAGAGCATTCAGCTTCATGTAGGATGCTTCTTCAACTCACCCTTTTGTTTTAGAAATACAGACTCAAAAAACAACTTCAAATTGCTCCAGAACAAGAATCTGAAAGTGAAATAAAAATATGTTGCCTTTCTCCGTTCAAGAGCAAGAACCTCTGGAGGTCTTTCTGTTGAAAGGTGAACTGTGATGGTGGGTGTAGGAGGCTGCATCTTGTGTAGCTCAGGCTGAACAACAGAGGGTCATTGTTACCACAGACACCAGCCCAGTCTGCCCAGAAATTAGGTGCATTTTGGCAGTTCTGTGCAGACGTTCAGTGCCAATATTGAAAATAGTGTGACCCATAGTGAGGCTGATAGTAAAGGTGTGGAGATCGGGGTTGTGGAAATGTAACCACAATCCTTCCCTAACCTTGCCCAGATGTTAGAATTGCCTAATCCTAACCTTACTGTACTTAACCTTAGCCCTACTGAGTGTTAAAAACTTAACCATTGCATGTAAAGACAGAGTTTAATCACTTTCTATGAAACTGAAACATGCAGCTGGGTGTTTCTGTCCAACTTCTAAGCTACAGATGTATCTACTAATGTACAATTAGTTAGAGTACCATGTCATTTTAAGATGGAGATTTTGTTAGAATTCAACATTAAAGGGGATCTAATGTGCTTTTCCTTATTTTCTGTTATATATGTAATGTTCCAGTGTCAGATGTTTATATTAAACATGGCCAACATTTCAAATAATGACTTTGACGTATCTAAAGGTAGTCCCCATGACATCGGCTCGCTTTATATGGTCATCTGCTCAGGCTACACCACTGCAAGTGTTTACACTACGTAAACTGCTATTTAATGCTACATGCTTGTGTCAGGGAAATATGTTATCATGTAATTCATCATGTAATTTTGGACTTTATTCCTGTTGAAATGCATGCGGCTCTGAAGATTTTGGTTTAGAAGCTTTTATAACCTCCTACAACTTAGGGAGTTATGTTTTTGTTATGTTATGTTCCCTGCCTTCCTAGTTGTTATTAATGCTTTTTGTCTTTCATGTTGCCCTTCTCAGACCTCTGATTATCTCGCATTTAGAGTGGTGTTGTGGGGGGGTAACATATTTTGATAGTCCAGTAACATCCTATCAAATAATGCTCCCACTACTCAGTGCATTCATGTAAGACTACTAATCACCTCACTGCCACTGTAGGATTAATGGCAGCATATTTAGACATGTCACTTCAACGTTTTTAACCAATATTTCAGGGGTAGCATATTTTGATAGTCCAACAACACCCTATCAAATAATGCTCCCACTCATACCTGTCAAGTCTCCCGTTTTGGCCGGGAAACTACCATATTTTACCCCTTTTTCCCGACATCTTCCCATATTAGTATTTTCCCGTAAATCTCCCGTATTATAATATAATTTAAAAAAAAACAAAAAACATTCCTCTGCCTCTCCAAACTGAACTCTGTCACTAGCCTCGCGACAACTGCCACCTGCAGTAGCCTGGGTGGCAGTTGTCGCTTGGTTAGTGTCGACAGCGGGTCTGGTTGACAAGTGGTTATTTTAGATTTCCTGTACACCCAGGGACGGGTTTTGCTGTGGGCAATGTGGGCGCAATCTATGTGAGGGCGCTCATCCAAAAAAAAAAAAAAACTCGCCTGTTTTCTAGACTACCGCTCATTTCCACGTCAAGTTAGTGGAGTTGGCGCTGGGGCACCCCTATTATCATGTTTCAACCAGCAGCAGAAAGGAACGGCTAATCCTGGAGGTTGTGGGTTGAACGGGGATCACAGAGAGGAATAACGTTATGGCGGAGGCTCATAGGTCTCATGGCGGGGTCTCGCGGTGGGCGCCAAAAAATTTCCCTTATTTTCAAATCCAAAACTTGACAGGTATGAACAGTGCTGAGAGTGCAAACAGCAGTAACCATCATATGAGCACCGCCGCCATTTGGCCTTGGCAGGAGTCTGCCCTCTCCGAGTGCCCTTCTAGTTTTTTATTTTTCACGCCAGGAAGTGCCACTATACTTGCTACAGTCACTCCCTGTTGTGAATTTCCCTAATTTTTGATCATATCTGGTTGTGAAGATTATGGTTTAGAAGTTTATTTGTGATTTTTCACAGTAGACGGTGTTGCCGTACTCTGTTAGAATAATTTGGCTGCAGTGACAGTGCAGAGATGTCGAGAGTGCAGACCTGGAAACGCTGACCAATTAGAGCAGACTGGACTTTTTCGTGAGGTGGTTTAATGAGACAGGTCCTAAAACAGAGCATCTCAGACTGAGGGTGAATGCAGATGTTCCAGCACAGACAGTATGGGTAAAATAAAATGTCCCTTGAACATTAAAACATGTAAACATGTTCTAGGATAAACCCAAAAAACAAGTATGAAGCTGAAAATGAGCACAGTAGGTCCTCTTTAAGTTCTTTGTTGTCATCCCTGCACCACTGATTTTCCACCTGTACACAGAATATCTCATTAGCATTGGATTCAGAGCTGTTATGTTTTGGATTGGACTGATATGATAAGAGTTACTCTTAACTTTCTGCCTGTTAGTTTGTCGGTGGGCCAGGGGCCAAGTCCCAGTACAAAGCTAGAAGGTGCAGAAGAGAGGCAGCCTCATCCCTCTTGTAGTAGGTTGTTCTGTTTGTAAGCCTCGAGCCATTAAATGGCTTAGCGCTACATCTCTTGTCTCCACACGTTTGATTAAAGTACAACCACACAGCCGGCCGATTCCAAGTTTGGCTCTTATAATTCTGGTCAGGGATGCTGGGGTGTGTGAGTGCAATGTTAAGATTGTGCTGCATCTGCTTGAATCGCCCAAACCAATTTATATGGCTCATAACTAACATGCATATCCCCTATAATGAGTGTACAGAGCAGTTAAGATGTAAGTCCTTACATTGCCTTTTCTATTATTAAGGGGCCTGTCAAACATTGCTTCGCCTTGTTCCTTTAACTCAAATAAAAGGTCAGCTATGGACCTCCTAATGGAGAAATCTGCATTTTTATTATTGATGGATGGAGCTACTGTTTGATGTTGCAGTATGATTTTGTGACTCAGTCTGATTAGAGATGTTTTATCATGATAAAACTGACCTAACGCAGCGTTAACCTTTTGCCCTTTCAGCTGCCTCCTCTGTATATTCAAGCTTTACTATATACTCTAGCTCATATTTGTGGCCAACCATCACTGATTTGAGTGTGTGTTCACGCACTTCCTCGCACTCTCTAAACAAACACTGTGTCAAAAAAGCCCGGGGACATTCTCCATGTTTTTATGACAGTGTTTGGCAACTTAATCTAATCCTGTGAGCACAGCCACCACTGGAGAGCCGGGGACAGCCGCATAATGAAATCACACACAGGGAAAACCTGACAGCTCCGCCTGCCTGGAATCCTCTTCTTCATGATCTACAGCCATTGTCTCTCCGCCTCCTTCCACACTCTTCTTTTGTCTTCCGCTTTATGTCCTTACTTTATAATCCCCTCCTCTGTGGGGCTCCCAACTGCTGTCACAATCCTCGTCACTGTCCGTTGCTGTGATGCTCCCCGTCTCTGCGAAGCATCGTCTGCTGAGGCCTGGTCCCTGCATGGCGAAACGTTGCTTCTCATCAGAGTGTGCTGAGCCATTTTTATAATAAGTGCTAGCTGCTGGGCACTGAAAGTCACAGAGCCAATCAGCCTCTATTAGCACACAGCTCACTGAAGACAAAGTAGGGTAGAGCTAATGAGATGCTTTCTGTGTGTGTATGAGCGGACAAGGAAAACACGGATACACTCGATCAGTGCTGGAAGACATTAGGGACCAAAGGGTGTCCTGGTACATTAGATCACAGCATTATCTTATTCTTATCAATAAAGAAAGTCTGAATTATTGTTGGCCATTAAAGGTGAAAGAAAAGAAAAGAGCTGGATGACATGATACCGCTGCCATGTTTGTATAGTAAATATGAAGCTACACCCAGCAGCCTGTTAGCTTAGCTTAGCATAATGACTGAAAACAAGGGGGGAAAGCTAGCCTGGTTCTGCCTGAGGGTAACGGCATTATTTGATCCATACAAAAACCTAAGTGTAACATGGAACAATCTCCAAAAAGATCTAAAATTATATCCATTGATGATTTTAAGGGCATCATAAAGAATGTGGTGACAGAGACATGTGCTTGTTTTTCTTGAGACGCCACTATATTTGAATAGTTGTTGTTTTATTGTGGATTTTTGTATTATATGTTGTATTTGTTGCATTTTAAATGTGCTTTGGTTGGCTGCTTCCTTGGCCATGTCTCTCTTGTAAAAGAGATTTTTAATCTCACTGGGACTAAATGGTTAAATAAAAATAAATAAATAAAAAAGGCAACAAGTTGCAGATCGTTATGTGTCCCACTATTTCTCTGCTGGAACACCAACTTCCTGGAGTCTTGTCATCACTTTGAGGTTGCCAAACAACCAGCAGAGACTTCAGCAAGTTTCTGCTCCTGGCAAAGAAATAGTCTGGCACACAACTCTCTGTAAAAACACAACTTAGTGTCTTTAAACATTGGTGAGCTTTAAAGTTGGAATTTGGTATGTTTGGACAGAGCCAAGGTGACTGACTCCCCATTTTCAGTCTTTCTGCAGAGCTAAGCTAGCTATCTCCTTGTGGTAGCTTCATGTTTACTTTAGTGGTTGAAGTGGGACAACTCTCTAAAAGAAAGCAAATAATTAAACTGTGTATTTCCCAAAATGTCAAATTTTTCCTTTAATGTTGCTCAATGTGTTTTAAAGTTTCAGTTCGTAACTTTTATGAAAAGAACTTGTGTGATATTTGCTGAAACTGTCACTATATTCTGAAAGACGAGCATGAGACATAATGTGTCAAAAACAATCATGTCCCTCCTCGTCTTCCCACTGCCTCTAGAAACATCAGCTAGAATCTATTGCAGCACACCAAAAACAACCAATCAGAGCCGAGGAGTCTCTCACGCAGCTGTCAGTCACGTCAGATTTTCATGAACTGCAGTCAAACTAGGGAGCGCTGATCAAATATGAACCAAGACTCTGTTATTGCAAATAAATAGTCGAGCAAAGTACACCAAACAACTTTCTCATTTTACAGCTAAACAGTATACTAAAATATGTTTCTGAGCACAGGTGGCGAGAAATAGGCAAAGCAGGACCAAAATCGTGATTCATCACAGTTCACGAGCCGTGATTGACATGACTGACAGCTGCTTTTGGGACTCCTGGGCCCTGACTGCTTGTTTTTGTTCACATACTGTAAGGCTATTAGAGGTGCTATAGGGCAATAGAGTTGGCAGACAGATAGTATTTTTTTACAGATATCTGTCTCACTTAGCGCTGAATGATACATAGTGACAGTTTCAGCAAATATGAAAAAGTTCTTTGTTATAAATCGTACCAACTATCTAGTCTGACGAAAAATAGGAAAAAGCACTTCCTGATTATTAAAGTCTATTCTTGTCTGACCTTACTATGTGGATACTCAGCCAAAGTTGTGCAAATATGAAAAGATGAACACTCATGCATGCGCATACGGCACGCGCACACATGCTCAACTTGTTCCCTTCCACACACACACACACACACACACACACACACACACACACACACACACACACCTTCCTCACGCTTTACACATGCATTTTCCCGACTGTGCAGCTCTCCAGCTGCCATGCCCAGTGGGGATCTCCAGCAGAGCACAGACAGTTCATTTCATGTCTCAGCTCTGCACACTGCAGTTATTAGTGCCTAATTACTAGGACTGTTGCCAGTCAAAGGAAAGTGATGATAGGCTGTCTTCATGTCAGACGCCAGTTGAACGTCTGCCTGACTGAGAGAGACAGTGAATGAACTGGGACCCACCGACCTGATGCCCTGAGAGTGAATTTAGAATTTTTTTGCGCACTGGTGAGGTCTGGATTCAATTTGTCATGCCTTGTCTGTGCTGCTGATCAATACCAACTGTATTACAAGGGCAACAGGGCCAAACCAATGTGCACTGTCAGCACCTGCACATAGATAGATTGGTCTGGGAATATTGGCATTACTGCTTTTTATGCGTATCAGAGAGGAACACATTGATAGTAATCGAATCAATCTAAACCAATCTTTTTCATCATGCGTATCAATAGCAAATTAAGGATATTTCTATTGAGGTTTGACTCCATTGTCATTGTGAGAATCACAGGGGGCTCTGTATATCATGGCAACTACAGTAGGGAATGAAGAATGTGGAGAAGCCTCATGTGAAAATAAAATAAACAGAGCAGGATTATGGAATTATGGACAGATGTTTGACGGGTAGTGCAGGAGATCTTTTCAATTCACTTAACTGGAGATCCTAAATTCTTTGTTTTTGGCAGTTATCCAAAGGGACATAAAATAAAATGTAGTGAGAACATTTTTAGAGACACGTACCATCTACAAGCCAAAAAATCTATAGCATTAATATGGAAAAGCACCCAGAGACCAAGCACTGGGCATTGGCTTAAGGAAATGTCTATGTGTTTTCCTTTGGAAAAAAATACATACACAATTAAAGATAAACAAGAACGTATCTGGGGACCAGTTATAAGATGTCTTAGGGGCAAGGATTTATCTTGTGTGTTGGACGTAACTGGGGAAGCTCTGCTCTGTGTTATAATTTTTCAACTGTTTGACCACAGCTTGTCACCACCTTGTCGCCTGGAAATCCAGACTTAAATCTAGAAAGATTTTGAGTCTGGTCCTCACCGATACACCCTTCCTACCCAAGGGGCGGCACTAACTGAGGCATATTAAATGCTGCCGCATGCAGTTGGATAGCACCATAGCCAATCAGAGCAAAAAACAAGGTGACGTATTCATTGCAGTAAGCCCCATTGGTTTGCCGACCAGTGGGGATAAGTAGTAGTAGTCTAGTCTAGTAGTAGTAGACTACTACGGAGCAGCGCTGTCCTCATCCTGTTACGCCCACCCAGAGCCCGCCTCTGCCATTGGTCTGATGGCGATTCACCGGGCTCTGCTTGTCGGGGCCAGATCCCCGTGCAGTGCAAATTCGAATTTGCTAGGGGCGGGGCATCTGGATTTCCAGGTTAGGACTTATGTAAACATCATATCGTATTTCATATGCTCTTAATAAACGTAATGAACAGGTTGTTGAAGAAAATAAACAATTAGAATACCACCTCGTGGTTGTATGCCTCCGCAAACCAGTCAAGTTGCAGTCACAGTTTACATCCATTTCTGTCCAGATTCATATGTAGCCATGACATCTATAATGCTTCAAATATGGATGTTGCTGCGAAGAAGCTAAAAATTCTAAAACTTGGATGCTTCACACACATCCTATCCCTGGCAGCACAGAAAATCACCACAGTTTAAGTCGCCAATTCAGTATCTGACCAAATGTCTCTCCTTCTGTTGCTGAGATATGGTGTTAAATATTGGCCAGAAACCACTGTGATGTAACAGTGAAGCTGACCCTTGACCTTTTGGGTGTAAAACATCATCACTTCATCATTTTTTGTATGAGACATTTGTGTGAGATTTCGTCATAATTAGTGTATGAATTCTTCAGTTATGGCCAAAAACATGTTTTATAAGGTCACAGTGACATTGACCTTTGACATTTGTGCCAAAGTAATTTCCCTAAGGTGTTATTGAGATATCACATTCAGAGGAATGGGATAGGTCAGCCCCCAAAAATAACACCTCTGGCTGTGGCTATCACCTGTGTGAATACATAAAAACTCCGCTCCATACAGGGTAAGGTCTAGGAGAGTAAGTCCAGGAGGTTGTTTTTTGTACAGATTAAGATAAAGTATTCATTAGTAAGGGTTATTTCCACATTTACACCATCATCCTGTACAAGAATTACATAAAAATATCAAAGAGAGATTTGTGTCACAGTACAGAGCGATAGCAATGTCAATTTCTACCAAATAGAAAATTATTTGTGGAGCACTTTCATGCCAGGATTGTTTAAACGCCTTTTACATTACCAGGACGCCATTTATGGAGCCGTTAAAAGCAGCTGTTCCATTATGCTAAAGTGTTTTTATCTCCTCGTCATGCTGCAACACAAAACAGCAACTCTGTGAAACCAAAAGAGCACGACCAGAAACAGGCAGACAATCTGTACACTGGAATAGTTACATAATAAAAACTCAAAGCTGTGGGTCTGAACATGTCAGGTTAGATCAGAAAGTACAGTCACACATCAGAGAGTTTCATTTGGAGGTAAACAAACACTCTGTTTGGTTTAGTGCAGCTTTTAAGCTGCTTGAGACGACAGAAAAACAGTCTGCTAGCTCAGTGTTCCTTGGATAAAGGGTGGTTCTCTGTTGACTTTCATTTCCTCAACAGAAATAGTACAAAATCAAGCATGCACAAAGACGAAGAAAAAAATCCTCACTGGAGGAGGTGTGCAATTATGTTGTTTCACACTGTCCTCGGCTCAGCTGGGAAAGACGGAGAAGCTGCAGATTCTCCCATTAACTGAATAACGATGTATTTTAGCCAAAGAGCAGAGTGCAGTCCTAAAAGAGAGAACCAGTCAACTCAGCAGCAAACGAGGACGCAGCCATGATGAGTCATTGCTTAATTACTACACAGCCAGAAGACCTTGGTTTCCCCCAACTTTGCAATGACATTATTGGAAACTGGTTCTGGAGATTACTTCAAGCTGTATTTTATGAGACATGAAATTGCTGAACGAAGCGAAAGACCCCCTGAACAGGATCACAAAAGGCTCTGGCAGAGCATGAGGTACATTACTGATGGCCTATCAATACCCATTAGCTTGGAAACCTATTAATCATTCCTCATTCACACAACTGCCCTGGAGGAAAGAAGAAGACAGAGACAGACAGAGTAACCAGGACAGATCCATGTGGGTTGGAAAAACATGCGTATACCTTTCTATTTAACGTTCTCAAAAAATTTAAACGACATTTAAATGGTACAAAAATGAAATAAAAACAACAAGGGTTTTATTGATTTCTTTTGCAGCAAAGATGCAATTAGTGCAAAAAGACCCAAAAGCACGACTGCCTCTGTGACAAGGCAGTGCTAATGAGGGCCAGTGTCTTTATAGTCTTGTATAAAACATAGGGGAGTGTATTTCAGGACAAAATAATAGAATATAGTATACAAGTACAAACTTATAAAAGAGAAGGCATAGCTCTTAAGGCGAATAGATCCCTCAGATCTCTGAAAATAGAGTTGTGTTAGATGTTTCAACTAAAATGCCAAGAATGTAATTTCCCAGAATTTACAGCTAAATTTACGACTGCTGAGGTTGCCAAATGTTCTGGCCAGAAGCCCCATATGGTCAGTTTTTTTTTTCCATCCAATTCTTTCAAGAGATATTTGTCCAGGTTTCTGATTTAGCTGGAGATTCAGAGATTCATGGTACGTGATCCACGGGGAGGCTTAAAGAAAATCTCACATTATGCTCTGGACGCAGGCAGACTGAGTGTTGATAAGTGAGGATAGTGATAAAGGTGGTGCACGCTGTGTTACTGTTTTACATCCTCACAGATCCTTCAGTCTGTCTCTGTATATGTGTGTGTGTGTGTGTGTGTGTGTGTGTGTGTGTGTGTGTGTGTGTGTGTGTGTGTGTGTGTGGCTTTGTCCTGCACATTCAGTCACTCTCTTTCTTTGTAAAGCTACAGGAGAAGTTCAACCAAGGGTACCTCACCGCAGCACGCACCACACACACTTCTTGGCTTTTCATCTAAACACATTACTTTAAACAGCATCCCTCCAGTTATTATTACCTGTACAGTCAATGCATGTCAAATGCAATTTCTTCTTTCTCTATGGATAATCCGAAATCTTTTTAAAAAAGTTTGTTTCCGCTGTGGCAACAAATATAGGCCTGTATGCACTATAGGCTATGCTCAGAATTAATGTTCATGGACTTGTAGATGTCTGAGGCCAAAGTGGTCAGGAAGACAGTCGGAGAGCAGTTTAAAGGACTTTCATTTTGTTTCTCATGTTTGCACTGACTGTCATTTTGTTTTTTCTTCTGTCATGTTACATTTTGTACACTGTATTGATGCATTCTGTGTTGTGTTTACTCTTAAAAATAGTTTTCACAGCGTGACAAGAAGGAGATTCTACAGAGAGACAGAAATGCCTGAGTAAATGCCCGATCTGTGTCTGTGTTGTTGTGAAAGGAGCTACACACAGTGATGTCATTGGTGACGCTGACAGCGGTGTCCTGGAACATGCTCCAGACTCTCCAGTCTCGCGTTACTGGGGGATACATTGTAGTCTGTCCACACACCTTGGCCCCATCAAGATGGCCGCATGGTAGCTCCTCCCAAATACAGGATGCTAGTTTGGCTGTGTCCATCTTCTTCATCTTTATCCTTGATATTTATTGATGCTCACATTTTGAAAGCCTCAACTTGGCTAGCTAGCAGATGCGGTAGGAGGACAGTTACACACCGGTGAGTCAATTTCCCCATCCCAATTAGTGACTCACGGCCACACGCCAACGGCATTCAACAGCAACCACAAAAAGCACCACCAACACTTGCATATAGACGCAAGAGCAAGAATTCAGCCCAAATTTAGCAGAGCTGACAGAGAGGCAACTAGAAACATCTGCGCCTATGAGGTTTCATCCACTAGCCCCTATAAACACTGGAGTGAAGTGAACAATGTCTAGATTTTGCACACTCAGGGTGGTGATACAGTAATTGTGGCAAAGTGCAGTTACAAAGTTTGGTTGGCAAAAACTAATATAGAATTTAAGTGTATTGGATGTTGTTGGTTTATCCTCTCCATCCCCAACTTTCATCTTCAAGTTCTGTTGCAACATTTGTGTTTAAAGGTTTGATCTTTGCAGTCTCATGCAGTGGCATAAGGTCTGCAGTGATTAGTTGATTAGTCAATCAAACGAAAATCACTATCTTGATAATCAATTCATTGTTTTAATGGGAATTTAATGGTTCTCAAATGTGTACTATATATATACTCTAAGATATTGTGATGAGCACATTTTATGATGTTTTATAGACAATTTAGTGGCTTAAAAATATCGCAGAGTAATTGATAATTTAAAAAATAAAAAAATTGGCTTCATACCGAATGTTCGTTACTAGAAGCAGTGTTTAAACGCCACCATTAATTTTCTATTGAGTGTGACGAGCAGTAATATAAGTTCCAACATGTTCCTTTATTGTTAAGAAAATAAAGTTTGCCCTGCATGTAAAGAGGAAAATGAATAAAACTGGTGCCTCACATTGAGTGCATAAACCTAAAATACAATATCCAATGAGAAAAGTTTAATGTAAGAATATTCTTGCCTGCCAACAAATCCCTTCCAGATTTCAGCAAGTTTGTCAAACAAGTGCAAGATGCGTGTCAAAATCCCTCAGAGTGAAAAATTAGCTGACCTTAAACAAATAAGGCTGCTGCTGCAGTATTTTAAACTGCCATCAGTTATGCTGTGAATACATTTGTCATGTTGCTGCCATTGATTGGTGTGTTTCAGTTAAATAGAGGGAACTGCTCAATTGCCTCCTAATAGCCCAGAGGACGTGATAGTCGATGCATGATTTGATTTGATCATTTAAGAGAAAACAGGACAAAAACATTAATGCAGAGAATAAAGGATGAGAGGAAAAATGTCTTCTTTATTTCTACAGAAAGAAAAAATATGAGTTTATTTATCATGCACTGCGGTGTATTATTAGATCAAGACTGATGACAGTCCCATCCAAAGGTGATTTTTCACATTTTTTTGGTGTAAAAACAAAATTTGTCTCCTGCAAGAAAATGAGTGTGTCAGAGGCGAAAATAAAATGGATGAAAGTATTAACAAGTGTTATGTTCAATTGCTTTTTAAATAACATATTCAGTTTTATGGCTCGCTGCAGGCTTCAGTCCTCACGCAGAAGAAAAGCAGGCGGCATGTCGAGCACTATGGGCATTCAAACACTATACATCTGTCTGTGGGTGTTTTGAAACGCCTTAAACTTATCTGTGGGTTGTGGAAACACTGAATTCTCGGACGTGGTGTCCAGGCAGAGGGCATATAAGGGGATCATCCAAAAATGACAGCTGTTCCATTTGATAAAATCCTGCAGTGGACTAAGCTGCACTAGCATGTTGTGATGAACTGAAAGCCTCTGATGGGAACCAACTACATTCTCCACTTGCACTTTTTCACCTGACACAGCAGTTTAGGAGCCAAACATGCAACAAAGTTTCGCACCATCCTCATAATGTAAACATTTTCCTAAAAACAAAGGTGTAGATTTAGGAGGGTTGGTGCAGGGAGACTCCCCCTCAATATTTAGAACATGTTACACAGATTGGTAAAAGGTAAATGGACTGCACTTGTACAGCACTTTTCTAGTCTTCCAACCACTCAAAGCGCTTTTACACTGCAAGTCATATTCACACATTCACACACTGGTGGCCAAGGCTACCGTACATGGTGCCACCTGCCGCTCAGTAACCATTCACACACTCTCACACACTGATGGAGCAGCCATCAGGAGCAATTTGGGGTTCAGTGTGTTGCCAAAGGACACTTCAACGTGCAGATTAGAGGAGTCTGAGATTGAACTGCAGATCCTCCGATTAATGGATGACTCGCTCTACCTCTGAGCCCCAAACTGATGCATAAAAATACACCAAAAATGCAGGAAATGAAGTGTTTGATGCTCAGAACGTTCTGGCAAAGGACCCCCAAACCGCTTGTATTATATGTATCCCCCCCAGTGTTATAGGCCTTGCCTATAAACATGCTATAGAAGCCAATTTCATAATTTGGAAATGACACGGAGACGATCTGGAGTCAAAAATCTGCAGGTTTTTATATAAACATGTTAATTTATTCTAAAATTTATGGCACAGAAACACAAACTGCTCCTTGAAACTTTTTCCCATACCCGCCCCAAGACACCTGCCCTTCTTGCAAAGTACCTTGTTCTAGCTGCCATTGATTTGTAGTCAAAAAAAAATGTCTTCTGGCCACTGATCAGTTACACCCATCTTCATGTTGCTCTCTGCAGAATTTCTGCTGGAAAAATCTGCCTTTACTTCCTGTGTGTTCATGTGTATAAGACACCATTGATTTTTTTCCCTTCCACTATTTGGAGGTGTAAGGCAGATGAAGTGTGGGCGGCTTTCCTCCCTGAGCCTGAGGTGAATTCTCTCGCACCGAGTAGTAAAATACCCTTCATCTTCCCCCACCCTCCCTGAGATCCCGCTGAACGGTTGAAACTACCTTTAACATTAAGATAAAACGAAAGTTGAGGAACAAAGATAGGTGGATAGATACAGAAAGACATGTTGGATGCCTTGGAGGAAGATGGAATGAGGAAGGAAGATGTATCTGATGGCCCTTCAGAAGAAGTTCTTTGAATATTTAAAGCTCTTCAATTTAGCTGCTCCGAGTTGAGTTGCAGGCAAGGATCAGTTATAAGCAGTTTTCAGCCATCTTTATCTCTGTATAATTAATGGTATTATCATATTTAGCAGTTTTCATAAGGTGGCTGATTGTGCAAGGCATGCCCGGACATGGCAGAGAAGAAGCCCCTCTGTTTCTGTGGGAATTGCTTCACCAACCCACTGCACAGGTTGTCAGATTGAGCAACGAGTCAGTACTGGATTTTACGAGAAGTGCTTTCTATTACAAGAGAGTTGGTGCGTAAGTCTTTTTGGGTGCCCGTCCAGTGACAGCTGGATATCATTTATCAGGACAGCACTATCAGGGGATGTGGTCTGCAGAAGCGCTGACGTGCTGGACTGCTACCGCCTCACTGCCAACGCTGTTGCCATCTGAGCCCGGCCATGACAGATGGGCAGGTCGGGACACATGAAAAAAAAGAGAAGGCCAGAAGAGTTTCAGCAGTCCCTGTCCCTCTGGGAGACACTCGAGGACTCTGTGTCCATTAGGAGTATGAGCTTGATCGGGACTGATCAGGACTGGTATCAGCTCACCTTTCCACCTTGCTAGAATTACAATTTATTTAGCACGCCGTAAGCAGTCGACAGTTTGACCATTGTTCTAAATCAGGTATCAAACTGCAGGTTTGTGTAGATGCTTGTAAGAGATTAGCTAATTGTTACTGCTGTAATCGACTTAACCAAGGGTTAAAATTACAACAAACTAACTTTTAAAAATGGATGACATTTTAAACCTAGCTTCTCACTTTACTTGTGATAAGCAGCCATAGTAAAAGAGCAATGATTCACTCTAAAGCCCTATTCGCATGGAATTAATATACCGGGGGACTTCTGGTAATCTGTAAAAATTCCAAGTTTGAGGTCATTGTTTTCCGTCAAAAAACAATGGATTGCCCCCTCTGGTTTGGGGAAGAATTACTGCCCCAAGCGAAGGAAGTATCTCAGGGTCTTGTTGACTAGTGAGGGTAAAATGGAGTGTGAGATGGATAGGTGGTCAGGTGCAGCATCAGCAGTGATGCAGGCTCTGCGCCAGACTGTCGTGGTGAAGAGGGAGCTGAGCCGAAAGGCAAAGCTCTCGATTTGCTGGTCCATCTACCTCCCAACTCTCACCTATGGTCATGAGCTTTGGGTAGTGACTGAATGAGATTGCAGAAACAAGCAGCCAAAATGAGTTTCCTTCGTAGGGTAGGGAGCTCTCAGTAGTGCTGTTGTTCCTTTGCGTCAAAAAGGGCCAGTTGAGGTAGTTCAGGCATTTGATCAGGATGCCTCCTGGGCGCCTCCCATGAGAGGTTTTCCAGGCAAGTCCAGCAGGTAGGAGGCCCTGGTGTAGACCCAGAACACGCTGGAGGGATTACATATCTGGCCTGGGAACGCCTTGGGATCCCTCAGGAAGAACTGGAAAGCATCGCTGGGGAGAGGCACGTCTGGAGTACCTTGCTCTGCTTGCTGCCCCTGTGACCCACAAAAATCCCACACAAATGAAACAAGCACAACTGTTTTACCTTTACATGAAAAAGTTTTCCACTTTGGTGGCCCTCACTGTCAACTTTACACTTCTTTGCTATGGCCATGTCTGCTGTCTAGCAGGGACAGTAACAGTATGCCTGCTTGTTTACCATCTGCTTATGAAAACACATTATTTGTGTAATTTCTACTTTGTACATGTCAACAAACTGTATGACAGTCTTGCCATCGGAAGGTGAACACAGAAAAAATGCAAAGTAATCTTGCTTGAGCAACTAATATCGTGTGGTGGGCTGCACATAGTAGATTTTGAACAACAAGCCGGGTCAGCAACAAAGCTCTCAGCTTTATTTTACAGTTTACAGATTGACACAAAGTAGAGTGCATACCCCTGCAGGTTCTATGTCGAAACCTGCTCAGGTTTCCCCAAATATTGATTATTAAAAATCAATAGTGATAAGTGTGAGATGAAACTTTCAAATTCTGGATACTTTGAAACATTTTAGAAGAACAAGCTAACACTTCATGGCTAATCATCTCCATATTTGTTCAGTGGTTATTTAGCCTGCAAAATCTGTTGTGGGTCAGTAAAATAAACTACAAGCTTTTTTTGTGGCGAGTATGAAAGGCTCAATGAGATCTGACATAACACAGTGAGTCACACTCACAGAGTTGATGGAGACAGACTGGATGGGACTGGAAATACCTCTGAGGCAGAGGGGTCGCTTTACTCAACCAGGCTGCAGCCACTACTGACACCCGCTGCACTGCCCACCAAGGCAAGACCAGTGGACCAAGCACAAGGAACCAATGCACAAGACAAGTAACGCTATTATTTTCTATTTCACTGTCTTTTAAAAACTGACCATTAAATGGCGCTTAACCATGCACCCTGGTAATTAGCCTGCAAAATCACTTGCTGAGTTGCATTAAACAGCTAATAAAGAGGACCCTATGCTAACAAGGTCATGTCAAGGATGTTAGCCTCTATTACCGCTAATGGCCCTCGACACATAATACAGTGACACAGATCAACTTTTGAAGGCCTTTAATTTAGTTGGAGCCACGTGGAACGGTGCTCTTGAAATCATCAGCTTTCAATAATGAGGTGATGTGTTAAGTTATTCATCAGTGGTGCGCTACCAGCGCTGGCCCTCGAGAGCCTAAACAAAGCGCAGACCTCTTAATTTGCCCTGAACAGTGCCAAGAGGGCTCATTTAATTTAAGTCACCCAGCGCAGTGGCGTTCAGAAGCAGCTGAGCTTTCATGTGTCAGCGGGGTCAGTTGCGCATGAATACATATTTATAAAGCTGATGATGAAGTGCTTTCAGGTTTATGTTCAATGATCATGTTCACGTTGGAGGAGGAGCTGCAACGTCCTTGTGGCCCTGTGCATTTAAAGGTCAGTGATGTGGAACAATTGTGTTGCCACCTGTGTGTTGGCTCATTTGAGGGGATGAGTCTTAAAGGAACATTTCACCTGTAAAATGGCCATTAAGTAAATTAGTAATGCCCTTGTACCTTGGATTTGTGAAGACAACTTTGTTTTTCTTGTATGCCTTTACAGAAGTTGGTAAACATATTGATTTATTGAGTGGGAACAACTTTAACATCCATTTTTAAACTCCTCCACAACTTGTGCAGTATAATCAAAGTCTCATTTATCCAGTCGTATGCTCAGTTCTTCCCAAACACGTGCATTTTTGTTATATATATATATATATATATATATATATATATAACAAAAAATATAAAAAAACTTAGTAATACAGTCTGGTACAGTCTGCAGTTCAGTTTTAAATAGTACGGTTTTAGTGAAAATGCATGTGTTTGGGAAGTACTGAGCATACGACTGGATAAATGAGACTTAGATTAACTGCACATGTTGGGTGAGGGTTTGAAAATTGATGTGTTGAAACAGTTTTGCTGTTGTTAAATGTGGCCCCAAATCAACCAATAAATCAATATGTGAACACGTTACCTGATATAAAGGTAAAACAGCATGACTAATTTACATACAAAGGTTTATTTTGTGGGCAAATTATTCTTTTAAGGCTTGAACATATTTTTCACATTGTACGTCCATGGACAGCTGCAGTTTCGAGGACGTGCACGCGGTTCCCTTCGTATTACAGTTGAGGCTCTGTGGCAGCTCCCAGCAGTAAATGGGAGGGCTGGAAGTTGAACTTACCATCCTCCTACTGCCAGCACTGGGTGAAACTGAAACTAAGAAAACGTCACTGGGTCTGATGTGAGTTCCTGTCAAATATCTAACGTAAAACTAACTTCATCATGGTATGGCGGGTGTGGCTGGTTTGACCGCAGTGTTTTGGACTGGACTGGAGTGTGGAACAAGAGACTGATTCAATTTTTTGACTCTGTTACACACAGGTCTGAAATACACCCATGCACAAGCAGGACCTATACATGCACTAAGTGGAGCGATATCAGAGTGAGGGGGCTGCCCATCGACAGGCATTCCGAGCGGTTGGGGGGGTTGGTGCCTTGCTCAAGGTCACCTCAGCAGTGCCCAGGAGGTGAAGTGGCACCTCTCCAGCTACCAGTACATGCTCCATCTCCGTACAGGAACTTGAACAGGCGACCCTCCGGGACTTGGGCTGGGCTACTGCCGCCAACAAAACTAACAATTAATCAATTACTAACAAGTATTGTCTGTGCCATAGAGCTGCAATGTTGCCCAAAGACATCAAAGTGTTACACAACACTTGACACAGGGTGACATGTTCCTTTATTACAATAAACATAGTCACTAGATTAACTACTTAATCGATTACTTGATTGAAAGAAAAGTACCTGGCAACTATTTTGATAACAGAAAAATAATTTTCGTGATTTTAAAGCAAAAGAAATCCAAACATTTGCCAGTTTCATATTTCTTAAACGTGAGAATTTTTCTTTGTCACACATGATAATTACCTGTACAGATCTAAATTTTTCGGACTTTTAGTCAGATGAAAAATACCATTTGAAGACGTCACCTTTGGCTATGGGAAATTTCGCATGTCATGTTTTAGTATTTTCTGACATTTTATTGAGATTTTTTTTTTTAATCAATTACGGAAATAATGGACAGACCACTCAAAAATAAAAATGAAAATAATTGTTAGTTGCAGCTTTAATAGTCACTGCAATTTATTTTGAGTTATTACAGTCATACGCCATCCTGTTGTAAAAACTCACTAGCACGACAACTGTGTATCAATCCTCAGATGAAAATAGTCCCTAAGCTGTTTAGGGAAACTACTTGTTTGCAAGCTCATGTTTTGTTTTGTTTTTATCGTTTACATCTTTAATAGAAATCAATGGGCCGCGAGCTATGAGCATCAGACAAAGTAGGGAGATACTGAGAGACGACACACACTGTTGGTTTTGGTCTTTGAAAGCCATTTGTTGACAATAACAAAAATAGGGAATATTGCTCGCCGTATGCTTTAAAATAACCTGAGTGAAACACAAAAAGAAGGCCATGTGGCTCTAGCACCACGATATTTGTAGATGTGTGGTTTTAATGTCCTTTCTCTTCCCTTCCTACAGCAGCTCAGTGACTGGACTGCTAATGGACCCTGACGAACAGGAAGTGCAAACCAGAATTTAACAAGCCACTGGAGACATCATGCTGTACTCCAGAGGGCCATTAGCCAAAGTTTCCATTTATTTATCCATACACCAAAAAGAGTGCAGTGTCTTCTTGCTAATTGCCAACAGAAAGCTGTTGATGAAACCGGGGAGATGCACCCTAGCAGCAGACTCCTCTCTCGTCGTCCCTGATGGTTGTGTTCCACTCTGTAATTTTCTGTGATGCATGCAGGGAGGAAGGAGATACCTGCTGTACTGACAGCTGGTCCCTTGCAGACTGAAGAAGTTTGCACGTTGACGCAAGAGTCTGGGATACAGAGTGGCGGTGGAGACCGAGCATGTGCAGTGTAACTGTAGTGTCACACGATGACGTGAGGAGGAGATGGGCTTGTGACAGACAGGAGGAGCAGAGCAGACAGCGACAGAGTGACAGGAGATGGATGCAGTTATGAACAGTGGTAGTGAGGGGGCTTGTTATGGCCTCACTGCTGGAAAGGCAGACACTGACCGGCCCTGGCTGGCTCTCTGGGATTTAGATGCCTCCAGACGATATGAGCGCACCCTTTTGTGGAGCGTAACTGACACCCATGGAGTGCCCTAAGTAAGCCCCAGGGAAGGGTAAGGTTAAGCTGGAAAACAAAACACTAAAGCAGGTCATGTAATAGGCCTCTCATTTTGCGCCTGTCTTTGTCAGGCCCACTGGAGGAAACCTAATTTATTTAATAGCCTGCCGCTTCAATGCCAGGCGTTTGGTGCGAGAAAACAGAAGGCGGCAACGATGAAAGCGTAGCGGGAGAGAGGGAGGACAAACACTTTCCACACATTCACTGGCGAGATGTGATTTCCAAAGTGAAGATCTGTGTCAGCCATCTGGTGATAGAGAATAGCAGGAAACCATGTCAGCATGCTATTTTCAATAATGCAAGCATGCATGCTGTCACTACATAATTGACAATTCAAGGAAAGATTTCTGTGAAATGTCAACTTATTGTGGATATTCTATATGCTTTCTATTCACTTCCCATAAATATATTTCTCCTTTCTCTCTCTCTTTCTGGAAAATACTGGAAAGCCCAGATCGAGCTGGCTTCAACACAGTGTCAGAACAAAACAGAGCTTCATGTTTGAAGGGTGTTGTGGTAAGTATTCAGTGTTGAATCCCTGTGAACAGTGGCAGCAGTGTGGAGGTGTGTGGGGCACAAAAGTGTCTTTTAGCACATCAGGTTTCAGCCTGGTTTGCAGTGTGGCTCTGCGGCATTATAGACAGTGGTGCACCCAGACATTTTTAGTAGGTGTGGCTGGACGGAGCCAATTACATAACATAATTTCAGGAATTAAATTATGCATTATTCTTTATTTTTATATGCATTATTATTCAATTATTGGTGGTGCAGTGGTTAGCATTGTCACCTCACAGCAAGAGGGTTCCTGGTCGAATCCATGTCCTCCCCATGTCAGTGTGGGTTTTCTCTGGGTACTCCAGCTTCCTCCCACTATCCCCAGACGTGCTCATCAGGTTAATTGGTGACTCTAAATTGTCCGTAGGTGTGAATGTGAATGGTTGTCTGTCTCTATGTGTCAGCCCTGTGATAGTCTGGCGACCTGTCCAGGGTGAACCCTGCCTCTCGCCCAGTGTCAGCTAAGATAGGCTCCAGCTCCTTTAGGTTGTCTAGCTTCACAAAATGCCACTACCTTTGCACCACAGCCTGTTAAAGTATGCAATATGGACCTCTAATTATTTTTGACAGGGGAGGTCAGAGGGGCGAGTTCCAGCAGTTGTATCAGAGGGGCCATGGCCCCCCTGGGCCCCACTTGGCGGTGCCACTGTTTATCGATCCATCTCCTTGATCCAGAATGAAATATTGGATGGATTACCATGAAATTGAGTACTGAGCTTTTCCTCCAGTCTCACCACAAGGCTCTCACATTTGTGGTTTTAAGCAAAATGTTTTCACCAAGCATCAGATTCATTTTCCTGAAATTTGATACAGACAATCATGCCCGGCCTTCAGAGTAAACATTTTGTTTGTTCAGTATTGCAATACAACGAAATACCTGCAAAACTAATGACATTTTTCATCAGTCTCAGCTGCACTTTGTGTTTAATGCTAATTGGTGGAGATTAGCCTGCTACAACGATGATGATCATGCTAAACAATTTTTCTTCATTTTATTTGATAGGGATGATGCAATTTAACATATTTCCAATACAGAATATGAGATGGTTGCAACACATTCTCACCCCAACTTTGTCACATATCGACATTTGGTCATGGACCTTCCACATCCAGATACGTAAAAGGTACCCCGGGTGTGTTGGTTGTTGACGTTCTGTGACACCATGTCAAGTTCTGCCTGTTACATGCATTGTCTTCTTTCAAAATACACTTCCACTCTCACAGGAAATTTACCGTTTACATACAGTCTCTTTCAGAATAAAAGCACTATGTCAGTACAACAACCCGAATTGATGTTTTTTTTCCCTTTACACGTAACACACATGGTTGGGTTTAGACAACAAGAATACGTGCTTAGGTTTAGGAAAAAAGAACAGGGTTTGGCTTTAGAATCTTACGGGGCATGAACACTGCTCTCCCAGGTGAAAATCAGTGTTTGTTGGAAGGATTTTAACCTGTTGTACGTTTGATTTCAGCATGTTAACGTTGCCATTATGAGTATGTTAGCATTTAGCTCAAAGAACAGTTGTGCAGAACTGCTGGCATGTCAGTAGACTCTTCTTTGGCTGGCCTCTGCTCTGGTTTAACCTGACATCTGACTCCTAATGTTGAAGGGTGGAATTACTTCTTTGTATGTGATTCGTTATTTTATGTAAATGTACAACCTTACAATTGAGTCAGCTGCAAATGACTGCATTTGTTTGAGTGTTGTGCCACTGTGCCACTCTCATGAGCTTGGAGTCGTATACAGCTAATCAAGGTTGCCAGCAGAGATAAATCAAGTCCAAAGCCAAAAGGTCCATTCAGAATGTGCACTGGCTTTCCGTGAAATGAAAGAGTATTTCCCATTCAACAAAACACAGGCTGCATGCTTTGTCGTTTCTTTCAAGGCCTATTCTGTTGTGGGAGGTGACAAATTATACAAAAATACTAAAAGAGTCACAGCGTCATCGGCGTGGTGAATAATCGTTCTCTGTCTGAAATGTGAAAAACAATGCAGGGGTATTAATAGGAAACTTAACTGCTGCAGTTAAATTCAGGAGATTTCCGGTGACATTTTTCCTGGACACCAGCGATAGGCACGTCATCTTTTTTAATGCAAGCCAAGTCCTTTAATATCAGCAATGCTGGTGAAACTATAGAGTGTCTGGCAGATTCATATACCTCCATCCCCACCACTCCGCTCCCCCCCATCCTTTACTATTATAAAATGCAAATGTTATGTCACCCACTTCAAGCAGAGATAAATCTGTTATTTCAAGCATTACTGCAGAGAGCCTCACTACCCCATCGTTCTCATTGCTGCACCAGTCACATAGTGATAATTTACACCCCAGCCCTTCTCACTGATACTGTATTTCATAACCATTTCCTTTCAATGACTGTTAAATTAATTAATTTCGAGATGCTACCACTTATGCAACAGGAAAAGAGGCATATCTTGGCTTTCCAAAAACATGATTAGATCCAAATGATGGAGCAGGATGGTCTATGATGAAGTACTGTTGGAAAGGTAACTCTTTTTTTTAGATAAGATAAGATAAGATAAACTTTATTGTCCCAAACAGGAAATTTATTTTGGGCAGAAAGTATGAACTGAAAGAAATCTCATCTAACCTTACCAGTCAATAGTGCTAAGGGTGAATGCACATGTACCACAGGTGGCTTTAGGTAGGGCGGGTCATCCACTAATCCGGTCCACATGTCAAAGTATACTTGAGCACAATACTGAACCCCAAATTGCTCCCGATGGCTATTCCATTGGTGTGTGATTGTGTTTAATACTGAGTAGCAGGTGGCACCTTGTATGTTGGCCTCAGCCTCCAGTGTATAAATGTGTGTGTGAATGGGTGAATGTGACTTGTGGTGTAAAAGGCACTTTGAGTAGTGGAAGACTAGTAAGGCACTATATAAGTCTGATGGGGCAAGAAACTCAAGCACACAGATGATCAAAGAGAAAACAAAGGCAAACAGTAAAATAATTCAAATTGTCCACCAGCTTCTTGGTTCTGTATTGACCTACTCTGCTAACCATATGTGTGCAGCCACAGTTACACTGTGCGAGAGTGGAAAATTTCTGTTTTACCTCCAAATAAAGTGTTAAGAGTCAGGTCATCAATTTAAAGCCTTGGTTTGTTTATAGCTTGCAAGAGTGTGGGGCGGAGCTTCTGAAGAAGCACTTGTGGTTGTTTTGGTTTTGAGTTCTATTATCAAGAGTCTTTCTTTAGAATAAAAGACTCCACCTTTAATGTAATATGTCAACCTAACCAATAAAAACAATAGTCAAAGCTGCGAGAATAAGACCTGAGTTCTTATGGAGCTGCTCTTTAAATGCTCGTCTGTATAAAAGTATACACTATGGTTCATATCCTGTTTTTATTGCCTTTAAAAACTAAATGAATAAAAGACGAGAACATAAAAGAACACAAAAATAATTTACTGAAAATCAATTTTTGTCTATATTCTAAAAACATTTGACATTTTTTAAAGATACATTGAATGTTAATGATAAAGGTATAAGAAAAATATCTTGTTGTACACATTTAGCTAAAGATCAAACAGCATTAGCGTCTAGCTTTACAAACATGTGAGACCTAGCAAACGCCGGTGAGTGGCCCACCTGTAAATACGAACAGAACAGTAGTGCACATCTTTGACATCATATTTTTTATATCAAATGATATCATAATAAACATATTCAAACTGTGGTAATTCTCCTGACATGCTTGGAGCTCTCCTCTGACAGACACACCTGGGCTTGGCTCTCACTGTGTAGGGAGAGGTTGCTGGAGGACACGATGTCCGGGACCTGCGGCACACCATCGAATTTAGGTTATAGTGACAATACATCAGGTAATTTTCTGCAGAACTCTAAATGGACAACAGCTCCTGTCCTGAAACCTTTTTCCTACACGAGTGCAGCAGTGACACTGTGGAGGTTTTTATGTATTGTAGTTGGCAAACAGTCCAGTGTACAATGACCTGCAGACCTACCTGAGGTCGACTGGAGGACAGCTATTGCCTTAAAGGTCAAGTGTGTTGGAGTTAGTGGCATCTAGCAGTGAGGTTGTATAACTGAAACTTCTCTAAGGTGCAAAGCATGTAGGAGAACTATGGTGGCAGTAACACGAAAATGCAAATTGCCCTATCTAGAGCCAGTGTCTGATTTGTCTGTTCTGGGCTACTGTAGAAACAACATGGCGGACACTGAGGGAGAGGACTTGCTTGATTTTTAAATATAAATGGCTCGTTCTAAGGTTATAACCACAACGTGTCTTATTTTCAGGTGATTATAAACTAATAAAAACAAAGTTATGAGTAATATATTCCATTTCTGCCAATATACGTCTCTAAATCCTGCACACTGGACCTTTAAAGACCTCAAAGTGACTCTCCTCCACCTTTAGTAACTTCAGATAATCCTATTACCGAACTCATTACTTCAGAGACAGTGAATCAGAACTGAACTTGTGACCTCAAGTCAGAGCTGCTCCACATCAGGCATAATTGGGAAAAGAGGACACTTAAACCCACAAGGGAACACTTGTCCTTCATTATTAGACACAAGGATATCAATGCAGCATGTTATCCAGAATCAATATCTGTTCTTCTATCACAGGTAAGGCCTAGAAACCCCCCGAGGCACAAACACCTCATCAGCATCGACAGGCTTGAATCATGTGTGGGTGATAGCAGTATTTACTGACAGAAAAGCTGCATTTTTCTCAATTTGTGTCTCAGTGAGGACTCAGTTTAGTCCATGCCAACATCTACACCTGTAGATCATCCCAATATTTAGACTGCAATGATGGTGATGATGAAGGAGCCACTTAGAAGTGCCCTGGAAGCTGAAAATACAGCCGCTGGCATTTTGTGAAGCCATGAATTGTGCCAAAAAAGTTATACCACATCCCTGTCTGACATCAAGCTGCCTGATGGGAGGCCAGTGGAGGTGCAACAGTACAGCAGTGCAGTTTGTTCTTGTTTTCGTTCATGGGAGGAGCTGGCAGAAACTCCAGCTGCAGAATGAATGGCTGCATTATTCAGCTCCAGTCGACCTCTCTCTGTCTCTCTGTCTCTCTGTCACCCTGCCCTCCCACCTCTCTTTCTCTATCTTACCTTGGGAAAGCTGACAAAGTCCTCCTGCCTACGAGTTTCCATGATTACCTCATTGTAAACTGCATCTGCAGAGTGAAAAACAGCAATTTAGCCTGATCTCCCCGCGCAGCCCCTCCGACCAACTACAGCCAACTTTGGACTTAAAGCTGACCTCAGCAAATAGTAGAAATAAGACCATTTAGCAGCTCAGAGGCCTGAGATGTGTATCAAGTAAACACAGCATCCTGAGTTTAAATCCGTCCTTTGTTTCTGTCCAGTTAGAAAATTATAAATATGATTTGCTTGATTTTCAAACCTGTACATTATGTGGTTTGTGGCTGCTCAACAGGCCAGTTGCAAGTTTGCTCTTTGTGTCCCTTCAAATACTATGTTAGTAATTACTATGGCGATGTGCTGTAAGTGATAAAGCAGTTACTAAAAGGACGATAGCAGTGTTTTTGCATGTTTAAGTGTGTCCCATTTACTAAAACCATGCATACTTAACAGTACAGGTAAACGTTTTTAGGAATTTGAATTGATTTAATCCACCATTCCAGACCTCCACTTGCTTTACTTCCTTTCTTGTACTCTATTAGGCACTGCTTTTTGCTTTTGCTCCTTGAAAACACATCTGTCTTGTATATTTGTATATTCTGCCAGATATTTAATACTGGTTGAGTCGGTTAAGTCTGGTTGTTACTGGTTGTTAAATCGTTAAAATTGTGGTTACGGTCCTTAGTGTTACTGTAATTCGAAGCATTCTCTGGCACAAGAATTCCCCTTGGGATACGTAAAGCTCTATTGAATTGACTTTCCATACAATACAAATGTCAATTAGTAGACTCATGTATCTTGCTTACATTGCACGGTGTTTCCGTCCCAGTGGGCATCAAGACCGTGTTACTGTTTGTTAAAGTAACACTGTTATTGTGAAGAATTATAATTAATCTTTGACAAAGAAAACAATACAGACTTTATGTTCAATGTGATAAATTACACAACTCATGGAGTCCACTGATAATGTTGTATGCTACATGAAATTACACCAATACATTTCCGAAACAGCATGAATAAAACATAAAAAATCTAAAAACCTGCAGCATGTATGTATAAATGGTTGGCAAAAATATAAAATATATTATTTGTCATTAAGGCGCTAAAACTAACACATGCAAACGTACTGGAAAGGTCCTTTACAGTGACTAAGTATCTATTACGTGTATTGTCCTCAATCATAGTTTTTTAAAGGTATACTATGCATGATCATTAATAACTGTTTGTTAACATGCTCGCCAGCAAATGTAAAAGTAAAAGCCAGCCAAAGATTCACTCTCATTTGGCATTTTGCCTGGCTGTGTTTACGTTTTTTTTTCACGCTGTGTCTCAGCTGCTTATGGTCTGGCACCTAGTCTCTACCTATTTCTAAAGTCACACCTTCACCTGAGCACTGTGAGGCAGCGTTATTAAAACCCACTGTCATGGATTTATATAAATCTGACTTCATGACACAGTTCAGCAGAATAAAGTGAATTACTTATTACTTACAGTGTAGTTTCAGTTTACAATAATCATGGTGAACTAGGAGTCACTCTTTCACCTTTCGGGCCCTCACTTGAGTATCCGAGGTTGACCTTCCCCCCTGTCGTCTCAGCAACCGGGCTTCTCCCGCTCCCCGATTGGTCGAACCTGCAAATGCCCAAATGAACAGTCCAATGGAAAAGATAACCTTTCTCAGAGATACGGCAGAGCCACTTTGTCAGAGGCTATGCTGTTGTGAACAGACAATTTTCTTTTCTCACAAAGCTGCATTACATCAGGGGCCCCTGCATTGTTTTCATCATAAAGTGCTTTGACAGATAAAAAATGAACATCATCATTTTTCTGTGCATTTTATTAGACCCAACCAAAGTGCTCAGCTCTCACTTCAGTGTGCTCAATGGGAAAGCTGTAAAATTGTGTTTCAGCTGCAGGGAAATTGCTGACAAATATAGTGCGTAATATATCTGCTTCTTAAATGAGCTAACGACAAATTCGAATCTTAATTAAGTTGTTACAAAATGTAATGACTATTTAATGCATGTAATTTCAAATCCATGTCCTCAATTCTGTTTTATAATGAGGGACAATAAAAGCTCATTCATTCTGAGAAATAAGTTGAACGTATTAGCCCGAGCATCATGCTGAGTCGTCATATTTGCTTATGTAAAATATAAATGGAGCTCAACACAGCCTGGACTGTACGTCGCCTCTGCTTCTTTCACAGATTATTGGCAGCCACTTTCTCCTCTGCTTCACACTCTGCTGTTGATCTTAAAGTTATTTTTGTTAGTTTGGAAAGTGAAGAAAATCCAAGGTTTCTCAAGTCTGAAAAGATCCTCATACAGCAGCAGGTATCAAGAAAGAGCACTTAAATCTTACCATGTAGTCTCCTGTGGGCTCGACTCTGAAAGGTAAGGGAAAAAAATGAGGCATTAAGTTTACAGAATTATAATGAGCTATCAGCCGCTACTTTATTGTACTCACTGCATTGACCACAGAACAATTGTGCTTGCTCACTGCATCTACAGCAATACGAGAGCTGTAAACGCCCCGCCGTTTATTAGTTTTGGGTTCTGCACTAATATCATCGCCTCCAGTCACTTTGCAATTCAGTGGTGAAAGCTGGAGCTGAGTGTTAATGAGTTTTGTAACACAGCTTCATGGTTGTCTTTGCCAAAGGTCCTCCTGGCCACAGCGAAAAACACAACAATATAACAATGGTGCAGATGGCGCTCGCCTCAGGAGACATATAAACTGCTCCTTTTACAGGGAGAGAAATTGCCTTTGTCATTATATTTTAAATCCCTGCTGTCACGCTGGCCAAAGTCTTTGAGGGCGACTATATTAGATCCCTTCTACTTTCCCAATAATTACAAAGCATACATTACTCCCCATTGAGGTGGATTACTCAAAGAAGAGCTTAGCGGCTTGGAAGCATGCCACATCCTTTAACATGTTAGACATCCTCATGAAGTTAATTGAACTTGCTCAAGGATGTTACATTAAAGCTGTAAGGATGACAGCGACGGAGGTATCAGACGTTTCAGGTATAGAAGCGGCTGCCGGAGGAGAAAGGTCACACCTGCTTTATGATAATCCCTCAGCTCCAAACCATAGCCGTGATTTGCAATGGTCCAAAATCAGTCACGGGGATTACACACTGACTTCTAAATGCGTGACTTAGGGCCACTTTTTGTTATCGCGCACAAACAGGCCTCCTCCGCCTCCTTGTGCTATAGAACGACGATCCCCACGGAGATGGCACTCCAGTAACATCTCTGCAGCGTCCCTCTTTTCCTGGCCAGATTTTTTTTATATCATCACCACTTCACTTCCACAACTTGCCAAGGAATCGACCTCTCTGTTTGGAGAGGTGACAAGTAATCCAGCCGCATCACAAATATTCTTAGTCAGGTTATGAGCTCTAAAGGAGTCGTAGTAAAACTGTCTCACTGTGTGGTGGTTTTAAACTCTTATTAATGGGCTTTGTAGAATTTCCTGAGCCAAGCAGTTTAGTGCTGCCTTGGTCACCTTTAGTCGTAAATAAAAAAAAAAATTCAACATGTCCCTCTTAAAGGAATAGTTCAACATTTTGAGAACTATGATAAGTGGCCTTTTTTTGCAGAGCGTTAAATGAGAAAAGGTCCGTTAGTTCTATATAAGCTACAGCTAGCAGCCAGTAAGTTAAGCACCACGACTAGAAACAGGGAAACAGGTAGCCTGGCTGTCTGAAGGTAATTAAATCCACCTACTAACACCTCTAAAGCTCATTAACTAACATTTAAAGCCAGCCATCCATCCATTTTCAACCACTTATCCGAAGCCGGGTCACAGGGGCAGCAGGCTGAGCAAAGTATTCCAGATGCCCCTCTCCCCTGCAATGCTTTCCAGTTTCTCCTGGGGGGCCCCAAGGCGTTCCCACGCCAGATGAGATATGTAATTGCTCCAGTGTGTTCTGGGTCTGCCCCGGGGCCTCCTACCAGTGGGACATGCCCAGAATATCTCTAACAGGAGGTGCCCAGGAGGCATCCTGATCAGATGCTTGATGCTGCTGTTTTGGCTGCAGCTAATGGGGATCCTAATAAATGAAATGAAACCACCTCAACTGACCCCTTTTGACGCGAAGGAGCAGCGGCTCTACTCCGAGCTCCCTCGAGATGTCTGAGCTCCTTACCCTATCTCTAAGGCTGAGCCCAGCCTCCACCCCATGGAGGAAACTCATTTCGGCTGCTTGTATCCACGACCTCATTCTTTCAGCCATTACTCAGAACTCATGACCATAGGTGAGGGTTGGGATGTAGATGGACCAGTAGATTGAAAGCTCTGCTTCCGGCTCAGCTCCCTCTTTACCACGACAGTCCAACACAACACCCACATCACTGCAGACGCCGTGCCAAACCCCGATCCATCTCACGCTCCATTCTACCCTCACTCGTGAACAAGATCCTGAGATACTTGAACTCCTTCGCTTGAGGCAGTAACTCTTTTCCAAGCCAAGAGAGAGGGTTAGAGAGAACCATGGCCTCAGATTTGGAGGTGCTGACACTGAAGGTTGTGGTGTGATGAAACCAACAGAACCACATCATCAATAACATTCAAAGCTTGTTTGTTTAATCTTTACAAGAACCCAAGAATGATGGGTGTTAATTGATTTTTGGAGGTGCCCGTAGTCTCAGTTTGTTATCTTCAGACAGAGCCAGGCTGGCTGTTTCACCCTTTTTTATTCTTTACACTAAACTAAACTAACTGGCTGATAGCCTCTTATTTACTGTTCAGACAAGAAACTAGTATTGATCATGTTGTCTAACTATCTGCAAAAAAAGCAATAAAGCTTGTTTCATAAACCATGTGACTATTCCTTCAAATCTAGAGCACAAGCTGTGTCCCACAGCTTAATGCGACACTGTTGCAGTGGGTTATGTTCAGTCAAACATACTGACTCATCTGGCAGCACCAGGTGTGAGTCAGGACCTCATGTTCCCCGAGGTATAATTTCTGCCAGTGTACCAACAGCTGTAATCCTTTTAGCACACAGGTTGATAACATGTCCAAAATCACCACATTCCCACCAAACAACCGTCAACTCATCTGCACATCTCAATGACTTTTATCAGACTGACTGACAGGGTTGTAGACCCAGGATCGAGACATGGTCCCTTTATTTATCCAAGGGAGACTCACTATAATTGCCTTCTTTAAAAACCTATTTTCTGCAACATCCTGTTAGACGTTTATTAAATCATACACCAGAAGAGGAGAGACCACCAGTCCTATTAAAGTGAAAGTACTCTGTCTTGGCTGGTATTTGATGGAAGACATTATTGGAAAGTACAAAAGTACAAAGTTCAAACTAGATGATTTTTTTTTGGCTGTACCTGCAGGAGAACAGGTGCCAGCCCTGTAAATGTGAAAGTCTGTCACAAAGTAAAGGCTGATTTATAGTTGTGTGTAGGCTCTACGCAGGACCTACACCGTAGCCTTTGCTGTAACTTGTTAGCGGTGGAGTATCGATGCTACTGTGAAGTTTTCTGTGAAGTGAGGCAAAGTTTGATTGATTCAAAACACACATAAAACATGGCTTAATAGCAAATAGAAATACAAAATGCGGCTCCATAATAACTCACAAGGTTCACTGACAAAACAACTGTCTTACACTAGACTCATTTTCACCACATACACGTTGTACACGTTTCAAAATGAATAGGCGCCACAGTGATTCTGCAGGAAGGGTTTTTGACATCACAGCATAAAAATAAAATGAAAATCCCTAAAGAAATTTACTTGCATATGCTTTTATCATTATCTGTGGCAGTCGTGTTCTCGGATGTAATGAGGTCAGCTGTTACCATGTTTTACAGATGTTTATTTAAATGTTTGTATTTGCTAAAGAGGGAAAAATGTTAACTAAGCATTAAAAAAAACACTGGTGTTGTAGTCGCATTACAAGACGGTGATGAGGCACACGTGTGGAGGTGCTGACTGCTATTTAAAATGGCCTTCATAAACATCAGCTAGTGGTATTAAACGGTATTAAAACATCAAACAGCAGGGAAAAGAAAACTAGTAATGATGTAATCAGCTTTCCGTGTTCCATACGATTGATCGCAGAATGCTTTGTTTAAATTAGGAAGTAAGATAATCATGAGAATGAGGATTAATTAAAAGACAGGAGCTCTACATTTGTGTAAATGATATTTCGTCAGCAGACTCAAATTGTTTTAAAAGATATTCACTTTATCAGTATCAGTAAATTGTAGATGTTGCAGACATTTAATATCCAGGGATTCACATTATCAACACTACCATTGACTATCCCTGTAACAACCTTGGCATCAATTTAGCACATTTACCATAAACAATACAGCCATATACTATGTTTCAATCCAGTCTGGTAGTTTATCAGTGAAGAGCAGAAGACATATGTGTGTTGTAGCAGAAGAGAAACATGCTGCTTTTCACTGTTCAAGAGGTGAAATGTCTTGCTCGTCCCAGTTTTTGTTGGATTCAAACCTTGCAGTCATATAGTACACACACTTCTGTAACCTCTGTGCCGCTGCTGTTTCCTGAGAAGAAAGGCTTTGTGCTGACAACTAATGTTCTGCCTTTGTCAGAAAATATATAGCGTGCCCTTGATGAAGGCCAGCGCAGGGCAGTGCCGAGTCACAGCGTGTAACCGCCCATCTTCTTCATTATACTTTAATCACAGTTTCTGTAGTGTGAAAGTGTAGAGGTGGGAGGGGGGCTTTTTTTTTTACCTAAAGCAATTCAAGGAAGAGAAAAGTGCATACTTGCTTGTCTCCTTTGTCTGTACCAGAGGACGGTGCAGATACAGAGCAGGAGGAGCAGCAGAAGAGCACAGAGAGAGGCCGTTACCGCCAGAGGGACTGTGCAGTCATCCTCCTCCTGCACCACCTCTGCAACTGAGCAGAGAAGGTCACATCGGTGTTTCGGTTAAAGAAATGCTGAAGCAGTGTTGTTACTTTGCAATTCGATTACAGATTTGCAGACATAGTGTAAAGAAAGCAGTGTTCAATGTCTTGTTTTAATTTGCAGTAGTGTGCACGAGAGTGGTTGCAGAGGGAAGCTGCTCTGAGCGGATTCTGAGAAAATGTTACGACTACAAATGGAACATTACTGAGATAATAATGCAGTATTTGTATTTTGGGCCTTGGAGAGGTTTGCTCTGTGATGCAAAGTCATGCAGTGTTGATCTGGCAGCTCTTTTCTGTTCCACTCTCCTCTTCAATAATAATGCTCAGTGATGATTCACAGGCCTCCCAAAAGAGAAAGGGACAGAAAAAGGGAGAAAGAACAAAGTGAAACACACAAAGAGAGACAGATAAAAAAAGAGAGAGGAGAGAAGATGTGTCGAGACAGAGAACTTAACTGGGACGGAACAAAGACAGACTCTCACTGTGCATTTCTGTGCATGTATGTTATTTAACATAAAACACAATGGCCGTATTCTCTCACCCACTGTCAGATTGACGCTGCTATTCAGTGGTGTGGTGAGGGCAGACACAGAGGCCAGACAATCCACACGAGAGCTCTTTGCCGCCGAAAAGCTGAGGTTGCTGGTCACAGTGAAGAGGCTCTTCCCTGACTCTTGAATGCTGATGTTGTAGTCACCCCGTCTCACCTCCATGCCAATCCCCTGAGAGAGAGAAATAGTATTATTTATATTCTGCTTACTAATTGGGATGGTTATGCTCTGACTCGACAGGATTTTTCAGTTACTCTCTAAATACTCAGGACACAACTGTATTTAAAGTTGTTTAGCCAGTGTAATGCTGCATTCAGTGGCAGATCAGAACATGCAAACTTGGCACAGAAGGGCTCCCACACCCAGGATCGAACCGGGAACCCTCAGGTTCGACAGTGCTAACAACCACACCACTGTGCCGCCCAATACTTAAACAGTACAGTGCAAAATATACAATACATTAACACAACTTAGACACCTTTGCAGTCTGAAAAAAGAGTGGGCTGAAGCTACGGCTTATAACAACTACCCCTTTAACAGCACATTATATTTAGTCAAGTCCCAAGTCCTAAACTTTGAGGTTCGAGTCCTAAACAAGTTATAATGCGCTCTTCAACAAATGAAATGCCAGTATAAATCATGAATGCTTTTTAAAATTTGCATTCATTTGTGAAAACACTCTGTTGAACACTTGCTGTGTCTCAAATCACATACTTCTGTTAGTACACTTCCATGTAGTATACTATTTGCACTATGTACTTATTGGTGTAGTGCGCAAATTTCAACAGGGTAGTGTTGTCTCAAATCAAACACGGCCGTTGTGTGCTTACCAGAAACGACGACCGTAAATTTGCTCGTTACCAAACTAGCATTAGCATTCGCATTATCGTTTGCGGTACCAAATCATTACAGACTGCTAAATTAACCCAATAAACATACTGCTGGCTTATACCCGACAACAGTATAGTGGTGATTAGTGCAAAAAACACATGTATTGAACACATTGTATTATGCAGAGACGTTCACGGTCGCACAGTCCTCGGTCGCTATTTCCAGTTTGAAAAGTGGCCCCTCCCCTTCCGCTACGTAGCCAAGATGGCGACCTCTGAGGGCGAGAAGTGTCCATAGTTCCACACTCAACTTCTTGACCGTTTGGTCTGGTGCTCTGTAACATAACGTTTATTTTTCATGCTCCTTGATGCTGTTGGATGCCGTTGAAATGGTTCAAACAAAGTGAATCTGGTGTATTAAATGACTAGAAATGAAGGGTGTTAATGTGATCATAAGTGCTATATTGTAGGCAAGTTGACTTGATTGAGTTCCTTGAAGATGTTTTGCCTCTCATCCAAGAAGCTTCTTCAGTTCCAAAGGACTGGGGCGGAGTCGCAGGGTTTAAACTCTGTGTGAGAGGTTACACGTGAGCTCTGAGTTTCAGAGTCGTTAAGGTCACAATGTGAGTCGTTGACCCACCCGCTCAGCTTGTGTGTCGTTAGGTTTAGATGGGTCCAGGTGAGAATTGGTGTTAAGTCGTCTGGGGAGGGATTCCAAGACTGCATTGTAAGTGGGTGATAAATGGTGTCGAAGGCCACCTCCTCTGTTTAGCGATGGTCGTCCAGTTTGATGTAGATGGATTCTTTCACCCCTCTTTCAAACCATCTGTCTTCTCTGGCTAAGATGTTGATATTGCTGTCCTTTAAGGAGTGTCCCTTCTCCTTTAGATGTAAATGGGCAGCTAAATCTTGACCTGATGAGTTGGCTCTCTTGTGCTGTGCCACGCGCTTGTGGAGTGGTTGTTTGTTTCATTAGTCCACAAGCGACGATGATGGGAAATTAATTGATTTGTGCCACATTTTAAATTAAAATATTTTTTAATCTTTAGGCTTTTTTGGAATTGAGTATTGAGTATTTTCAAGCCAAAAGGCTCAAGTACAAGTGAAGTCAGGAGTCACTGGTGTTCGAGTCCAAGCTGACTTGCAAGTCTGTTTTGATTTTGTCATGCTGAGTCTTAGGCCATGTTTACATGAAAATGATCCACTGGAAACAGAATGGTTTTGTTTTCGTTTGGAAAAAAGTTCCGCGTTTAGACGACAACGTTTTTTTGATCCGCTGTGCAAACAGATCCGCAAAAATGACCCAAAGCGTTGCAGTATACGTGCCAGGCCAGTAGTTGGCGGTGTGATGCTTACGCTTCCTTCCACAGAGTGGCGATGTATAAACAAACAAAATGGCAATCGCATGAATGTTTGTCTGGACGGACGACAAGGTGGAGTTGCTACAGTAAATCTACACTATGATGGGGAAGCGTTGATAAATTCAATAGGGTGAGCAGCAGAAGCAGAGCTCTGGAGTCAACCATTGTTGTTGTGATGGCCGACTTTCTCACGCATGCTGAGTGACTGGAAGCATAACGCGCATGAGCGAAAAGTTTCCGTTTTCAGAGGAACTGCATATTGCAAGTTAACATGACAACGGAGACGGTGCCGTTTCCAAGAAGTTGCACTCTGGAAACTATTTTCAAAACGTTGCGTTTTCAGGCACCCAAAACACCACTGTCGTGTAAACGATCGGCCAAAACGCAACTAAAGTTGGGTCCATGTCATTGGTCCGACAGCCCATTGGTCCGACATCCCATTAGTTTGACGGTCCGCGGTGCTGAACAGCTCCCGGCGGGCATATTTCTACCTTGATGGTGCGCCGCGACCGGCTCTGGGTCAGCTGGGAAAGGCTTGAGGCGAAGCAGGCTCACAGCTTATGTGTTTGTCACTTTCTTTTTCATTTTAACCCACACCATGATCTTTTCCTGACCCTAACCAAGTGGTTTTTGTGCCTAAACCTAACCAGACCTTAACCACAAGGCATGATGATGATTTCGGAACGGACTTCGGAACAATGGGTTTAATATGGTCGGAACAATGGGCAGTTCCCACTAAATTTTACCGTTTTCAGTTGAAATCGTTGTCATATAAACAGGACTTTAAGTCATCAAATTTGCGACTCATGTCCAACTCAAGTCCAAGTCATTTGACTAGAGTCTACACCTCTGGCTTCAGTTCACACCTGTGCAGTGAACCTCAGCACCAAATAATTACACCTGAGAAAATTCATCAGCAACAGTCTTTGCAGATATAATGACATAATAATCCGTGACTTTGTTTTGACCCCTCTAAAAGCAGTGCACCGCTCATCGTGACAAACTGAGTTTCCTAAAAGGTAAAATCATTAGGTCACTTTCTCTGCCTGAAAGTATTAATGCACCTGCATTTGCACCTTCTCTGGCTCTGCACAGGCACAGAATTAAAGCCTGTAATGTTTTTTTCAGAGGTACTTGAGAAGAAAGTGCTTTGGAGTTCAAACGGTCAGAAAAAGGTCTGTGAATTTTGTGAGAAACAAAAAAAACACCTCTTTTTGCCTCTTGTAACGCTATATAGCAAATGCAGTTGAGGGCATTATACTGCATCAGAGTTACAGCTACTACAACAGTCTTTGTGTTGTGTTTTGAGGGGCCAGTGGGTTCATTTCATAAGAGAAATTTATATGCGTCTAAATGGAGAGTTGCAGCAGTGCACCTTAAGCGAGTGTTTTGGTGAGTGTTTTCTAATAAATAAAATGTTTTGCTAACTTCTTAAAATGATAATGGTGATGAGGATGTACTTACCTTCCTGTCTTTCACATGCCATTGCAGCGTGGGTTGAGGGTACCATCCTGCTGCTTGGCATTCAAACAGGATCGACTGACCCTTAAAAGCCAACCTGTTGTCCCCAGTGATTTTCACGCTGCCCTTCTCTGCAATCAGAGGAAAGTATATTCACAGACTTGTTTTTTTTCTGATTTATGTGTTGCATGCATGTATATATGTACTTCTGTAGATGCATGAGGGTTTGTACATTTATGAATACTGAGTAGGAATCTATGAATTTCTGTTGGATGCACATATCTGAACCCAAAGATGAGCATCACCTCTTCAGTTGGCCTGCTCACTTACAAGACGGATTTCATTCGTCCCGCGTGATTGATTACATGTCTCAAAGTCTCAATTGGCTGACGAATGCTTCTCGTCTTTTCCCCTTCATCTCCTTCCCTGCCAGCCAAATAAGCCACTTAAGGCCCTGGGAGATACAGTATCTCATATGTGAAGTCTATTGTCTGATAGAATGAAAGGCGGTGGATGCAACAGACAATTGCTACAGACAGAAAGATAATTACAGAAGCATCGCTGCTTTGTCTAAGCGAATGACATGTCTGTGTTGATTTAGGTTCAAATCCTCAGATGTTTTGTGCACATTATTGGCTGTCCCTTTTTTTCAGCTGGCTTTTATCTGACGCCTGATTTGGTGTCATAAACATCCCACCATCCAATTCTAAAAGAGTGGACTCCGGCTGCTCTTAGAGAATCTCTGCGCCTTTGCATAAAGGTTGGCAAGGAACCAGCAGCCTCATTTGCACTGACTGATGAGGGGCTCTGGGCGATCATGGCAGATTGATACATCTGAATAGAGAAAGGAACGACATCAGCACTCTCTCCCAAAGCTCCAATTTAAGTGATCCCTGAAATAAGGTTTCATAAGGTTGGTTAATCACTGTGGGGAAACTCTGAAGACTTTGGGCTGCTGTGGCAGGCTGTGTGAGGCGGAGAGCCCTCAGCTAACTCTAATTCTAGTGATTTGTCAGCAGGGGTCCTCAGAGGGGAAATTGCTGCTTTGAGGGCAGCATCTAAAGACATGCCTGTGTGCAGGAGTGATGTGTATGCGCATGAATTTTGTCTTGCATGAAAAGTATATAACACTTGCACTGTACATGTGGGTGTAAATGTATTCCAATGGGGAGGGCACAATGCCTCCATGGTCCAAACATCACAGGCATGTTCACTCTTCTCTGATTTATATTGAAGAGTTCTCCTTTTCTGCAGCTCCAGCCTTCACTGCAGACCCTGCTCGTACTCAACAGCTCCTGCAGCCATATTGATTTTCTCAAGTGAAAGGTTTGTGTGTGTGTGTGTCGTGTTTGTGTGTGAGTGAGTAAGAGAAATAAGCAGAGAAAGAGCAGCAAGAGGAAGCAGGCATATGTTGTCATATTTACATTATCTTCATATTGGACAATTAAAGCAGGGAGCGTGGATGATAGCACGCAGAGTCAACTGGCGCGCTGTAGATTTGTGGCTCTGTTCCAACAGTATATTTGAAGCTGCAGTACACAAATCACAGGCAGAGTTGCTGACTGTTAACTGGGCGTGCCAGGATGCACAATTAATTCAAAGGCTGTGTCAGGCCATCGTGATCCTCTGCATCTACACTGGAGGGCCTGATTCACCATGCACTACTGTTAATGGCTGCATATGTCAGTGGGGATTTGCAGCACTGGCAGCGATGGAGGCTCTTTCCGTAATATATTGGAGACGATGGGTCATTGGTTTTGTTTCCTCTCGCTTTTTGCAGAGAGGATGTTTCCACGCAGATTTTGTTTTAGCTGAGTTCTCAGTTCAGGTTGTTCATACTGCAGCTGCAAATAAGCTGAGTGATAAGGTCAAGGGAAGCAAAGGTCCAGGCAAGTCTTGAAGCATTGCTGTAATAAGTTGTCATCGAGTTTGAGGCATGCCATCAGACCTAGAGTTGTCTTGCTTTGGTCTGAATCAGGGACTTATTTTCTTATAAAGTTGCATAATTGCCTCGAGTTGGTTCATGTTCTCACGACAACATTTACAAGTGAAAAAAAAAAAAAAAAAGTGGACTAGATAAAATGCCTTACACAAAAAAACTTGCAAGATAAATGTGACACTTTCTAATGTCACAATGGAGGGACAACTACGCAGGTTGATGTTAGCGCTGCTCATCGTGGACTATATTGCTGTCATTGATCATTTTAGTCAAACCATACAGTTTGAAAACGAGGCGTGGCTCCAACTAGAAAACAATGTTTTGATGCATTGGATGTGCTGAATGTGCATATTAAGGCAGTACAGGAGGAGGTGCACATTAATAATCCTCCAGGACTGTAACATGCTCATGTTTAACCCAAACAATGTGTCATGTGACTGCAGCTGGTCCGGATCGAGGTCTCTTCAAGAAGGTCTCGGTGCAGTTGTTTTGGTGCGCACCAGAGTGTGATTACTGTGTTCACACCTGCCCAAACGAACTAAACAAACTTGAGTTCGATTGAACCAAACCAAACAGGGCAGGTTTGAAATCACTCTAAAACTGTGTCAATAGAACAGGGTGGTCAATATCTCCCTAGAGATGCACGTGTCAGTGTTTTTATGTGCCTACTCTAATAATAATACTTTTTATCCATCGTTTTACTTCCCTCAGTGTTCATTGTTTAGGAGGTTTAGGAGCCGAATTAGTCACAGAGGTCTCCTCCTTTCCAAAACAAATAGATACAGTGATTTAAATCAGAAAAAAATACTGAATAAATCAGTTTCACGACGCACATCAGTATTTCTGCAACACTGTTTGGCTGAGAGGCCACTTGCCAAGCACCTGCTGATGTGTACTCACGTTTTTCTTTTACAGTTTAAGATCCCAACGTTCAGGAGGTTTTTGCCAAGCCTTTAATTATCCACAGAGGTTGTGTATCCAAAACAAAAGGACCTGGTCATTTAAACCAGTAAAAACACTGAATAACAATCAATAAATATTGTTCCAAATTAGTGCTTTTCCAACACTCAGCTCATCGCGGAGGAGCTGCTAATTACAATGGCCGATGCTAAAACTGCTGCCCTCTTTAGAGCCAGTGCTTGGTATCTCCATTTTGGGCTGCTGTAGAAACAGCATGGCGGACTCTGCAGTCGAGGACCTTTAAGTACCCTCCCTTCGGCAAAAAAGAAAAAATTGCTTTACCCTCTTCTAACTTCACCAACACCCCTAATAATTTTTACAGTCCCTAATTTGCGTGGAAATGAAAATGTTTGTGAACGGTAAATGGTCAATTTAAGTGTTAATTTAAGTGTTGAAATGCTGCAGTGCTCTCCAGCTTGTGACATCAGCACCATCAAAACTGCAGAGAACTACAGATTCTCATCAAGTCCTAACTCCTAACCTGCCAGAAAATGTCCTCTTATCTGCATAAATATGGAGAGGAGAGGAGAGGAGAGGAGAGGAGAGGAGAGGAGAGGAGAGATTAGCTGCAGCTGCAATGTGTAAATCCTGCTCTGCTGCCTGGTCTGACTGGCATGGAGTCCAGCGCTTTCCACCTGGTATTTATATCTGGGGGCCAATCAATTCCTATCCCTGACACCACCCACACTCATTAACAATGTCACAGAGACCATCAAACATGCCTGGGCAACTGTGCTCCACCACACAGGCCCAAATGATTTCCCACCCTTGACACCGTACACCGTGATTGATCGCTCAGACGCTTGTTCAGCTGCTTTTACAGAAAAACTTTTCATTCTCGAATTCCTTTACTCAAAAAAATAAATAAAACAAAGGCACCTAATTAGGGCGAGCACCTTAAATACTGAGGCAAAATTAAAAAAAAAAAAAACTGTCACTGAGTCTTTGTGTTCTTTATTTTTTGGTAAGTAGAGGTGGCGATGTGTGGGTGGTCAGAATGAAAGCTGCTACACAAGTTTTGCTTAGTCCCTTCATTTACCTCTTTTTATTACATGCTGCTTTTTGCCTCGCCAAGGTTAAATTCAGTGTGTTTCTGCACTCTTTCACACTGCAACGGTTACAAGTGAGACTTGCCATCTGCTTGGTTACCTTCACTGCTATACGTGTGTGTAAGTGTGTGTGTGCAGACCTTTGTTTGCAAGAAAGTGAGTATCCCTGAGAGGAGCTGCCTGCACAAAAAGCCTTTGAAATTCTCTGCAGCAGAAATAAACAGTTTCTTGCTTCCTTCCTGCTCCAATGAATCAAGGTAACACACGCACACACATGCACATAGTACCTCCTCTGAGTCTCTCTCTCTCACACAGAAACATTTGCTCACATGTGGACGGACCTTGTACAAACAGGCTTGCTGTTTTCCTATCGATGCCCTGGAGGTCACAGGTCACTTGGCCCCGGTTGTGCCTCTGCGTGTTTTTCAGGACAAACACCCAGCTGTCTTTCTGTGAGGCACGGGCTGGCTCGGCCGTCACATTAGCGGTGATGAAGGGCAGGACACCAATGTCCCTGGAGATGGTGAGAACTGCTGTACTATTCAGCATCCATACCATAACAGTCCATTTGGTGGTGGTGGCAGTGCAGGTAAAACGGGCCTCCTGTCCTCGCAGCACGGTTAGTGTTTCAGGTGAGAGCTTCACCTGAGCTCCAACTACTAAAAGAGAAACAGACATAAAACACATTAGCAAACCTTTCCACGTTGAACTGAATCTGAAACACCATTTACCAACACTGTTGCCAAACCAGTGGTTCTCAACTGGTCCAGCTAGAGGGTCCAGTTTCCTCCTTAGTCATTAGTTCAAGGTCCACACAGTTTATTAATACATTCAGCACTACACTTCGTTTGGTCATTTCATTGAGCTAGTTTGCTGTTTCTGTCAAGTAGCTGTCCATTTGTCACTCACTCTACAGCAGGACACGGCACTTCAAAATAAAAGCTCTGTGCTGGAAATTCACTGCACTTAAAAATAAAGTGTGTTTTTTACAAACTTGACGAGTTTGCAAGACACTTTCAGTCCATTCAGAATGGACCGCAACCCACTAGTTTGGAACCACTGTGCTAAACCACTTTGACAGAAATAGTTCAACATTTTAGGAAATGTACTTATTCGCTTTCTTATTGAGTGGTAGATGAAAAGATGAGTACGACTCTCATGTCTGTACACTAAATAAATTATTAAATAAATAAACTATAAACTATAACTATTTATATAACTATAAATAAACTAAAAATAAACTATTTCTTGGATGGGTGTGGGGGCCACCTGAAGTCCTGTCATCACCAAGAGATTGCTAAGACCGTATTTCCCACAATGTCGAACTGTTCCTTTAACAAAACCTAATAAGACCACAATCAGAATCAGAATTGGCTGTGTATTGTATATTGCATCTCCAAGCTGGCATCTTAACTACACAATTATTATTGGCCTTTTCAGAAACTCACTCCACTCCACAGCAGTCAAATGCTTCAGTTCTCTTGACCGACAGTAGCACATCGTATGCAAATTCTGCTATTTCCTTTTTTTGCAATGCAAACTGACTCCTTTGCATCCAAACAGTATCAGATTGACATTATGTCAGAGGCGACTTTGTATGTTACAGTGAAGGGATAAATTCAAGTTGGTGCAGTGAAGGGAAGGAAGGAGTGAGGAGGAGGTTGACGGCGTAGAAATAAAATTAGAGTAGAGCGGACATTCTCGTTCAAATCAACATATCAGGATGGTCAGAGCGGTGGCCATTTTATGACACATTATCCACAAAAATTAGTGTGTGTACAACCCGCCAAAAATATATTATAGATTCCTTTCTCATTGCCAGGAGATCATAGCTGTGCAGCCATCACGTTTACCTTTCTGTGTGTGGGGTTTTTTTTTTTTTGGTGTGTCACATGTGACGTCACACACAGGCCATGTGAGTAGACAGAAGAGAGGAGCATAGAGGCCAGTCAAAATGTGACAGTGGTTACTTATTTTTATATATTTCTTATGTTTTCAGTCTCTCTCTCAAACTTGATGCAGACTGATTTGAATCAGTGATTGAGCAGACAGTATTTTGTGGCAGCGTGCGGTTGCATCTTCCCGGTAACGGAGCCAAAATTAGAACATTCACACAGGTGTTGTGTTTCCATCAATGCAATTCGGAGCCGAAGACGATAAAAACCTGTGACTACTGCAGATTCATTTGACCTAATTGTGAATGCTGATTTAAGCCTTTCTGTTATATTAAAAAGTCAGATGTTAGTGGGTGTTTGGGGTTTTTTGTGCAGTTTACCTTTGCTTTATCAGCCACTGTAGTGGGCTAACTTCCATATAAACAAACCAACTTGTGACAAGTTGCGAGCTCACTGTGTTGAGGTTTTGTAGCCGTGGCCAAACAGAAAGTGGAGTTGTAAAGTTTTCAAATAAGCAACCCATTACTGTTATATCCCTGTTTCTGTTGTTGCCATTAATTGCATGTCATTTGAAAGCTGATGTACTGTAACTGCTTCTGATGAAGGAGTCAGAGCTGCTGCTTATAGGACAGCTGAGAGGCAACGACCGTGGGGATAAACAGCATGTAGAGCCAGCATGATTTTTCCATCTAACTCTGTGTGATTAAGGATTTATTTCAACTAAACCAGAGCTGGTATTTGTAAGAGCAATTGACTAACTAACAAGACTAACTCAGACAGTTTTAGTCAGTTTTATTGAATGAAGTGTGTTTTATGATGAGTCAGTCCTAGTTCAGCTGAAGAGAGAAACTTGAATCAGTGTATGGTTGTCTTCTTCTGATAAATGAGAACAATAAGGGTAAAAAACGGCCAAAAATAGTGAGTGTGACACAATTTATGGCCCCCCTGATGTGATTTGCCATGATAGCAACCAACACATGTTGCTTTTGGACCAGTCAAATGAGCACGGCAAACAGTTCAATGTCTTTCCCACTCATTTTATTTCTATAGTTCATGCTTTTTCTCAGTTTGTTCAAAGAACAGACAAAACCAAACAGAGTAAATGTGAGTTATTGCTTTTCTTTGTCATGAATTGGTGAACAAAATCTTGCCATGACAGAGAAGCCAGTGTGTCACTTTCAAACAAGTTATCCAAAACGTTCAAGACCTCAGACAGAAAAACAGAGACAAAGAAAGAGAATGACAGCACAACTCCCTAAATCTGTATTTTACTGTGGCTGTCCAGATGGAGACTGGTGATTTGGCCGGGTGCCTGAATGAGGCCAAACAGGATTTAGGGAAGAAATACTAACATAACTAGGAGAGTGTAAATCCATCTGTAGCTGCCAGAAAGAGGCTGCGGCGTCATTCTGCAGGGTAAACATTTCAACAGTAACCTGCAGAGTTCGATAAAGCCACAAGGATTACACCATTAGGGCTAAAATAGAAGAATAAACTCTACAAGGAAACGTTCATAACCCACTGTGCGCTAACTGTCAGGAGCTACTCTGTAAACATCACCCAGACACATCAGTGCATGCCTCTGGTTGAATTCCAGCATATCTGTAAGGCTTTCTCTCACTGACAAATGAAGAAGAAAAGGAATTAATATTAACGCCACACTGTGAAATATGATATAAAAGGTTTACACTACAGTACTAGGGTGATGTATAACTTGTTTGTGGTGCACTAACTGCGTTACCTTCCACAGCCAGCACGCTGAATCATAAATTATGCATCCCTTTAGGAAATTAGGCCTGAGAAATATCTAGGCCAGCCTATACGGCTATTTCTTTTCATTGCAATCAAAGAATGGCAGTCTAATGAGCATAATTTGTGCATGCTCCTATTGGGACCATGAACCAGTGACTCTGAAGTCCCCTGACCACTGGCTACATCTTAGTGTTAACTAGATAGGCAGCCATTTTGAAGAAAATTAATTATAAAGTGCAGATAGATCATTAGGCCCTCTAATTAGACTGTGGGTTTAATCTGAAGGGTGCTGCTATTCAGCACACCACAGCGAAGACTGAGGCCGTTAGCACAAGCACATTACTGGCCTGTGTGACACACAACTTCAATCAGACAAGCTGCTGTGTTTGTTTTGCGCTGAACTCTAACCTTGAATCCAGAATGAGAGTAGGAGCACTAACAGAGAGAAGTTGTCCATGTTTAATCGGCCGATGCAGTCAGTTCATGTTCAATGCTGAATGGACCTGAAACAAAAAGAAGTTAATTATAGAGGAGCACTGTTGATCATATTCTCAAGTCATCAGCCATCTTTCTGTTTGCTCAGACTGAAACATCTCAACAACGACTGGATGGATTGCTATTAAATTTGGTACAAACATGCATGTTGCATAGAGAATGAATGCTACATTCCCATGAGCCTCAGCTGCACTCAGTGTTTCAGTGTTGGGGAGTAGTCAGCTACATGTAGCCTAATTAAACCAGTACTTTAACTACATTTTGCAGTAACTACACTCATATTTGCATAGTGATTCAAGTAGTTAATTACTTTTGCTTTTAAATTACATTACCAAATGTTTAGATAAGTTGTTGCGTGGTATTTTGGAAGTTACTCTTCTATCAGAGTAATCCTGCTTGGTGCAAATCCCCCCCTGGTTCCTAAAGCCAGGTGTCTGACTGATGGACATTGTACACAAAATCAAAGTTGACATTCTTTGTGCTTTCCCATTAAAAGTGTGGTAGTTCATTGTTTTGATTATGGCATGTAAACAAGTGAGCACTTTTTTACAATAAATTTAACTGAGTGGCAATTTTGTTGGCGTGTGACTTTTTCGTATGTTGGACAAAGAAAATAAAAGACATTCAAATAGAATACATTCATTTGGAAATATAAATGAAGAAAGAAAAGGAAAGAAAATGCAAAAGGAAATTCAAATCCTATCATGACGCCCTTTTCAGAAATCTCTACAATTTTATTTAAAAATAATTTTAGAGTCCATATGTCAGAAAAAAAAGGGGATAGGGAGAAGCACTAAGCTAGTCGTGCCCTACCCCTAGTTTATACCCCTGACCAGTCAATATTTAAAGTTAAATAAGCAGCATACTGACTTAAGATTTGAGCTTAGATGGCAAAGAACACTGGTAATGCATCTATATAGATGCTTTAATATGATATATAACAATATCAAATTCTACAGTTTGGTGTATGCAGTGTAACATGATATGGCAAAGTCATTAATTAGATCATTTCCTCTTCTGCTTCATCTCTGTACCTGTTGAGAATTGATTGTTTAAGTCTGTTTTTGAACTGAATGATGTTTTTGCTCTGTTTCATTTCTTCCTCTAGCCCATTCCATAAGGTTACACCATAGGAGGAGAAACTCATTATTTTAAGGGTAATAAAACAGCTAAATGGCCAATATGTTTCAATAATAAGTCCAGTGATTTAGCATTAGCTAGCTCACATGAGTGCACAAGGATTAATGGGTAACAACCGAATGTTGTGTACTGTAAATTAAATGTTTTGGGGTTGTTTGTTTTTATAAATAGGCTGATAATTCTTTGCTAATAGCATGTTGGATTCGTGTTCATGCATATTTTCGAATATATTTTATAATATATTAGAATATATTTTTAAAAAATTATTGGGGAAAAACAACAATCATTTTGTGGCCCCCATGCAGCTACTCTGAGGACCCCCTTAGTTGGTTGAATCAGCATTAAAACATTCAGGATTGAGCCAAAGTAATCTTGTCCTCAAATATTTGTTAAAAGCCGAGCAGCTGCATTTTTTTACCAGCTGCAGGTGTGAAATAGATTTTTGGCTGAACCCTGATTACAATAAATTGTACCCAAGATGACACGAATGACCTGCAGATCAGGTTGAGAAAGAAAAGACCTGATTTTTTGAGACGCTCCCCAATTGATAAAAACATGATGAAAGACTTTTGTAACTTGTTTTTCAAATGAAAGGTCACTGTCACTGTCTCCGCTGCAGGTCTGACATTTGTAGAGCCAAGATGTTTCTGTAAAATTGGGATAGACTTTGGAGGATCGAAAAGAATGGTTTCAGATTAGTTTTCATTTAACTGGAGAAAGTTTTGGGGACATCCAGCACTTTATATCTGACTGACAAGACAATAACTGAGGAAAGTGTAAAGTTTCTCCGTGGAAGGAACTCTCATCATTTCATATTGTATTGTATTGTATTTTAGTCAAAGTGCAATAGTTTCAGTTCAATTTAATTCAGGTTTAAGTATAATTAAGTTACCCTGTAAAATCACTTGTGTATAAATAACTTGTAACGCTGCACCTGTCTCTCAAACATTTCTTTCACACACAGCATAAAGCAGCATCTCCACAATAAAGTTGAAGTCCAAGTTAAGTGAACAGTAAACAACCATAAATCCTGCTGTGTTTGTTTGACTCACCTCACTATGGTGTCTCCGTAGATCAGCTGCAAGTGTCCCACACTGTGGATACATGTCAGTGGTAATGCTCCTTTCTCACGCTTGGTGCACAGCCATGTCACCCAAAACTGTCCCGTTAAATATTACCAAACTCAGAGGGAACTTTGCCCCCTGCTACACACACATGTAAATATACAGAGTGAGTCAGACTGCAAACAATGCCCCTTGTAAGTCCCCAGTTCCCAGGGGGCCTTATGAGTAGACCTCCACCCTCTGCAGATGAATGTATTTGGACACAGTGGATGATGTATCTGTGTAATAAACATGGCAGATGTACAGTGTGATGTACGGCAGAGGGATGGCATGATTCGATAACTTTCTAGTCAGTCTAGCCATTCTAGTGGTATGACTCTGGACGTCAGTCTGTCTGTCTGTCGGTTTGTCCTCCACTTCAGTCCAGACTGAAATATCTCAACAACCTTTGGATGGATTGTTTTGAGAATGACTTTATTGTCTCTAAGGCATTTCAAGAAGTTTAGTACAGACCGTCATGGCTCACAGATAATTACTTTGTCCCAATTCAGCCTTCAAGGGCTGCCTCTGAAGACCAACTGCGTCACAGCGGGGCATGGGTGGATTACTGGATGGGCCTACTGGGCACAGGCCCAGGGGCCCCTGCAGGTCTTCACTGGCAAAATGTCACTCAAATAAACAGGTACCAACTAGGAAGAGGCTCAAAATGACCACAAAAAAAGACCACAAAGATGCACAGGAACTAAAAAGAGACACAAAATAACCGCAAAAAACTGGCAAAGCAAACACAGAGATACAAAATTCCCATTCTCGGAACCCATCGGCTGTATTCGGCGTCTGACTTCCTGCAGACGGCCAAATCAGCCTCTGGGAGCAGCCCCCCAATTTTTTGGCATTCCAGTTTGAGGAGGCGAATTTCCGTTTCCGACTTCCGTTTATATATAAACAAATATGCTGAACCACTGCGATGGATTCAGAGTTTGCAGTGACGCCAATGTTCCGCCTCCTTAGTTCACCGCACGGACCGTTTAACCTGGCAACAACTGCAGCCGGCTCAAACATGATTGATCAATATCACACGGACTCCAGGAAGATCTCCAGGGTTTGCCTACAGACTCTACATTCACTGAATGTAGAGTCCGTATATAGAGACTACAAAATTCCTACAAAGAGACACAAAGAGCTTTTCTTTGTAGTAACCTTAGAGCTGTATATTTTTATTTTCTATTTTTGTTCTATATTGTCTGTAACTCAAGTTGCTGTCAGGACACTCTTGAAAAGATTTTTTTTCTGGATAAATAAAGGTTAAATAAAATAAATAAAGAAATAAAATGACCCAACAAAAAGACACAAAATTACCTCAAAGAGACGCAAAACCACAAAAAGATGCAAACAACAATAAAAGAGGCAAAACAACCATCACAAAGTCTATGTGTCTTACTCCTATAAAGGACAGGGGTTGGGGCCTGTTGTGTATCTGTGCCCAGGGGCCCACTGTCTCATAATCTGCCCATGCAGTGGGGCAACGAGGTTGTCCCAGTTTGAAGGCTCCTTCAAATGCAGCTGAGAAGATTGGCCTTTTTTTTAGCTGAATTCAGAGAACACTTTTCATGCGACTTTGGTGATTCCCTGACTTCTCCCTTAGTGTCACCATGAGGTTGACAATTGTAGCTTTACCTGAGATGTCGCAGCAGCTGTGGATAACCATGAAATACGGAGCAGACATTCATGTTGCCTTTTCATCTTGCACCAATATCAGGTCAAAATTTCACTTTGTCCCATACTTTGGTGCATGACCAATTTTCTTCAGTGAGTCCCATCAGTCCGCTGGACATACAATGGTGTGCTGTACTGTGTGGTTTGTGGTGATGATGACATCACCCTGGAAATACTTGTTATATTTATTGGATATTTATACTCTCTCAGCCATGAAGGTCATTTAATGTTTTACCACTTAGTTAAGTCTCAGTGAATGTAGTTAGTGTTTGAGCTCATCAAAGCAAATTCAAATCAACTATATTGAATTTGTATTGTAAGTATTGAATATTTAATGTGATGAGCAGCAAACATTACACCTGCTACACATAGCACTGTCATTCTGGGAATGCTAGCATGCTGGTGTTTAAGCACAGCATCACAGAAGCTGGGGCCGCAGTAGCTCAGCCCATAGGGACTTGGCTTGGGAACTGGAAGATCACCAGCTCAAGTCCCCATAAGGACCAAGTATGGAGTGTGGCCTGGTAGCTAGAGTTATGCCAGTTTGCCTCCAGGGAGCTCTTGAGCAAGGCCCTGAACCCTCAGCTGCCCGGGACACCCGTCCAAGGCAGCCCCCTTGCTGTGACATCTTCATTTAATGCATGTATAGGTCCTGTGTGTGTGTGTGTGTGTGTGTGTGTGTGTGTGTGTGTGTGTGTGTGTGTGTGTGTGTGTGTGTGTGTGTGTGTGTGTGTGTGTGTGTGTATTTCATACCTGTGTGTGCATGACAACAGTGAAAACAAATAATTTCCCCTTTGGGATTAATACAGTATATCTTCTTCTTCAGTTACTAGCATGGCCTTGTTTCAGGTACTTTTGGGTCATCAGGACTTATGTTGTGTTTTTGCATATTGTAAATGAGGGTTTTTTCAGCGTCACGTCTTATTTCTGTTCAGTGGCTCTAAATTTAAATAAAGAATGAAGTCATGCTTATTTTTCGAACTGTACAGCAGTGGTCCTGCGTAAATGATAGCCTATTTTATTTTTAACATCTTCATAACACTTACATGTTATTGTTAAGAGCTTGCATTGTCTTGCCAAAATATATTTCTATGTCCTCCTCCTCCTTTTTCCCAGGATCTCTTGGAACAAAGCATAGACTTTATTTTCCTGTTTGCCCCTGCGCTGCTCACTCTGCACAATGGTCCACTGATCTAAAAATATGCCAACAGAAGAGTTCAAATAAAACAAAAAAGAACCACTGAGTGTTTTCACCAGTTTACTTTAATGCATTTTCCATTGCATCCAAGTCTTAGTCACATGTTTCACTCTTTATTCAACAAAGTGCATTGATTAGACAGCAGTATTGGCAGAAGTAATTGTATTGGTGGTGGAGTCGTTTGCAGTTCTGCAGTAAGTGCATTTTTTCTTTTTATCTCACGTGGCCATTAGGAGTCTTAGTTTGCTTTAATACATTCAGCTGATAGGAGTAATTGAGGCACAATATTGGAAGAACTACTGACAAAAGAGCAGAACACACAGAGAGTGAGTTAAAACCTTTGAATTTGAAGTAGGCCACAAGCAAAGATATGCCAAGGTAATACTTTTTGAAAAGGTCACTGCCTCTTTGTGTTAGAAAACTAGAATTTCTAAAAGTAAAACATGAGAAATATGTTTGAGTTTAACAAAATAACTGTTTTGCATTTTACAAAAGCTACTCATTAAAAACAAACTGACACCACTAAGGCTACTCTGCGCATTTTCATTACAGTACGCCTCTAAACGTAAAATATAAAAATTAAGTCAACATTGCAGTCAAAAGGGAAAGGGGACCGGGGCAAATGTGGGTTAGGACTTTTCAGTTTGGATGGCGCCTTCGAGCACAACACCGACAGTTTCCAGTGGCGTCCAGTGTGGCCTTGGGGAGGGGTGGAGGGGGTCAAGCATCAGGGGTCGGGGGGACGTAACAGGAGGCTCCTTCAGGCTGACACACAAGGCACGCAGAAAATAAAGAGAAAAAAAAAACAAGGTCACACATTTTCCCAGTTATCTGTTGTGGCTGAGGCAGCCACCATCACCGCTACGCCTGTGCCACCCAGCGTGCCCGCTCCTCCGGAGGCGCATCTGAAGCTCACTTAGCAGCTTCCTCTAACAAGGCGTGACAGGGGCTCGCAGGGGTTGGGAGACAGCTAAGGGAGGCGGGAGACGAGCACTGCCATTCCTTCAAAGCGTGCTCTGTGGCTATTAATGCAGCGGGTCATAGATGCCTGACATGCAGAGAGGGACTAAAAGACATGCTTTGAAGATTAGGATTATTACTATCATCATCACCATCATCATCATCATCATCACTGCCACTGCCTCAGAGGAACAAAAAAAAAAAGAGAATTGTGGGATGTTTTCGTTATGGCTCCAGATGATCCCCAGGCACTGTGTGTGCTCACTGAAGCTGTTTGCACATACAGACAGTGGTGGCATCCCCTTGTAAATAGGCTGCTGCATTATTTTGTTTCCTCTAACTGAGCACCTCAAAGTGCACGCCAATGAAAAATGCAAGCGCCAAGGTGAAGCAAGGGGAGCATCAGTGTTAGTATGTGAGATTTATGCATCTTATATGTAAAGGCAAGAACATTATATTGCAGTGAATGCAATAACGCTGCTTCATGGGCGCAGTATAGGAAGTAGATAAAGCAGACAGGTTGATGGACTGTTATTATTCGGAGGCCTTTGATTTGATAGCAGGGTCAAAGAGGCACACCAATGCAAAACACAGTTTAATTAATCTGGTTACATAAATGCCAAATATAAAAGCTACACCAAGGGGACCTATTCATGGTGTGGTTAATGTTTGCTACCAATTCACATAATGTTTTACTGCCCTCCAGTGGTACTGTGAGAGCACTGACTCAAAGCAGTGGAGAGAGTGTTTTTACCTGGATAGTAGCAAGTCAACATCAGTGACGTCGCTCGTCTTCAACTACTCAGCCTCTTCCTCCTGTTAGAAGAAATAATCATGTATAAATAACAAATATGGAAAACAAAGAAAGATGTAGAGAGAATGTGTTAAAATCTGTGTTTTGATTTCTGTAGAACTGTTATGTGATTACAGCATCTTGAGTTTTCCTTTGTCGACTAATCTAACAATTCAGTACAAACTGGGGCAGTCTATGTGTTTCAGCCCCTTCCTCTCAGCAACCTGGGTCAGATCCATCAGGCGGGCGGAGCTTAGAGCTTGGTGGATTTAAGAAAAAAGATTACAGTTGGATCTTAGTTTGTTGCGCAAATAAAAAGAAACGATGACAGATGGTACAAAAAAGCCAAAAGCTCTCCCCTCCTATTGCTCTCCACCAAGACTCCTAATTCCGAGAGAATCAGTGACTACTGGGTGTGAATTTTCACGTTGCTTTAAAAGAGTGATCCACCCTCTTAACAGGCATGGATTTCAGTTGTTGCTGTATCTACTACCTGTGTTTCTTCCACGTCTTCTTCTTCCTCTTCTTCTTCCTTTGAGATGTTAAAAAAGAAAGAGAAAATGAGGGGGTTGTGTGAAGTCATGGTCCGAATGACAGTAAGGTGAGAGGACTTCACATACAAGTGTTTGCTGTGAGGGTGGGTTAAAAATGGAGGAGATGAAACCCGAGAGAGGTGCGGTCGGTGGAAACGACAGCAGGGAGGAGAGAAACTAAGGGAACTAATGACCCAACAGATTTCTGTTTATCCTGGGATGACCTAAGTGAGATAGGAGTGGTGCTTGAGGCAATGCACCATATAAGATGGTGTTTTCAGTCATTACATGATGTGTTTGAACACGTTGCAGTGGCAGTTTGATGACTGAAGTAAACAACACACTCACTAAGGGACAAAGGGAGTTTACATCATTATCTATAATTAGAAGCCACAATCACTTAATTCCATCCTGTCATCATTAACGCTTTCGCAAAGAGATCTGCACAACCTGGAAACAAATTAGGCGACAGCTCATAATCCAGTGGGTCATCTGATGCAACTTTTTCTGTTGTTTCCTCCCGTTGATACAAAATAACAAGAAGTGCTTCATCTCATCCATCCTCTTTGGAGCTTGTCACATCCACTTTGTTTCAGGGTGCTCTTGGCAAAAAGAAACAAAAGGCATGACTTCATCTTGAAAAAAAGAGAGACATGTCCCCCTGTCAGGTCAGAGTGTCCCCTCTCCGTGCAACACAACCAAATACGTCCAAGTTATGCTTGTGTGCACACAGGCGGAGTTGAACAACACAACAAAACTTTCCACCTGTTCTCACGGCATCAAAACAAAGTAAAGACGTCTTGGCAGACTCGGAGAAAATGCCCGAACAAGTGTTCTTCAGTGCACACTACAACACTGGACGAACATGAAATACTGTATGGTGCCATCTTTGAAGTAATGCACATCAATGAAAATCAGAGTCACACCCAAAATGTGCACCAGACTACACGGCACACAACTGCCCTGGACGGAGGCAGCAGAAATGTTTGCATACACCTGTACATACAGTCTTGGTATGCAATCATATCATGCATAAAAATCCCAGTATGATTCACACCATGCAAAACCGGGACAAATATACCTCTTCTACTTCAGCCTCTTCTTCTTCCTATGGAAGATGACAGCATGTGGTGTTTAGTATAGGAATTTCACAAAGAAGGAAAGAAAATCAACGTAATTCAGTACCCGTATGTGGACTCGCATTTTTGTTACCACACTAAATCCACCTTAGGTTTAGGTCAAATATGTCATATTTGTCATGCTGCACACCATCAGGCATCTCCATGGAAAATAATCGACCATGCAGCGCACAGAGAGGTGGAAAAAAAGAAGAAGGGCAGCAGAAACCTCTCAAGTCTATAAAGCCTAAAAAAATACAAGACACCACAAACTACCTCACTGCCTCGTTCGTCTTGCTCCTGCAAGAGAGGTGGGACAGCAACAAAAGAAGAAGGAAAGGTGTAGAGGAAAGAGGGCAAAGCAAAGCAAAGCGAAGCAGTGAAGCATACGTGATAGAAGATCAGGCAGAAGCTGGAATGTCTCAGAGAGGCAGAGCTCTTTTCACACAGCACTTAGAACAGGGACATTGTTTAAAGTGGACTTTTTTGTTATATCCTAGGATCTAGAGCAGTCTGAACTCTCTGGGGAAGTTAACCCAGAGTTAAAAGCAATGCTGTGAGAAAAGCTGCTGAGTTGATCACGAACGAGTCTTAACCAAGAAGCCCTGTCTTCATCGCTACAAGGAACAGTGTGCCCCTAAATCAAAAATACATATCTTTCCTCTTGGCTGTAGAGCTGTTTATCAGTTTGCCATCTCTCCAATATACTGGAACTAGATGGAACTCAGCTTCTGGTGCTCCAACCACCAAAAAATTTATTTGAAAAACAGCAATGTCTCTTTCCAGAAATCATGACCCGGTTACTCAAGGTAATCCACAGACCTTGGTGTGAGCAGTTTTATATTGGAACAATTTTCTTTCTACGTGCCAACTACATCACAACACAGAACGAAGCATGCATCTATTGATAGCTCGTCCAGCACCACTGAGATAGCTAACATTACAGTTCAGCTGAGGAGGACGCCATTAATGTTTACATCTCGAGCTGTCACAAACAACAGCATCTCATCAACGAATAGGTGCAGATGTACAGAAAATAGCTCAGAGATGAAACTGCTCACAACAAGGTCTGTGGATTATTTTGAGTAACCCGGTCATGATTTCTGGAAAGAGACATCGCTTTTGAGTTTTTCAAATGTAATTTCTGGTACTATGTGCATCACAAGTGGAGTGCCATCTAGTTCCATTATATTCACGAGAATGCAGACATCTCCAGAGCCAATACCTCCAACACTCTGCAGCTCACACCAAAAAAAGCTAGACTGATAAATAGCACTACAGGTAAGGGGGAATCAATGTGTATTTGGGGGTGATCTGTCCCTTTAATGTGCGGGTTGACTAAAAAAAAGAAGTCCACACACTCTCACTGCTGCTTATAAAGCTTATTGCTGTGAGGACACTGTAGTAACTGAAGGCTACCCTTCAGTGAATCAATATTCACTCATCTAAGGAGTATGAGGACACTCTTTAGAGAGAGTAAACTGTAAAGTGAAACTGTAAAAATGCACAGTTTAAAAACAAGATCATAAAAATTGAGAGGGATGTGTTTCCCCCGCAGCAGAAATTACATCCTTGTGTGTGAGTGCATATGCAGATGTGTGTACGTGTCTGAGGTTGTGTGAGTGCAAACAGGGATGCAGAAGAGGGTCAACCCTTAAGAGCAGACTGTAAATTCAATGCACACATACTAGAATGCAGATTCAAACTAATGTGTCTTATGTAAGTAAAAGGATTTCACATTAGTCAATATATTACATTATCACCTGTCAGAAAATTATTCTTATATCGGCAATGTACTTGTGACAAGCACTGGAGGTGATATTTTAAGTCACCGCTACATATGTGAGTGGATAGAGACGATGCACACTTGAGGTTGCGAGCAAAACCTCTTAGCATGGCCAAAAGTGCTGTCCTTAATCTTAACTTTATTCTGACTCTGTACTTGTTGGTGGGACAAAGTCCAAGAGAAAATGTAAAGGAATGTTTGATAAACTGTGAGGTGGCAAAGGAAGCAAGGAAGGAAACTGAGGAAGGCGAGGCGCAGATTACAACACATATCACATGAATCTACCTCAAGCTGTCGTAGCTCTTCTTCCTCCTAGAAGTAAAATGACAGATAGCAGGTCAGCAGGCTGTGTGGGGAGCAAAAGAGCACCATAGACATGCACTATAGAGAAGTCTCCCTATTTAAAATGAAAACTACATGGGGATAGTTGAGGTTGTCAGGAAGCAGCTACAGAAACTGGGAAGAAATGAGGAACAGGATGTTAGCAGAAAGAGAGGAAAACAAAATGGTTAAAAATGGAGTGAAGTGATGAAGAGATGAAAGAGTATACAGATTAAGTGGAAACAGCAGACCGAGACCCCCATCCCACCCCAACCCAACGAGAGCAGCCTCCCCCAATCTCTGCACCATCAAACCCACACTGCTGATGACTATACGGAGGAGCCGCAGAAAGAGACGATCACCGACGTACAGTTACCTCTGACTGCAAATCCTCTTCCTCCTGGAGGGAGCAAACCAAGAGATGGACAAAAGGGCAAAGAAGGGGTCAAATGCCGTACGGTGCGTGCATGAGGAACAAAACTAGCGTGAAGACCAGCAGAAGGACCTCTGAAACTGATGCATCTAAGTGATGTGAAGTCATGAGTCAGGCAACCGGAACACAAACTGAAGAGACATGCTAATTCTTACATGCAGCTTCCTGAAGTAGAAGCCGTTTGTAACCACAATAAAAAAATGTTGTAAGGCAGCTGAGACTTAATATACCCCACATTACCACGGCGGTAATGACCATAAAAACTAGGTGCCAAAAAGTGGAATGAGGCTTTTTTTTTTTTTTTTTTTTAAAGATCCCTGTTAAATGTATTTTCTTGGTGGTGTGAAGCTGTTAAATTTGTTTGATGATCATGACATGCATTCCCTTCCTAATACTCTGGAAAACTGTGGCTGAATGGAAGATATTAGTTTTAGAGGCTACAAAATAGGGAGAAAAAAAGAGATTTCAAGCATTCAAATGCTTGTACGCAGTCAAAGGGATGAGTAAATAAAAAATCATCCACTGCCCTTGAACAGAGAATAGGAGAGGTTACACTAAAACCAGAGCCGTAGCCTACTACAGAAGCATAATGCATTCACTCATGAAAAAATATATATTCAACCTGTTTTTCTGAATTAACAAGATTTTTATCGTGTTAGTTAAAGAAACAGAGCAGTATTTTTTTTCCAGTGAACATTACAATTCCATATCATAGCCTACATTGCAAATACAGCACACTGTAATTTACAGTGACAATGAGTTTGTACCTCTTAGTATGGCTGATCATCCTCTGTGCAACATACTGGGCATTAGAGGTTAGCATTGAATCCACTGTGACTATTAAGGAGTGTTATATATATTTCAATAAATTCCACATGGCTATTGATTAGAAACAATAATGTTTGAGTAAATATGTCATATATGACATAATACTACTCTATATTTACGACAAGTAAATATTAAAAACAAGTTTCAGTCAGGGTTTAGGAAACAGAACTCTCCTGAAACTGTATCTCTGAGAGTTTCAAATGATTTTCTAATGTCCTTTTGATGGAGGTGACTGTTTTGTGTTAGTACTTATGGACCTCAGTTCTGTATTCGACACATCAGACCATGAAATCCTCATTAACAAGTTGCATGACTGGCCTTGGCATATTAGGCAAAGCATTACACTAGTTTTCTTCATATCTCTCTGACAGGAGTTTCTCCATCTCTATTGGTGACTGATCTGATTCCTCTCCACTATCCTGTGGTGTCCCGCAGTGCTCAGTTCTTGAGCCTCTGTTATTTTCCGCTATATTTTCTGTCATTGGGACAAAAATTAAATAGATATAACACTGCATATCATTTATATGCAGATGATATCCAGCTCCACTTCTCGTTTAAACCTTGTGAGCCTTTCAGGTTATCTAGGCTCCTTGACTGCCAATTAGGGTCTGGACTACTGAAAATTTTATCAGTGCTAATAAAAGTCACTTTGTGACCTATGTCTGCGAAAAGCACTATATAAATAAATTCTGTTTACTTAATTACTTACTCATTTTACAAAGACAGGATACGCTCTCACTAATAGACATTCTTTTTAAAGCTCTTAAAACCAATGGTGAATGACAATCAGCCTTACTTCTACTTTGAAATATCTAACAGCACCCTGAGGAGATACTTTTTCACATTATTATTAACCCAGCTTTCAGGTGAGAATTAAAACAAATGAATTTGACAGTTAATTGACATCTTACAAGTTCAGCTCATGTTAGTAATCATCATTTTCAGATCAAGCAGACATCAGTGTGTTTGTGCACGTTTGATAAACCTACCTGTTCTTCTTCCTCCTCTGCATGGGCCTGCTAACAGAAGAGATAAGATAGTATTAGAGATGTGCGCACAGTTCGGACTAATCCCCACACACAACACATACCGGATATTCATACTGAAAGACAACAGCACCCACAGATCAGGCTTACTGAACCAGACAAAGGGGCCCTACTGACACACCTTAACCAGGACAATTAACAGTGATTGGATATGCAGTGGAATGCAGGATAAATGACAAGTGGTGACAATATCATCAGCAAAATACAAGGATACAAAGTGGGAAACAGCCAAAAAAGCATAAAAAGTTGCAGGAATACAACAGTAAAGACGTTCAATGTCCAATGGTGCTGAATAAACAGTGAACAATAACAGGATACAGTTACACGTTACATGTTTTTGGTTACTAAATAGCCGAACAAAGAGAGAGACTTTGACAAAGGGATACAGTACGAGGACGACAGGCACTTAAAAAGGAGGCAAACCCTTAATATGGAGGAAAAAGACAACATTAAAGGGACAGTGGAGACGCTGAGGGGAGGAAAAACACAGCATTCCAGAAATGATGGGAAAGTAGAGGAGAGGACATTCAGTTCAAAACATTCAAGGGACGGAGTGAGAGGAAAAACTACGGGAGGTGGGACTGTAGTTGAGGGGCAATTACTGTATCCTCTGTGACCTCGTCTGTTTCTTCCTCCGCCTCCTCTGCCTCTTCTGCGGGGGCCTCGTCTCCTGCTGTTTCTCCTTCCACGGCTTCATCATCTCCTTCTGCTACCTCCTCCTCCTCCTCCTCGCCACCCTCACCTTCCTCCTCCTCCTCCTCATGTGCAACCCCATTGCGCTCCTCCACTGGAACCTCCTTATTGTGAAGTAAAAACAACAACCGGTGGTCAAGGAAAACAAATGATGTGATTAAAGAAAGAACTTAAAGTTTTAAAGGCACAGTTGTTCAGAAACTGCTTCGACAGCACAAAGACGGTCGGCTCATCAGTTGGAGGGGTTGAGAAACTTTAATGGTGGGTGTTAGTCAATCCTGGGAATAAAATGGAGGAGGGGAGGAAGTAGTAGCATTTAAAAAGGTGGAGAGTGGTGTGTCAGTGCTTCCTTTATAAGAATCAAGAGTTTGGAATGATGCATCGTGAGTTGAAGACAGCCTTTAGGTGAGAATCAGACATCATGGCCTTAAAGGAATGTTTCGACAACAGTATGAGATGTAACATGGAGGTGGATTTTGATAGCTTTAGACAGAGCCATGCTAGCTGTTTACATCTGTTTCCAGTTTTTGTGCTAAGCTAAGCTAAACGGCTGCAGTTTAGCTTCACAATTACCCTACAGGCATAATAGTTTTTCCATCTCTCAGTGAATACGTGTTTCCCAAAATGTTGAGCAGTAAAAGCACAGGGGTACCTGAACTCCTGCTGGGAAGAAAATGCACCTAAAATGAACTCGGTGTGCTCTTTGTTTGTGCAGCGCTGCGTTATACCCTGCGGGATAACAAAAGGTAGATCACAGGTTCAGCTAAGCAGAAGTCTTCAGTTGTGTTTTGAGCTATCCAAAACCAAAAAAAAGATCCATGGAATCTTCCTCAGTTACTTTAAATTCCAAAGTAGAAAATCAGTGGAGTAGAGGGATTTGTGCTCATGCATTACTTGAATATTATTCAATTTAAAAGATGGTCAGATTTAAATATCTAAAGTGAATGATGTCTGTTCTTTGGTGTCTTCAGATCTGGGTTAAAGTGTGTCTAATCTGCTCTGTGGTGAAACTGATGACCAGCAGGGATTTTCTTAAGGGAGGAAAATCGTTAGAAAGTCACTGGAATGAAGATGTGTTAAAAACATTAAATGCTTTTTAAAATTATTGGACTAAAACACAATAATGAAACCAAACATCACATTTCACACTGCAAATCAAACATACCCCACATTGTAAAGTAATAACCGTGGACAGGATTGCAGGAACATGATGCTTCACACTTCAGCACAGTGATGCAATGTCACAGCGTTATAACGACAGCTCTGCATATTGTGTTATTGTGAACATAAAATGTGTCACTCATGCAGAACGCAGTCAGATTAGTCAACGTGATGACTGGGACGGAGTGGAGGAGAGGAAATTAGGAGTCTGTTTGAATAAACAGGTATGGACAGATGTTACACTGGATGGAAAGGAAACGGTGAGAGTTAAAAAAAAAACATGAGGGAGAAATGACACGACGGCATTACTATTGAGTCATCGAGGTTCCCCTCTGCATTAGTTTCCTCAGCATGGGTCCCGTTCTCCACAATGTCCGCCTTGTTGGCCTGTTCTGCTTCCTGTGTCGATGAAATGATCAGGTTTAACATAGGTGCATCAGATGGGATCGGGGATTGAGATTTACTGTTTCACCTGCTAATGTGTCCTCTAAGTTTTTAGGTTGCAACCACTCTGAATATTTTCAAACCAAAATGATTTCTTAAAGTACAATCTTAAGTACCCATTTAAATATATTTAATAAAACTAAGTATGATTTTGAAAACTGAATCTTAAAAGTCTTAAGTAGTTCTGCCCAAAATTGGATTTATCACCCACAGATGTGTCAGGTGTTTTAACTTGCTATTACTCACTGCTGAGGTAAAAGTCAGTCCCGTTTCCCCCTGTATGAAGTGCATTTATTTCATGAAATGACCTGATAGAACCCTGAAATATTCAGGTGTACAGATGATTAATTGTGATGTGTTTAAAGAAGCTAACTTTGTCTCATAAGAGTTGAAAAAAGGCACTGACTATTTACTTAGTGTCTATCACTCTAGTGTTCCCGACTGGTGAGTCCTGGTCCGAAAGTGGGTCCCAGGTCCATTCTGAATGGGTCACAAGTGACTCATGAATATGTCAAGTTTGTAAAAAAAAAAACACACTTTATTTTGAAGTACAGTGAATTTCTGTCTCAGGGCTTTTACTTTGGAGCTCTGTTTCCCGCTGTAGAGAAAGTGACTAATGGACAGCTGCATGTAAGAGACGGCAAAGTAGCTCAATGACATGGCCAAATGCAAGTAAGATGCTGAATAATGAACTGTGCGGTATTTAAACAAACTACCAAGGAGTATCTGGACCCTGTGGTTGGACCAGTTGGAAATCACTGCTCTAGTAGGTCACAATTATACACACTTCATCAGTTATCTATGAATTTTGTCATTGGCAAAAGGTCTGACAACGTAATTATCTGGTATTGTTTACAGTGTTTTGTTCTCTGTAGCGTTGCTTGAAAATGCTTGTGCAGCATCTGGTTTAAATAAGTTTTGCTGTCTTGTAAACCCAGGTGGGCTGTATGTATGACACAAAAAAAATGTGCTCATCATATACAAGTATTTGGCAGGTGTTGATTTCAGGCCCTGAGCAGGGCTTTAAAGTTGTTTAATAACCTGATCGCTGCTTGACTAATTTAGTCGTTAGCACAGCTTAAATGATTCTGCTGAGATTTGCTGCTTAAATTGAATTGTTCTAGTCATTAACTGATTGGTTTCACATAGTATTCACTACAAAAAGCTAAGAGTATTGCAGAGACTCAAACCAGAATCTGTTTGACTGAATTTAAACATGCTCAAGGAAAATCTATAAAGACTCTTTGTTTGAACTCTCCATGCTGTACCAAGACTGCAGATTTACCGCCTGGCATAGGGGTGAAAGACATTAGATTATTGTGATTTTACACAGTAGAAAACAGAAAATAGCTCCAACCTTTGACCCAGGAGGAGGGGGCAGCCCCAGGAAGGCATACACCGAGTTGTCCTCCTTGGCATCGAAGAACGTTTCATAGTCCTGCATGAAAACAAAAGAAAACGTTCTTTAACAATTCACTACATCTGCTGTTCCTACTGTCTCAACATGTGCCCTCGGTGGAGTGTGTCTGCACGGTGTAATAACTGCACGTACAGTAGGTTCTCTGTTTTAAACACAATAGTGTACAATTATAATGGCACTTTACTCCTCTTTCCTGATAGGGATGCACCGAAATGAAATTTGTGGCTGAAGCCGAAGTCGAATAAAATTAAACGCTTGGCTGAATACCGAATATCGTTGTTTAGTTTTTCATTAGTTTTTGCAGATGAACCTCCTCCAGATTAGTGTTGTCATGGTACCAAAACTGGGACCCACGGTACGATACCAGTGAAAGTATCACGGTTCTGAGTAGTATCACGATACCACAGCGAAAATGAGGCAGATGTGCTTTTTGTCATTTGTAAAAAGATAACTTTTCATCACTTTTGATCACTTTTCTATAACACATCAATGATATTTCAATGGAATAAATTACCTATTGACTTATTCATACTTCAAAAACAGCACCAATAAGTGATTAACATAGGGAAGATTGAAATAAATAAATAAATAAATAAAATAAAAATCAACCAGCCACCCTCCTCCCCTGACAAGTCCCTCCATAAGTAAAGAACGGTCCCTAAAGTGCGGTGAGGTTTGTGGGCGGTTACCTGCCACAAAGAGAGAAATGTGAACGGCTCGTTTCTCCTCTGACACGTCACATACCTGTGTGTCGCCACAGCTCGGCTGTCCAGGTACTTTTGGGCAGTCATGACACCAAGAAAAGGACATTATTGGAGCCGGACTTCTCCGTCGGCGGTAAGCCTTATCTTGCACCGCGGAGCACTATGGCTGCCGTATTGCTGCTGCTGGTTGAAATCTGTACTTGCACAGCGTGCTGAATTATTTATTTTGCTCACAAAAAACTATTTTTATTCGCAAATGCGAGTGCGGTGACGGACGGAGTAAAATATCACCACACTGCTGACATTTTACTCCGTCCGTCACCACACGCTGTTTGATTGCGTTATCAAAACACGCTGCTATTATTTGGCCTTGCTTTTCACTTATTCCACCGAATACTGAATGTGTGTTTTTTTGCAATATTCGGCCAAATATATTCAGTTACCGAATATTCAGTGCATCCCTACTCCCTGACCATGTGTTCTAGAGTCAACCACTGGTAAATCTTCACTGTGGGGATGTCTCTGTGTACTCACCCCACAGTAGCCTTCTTCATTGAAGATTTGAGGGGGCAGAGGGATGCCGTTGGCGGGCTTCTTCTCCTCAGGGACATTCTGCCTCATCCACATGCGGTTCTCCTCATTGCAGGCGATGTCCAGCTGAGTGTAGTCCACTTTAAGAGCCTCCAGGAAGCCGACCACATCTTGCTGCTTCTTCTTGATCTGGGTGCAGAAAAATAAGAAAACAGACATATGCGTGAAGGAAATCAGAACTGATTGCAGAGGGAGTCAGGAAAAGGCTGTAATATTTCACTCCAAAGATTGAAATACACACACATGCACATACAGGACCTTTACATGCATTAAATGGAGAGATGTCAGAGTCAGGGGGCTGCACATGGATAGTAGTTGGGGGTTCAGTGCCTTGCTCAAGGGCATCTTGGCAGTGCCCAAGAGGTGAACTGACACTTTTCCAGCTACTAATCTCAACCCAAGTCCCTATGTACTGAGCTACTGCTGTGCCCAAAATGCAGCAAAAACGTAGTATTTTTGGTGATTCTTAAGGATAGCACTTGTACACCATTTAAATATGACATCACAGGTTGTGGTATACCATTTCCTGGTCCCATCCCACGAAATTAACACATAAACTAGGGCTTGAACAATTAGTTGATTGGCAGAAAACTAACTATTTTGATGCTGATTAATTATCTATCAAGCACAAATGCAAATATATATCACTGCATACTGAATATCTTTGTGTTTTGGAGTGTTAGTTTGACAGGAAATGTAATATGAAGATGCCATTTTGGGCTCTAGGAAGTCATGATGGTTTATTTTTTACTTTTTTTGGGTACTATTCTGACAAATCAGTCTAAACAATTAATCTTTTAATGACGAAAAAAAAAAGATCAGGCCAATATTGAAAATTTCAGTTTTATAGTATATGCATATATGTATGTATGGATAGATAGACAGATAATAGAGTTGGGAATCACCAGAGGATCCAAAATATGGTATTATGGTATCATTATTACAATATTATTGTGATTTTAAATATGTTTTGATAGTATTGAGCGTCTCCACTGTCCCTTTAATGTTGTCCTTTTCTTCCATATTAAGGATTTGCCTCCTCTTTAAGTGCCTGTCGTCCTCGTACTGCATCTCCTTGTCAAAGTCTCTCCCTAGATTTGGTTATTTATTAACCAAAAACGTGTAACGTTCCTGTTCACCGTTCTTCCTCACTGTTTATTCAGCACCATCGGACATTCAACGTATTTACTGTTGTAGTTCTGCAACTATGCTTTTTTTGTCTGTTTCCCACTTTGTATCCTTGTATTTTGCTGACTATTGTGATAAAATATATTGCAATATATTAACTTTTTTTTTTTCAAACTGTAAATTATTAACATCTGTTTTATCTAATAAGATAAAGTTTTCAGTCTGTTCATCTCACTTCAGCTATTTTTTGCAGCAAAATGTATCTAGCAGACTGAAAAAGCAATTGATTATATTATTCTAGTAGGCTTGTAATAATAATTTATGTAATTTAAAAATCATGCTCTGGTTGGCACTGTGTGACGATGCGATATTGCCACACAAATATATTGTGATATTATTATTATAGATAGATAGATAGATAGATAGACCAAAAATAACATACAAAACCAGTGGGGTCTGAATTTTCAAAACACACCAGTGCAGTCATGAACAGACATCTACTCATTTCTAACCACAGTATGTGTAACTTGCATCTATCCCTGGACACACAGGATGGAAAACACTGGAACATGCAAACAAATCCACTCAAAGGACAAAACAAAGTCTTTCTGCTGTGAGACAACACTGCTGGCCAACTGGGCCACCATGTCACCCCTGGACTGCTTCTAACTGCTTCTTTAGCTTTGCCTAAAGTAGATTTAGAAGATCAATTCCCCTCCCCGCCGTGGTGATCACCCCACCTAGTGTTTACACAATCACCTCAGGGTAAATCTAAATAGGCTACCAAATAATATGAAAAGGCTGTTTCTTGGTGCAATATCTCCAGCAGCACCGGTTAGCCTGTGTGGTCTCTATAACGGGGTCCATGACATGAAACACTTTGGGAGCCTGTTCTAGAAAGCTCTGCGTGGGAATCACACCGACTTGCGGTGATAATTAAAGTCCTGTAGCTCTGCAGAAGCAAACACTGAGCATACAACAAGCCATAAATATGCCTATTGACATACATGTGCGCAATTGAAAGCAAGTGACATTAATTTGGAGTTTTAGCGCTCCTGAATCGAGGTGAGCCAAAGTCCTGATCGGTATAAGCAGTAACAAAGTTGGCTCTAATGAGAAACGAGTCGCAGGCTGAATGCTTACCGCAGTGGATCCCGATGAGGTGGCGAGAAATACTTTGATCACCATTTTGTTACAATATATTTTGTAGAGTATGCAACAAGTAGGCTCTTAAAGGAGCAGTCGGCCTCCTCTATTATTAGAGCTCACCCAGGACGGAGACATAGCACTGAGATCACACACAAACACACACACGTACACACACACACACACACACACTGCTCGGGCTATTTTTGTCTCCGGGCTCCATTAGTGCAGGATTGGCGGGTTGGCCCCTAGGGGCGCAGCACCATACAGGCTGATTGGCAACTTCAGCTGTCTGTCGGCGCAGGGGACAGTGAAGTTAGGCTCCAGCTCCTTGCTGAGTGCATATATGGACAGAAATAGCACTGACCAGCACTATACGCTGTCAGGCTTTGGTTTCCAAACGCAGGAACTCGGGCCTGTTTGGGGTCCTTGCACAAGTCCCCCAACAAAATGGGAATTTGTTCACACAACATCATGGGTTCTCAACTTGCTTTGCCCAGGGGCCACTTTTGCAAAATAACAGGCGACCAGTGGCCAATTAATAAACAAACTTTAATAATATTTATCAGTAGGTTATGTGTAATAAACAAATTGCCTGTTTTCAGCCTGTCAACATTTGCTGACCTCATTCAGCTTTGCCAAGAAGCAAAACCAGTGGCAGCAGCCTCACACAGATCAGGTGTAGGCCTATGCAGGGGCGATGCATGGGCGCAATATGAGACAGTGGGTCCCTGGGCACAGATATGCAACAGGCCCCACCACCTCTCCTACACTGGAGTAAGACACACAGACTCTGTGGTGGTTTTCCTCTTTTTAAATTTGTTTTGTGTCTCCCTTTTCCACCAAAATCAGCACACGTACGCAGTTTTTTAAACACAGATAAACTGGCTAAAAATAGGCTATAGACTCCTTTCCAGTTAACAGTAGATTAGTGCTGTGTACACGGCTTCAGCAGACGGGTATGCCAGTACAGGAGTAGAGGGGAGCAGAATGAAAATGTTACAGTGGTTACTTCTTTTGATATATCTCTAACTTATTCTCTCTCTAAAAAATGATGTTCGAGTGCTGCTTGGGTGGAGACGAACAGTATTTTGTGGTGATGAATCATTGCATCTCACCGGTAAAGGAGTGTTGTCTTCCCATCAATGCCGATCGAAGCCGGAGGCGATAAATACCCATGACTAGAGTCGTTTGACCCGGGTGTGAATGCTGATTAAAATCTTTCCCACTGCATTAAAAAGCCAGATGTTTGTGGGTGTTAGTGGTTTATTTGTGCAGTGGGAAAGGGGCTTTATAGTGTTTATGCATTTTTTGTGGTTCTGTGTCTCTTTGAGGTCATTTTGTGTATTTTTTTTCTCATTTTTTAGTTATTTTGTGTCTCACTGCTGCTCCTTTGCAGTCATTATAAGTCTCTTCCTGGTCAGTGCATGCTGATGTTAGTGGCACTTTTTTTAATAAACAAGCTCTATTTTTATGCTTTCTTATGCATGACACTTTATCTAATTAATAATCATTTCCAGTGTGAATAAATTTACTTTCATTGTGAATTACAAAAATGATCAGGGGGCCACCCAGCACCCTATTGCAGGCCAGATTTGGCCCATGGGTTGTAAGCTGAATATCACTGCGCTGGAGGATGTTGTGATTAGGACACTGTTTATTTGACCCTCCAGGTGTCACTCTCTGCTGCTGTCCCTGTACAGAAAGCACAAGGTAAAAACTTCTTCATGTACAGTAGAGGTCTTTCTTAAAGCAAGCGATTTACTTTTGACTAATGTGTACTTTTTTAACGTGGATAAGAGCCTCTCTTTCATTCAGAATAAATTGTGGACACTGAAAATAACATTTGGATGAATGCTGTGTACAAACATATAGCCTAGTACTTTTAATCTAATTTTATTTTGCAATTTTGTGTGTTTACAAAAGCAAAAGAATTGACGTGCTTGACTCACCGTTTGAAAAATCACAGGGTGCCGACCCAAAATACACAAACTAAATAAATCCAAATGTCAGCACTCACAAATATCATATATATCAGTCTTTTAATAACGCACAGCAGTATCACAAACGGACGCGTTTCAGCACTTGGCTTTCCTCAGCGTTATTCCCTTTTACTTTGTTTTTACCCCTGGTTTCCATGACAACTGCGGAAGTAGCTTCACAAAAACAGCCCTCAACCATTGGTGAAATAATCTCTGGTTAATTAGGTACTAGCTGGGTAAATATTTACAACCTGAATCATCAGTTTCTAACTGAAGAGAACAAAGCAAGATAATTTGCAAGTAAATGATGCTCTTATATTCTGAGGCTGTGAAAAAACAATGTTCCTGAGGTTCTTGGAGAGGTGGATGTTATTTCATGCTCCTCAGTCAGAGATAAGAGGGAACAAAGACCAAAAGTCTTGTTATCACACTATGAACAGGGATTTCACACATAGGCATCCAGTTTCACTGACCTCAGACAAACAATTTAGGTTGGTTTATTAACCTCTTAAGTTTTAATTAATTGTTTCAACCACTACTAACCTACTTTAATTTGTGCAAGTTCACATTAAAAACGTTATCTATGTTTTCCTTGAGTTGTTCTTTTCTCAGTGAAGAAGCCTGTAGCCTAAAGAAGTGATGTGTGTGAGGCAGCAGTGTCTGATGCAGCACCAACACCTCCAGGTGGTCTGACTTTGAAGACAAGACTGACTCGCTTACACACCCAAGAAATTAACACATCAGACAAGTGGCAGGGATCAAACACATGCAGAGGAAAAAAGTCATTTTATTTTGTGTGGTAGAACTTATATGGTTTATGTAAATATATTGGTTGCAGTTTACATTATCATAAGTTTCTCGTCTTCAGGTAAAAACACACAAAGGTAGCACAAGCAGACAAGTCTTAAAGTTTCTTCCAATCAATCCCCTGCAGGTTTCCAAGCCAGGGATCCAGTCTGGGACTTGAACTGCATCAGGGAGCTGAGGAGCCCCATGTGGGATCTGCTGGACAGAAAACAAGCAGCTGAAGTGGCCTCACTTTTGCCACACGATGGCGCTGCAGCACTTCCAAGACTCTGAGGGCAGCTTCTCACAGGTTGGTTGGTTTTGACTCTTTGGTATCATTGCTCAGATGTATTGCTTTTGGTGGGCACTCCAGGAACTGCAGTTCTTTTTACAGTGTGGGATAGGAGGAGAAAAGTGACATGATGGATCCCTCTGACTCTGTTTTGTTTTGTGTGGATGTTTGGCACTGATTCATATAGATGTAGATTTAATCTTGTTTGGATCTATGTATCGTCACTCATGCTAAGGGGGCTGTGTTTGTGTGTTTTCCCCACTGTGGGACATCTCTTGAAGCAGTGTAGGAGGTTTATGTTTTTGTCTAATTAATGTTTGTGTTTATGTGTGCTTGATATTTATGTATTATGCTGTTGGACGATGGCAGATTGACATACCTGAATGTTTGGTTGTTCTTGGCTAATGTGTCTGAATAACCCCACAAGGGATGGGTCGTGTAAATGGCTAGACATGAATAATAAGATATTCATTTATTCATTCATTTTACTCCCATCTAAGATTCAAATTTCAAAAACTGCTCATTGGTCTCATTTTCCAGGCCGAAAGTCAGAATGTTTTTTTCTAATTCTACAATTAACGCCTGTGTGATTTCCCAACTCTAATTACAGCAATTGAGTAATTATTCCTCACATTATCTTGACCCCATCTCCATTTCCAGGTCCTCTCCATGCACAGCAATGAGACCCTGAGTCCTGCAGGGGCTGATCTGTGCGACCCGCTGTGACAGACCGGCGAGGCATAGAATATAATCTGCTAAACAGCACAAAGACGAGTCTCCATCACCTACAGCTGCTCCGCTGGAGAGGGAGGAACTCACCTTCAGGCTGACCAGGGCCTCTGCAGGGCAAGAAGATAATGGTATGGAAAAACAGAAATGTGTGGGAGTCCAGTGTCACTCCAGCATCCATGGTGTAGATTATATTTAACACCAGTACAGTGGGGATATAAATAGAAACAAGAATTGTTGTGCTTTAATGCTACACTCAAGGACTTGCAGAAGAATCTTGAGCATCATTAAGTTGTGAAACAGTAACTGAACAAAGAAAGATCAGCAAGGTGAGGAAGGTATCCTGTGAGCAAGAGCAAATGTATCAGCTTAATGAGGAAATTCAAGTAAATAAGAGTTGTTTCCCAGGTGATATTCTCTCCAGCATTAGACCTGGCCTAGTTCTTGTTACCATACAGTTTTATTTATTGTGTGAGCCTCTGTCTCAAGTGATGGTAGCAGTTCCACAGGGGTTTGTATCCCATATTAACAATGTTTCGCATATCCCATTCGATGTCATTTGTGGGAGAATTTGGTTAAGATGTCTGGATCAATATTTTCCACAGGAGATTGCCCATTAGTGAACCTCTGATTCTGAGGGCTTAATGCTTCTGTTTGATGGTGTAATCCCTGCTCGGCGGTCTCCAATGACACTGAGAAAACTAAACAATATAAATTGAAGTTGTACACCAGCATTTCCCAGATGTAGATTTTCAAAATATCATAGCATTTTAATATTACAAACTGTCACATGGTTGCATTAGCTGCACATGTAAGAGAGATATCTGGAATCAGACTGTGTAAAGAAGTGGTAATACACAATATTTGCTCCCACAGCTTCCTACAAGTAACTCAGTTTGGCCATATCTAATTCATTAGTGTTTATAAACTTACAGACTCACAAATTTAAAAAAAAGACAAAGGACATACAAGACATGCAAAATAAAAACCACAATTCATCATTCAATTTTTAATTTGTTGTGGCTTAGTGGGTTTTGTCTAAGAAGTCTTTTTTAATTTACAGGCAGTGAAAACAGGATGGTTCAAAGAGATGGATTAGTCCTCCCCACTGAGGCTTCGAGGTCTTTTGAAGTTAGAATATGCAGAGAGTGAAGAGAAGCTGGAAAAGCAGGGGAGCTCAGTCGCATTTTACTTGTTTGCCTACATCATCTACAAGAGTTTGGTGATTTAGAAAAAGGACATTTGAAGACATTTCCTCATCTCTAGAGACCTTTTAGTGTCATTTTTTTTTTATCATTAATTTAACATTTAGCCTTTGCATCATCAGGATTCTTTGGTGATAGATCTTCAAGAAACAGAGGTTTCTGCAAATGTTACATTGGAAGAGAAACACCAACAGGAGACTGAGACATGTGCAGGTGAGCACTTAATGTTATGAGCACAGTATAATAACTAACAAAGCACACGTGCAAAGTAGCTGAGGGACAAAATGCCATAGTGCTGGGGGCGTCATAGTGGGGGGAAAGTGACCAGATAACCAGATTAACCAGGTACCAATGGGAGGGGGCCCATAAAAAGATTGGAATGAAAAGTTTGGATTTTGTAAGTATTTTTTTCGAAATAATTAGTGCCAAAACATAGTTCAAATCGGCTGAGTCAATCCGCTGAAAGACTGGACTTTGAGGCCCCTCTCAAACCTCAAAGGTGTAAATGGTTTAGTCCCCTGCATTCGGATTTGTCTCTAAATGCAGCTGGAGCACCAACGTATGCTGTCGTGTCTTCCCTTAAAAAAGGGCAATTGGGGTTCTAAAAAAAAAAGAAAGAAAGAAAGGAAAAGGACAGAAAGCAAACTGACTTTGTAAATAAAAATAAGAAAATTCCAAAGGTGCGTGAGAGAGACGCGGATCAAGAGAGGAAGGGTGGAGGGCCCACAGAAACTGCTTAGGCATAGGGCCCAGAATTCGGTACCATGCATAGTTATCCACCAACAACTCTCACACAAGACAGCAAACACCACAAACACTGGAAGCAAATTTAGAAAGGTTTTAGTAAAGGAGCTGTTTTCATCCAGTATTTAGACTGTGCCACAGAAAAAGAGACACTGGAGGCCCCACAGGTGTTAGAAGGCGGCAGAAAACTGAGGAACATGAGGGCAAGACCTCCTACATTTTGGAAAAGTCTATGGTTGCAGCTAAAGCCAAAAGCAAGGGATAAAATTTCCTCAAAAAACGCCAGGAGCCCAATCAGGGTGGAGACCCTCAGCAGCAGGATTCATGAACTGAGCAATACAGAGGGATGTGCAATATATGTCTTATTTATTTTCTAAAGGTTATGATCATGGAGTTTCATTGGTGTCTTGTTGTTCTGTGTTTTAGTTATATCTACCTTATGTTTATTGTTTACTGTGCTGTACCACAAATCGCCCCATTAATGCTTTTCTAAGTCTAAGGACTTGTTTTTGCTTGTGAACTCCCAATTTATAACATCACAGTAAATAAAAGGTTTTCTTCTGTTTTATTTTCATTAAAAAAAAAGCAGTTCAACATTTACAAATCATTGTTTTCAAAACAATACAACTAAAACATCTGCGCCATTAACTTAAAATCATCATAACAAAAACAACAAAATTAAATATCACCAAATAAAGTGTCGCAATATGAAACAGCCAACGCCAAAATGCACTGCATTTTTACACGCTGACCTGAAGCAACTCACAAAAAATGACACAAACAGCTTTCATTAACTAAATGTTGAGCAATAAGTTAGAAAACCAGTGTATCTGACTCGGCTGATGTCTCTAGCTGACCGCATGGAGACCCAGTGTAACCACTTTGTTGCAAACCACCAGCCAGCATGTGATTCCTACTCCACCTGAAGGGAAAGAACAGCTCCGTCAGTGAATGAATAAAGTAGGGAAAATACTGTATTTTATATATACACATCAGAATTGTGTTTGAATCAGTATAAAAGAAAAAGTATTGAAGTTAAAGAAGACTTGTTCTGTGTGTTGTTTATGAATAATCTTTTTTTTTTTTAATGAAATATAAAAAATAGGTTAATTACCTGCCACTCCTGTTGGGAAGGCCACAAGGCGCTCCACTGGGGCAATCCATTTACTGGGGACCACCGTCACTGGATCAGAGTAATACTTCCATATCAAAGAGATCATCAGAGCAGCCTGATGAATACAAAACAGAAATATGTGGGTATACAATACGTAATAAGTATTTTATCAGCTCGTCTTTATGCTAGTATTATCAACTTCTACATTCTATTTCTAAAATGGTCAGAACAAAGTACTCAACTAGCATTAAAGGTGGTTTTTGTATCGAATAGGTCTATGCTTACATTTTAATACTACAGTAGCTCTGTGTGTGTTTCATAGTTACACTGGAATCTACAACCACATGCATTTGATCTTCTTATAATTTCCACCTACCTGCAGTATGTAAAACACAATGTTCACGACCCATTTCATCTTGGCTTGTTGCGCTGTTCTTGATTTCACTGCAAACGTGAGGAAAAACACGACTATTAGACTCAACACATTGACTTTTGTGGTGATGCAGCCTTTTTAAACTCTAACGCAGACCCTTTAAGCACGCTAATCAGAGTATTTTCGCCAGTTCATTTAACTTCATTATTTGAATGATCAGAAAATCAGAGATATGGGCTGCAATTCAGAGGTGTGAATTCAAACTAAGCACCCATTTTTGTGCATTCCTAATTACTGTGTTCACCCAGCCATAGGGGACTAAAGCAAGTAGCACAGCAGTCTGCTATTTGTAAGATTAAAAAACAACAACAACAAAAAACATAGAGGAATGATCAATACATCACATTATGTAATGTAATGTATTGAAACAGTGGGGAGTTCCCCTTGATGACCACAACAGTAAAAACTATGAGTCAGTTGATTGGGAGCCGTGAGCACAATTCAACTTATAGAAAACGGTGACTGGTTCTTGAAGACATATACGGTACTACATAGGCTTCACAGCTTGGTCATGGAAGATGTAATATTTTGAGTCACTGTGTGGTTAAGACAAAGAAATTATCAAAACGGAAACAATCTGAACTAGCCTTTGGTCTGCGGTACATATGTACTATACTCAAATTGTGATTAGCCACTTCCTGTCTGTGCCCATGATAATCCTGAGGCAGAGGGTGAAGGACAGCAACAGGCAGCAGCTGTTCCCACTGAACACACAGTAAGCATGTTATCCAAAACCTCCTGTCGCTCCCTACGGTTGGTGGTTTTAATGTGTGAATCTGCTGTAGTAGACATGCACAGGTGTGGAAGTCACAATATGTGCCTTCTACAGTAGACGTGACAGTGTGTCGGCACATAGCTTTCCCCGCGCTTCCAAAAGAAACTAAGCGGTAGACCTATATTGGGTAGAATGAATAACAGGAACACCCATACAAAACAATTAACACTCACTTTCTTACGTTTATGTTCAGTTTTGATTGGTATTTAGCAGCGGTGTGGACTTAAAGTCACGACCTGGACATTATTTAGACGTGAGCCACAATTTTGATGACTTCAGACTCAACTTGACAAATCAAAAAAGACTTGCAACTTGACTTGTACTTTAACACCAATAGGGCTGCAACGATTAGTCGACTAATCGCTGACTAATTGACTATTAAAATAATCTGTGACTATTTTAGTAGTCGACTAATCGGTGTGAGTCTTTTTTCATAGAAAAGTACCCCAAGATACTCTTATTGCAGCTTCCTACGTTCAAATATTGGCAGCTTCACACACTCTCCCATGACGGTGAACTAAAACCCTTTGGCGTGAGTATGAAACAAGATATTAGATGACATAGTTTTGGGGTTTGGGAGAGACAGACCGACATTTATCAACATTTTAACACATTTTCGATAAAATGATTAGTCGACTAATTGAAGAAACAATCGACAGATTAGTCGACAATGAAAATAATCGTCAATTGCAGCCATAAACACCAATGACTTGTGACGTCATTTGGACTGGAGTATTCGCAATTCACTTTTATGTTGTCCTGTCCATGTTAAATGTCTTCTTTCCTATTTTTTTTTACTGCGCTTGGATTGGTGAGTAACTACACTTGGTTCTCTGTATGCTGCTGTATATAGAGAATGACAACAATGAACTGAATTGAACTGAGCCTCTTGATTTGAAAGTACTTGGTACCTTCCCCCACACCCAAAGATTAAAAAGTACATTGAGCTTGGCAATGTTGTGCACAACATAATAGTGCTCTATTTACTATTTTACAACTTTAATTTAAACATTTTACAAAACAAAGTATGACAGAATATATAAAATTCACTGTGGTGTTACTGCTGAATAGTGCCAAGTTAGTGATTAAGTTTATGTGCACTTGTTTTAACAAGTAAATACAAATTTTAAAAAGCATTCCTGTGTTTTGTAAATGTATTTTACTGTAACTTTGTTGTTAAAATGGCATTACACTTATTGAAAAACACATTATGACTTGGTTAGGACTGGAAACTCAAAGTTTAGGACCTAGGATTTGACTTGGGACTTGAGTGCAAAGACTTGTGACTTACTTGCTCCTACCTCTGTATTATAAAGTCATAGTTTGTGGTGTTGCCATATGTAGATGTCCCTGATATTGTGACTTTAATGCAGCAGAACTGCAGTCTCTTATTGCTGTACTGGACTTATTTGGGGCTACTATCACATTGTCCTTTGCCACAGTAACTAGTTTTGCCCCTCACCATGTGTTTTCAGCTTGTCTGTCATCTTGTTGATTTTGCGCTCCAGTCTGGCATATCTTGCAAACTCATCCATCATGCTAATTGAGGCCTGCTCCTTCTTCATCTCCTGGATTTCAGCCCTCATCTCACTCTCCTGCTCAGCATCTTTCTGCACCATCTTGGAGAGCTTGAAATGGGGGACAAAGAAAAGCAATGAGACACAGTTTCACTGTAATGTATGGCGACTGTATATGGACACACAGATCCTACACGGTCCTGCAAGACAATACAGTGTATGAATACAACCTCTGCTGAGTTTAAGGGTAGTGTTTTTACACTTTTTGCTAAGCTATCTTTAGCAGTTGCACAATTCCCCCGCGTTACAATGGGCTCCATACATTTGAATAATGGTATAGCACAAAATGTTCTCCCCTTATATGCAGTGGCTACAGCGGGATCCCGAGAAAACCCCACCCTCTGAGTGTCTGAACGGCTACGTTGTTTCCAGCTAGCCAGCTATACATGGAGCTAGCATCATTAGCATTAGCTTACAGTAAGCTAAGCTAATCAACAATAGTCTGCTGTGTTGGATGAGGCGACAGGAATCACACTAACACTCGTTTTGTGAAACTATAAATGTACATTCAATGCGAATATATCTCTTATTGAATAAATAGCCCCTACTTACGAAAGAGGAAATGGTCGGCAGGAGTGTTTTCATGAGATTACACAGGAAAACCGACCCCAGCACAAGGAACCATGCACAGCCGGACGCCATGTTTGTTACTCCACCGCTCAGCCTCCTTGTTGCAGCTGTGGAGCTGCTGGACTGTGAAGTTACATAATAATCAGGCTAATTTAGCTTATTCTGGATGTTACCTGTGATTTTGCTTTTAAACACGACGTCTTTTCAGCACCAATTTACCAATTTGCTTAATGTTTTTATTATAATAACTGTATTTAAATATGATTTAGTGAAATGTGTTGTCTTCATGGTGTCTGCAGCTGAAGTGATCCAAATGCTTGATCTGTTGCTTTGATAATGTGGGTACGCATGTGGGGGAGGTTAAAGCAAGAAAAAGCAGGTCACACATTTTAATTTCCTTCTTTATATTTAATGCCTGTGCATGTTCATTCTTATCTCACAGCCCACAACATTTACTCGGTTGTCATGCATTTTCCAAGTCGTACACACACACACGCGTACACCCTGCCTGGGAACAGGCTGTGATTAAAAAGAGAGAGTTGGCTCGGCCTGACTGATTGGCACACCATCCTGCCCACACAGGTAAGATGTTTTGGTTCAAAAATGTGTTGCCTCGACCTCAAAGCCAATCACTGGATGCAAGGGGCGGGGATTGCTCTCCCTGCTAGGTTGGTAGGATAAGGGATAAAATATACAGAGAGGGGGATCCAATCCGGTTTGAGCTAGTTCTAGTCCTGGACGGACATTTATGTTAAGTTACAGACTGCTCTGGAGGCAGAAGTGCACGGCTGAACCACATTTCATTTAGTCAGCGAAACTGTGAAAAGCTGTGCCGTTTTCCTTTTACCTCTACTGTAGGCCACCACCTGAGCAACAATGGGAAAGAAGAGTAAAGTAAGTTGAAATGCGTGCATTGTGTCAAATATGATACATTTCCAGTATTTCTTAACATTTGGTGTGTTTTGCTACAATATATCTTTTCACACTTGCATGCGCTACAGCGTCGCGTTTTAAATACTTGCTACAGTGTGTGTGTGTGTGTCCATGTGCACGCGTAAAGTCCACCTTGCTGCGCTCAGGTCTGTCGTGGCTACCCTGTTGATACAGGGAAGTGGCGCCTTTTTACTTAGTGCTGTGCAACATGCTTTGTCGTCGAACAAGTTTGCAATAATGCACGGCCTCCTCTTATATGACTACGTGCTAGTATTTGTGCCACAATGCACATTTAGCCGTGGTTTAATCTGGTTTCAGAGTGTGCTCAGATCAAACAAAGGGGTGTAACCACCGTCGTCGAACAGGTTGCCATTTCAAGGAAATTCCTTGCGTAACTGTTTTTTTAAAGATCTGAACTGGTCGATGTTTGTAGGCCATGCGTCGTTATTCGAGTAGGATTTTGCACTTAGGATAAATGTCGAGTTGTTTTATGCGTATCTTCAGCGCACACTGTTTTATGACCTCTGCCTGCGCGTACTGTAAAGCTGGTGCGCGTCACCCTTGAGGTGCTCAGGCTTTTCTCTCGTCATGGCAGCTGATCTATTCTCGAAAGACAAAACAGCGCCACATTTGGTCGCAAGCTCTCAGAATCAGTTTTAAAAAGCAGCTGCGAGGTTTTGGTGAGGTTTGGAGCATTACGCGTAATCAGCGTGTTAATGCAGGCCTGTGGAAGCGCATGTGGACGCACAGAGACCACACTTCCCTCTTCCCTATAAAGTACCTACAGCTCCATGCTTACTCAACAAAAACATGTCGGTCTGTTGATTGATGCAAACACTTGCTTGGCGGGAAGAAAGTAGAACTAAAGCTCTTCAACTTAGAGACGTGTTGGGCTCCCCTCCCCACCGTAAGGTTGCATAATGTCTTTGTGACTGTAGGGGAGGCAGAGGTGCCCATCCCCCCTTTGCGCTACACACCCACTTTAGCTCACTCATGAATGGTTGTTGTTCCCGGCTTAATATCTTTCTCCCTATCTCTTTCTTTCACAGGAAAACAATGGAGAAGCATGCACTGAGGTGAGTGTGCAAGGATCTGCTCGCAGACTGACCCAAACTGCTCTCGACACCCCAACTTTCGCCCAAATGAACATTTTGTTCTACTTTGTGTCAAGACTGAAAAAAGATCCTGGTTGATACCAAGTGGCTTTTTTTCATGCATTAGTGCTGCCTAGTTTTGACCCTGCAAATGAGAACCTGGGGTTTTAAGGGTGAAAGTGACAATTAATTGGATTAAATATGTGTGTTATGAGCCAAGCTTCCATTGGGGTTGAGGACCTGCACTGCCTCTAGGGGGCGCAGGTTGACATGAAGTCCAAATTTGCTGCTTTGCTCTTTTGCTCAGTGCCATGATTTTAAGTTCATATTCCTGCGGTGTGTGTGACACAATTTCTCAGATGGCAACAATTCATGTTCGTTCAATAGCTAAAACACTATGCACACACAATGCAATTTTTCCCCTTTCCCCCCAAAGAGGATGGCACAAAGTACAGTTCTTCAGCAGTACCAACTATTTCTTAGCACCTGAAATCTCAATTTACTATTCCCCATAGACATCCCTTGTGACTGCCTATTATGGATGGATAAAGCTTAAGCTCGTCCATTAACGGTTGTTTCCATCTTTTGAATTTCCATCTCCCTTTCTTCTTTTCGTAGTAAAACAATGGAGAGGGTGGTATTAACTCACAAACTAACCCTAACAGACCTAGACGCATTACCTAGCACCCAAATGAACATTTTATTATATGCTTACCATGTGCCTGTTTTGTAGGGAAAGTGAATGATTTAGTGTTTCATCAGGCTAATTTGCAAATAGTATGAATTTGAGATATACAAGTATTCAAAACACTTCTTGCTCACCTTTAGTCTGGTTAGAATTGAAATTTAGCAGTGGATGCATTTAATGGAGATGTAAGAACTGTTCGGTAAACTGATGTATATATCGTTTTATTTCTTTTTTTCGCCACACTCGTTGTCTCCTATACCACGCGGAGACAACATAAATGAGAAAACAAAATTTAGAGGAGCTCATTACCTCCCCTGTGCGCTCAAGACCCCTCCCTAGATGGAGAAAAATAGTTTCATTATAAATTGTACGGCAAAAATGTGTTATGTGGACAATAGTTTCTAATGACTGAGCTAATATATTACCATCTTGTGTTTTTCAGCAGGCACCGCGCAGGCTATCTAAAAGGATAAAGGATGTAAGTTCTGCAAAGATCATGTCATTTTAAACATCTGTGCCTATTCTATTCCTTACTATGCATATGTTGTTGGCGTAATATGACGTGTATGTGTGTGTGTTTTGCAGAGAGAGGAAGCGCAGCAAGAGCAGGCACCGGTAAGAAATCTAGTTTCATCAGTGGACCAGCACTGTACTCATTTAAAATGCACGGTTTCATTATTTATTGCACACACTGACAGTGCGTTTCATGCTCCTTGGTTTGTTTTTGACATGATAGGCACCCGCCAAGACCAGCAGAAAGGCACCCAAACAGCAAGCAAAGCCAGCCAAGCAAGAGGAGAAGAAAGAACAACCCGAGGTTGAGAAGGAAGAAGCTCCTGCAGAAAATGGAGAGGCCAAAGCTGAGGAGGTAAAACAAGCTTCCCTCTTAGTGCCTCTTGCTATGTGAAATTTGCACTGCAGCAACATGAAGAGGACTTAAGTTACAAAGCATGTTCTCTCCATCCTTCAGGAGGCTCCAGCAACAGAGGACGCACCTGAAGCAGAAGAGGTAGAGGAGAAAGCTGAGGAGGAGGAAAAGGCCGAGGGGGAGGAAGAAGAGGAGGAAGAGAAAGCAGCGGAGTAGTAGTGACACCTCAAGACTCACTTGCCAGGGCTCCCTGTACATTGTTTCTTGTACAATGCAGAGAATATTTTTATCTACTATTTTCATAAGACAGTTAATGTTTTTAGGCATGTGATTGCAGAAATGCATTTTTAAAAATAATACAAATTCCACACAGTTTCATGGCTTCTGTGAAGGGAAAGTGTCGGTCGTTATGTTGGGTTTTTTTTTTTTTTTCTCCTCATTGAGTTCATAATTGTACTTGTTTTTTCTCTCTCGTCTCTCCAGCTCCTTATTTTGCCTTTAGTTGTAGTTCTGCATGACACGAAGTCATGCCTATATCAGGAATTTGATGTTCAACTCTGGGAGAGTTTACCTGAGACATTCCCAAGGCATCTTGAGGGATTTTGTAACCTGTACTGTTTTGGAATTTAATACATCGTAATACTGTGTGTTTGATAGGGAATAGGATGATCGAAAGTTTGAGAGTTGTGATCTTTGCCGAGTTAAGTCTTGTTCACAACATTCACTTAAATCGTGTTCACTAGTACTGGACTTGGTTGTGTTTGTTGTTTTTTTTGTTTTGTTTTTATGCTGTCAGTTGATGGTACATTTGAGGTTGGTTAGACTGACCCATACACTCAGCTGTACTCAAAACACAATGCATTACAGAGCTAATCATACTCATCATGGTTTATTCTTTTAGAATTACTGTGTTTTCTCCTCAGTCAATAGTTATGTGTATGCCACGTATTTGTGGCTTTATACAGTGCGGTTTTTTGGGATTTCTTTACCAATGTACAGTTTCCTCTTTTTTTTTAAAAAAAAAGGTAAAAAAAGAAAAATAAATTGTTTCTTTGTTATGAATGGTATAAAACACCAATTAAAGTGGGAATTCCTCTCAAGTGTCTGTTTCTCATCAGCTTTGTATTGAATTACATCCTGTGTACAGTATAAATACTGGAGATGTCTGTCTTTTTTTTTAATACCTGAAAAGAATTATTGATGCTATTTTTAACCACAGTGAGAAGTAGGTTATAGTTGTGGCTCTAAGTTTCACTTCCATTTCAAACCCATGTTCAGTATACTAAGAGAACAAGTGGTGATGGTTGTTTAGAAATACTTGCCCTACCCTAAGGGGAAGTAATGATCCAATACAGTTGCTCTGACTTAAGGAATAGAGAATTATAAGAATAATAGTGTAAATATAGAGCAATGAATAAAGGAAGAAATAAAATGTGCATTATGCTACTAAGTTTAATACTAGAACATGGGAGAAAGGATTGTGTGAGGGCTGTTAGGATGACAAGTGTAGTTGAAATTCTTAAGGACATTAACCTACAATAGATGGGCCAAATGTGCTTGATGCCCAATCTGTAATTCCATCCTATGCATTCATGAAAACAGTTCTAGTGATGGGTGAAGTAAGTGACTGATGGCTGGTTACCTTCAAATGTAGTGCAGGCCTTTACAGGTGGTGCCAGATAAAAATGCTTAGTGCATCTGTCATGCAGTTTTACTAGACAATAAGTAAAACCTATTGAACGTTAACCTGCTTGGGTGCCTATTTAAAAATGAGCAGCTTGCCCTTGAAAACCCTTCCATTGTAAATTGTGGACAGAATGTTAGGATGCTATCTATTATGAAGTTTGATTCATGGTTTGATTAAAGATATCTAAATAACTTACTTGAACAGTATGCATTATGCCCCATGTTAGCGTTATATCAAGTAGAATTTGTAGCAGTCTTGCGACAAGATAGTTTCCAAAACAGGGCCACTTTGTGAAGCTGATGGCCCCCAAGGCAGTTGTCTGCTTTTTCACAGTTAGTAGTCCCAGATCCAGTCTTGCATGTTGACACTACCCTATATTACTAATGTATTTAACATCGGTGCTACAATATCAATAGTGGTTCCCTAACTCTGGCTTCTCATTGTAGGTAATGACCCCAGGGCTAAAATTAAAAACTTGTTTGGAGACCCTGGAGCAAAAATTTTATGTTAGGTGGTTTTCTCAGTGACCACTTTATTTACACAACACACTATAGATGACCCACAAACCAGTAGTCTGACTGGAATGCTAACTAGACCTGTGTTTTTTTATATGTCAGTTTGTGCTAATTTGATGAAACATGAGGGTTTTTTTAGTAAATAGCACTATGTGAGTACAGTACGACAGGATCCTTCTTTCAAACAGGGCCACAACATTACATAATAACACAGGAAACCAGCTGATATTGTCCTTTAGTGATGCACATTCCCACAGAAGAATTTGGGGGACTTTGGGCCCCTGGGGCCTTTGGCCACTTTGCTGGTTGACTTTCCATCTTGAGAACTGCTGTCCTAACCCAAATAATATCCAATAAGTAATGCATTCCAAGATAAAACATACTAAAAACCAGCGGTGGAAGAAGTGTTCAGAACCTTGGCTTAAGGAAAATTAGCAATACAGCAGTGTTAATATACTATTACAAGTAAAAGTACAGCTACCGAATAATAGCCTTCATATTTTATCACTGGACTTTAAGTATTAATACATTCATGTGTGCATCACTTTAAAGGTCCAGTGTGTAGGATTTAGGGCGATATAGTGGCAGAATAGAAATATAGGTATGTTAACTTTTGCTTATAATCACTACACTAAAAAAAAGGGAAACTGTTTTTACCTTTTGAATCACCACTTCTGTTTGTTTTAGAGAGGAAGAGACTTCTGCTGATAATTCAGCTCATGGTAAAACCCTCCTGAACGTCTGGATCTTAAGTTATCAGAGATGACAGGTGAGCACACCTAAGCAGGTGCTGGGCTAGTGGCCTGTCTTGGACATGTCCAACAGCATCTGAGAGACACAGATGTGCAGGAAGAGACCTCTACAGACAATGTGACTCCTAATATAAACCTCCTAAACGATTAACACTGAAGAATTTCTGCTAGGAGAAGTTTCGGCAGGTTGCAATCTGTAATCCTCACCTGTAGATGCCACTAAAATCCCCCTAAATCTCACACACTGTTCCTTAAATGTTGCAGCAGGTAAAGGTGGATTTAAGCTTTGTCTGTATATTTTCCATCCTTGAGCCTTAAGAGGCAGACTGAGGGACACTGAGGTATTTTTACATCCAGGATAGAAGACAAACTCAATATCACCTTGTCCCAAAAACATCTCACTGGGGGGCAATGCCACAACAGATGCATGAGTGATCCTGCCCCACCACAGCCATCCCAACATAAATGTGGCAGGGAGTGATTCATTTATTGTGCAAGGACTTAAGCTCAGTGGTGATCATACCTTTGCTGTGTCTGCCCCCAAATTGTGGAACAGCATCCCCTCTGATGTGGTTTTCCCTCTGTGTTGTGTCTCTACATGTGTGAGCTGTGTACCTGACAGTATGCGTTTTTAGCATTTTATTCCTTTTGTACAACACTTTGGTTATTGTGAGTTGTTTTTAAATGTGCTCTATAAATAAATTTGAGTTGAGTTGAGTAATGACTTATTAGTTGATTTATAATTTATCATCATCTTAATCTGCAAAATAACTTGTAACTAAAGCTATCAAACAAGTGTATTGGAGTGGAAGTATAAAGTGGCATACAATGGAAATACTCAAGTTAAGTATAAGTATATCAAAATTGCACTTAAGTACAATAGCCTGCTTGAGTAAATGTATTTAATTACATTCCACTATTACCAAAAACTGGGATTTATAGGACATTATAAACTAATTTTAGTAGCCCACTTTAAAAAAAAAATGAAGTTACTGATGATATAATTTTCGGGCACTTCTGCCCTTGAAGACTGTTTCAATAATCATACAAAAAATAAAGCAAGTTTATCAATCAAGAGATTGGCAGAGCAAATTGGCCACTAGTACTTATGAGGTCATGTGCAGAACTCACGACCTCGATCAGAAAAAAGGAGGTGGACATTTGATTCACATCCAGGGTATAAACAAACAGAATATCACCTCGTCCAAACTAACTTAATCCATAATGATGCACCCTAAATTATTAGTTGATTTATAAGTTGTTATCATCTTAATCTGCAAAGTAACTTGTAACTAAAGCTGTCAAACAAGTGTATTGGAGTATAAGTATAAAATAGCATAAAATGGTAATATTCAAGTATAAGTGCCTCAAAATTGTACTTAAGTACAGTGGCATACTTGAGTAAATATACTTAATTATTAAATTTCACCACTACTAGAGACTAGGGTTTATTATAAACTCATCTCTTAGTAGCCTATTACAAAGAAATTGTTATGCTTTTCTTTTCTTGAGCAATGACTAGATACCAAAATGATAGAGCAAGTTTATCAATCAGGAGATGAGCAAATTGGCAACCATTACTTATGACGTCATGTGCAGAACTCACGACCTTGATCAGAAAAAGGGGGGGTGGCCGTCAGACTAATGCGCTGTGCGTAATATAAAATTAAAACTGAATTTATTTTTATTTGATTTTATCTTTACAGACGGGTTGTGGGGAATTGTATTACCGCTTGACTTCAACGAGATAATGCAAATGTCGCTAACCAACAGGCTGACGATCACTTTGGTCTTTTGTTGAAAGTGCTCCTCCCCACCCCCTTTTTCCTGTGTTACTCCGCTGTGGCGGAAGTAAGTCGTATCGCTGGGGCCTCATCCTTCCAATGGCGACTGCAAACAGGCTGAATAGAAAGCGGGAGCAACCGTGGAGGGGGTCAGAGCTGTGTAGCCGAAATTAAATAAATATATCCTATTCTCTGTAGTCATAAAGTTAGCCTGAAATTTGTTTCACCTCTCCAAATCACGGCCGATTCAATGGCCAAAAATCGGGACATTTCGCTCCTTGAGTCGGGTAAGCCGCAGAAGTAAACCCCAATTGATAGCTTAATTTACAACGATATCGCTGGTGCTAATTGATATCCCGTCGGCTTTTCTAACGTTTTAATTTCCTCCCTGTTCAATTCCAGAGCTCTATTACTTGATATCTCGTTTTCTAACAACGGGTCCATGTCGGAGAGCGGCTGAGGTGAGCTGGGGTGCTTTGACTAGTACACAGTGTGGTATTTCAAAATAGTTGACTAGCTAGTTTACAATCGAGTCAATCTAATCTGAATCGCCTCTTTTAATCCACTGCAGGTCCTGGCGAGCGAACTAGAGGAATATCAGGTGTGTATCCCCGCTGCCTCTTGCTGCTTGTTAACGGCTAGTTGCTATCCGTTGGTTTAGACTGAGTCTGGGTATAAAACTTGTCCCACTCAGTCGACTTTTTAATACCCCTGTAACGTTACGTCTCACTCCTTTGACATCACCCGTTTTTTTCTACTAGCTTAATGTGTACTGGCGTTTTGTGGTGACTCCGCTTTACCAAACTCTGTTTTCCACAGCTCTTACCGGGGAGATTGGACTGGCTGGGTAACGCGCACCCGAGAACATATGAAGATGTGGTGAGATTACACTTAATATCTGTCGCTAAGTTCATTGTCGGCGGTTGTTATTGTCTTGTGACAGGGCTGCTCTCTGTCCATGCTCTGTTCTTGTTTACGCTCTTTGTTCTTTTTCCTGTTGGACGACTGTTGGATTTTCTCAAACTGGGATGACTGACAAGGTCACAGCTCGCTCCCACCGACTTAATTTGTCTATGTGAAGTGTACGCTGCCTCAGAAAACTGTATTTGGATTGAGGGTTTAATATTATTTAGCCCCGACTGTTGTACTGCAGAAAGGGTGGGTAGTTCGGCTTCTTGCTACGTCGAGACGGCTCCGCTGGCCAATCAGAGAGCGAGATGCGCTGTCTCTGCGTTATTTTGCATGTGACCTGCGCTCTGATTGGTCCATAAAAAGAGAAAGTTTTGCATAAGAAGCCACGCCTCTCGGGATATGAGTTGAGAAGCACATGAAACCACCAACCCCTGTCAGCTTTTTATTCTGACAAAACCTTTTTAGGCAGGCTGCAGTCCCTGGAATATTACACACAGATAAGTACCAATCTGTGTCACGAATATAGTGCATTTTATTTATGTATATATGTGTCAAATCAAGCAATATACACCAGAAATGTTGTTTGTTGGTTGCTAGTTTCCATATGTGAAATCAGCTTTACCAGACCATAGTCCTACATTATGTAAAATCCTACCACAAAAACAATCACCTGTGTAAAAAAGCTAAATCATTTTAAGAAGAATAAATGTTCTCACTTTGCTGTCATACACACACACATGCAAGAATGGGACCTATACATACATTAAACTTCTTGAATCTTGAATCTTGAATTAAATGGAGAGATGTCAGACCAAGGGGGCTCCCACGCTCCTTACTTGGTCTGTACAGGGCTTAACTCAACGCAAATGTATTTATAAAGCACATTTAAAAGCAACTTGCATTGCCCAAAGTGCTGTACAAAAGGAATAAAATGCTAAAAATGCACACATAAGTGGCGACATCACTGTCCGTTACACATCTCACACATTTAGAGACACAAGACACACAGGCACACATCAGGGAAAACCACATCAGGGGGGCTTAAACGAGTCAATGTTGGAGGTAGATCTGATTGGGAGGGGGATGCTGTTCCACAGTTTGGGGGAACACACAGCAAAGGCAGCATCACCCCTAAACTAATGCCTGGAGACTGGGACAGCCAGGAGTCCCAGGTCAGCTGACCTGAGGGACCTGGGCATAGAAGAGGGGGTTAGAAGGTCCGCAATGTAGGATGGGTACACAAACAGGAGAACCTTAAAGTCAATTCTGAACTTAAACTAGTCCCCATGGACTGAGCCACTACCTCCCCAAGATTCTGATTCATTGTTCTCTCTATAAAAATATCATGATACATGGATGTTGATCACAAGTTCTGACAGTTCAAGGTGCCATTTTCAGATTGCTAATCTTGTTTGAGCCAAAATCTATTCAGGTTAGAATTATATTACCTAAATATGAGTAACTAACCTTTACATTTAAAAATGTTGCTCAACATCTTAATCTCCTAATCACTTATCAAAATTGTTATTGATTTAAACCTTTGCTTCAGCAGTTATCTGTATTTAATGTCATGTCACTACTCTGTTTTTCTTTGCGCTGACAGGTCGCAGCCAACAGACATATTGCTCCAGACCATTTGCTACAAATATGTAAGCAGATTGGACCAATTCTTGACAAAGAGGTGCCATCATGTGTCCCAGGTGTATACTCTCTGCTGGGGTCTGGAAAGCAGTCAATGCTTAGGACCTCAAAAGGTGCACAGTCTTCAAGACATTTGTCTGGGGGGTGAAATGTATAATGTTTTTTTTTTTTTCTGTGCTCTCCATGTAGTGGATATTTTACATGCCTCTTGCATTGGTAAATACTTTGTTTTATGTAATATAAAGAATAGTTTCTTGGTTTATGCAGTCTCCAGAACTGATACTATTCTCTTCCCACATGCAGCTGGTGATCAGCTGAATCATTCTGTGAAACATTTGTTTTGTTTTTCAGACTGCGACAGTGTACGATGTAATGCTTCATCATATGCAGCCCTTCACCGGGGCAGACCACCAGAGAGGCCTTTGAACTGCAAGAAACCTCCACCCCTAGGTAGGTCTGGCCTCACTCAATATTCCCCTGTTTTGTGTTTTTAAAAGATGAAATGGACAAAACGGATATGCAGGGAACTGGTACTTGTACATATGCCTCTCGCCACTAATGCTGCATGTGTGCTGACAAGTCATGTGCATGTTAAAAAGTTTGAAGAATTCAAATCATCATTTAATCCTGAAGGACTGAGGTTATGCACCACCTGCACTGTGTTTACCACCATGTATTTCTCTTTTCCCTGACTGTCCAAATTTTAGTAGAAGACATTTTGTCAGGCTATTGTTGTCAAGTAACAGTTTGGTGGGCTGCCATTACTGAGCCAGATGGGTCGCCTTGACGCAGTCTTTTAAATTGCAGTGCTTGTTGTTCTTGACATGACAGTTATATATTGATCACAATTCATCATTTCATCTAGATGTTTGCAGGGAATCATTATTTTTTCAATGCTTTACTCGCCCAATTCTTCAGGATTTTTTCGACAATCCCTGTTTGCTCAGGCATTTATCTTCTGCACACTGCTGCAGAAAAATCTTGTTCGGCCTGTTCGCATCAGTATTCTCTATTTAAAACCTGTCTCTCCTCAGGGAAAATGTACACATGTTGGCTTTAAAGAAAGGCTGTTGAAGTTACTCAACTGTTGATTAAGCCACATTTTTAGAAGCCATGCACAACAAGGAGGCCAATAAAAAGCTTTAAAACTACTTCATTTTGAGGCAGTGAGAACTTAACGCAGATGAAAACATTATGGATGGTCTTCTTGTTGCTCTGATATTTTGTGATTACCCATGGCAACAGATACAAACCAGATGTATCAGACTTAGGAGCAGCAGTGATATTGTTATTGTTTAGAGATGAGGATGGCAGGTTTTTTCTAATGCTGTTGACTTTAAATCAAATTTATGTGACCAACACAGTGCATTTAAAAAGAGAAATAAAGCAAGTTAGTGAGAGGGACAAACTACTAAACTAAAGCCTAACTGTTTTTGGTGCTGGCTCTAAAGGATTTAAAGTTTATTTGAAGATGATGTATTTACATGTTCAGTTAAGCCCAAGTATAACAGCCTCTTTTATTTTTCTATTTTTTTTTCATCTCGTGATATTAATGCCCCTCCACTCCCGAGGGCTATACCACGAAGCAAGTTCGAGAAAGTCAGACTTTCTTTGCCTTAGCTGGCTTGACAAACCCTGAAGCCCCATTCAGAGATAACAGGTACCACATTGGTCGTTATCAATTGTTTATGTTAACTCTGCACATTATATTATGTGTTCAGTGCGTCATTTGACTTCTCAACCGTACGAAATGGATCAATCACATGCTGCCTACTTCCACCTTTGAACAATATAGAAACGTACCGCAAAAAGCAGCACAGTTGCTGCAGTTATGGCAAGGGAGGAATGCTGGTCGTGTGAATTCAAAAGTTTATCTATTTATTTTGCCACTCTGTTTATTTCTGTTTCTAAGTGTAAAGACATTATCCAAAGTGGTATGTTATGTTTTGAGGGAATGATACCATAATTCAAATGCAAGTAAACGTCATCCTGATTACTAAAGAAGTGAACTATTAATGTGTGATACCTGTGGTTTTATAGAAGGCTTCTTTGAGAGCCAGCACAGGCAAGTGGCCAGACAACACTACAAACATATTTAGTAGTTCAGTGAGAGTAAGAACAGCCTCATGAAATTCAGCACACAGTATTCCTACTCTGATTTTCTGCATCACCAGCTACACGCATGTAGGTTCTCAGATAACGGGATGCATTCAGTTTGCACAGCTGTATTTGCATAGCTTTGTTCAGTGGCATTACTAATAAATGGATCAACAAGTTTGCAGATATAACGTATTCCCTCAGCGGAGATTCTTTATTGCTCATAGTAAACGTAAGGACCAGCCAGCCTGGGGTTCCCTGTTAGCACACTTGTTAGAGCGTACACCCCATTTAGACCATGAGTCCTTTGCAGTGGCTGGGGTTTGATTAACACGTTTGTTGCATGTCGTCCCCTCTTTCTTGTCTACGTTCAGCTGATACTATCTAATAAAGGCAAAAAAGCCCAAAAGATAATCTAAAAAAGAAAAAGGGAAAGCCATCAGAATTATCCAGTCTCTTAACACTTTCTCTCTCCCAAGAGAAACTTCCTTTCGGTCCGTAACACTAAACATAACCTGTTTTGGAGCAGGTTAGGTGTGCAGCACAAGTTACCATGGTGATTTAGCAGGGTTAAACAAGAGCCAAATTGAAAACTCTGACTTTAGGTCCAACATACCTCGCTGACCCACTAATCTTGCTTCGTGGTACACCCCTCCGCCCACAATAAAGTAAATGTATCCCACATCCGCTGTATTTGTTTTGATCCCCGTCTTGTTGCAGCCCTGTAATTTCATCACGATCTTTATTCTGATGATTGGCGTCTTATCATCCACAGTGAAGGTCTGTCGAGGAAGAGAGCTGACGGGAGTGCAGCGCTTCAGCTCCATCAATCCTGTCAGCAACTATGAGCACATGCGGCTGCATAGGCGGATCCTGGGGCATCTGTCTGCAGTGTACTGTATCGCATTTGATCGCACTGGTCTCAGGATCTTCACAGTAAGAACTTTTCATCATACCTCCCTACTGGAAAATGAACCCATATTTAATGTGCGGTGATAATGGGGATTTAGTTCTGCTTATGCTCCTCTGAAGCACTGATTAGCATATTGGGAAAACAATGCAAATTTGATTACATCACATTTATACACTCAGCTGCCGATGACTGTACATACTTGATGTCGTTATGATCAGATCTTAGTTTTTAAGTGCTACGCCATCATCTGAATGCACCCCAGGCTTGTCTTCTAATGTATACTAAAGTAGAATATTAAAGTTAAAGTTGGCATTTTTCTTCGTCAGGGCTCAGATGACTGTTTGGTTAAGATTTGGTCTTCGTTTGATGGAAGGCTTCATTCGACGTTGCGAGGACACTCTGCAGAGATCACAGACCTGGCGGTTAATTATGAGAACACGCTCATTGCCGCAGGAAGCTGTGACAAGACCATCCGTGTGTGGTGCCTTCGTACCTGTGCCCCTGTGGCTGTGCTGCAGGGGCACAGTGGATCCATTACCTCCCTACAGGTAAATAGATCTCTGTTATGATGATATACCGGCTTTTTAAGAATGGGGTTGTCCCGTGTCTCAAAAGACGAATTGAAGCAGGTTCCTTTTTCCATACAAAAGTGATTAATAATCATTTGAATGTGATTAGGATAATCCCCTTGCTCTGGGCATGCTAAATTGTCTGCATGACCTCAGCAAAATTAAGCAACTGTCGAGAAATTACTGCCATCCAAGCAAAGGAGCGAGAATCATGAATACCTTTTTTGTATTTTGAGTATTTGTAACCATACCAGCTCTCATAATTCCACTGTTTTGTGCTCAACCTCATAATGCAATACTCTTTCTGGGATGTAGGGCTTAGAAAGTATGCTCACATTTAAGTTAAAGACAGAAAAAAATTGAGTCTTAGAGTTAACGCAAATGCATCTTTTCCTCCTCCCACCTATGATAGAATTAGTTTGTGTGGAGCAGAGGCTTGAAACGTTGGGTGGCAGTATACGTCTGCGCTGCAATGATTCTGCCTGAAATAAAACAAAAAGAGGAGGTGGTAGCAGGTCTGGCAGCGTCTTGTTTTATACTAAAATATGTTTCCACCAGCCTTCATTGTATCTTCTCTTTATTGCTATGACAACTTGCCTCAGCCAAATGTAAAAACATTTTTGCAGATGCACAGGATGTTGAGTGAGTGTGAACATACTGTTAACATTAATGTGCATGCTCTGGTCTGGTTGTGTATGTGTGTTGATATTTAACTCTCCATGTAGAATACATGTTCTGATGTTAATATAATCTGAGTAATTCAGGTACCTGACCTGTGAGTGTCTTGTGTCTTCAGTTCTCACCGTTTGCCAAGGGCTCAAAACGTTACATGCTGTCCACTGGAACTGATGCTACTGTCTGCTTCTGGCAGTGGGATGTCAACAACATCAACTTTAGGTGAGTGCTGCTTTAAATGGCCATATTAGCATGCTTGAAATGGTTCACAGATATTTTGTTGTAGTACTTAAAGGTTCTGCTTGTGACATTCTGAGCATTAACATAGCAGGAAACCAATATTTGTTATGTAAAGAAATATTGGAGCCATCATGTCTAAAGAGAGAATCAAGTCATGCTCAGTGTGTGTGTTGCAATCCAAGCTTCTCTGTAGTTTTTTGTTGTCAGCTGGTCTGACAGCGTGTGCATGTATGTATCTGGCTAGCTCATGGACACTGCTTTACACAGTGCTCATGTAGCATATCGCTGATATTAGGATGTTGTCGCCGTTGATGCGTAGAGCCCACCCTCTTGTTTCCCCCTGGTTTAACACTGTTAGCTCTGTTGCCGTAATTTAGCGCTGTTTATTTAGTTAGCACTGTTAGCTGCTAGCCATTAGCTAAGTCACCTCCATGTTGGGAACTGTGGACATAGAAATCATATGTTCTGATTTCCATAGAGCCCCTTTAAGAAAATTAATAAGAATACTTATATTTATGTGTTCATGTGAATGTTTCTCATGGTTCATGTGGTCAGTTATGCGGAAATGTAATTTTTCAAGTCTCCTGCAAAGGAGCAGAGATTGAGATCAGTGTATTATGAAGTCAAGGAAAAAACTGCATTGCTGATATCAGTTGATTGTATATCAGTTGAACTGGCAAGGCTATCAGCCCACAGTTTAACATGCTAAACTATGGGCTGATGTGCTGACTGAGGTGAGATTACCTTTAAACCCTCCAGGGGTTCCTTAAATCTCACCTGCACAAGTTGTTCTGCTTTTGTTGTTGTATTTCTGATATTGTTGTATTTTCTGAGGCTATTTTGTGCGAATTAACATTAAAATGGTAGCTGGATACGAGGGTGTTTTGGGGAATTGGCTATAGACCCACAGCAAATGCTGGGAGGTGAGCCATACTGGGTTGACAGTCATTTTTCTCTTCCAACACTGGCTAGTTTATTGGTACCATAGACCCTCAATATAGCTGCATTTCAGTTATTTGCATTGGGATAGAAGTTTTGTGTTATCTCATTTAAAGAGCCTGCTTTACCTTGACTTGCAAGCATCTACTTGTAAAAGCAACCAGGTAAAAATTTACATAAATGAACTGTTGAGAGATTAAGAGATACTTGAACTACATGTTTTTTAAGTGGTGTCTGTTTTTCTCAAAGTATGTTGATGAGTCTAATTTGACAAAGGAATGTTGGACCAGTATCTTGAGTGTTTATCACACCTGTCGTTCTAAAGTTGAAATGCCAGTCAGATTAGGTGAAACCTTTCAGCTGTTTTGGTGAAGGATAGTAAACACAGCTATAAAGAGCCGGACTGGTAATACTGTAAATTAATTAAACTGATGGCTGTCAATATGCATGTGTCAAGACAATTCTTTAAAATTGAAGTAAGATATGTATTATCTTTATGATTATTATTTATTTAAAAAAGAAAAAAGATTTTACGGTTTAAATTCCTGATGTAGAACAATCACCGCTCCACCCAGCTTGGTCTTGGCTAGATGCTGGGAACGTCAATTAGTCTAAACTGGTAGAAAAGACTTCCACACGCTTACATCTAAAACAATCAGACATCTTTGGGGGGGAAAAAAAGGCATCCAAATATTGTGGATTTTTAACTATGTGTTCTTATGTAATTCTGTCTGTCAATAAAATGCACTTTTTCTGTCAGTTCAATATAGTCACTTGTCTCATTTTGTTTAAAATCAGTAACATTTTCTCTTCTATTCTTCAAGTGATCGGCCACATAAATTTACTGAGCGGCCGAGGCCAGGAGTTCAGACTGTGTGCTCCTCATTCAGTCCAGGTAATTTGTCACTTTAGGTAGACTGTACCATTGAATGTTAATAGTGTTTGTGTTGAAAGAACCTGTACGTATGCAACTTCATGTGCATGCAGTTCTCAGAATTATCATCTAGCTAACATAGAGTTATAACATACATCTGATTTTATTTTTCAGGTGGGATGTTCTTAGCAACAGGAAGTACTGATGATGTCATCAGAATATATTACTTGGGAGGCGGGAGTCCAGAGAAGGTATCAGAGCTCCACGAGCACACGGTGAGCACCCTCTCAAAAGCCAAACTCTGATGTACAAAGTGTTACGTATGGGGAACACATTGACTCTCAGCTGGGTTTTCTGGTTCAACTCATCAAACGTTCAGTAGTTATATTACACAGTTACTGATGATCGCTCTCAATGTTTCTGCTCTCTGTCCAGGACAAAGTTGATAGCATCCAATTTTGCCACTCAGGTGAAAGGTATGGGAGAATCTTTGCTCATTGCTTTCATCACTCTTTTTTTCATAGTAACTATAGTGATTTAAATGTAACCATGTATAAAGTGATGGTGCAAGGTGTTTGGTGCTGTCTTGTCTTAGGTTTGTGAGTGGAAGTCGAGATGGAACAGCACGGATCTGGAAGCTCCATCTGCGGCAGCAGTGGAGGTGCATCCTGCTGAACATGTCTGCCACTCTTCCAGGGTAAGGAGCATTTTGTTGTTGTACACCAGTAGGGCTGGGTATTGGTACTCAACACCTTTTTAAAGTACGAACAAAAGTATCAAAATGTCTTCAACCTTGATAAATCATACATTTAATCCTCTTTGCACCGAGGGTCTGATCCCGTATCGTCCTGACTCCCTGGTGCATCAGCCAACTTTCTGTTGTTTCCTCCTGGCAAACAGTATGTTCAGCGTCTGCCCAGTTAGCATGACCTAGCACAGCAGCTGCAGCTAGCATCCAACACCAAGCCATTAAAAAGTCCCGATAAGCTTCCGCTGACACTGAAACAGCTTGATTCTGTCATAAAACCCGTAAATAAGTGTTGGGTAACATTAGCCCTGTCACTGTGTCTGTGCACAGCTGGGTGGACTCACAACTGAACTGTCCGCAGTGTGGAGCTCACACTCCAGCCGCACCTACAGCTCACACAGTCTGTAGTGCATTTGATTGGGTTGGCAGTTCAGCGTGCCAAGATGCCACCGAAAGTATGGCTATACTACACGCCACTCCAGTCACATTATGGGTGTTGTATGAAGTACTTGGATCACTTTAAGGGAACTGACATCGGTACTAGTGTGGATTCTTTGTGTGGATTCCTCAGGTGTGTCCTCAGTATTTGTGCCTCTCTCTCATATAAACAATGAGACAAAGGTGTTCACTGTTTAGGAAACAGGATATGCATGAACAAGATTCTTATTCGCTGTAAGAAGTATCTGGATGATTTGCTAAATTAAGCGCAATCATTTGCTCCCTGGCTGCCTCAAAGAGCTGTCAGAGCATGTACATGTAAACCAGGTGCTGCTGATGTCAGCTGAGGAATCCATTTACCAAATGTTTTATTTGTTCAGTTGTCAGATTGTGTAAGTCTTAGCGTTGCCTTCTCACCTGTTTGTGAAGCCTTTACATCGCAACCACCTAAGGACTGAACAATATTGCTTTGTTCTGTGCAACATTATTTCTAGATGACTTCTGATAGCTGAAACCATTGAGTGCTGATGTAAACAATATTGTGAATTACTCCATTTCTTTGCCAGTTCTGCAGTGATTTTTACAAACACACTAGTCACCCATCCAAATTAACTGTCAACTATCTCATTAGAATAAAGTACCCTGGCTTTAGATGTGTTCTGTGTGACAAGATGTGTAGACCTCCACTGACCTTGTTGCTGAATTGCAGGTTATAACTATGGCGGTGTGATCTGCCTGCTAAAACATGAGACTTGCTACAGTACATTTAATCTGAGGAAAGTGATATTACAGGGAGAGGGAAAGGTTAGACATTTCATTAGTGCTCCCTCTTCACCATCAGACAGTCATGCTTGATGGACAAGGTCACATGGCGGCTGGGTTTTGGGTCCTCTGTGTTGCAGCTTTCTAGCAAAACATTTTTTCTGGACAGTTTGTTCAGTGTCACACTTAAATGGCTCCAAAGATACATTCACTATCATTTAATGTAGTCAAAAAATGTTGTTTACCACCCAGAGCTTATCTGTCTTCCCTTAGAGGAACTATAAAGGACCCTCACTGGTAGTTTTTTATAACTGGCCTGTCTGCCAAAACTATTTTCACAAGTAACACTCAATCACAAAAGTACAAGAACATTTTTCAGAGCTGTTATATCACCATTTTCAGTACATGTATCAAATTTGGTACTATGTGTTAAGTAAGAATCACGTAGTTTTTTGTTTAGGAAGTCACACTTGGATCACACTGAATGCAACCAGTCTGTTCGATGTTACAGATCTGTGAAAGAGAAAAGAGAAGTTACAAAGGGAACAGGCAGCAACATGCATATTGGCTCAGAAAAGAAAGGGAAATTTGTGGATGAATTAATTTCTAGAAATGCAGCATTAGATACAGGCTACCCATGGTTTATGTCACTTGTGTTACATACAATATGTGTATATTATTTCAGTGTTGAACCAATGAGTGAAGAGGAAACCTACTTCAAACCCAAAGTTACCATGGTAGCGTGGGATCGCCATGATAATACAGTCATCACGGCTGTTAACAACCATCTCCTCAAAGTGTGGAACTCCTACACAGGACAGCTGCTACATATCCTTAAAGTAAGCTTGCCTAATGTTGTGTTTCTCTCAGAAATATAGAGTGAAGTGGATATCACAACCAGCCTCAACAAACGGAGACTAACTTGACTCGTTGTTTTCAGGGCCATGAGGCTGAGGTGTTTGTCCTGGAGCCGCACCCTTTTGACCCAAGGATCATCCTGTCTGCTGGCCACGATGGGAATGTCTTCATATGGGATCTGCTGCGAGGGACGAACACACAGCACTACTTCAACATGGTACGCTGACACTGAGCACCGTCAGAGCATGGCTTTCAAATTCTGGTTAAGAAAACTGAAACTGTTGTGCATCATAATGAACAAACAATACTCATTTAGAGACACACAATAATACAAAACATGACAAAGACAGCAGTAAGTATAGTAAAACAGACTTAGTTTAGTATGTGTTTGTCATCAGTTTACCTCAGCGTCACACTGTGCACCTTCAAGTGTTTGCCATCTTGTAACTGTCATTTTTTCTCAGTCTGATACTTCATTGTTTGCAATGCTTTTCGGTTGTTTTGTTCACCTCCTATCTGTTTGTGTGCTGTTTTTGTTCTCTGCATAAAGTGGGTAAGAGTAGGAAGCAAAAAAAGGGAAAAACAACATGTAGGAAAGTTTGTTTCACAAGTGACAAGTTCTGTACCTGCCTGAGTGATTTTCGTGTTTCTCATCCAGATTGAGGGCCAGGGTCACGGAGCCGTTTTCGACTGTAAATTCACCCCTGATGGCCATCGTTTCGCCTGCACAGACTCCCATGGCCATCTGCTCATCTTTGGCTTCGGCAGTTCCAAGCCATATGAGAAGGCAAGGATAAATCTCACATCTTACATTTACATTTCTACACAAACAATCCATCACTGTAGCCAAATGAAAACTACATAAACACCATTTTTCACTTGATAAATACACATTTTCATTCTCCAGATAAGGAACATTGTTCTAGACTTGAATTCGAACATTTTCAAAGCTCACTGTAAAGCTAACTGTACATGTGCTTGTGAATCTTCCTACATGACATGAATACAGTAAGAGCTGCAGGCTGAAGCCACGTCTTACACTCTTTCCCCTGGTCTCCACACAGCTTCCAGACCAGGTGTTCTTCCACACAGACTACCGACCGTTGATCCGGGACACCAACGGCTTTGTGCTGGACGAACAGACACAGCAGGCACCCCATCTCATGCCCCCACCCTTCTTGGTGGACGTGGATGGAAACCCCCATCCACCAAGGTAGACTTGACCTTCTATCAGTCACAAAGCAGCCATAAAGTCTTCAAGGGTGAATTTTCAGTCCATGCTAGTTTTCAAAGTCATGAAAAACAATACTAGGCAGGATAGTTCAGTTAAAATGCTGGTTTGACTTACAGCTGGTAGTGGTTGGTCAGCTGTGGTGTATATGAAATATATCTTGATGAACTCATTCAGTATTTAAACATCTTTTAAATGTCTACTTGATTTTCAGGTATCAGCGTCTCGTCCCAGGCCGGGAGAACATCGCTGCTGAGCATCTAGTTCCTCAGCTGGGATACGTAGCCACAAGTAAGACTGGAAGCAACCACACGCAGGTCTTAACTTGACCCTAACTGGCTAGTTTACAGTGGGGAATTTGCGTTTTGATGTATAAATAATACTGGCTTTATCAGCCCACTTGATTTAAAAACATTTCAACCATATCTTTCCTGCTAAAATGTCTTGACAAGCCACTGTAAGCGTGTGAACCTCTGCTACCATCCTGTTCAGGTGATGGCGAAGTTGTGGAGCAGGTGATCAGCCAGCAGACTGCAGAGCACGATGAGGTTGCAGTAAGACGCAGCAGCCTTTTGGATGAAGCCATCCGAAATCTCCAGGCGCAGCAGGACCGGCAGAACCAGCCTGGGACTGAGGCAGCTCCGGGGGCTGCAGCAGAACCACAAGGGCAAGCGGAGGCACAGGGCCCAGCCCTGGCACCAGCACCAAGCACACCACGCAGAGGTATCAATACGCCACCAGTGTTCTATTGGATTGTTTAAGCTGAAGTATTGATCTATTGAGCTGTTGGAGGCTCGCTGTCCTCATTAACTGAAGGTTAACATTTTTTATTTTCCTACACTGCAGTGTCTGTGAATGACCGAGCAGACGTGCAGTCGCCCCCCAATGTGGGTCTGCGCCGCAGCGGACAGGTGGAGGGTGTTCGGCAGATGCACCAGAACGCTCCTCGCAGCCAGATGGCCACAGAGAGAGACCTGCAGGCCTGGAGACGCAGGGTGGTGGTGCCTGAGATAGCACCCAGCAGCTACAGGTATCTGAGACAGCAATATTAGCTTTATCATCTGAAGCTGAAGACACGGGGTGTATGTGACAAGACATGTCTGCACTTTTGTGTTGTTATTAAACTGTTTTCTCATAAAAAATCCATACAGTTTTCGGAGAATCAGGTGTGGATCCTGTCCAGAGTTAACCTTTCATATATGTAGCACACAACAGGAGATAGTCTGTGTCAGATATGCTCCCACATATTGAAAATACTCTGTGAAGTCTAGGCGAGGGGGGGCGCCTGGGGAGAGTGTCTTGGAGGCAGCATATGGCACAATAAGTATGTTGCAGAAGTCCCAGTGTTTGGCTTATGTAGATCTCAACGTCAGCCCTTACCAACAGAAGTCTCTCTAGTTCGACATTTTCATTGGCATCTTAGTGCGAATGACCCTTCCTCTTCACCCTTGGATGTTAATTCTCTTCTGGTTTTCATGCCGGCCACATGATAGAAACATCATGAACACACCCACTTGCTTGCAGTGACCTGCTCTATTCACACATGGGCTCAATCAGACATTGCACAGACTTTGTATCAGGGAGCTGGCAGGGTTAGGGTTTGTTTAATGTCCAGTACAACTAGGGTTGCAGCTGTGCAACGTCAACCCATATGTTGTGGTAGGAAAATTGATGGTCATCATAACATCCATATTTGCTTATTTACGGTTTGGGGAAAAAACGCAACAGGCTGGAGAATCTCACCTGAGCGTGAGCATAGCCTTTCCTCATCGACTGCTAATCAAACTTTGTAGACATTCTTCCATTTAAAAAAAAATTCTATCAAGTTTCAATTGTAATGAAGTTTTTCTTCAACTAAAAACACCCTTCTATTTACATCTCTTTAAGGGTCATTGTGTGAACATTACCGTAAAAATGTGATATTTTCTGAGACAGTTATGGCACCATAAAAGTCTTGTACCATTGCAAACCTTAGTCCAACTGATTCGGAGATTTGTGTTCTCACATACAGCTCCTCTGGGTAATGTCTAAATAAGTTCAGGGTTGCAGTGCATGTGTGAAAGGGGCTTAATTTTAGATCAGATTAGTATTTAAATAACATCCAACAGAATTTATCATGTTACACATCAATGTCAAAAAATGCAGTCTGTCTAAACTCACCCATCAGACATCAGAGAGAGTGCTGTACTGTCCTGAGGAGATTTTACAGCATTTATTTTGCTTTTTTTTTTTTTAATCCCTCTTGAATTTGAAAACATCATGGAAATTGTCTTTCAGGGACCAGGAGGACATTCGAACAACCAGAGGAGATGAGGAGGTGGCTCTGTACAACGCAAAGAAGAGACGCATTATCTACAGCAGCTGTCGAGTGGGTTGCTTTTTGCTTTGCCTCAGTGTAGAAAGTCTTAAATGGCACTTTGAAAAATGATTTCTGTACCAGTGTTTTGTGGATAGTCATCCAACAGTATGTACTGTATTTGTATTTAAGAGCATATTTGTTACGTGTTGGATGGTATTAAGATGCTATGTGTACTGTATACACATTGAGTATCTTCAGTATGCTTCCTATAGGATTGTTTATTCAAAATCAGAGTGAAATTATTTTTGCAATTGTTCTTATTTTTTCTTTGTTAACAACTGTTCTGTACAAATCTTTGCACTGGTGTTGAGTCAGCCCCATCTGTTCCCTCAGGATGATTCAGATGAAGAGCCTCCCACTGCGAAGCGAGCACACGGCCGTGGTGACGCGCTGGAGCTCCTCGACTTGTCATGTGAAGAGGGAGAGGAGACTGCAAGTTCAGAGGTGCACTCTGAGGTACTGCAGTCTCTGCTCTCCTGTGACTTTGGTTAAGTGTTATTTTCAAGCACTTGTGGTCTTTTGGGGGGACTTAAAGCTATATTCTGTTTTATTTTTAATCTGTTCAGGACAATGAACTGGATGGCAGTGACATTGACTCATCCAATGATGAGGAAGAGTGGAACAGTGATAGCTCAAGGTATAATCACATACTATTGGGAAGTCGTCCTCAGAATTTGTTTGAACTTGTTTAGGGTACCAGTTGTGCTTAAATTAAAATGTTTTGACAGACAGAAAAGCAGTGTCTTTCATGTTAACGTTTTGTGTTACTCCTTTGTGTCGTCTTAGGTGGTACACTCCACCCATCTGGTACCCCAAGCAGGTTAAAACAAATTACTAATCTAAGATTTTCTATTGCCTGTTTTCAATTAACATAAAATTGTGATTACAATTGCTTCTGATTGGACAGCCACACATCCAGCGAGTACTCAGACTGGACAGCAGACGCTGGCATCAACCTGCAGCCCTCCACTCCCTTGTCGTCACGGAAACGAGTGCAGCGCAGACTCAGCAGCTCTGAAGAGGAGGAGGAAGAGAACGAGGAAGAGGAGGAGAAGCAGCAGAGTGACGAGGAGGAAAAAGCTGGCGAGGAAAGAGCTGGCAAGAAAAGCAAAGAGAAGTCCAAGAAAGCAAAGAACAAGCCACCCAGGGTGAGTTGGTGTACACAGCACTATCCTACCTGATCCTGATGTGAATTCTGACTGGTTGATCAAGTCCAGATTTTTACAGTGATGACTTCTGTAACAAATAGGATTAAACAGGTTCATATTCACTCATTTAATGTGTTATATCTTGGTGCTCCAATCAGCGTCCAAAGGTGCGACCATCCATCAACAGAGAAGTGTCCAATGAGTTCAGACCCTCACCATGGATCACTGATGTCATTCCCAGGAAGTCTCCTTTTGTTCCACAAATGGGTGATGAGGTAGGTACATTAGAAATCATGAGAGGCACTTCACAGAACCATGATTTCTTTAGTTGTATTGTCCAAAGATTTTTGTATTGAACAGAATTCGAAAATAGTTTATTTAGATGTTAGTAATACTGACAGTAGGGATTGTTCTTCAGTATAAAGCCACTGTACAGATGTAGTCTAAATACTTATAGGAAATGTTGTGGTGGTTTAATAGAGCGTCGTCAGCACCATCCTGTTTCTTATCATGTAGAAAATGTACGTTCTAAGCTCTGAATCTCTCTGTGTCCGTCAGGTGATCTACTTTCGGCAGGGACACGAGGCCTACGTTGAGGCAGTGAGCCGTAGTGACCTGTACCCCATCAACTTAGACAAACAGCCCTGGAAGAAAATGGAGCTGCGGGTAAGACTAAGACCAATAAGATGATAAATTTGTTTGGGAAAATACTCAGAATTCTGAGTAACATAATTAACAAAATCATCATGAAAACACTAAAAAAAACAAGGTGATTAACTTGGATACAAATTCCTGCTTGTTTTTTTTTTAATGTAAATGTAGGCACTTTTTCCCCCTATTATTTTTGGTTTGGTTTTCAAATGTCTAAATTCAAACCCAGCTGTATATTTTCTAGGACCAAGAGTTTGTGAAGATTACTGGGATCAAATATGAAGTCTGCCCTCCGACACTCTGCTGTCTGAAGCTGACACTTATCGACCACGGCACTGGCAAAATATCAGACAAGTCGTTTTCTGTCAAGTAAGCAGCTCTGTTTCATTCACTGACACTCTGTTGAGAAACACATTACGTATTGTTGCAGTTCTCACATGAAGGTGGCATTTGAACTAAATGTGCATATATATATACATCGTGGTTATGATTCCAAAACGTATGGTCAGTGCCTACAATAAAAATTATGAGGATAAAAGTCAGTTTTTGGTCTTGACATGCTGGCTGAATTTCTGTTCCTGTAGTTTGTCTTATTAAATCAGCATAATTAAGCATCAGTTTCACAAAGACAAAATCTTGAGTGTTTATTTTACTGTTGTCTGATCTCTCCTGCAGGTATCACGACATGCCAGATGTGATAGATTTCCTTGTTTTGAGGCAAAGTTATGATGAAGCACTCCGTAGAAACTGGCAACCAAGTAAGTTTCGCACCTCATTAGGAAAGTTAAGTCAAGTCGCATCCTCCGTGTATCTGTTTCATCAATTTAAAAAACAGAAGGTAGTAGGTTTGGGCAGTAGAAATCTTAACAGTATGATTTTCAGTATCGTCAAACGTCTTGATTTAACTAATATGGAGCTGTAGTGCACAGCATGCGCTACCAGAGGTCAGTCTGTACTGGTGGAACAAGGGACAAATACTGTCATGCTGTATTACCCTGGTGAAATGACAGGAAGCCGAGAAGAAAGGTGCTCCCCAGCAGAGGCTTAATTCACTTTGTCACCATTTCAGAGCGACTAATAATCACTCTTGAGGGGAGCACTCTTCCATTGTGAGGATTATTCTTAATTTACGTGTTGCCACTTCTCAGTGGAGGCGCTGATGAATGATGTTTTGTTGCCTTTCAAATGATTCATCAGTGCAGCCTCTTACACTAAACACACGCTGTGGATTTTTCCTCCTCCTCCTCTTAAATTGGTTATCATCCTCTCCTGTGCAGACGACCGGTTTCGCTCAGTGATAGACGACGCCTGGTGGTTTGGGACCATCGTCTGTCAGGAGCCCTACCAGCCGGAATATGCTGACAGTCTCTTCCAGTGCTTCAAAGTCAGGTAGGGAAACGCACATTACTATGACAGGGCAGCTTGAGATGTGGTGGTTGTGCTCCAGCACCAATTCTGAATATCAGCTAGTTTCTGGGACATACTGCTTTTGATGCTGTCACTGTTTGGAAGCAAAGCTTGGACACTGTCTCGCCAGACGGCAGTGAGTGAAGTTTGTGGATGACACTTGTAGATTGTCTGCCTCTCGAGAAGTAAATACAATAGACTTTTTTTCCCCCAAAACTGTATTTAATGTTGAATGTCTTTATTTTTTAGTAAATCTAGATCTATTTTTACAGTGAGCAGTGTATGTGCATTCTAGGGCTAATCTGTCCCCTGGTGGTTATTAAGAGGCATGACAGTGTCATTTCATTCTTGTTTTGATAGTAACATTTATTACTAGTGTTTTAACTGAAACAAAGTCAAGACATCTTTTTGATGACCGTATCATATTAGTCTGAACTACAACAATATAAGGTGGCACTTAATGTTGTTTAAAGTGCGATAGTTGACTTTGGCAACACTTGTTTTTGTGTCAGATGGGACAACGGGGAGACGGAGAAACTGAGCCCTTGGGATGTGGAGCCCATTCCAGATGATGGTAATTAAGACGTCTCACCAGCTTATTGCTGTCACATCGGCACATAAAGACTGTACTGGTGTCCGCTCACAAAGCGGGGTTAATGGGGTGTAATTGCATATTGAGCAAATCTGTCTGCCGTGCAGCCCAGCAGCCAGAGACAGAAGGAGGTGGCATCCCTGTGACTGCAGATGAGATGAGCGAGCTGATGTACAAGCCTCTGCCTGGGGAGTGGGGGGAGAGGAGCAGGGACGCGGAGTGTGAACGCATCGTCGCCGGCATCGATCAGCTCATCACCGTCGGTGTGTATGCATAAACAGGCTCTCTTGTTTGCTCTCGCTCACACACTCCCTCTTTCGCATGTCTGGTCTTGGTTGTCTCACATCACAGCAGGCTGGAAATTAACTTTATAACTGCCTACTGAGGCCGGCAAGTTTTTGTTTTAGCTTTATTCAATCATTAACATATTTACACAAAAAACATCACATGAAGAGTAAATTCCAGTGTTTGATTTACACCGTGGCTTTTGGGGGAGCCCTGTTTTTGGGTGGGAGGGGGTGGAAGGGTACTGTACACATACACGCTTAAATCAATCAATACATTTCAATTTATCCTGACAACTTGACAACTTCACTGCTAAGTTCACCTCTGCTCTACTTGCCAACAAATGTCTGCTCTGAGCACATTCATTGTCACTTTCTTTCTCGCTCGAGCACACACTCACGACGCACTGAGCTGCTCCTTTAAATAAAATTGCTGCGCGAGTCAGTGAAGTTGATACAGTAACAAGTGGGAGTGTATGTGTGTCTGCATGTCTTTTATTAATGTTTACTGGTTAGAACTCAGTGAACTTCAGCTCTCAGCCAGAACAATTAAGGCTCTACAGCCAATAGCGTTGCCTTTAGATAGCTGTTGCAAGCGACTGAAATGTGTCTTTTTGTTGGGGGTTTTCCCTCTCCATCAAAGTGGCGATGGCGTGCTGATTTTTCCTGCCACTGCCAACAGTTTACCTGCATTTGCCCGGCTGCTGGTGCTACTTTCAGACCCTACATCAGGGTTGTTGGAGCCACAATAACATCCTTTGTATTTGTTTTGATTCATGTTTAACTGACAGTGAGTAGATGTAAATACGCACTAGAACTGGTAGCGCAGGTCATAATAATAGGTAAGGTGCAGGTGATGAGCAGCAGGTTTGCGACAGGGTAAGCAAACAGTTTTTTGACCGTGAAGTGTGGCAGCTTGTAGCGTGGAAACTAAAATTGATGAATGGAAATGTTGCCCAGAACACGCGTCCAAAAAGTTCTCAATAAGAGTTTCAGTTTCTTTAACTGAAAGAATTTCCTCCCAGTCATACTCACCCACCTTCCCCTGTGTTTCTGCTCCAGAGATTGCAGCTCCTTTCTCTGGTCCTGTGGATTTAATCCAGTATCCTTCCTACTGCACTGTGATCGCCTATCCTACTGACCTTGGCACCATCAGACTGCGACTCATAAACAGATTCTACAGGTCAGTTTCACCAGTCTTTCCTCCCTCCATCTACATGATAATGCAGCAGACAGTCGACCCAGCCCTGTCTTGGAAATGTTTTGTACAATTTATGAAGACACTGTGTATTTAATCACATCTGCTGATCCACAGGCGCCTATCAGCATTAATTTGGGACGCCAGGTATATTGCACATAATGCCCGCACTTTCAATGAGCCAAGGAGCAAGATCGCCCACTCTGCAAAGATCATCACAAATGTCCTCCAGAAGTTCGTCAAGTACGTTTTACTTATTCATCTTTTTTCAGACACTGATACCAGATTATAAGGACAGTATCATTCAAATAAACTGCACACTGTGTTGACACATTTTGCTCCTTTCCCAGTAATCCAAGCTGCACAGATATCATGGAGATTTACAATGCTGTCGAAGAAATGGACGATGATGATGAGGTGAGTGTCGCCTTGGTCATTAGTGTTATATTTTTTTAATATGTTGTGCACGACTGACCAGCAAATATGTGCAGATAGAGTGGATAATAAGCAAAGGTGCCCACAGGCTGTTAGAATTGATAGTTAGGAAGTTTTTTTTCAATTTTTAGTCATATATCTATTGTCACCTTTGCATTTGAGAAAGTAACAATCATTCAGTTAATAATCAGATTCATGTAATTCACGTTTGATAACTGCCTACAGGAAGAGGATACAGAAGCACCGGGAACGTCCTCTGGACACAGACTGCGTCAGGTAAAAAGATAACATAAAAGCTTACATACAAAAGACTTTGACATTATATAAAAAAACAAGTGAGCACGAATAAAGAATGAACAATCACTGACTGATTAAACTGTGTATTAGATCATCAGTGCTGTCACTCTGAAGCATGTAATTATTTTTGGTAGGATTTGGTAGCAGCAGATTGACTATTAATGATTCAGCAGCAGCAGCTGGCATGCGTTACATGTCATGACAAGTTCCTCTCTTTCTCTTTGATATTTGCAGCGCTCTGTGGAGGTGGTGCCTGACAGAGACGCCTGGAAGGAACAATGCAAGAATCTGCTTAACTACATATTTGAGTGTGAGGACTCTGAACCCTTTAGACAGCCTGTGGACCCTCAGAACTATCCAGTGAGTTCACTCCACAAACTAAGAGCATGCTGTCAACATAACAATAGCGAGTTATGGTTTGTGTTTCATCGTTATGATTTAGACTTCATCTTCATCATGTTTTATGTGTTTGTGCAGGATTACCATGACATCATTGATACACCAATGGACTTTGGCACAGTGAAAAGGACCCTGGGGGAAGACCGCTATGACAACCCTGTGGAGCTGTGCAAAGACACCCGGCTAATATTTGCCAACGCTAAAGCGTACACACCCAATAAACGCTCCAAGGTAAGAGGAGTAATTAAAGCTTGTGGAAGAAATGTCAGGACACAGTCGTATAAATGTAATGGCTGGAGTTCATCTAATAAAAATCATTTCAATTCAGATTTTGTAATGAAACATTATTGCATTTTATGTATTTTTTTTTGTGCTCAGGGACTTTTTTATTGATATTTTAAGTCATCACAGATACAGTTGGATAAACACAAAATAATCCCAATGTTTTTTGCCACCCACAGAGGCACACCATTATATTGTATCAAACCCAATCAATTTCATAAATAATCACATGTACATATAAATAAAATAAAATTTTACAAAAATTGTAGGTGAGACAAAAGATAAAATAAATACAGCGAAAAAAGATAAAAAATAAATGAGAAGTAATAAATAAATAATAAGTAAGTAATAAAATAAAATAAAAAGCTACAAATATATAAGGGGTCAGCAGTAGAAAACTGGTGTCCATTTTTTAAGAGATTAAGAATAGTTGCCATATAGCAGAAAATTTCTGAGCACACCCTCTTGTAGAATAACTTTTCTCTAATGTCAAAAAATGAATAAGGTCATTAAACCATAGTTAAAAGTTTAGTAGGAATTTTGTCTTCCATTTATGCAGCATGTCGTCTAGCTGTGAGAGCCATTTTTGGCATCTAAGATGTGTGTCTTGTGGAGCGCCCCCACATACTGCTATTTTATGTATATTTTGACTTTTGTGTTTATGTTTTAGCTTGTCTGACTCACCTCTACCGCTCCATTCTAGATTTACAGTATGACCTTGCGGCTCTCTGCCTTCTTCGAGGAGCACATCAGAGCAATCATATCTGAGTACAAAACTGCCATCAAGAGCAGCGACAGGCTCCGCCGCAGTCAGAGGTTCCGCAAGAAAATGCAGCAGCAGGATCAGTCCAACGCCACGTCAAGGTCTGTTTGAGTTACAGAGCACAAGTGTTCAACAATAATCTGACTGGAAGTGGTTCAGGTGCAGATAGTCAGAGCAGGCCACAATATTTTGGGTTTCGGGCGTATATGATGGCACATTTGCGTGTTGCCTTTTCATGTCTGATTAAAAAAAAATGCGTTTTTCTTTTTCTCAAGTCACAAGAGAGCTGCTGTAAAAACTCAGGAAAAAGTGGAATCGACGTCAGTGACCAAATCTACCTCAGCCAAAGTGTCTGTTCCTGAGAGAGCCAGGAGGAGTCGAAGCAGCAGCTCAGGTCACAGCTCCTCGGACGACGACTCCGGCTCCAAAGCTGCTTCATCAACACCAGGTACAAAAGGATATTTGCCTGGCAGTAGGTTCTTTACCAGGAGCTGGCACTGCTGTAAGCCATCAGCCATGACATATTATCTCACCTATGTCAGAGTCATTATGGAAGCAGATTAACATTTTAAGCTTTGTTTAACATGATAAGTTTACTTCCCCTAGTTAGATGCTGAGGAAAAACATTTCAGAAAACTGTGCAATAATTTGTGAAGTCTGAAGATGTTTGACTTTAATTACTTGTCACTGAATTGCATTGCGTTAAATGGAGTCTGTAATGTCATTGTAGGAATCAGTTTGAATCTTGATGTGCTCTAATGAACGATCTCCTCTCTGTTCCCGCCTCAGTGGTGAAATGAACTGCTCACTGAAATCAGGAAAACAGAGTCATCGTACATTTCACTGATTGCGAAGTAGTTCTCTTAACAGGCTTTTAGCAGATTAATTTGGAGGGCTGCAATTCCAGTTCTCTGGCTCCAGTTCATTTTGAGTTTAAATGCATTTATTGTAGGTCGATGCGGAAAAAGGTGTCTGCCAAATTAAATGTAATGTTTAATGTGTCATTTTTTAAAATTTTATTTCAGAGTCTGACAGTGAGAGCGAGCTGAGTGAGTCAGAGGAGGAGAAACGCCCTGGTTCCTCAAGGCACGCTCAACTCCGACAGAAAGCAAGAGTTACGAGAAGCAACTGTGCCAAGCAGAGAAAAAAAGGTTGGGATTTAAGTGTTTGTTTTTAAAATCCAGTTTTCAATAATGCCTTATTAAATTTGGGGGTTGTAATCAGAATAAGAGGAAAAAGTACATGTGTTGTTTTTGTCAGTTGCAGACAGTGATAGTGAAGAAGAGGACGAAGACGAGGAAGAATATGATAGTGAAGGTGAAGATGGAGAGGACGGAGGGATGTCCTCCCAGTCTTCAGGTCGTCGCTACCCCAGCAGGAGTAAGAACAGCAGGAGCACACGGCTGACCAGAAACAGCGCTGGCGCTGACAGGAAGCGCTCAGGTAAACGCTACAACTATCTTCAGCCTTAAACGCTACGAATCCCAAAATCCACCTGCCAATATGTTAAACATCCTTCTGCACGGCTTGTTTTCAGAGGGCAGAGCAGAGGTGAACGGTCACAGCAGCAGGTCGTCTCGCAGGGAGAGACGTCACCAGCAGGACTCGGACAGAGCCACGTCCCCGGGCTCTGACAGGGAGGAAGAAGAGGAAATCACAGGTCGCAGGTCACTCAAGAGAAAGACGGCGAGGGCAGCTGTGAACAAAATGAAACTACTGGAAGCGTCAGATGAGGACTACGAGGAGGAGGAGGCGGAAGAGAAGCCAAGGAGGAGCAGCAGTCGCCTCCGCCAACCAGTCCGGACCAGCAAACGCACCGCAGTGATCCAGAGCAGCTCAGATTCAGATGAAGAGCCATCAAGACGGGGTACGCAAAAGCTCTCCTCTGTACTTTTATCAATGAATCCTTCATTTTAACCATGACAATGGAATTCAGAAAGAGTTGGACACAGATAATATTCTCTTAGATCTTGTCCTCTAAATACTTACTACTACTACTCACAGGATGTGTTTTGCTTAATTCTGCCCTTGCTTATCTTTCTAGCATCTCGGAAAACAAAGGAATCAGGTGGCAAATCCAAGGACGAGGAAGATGGCAACGACAGTGGTGCTTCATCTTCCTCCCAGAATCAGCAGAACGGAGACACAAGGTCCAACAAACAGAAAAAATCAAGACAAGCTGCTAAGCCTAAGGGGAATGGTGAGAAATGTTCTCTCATTAGTTTGTAGTTTCTAGGTGCCACTTGCTTGGAATTATGATAAAGGTATCTCTAATCAGTTGGATTTTTCCCCCTTTGTTCCTCTGTAGATACTTTGTCCCATGTGAACGGCCACAGCGCAAAACATCACAAGTCTGACAGCAACTCTGAGCAAGAGGAAGCTGCAGAGGAGAGCTCTGGAGAAGCTGAAGTTTCTGTGCCTCAGAAACCCTCTCGAAGCACAGCAATCACTCCAGCCAGGAAAAAGAGAATTACAAGTGAGGAGGAAGAGGAGGAGGTAGAGGACACTGAACACAGGACCACGCGACGCAAACTTCCTGTCAGCTCCGATGAAGAGGACAAGGACCATAGTTCTCAGAAACACCCACACCAAAATGGAAGAAATGTGGAGGAAGCAATCCACAAGGACTCTAAGAAGAAGTTAAAAGTCTCACCGTCAAAAAGCCAAGACAAACAAAAATCTGCCTCAACTAATGAACTGGATGGTGCTGAATCAGAGGAACACAGTGATTCCCCAAAGAGATCCAGCCCACGCAAGAAAAGACTGAAAAAAGATGAAGATAGCGAAGTAGAAAGCAATCACTCCAGTGAAGAATATGAGGTTGAAACCAAGTCGAAGAGGCCAACAAGAAACAAGACAAAATCTAAACGGCCTCGTGACAACACCTCCGTTTCAGAGAGTTCTGAGCAGGAGTACAAACCCAAGAGGAAGTCGAGGAGGAAATGCTCCACTGGCTCATCAGACGAAGAGTCGGACAATTCAGACAACACATTTAACAGACGACTGAACCTTCGAGTCCTACCAAAAAAAAAATACATCAGTGACAACTCTCTCTCTGAGGAAGACTCTGCGTCTGCGAGCCAGCGTAAACGGGGGAACAGTGACAAAAAAGCCACAGCATCAAGGGAAGACAGGTATAATAAGAGAGAGTCTAACAGGACCTCTCCCACTGAAGCCAGGAATCAGCTGTCTTCCACCAGAAAACGTATTTACACCTCAGACTCTGAAGATGCGGAGGAGGGCGGAGAGAAAGAGCCAGTGTCCAATAAAAACAGCCAGTCAGGCTCCACAAAGCGTCCCAAAAGGGAATCCAAACAAGAAGGTAATGGCAACAAGGAAGACACCTCTTCCAAATCTGATTCCAGTGAGGAGGTGGAGGAGGAAGATGCTGGTCGTTCAAGGAGCAGGAAGAAGAATGTGAGGCAGCCAAAACACAAACAAAAGGAAAGCTACAGCAGCAGCAATCACAGTTCTGACTCAGAAAGCGAGCATTCGTCTTCAGCCTCTGAAAACTCGTTTGCCAGCTCAGGGTCCCGCAGCAGTCCAAAGAGGAGAAGTCACAGACGGTCGGGGGTCGGTGAAAGGACTGCCAGCCGTCAGCTAAGGCAGCGCCGTCAGCGGCCTGCCTCGGAGGAGGATGACGACGACGACAGCGACGTGTCGTACAGCAAACCACAGCGAAAGACACGGGTGAACACTCGTAACCGTGGGAAGCGGACAGTAAATTATCACGACAGCGAATAAAGGACATAGCGGCTGGAACTGTAGAGGATAGACGGAGAAGGACATTAACTGGAGACCTTTAAAGACACTTGATGGCCACGTTATGGTAGTAGCACTGGAGTCCTCGAGAGAAAATGCTGTGAATCTGTTTCATTCAGGGATATTTATATTTTCTATGAAAAACATGTTTATAGATGTAATACAAATTCAAGCATTTGAACTGCTGGTTTTCACAAGGATACAGAGCAAAACGCCACCTCCCATACTGCTTGTTGTGATTTGGCCAGCAGAGTAACCATTCTGGGGAATCTTGTCAGCTTGGGTGCTATCTAATATACCTCTGTTTAATCAAGCATATTGCTGGCTTGCACTAAGATACACTGTAATGAGGTATTTCATACACTAGTTTTGCATTAGAAACTCAGGGGTCAACTAAGTTTACTGTAGTCTCAGACATGCAGTTGTTTTTTGAGCTAAGGCAAAGGACAAGAAACAATTCCAGGTCGGCAGATGTCCAAGCACACTCACTGGGACAAAACAAATCCATGTTCAGACTTTTGACAACAGCACTCCTTTGTAAATCCACACACTTAATGCTTGACTGTATTATAAGTTGATATGAGCCAAATGAACAAATACGAATTCTTTCCCCTTTACCATTTCATTTTTTTTTTTTATTAGTTTTGTGTTGTATTCTAGTGAATAGATGTAAATATGTGATTGAAAATCCATTGACAGGTTTGGCGATCAGTCAGTAGCAAAATCTTTATTTAAATTTGAGCTTCTTTTTTTTTTTTTTTTTACATTTTCCTTATTTTTTAACATTTAAAACCATTGTCTTGCCATATGTCACAAATTGGTACCTTTTTGCCAAGTACAAGTAACCAAAAGTACTTATTGCAAAATAACTGTGATTTCTCATATTGGGAAGACCTTTTTATTGTTGTCCTGTGTTACCTACTTTCAGTATTAAATTCTTTTTCAGAGTTGACTTAAAAACATTTTTGCCAGTCACATGGTTTAGTTTTGTGTAAGGGGAGGTTTCTAAATGCAGTCGCTTTATGACATTTTTGCTTAATGTTTTTCGTACTACACCGATTTCACGGGAAAACTATTAACGCAATGTGGTTGTGGAGTGCAATGAATGAGTTATTCCTCATATTAATAAAGACATCATTTCAAGGTGGATTCTGTGTTTGACTTGATCTTATCCATTGACAACACGAGTACAAAGTAAATTGCATCCATCTTGCTCAGTGTATTTTCTGCGGGTGTAAATTTAACAGGCAGTAAGAGATGCAGTAATACATATGCATTGTTTGTCAAGGGGGACTTTATCCTGGCTCTCAGGTAATTATATTTTGACACATTATAAACCAAGCTCAGGACAGGGGTATTGTATTTCTGCCTCCAAGGAATTTATGACTAGATTAAAAGGAACAGTTCACTATTGTAGGAAATATGCTGACAGGGAGAAAGGTAGTTCCCAATAAGTAAATTAATTAATTTATAGAACATTTACTACTCTATTTTCAAGTCTATTTTTAAGACTGAAGATCATCTTTATTGTAATACATTTAATAACACACAGACAATTATGTTGCATGTGTTTTATGGTACCCATAAAAGTGTTAGGAGGAAATCCTGGAGGACAAAACAATTGATCTCTTAATAAATAATTCACCAGCTTCCAGTGAAATAACAACTGAAACCAAACACCGTTTTGCTTTCTTTGTGTTATATATTTATGATTTCTCAGTGCTATTTACTCGGTTGTTATGTGAATATGTCGAACAGTTAAAAAGCATTTTCATACATCGTGTAAATATTCTAGTAAAAATTATATTGAATGTATTTTGGTGCACGACATGAAGCTGCTTTTATTGTGAAGGGGCTTCAAAACACAAGAACCCAACGTCGCTTCCGGAACGGGTTTTGATAGCCCGTCGCACTTTCGACACATTTTGAAACGTACGGTTTTAAATTATTGCAATTTAAAAAAATTAGAAATATGGAGCACAATCCCGAATAGTTTACAAAGTCCCCAAGTCTTCTATTTGCCATCAATGTAACTGTTAAAATATATTATTATTTTTATTTTTTATTTTTCACGAAAATATCGCCTGCTACAGTCGGTTAGATTCGCTTGGTAGCTAGCCAGTAAGCTAACATGTGAGCAGTTATGTCTGTAGGGATGACAGGTAGGTCACTTTACACATGACAAGTAAATAATTAGCCTTCCCTGGAAATAAATATTTGTAATGATAACACTATTTACATAAGGTATTAACATTTCCAGGTTTTTACAAACAGGCTAACACTGAAGCTAAAGTTTAGCATGTCCTCTGACAGCCACTGTCAGCACTACAAGCTTCAGTAACATTGGACAGCAACAAGACAGCAGATTCGATACATAATGTCTGCGTGTAAGAGGCTGCTTTACTTTGTAAAGCACCGGAGCTTATGGACACATGTTCGGAGGAATGTGACAACATGGTCTCCTGTTGGAGCTGCCTTCAACGCCAGACCTCACAGGAGACTGAATGTCTTCGAGAAAAACGTGGTTTGTATTCGTCTTAAATGTGTTTGTTAAGATACTGTTAGTGTTACATGACAGCCTCAATGAAGCAATGCAAACACAGTGCATCATTTCGTAGTTAAAAATGTCATGACATTCCCAGTCTGTGTGTGTGTGTGACCTCTGGGTGCAGGGTTTGTTTGGGGTGCCAGAGCTGAGCTGTCCTGCAGGTTTCCAGGTGGTCACAGATGCAGCTCTGAAGAACACAGAGCGTCTGGTGGAAACAGCTTGTTCTTGTCCTCCTGGGGTTGAGACAGTGGAGACTTTTGACCAGCTCTCAGATGGTTTGTGTAAAGTGGCTGATCTGGTGAGTTCAACTCCCCAAATGTACTGAAACTTTGCATTATAACTGACCTGTGCAATTAATAATAATAATAGTGAGAGTATAGCACAGTTCACACAGCAAGTGCAACTCAAAGTGCTTTACATAATAAAATGAGAAAATACACATAAAAGATAGAGTAAATAAGATTCAAATACACTCAAGCACACACATAAAAAAATACAAATTAGGTCTGATATCAATTAATTAAATACAAGCTACAAAATGCAAGTGTAAAAAGACTGGTTTTAAGATTTTGTTTGAAGCTGTCTACTGAATCAGAGTGACTGATGTGCTCTGGAAGGCTGTTCCAGAGACGAGGGCCAGTGATACAGAACGCAGCATCACCATACCTTTTAGTTCTTCTCTGGAGGACATTTGATAGACTAAAGATAGATGATCTGAGGGATCTGGAGGGAGGGATCTGTATTTGACCAACATACCGGATCAATAGTCAGGAGCCAGTCCATAAAGAGATTTAAAAACCTAAAGCGTAATGTGTTGTTGATGTTTGGTCTTGGAGAGGAGGGGTGCTGCTGCATTTTGGATCATCTGAAGTTTGCTCAAAGATTTCTTAGAGAGGCCTGAGAACAAGGCATTACAGTCATCAAGTCTGCCTGAGGTAAAAGCATGAACAAGTTTTCTGATGTCTTCTTTAGATGCACATGGGCAATGTTTCCAAGATGGAAAAATGTCTCTCACTTTTTCATGCGTTTTGCTCACAGGCAGCTTTTGTAGATGACTATTAAATTGAAATTGCCGTTCTTTTGATCCAATTTTTAGAACTTCAGTTTTGTCCCTGTTTAATTGCAAGAAATTTTGGGACATCCTGGTTTTTCAGTTGGGCTTGTATCATCTGAAGAGAATAAGATATACAGCTCAGTATCGTCAGTGTAGGAATGGAAATCAACTTCATGCTCTTTTATGATATTTCCCAGAGACAAAATGTAACACTTGTTGCTTCCAAAATTTGTGCTGCTACCTATGACTTGTTTATTGTGCATCTTCTGCTTCGCATGTTATCCGTAGAGCTGTAAGCCAACTGTCATTTTCCTCCTGCTACAGGCAGATTTTGTTAAAGTAGCACATCCAGATCCAGCGTTTCGCGAGGCTGCAGAGAAGACGTGCATAGACATTGGCACAGTTGTGGAGAAGTAAGAGGCACCTTTTACGAAATCCTTTCAAAGCTGCACAGTGCTAGTACTAAAAGGCATTTTTCTGCAAGCCTCATTTGAGACAGATCTTGAATAGCACATAATAGATGTTCATGTTTGCTGGTTTTGTGTTTCAGGCTGAACACTAATGTTGAACTATGCAAGAGCCTAAAAATATTGCTTGACAACCCGGACGTTGTGGCTCAGCTGGACCCTGACACAAGGTCATTTTTACTGCCATCTTAGTCAGTATATGGATATAGGATTTATTGTGTTTTTCTCTCCATAATTATATCAATATCTATGTTCAGTTGTGGCAAGTTATGGATTTATTTCTGCCTTTCTAGACGAGTGGCAGAGTTGTTCATGTTTGACTTTGAAATCAGTGGAATTCATCTCGATGACCAACTGGTGAGATGTTCATATTTATAACACATAAAGATTTAATATATGTATACACCTCTCACCTCTGCAGTGTGATATATTTACTGATCTTGCTGCCGTTTTTTTTCTCTGCAGAGGAAGGAGGCAGTCGCCCTTCACGTGAAGCTGTTGGATCTAAACAACGAGTTCCTGGTTGGCTCTCACCTGCCCAACAGAATTGCGAGGTCTGCCATTCCTGAGCATCTACACGTACACTTTGCAAGTGAAGGAAGCTTCATACAAGTTGGGGGATTACATGCAGACTCCCCTGATGACTTGGTATGTCACTGGAACATTTCTCCTTTTTGCTCAGCAGGTGGCGCCATTGTCATATGTCAAATTGTAGGACTGGCAGGTTCAAAATTTTAGCAGCCCATTCTGCCCTGAATGATAATAAAGTCTCTCTCAAAATGCATTTTTATTGATAGAATATTGGCTCCAGCCTCCTGTTAGTATTTGCTGAGCACTAAGCAGTTGTGGTACCTATAAAATCTGTCCAAATATTCTCTCTCTCAAAATGACTAACCTAAATTTTAACAGTTTTTCTATCATAATATAATAGTAGCATTGTCAATGTCTCTCATGAAGGAAGCTAAAAGCATCATCCAGGCAAGTATTACAGTAGGGACCAATATGACAGCAAGGCTTAAAATCAGAGCACAGTCAAAGGCCCATGAAAAGGGACACTTTACATTAACATAACATGATCTGCAGGTAAGAGTAAATTGTCATCTCTTGATTTACCCTGAAACTCTCGATTAGCAGATTGTATTTTTCCTCTTCACGCTTGTTGATAAGTTGCTTTTTAAAAGCTTTGCTCTGTCCTCTTTTCCACTTGCAGGTGCGAGAAATTGCGTACAGAGTTTACCTTTACCCAAATTCAGATTTAATGGAGTGTCTGGAAGAGCTGCTGAAATGCAGATTCAAACTGGCCAAACTGGTGGGCTACGACTCCTACGGACACAGAGCCCTGAAGGGAACGATGGCCAAAACACCAGGTTAATTTGTCTCTTTGCTTCAGCATGAATAGCATCAATATAATTAGTCAGTGCTGTAACTGAGTGGTTGTAATTAATACTTCCGAATTAGCTACACAATCATTCTAGATGAATCATTTTACGAGCTACAGAAATTATTTTTCTCCGCTGCTCTTTTTGTGCCGTTGGCAGCTCGTCTCAAATAGTTTTACATGTTGTAACTTTAGTTTTATTGCCCTTTGCAGAGACGGTGATGAGCTTTCTTCAGCTGCTAACAGACAAACTGTCCGACAGGTACGGTTTGCTCTTGAAAGTGTTCAGTATTCTGTTAAGGGGTTCTTATCATGATCTGATTTTTGTTTTTTATGTTGTCTTTAAAGACTGCTGTGTCACTGAAGACTATTAAATCAGTGCTTGTTATAATAATAAGATGGTACATGATGCCCAGGAGTCTCTGTTTCCTGAAATGAGTGACCCATGAATTTATTTTCTCTGAGTGGTTGTGATTTGATTATGATTCTTGTTACTTTTTGACTGTTCACATTCAGAGGACCACAGACTTGTTGTGTTGTTAGCCTGTATGGATGCAGGATTTTGGATTTTTTGCCGATATGTAACAACTAATTTGACCAGCAACCGTACTGATACATCCACTTTTTTCCCTACCTAATTTTAGAGCTCTTATAAGTGACAGTTCTCAGTCATCCAGGTCATGGTAATCATAAGTGCTGTATCGTAGAGTTTCGAGAAGACGTTTGCCTCTTATCTAAGAGGCTTCAGTTCAATTCTGCTTTCATTGCTGACATTACCAATCTACCACCCCCATTGTTTTTTGCTGGCCTTAGTTTATTTATTTATTTCTTGTTTAAAGTAAATCTTGAGTGTGGATTCCCTCCTTGTCACAGTCCCTAAGCCTTTTTTTTAACATCGTGATCCCTCAAACAGTCCAAAAAGAAACACATCAGTTGCACCTGAGACTCTCCAGGGCCTGTCCAGGGTGTTTCCCTGCCTTCAGCCAAATGCATGCTGGGATAGGCTCTGACCCCTGAGCAGAGATAGGTGGGTAAAGACTGGAATGAACGCCTCAAGTCAATTAGCTCTTAACTCTTTGTGCTTTCGTTTTTAATCTTACAGAACAGCCAAAGACTTTAAGATGATGAGGAACATGAGGAAAAAACTCAACCCGCGTAATTCTGTGAGTCTCATTTTTTCACACAACACATTATTCACTTTCAAGATTGTTTTCTTGCATATATTACACATTACCTTCGATTTCTGTGCAATCAGGAAAGATTTAAAGTGACGTGTGGGTTAACATAACATATTTTCATTTTATTTTAGACTGACAATAATTCAGTTTTATCTATTTTAGTGTAATTTGTTTGATATGACCTGTAAATAAAACACTCCTGGTGTTTTCAGGAGCTCATGCCATGGGATCATCCGTACCTCAGTGGTGTCCTGCGTGCTGAAAGGTGAGTAGATGTTATCCTCTCTCTTATTTTTCAGCCTGCTGTAATTTGATAAAGTCATCAAGTCAAGTCATCTGTATCTCTGCAGTGTTTTTTTTTTTAGATGTTTGTAATTCCATATTCCACCAAGGTGTAAGTTATTACTGGGTCTCAGCTCATCCTCAGGTGTCAGACTGTACAAAAGCTGTTAAGGGAGAAGCATGGGAGTTGTCCGAATGTTCTCTGCAACTCTTTTCTCATCCAAGACAATATGATCTGGTGTAATATCCTGCCTCAGCCTGTTGTTGTTGTTTTTTTAGAGTTTGTTGTATAACTTTGGGGAGAGTTTGTGTTCAGGCCCTGAATCACAGTGTGTGTTAGGTCCTAGCATTATACTTGTTGTCCTCTGTACAGCGCTGCCATTTAGTTCTAGTGCATTTTGCAGCTTCTGAAACATTTGACTTGTGGTTACATTATTGTGGTCAAATTGTTGCTTTTAAACATGAAGACTACAGTTTTTTTTTCATCTGTTTCACTGGCTGTGATACGTTGCAGTGATTGTGTTTTTGCTGTTTGCCTAATTTGATTTTGATGACAACTTATGATCCAAATAATCAATAATATTTCTCTTGTTTCCCTCTCTGAATTTGAGGAGTTTTATCATTCTAGTCGTTATAGTACCAGTAATTGTTACATTAAAAAATAGCATGTATTTTTTTGGGCTTTAAAACCTGTGTTTGTTATGTATCTGTATTTCTCCATCATTGGCACATAATGTGACAATAAAGCTGTATTTAGAGAGCACATGTTGTCCAGCAACACAATTCAGGAATTCTTAACTACTCCTTATAAACTATATCGCTAGCAAAAGTGAAAGCCAACTGCTTGGTGTTTGGCCTCGCACAACATGTTTTTTGGCACTGTGTCTGCAATAACAATGATGATTTTATTTATAGGTGCCTTTCAAAGCACTCAAGGACACCTTACAAGACACAGATAAAAAACAAGCAGCAATGCATCCATAGATCATAAAGTCAAACAATGCGGTAATATACAATGATAAGTTAATAACTTAACTTATAACTTTAAATGTGCTATAAATTGATCATCATCAAGTCATCATCAGTGCAAAATTAGTAGCTTCGTCTTTGGTGTGTGCTGCTTACAGTCTGGCACTTGGGTGCTACCTTTTTATAAAGTCCCAGCCTCACCTGCACACTGCCCAGGAACGTCCTTCATGCGAATTTGCGTTTCCTGGGATAGCAAAGGCATGATGCACCTTACTCCCCCGCTGATTGGCCAGTAGTCATTGCCTTTGTTGCTTGGGTTGGTTAAGGTTGGGGTAAGAATGTCAGGGTAAGCCAATCAGAGGCAGAGTAAAGGGGGTTATACCTACATTACACTATTTCAATTTCAATTTTATTTACAAAGCCCAATATCACAAATCACTATTTGCCTCAGAGGGCCTAACAGCATACGACATCCCTCTGTCCTTTGGACCCTCACAGTGGATAAGGTCCTGCTGGACCCAACAAAATAAGAAGAAAATGACAACATAGAGGCAGAGGGCAGGGCATGTGCAGATAAATACTACGCTGCACACTTGTAGTGGGTCATGAGAGATAATTTAGAGCAGTGGTTCCCAACTGGTGGGTCACAGTTCAAAAATGGGCCACAGGTTCATTCTGAATGGGCCACAGGTTCATTCTGAATGGACCACAAGTGACTCGCAAATGTGTCAAGTTTGAAAGAAAAAAAAACTCCACTTTATTTTGATACAGTGAATATCTGGCACAGAGCTTTTATTTTGAAGTGCTGTTTCCTGCTGTAGAGTGAGCTACTCAACAGCGACAGCAAACTAGCTTGAGACATGGTCAAACTCAAGTATGGCACTGAATATTTTAAACTGTGTGGACCTTGAGCTGATGACTAAGGAGAAATCTGGACCCCATGGCTGGAACGATTGGGAACCACTGATTTAGAGAGATTACTTTTGTTTGTCCTGCATGTTATACCTTTAAACAGCTGATCTGAGGGATTTTATAACTTTGCTTAATGTGGTCATTCACATCTCCAGTGACTGACGATGGAGCTGAAACAGTCCAATTAACCGGTCATTAATTAAAGAAATAACTGTATGAACATTAAACATTCGCAGCTGTTGAGGCTTTTTTCTGTTTTTGTTAATCCAAAATCTTTTTGATTGTTCTCTGGATGAGAGCAGAGAATGGAAGACATCTGGAAAAAATAATCAGTGTGGTCATTGTTTTTTAATTCAATAAAAAATTGTTAGTTGCTGCACTTACCAACAGCTGCTTTTTATGTCGTAACAGCTTCAAGCTGTTTTCATCTTGTTACCGGAACACTTCTTTTCATGCCTTTTATTGGACAGATCCATGAGAGAGATAACAGGAAACGAGGGAAGGATGAGATGAGGAGCAACATGCAGCAGAGGTCCCGGGGACGTTGCAGTTCATAGTCCCCGGGTCGACAGGGCGCCCTGTTTTTGAAACTTACTTAAACAGTGATCATCTTTGGCATTCAGCAGCTCAGTCTTAAAAACTCAAGCTGATATATTCTAAGTCAAGCGATTAGCCCCTTTGAGTGTCTCCAACTTTTATAGATATCTCTGTTCCTAATGAACTTCACTTTTCCTTCCCAGCACTCTCCAGAGACTAGTAACATGTCGGGCCAAATGTTCCAGAGAAGTTTTAAATAAATCTTTATTGCAGACGTTATGGATCCCTCATGTGTCCTTTGGACTCAAGCGACCACCAGATTCTGTGTGCGTGTGTTTCACCATGTGTTGGTGACTGTTCCCAAGGCTGCTGAGGAGATGTGGATCTGTTAGCTTGTCCTCGTCTCCGTCACGCTAGTCTTCTCCTGTTTGTGGTTTGGGGCTTTGCTAGTTGGCAGGAGCCTCCCAAAGAAATGTAGGATGCAGTCTGATTGCATTAAAAAGCGGTTTCCCCTGAGCTGCTTCTGTTTTCTGCTACACACAAGTTTACACATGCACACACACATACACACAGCCAACAGCTCTCGCACAAAAACACCAGTTGCTATCTCGTGCTTTTTCTCTCAATCACTCACTCAATCATTCTCATTTTATCTCTGCTTTTCCATCATTTGAACTGGAAACTGTTCAAACCATATTGAAATGAGGTACAGATTGTGTGTGTGGTAAACAGAGCCGTGCTCAGCAGCAGTCTGTTATTCATCACTGATAATACACTCGATGTGGTGTTCAAGCTAAACAAGCGTTTTGGTTTGGTGGTCTTTATCTAAAGTGCCTCACAGCAGCATGAATGCAGCCATTTTAAGCACGGGTGGCCTGCGCTCGCCCTCAGCTCTGGCAGTCTTGCGGCTTTGTCCTACCAGTTGATATCACAGTCGTGTAATCGTCTGGGGAGTTTTAGCCAGACTGCTCTCTAGCCTGCAAGGCGACGTGCAGAAATTATGTGGTCAATTGAAATAGTGGTGTCACTGGAGTCCTTTTATTTATCCTGTCTTATAAATAATTGTGTGTGAATGTGCAGTAAGAGGAGCCGTCTCCAGACACGTGGTTATCTTCAGTCATGTAACGCTTTAAATAATAAAATCCTTGGTTCTGGTTTATGTTTTTCTCATGGCAGGTACAACATCGAGCCCAGTCTGTACAGCCCATATTTGTCTCTGGGCGCCTGTATGGAGGGTTTGAACAACCTGTTCTCTCAGCTGTACGGTGTGTGTCTCATGTCCGAACACCCCAGTGCTGGAGAGGTGTGGAGCGAGGATGTCCGCAAACTGGTAAATCTTACTAACAGTGCAAAAATGTCTGGGATAGTTTTTAATATGTTGAAGTCTGTTTCATGTCCCACGATAAACCAAAGAAGTTCTTTTACCATGTGGTGGCAAACATCTGTATTTCAAAGATCAAAGTTTTACACCACTGTGTGTGTGTTTAATGTGTCTTCATGTCGGTGTGCGTGTGTTCCCAGGCTGTGGTACATGAGACGGAGGGATTACTGGGATATATCTACTGTGACTTTTTCCACCGACAGGATAAACCTCATCAGGTGTGCATACACGCTCAGCTACGTAATTTTTTTAAATTTTTTTTTTCATGTTAATTTCTCCTTTGAAAATAGGGCTATCCATATTTTAAGATCTTGGTAGTGTTGTGTATTTTAAACTTCAGACTTTTTACTTTCCAGATTAGCTTTCAGATCAAATATTCTCTATTGGCATAAAAGAATTAAGCACATGTTACTGACATGCTGCGGTATGGAACCTTGAAAATGACAAGATGTAGTAAAAGGTTACCAGACGAGTCAAAAATATAAAAGAATATGTCAATATATCTTATTGTTAAACAATTTAAAGAGTGAAAAACATGTGAAACTTTGGACTTAAATGTGCCAAATAGTAGATTTAAAGAAAATAAGGCCTCTTATCAGTGTAATATACTTTGTTGTGACGTAATGATCATTAGGTGACAGAAAAGAAAAGGCATCGTTGCAATCAGTCACATGCACTTACCTTGTTTTCCTATTTAAATCAGTGGCAACATCTACATTATTATTTTTCTCTATCAATCTCACCTTCCTTTCCCCCACTTCCTCATCCACCAGGACTGTCACTTCACCATCCGTGGTGGCCGCTGGTGCCAGGAAATGGGTCAGTACCAGCTTCCTGTTGTGGTGCTGATGCTGAGTCTGCCCCACCCGACCAAGAGTGCCCCCACCCTGCTGACACCGGGCATGATGGAGAACCTCTTCCATGAGATGGGACACGCCATGCACTCTATGTTAGGACGCACTCGCTACCAGCATGTAACAGGTGAGGTTTGAGCACAGACTGGATACTGCGCTTTGCATCTATATAGAAACTACAAATAACTAAGTGGGGCATAATGAAGGATCGTACATGTGTATCATTCAGGAGGTGTTATTTAAACCAGGCAGAGGATTTAGCAAATTTTTCTGTGCGCTGTATCTTTAAATAATGGCTGTGCACTCCCCAAATGTCACACAGTAGAATTATGTAGTTAGATATGGAGCTGTAGGTTATTCTTTACAGCGTGGCAAATTGAAAATGGGGGGTAATCCGATTTTTAAGTGTGAGCCCTGAGGAGAGCTTTAGATTATTCTTGGCTACCAAAGTCGTCACCCAATACTGTTTCCCTTGTCAGATAAAGTTGATGGATATCTCCAGTAATTCAAGCTCCCAAAAGTATTTATTTTACACTAATAACAGTATCCATTAACTCAACTGGAGGCTGTTTCCTCCGTAAAACCATGTTTACACCTGTTTAGACATGCTGCTTAAATTACAATTGTGTCTGAAAACTCACAACAGTTGCATTACGAGTAACTCAATGCTGTCTTTTTCACTCCTCTAAATCTCCTTTTATATCAGATGTTGTGTTTGATATTACATTAAAACATCTGTGGATGGTTAAAATGACGTACAGCTCTGAGCACACTGCAGTTGTGTGTCACGTCAGCTCTTGTCTGGTTGTGCCAGACCATGCTTTGTTTTAATTTTGGGGTTTTTATATCTAAGCTCTGACGTCTCCCCTCCAGGAACCAGATGTGCGACTGACTTCGCTGAAGTCCCGTCCATCCTCATGGAGTACTTTGCCACAGATTATAGAGTCATCAGCCAGTTTGCACGCCATTATGAAACAGGACAGGTACGCCTAAACCCTCAGAATAAAGACCAGTGTGAAGCGCTGTGAAAAACTGTGAATCTCTGCAGATATTTTCCAAAACATTGTAATTATAGTTATATTGACATTTTAATGTCTTAATTTAGCTGTGATGTTATAAGTTAAGATGATGTTATGCCAGTGATGACTCTGATTTAAAAAAGTCGGACTTGGATGAGATGAAACTGATGTGTCATGTCTGTGTCTGTGTCATTGTGTTCTCAGCCTCTGCCTGAGAGTATGGTGTCTCGCCTGTCTGAGTCGAAGAAGGTGTGCGGAGCAGCAGACACCCAGCTGCAGGTACAATGACCAACCTCACACACATTGCTCACAATTATCCATCGCAATTATCTATCATCTAAAAGGATGTTTCTCTTTTACAAGAAGACATCGCTGCAGGTAAATGAATGTTATCTGATGAACAATCCTTCAATTACAAAAGCCTCCAGTCCTTTTATGTGGATCCAGCCTCTTGTTGTTGTTGAAAGGGGTTACACAAGCTTCTTATTGACTCAGTGTTCATGAAACCAACACTGAGTTTGTCAGATGTTGCAGGTTAAATGAATTTGAATTTATTGAAAGGATAACCCCTTGAGATGTAGCATCTCATTTTCAAGGGGGTCCCCAGACACAAATACAGAACAAAAACATACAGAAAAAACTGCATAACATAATAAACATACACTACAAATACACAGATACAAACATCAGATGATTAAACCATAACACACTTTTTTCCTTTGTCAAAGGCTGCTGGTTGGGGTTATCTTTCTTTTAGCTCATTTAACGAACAGGTTTTACACAGTCCTAAACTGCTTTAGATTTGTTATTGATGGTAAATAAAGAAATTCTGGCTCTGCAGTGATTATAGATATACACTGAACAAAAATATGAACGCAACACTTTTTGCTCCCATTTTTCATGAGCTGAACTCAAAGATCTAAAACATTTTGTATATACACAAAATACCATTTCCCTCAAATATTGTTCACAAATCTGCCTAAATCTAAAAATGAACATTCAATTCACAGGCAACAGCTCTGGTGGAGATTCCTGCAGTCAGCATGCCAATTGCATGCTCCCTCGACACTTGCGACATCTGTGGCATTGTGCTGTGTGATAAAACTGAACATTTCAGAGTGGCCTTGGATTATCTCGGCAAAGGAGAAGTGCTCACTAACACAGATTTAGACAGATTTGTGAACAATATTGTGAGAAATTGTCTTTTGTGTATATAGAAAATGTTTTAGATCTTTGAGTTCAGCTCATGAAAAATGGGAGCAAAAACAAAAGTGTTGAGTTTATATTTTTGTTCAGTGTATTTTCCCCCTTTTTCTAGCAGACCTCTACCACTGCAGAGCAGCACTGTGCTCTATTTCTTGTCTTTCATATTAAAGAGGACCTGTTTGGCTCTTTTTCATACCCATACTTGTACTTTGGGTTTCTAACAGGACATGTTTACATGCTTTAATTGTTCAAAAAAACACATAATTTTCCTCAAACCCTCTGTGCTAGAACACCTGTATTCTATCTCTGTCTGAAATGCCCCAGTCTGCTGTGATTCATTCATTTGTTCATTCATTCAAACCTTTATTTAAGACTCTGAAAATCAGTTGAGGGAGACCCCCATTTTCATTGATGCCAAGCATGAACAAAGACATTAAAATAATCAATAAGCAAACAAAGAACCATCATGCATATCAAAAAACAGATGTGAAATCATTCAAAACAACAATAACAATAAATGAGTCCAAGTTTATGGTCTGTTTTAGATTAGTCCACGTATTAGGTGCACTGATAGAGAATGACATTCTTCCTAGTTCTGTTCTGATTAAGGGAATGTGAAGCAACGACCTGTTCTGTGAGCAAGTACCAAGATTGGTACCAAGACCAAGATGTGAGGACAGAGTTAAGAGTGGTGAAATGTGGGGTGGAAGCATCTGCATCAGAGCTTTATAATTGGTTGATCGGTGGGTGTTTCAGAGTCTTCTGTATCTCAGCATCCCTGCACCATCATTGCAGCAGGGGGAATGAACTTTCTACTTTGAAAAATCACCTGTAAAAGCTTTTAAACCAAAGTCTGCACAACTGGACATGTTTGAGAAGAAATATGAGCTGAAATCAGGGAGAAATTAACATCATCAGCAACCAAGATGACACATGTAGGCCAGGTAACGTAAACACTTACAGTAGTGTGTGTGGAGCTGATGACCCCACAAAGAACTCCATCACGAGCTGATGTCAGCTTGTCTTAAAAGTAGGAAAAAATGTGAAAATGAAGTATCAGAATGATCTAAAGCCTGAGATTTGCGTTCACAGGTAATACTAAAATATGACATTATATCATATAAATGACATGCAATAGAGTGCAGCTTGATAGGTCCTCTTTAAGGTTTTTATGTGCTGGACTGATTTGGTATGATCTTTTTTTTCCTGGACAGATCTTCTACGCTGTCTTGGACCAGATCTACCACAGCAAACCTCAGAACCGCTCCACCACAGACATCCTGAAGGAGATGCAGCAGAAATACTACGGCTTGCCTTACACGCCCAACACGGTACATCCCCAACTCTCTTTGTGTAGCTTGTCATTGTGATACTGTGTCTTTGGATCGATTACAGCCTTTTCAGGTTTGATAATTTGGGGAACGTTCTGTGCACGAATCCCTAAAGACTCTGCTCTCACTGCTCAGTCGATCACGGCACAGAAACGACACAAACTTGACTGAGAAGTCCTTTAAGCTTTCTACTCCAATTCTCCTTCTTCCCTTTCTCTCTGCTTTTATATCTTTTACCCAGGCACAGCAGCGTTTAAGGGATTAAAGCCTCTTTTTTTTTGAAGCCCTGCTAAAATAACAAAGCAGAGGTATACTTTGAATGAGCTCTCCCCAGGGGAAATATTTGAAACTCTTCCTCCTGGTCCTTTAATGAAAAAAGCTCTCTATTTCCCCAACTTTTGCAGCTGTGGGCGAGGGGATGAGGCCAGGAGGGAGAAGGGAATCAAACACACAGTCATAATTTAGCCAGGAATGGCCTTCATAGAGCATTTACTCCAAGCTATAATTATGTGGGGTGCCATCAGGAATAGAGATTACAGAAGTGCTGTATATTCTCCCAAACGTCAGTGTACTGGCCCGTGTTTCTCCTCCCAGAAGTCCTCCCACTCTTCTGCTTGTGCCCTGCTTTGTAGCTGCCTCTCCAGAGATTGTGGTTTATGTTATATAGTTTCCCACTGTCGCAGTCGTTCCTCTTCAACTTCTCAAACCCCACTGAAAGCTCTAACAGACACTTTACGTCCGTGTGCACAGCTAACCACAGCAGGATTGTTTTCCTTATTTGAACTCCACAGAAACTGAAGATGGTTGCAGTTTCTTGAGTTGGATCAGAGCAAGTGAAAACAGATTTGTTTAGATCCCTCAGTGACCGGCGACGGACTCTACTTAAACTTGTTTCTTTTTCGACTTTACCCTCTGTGTCTCACTTTTCACCCATCCTCATGGAAACACAGCATAGGAAAAAGTTTCCACAGCAAAGCGAACATTTGAGTGGCTAATAGGTTATGGAGAGCCACAGATTATAAACATTAGGGTGACGCTGACATGTGTATAGTTTATAGAGCAGGGCTATCATTTCCCGCTGTGTGCAGAGAGAGAGGATCAGCTGTGAGTAACACAGACCACATGCTCACCCTTGAGCCGAAGATAATATTTGGAAATAAATGGCAGAAAGCAAGATGTTCTGCTGGCTGTGTTGACATTTCCTCAATCTGCGATTCTTGGCTTGAATGCTTCAGGACCAAAGCGGGCGCTCCTCTTTTTTTAATGAGCAGTGTTTTCAAGCGCATGGAATCCACACTCTCTTACAAAAACGTGGAAATGCACCTTAGCACCACAAACAAAAAAACACAAGTTGAGTTTAGAAGAACAAAAAGTCTTTTATCTCACATACAAGAGGAACAGAGTAAAAAGCCTGTGCCGACTTTGTCTCCTTTTGTATGTATGGATCAAAAGGATATCTCGCTGACATGTCACCCACTTGCACTCTCACAAAAGTCGACGTTAATCATTTGATGTGAGGCAAAGGGATTGGAGACAAAGAGGAGCTTGGAAGTCAGAAAATCATTTTCATGCCACGTTTTGACGAGTGTTTAAAGCATCTTGTCAAAGACTCAAACTGAACACCAAAGTTAAAAGCTGCCTGTTTGTTTCCAGAGTGTCAGCGACTGTAAACCACAGAGGAAATACAATGAAGTCAAAGAGCTGGCTGTCCCATAGGTTTAAAACTCAAAAATCAAAAGTTAAGTTCAAATTAAAAACCATTTTTTATGCATCAGAACATTTTTCTGTCAGCGTGTGAATTAAATCCGAACAGCTAAAGCAGACTTCTAACCTGCACGACGTGACCGAGGCACTGTATCACTGCTGCGTCCAGCTGACAAAGCAAACTCTGTCAACTTCTGCTTGCCTGTGGTTTCCTGAGCCAGAACTCCTCTCAGGAGAGCTTTTTACTCTTATTAAAGTCACCGCAGCACAGAGGAGTCTCGTCAACTCGACACTTTGGAGCTTAAGCATTTCTTACGCTGTTGGATCAAAGATGAGCAGCCCCCAGTTTAAGCTCTCACACAGCTGCGTCAAAGTTTATTACACCTTGTCATCCAGTAACATAATTTTGAAGGTATTTATCTTCAAAGTAATATTTTATTCATATATTTTAGCAGGTATCTTTTTGTGATGCTGTTTTTTAATTATTTTTCCACTTAGCAATATTTTTAATTTAACCATACTTTCATTACAAGGGCTTTAAACAGCTTCATGAATATAACATAATAAATTTTTAAAAGAATTAAAGCCCAGTACCTTTAAGGATCCATTTCTCCGTGCTATACCTTCTACAGCTGACCTCGTGATGATGATTATGACTTCATAATACCACCCTGTACATAATCAGATTAATCCAAATCTAATGAAAGAGACTTTTGATACATTTTATAATTAAATTAATATCATTTTCTAAAGTATACAGTGCCTTATAGAGTATGTACCCAGGTGGTACCCCACGTTAAAGCCGCTGTAGTCATTATTTCTATATAAACAAGGTGTCACATGGCTGTGTAATTAGAAAGGAGTTGCTTGTAGTGGTGAACCCGCAGAAAAATATCAGCGCTGTGGAGCGTTTTAGCGTATTTTAATTCATTGTTTTGGTTTCATGGCCCATAACTTCACTGTGTCAGTTCACTTTCATTGCTCTCATGGGCGTCATTTTCAGGGAAAAGCTCTGTTAACCCACTGTACGCCACCTGCTCAGCACCACACTGCAGACATTTATCAACCGGCTGGTGAACATAGTGGAACAATGAGCAGCTAAAGAGCGGGATATTTCTCTCAGGAATTAAGAAATGATAAGTGATATGTGAAGCAGAGTGGATAGAGGAAAAACACAACTCCAAATAAGTGCTGATGTTACTTATTATCGACTGGATGTGTAAAAAGCAATTGTTTGCTGACAAGATAGGTGATAATATGTCAGTGTCTTGCTTACAGTTTGTTTCTGCTGCCCTCATGTGGCCAAAAAACTTATCGGGCATTCTCTCCTTAAAAAGGTTTCATTTGGAGCAGAGATTAAAGCCACTTTAATTACCAAAAACATTAAAATGGATCAGGTTTTTCACCAAGGCATGAATATAATTTATGTACATAAGTGGTATACATCCTTTTAAGTCAGACAATTATTTCACTTGCAGTTGGAGCATAAATCATTGAGACGTTGATTTTTTTTTTTTCATGTGGAGTTGGAGGGAGGCGTCTGCAGTCTGTTATGGTTTTGTTAAGTATGGCAGCTGCTGTCTTTTCTAAATGGCTGAATGTTTGAGTGTTTGCCAGCTGAATTCCCCCAGAGTCCCCGTCTGCAGAGATCATAAAAGAGCTCGTCTTTATAGATATGGAGAGGGGCCCCCCCAGGCAACTGCATGGAGAACAGAGGAGAGCAGAAGGGGGCTTTCTATCATTTAGGAATTTCCATGTTTTGTCCTTTAAAGGAGGAGCTGGCAGGTTGTGATTTAATGTTTTGTTACAGAGGTTTGTCGGAGGAAAAGGTGTATTTATTCCCACCAATATATTAACACCATAAAGAAAACTGAGGCAGCTTAAAGAAAAAAAAGTGTTTGACGTTATTGTCAGCAGACATTTAATAGTTTTGTGATTTATTTTTTCATTATTATCCATTTCAGTGTAGTTGCAGTGCTAGAACAGAAGGCTGACACTTACAAATTTGTGAATTTATGGAGATATTTTTATGCCAAGTTGAAGTTTCAGTTGTAGTTAACATCTCCAGCCTTACTTTGTGCTTTTTACGGGAATAGTTAGCCGCGGTCATGGAACAGCTTCTCTTAACAAGTTTTTACGAGCAGAAACATTTAAGGCTGTGATATCTCCCCTCTGTCACACTGCTCACACGTCACACACACTCACACTGTAGCCAACAAACCTCTAACAGTTTTTCATTTTGTCAAAGAACATGTGTATAGTGTCATTTATGTGATTTCTGCTCTCACTCCTCGTCTCAGTGAGTTTGTTCTGTCACTTCCTGTCTGATTGATGAAGAGGAAGCTGTTGACGGCCAGATTATGTTAAGTTGATGCGTCTTCTCACTCAGGTGAAGGTGGTAATGTTCGGTTTGTTTGTTTTTTTCATTTTTATCCTCCATAGGCATGGCAGCTGAGATTCGGCCACCTGATTGGCTACGGGGCCAAATACTACTCCTACCTCATGTCCCGGGCCGTGGCCTCCATGGTGTGGAAACAGTGCTTCGTTCAGGATCCTTTAAACAGGTGAGACAGCAACTCAAGGTTAAAAAAATACTCAAGTCCTCAACTTCTACATACGAAGAGCTTAAATTGGGAGCATGGTTTTACGGGAGGAAACTGTTGTTGAGTTGTACTTAATTGAGTTTTGGCTGAATCAACTTAGTTTCACTTTTTATAGAATGACTGAAAACTGAGCCTCCTTTTCATAGCACAAAAATATAACACGTAACTGTAACACATT